>OX411810.1:23370804-25822795 GCA_948253155.1 Leucoma salicis
CAGCTACTTATGCTAAATTAGAATAGATTACGTGTCTATGCAAACTACATTACTTCTGACGTATCCAATTTAAGTGCGTATTCATTACTTTCTTACTTATCATCACGTCCGCCCTTGCGCGGTAGGCAGAGTGAACAAAGTGCCAAAAGGGTCTATTCTTGCATAAGTCTCTCGCTGCCTCAACATACATAACCGGCGAGCGTGTAACTCGCCGGTTTCGGAAACTCCGAAATCCACATTCCATTAATACATCAAATGTAATAATATGAAGTTAAAAAAGTTACCAATATTGAATTTTTCAATTTTACTACTTTTTTTATAGGTTTCCCCTTTTTGACGTGATAACCTTTTATAAATCGATGAACGTTGGGCTGCACGAACGAAAAAGTCTCACGTTCCAAAAAATGTATGGCGACCGATGCATTTTTTGGTGCGGGCTTCTTCGCCCGAACGCGTCCTGGCAAACGTAAAACGTTATCACGTAAAATTATCGTCCGTAAACCGACTTTACAGACAATCCAACCATATAGTTTTTTCAAGTTATACTTCTTTTCGCGCCTCATGGCGCGTTAGGGAAAAATTATGAGAGTAAATTTTTACGATGCGCGCGCACACCGTCACGAAAAAACGACACCTGAAGTTAGCTATAGTCAACATTTTAGCTTTTTTGTGATATTTAAATAATCTTTATTTAACTAGACGATGCGTACCTACTTAGATATTTTTATATATATTTTTAGCATTTGACATGCTTAGCACTATACATTAAACACAAAGTGAAAAATATGAAATCGAAAATAACAGTTACGAGCAGGATTTGAACCTGCATCTCCTGGCTACCGTCCAGATGCTTTGCCAATTCAGCCATCGTGACAATTGCTTCTGACTGCTAATTTCGATAACACAATCATACTTAACGTCTTTGGGTGACGCCTAGCTATCTGTCGGAAGTATTTTCATACATTATACCGACCAGGTAAACTTGATTTTACAATTAAGATTTTCATCTAATAATGACGCAAACCCTATAAATATTTAGATATTTTTATATATATTTTTGGCATGCTTAGCACTATACATTAAACACAAAGTGAAAAATGTAGTCGGTATAATGTATGAAAATACTTCCGATAGATGGTGCAGGCGTTACCCAAAGACGTTAAGTATGAATGTGTTATTTTATTTTTAAACCACCCCTATATTAGAGCGGACAAAACAAAAAAAAAAAAACAAATTGTTCAAATCGATCAAGCCAGTTTTGAGTTTTAGCGAGACTAACGACAATTTTATTGATTGTTGTATATTTAGATATACGAGTAGGTACATATATCTACACGGCCATGGTGCACTACGACATAAATCCTTTTTTTTGTAAGGAAAGACTCAGGCCTGACAGAGAAAAAGTAATGAGTTGATAAAAAACAATAAGTACAGAAATTCTCTTTCACAACTAATGTCGCACGACTCCATATCATCAAAAACAAAAACAGATCGAATAAAAAACTTCGCAGTTTACAAAACCTAAATAATTCACCGTTTTACACGAAATAAACAAATTATGACGGTAAATTCAGCAGTTGTAATCGTCAAATGTAGGAAGTACAATATAATGAGCAGGTGGGCGAGCGAAACGACGCTGCTTATGAACAATTGTGTGTGCTGTCTGTGTAACCCTACACGATGCACACCCATGCGGCTAGCACTATAATATAAAACGACTTATTTACTTGCAATAAAATACATCACTGTTATGCAGTACGTTGCGTATCCACGAAAAGGAGGAACCATTTTCTACTATTCTAACATTAAAATTCGATAAATTTATGAGTAATCTATACTATTATAAAGCTGTAACAGAGCTGTGTCTGTACATTGAAGATTTTTGAGAAAAAATACTGAATTAGGCTATATAGGCGTGTCTAAGCACAAAACGATTTTTTTCAGGTTTTTTTGTCTGTCTGTTTATCTGTTTATTTGTTCAGGCTTCACGAAAAAACTACTAAACGGATTTTGATGAAACTTTTTTGTTTAATAGCTCTCTTAAGCACTGCTATACATTTTATCACACTAATATCTCTTAAACCTGAGATTTAACCTAAAACTAGCTTTTGGCTGCGGTGGAGCCGCTGGCATAGTATATTCTAAGAGCGGAAACGTTACTAAGTTTAATATGTGTCACTTATCTAATTAATTAGTAACGAATAAATTAATTTATTTACTAGCCTGAAAAAACGTTTTGTGTTTAGACACGCCTATATGTATAGCCTAGTTTAGTCATTTTTTCTCAAATATCTTAAATGTACAGACACAGCTCTGTTACAGCTTTGTAATAGTATAGATACATATTAAAACGCTCAACTAGGTAACGGATTTGAGTGTCATGAATGCTTTAAAGTATTCGAAACATCAGGATAGCAGAAAATCGAATAAACGAGATAGATTCTTATTATCACGCCTGTATTCCCCGAAGGGGTAGGCAGAGGTGTATTACACACCCACGATTCGCCAGCTATGTTTAAGTCCCACGTAATAGGGGGCGAGCGTAATAGATTCCGTAATAATAGTTTTATTTAATAATATGCAATATTCACGTAATATCTCACTATTGGGCGTGAGCATACACTCAGAGTCCCACCACATTTGAGCAAATATGCGGGTTCGCAGACTTCACAAGCCGGTGAGGCTTATCTCTGGCTTGCAAGTTTCGTTACAGTGTTATCCTTCACCGGGCAGTGATAATAATTTTACTAGTCAACAAATACAATTATAAAATACATAATATTTGGTTTTACAAACCGCTAGACCATGGGTCAGCAACCTTTTGGCCGTCAGGGGCCACAGGGAGGGCTATATAAAGTAAAGCGGGCCGCATGTCATATTATTTAAAATGGAAAGACATTTTACTTGTATTTTAAAAGAATATTATAGTTACTTATTATTAAAGTACAAAATATTATTTGTGAATGAAGAAAAAGAGAATTTTAGTGTAGCTCAGTGGATTAGAGCACTTCCTCGGATTGGAAGTGACGCAGGTTCGATTCCCGCTCGCACTAAAGTTCTCTTTTTCCTCATTTACAAATAATAAATTGTACTTTAAAGTAGCTGAGCATGTCAAGTGCTTAAAATACAGATCAAAATTACTTATTATTATTATTTATTTAGGTATATAAATTAATATAGGTATTAAACACAAAGTGAAAAATGTGAAATCGAAAATATAGGTACTAAAAAAACAATCCCGGTCCACAAGAGGGTAGCTCGCGGGGCGCATGTGGCCCGCGGGCCGCCTATTGCCGTCTGATACGCTAGACTATTGTTATATAACATACAAACTACCATTTATTATATTCACTATACCGTATTCATAACCGTATCTATTCGTAAATGAAATAGAAACAGAACTTTAGGTAATTAATTTACATCGTCTGGAGAACTTTTATTATGTCCTACTAGTAATTTATCGATATTATGGCTATACTCTATTTAATATAAAAAATATTAATAATACAATAAAAAATTATATTGGATCATGATCAACTCAAGAAACCTTTCTAATTTGCCTTCAGCATATTACGGACTAATTCGTGTTCAATCGCCGACGAAGCAAAAGTAGTTAAGCAATAGTTTTGGCAAGGGCCGTTAAAGGAAACCATTCATATTGAATAATGTTTCCCCGCAGCCCCTTTATTACGCACCGTATTCGTTCGACTGGAAGATATTTGTAACTAAAGTAGCTTTGGTTTGACGCCCGACACTAAATATTATTCTTCAACTCTAGTTCGTTCGGTTTTCGCATTTTTTGTTAGTGAATAAAACTTTACTCGATTGGAGTTTTCGATACTCTTTGTCCAATATCAATTTATTTAGGACAAAATGTATTGAGGAAAATACACAGAAATAAGTTCTACCCGCGATTTCGTCTGCATGGACTTCAGAATATAAATATGTCACTCTACATTACATTATCTCTACACAAAAATGTCTCCACCTAAACCATTTATTTATCCGGGATAAAACTTGATTGTCCTTTTATAAGCTTTAGACTATATGCATGCACATGATGGTTTGTTTAGTAGTTACAGCGTGAACTTGTAACAAACAAACTCACTTAAGCATTTATAATATCAAAGTAAACCATAGTAAGTATCAGGAATGCCAAGACAGAGGGTATTTAGTTAGATTTTGGTTAGTTCTTCGCAAGCAACGTACTTCTGAGATACCTACATACCTAAATATGTAGACTTACGCCAGGTTTTCAGAGGGATAGGCGGAGATTACCACCTCTCAAGAAACGGCTTTATATTGCCCAGTCTTCACCTCGCCGCAATTCTGCCTTCGAAACTTTATCCGAATTTGATCTTTGTGCCAGACATTTTCTAGATGGTTCGTGAAATCTGTCAATCCGGAATGGGACAACATGGAATACGGCCTAAATCTATCTCACTCGAAGGGGAGACTCGTTACCAATAACGGGATAGTAAGGAGCTGTAAAAATTTAATAAAAATGTTCATTATTTGTTTTAGATTAGCAAAATTTGTTAGCAGTTCCGCTTGGCATAACAAGCTGATGACACAACAAATATTAAACTCTCACCCACGCAGCCAGCATACCTTGACCGTGCACTAATACTACCGCGCACGTACCCACTGTTTCACATAATGACAGACATCACTCCAATGAGATAAACGCCTACTTATTACAAGGTTGTGACGATGAGCCAGGCAGTCCTGCGAGCTGCGGGCCACTCTGTCAACGTATACCGACACTACGCCCGGCCAATTGCCTCTAATGATACCACTCGAACGCGTATCCGTCCAATCAACTCTTAAGACAAGAGGATCCTTTAGTCGGCTCGATCCGTCGACACTGCTGTACACACAGCAGATTGTGGTGGACCAGAATCAGTTAAAAACTGAGTGATTATATTATGAAGTGACGTGCAATATAAAGTGAACATGTGCTACTGGCCGACACCGGAAAGAACCTCGTGGGAACCCCCAAAAGTCAAAGCATATCTCTAACGATGATTGATTGAACTATAAAGTGAAACAATAAGTTGATATCATGAATGGGATAAACGTGGCGGCTGAAAAGCCGACTGCCGTTGATATACCGGTGAAGGATGAACCAAAAGTGAAAAAATCAGGTGTCAGGGAGAAAATAATGCAGATCCGATCTAATATAACAGTGGAACCAATAATAGCGTGTTATATAATGTCAAATGTATTCTCAGGACTTGCAGTGCAGAATTTGAACTTAGAGAAAGCGTGTAGGGTTAACTTGGGATATAATGATGAAGTGTGTTCCGCGTTGAATAGGCGGCAAACTGAAAATTATACTTTAGAAGAAGCTGAAGTGCAAAAGTTGACGGCTTCGGTGCAAGCATGGAAAAATATAGTGCAAACAGCATTCCCATGCATTTTAGTATTATTTGTAGGTTCATGGAGTGACAAAACAGGGAAGAGGAAAGCGTGTATTCTCCTACCGATTGTCGGCGAAGTGCTGTGCTGTACAAGCTTTATACTGAATACATATTTCTTCTACGAATTACCTCTTGAGATTACGGCACTCTCAGATCTATTTCCGTCTCTAACCGGTGGTTGGATAACAGTGTGCGTTGGTGTATTCAGCTATATAGGTGATGTAACAACAAAAGAAATGAGAACATTCAGAGTAGGAGTGGCTAATTTGTGTATGTCGCTCGGAATACCTATTGGCATGTCATTGAGCGGTATTCTGCTGCAGAAAATTGGCTACTACGGAATATTTTTAATATCAAACTGTCTGTACTTGACAAGTTTAATATACGGATATATTCGATTGAAAGATCCTGTGATGTCTTCGGATAGACAAAGGGTGAGTTGGGTTATATGATTAAAGCAAATCGTTTTGTTTCTTTCCTTTCTATTATTATAAGTTAACAAGAAATCAATGGGTCTCGCTGGTAAACTAAAGTTGCTTGCTATATGTCCGATAAGCGTAAGGCGCGTTAAGGCCGTACATCATTTGTAGAGTAGCTCGGCAGGCCTATTAGTCCTATGTCTAAGTGATAAATTGCTTTGCGCCCACTACGCAAATTCGAATGAAGGGGGACATCGTAACGCAATCAGAGTTTTACGCGAGGTACACATAGGTGTCGATGGTAATTTATGTCACTAATTTGATACTCAATACATTCTTAAGCTCGTGTTGGTCGTAGCTTGAATTAGTTTGTAACTTTTCACCATGGATATTGGGGTTCGAAATTGGAGTGATGAAAAGGTTTATTCGGTTTTTTTGCTCAGAAAATTCGCAATTCGCATTGTTTCCGATAGATGGCAGTGTACTATTAATACATATTTTTATAATGGAATAGTTTATGTAAAATTAACTAGATTCTGCCCGCAACTTCGTTTGCGAATTTGTTTATCTGTGTGTTTGTTCGCATATCACGCAAATACTACTGAACGGATATTAATGAAACTTCTTTTGTTTGATAGATCTTACATTAAACACAAAGTGATAGATCTTAATTAGAGTTGTTAAACCAAGTGCCATCTAAAAATTTTGGGTGTTGATGGAAATAAGAGTGTTATTACTTGTATTATTATTTAAATTTTATTACTTATATAATATGGAAATACGAGTCTGTTAGGGATAGGATTTGGAGCTGAAATCGAAACTCAGTTGCACTTTTGGCTTAAACTAAAACTATGTCTGAAATTAATTATTTTGGGTGAAATCGAAACTCAATCTTCGCAAATACAAAATTTTAGCACAGCCAAAGTTTTGCTTAACTGTTGGCTGAAACCGAAAAATTAAGGCCTAAACTAGATGTTTTTGGCTAAAAGTGGTTGAAACCGAATTCACTAATAAAAAGGTGTTATTGAAGAGGTTTAATTATCTCTAAGGATTGAGAATACCTGTAATTTCATTTCATTGATGTCGTGACAGATAACTAACGAAGTTTAGCAAAGAATAGTTTAAAAAGTGCTATAAAAAGATTTAGTTTAAAAAGTGCGATAAAAAGATTTAGTTTAAAAGTGCGATAAAAAGATTTAGTTTTAAAAGTGCAATAAAAACTGGCACTAAAAGACTATGTCAAGACATCCGGGCAAAGTGGTGTTTTTTTGTGGTCTTATTAGGCTATGACATCTAAAGAGAAAAAATCCAAGTGAATATTGTTTTTCTACAACCTATTTCTGTCCGAGTATTGGTCACGGGTCACGGGTCTTCAGGGACTTAGGTTATAGTCCCCTACGCTTCACGAGAAAATCTTCCAGTCTCTCAGGCATGCAGATTTCCTTACGATGATTTCCTTCACTTGGCAGTGATAAAATTTGTCAACAAAAATATGGATTCCAGGATTAGGTGTAGGATGGTTTACATTCACAATTGGACTCAGTAGGTGGCGTTGCGATAGGGCTCCGGACTTTTTATTCAATGTAAAGTATTTTTTTTTATTGCTATTGATGGCAGACGAGCCACGGCCCACTTGATGGTAAGTGGTAACCGCCGCTCATGGACTCAACTATACCGAGAGTATTGTCAATCCGCTGCGCAAATTACATTTTTTTAAATGAAATTACTTCCTTAGTGTCTACTAAGGATTTTCATGTTTCATCTTAAATAAATTACTCCATCCATCTTCGCCGTGTGGGGCCGGCTTTAGAATTGTCCCACCCCTCTCCACCCATGGGAGTCGTAGGAGCCGACTGAGGGAATACCGGGGGAGTGGGCAGCAGCACTCCCTCGAGTATTAACAACATCCACTGCGATCGCCAACCCGCCTGCCAAGCGTGGCGATTATGGCACTATCCCCCATATGAGCGAAACACATGTTGTGGCGTTCTCTTGGGGAGGCCTATGTCCAGCAGTGGACTTCGAAAGGCTGATGGATGGATGGATGGAAATTACTCCATCTAAACAAAACGCCAATGTTTGTACAGAACAACGTCTGTGAGGTCCGATAGTATTTAATAAATCAATACATATTTGCAAATTACTGTTTAATGAATTCACATTTTCCAACGGCGTGACAATTACGTTGGATAATAATAATAGGATTTTATTAAAACATAAAAACGCACTTCGCACGCACGTTATTCTGACGAGGGCGTAGTTACCTATATACATTTCGTCAGTAATAAATTTTTCTTTCACAATCCATCGAGCTGAAATATTATTTATATTTGTAAATCAGATGACAATGACGGTTGGCGTAATGATGGTATTATGATGGTATTGGAAGTTGAGTATAGGAACTCTGTGATTTTGTGAAATTACGCTACCCTATTTTTTGTTAAGGAAAAATTGTACCTAACACACATCGTCATTCGGGATAACTAATGGGGCACTACCCCCTTGCTCATAAAATAAACAGCCGTGTGCCGTCTCTGCGCCCCTATTGGTGGACTACTGGAACTATATGTGGCAACAGAGGTTCGCCAGCAGCTTACCCTTTTGAGTACCCTTTCTGAGCCACGCTTTCACACACCGACGTGTCGCAACTTCGTAGGAGGCCTTGCGTGTACAAACAAACTCACAAAAAAAAAAGGAGGCCTTGCGGGTGGCGGACGTTCTCTGGTTAATCCACCAGGGGCCTCGCTAGTAAAAGCAGTGTGTTAACCTAAGACCTGTCTGTGTGGTGACGGACTAAGAATACAAGTGTCACCACCCCATTCTTTCCCACGGGTGTCGTATGAGGCGACTAAGGGAAGTAAGCAATTATCATCCATTGCATGACTGGTGGTAGGGCTGGGTACCAAGTGGGAGTACTCACTTGGTATCAGGCCCAAGCGGGTTGGTACCACCATCTCCCGTGTGATCGGCCATGAAGCATATCGTTGCGTTTTGGCTGTAGCAGGAGATAGCCGTTTATTCGTTCATTTCATATCAGTGAAATGAAATGGTGAGCGGCGGCTTGACAATACTCTCGGTATAGTTTTGTCCATGAGAGACGGTTACCATTTACCATCAGATGGGCCATGGCTCGTCTGCCACTAAATGCAATAAAAAAAAAACAAAAAACTTGCTAATCTAGTTCGTGTTTGTTTGATTCTATATAATAATAGTGTGTTAGTTTGATAGCAAAAATATAAAACTGTTTAGCAATGAAACAGCTTCATATAATATTTTGTGATATTTACACTAATGTTACACATCCTTACTAATATAATAAATGCGAAAGTGACTGTTTATTACGCTTTCATGCTGTAACTACTAAATTATTCATCATAAAATTTTGCATAAGTTTTTTTATTATTGCCAATGTAACTGCCTCGGTGATGCAGCAGTAGTATGTGCCAATCTTGGGTTCGATTCCCGGGTCGGGCAAAGATATTGAGCTTTTTCCTAAAAAGAAAAATTCTCAGTAGCAGCCGGAGTTTGGCAATGTGCCCGGTAGACAGCAATAGGCTTACGTGGGACTAAAACATAGCTGGCGAGCCGTGGGTGTGTAATACACCTCTGCCTACCCCTTCAGGGATACAGGCGTGATGCTATGTTTTTATGTATATGTTATATGCTAATGTAAGACTACTAGAATCTATGGGTATTTTCGTGTTAGAAGTAAAAAGTGGGTAGCGGAAGGTCGTTGTATGTTCTTTCTGTTTACCCCTGTAGGAAACAAGCGTAAGTCTATAAATTTATTGAGCAGCGGTAACTACTTGTCTATTTCTTATTTCCTATCATGAATAAATAACAACGTTTTAAGTCTAGGTACGGACTGGAGTCGTCCATCCATCCATCCATCCATCAGCCTATCAACGCCCACTGGGGGACATAAGCCTCCCCAAGAAATGGGTGATAGTACCGTAATCGCCACGCTTGGCAGGCGGGTTGGCGATCGCAGTGGATGTTGTTAATACTCGAGGGAGTGCTGCTGCCCACTCTCCCGGTATCCCTCAGTCGGCTCTTACGACTCCCGTGGGTAGAAAGGGGTGGGACAATTCTAAAGCCGGCCCCACACGGCATGACACGACTGGAGTCGTAGTACTTATCTTATTAAATAAAAAATGTGCCTACCCCACACACCGCTGCCCACCTGTTTTTTTCGTTCATGAAATATATTACTAAAAACTAGAGATAGCGGTTATAAATGTTGTATATTTGCAGTTACAACCAGTTGGATGTCGGGGTTGGATGTGCTCGTTTTTTGATGCGCGCCACGTGCGGGAGACTCTTACAGTCGCCTTCAGGACTGGACCGCGGCGGCGGAGACTCAGAGTGTCACTGTTGATCGTCGTAGTTTGTGTTATATTTGGACCGTTGCATGGTGGGTAGACAAATAAACAAACACACATAAAATAACATTATTATATCACTGATAGTTTTTGGTAGCTGTGGAATTTTTATCGAACTCAAGTGGGACCACCGCCTTCTTTGAGATAACGTGATGCATATCTGGGTTATCTTTTTATACTACGTGGGTGGTAAACAAGCATACGGCCCACCTGATGGTAAGCGGTTATCCTAGCCTACAGACGCTAGCAATATCAGAGGCATCACTCGCAAGTCGCCATCTCCAATGAAAGGGGTAGGAGGTGCTTTGGAATGATATTAAGGAGAGGGTAGGTAGGATACTACAGAGAGGATAAGAGGGATTTTAAGGAGAGGATAGAGAAGGGGTCTGAGCCGCCGGCGCTCTCATTCACCATACGAAATACAACGGTATAAGTACCTACAATTGTATCATGCTAATATTTTGTGAGAGAGTGGTACTTCCCCGATCAATATTCATGCTGTGATAAGCAAGGATCTACCATTAGAAATTGTTTGATTATAGAAAGATATACCCAATCTTATCCCATTCTTCTCGAACTGCTTAATTTTTTTCATAGTAACCAGGGGCTTGGCTGTACTCCTGGTACTACTAACTCTATGAACGATACTATCAGATGTACCCAGTAATAAAAAATGAAGATCAAAATAAAAAGTGTCAGTTATACACTAATCACGTTTAAATTTTAAAGGAAAACAAGCCTACCCTTTATTCTCTGAAGAGGAAACAGTGGCGTAAACCTTACGGTACTAATTACGGGAATCTCCTGAAGGATAAATCCAAACACTTATTACTTTACTTATACTATGAATGAAGGAAGGCCTTAGCGTTTATAATAAAATAAATTTAAATACATTGCGCCCTTTAAACAAAAGAAAAGCTTGCAATTTTAATGCTCTTAAAATAAATCTTTACTATATAATATTACAGAATAAATTACTGACTGACTGACATATGACATATGAAAGAAAAAAAACAACATCACGGTAGTTTCACTTGCTCATATATAGAAAAATGATATAAATCTGCTATTATTTGTATTTCAAACAGTATGTAATAAGAATTGACATGGTCACTCCATAATAAACTACGAAGCTGCTGCTAATCCCATTCTGTCCTGTAAACAACTGGTGTAGTTTTGTTTTTTTTTTGAAGTTATACTACTAATGCGACTTGCAAAAGGTTGCGCTAAACGTTTAACGCTACCATGGAGGGGGCATGAAAGCACTTAGATACTAAACATCGACTTATAAGAAATTTCAAAATTTTACTAACGCCATCTAGTGACATTAGACATAATTACTTTATCGAACAAGGTATTTAAAAAAATAACTGTGACTAGTTTTGCAGTTACAAATTTAATAATTACCTACTTTATTTATTAATGATGCCAAAGAAGTATAACTTAGTATCGCAAATAAGTAGCCAGTATATAGATGGTTACTGTAGCATATAGACGATAGCAACACCACGCATCAGTTGAGAGGAATGATAATAAGGAGGTGCTTAGGCCTTCGACGCTCTCACTAAGCATACAAAACACACGACGTGAGAGGGTTTCCTGGTCAATCCAGCTCTTTCATATTGGGAGAAACAAGGCTCTACCCTTTATTTTTACTAAGGCGGAAAAAAATGTTACTAACCGCACACCCCGTCGTTCGGGGCAACGAACAGGGTAGTGTGGGGCCCTCATCCACTAAAAAAACCCGCCGTGTGCCGTCTCTCCGCCTTTATTGGCGGGCCACCTTACCATATTACATTCCTTCAGTGGTCCACCGGTGCCTTACCCTTTCGGGTACCCTCAACTGAGCGACGCATCCACACACGGAGCGTCGCACCTTCGCGGGAGGCCTTGCGGGTGTCGGACGTTCCCCGGTCCATGAACCCGCAGCCTCAGCTAGGGCGGCATTAGGCGCAAATATTCACGCCTGCGCCGGCGGTTCGGGTCTACGGAAGGATCAGCCTCCCTGGCCCTCTCCGCCGCTTCCTTCCGCGAGATGATCTCCTCGCAGAAGGCAGCGACCGCGAGAGGTCCCCCCTATTGGCGCGACGAGTTCACGGTGCTGCTCGGCCCAAGCCGGGCACGACTCGATCGTGTAACAAGGCTCTACCCTGGCACATATTATATGTACGTTATTTATATCGTTAAAATTAATTTAAATTTTCAGGGGAAATGAACGTGCTGTATCTTTTTATGAGGTACAGATTTAATTGGGACGAGGTGCAGTTCAGTATGTTCTGCACTTACAGCATTATTACCAACCTTGTTGGTAAGTACAATAAGTTATCAGATATTTGTTTTTAAAACAATATAACTTACACTGACCTCGATATAATAAGGTCAAGTTTAGGTTTCTAGATTAAATATTAGATCTCTTTGGTAAACAAAGGTCTTGCACGAGTAAAAAATGAGACGAATATCTACTTAATATTACGAACTTTCGAGAAAAATACCTATTTAACGAACATCAGACAGATCTCCAACACATGAACTATATATATATCATGTAAGCTACTAACGGTCCGACAACTATTTATACTGCACATAATTCAATTCCTCCAGGTAAAAGAAGGAAGGACCTAGTTTGTACTCAACCCCAGGCCAGACATGCTTTTGTGGACAGATTTTTATTATTTCTAGGGCCCTTTTTGTGTAACAAACTTAACAGGTTATTGAATATACATAGCGTAAATCATAAAAAATGTAAATCTATTGTAACAGAATATTTAGAAAAGCTAAATTACGCAGACACAGAGAAATTGCTAGAAATTACCAAATAATATTTGTATTTCCCTATATTCCTTATATACTAATTGTTTGTAAGTCTGTTTCAATAAATTATAGTTTTTATTTGGATATAATAAATTATTTAGTTAAGTACTTAAATAGGACACGATTTAAAATGTTCGGCAAAGCGATAGCCTGAAACACAGGTCTAACCTAGTTCAGGTAAGGTACCATCCATCCATCCATCAGCCTTTCGACGTCCACTGCTGGACATAGGCCTCCCCAAATTGGGGGTATACTGCCGTAATCGCTACGCTTGGCAGGCGGGTTGGCGATCGCAGTAGATGTTGTTAATACTCGAGGGAGTGCTGCTGCCCAGTTCCCCCGGTATTCCCTCAGTCGGCTCTTACGACTCCCATGGGTGGAGAGGGGTGGGACAATTCTAAAGCCGGCCCCACACGGCTACCACAATTAGCTACCATAATTTATTTTAATCCCTTTGTTTTTAATTTTTTCCGGTATGTTTATAAAAATTATTTGTGAAAAATTGACAATAAATAAATCTAAATCTAAATAGTAGCGGCACGTATATAGTCTGGTGGTTAGATCAAGGACTGCAAACACAATGGTATCGAGGTGGTACCCCAGTCCAAGTTCTTTGAACGGGTTATTCCACCTCTTGAGTTTCCGAAAATCAAATTTATGTTTTTGTCTACAAATAAAATTATTACTGTTCGGTGAAGGAAGATGTTGTGAAAACTAAACTAAACTTTGCCTCTCTCTTTTTTTATGGTCCTATCATAGCCCATTTAAGTTAAACATAATTTTCTAACAAATCTAATATAAAGATTGACAATCCACTGCAATTGTGTAGTAAACATATCAAAGTACAAATTATTTGTAAATAAGGAAAAAGAGATTTTTTGTACTAGCGGGAATCGAACCCAAAAAAGACAAAATGTGATAAGTAGATTGGGATGATCGAAAAATCTGTACTATAGCTCAGTGGTTCAGAGCACTTCCCCGGATTGGAAAGGGCGCGGGTTCGATTCCCGCTAGTACAAAAATATCTTTTTCCTTATTCACAAATAATTTGTACTTTGAGAAGTGGCGGAGCATGTCAAATACTAAAAAATATAAATCTAAAATGTTTAGTAAATATATGTCTAGTTAATAGGCTCCCTTCAATTTTTGTCGCGTAACAAACTGACCAGTACATTGAACCCAAATTATGGAATTTTATACCATAGATGCAAGAAATATGGTGTCCTTCTTTCTAAAGCATACATTATAAATTGATTCTCTCATGTAGTTTTGGTATAATTTTTGTCTATTGTAAGTGAAAGAATGAAAGATATTTCATTTCCCGTCATGGCTTGTTCAAAACAACTGGCTTTTCAAAGGTAAAACTTTTAATTAATAATGTAGTAAGTACACAGAATTCGAGGTAGTTATTAGTTTCAGAAATTACTATCTCATTATCACGGCGCAAAAGAACTCAGCGTCAGTAAATATTTCTCATTTGTTGAAATGAAAATTCAATCACAAAGTGGTGAAATAATAATAATAAACTCTTTATTTTTTCTTCCACAAAGGTTCTTAAAATTAAGTTCATAACAACTTTAACACTACTAGTCCTTTGTGGGAGACTGGTATCCGCACTAGGACACCCTGTCTCGCAGATTACCAGGCCCCCCCTCGAACGTAGCGTAATTTATATATTTTTTCAGATACTTTAATAATAACGAACAAAGAAAAAAAAAAATAACATTGCAGAGATTAAAACTAATTGTGACTTACTATGTCTAATTAACTTAAAGAAAATAAAAAGTGTGCAGTAATTATGGTTTGTGTGTATGTATGTGAAGTGTATGTGAGTGAGAGAGTGTATGAATGCATGTGTGTGGGATGTGAGTGTATACGCTTATATGGCTATAGTTAAAAGGTTTTCAGTTGCAAAATAATTTAGGCTTAATAGAAATGTGGTTAAAACTTGCTTGCATTTTACCTTAGTCAATGGATAAACATTTAGTTTAGCATTCAGTTTGTTATATAAATAGGAGCTCAGAAAACAATAGTTGCGATGAGATAGTGGACTTTTGCTGAGCCTAGTTGGGCATACATTTGATTTAATGCGTTTATGTGCATTTTTTTGAAGAAGTGAATGCTTCCGTAAAATGGTTAGCATGAGATAAAGTTGACGAACAGACAGAATTTTACATATCTGGTACAAATCAGTAGTGGGGTAAAAAAAGGGTAGTGAGTGGGCTACCTTCAATATTAGTCTTTGTGCTCGTTCAACTTTCATCATGTGTCTTGGCGGCACCTCCCCATACTGTGATGCAGTAGCACAACAGCGATTGACAAAGTGCATAATAAATTGTTTTAAGTACTTTTGAATCCGCAACATGGCGAAGATTTTTGAATATAAATGTTAACTTTCTTAAGCGTTTCGAGAGCAGGTCTTTATGTGGGTGAAAACTTAGATTTCTGTCTATAATCACACCAAGGTATCTAATGGCGTCCACTTTTTCAAGTTTAGGGCATGTACACGTGTTTGATGAAAGATTATAACAGGAGTGGGCGGTTATGCTAAGATCGGAATTCGACATGAAGCGGGTATTTGTTAATGCAAATGTGATATACTTTGTTTTGCTGGTATTTATTGTGAGTCTGTTATTATTTAACCAGCTTCCAACCACAGAGAAACCCCTTTGAGCATGGCTATAAACTTCTTCCCATGTATCTCCATGGAAGAGTAGAACTGTATCATCGGCAAAAGTAATGATGTGGCCGTTAGTAAGATTTAATTGACAAAGGTCGTTGATGAATGTTAAAAACAGGGTAGGTCCCAGAATACTTCCCTGTGGAACACCCATATTTACATTGCGATCATCACTTTGCCAGCCTTCGATTATTACGCGTTGAAGTCTATCACTAAGGTAACTTTTCAGTAATTCTAGTTGAATTCCGCGTACACCTACGTGTTTCAGTTTCTTTAGGAAGAGTGGTGCAGAGACTGTGTCAAAAGCTTTTGCTAAATCTAGAAATATTGCAAGAACTTTTTTGTTTTTATCAAATTTAGCTACAATGGTATCAGTAAGTTGGTGAACTGCATCATTGGTTGATTCAACTCTTCGAAACTCGTATTGATTTTCAGATAATATCTTTTTAGATTCTAAGTATCTTATTAGCTGTATGTTAATAGCTTTTTCTATAATTTTAGATAAGACTGGTAAGATTGAAATCGGACGATAGTTGTTGACACAATCTCTGCTGCCACTCTTGTAAATTGGATGAATCAGTGATTTTTTGAGCTCAGCGGAGAAAATGCCTTTGGAGAAGCAAATGTTGCAAATATATGCTATAGGCTCAGCTAAGATGTTGGCGTATCTCTTGATTAGACTACTAGGAATGTCGTTAAGTCCTTGAGCGCAGCTGGTTTTTAGAGAGAGTATAATGGTCTTTATCTCACATGCATCAACAGGCAAAAGTACAAAAGAGGAATTTTGAGAAGGTTGAGTGGGGTGTTGATTGTAGTTAGGCAACCTTATGATAGAGCTTACTACTGAAGAACCTATATTTACAAAGAATTCATTTATGCTATTTAATGATTGATGTGGTTTACTCAAGTCTATTAAGTCTAAGCATGAAGTTGTTTGTTTTTTAGTAGGTGTTATTGTTTTAATTGTTTCCCATATATTTTTTTGTATTGTCTTCAAACTTTGCGAGTTCAGTTCTATCATACTGTTGCTTAACCTTTTTTAGGATGTCGTTACAAAAATTGCGGTAACGTGAGTATATTATTTTATTGTTGATATCATCAGGATATTTTTTACATTTTATATGTAGCTTATCGCGGTTACGCATACAGCGTAGTAAGCCTGGAGTAATCCAAGGTTTAATAATCCGCCTATGCCTTGGTATAGTTATATTTTTCGTACAGTAACTAATCATAGTTTTAAGAGTTCTTTGAAAAAAAGATACAGCGTCGTCAGAACTTTTCAATGAATAAATGTCATCGAAGTCAGATACCTGATATTTTTATATATATTATTAGCATTTGACATGCTTAGCACTATACATTAAACACAAAGTGAAAAATGTGAAATCGAAAATAACAGTCAGGAGCAGGATTTGAACCTGCATCTTCTGGATACCGTCCAGATGCTTTACCAATTCAGCCATCCTGACAATTACTCCTGACTGCTAATTTCGATAACACATCATACTTAACGTCTTTGGGTGACGCCTGCGCCATCTGGACGGTATCCAGAAGATGCAGGTTCAAATCCTGCTCCTGACTGTTATTTTCGATTTCACATTTTTCACTTTGTGTTTAATGTATAGTGCTAAGCATGTCAAATGCTAATAATATATATAAAAATATCTAAAATATTTAAAGGGTTTGCGTCATTATTAGGTAAAATCTTAATTGTAAAATTAAGTTTACCTGGTCGGTATAATGTGTGAAAATACGTCCGACAGATGGCGCAGGCGTCACCCAAAGACGTTAAGTATGATGTGTTATCGAAATTAGCAGTCAGGAGTAATTGTCAGGATGGCTGAATTGGTAAAGCATCTGGACGGTATCCAGAAGATGCAGGTTCAAATCCTGCTCCTGACTGTTATTTTCGATTTCACATTTTTCACTTTGTGTTTAATGTATAGTGCTAAGCATGTCAAATGCTAATAATATATATAAAAATATCTAAAATATTTAAAGGGTTTGCGTCATTATTAGGTAAAATCTTAATTGTAAAATTAAGTTTACCTGGTCGGTATAATGTGTGAAAATACGTCCGACAGATGGCGCAGGCGTCACCCAAAGACGTTAAGTATGATGTGTTATCGAAATTAGCAGTCAGGAGTAATTGTCAGGATGGCTGAATTGGTAAAGCATCTGGACGGTATCCAGAAGATGCAGGTTCAAATCCTGCTCCTGACTGTTATTTTCGATTTCACATTTTTCACTTTGTGTTTAATGTATAGTGCTAAGCATGTCAAATGCTAATAATATATATAAAAATATCTAAAATATTTAAAGGGTTTGCGTCATTATTAGGTAAAATCTTAATTGTAAAATTAAGTTTACCTGGTCGGTATAATGTGTGAAAATACGTCCGACAGATGGCGCAGGCGTCACCCAAAGACGTTAAGTATGATGTGTTATCGAAATTAGCAGTCAGGAGTAATTGTCAGGATGGCTGAATTGGTAAAGCATCTGGACGGTATCCAGAAGATGCAGGTTCAAATCCTGCTCCTGACTGTTATTTTCGATTTCACATTTTTCACTTTGTGTTTAATGTATAGTGCTAAGCATGTCAAATGCTAATAATATATATAAAAATATCTAAAATATTTAAAGGGTTTGCGTCATTATTAGGTAAAATCTTAATTGTAAAATTAAGTTTACCTGGTCGGTATAATGTGTGAAAATACGTCCGACAGATGGCGCAGGCGTCACCCAAAGACGTTAAGTATGATGTGTTATCGAAATTAGCAGTCAGGAGTAATTGTCAGGATGGCTGAATTGGTAAAGCATCTGGACGGTATCCAGAAGATGCAGGTTCAAATCCTGCTCCTGACTGTTATTTTCGATTTCACATTTTTCACTTTGTGTTTAATCAGATACCTGAATTATATTGTCTAGAGCTGCGAAATCTGTACGGGTAATTGATTTTGTACGCGGTTGATGCGACGATCGTAAACGAGAAAGACTTATGATGACAGTGTAATGGTCAGTAAGAGTCGTATGTAACACTAAACATTTGGCCAAGAACCTGATTTTAATCACAACATGATCGAGGCATGATCGAGAGTGAGTCGGAATATAATGTGCAGGCATGAGCCCATGAGGCAAGAAGATTAAGATAGTCATCGGCTCTATTATCACTGGTGGAAGGTGATATGTCTATATTGATATCGCCAGTAAGGAAGATATTTTGGCAGGACGATAGCGTTATTACGATGTTGTTTAAAGATTCCAAAAAACTTGTGATATTTCTTATGCCTGGGCGGCGATAGATACTCAGAATAACGGTTTGATTATTAATTTTAGTTACCAAACAATTAGCATTTACTATTGCAGGTTCATATATGTCAAATGAATGACAAGATTTGTAGTATATCATAACTTCGTTTTGAGACCTATTATCACCGGTTTGCGCGTAATGATATCCAGTAATAAGGGGTATAGGTTGATTTAGGGAAATCCAACATTCAGATAGGATGATGATATCCCAATTAATTTTTGATCGCGCCATAACGGTTTGTAGTCCTATAATATTTCGGTTAACGCTTCTAATGTTTTGTACCATGATGTTCAAAGAAGAATCATCGGTATATACTGATGCTGCAGATACGTCTATGTCACATGTACTCGATTCGGCCACACTGAATTGAACTAGTTCATTGTTAATTAATATTCAGAATTATGATCGAATGTTACTAGAAAAGAATAAGTATTTCGCAAACTTATTTCTGTCCAAAATTTTATGGAATTGGAAGAAGTAGGAGAATACATGTAAAACCGAATTGAATAATATGTACAGATTATTTACGCTTTTAATTGGCACCGGGTTAGGACTATATAGCCATATGTAGTTGGTTAGACGTTTTAATAAACTGAAAATGTGGCCAAGTTCGGCTTAGCTGTAAATCCTTGTAAGAGCCAGGCTATTATCGTGGGTAGCCAGCGTATCACGAATAGATTGGATTCTGATTCTCTACCTCCAATTATCCTAAATGGTGTTGCCGTACCTTTTAGTTCCTCTGTAGAGGATCTTGGCTTGCATATTGACTCCACGCTTTGTTGGAGGACTCAGGTAGCAGGTGTTAGTAAGAAAGTTTCTGGAACTGTACGTACTTTGTATAGATTAAAAAACTTTCTCCTTATTAAGATCAAAGCTTCGCTTGTCCAAGCCCTAATTCTCCCTTTAATCGACTATGGCGACGTCAGTTATTTTGACCTGAATGTAGATCTCCTTAATAAACTAGACCGTCTTCTCAATAACTGCATTCGATTCCAAGGTTCAAAGTTTGTACAACCTTAAAACGTAAAAAGATCAGGAAAGGTCACGGTAAAACCACTGAGAAAAATACAGGTACTCGCCTAAATTTTTGATCGCGCACTGAGTAATCACATCTTTTACTGAGAAATCACATCTTTCAATTCAAGGTTAATATTTTGTTACCGCAGTTAAAGAGAACAGTTCGACTTTTGATTATATGTATAAGATTACGACGTCTGTTCGTACAATAAATTGTCGAAACAAATTATAGGTAGGTATTTTTTTAAATTGGCTAGAATATAGCCAGGCAGTGTTTATTGGAATAAAACTATTATAAAGCTGTAACAGAGTTGTGCCTGTACATTTGAGATATTTGAGAATAAATGACTGTATTAGGCTATATAGGTGTAACACAAAACAATTTTTTTTATATTTTTTGTCTGTTTGTTCGTTTACGCATCAAGCAAAAACTACTGAATGGAATTCATGCAACTTTTTGACGTGATAACGTCTTATAAATCGATGAACCCCGGCTGCAAGCACGAAAAAGTGTCACGTTCCGAAAAATGAATGGCGACCGATACATTGTTTGTGAAACTCTGAAAACATATATGACGTTATCACGTAAAATCATCGTCCGTAAACTGACTTTACAGACAACCATATTTTTTTTTTATTTGATAGCTCTTGAATCTAACTTAAAATCTGATATACATTTTATCCTGCTACTATATCGGGAAGCCTGAGTTATAACCTAAAAATATATTATAAATATTTAATAGTACCATTCTGCCAAGCATATGAACAGCGCAGTCCCCTTCTGTTAGGGGACCCTTGTATACATCTAACTATCACTTAACGTCCATTATAGTGTGACACAGAGTATAGTTATTTTGTGGTAGGTACTTACTATACATTAAATTGTTTATTAGACATTATTATAGTTAAAAAAGGCTAGAAAGACCTTTCTCTTTTGAAGCAAAAGTAAAACGTGACTTTTTATACAGAAGGAAAAACATAGCGAAGTTTATTGTAAATGTATATAATTCTATAATATGTATGTATATTTTATTTCAAAGGTAGTCTCTTATTGTCTCGCGCTAGGGATGATGGTATACCACTGAAAGAATGTAATATGGTTGCGGTGGCCTGCCAGTAAAGGCGGAGAGACGGCACACGGCGGTTTTTTTTAGTGGGTGAGGGCCACACAACCCTGTTCGTTGCCCCGAAAGACGGGGTGTGCGGTTAGGATATTTTTTTCCCGCCTTAACAAAAAAAAAAAGGGATGATGGTACGCGCTATGGTTACAGTGGGCTGACTATATGGCGGCCAATACCAGTAGAAATAACATATCTTCTCCTGCGCTGCGTAGTGGATGTAAATATAAATATTAGAGATATATAATAAATTAGAAAGACAATTACTATAAACAAAGATCACGTACGTTGACAATGCGGTCACTTCTATGTTACACGATGTTGCAATGTTTTATTGCACAACTAGCTGATACCCGCGACTTCGTCAGCGTTAAAGCTTTACTTTCTAAATTCGACCCCTATTTCATCCGCGATTTTATAAAACCATTGAAATGTATGTGTATCCCATCTATTATATATAATTCCAGTGTCACAATGTTTGTCCGGGATGAACTTCGAAACTACTGAACCGATTTTTTTAAAATGTGTGTTTTGTTCCAACTTAAGGAGATAGGATACTTTATATCTCAATTTATAATTGCAATATTTATTTATGAAAAATACATATATGGTGGTACGAAGTTCGCCGGGTCAGCTAGTATCAAATATAAAATGAAATTTTACATTCTTAATTCTAAAAAGATCAAATATGTGTGTTTCTATCTCCCAATTAGAAACCTACCAAACCACCCCCACATTTCCTTCTTATTATTTTACCTGACCACTTCCTATATCATCATTCTTCTTCATGTCCTATAGCTTTTCTTAGGGTGGATTACTCGCGAAGGTTGCTTTTGGTCTATAGGCTGCCACGCCAACCACTCATGGGGTGGCAAACTTACCGTCTTACTCACCATCAAGCCGTACAGCCTAGTATAATATGTTATAAGCATTGATGTATAAACAAAAACATAGCAACACGCCTGTATTTCCCAAAGAGGTAGGCAGAGGTGTATTACACACCCACGATTCACCAGCTATGTTTAAGTCCCACGTAATAAGGGGCAAGCCTATTGCCGTCTACCAGGCACATTTAAAAACTGCGGGCGACTACTGAGAATTTTTCTATTTACGAAAAAGCTCAATAACACTGCCCGACCCGGGAATCGAACCCGAGACCTCATGATCAGCAGTCACTTACACTACCTCTGCACTACAGAGGCAGTTGAAGCATAAAACAGAGAAAATCCACAATTAGGCACTAAAAGTGTACACTATAAATTAGTGCAGATTACGCTTTCCTGCACTCATTTCATTTAGTATTGTTTTCTGCAACGTATCAATATGCCTAATAATACCAAAATCTCTTCTTAAAAACTCATTGACTGTCTAGCTCTTCTTTCCCTATCAGAAGTTAATCGCATCTCTCTCTCATAACTGCGTTCATGTGCTCGGGCAGTTGCATTATTAACTCTCATAGAGTTTAAACGATGCATTCTTTCCTCTGACGATTTCTGAGAACGCGCATATCTCATTCTTTTGACATTTCTCGAATTTCGAGATAAGGAAGACCATTTTTTAGGTGGCATCGTAGGTGGAATAAAAAGAACCTAATAAGGTAAAAACACAAAAAGAAAAAATGTATACTTAATTGAAATTTATACTTAACTTTACAACGTTTAACTTAACAACTATATTATATAAAGAAAAGAAGGAGAAACAAACAAAAACACTAAACAAACTAATTATATTATTATCTAATACCTACTTTAAACTTATATCTAAAAACTACGTACCTATCGATGTATTATTTAAATCTAAAACGCGCTTATTCCGAGAAGAGTCAAAAAGAACCACGTCCGTTCTCATTAAGAGTGACAATGTGAGTGAAGTCGGCGCGTTTTTTTTTTGTGTGTGACGTTTGTTGTTAGCCTCAGATGGCTATGACTACTTTACCCGGACAATTGGTGAGCGCAGAGGGCTCTTAAACCAACATTTAGGCAACGCTACCCGAGGGCACCCCCTGTGGGGTAAGGACCTCGGATCGGGCTGTTGCTGGCAAAGTGGGATTTCCCACGTTTATGATTTGAAGTCGGCGCGTGAGCGCCCTCTCCTTTTTATAGATGCAGCGGATAGCCGTTTCGAGCGTTAAACAAAAATCAGCCGTATAGCCGTACCCATACTGGCGCGGCGAGATTTGGAAGTTTTAATTTTCATCTATATCTTGTGTGTTTATAAACCGATTTCTATATTAAAAAAAAATAGTTATTAAAATGTGTTTTTTGAATATGGGAGCTTGATAAACATATATCTATGTGAAATACAATATATTTATGTACCGTAAAACGGGGTGAATAGATACAGTTCTGAACTTTGGAATCAAAATTATTATTATTTTAGATTATTTTCTTCATACATATTGGCTATATATTTTGAGTTAAAGTTGGTTTTAAATTGTATAATGTTCAAAAGCTAGTTTTATTACTTATTTTGCACGAAAAACGCATAAATATTAGCCATCTCTATTTAACCGGGAGTCGGGGTCACTAGACATGACATATGGGGTTAATAGAAAAATTCGGTAGGGTTGTTACCTACTCATTTTAAATAATCTCTATTTACCCGGAAGCCGGTACTTTCAAAGTTTTAATTAATAGGTAAGATGTAGATGAATAGGTATTTATTTAAATATTAAATTTAAATATGCAACTTAAGAAAGTATGTACTTATCTGCATTAATAGGAACTAAGCCAGGGGACAACCCTAGTAACAGTTTTTCTAATAACCCCTTTCTCATTTCTATTAAACCTTTTCCCGTGTCTATTGACCCCATATTGCGTGTCTATTAACCCAGTACTACGCATCTATTCACCCCTTTCCCGTCTCTATTTACCTCAAGTCTGAGTAAAATCTACATGTTATGCAATTTTAATTCGTATCAATGAAATCAAATTAAAATTGTACTAACTTGTATATAAAACTTGATCCTGATGAATTGAGGAACACTTTATAGTAACTTTTGTCACACTATATTTTGGTTTTCTTGTATAAAATCAATAACTTTCAAGCAGCTCAAATTAACACCGTGTGGCGGTTGACATTTACTCGTAAACATATATTTTTTTTACTTTAGACTAACTTCACAGCAAAACAGGTGTTACCAGCTCACAAAAAAAATGTTGCAGTTTTTATAACAACGAAAAAATAGTATTATTTTTATTATAGAAGCCTGGAAGTTGTGAAACAAAAACTTTCCTGGTTTGGTCTCCATTCACCCCGCAATTTCTATTCACCCCGTTTTACGGTTTTTAATAATACACTTTGAAGAAATGCCTAACGATTAAACACGTTATTGTGGCTAATTTATAAAATATAGATATATACAATATAGGATTTTTTTGTAGATCTTTTGAAGACCATCATCTTTGTAATACATACTTTTGGTGTATGATCAACTTATGCGAGGATAAGAGCTCGAAAGAGCATTTTCATCCGACTTGCTTCAAATTTATTGTCACTGCTCAGCTCCTATGCGTTATGTTATATAGCCTATAACCTGCCCAGGAGTATGGACTACAATCATACTAAGTTCGGTTAAAATCCCTTGAGTAGTTTTTGACCCATGCGTGCATATACAGACAGACAGACAGACAGACAAAAAATTTACTGATTACATTTTTGGCAACAGTGTCAATCACCATTCATCCTCCAAGATTAATTTTGAATATATATTCAATGTACAGAATTGACCTCTCTACAGTTTTATTATAAGTATAGATATTTATTCATTTTATATTTAATAGTGAGTATTATTAGCCTTGTGCCGTGTGAGGCCGGCTTTAGAATTGTCCCACCCCCTTCTCCACACATGGGAGTCGTAAGAGCCGACTGAGGGAATACCGGGGGAGTGGGCAGCAGCACTCCCTCGAGTATTAATAACATCCAATGCGATCGCCAACCCGCCTGCCAAGCGTGGCGATTACGGCAATATCCCCCAATAAAAATGAGCACCTAACATAAAACGGCCCCCAGTCACGGCAGCTCCGCTATTCTGTGGCCTAACGGTAGCGGGCCCGGTAACGGCGGAGCAGGGGGTGCGAAGAATCCCCGGTCGCGGCAAGGCTACCAAAAACAACGACCACTGGCCCTGGTAACGCACAACGTTCGAACACTTCGGACCGACGAGAGAATCACCGAGCTGGAAGAGGAATTGAGCAAGATCCACTGGGATATTATAGGGTTGTCAGAAGTCCGAAGAGAGGGTTTGGGCACGACAATCCTCCAGTCCGGGACCTTGCTCTTCCACCGGGAGGGCGACCGCCAGTCCCAAGGGGGTGTCGGGTTTATCGTTTGCAGGTCTCTCGTAGGCAACCTGGAGAGGATTGAAAGTGTGTCGAGTAGGGTAGCGTACCTTATACTCAGAATAACCAACCGGTATTCGTTGAAGGTCATACAGGTTTACGCACCGACCGCGACACACTCTGATGACGAGGTGGAGGCCCTATATGAGGATATCTCGAAGGCCATCCACTTGTCTAAAACCTATTTCACGGTGGTTATGGGAGACTTTAACGCGAAACTGGGCAAGAGGACAGACGATGAGCTGAAGGTGGGGCACTATGGATTTGGGCAAAGGAACCACAGGGGCCAGATGTTGGCTGATTTTCTGGAGAAGGAGGGCCTCTTTATGATGAATTACTTCTTCAAGAAGCAGCCCCAGCTAAAATGGACCTGGATTAGCCCTGATGGTTCAGTGAAAAACGAGATTGACTTCATCCTGTCGGACAAACGACACATATTCAATTATGTCTCAGTGATCAGCAGGATTAAAACTGGGAGTGATCACCAACTAGTCAGGGGCATCTTGAATATTAGAACAAAAGTCGAGAGGTCGCGGTTGATGAAGTCTACGCTCCAACCAACACCTGCCCAATACCAGAACCCCGAGAGCTTTCAGCTCGAACTACAAAATCGCTTCCAATGTCTAGATGAGTGTGAATCAGCGAGCGATATGAACAGCAGATTCGTGCAAACTGTCCACGCGGTCGGGTCGACTTACTTCAAGGCTCGTCGTGTCAGTAGGACCCGTAAACTCTCGGACCATACTCTCAAACTCATGGAGAGGAGAAAAGAAATTATAGTCCAGTCCTCAGCCGATTGTTCCTGCCTAAGGCGGTTAAACAGACAGATTTCCAAGGCTGTGCGGCACGATATTCGCCAATTTAATACTACCCGTATTAAAGAGGAGATAGAGCGGAACCAAGGCTCAAAAGTGTTTGCAAGAGATCTGTCTGTTGGCCAAAGTCAGTTGACTAAACTGAGGACCAACAACGGCACTGTCATTTCTTCTCGATATGTGATCTTGGGAGAGGTCCAGCAGTTCTATGGGCAGTTGTACAGACCCCAGAGCCCTGCTGTTGGCTTGGTCCAAGACCCCAGATCCAAGCTAACTCGGCACTTTACCGAAGATATCCCGGACGTCAGCCTGTACGAGATCAGAATGGCTCTCAAACAACTAAAGAACGGAAAGGCACCGGGAGACGACGGAATCCCCACAGAGCTTCTGAGAGCAGGCGGAAAGCCAGTCTTAAAAGCTCTTCAGAGGCTGTTCAATTCCGTCGTTCCCGGGGGCGACGTTCCAGAGTCATGGACCAGAAGCGTGGTGGTGCTGTTCTTCAAGAGAGGTGACAGAACCCTCTTGAAGAACTATAGACCCATCTCGCTCTTGAGCCACGTCTATAAGTTGTTCTCGAGGGTCATTACAAATCGACTCACGCGCAGGCTTGACGACTTCCAAGCCAAGCCGGTTTCCGAAAAGGCTGTAGTACCATAGACCACATCCACACGCTACGCCAGATTATACAGAAAACCGAGGAATACAATCGGCCTCTGTGTCTGGCGTTTGTGGACTATGAGAAAGCCTTCGATTCGATCGAGACTTGGGCGGTGCTGCAGTCCCTTCAGCGGTGCCAAATTGACAATCGGTACATCGAAGTGCTGAAGTGCTTGTATAGAAACGCCACCATGTCAGTACGTGTTCAGGACAGGAGTACGAAACCGATCCAAAATGCAGAGAGGTGTTAGACAGGGAGACGTTATGTCCCCGAAACTCTTCACACCGCTGCATTGGAAGATGTCTTCAAGCTCTTGGACTGGACCGGATTCGGCATCAACATCAATGGCGAATACATCACTCACCTTCGATATGCCGACGACATTGTAGTCATGGCAGAATCGCTGGAGGACCTTGGCACCATGCTCGATGATCTCAGCAGGGTTTCCCGACTAGTGGGTCTTAAAATGAACATGGACAAGACGAAAGTCATGTCTAATGTCCATGTCATTTTAGCACCGGTCCTAGTCGGGAGTGCGCTTCTCGAAGTTGTCGACCATTATGTCTACCTGGGACAAACAGTCCAGTTAGGTAGGCACAACTTCGAGAAAGAGGTCAATCGACGAATCCAACTCGGCTGGGCAGCGTTCGGGAAGCTAAGGAAGATCTTCTCGTCCAATATTCCGCAGTGTCTGAAAACGAAGGTCTATGACCAGTGTGTGTTACCAGTGATGACATACGGCACAGAGACGTGGTCTCTGAATGTTGGCCTCATATCAAGGCTCAAAGTCGCTCAGCGGGCCATGGAGCGGGCTATGCTTGGTATTTCCCTACGTGATCGAATCCGTGATACGGAGATCCGTAGAAGAACGAGAGTGACCGACATAGCCCGCCGGGTTGGCATGCTGAAGTGGCAATGGGCAGGCAACATCGCTCGACGAACCGATAACCGGCGCAGCGTAGGACGGCCCCCCACCAGATGGACCGACGATCTGGTCAAATGATCTGGTCAATGGATCTGGCCGTTGGATGCGGTCGGCACAGGACCGCTCGTTGTGGCGTTCTCTTGGGGAGGCCTATGTCCAGCAGTGGACGTGGAAAGGCTGATGGATTGATTATTAGCCTTTGGCGTGATCATAATTTTACTAAAAACAATTTTTTAGAAAAATTATGTGAACCTTTTAGTAGAAAAAGTGAAATTTTCTACGAGCAGGACTCAAACTGGCGTCTTCTTTTTTCTTTTTTTTTTATTGCATGTAGTGGCAGACAAGCCACGGTCTATCTGATGGTAAATGGTAACCGTCGCCCATGGACTCGACTATACCGAGAGCAATGTCAAGCCGCTGCTCACCAATTCATTTCACAGATGAAATGAAATATAATATAAACGGCTATCTTCTGCTACAGCCAAAACGCAACGATGTGCTTCATGGCCGGTCACACGGGAGATGGGTACCAACCCGCTCGGGCCGGATACCAAGTGAGTACTCCCACTTGGTACCCAGCCCTACCACCAGTCATGCAATGAATGATAATTGCTTACTTCCCTTAGTCGCCTCATACGACACCCGTGGGAAAGAATGGGGTGGTGACACTTGTATTCTTAATCCGTCACCACACGGACACGTCTTCCCCTATTCGGGGACTTGCTTTTGTAGAAACCTGCTAAAACTCCCAATTTTCACCCGTCACATTTTAGTCTGCCCGCGCCATCTATATAGTATAATAGAAACTTACTATATCGGAACAAAAATGTATGCAAATACATCCCCTAGATGGTGCGACCGCATATCTGACCACCACAACCCAGGCGAACAACTGTAGATAACGATTATATAAATTTTTTTCAACACTATCTGTCCCTGTGGTTGGCATTGGTCTCCTCTCCATCCATCCATCAGCCTTTTAACGTCCACTGCTGGACATAGGCCTCCCCAATAATGGGGGATAGTGCCGTAATCGCCAGGTTTGGTTGACGGGTTAGCGATCGCAGTGGATGTTGTTAATACCCGTAGGAGTACTGCTGCCCACTCCCTCGGTATTCCCTCAGTCGGCTCTTACGACTCCCATGGGTGGAGAGGGGTGGGACAATTCTAAAGCCGGTCCCACACGGCTTGGCATGAGTCTCCTCTCATAGTGAGAGTGATTTAGTCCGTGATGACTATGCTGGCCCTGTGTGGGTAGGCAGACTTCATGAGCCATGGGGAAAATCGCTCAGACATGCTGGCTTCTTACTTTACCAAGCTTTGCTAATTTGTACCTAAACAAAACACACATAATTAAAAAAGAAAGAACAAATTTATTTAGCTTAGCAAGTATGAGATAAATAATGTACATGTAATATACAATGTAAGTCGAACTAAAACAATGTACGTCTCACGCCCGTGCTAAAAAGGTTTCCAGCTCAGCTTTATGCCAGGCTAAAGTGCCAGCCAGGCGCTGGTTTTCTGCCGGAACCTTAGCTTTTACACACGGATACCAACCAAGTCTTACATATAATAAAATTAACAAAAAACTCAAAGGCGCGTGCAGTGTGATGTCTCGGTCTTGGGATTGAACTCAATACTACTTGTATATGTTTTTAAAGTCCCTGGTATCACCGCTAGGCTATCACTGCTTACAATAACAATGACTAAATAAATTGTTTTTGTTTAGGTACATTGTTTTCCATCAGCATCTTCAGTGACTTCATGAAGCTCGACGATACAGTCGTTGGTATCATCTCCTGCACCAGTAAGATCCTAGCTTCGTTCATCTTTGCATTCGCCAGCACCACTACGGAGATTTACTTGGGTAAGTGTCAACTAGATTTTTATATAATTATGGGCAATGAGCCCAAGGCGGTCACAACAATCAAAGCGATTCTTAAGCCGTTCCACTTGACGACCACGATCGTTGTGGTCGTGGCGAAAACGTCGTCGATTACGCCAAGTTCATAACAACCGTTCTAAAGAGTTAGGCTGAAGTAAGTGTTTAGAAAACTACCATCCGTTGCAAACACACAAGATAGTGGAACAGGAACAACGGTGTCTACAGCGTATTTTTATTAAGTATACATTTTTGTAATACTTTCTGATATTTACGCGAATGTTACACATTTTGAAATAATACTACGTTTACGGAATCTATCGCGTTTACTTGATTTTTATACTATTCCGACGTTTCGAATACTTTACAGCATTCATGATCACGGGTGGACTTAGATGATAGACGTCCAAGGCTGATATGTTATTTCAACGGTTTCATCTACCCACAGTATATGATTTTAGAAAATTTTTGGTTTATTTATTTTAACCCACCTAATATTCGTTTAGAAACAGTGAATCTACTTCAAATTTATTATGCTTACAATGTATGAGACTTTAAGTTAGTATATTAAAATGAGTATAATACTCCTCTTTAAAGTATAAAATTTTGTTTTTATTTAGTGCTCAAAAATTCTACCACAAACTACTAATTACTACCAGTAAGAAGACAATCTTGGTTATTAGTTTTTATTATTAAATATATTGTTTTTGCCCAAAAGCTAGGACTAAAAAGCTACCACCGGATCGGAACGCGGCCTGACTGAGAAAGATCCGGCCAGAAAACTCAGTAGGCAACAACTGTTATGGATTATTAAATTTTGTACGGAATTACATAGAGCTGAATTAAGTTTAAAGTTTTTTAAGGCAAAAACTAATCACTACTGTGGGTTTTATCTACACAATAAGCGCTATCTAAGTCCACCCGTGATCATGAATGCTGTAAAGTATTCGAAACGTCGGGATAGTATCAAAATCAAGTAAACGCGATAGATTCCGTAAACGTAGTTTTATTTCAAAATATACATTTTTGTATAAACCTGTTTTTTAATCATGTAAACCAAAACGATTTTATGCTGGCTGAAACTTTTATTTATTTCTACACAAAGTAGAGTTTCCTTTACATAGCAGATAAGTAATGTGACTACTTACCAAGTTTCTCAATCAAAAAGTTTCTTTGAAAATCAGCAAAATGTGATTGTTCATTCCTTTTTTATTTTTTTTGTGCTATGCGGGTGGCAGTGGCAAACAAGCATACGGCTCATCTGATGGTGAGAAGGTTACCGTAGTCTATAGACGCTAACAACACCAGAGGCATCATTTGCACGTCACCAACTGCAAAGGAAAGGGATAGAAGGTGGAAAGGAAGGATAATAAGAAGAGCATGAATAAAAAGTAGGAGTTTGGGCCTCATGTACGAAATACAGCAATAGGAGTACGTACTGTTGCTTCACGCTAAACTTCTGTGAGAGGATGTTACTTACCCGATCAATTCATGGTAGAACAAGCGAGGATCTACCACTACACAAATTTAAATGATTATTATAAGAACAAATTATTTGTGAAAATGTGGATAAGAGAAATTTAGTGCGAACGTTAATGGAACCTGCTCAAGATCTCTTTTTCCACATTTTCACAAATAATTTGTTTTTTAACGTAGCTGAGCATGTCAAGTGCTAAAATACAGATCAAAATGATTATTATAATATTTCTTAAACATTTAAATGTTTGCCCTTGGAAGTGAGAACCAGGAAGTTGTAAGTTTGAATAAAAACCAATGCAAACTTTGTTTATTTCAGATGTGTAATAAGATATTCTCAAAAATAAATATGAAACTTGGTTTTTTGTTACAGCGCCTCTAGTGGAGATCTTCAACGGAACGTCATTCATAGCGATGCGGGCTATTGCTTCTAAACTAGTCACTAGTGAAGAACTGGGTAAGTCAAGAGAAAAATTATTACTTAGTTATCATCACGTCATCTCCCCTGCGAGGTAGGCAGAGAACAGAATGCCAAAAGGCTCTATTCTTGCATACATCTCTCGCTTTCTCAACATTCATAATTCTCTTCATACACGCTCGCCCGTTTTGGAGACTCCTGACTCCACCTTCCTTCAATATACATGCCCATTTGGTCTAGGTGGTGGTAGGTGAGTCTCAGTCTTCCCCTGTATTTACATCCTTCCACTTTCGCATTGTATATTTTCTTAAACAGTTGCTTGTCCGGCATTTTTTCCACATGTCCAAACCATCGGAACATTCCCTTTCGCATCTTTACTGCAATACTCTTTTTCATAACTAATCGCTCTCTAACGTCGTCGTTATGAATGCGGTAAGTCAACTTAACTCCACAGATTAATTATTACTTTATAAAAGGGCGCTATCTAGCGGGTTGGTACCACCATCTCCCGTGTGACCGACTATGAAGCACGTCGGTGTCTTTGGCAGAAGATAACTGTTAATTGTTTTATTTTATATCTGTGAAATGTAAAGGTGAGCAGCGGCTTGACAATACTCTCGGTATATTTGAATCCATGAGCGACGGTTACCATTTATCAAGTGGGCCGTGGCACGTCTACTGCCAAAAGCAATAAAAACATATTGTTGAAGGTTTTTTGTTAAGGCGGGGAAAAATGTTCCTAACCGCACACCCCATCGTTCGGGGCAACAAACAGGGTGGTAGTGTGAGGTCCTCACCCACTAAATAAACCCACCGTGTACTGTCACTCCACCTGTATTGGCGGACCACTGGAATTGTGTGACATTACTTCTGTGGTATTGCATAAACAAGCCTTTAGGTCCCTAAAGGCTTGCTTGGATAAAAATGGATAGCTGCATCATTTCAAAAGCGTGTCTTTCTATTGAAAATTTAAAATCAATTTAAGGTTTTTGCTTGCCACAAAACATCCATACATTGTTACAAAACAACTTGCTTTAAAGTTCTCTTGGGAAAAACCATGTACTCGTATATGTTTACTCAACAATTGTCAGTGATTACATAAGCAGGTTATGTGCAGTACTTATTTTAATAAATGTTACATGTGTAGGGATTTTTGCGGTTAAAATGAGTAACGCTTTTGTTATTATAACATTGTGATAATTACAAGAATTTACACGTTCGACGTTACCTGTTTATGTTAAAATAGATATTTAGCCAATGAATTTTTTTTTAAACTGTATGTTTTCTGTTGTAATAGAAAGGTTAGCTTATATGTCTAATGGTGTAGCAAATCTATTTTTACTACTCAGTGGTTTATAGCCTATATTTAGATTTAGAACACAATTTTTTTTTATAAATTTTGTCAGTTCCCTGTTTGTTTGTTCGTACATTAAGCAAACGGTACTGAACGGAATTTGATGACTCTTTTTCTGCTTGATAGCTATTGATTAAAAACTGGTATAGGTACATTTTATCCTATTACTATTTTAAGATATACTTTGATAATGAAACGTACAGCTACATTCAATGGTATTATAGTTCTCTCAATCGTGAGTAAGACGTCTAAAATATTAACATTTTCAAATGTTGTGTCCATCCATCATCCATCCATCAACCTTTCAACGTCCACTGCTGGACAAAGGCCTCCCCAAGAGATCGCCACTACGAGCGGTCCCGTCATGGGGGGTTTTTGTTAATACTCGAGGGAGTGCTGCTGCCCACTCCACAAGTATTCCCTCAGTCGGCTCTTACGACTCCCGTGGGTAGAGAGGGGTGGGATAATTCTAAAGCCGGCCCCACACGGCCAAATGTTGTGTAAACACTTGATATGCCTTCAATCTGAAATAAAAAAAATATTTCTACAGGCTCCCAGTGTTCTTCCAGTTTAAAAAAATATTTCTTTACATAAAATTACTAAAATTTCTTCGTTATATATTATGAAAGAATAACTGACTGACTGTTTGAAACATAGCCTAAGCTCCTGGGGCTAGAACCGTGAATATTTACATATGGGTTTCTTTGATCATGTAGGTGGGCATTAAGAAAGGACACAAATCCTATCCAAAATTGATGTCAGCTAGCTTACAATCGTTGAGCCAACGCGTGACCGGATTTGCTAGTATTATTTATTTATTTTAAAACTTTTGCCTTCTGCCATCCAATTACAAGGCGGACTTAATGCCTTAGGCATTCTCTACCAGTCGACCTGGGGCGGAGCAGAGAGGTAATAGTAGGTGTATTTAAAAATAATACTGCAATATAATACTATGAAAAAAAATACATTTTAATACTTTATTGACGGGCCTTTACTTTAAACTAATACATTTAAAATGTATTATATCCGTAATCTGATACCCATAGCACAAGTGTTAAGTTTGGTACCAGAGGACGTTATGTGAAATGTCCGTGAATATTCATACTGTAAAAATACTTACATATAAACAAAAACACACACACACACACAAATACACGCACATTTTACATTCACATAGAAGTGAGAAATAATACGAGTGAAGATTCTGCTAAAAATCTGGAGTAAAGCTCGTGCACTATATAGCTTTATTAGTTATAATATATTACTAGCCTTTGCCAGCGGTTTCGCCGCATCCAAAAGTAGCTAATTTTTCAGTTATATCTCAGGTTCCCGATATAGTTGCGGGATAAAATGTCTACCAGTTTTTAAGTCAAATTAAGGCCTTTCAAATAAAAAAGATGCATCAAAATATATCTAGTAGTTCTTTTAAATAAATTCTAAACAAAAAACTAGTTTAAATAATTTTCTAGTTTTTGGTTATATCTCAGGTTCCCGATATAGTAGCGGGATAAAATGTGTACCGGTTTTTAAGTCTAATCAAGGCCTTTCAAATAAAAAATCATTTTTGCATCAAAGTCCGTTTAATAGTTTTTGTGTGATGCGCGAACAAACAAACACATAAACAGACAAAAATTCTAAAAAAAAATGGTTTATTGTGCCTATTAGAGTATTTTTTTCTCAAATATCTTAAATGTACCGACACAGCTCTGTTACAGCTTTATAATAGTATAGATTATACAGACTCCTATTAAATGTAGTGGATAAATTCACGATAGGCAGTTGCTTGGCAATACCCTCGTGGTGCATCTCCATCCATCCATCAGCCCTTCGAAGTCCACTGCTGGACATGGGCCTCCCCAAGAGAACGCCACAACATGTGTTTCGCTCATATGGGGGATAGTGCCGTAATCGCCACGCTTGGCAGGCGGATTGGCGATCGCAGTGGATGTTGTTAATACTCGAGGGAGTGCTGCGGCCCATTCTCCCGGTATTCCCTCAGTCGGCTCATACGACTCCCATGGGTGGAGAGGGGTGGGACAATTCTAAAGCCGGCCCCACACGGCAGTGGCACGTGGTGCATCTACCGCCATTATAAAAAAAAAATTACTAAAATACAATATTTTTTCTGTTTTTAGGTAAAGTAAACTCTCTCTTCGGTTTAGCTGAGGCGATGATGCCCTTGGTTTACGGTCCACTATACTCGAGAGTCTACATGGCGACCTTGAACATCTTGCCTGGTGCTGTGTTCCTGCTCGGAGCTGGCATGACAGTACCTGCAGTTGCTATATTTGGGTAAAGATAATTATAGTACCTCTAGATCTTAAGGAAATCTATTTCTTTATACGTCCCATTCGTATATAGAGCGCTATATGATCCTCCAGTAGCACTTAACGCAGTACAGAACCGGTTCCTGTATGGAGTGGTGTATATGTACTTCCCAAAATATGCAATCTTTATAATAGACTAGTGGACTCGGCAGAGGTCCATACTATCTGACCGTTTGCTTGGCTGTTATAGCGGTTCCAGTATTTTTTTAGATATATAATTTTCCTATAAGATGGTGTAATAAAATAACAAATATCAATAAACAAATATAAATAACTTGAAGATTGATCGAGCCACATTGTAAATTTGAACAATCTAGGTACCTTTTTTTTTAATATGGGCAGAAATAACCTACCACACACCCTACTGCCCGGGGAGACAACGGGTTAATTAGGGGACTAAAAACCCAGCCCTTACTACGACGGATCACGGGTATCGCGTCGTATCAACCGCGATCCGCAGGTGGCAGTCCCTCTTGTGCGACGCCCCGCGCACTTGGACCTCACAACTTCGCAGTGGGCTTCCGCGGACGGCGGGCAATCCCCGACCCCACCATCCACAGCCTCGGCTAGGGCGGCATCAGGCGCAAGTAACCTAGGTACCCACTCCAATACATACATACAACCTAAAAATGAGCTTAAATGCCTAGGTCTGTTTCCGCGATAAATACGCGTAAAATAGTGGTGGAGCCTTGCTTATCTCAGCATAAACAGGGTGGGCTCGAACGGGAAGTACAACCATTTTTTTTTGTTAAGGCGGGCAATAATCATATAACATTCCTTCAGTGGTTTTGGGAAGTACCACCCTATCATAGAAGATCATCTTGAAACAACGATACAACCTACCTATACCTGTAGTTGTATTTCATTTGGCGAGGGAGAGTGCCGGAGGCTCAAACCCCTTCTCCATTCTCTCCTTAATAAGGATCTGTCTTTTTTATCGTCTCTTAATTACCCTCATTAGTATCTAACCTACCAGAGGGTAGGTAGTGGAGATAAAACAAACATATTACATACAATCAAAACAAATAAATTAACTATATTAAACTGATGTAGGCTAAGGCATCAAACATAAACATAGCATCACGCCTGTATTCCCCGGAGGGGTAGGCAGAGGTGTATTACCCATCCACGATTGGCCAGCTAAGTTTAGGTCCCACGTAATAGGGGGCGAGCCTAATGCCGTCTACCGGGCACATTTCCAAACTCCGGAATGCTACTGAGAATATTTCTTTTTACGAAAAAGCTCAATAACAATGCCCGATCCGGGGATCGAGCCCGAGACCTAATGATCAGCAGTCGCACACACTACCGCTGCACCACCCAGACAGTTGTAGTATGTATCAAAACTTATAATTATTAAAAAGTCATTAATGGTTAGTAGCTAATTTACATAATTGCTAAATTATTTAATGAGTTAGTTATTTATGGTTATTAGTAATTGTATGGTAGTTTGTAAAGTAATGCATTGAATACCGTTCAATGTAAAAACTACTACGAAATCTTCTATTTTAAAATGTAGAGATACTTGGGTTGTTTTTTTTTAATAATCTTTATTTCAATATGTAAACTAAACTAAATAAAATATTGCTGGAATACATAATACATAGCTACCTATCCGGAAACTTTATAAATACAGCTAATGGACAAAAAAATACCTACTCATCATTTGCCGATATTTACAAATATTTACTACATAATTTGTAGATTGTACAAATATTGGAGTCTCTTAATGAGATTGTAAATACAATCTGACATTTACGCGAATATAACACATTATGTCATAAAATTATTTTAACAGAATCTATAGCGTTTACTTCTTTGCACTATGCCAACGTTTCGACTATTTTACAGCGTTAATTGTCATGTACACAATTGAAACATAAATACGGTTATTAATACGTTGTTATATTTAATTTATTCTAGTTTCTCATATAGCATTCGAACATTCTGCCTTTCAACGAGTTATTGGAACGAAAATCAATAAAGAGTCTAGCTTTAAAGATTCGGGATCGAAAGCAGTTGAAATGCTACAAAGATACAGTCAGAGTAAACGGACTCTACCACTGAAGGAATGTAATATAGTTCCGGTGGCCTGCCAATAAAGGCAGAGAGATGACACACAGCGGGTTTCTTTAGTAGGTGAGTGCCCCACACTACCCTGTTCGTTGCCCCGAACGACGGGGTGTGCGGTTAGGAACATTTTTCCCCGCCTTAACAAAATAAAAAGAAGTAAACGGACTCTTATTGTGTTCGAGACTGTTTATAAACTACAATATCACAAGTTTAGCTGCAGATTAGACTACGTATGACTAAAGTCTATACGCCATGTTTATCGCAAATCACTTAATATATCTTAAAGTATAAAATATTTGTGAATTAGGAAAAAGAGATTTTTAGTAGGAGTGGGAATCGAACCCGCGTCTTTTCCAATCCGGGGAAGTGCTCTAAGACATTAAGCTATCCTACTGATCTTTCGATCATCCCAATTTCCTAATCACATTTGTCTTACGACGATGATAGAAAGCTCAGTAGGATAGCTTAGTGGCTTAGAGCACTTCCCCGGATTGGAAAAGACGTAGGTTCGATTCCCGCTCCTACTAAATATCTCTTTTTCCTAATTCACAAATAATTTATAGTTTAAAAAGTAGCGGAGCATGTCAATTGCTAAAAAAATAGATCTAAAAAATATTTAATATATCTTTATATTTTTCCACACGATTGTAACAGTTATTTTCACACAGATACAGAGCAATAGTAGAACAATTAAATGCTATAGATAAAATCCACAAATATTGATACAAACGGGCTATTGTTTGTCCATGAGAATGGCCAATGACCAAATCCATGTTTATAAATGTACAAAGCACATAACTATATTATTAAACACACCATGTAAAATTTTCGCGGTAGTTAAACTATTTCTATACATAGTTTTTTAATTCTTTTGAAATGATGTAATAATCGACATTTCAAAGTATTTTGAAGTTATGTAATTCTAACTAGCTTTAATGTTAGAAGATACCAAATTTTTTTTATTTTCGACCTATTTCAGTCCTAAATAAGTTGTATTCCACCACGCAGGCTCAGCACAGAAAATTCACAATCAAGTTAGAATGTATCTCACTAAATCGTACCGACATCGCATCGTGTTATTGTGATTGGTTGAGATATTACCGTGATTGGCCGAAGGATTATTGCAACATTACGCGACGGTTTCTTTACCAACACAAGCGAGACGATACGATCTCGATACGATTTAGTGAGTTACATTCTACGGGCCCTGTTAAGAAAATTTCTTAGCTACGTAGGTTTTTTTTTTCTTCGGGCCACGGCCTATGTGATGGTAAATGGTAACCGTCACTCATGGACTCAACTATAACGAGAGTATTGTCAACCCACTGCTCACCATTTAATTTCACCGATATGAAATGAAAGAATAAAGGGCTATTTCCTGCTACAGCCAAAATGCAACGATGTGCTTCATGACCGGTCACACGGGAGATGTTGGTACCAACCCGCTCGGGCCCGATACCAAGTGAGTACTTCCACTTGGTACCGAGACTTACCACCAGTCATGCAATGGATGATAATTGCTTACTTCCCTTAGTCACCGCATAGTCGTATGTGTCGTGTGTGTCACCATCCAATTCTTTCCCACGGGTGTCGACCCGTGGGAAAGAATGGGGTGGTGACACTTGTATTATTAGTCCGTCACCACACGGACAACCAACGGTTACCTTACAATGTTTAACTTCACCAAGTAGTGATAATTCGTAAACACACAACATTTTAAAAACGTCGTATATCTGAGTTTATACTGTGCAGGGTCTGGACCCTCATCTAGGAATCGAAATCAACATCGCTGTCCTCGCAGTTCTTAATTTAACGTGTGGGACAATTATAAATAGTAGGTAATGACATTCAAACGACCTGTAACAAAAAAACATGTGTTTGAAGACAGTCTGTGCATGTAAAACCTGTTAATTCTGATCACATCGACAAAAACCTTGGCACTGACTTTTATAAATGTGTTTTGTATTAATTTTTTGTCTTCTCATGCATTATATTGGTTTTACTTTTATTTAATATTGTGTATCACTTTTTATTTGATTTTTCTTTTTTAAGGTATCATAATACAAATGATCATAATCGAGCGATTGGTTAAGAAGATATACAATGCGAAAGTGGAAGGATGTAAGTACAGGGGGAGACCGAGACTCACCTACCTAGACCAAATTGGTCATGTATTGAAGGAAAGTGGAGTCAGGAGTCTCCGAAACCGGCGAGCGTGTATGTAGAGAGTTATGAATGTTGAGGAAGCAAGAGATGTATGCAAGCATAGAGCCTCTTGGCACTCTGTTCTCTCTGCCTACCCCGCAAGAAAAATGGCGTGAAGATAAGTAAGTAAGTAAGTATAATACGAATTATAGGTAATTAAGATATTACCTTATTAATACGCTGTTTTGCATATGAATCAGAATTATTACATGCTATACAGTAATACTCATAGCCGCTATAATTAAAGCAGACTTTATTTAAAATAATATTTAGTCGACGTTTCCTTTGTCCAATAATGTCTTTGTCCTGAAATAAAAAATACCTCGCTGCCGCTCACACACAAATGTATTGTTGATTTGAGCTTCACGTCAGATTGTTTGTGAATATTTATGCAGAAATATTACATACAAGTACGTAGGTAATTGTTCCAAGCTTGGTTGCGCTCTGTTACGAGGGGTAGGCAATCTAATAGTAATAATAAAAGTCTTTATTTGACGGGCTTCGTGGCGTAGTAGGTAGTGTAACCAACTTCCGTGCACGAGTTCGTGGGTTGGATTCCCACTCAGAATAATTATTTATGTGATGAACACAGATATTTGTACTGCGTCTGGGTGTTTTCTATGTATTTACAAAAAAAAAGTAATATAATATGTATTATATCCATAATCTGTTACCCATAACACAAGCGTTAAGCTTAGTTTGGGACCAGAGGACGTTGTGTGAAATTTCTGTGAATATTTATTTATTTATTTCTCATCATAATATTAATTTGGTAGATTGCAGCAGTTACTTATTGGGTGATATAGGTACTGTGTGAGACAGGTGCCTTTTTTTTTTGTTAAAGGCGGGAAAAAATGTTCCTAACCACACACGCCGTCGTTCGGGGCAACGAACAGGGTAGTGTGGGGCCCTCACTCACTAAATAAACCCGCCGTGTGCTGTCTCGCCGCCTCTATTGGCGGACCACTGGATCTGTGTTACATTACTTCAGTGATGTCAGACTGGTGCCTAAGATAAGCTCAAGGCTTGTGTTTCAGGACACTAGGTCTTCTCCCCATGTTTTACATTAATTATATACCACCATACTAATTATTTTGAGACAAAGAACGGCTTAATCTGTCCTTTGTATAGGTTTGTATTAAAAATTTATTAAATTCCCCCAATACATAACATAATACAACTGTGGTGCAGCGGTAGTGTAAGCGACTGCTGATCACGAGGTCTCGGGTTCGATCTCAGAGTCGGGCAATGTTATTGAGGTTTTTCGTCAAAAGAAAAATTCGCAGAGTTTGGTAATGTGACCGGTAGACGGCGGCAATAGGCTCGCCCCCTATTACGTGGGACTTAAATATACTTGGCGAACCGTGGGTGTGTAATACACCTCTGCCTACCCCTCCAGGGATAAAGGCGTGATGCTATGTTTTTATTTACCTAAATATCTGTCGCAACCTTGGCATGGGACGTTTGTACCTAAGCCACTGCCATATCACCAGTCAAATTTAAAATGGGTCTGGCTGCTATTTCGTTTGTTGCCGTACACCTCTGAAATTAGCGAATGGATTTTGATGGTTATCTGGGTAAGTCGAGCTGGACTTAGAGCGATATAACGGATTTTGACTTTGTGAAATCAGCCATGGACGTCTAATCAAAGTCCACCCGTGACCATGAATGCTGTATTTATTCGAAACGTCGGGATAGTAGAAAATCAAGTAAACGCTATAGATTCCGTAAACGTAGTTTTATTTCATAATGTGTAACATTCGCGTAAATATCAGGAAGTATTTTTGGCTTTTTATTTGAACCGGATATCAGAAAAAGAGTTATCCTTATTTAAAGCTAGTACATTTAAAATACACGACGACGAAACAAGTCTTAATCTGTTTAAAAACAAGAACAGTAATTAGCTGAGTATATCAGAACACATCAGGTGCTTAAAAATAAAATAAAAAGTTTATATGAACAGGTTATTTTTTTCTATACATTCCTGAGTTCTTCATAATACATATTTACATATGTGCATAAGTACAAGCGCAACTTTATTGGTCCATCGAACGCATTCAAATATAAAAATAATTTCGTGTTGGTATAATTTTTTATGGTAAGACTTATAATATTTTCGTATTTGATGAATACGTTAAGTATATTATAAGCAAATGAGATTGCAATAAGATAAATAAGACCAATTATTTTATGCAGATGAGATCTCGTAACTAAAAGATAAACTTCTTTGAAATTATTCATACATGTTATACTTTAATACAAATTAATCGTTTATAGCACACTATTTCCTATTAGTACTTAAAACCCTTTTGTACATCTTAATAGTAACATACGTTATTATCTATGGGCAAAAATTTTCACGTTCTTAAAAGATTATACTAAAATATAATTTGATCATTTTTTGTCCAAACACATTTAAGTTTTCAATCGTTAGCACTATTAGATCCTAAATATGTATCATCAAGTATAAAAGTAGATTCGTATTATACGAGTATGTAACTAGCCTTTGCCCGCAGCCCCACCGCAGAAAAGGGATTTTTTTTACATTATATCTCACCTTCCCGATATAGCAGCGGGGTAAAACGTGTACTAGTATTTAAGTCTAACCAAAAACTACCAAACAAAAAAAGTTTCATGAAAATCCGTTGAGTAGTTTTTGCTTAATGTGCGAACCAAAAACACAAACAGTTTGTTTTGTCTTAATTATCTTCAATGTACAGACACAGCTCTGTTACAGGTTTATATCAGTACAGATTTGACAGTTATTAACTAAAATATGACGGTTTAGAACCCAACCTAGTCTTTAATTATCAAAATTAGGCCTCCTATGAAATTCCGTAAGGAATAGAGAAATGGTATTTGACGGTGAATTACTATTGTCATAAAAAAATGCACTGAAGGTAATTAGCACCGCATATGGTGTTCTTTTTTGAGACGGAGTTTATAGAGTTTTGTACTAAAGATCCTGTGATCAAAGTTGGAAACGCGTGAGCATCGCGTGATGTCTTTCTCCTTGAAAACATGACAATCTTTGTATGCATAAAATACTATAATAGGACATTTTTATAGCTCTTTTTCTAGTGGTTGAACCTTATTTATCTCAGCATGAATGGGATCAATCAGGGAAGTACCACCCTCTCATAAAAGATTAGCGTGAAACAACGGTAGTTACTCCTACCGTTGTGTTTCGTATAGTCAGTGAGAGCGCCTGAGGCGTCCCTATCCTCTTCTTATTGTCCTTCTTATCCTCTCCTTAGTATCCAACCTATCCTCTCCTTATTATCCTTTCTATCTACCTCCTGTCCCTTTCGATGGAGATGGCGACGCGGAAGGCTCTGGTGTTGCTAGCCTCTTTAGGCTAGGCCGTATGCTTGTTCGCCCCCCATGTAGTATAAACAAAAAGCTATCACGTGGTAGCAAAAGTATATTAAAAACATCTACTCACATTGAAAAGTTTAGTATTTCATTATTAATCCCTTATAAATATAGTATAGATTTAGGAGTATGTGTAGCTTTGTTTTATAGTAGATATAGATGTACTATATTGACATCAATTTATGTTTGCCTTATGATATCAGAATCATTTAAAACGCCAATATTTGTATTATAGATAACGTATTTGCTCGAAATAGTGTAATCTCTTTGTCTAGCTGTGAATATTGTTAACGCTATGCATGTATGACGTCTTACTGTTGAATCCTTGGTTTATTGGAAGCAAGGGTAGACAGGAATTAACACAGACATAACAACTAATTCCTGTTAGTAGAGGAAGATGTACTAGTGTCTCAAACTAACTAAAAAATATAGACGGAGCATTACGAACAATCCAGTGAAACCATATAAAACCATGCCAAACTGGGGAAGTGCTCTAATTCATTGAGCTATCGTACCATTTCTAGAAATACCGAATTTCCTCATCACATTTGTCTTAACAACCAACGCCCTCTATCGGCAATGCATTTACATGCATTCATCCAATGTAGTGAGTTTAATTTTGCAATGATTCATACTATTTGATGGCGTGATTTTTCAAACATTTTGATCTAATTTTAGCATTTGAGATGCTCATCTACTCTTAAAGTACAAATACCAATTTGTGAATAAGAAAAAAAAGAGTATTTTAGTACGAGCGCGAATCGAACTTGCGTCCCTTCCTTTCTGGGGAAGTGCTCTAATCCATTGATTTTAATTGCAAAACTAAACTTACTACATTGGATGAATGCATGTAAATGCATTGCCGATAGAGGGCGGTGGTCGTTAAGACAAATGTGATGAGGAAATTTGGTATTTCTAGAAATGGTACGATAGCTCAATGGATTAGAGCACTTCCCCGGAAAAGAAGGGACGCAGGTTCGATTCCCGCTCGTACTAAAATACTCTTTTTCCTTATTCACAAATTGTAATTTGTACTTTAAGAGTAGATGAGCATGTCAAATGCTAAAATATAGATCAAAATGAATGCGACATTCAAGTATTGCTGTATTAATATTAGATACATTTTGAATGAAACGATGAAGTCACTTGAATGACTAATTACTATTAATTAGCTATTTTACTATCGGCTCTATTTACTTCCTGTTGATAATAGTTAAAACCTATTGTTATTTTCTAGAATATTCTGTCAACTAACACAAAGTCCTCTTAAATAGAAAATGAACTATGCTATTATGTAATAATTCCTTTGTCACTTACATATACATGTCCGTGTGATGGCGGACTAAAAATGCATGTGTGTCTACCCCATTTTTCCCACAGGTGTGGTACAAGGCGACTAATAGAAGTACGCAATTATCACCCATTGCATTATTGGTGTAAGGCTGGGTACCAAGTGGGAGTACTCACTTGCTATTGGACCCGAGCGGGCTGGTACCACCATCTCCCGTGTGAGCGGCCATGAAACACATCGGTGTGTTTTGGTGGTAGCAGGAGATAGCCGTTAATTCTTTCATTTCATGTCTGTGAAATGAAATGGTGAGCAGTGGTTGACAATACTCTCAGTATAGTTGAGTCCATGAGCGACGGTTATCATTTACCATCAGGTGAGCCGTGGCTCGTATGCCACCATATGCAAAAAATAAACCATAAAATTAAACTAATCCGAATTGGCTGACATGACTATGTCACCAGTCATAGTATGTACCACAAAACTTACTAACTAACTATATACTATTTTCTATAAAAACCTTTTCTCTCTCTTTCTTAGTTAGAAATTCACGTAGGGTAATATGCCTAATAGTAGAAATAAAAATATACCTTCCGTTGAATATTATCTATTATTTGTACAAGTAACAAGCAGCGAGTTTTGCGTTACACAAATTCAGGGATCTTCCTATAGCGTTGCGTTTTTGCGAGTAAGTAAAAAGAGAAGGTCTACAGAATCACTCACTATACCAAAAGTACTGGTGACTTCAATTTATAAGTAACCGTTATATTTTAGGATCACACTAGAAATTTCCATTAGTGCGAGGGTATATTGTCGATATAAACTACCTCATCCTAATATACAATTTCGGATTCAAAACAGAGTTCCTGCAGCCCAACTTTAAAGTTAAAGGTTTCTAAAATTAGTATGGCGACAGCAAAATCTGGTTTATATTTGTTTTATAGTGAAGCTTTACCAAATATACCTATATAAATAATTCGCACAAATTCGATTCCATTTTCCTATGCACTCGTACTATGATTGGCCACTTCTATATAGATATAATTTTAATCATAAATATATGCTACTAATAATACGAATGCGAAAGTTCTAGTTTGTCACTCATTCACTCAGTCCGTATGGTGACGGACTAAGAATACAAGTGTCACCAACCCATCCTTTCCCGCGGGTGTCGTATAAGGCGACTAAGGAAAGTAAGCAATTATCACCCATTGCATTACAGGTGGGCCGTGGCTGGTCTGTCATCATAAGCAAGAAAAAAAACATTCATTAACAACTGCCTCAGTTGTCGGATCTGTCGGGCCAGCAAAAAAGTTTTTATATTTTAAGCCAAAAAATTCTCAACAACAGCTAGGAGTTAGGTTATGTTAGCGCATGTACTTTGAAAAACACGTAACGCCGTTGATCCTATGCCTCGTCTCCCTCCGGTCGGGGCGCAATGGCATCCTATCAGACGATTACAGTGAGGGAACAAGTGCACTCTGCACTTGTGTTTGTGCACACACTCGTTCACAGTAATATCTCTTGCAAACGTGGCTAGTACCTGTTGACACTAGCCAATATGAAGAATTACGATCTGAAGATCATTATTGTTATTATTATTCAAAAACAGCAGAACGAATTTGAATGAAATTTAGCGCAGTTTATAAACCTAGATTAACATAAATATGGTATATGAAACGTCTTACCGACTGTTATCAATTCGCGATTAGATGGTGCTACCTTATCTTAAATTTGTTTTTTTAGAGTGATTAACTCAAAGATTTTTCATTACTATCCAATGCAATTCTGAAATACACGCAGAAGTCTTAGATAGAAGCTAATACTAATAGGTACTTATTTTTGTTTCCGACAAGGTAGAATGCTCGTACATTTATAAATTTACTGTTATTTACGTAATAACAAAATGTAAACACATAAAATAAAGGCTCTTGAAAGTTATAAAAACACTTTTCACGCTGATTGTACTCCGTCTGCATAGCTATAATATGCGTCTCACTTTGTCCACTATATCACTTGACAATCGGTGTTCCGACGCGAGAGCACAATTTTGTTTTGTTGTACAATCGATAACCGTCTATTAATTCGTTTCAGATGGATGTATTTCGAACAAAGGAAGGACACCAAGCAAGTTGATGAAATGGAGAATGTGAACAGAGACATTTAGTCGCATACATAATAAACTAATGAGCTCAAAGCATTTATATAAGTGAAAGTGTTATTGGACATTATACAGTGTGTTTTTATTAAGTGTGAATGTTTAATAAAATCCTGACGTGTTTCACAGTGGTTTTCATTTTATCGCGAATACAATCCAATAATTGTGTCATTGTGAGATGGTGACGGGTCTTGTTTGGGTTAGGGTTTATCGACTCGTTAGCTTTATTTTTAATTCCTTCGAGTGTGTTTGTGGACGTATTAAAGACTAATATGGCAACATAAAGTGTGTTTGCTTATATACAGCAGAACAATACGACGCTTGCGACGTCCCAGCAGTTGGCAGTTGTGAATAGTTCAGTACTGCATCGAATTTACATTAGTGCTGTGTGTATAGGTAATTTTGAATACAAAAATAATGTTATTTCACGCTGAGGTTAAACTAAAGGATAACAGGTGAGGTAAAATCACTTATCCACTATTAAAAAGTGATAAAAAATTGTAATTCGGCGCTTATGTTACAATAGAAATCATAAAAAATGGATGACACCGTAAAAACTATTGATAAAAAAGCTCAAGATGAGAGTACAGAGGAGCTACCCTTAAAAAGGGAGTATAAAATAAATGTACAAAACATGACTATGTTAGAAAAAATTAAATACATCAAATCTAATATAACTGTAGAACCGGTTCTGGCGCTGTTTGTGATGCCAAGCGTACTTGCGATGTTGGCCACGCAAAATTTAAATCTAGAAAAAGCATGTCGGGTCAATTTGGAGTTTAGTGACGCTGCGTGTACCGCTTTAAGACTTAGGAAACGTGCTAACTATACATATGAAGAAGATTCAGTACAGAAGCTGATCGCTTCAGTTCAAGCATGGAAGAGCGTAGTACACACTGCAGTACCAACATTATTAATGCTCTTCATAGGAGCATGGAGCGACAAGACTGGAAAGCGAAAAATTTGCATGCTCATGCCAATCTTTGGAGAATTTATGACATGTGTTTTGAATATGATAAACACATATTTCTTCTACCAAGTCCCAGTAGAATGGACGGTATTTATGGAGGTAATATTTCCGTCTTTGACTGGTGGATGGTACACGATGTTCCTCGGTACGTTTAGCTATTTAGGTGATATAACATCGAAAGACGCAAGAACGTTTCGTATTGGGATTCTGAACTTATGCATGACAGTAGGGTTTCCTATAGGAATGGGATTGAGCGGAATACTGTTGAGATACCTTGGCTATTATGGTGTGTTTTCCATATCGGCGATGCTGCAATTTATCAATTTCTGTTATGTGATATTCTTTGTCGATGACCACACTTGGCTCGAGAACAAAGACAAGGTTTGTGTTGTACATATTTGCTTTCGCAGTATATCAATAATTTTGTTTAACTTATGTAATAGAATGACGTTATTAACGAATTTAAAGAGTATAAATATTTAACTATCTTATTTTATATATGCTGTTTTGCGATATCCTATTATCTTCGTAGTCCAGGGGAAGAGGTCGGATCAACAAAAATGCTGTTAGGTTTTTTCCAACAAAAATGGGAATTTAGCTGTATGGAGTTTGAAAGTTGGCGGTGTATTACCTCCATGCCTCGAAAGGCACGCAAGGCCGTTTGGTGCTTTCTATATCTTTCCGGTTATGTTGGAACGCCGCTCCATCCGATCGGATTATGCAAATGAAAGAAGAGAGAGTATAATTGTTTTTGAGCATACACTTGTGCACTATAAAATCTCCTACGTGGCTAGTATGTGTTGATATTGGCTGCCGCGGCCGAAATTACGGTCTGGATCCTATTAAAATAGCAAGCTTTCGACAATGTATTTTTTTTCTTATTATAATCTAAATTTACGCAATATTTTTAGGTTAAGCGGTCAGGTTGCACTGGTTTACTCCTGGATTTTTTTGATTTCCATAGTTTAAGAGAGACTATAGAAATCGCTTTCAAGAAGGGGCCAAATAACAGAAGACTGCGAATATGCCTCATACTAACAGTGGTGTGCCTAACGTTTGGGCCTATGTGGGGTAAGTGATATATTTAACGTTAAGGATTTTTTTGTTTATGTTGACAGCAACAATACTAATTACTATTTTTTCCTGCTCGTACTAAAATACTCTTTTTCCTTATTCACAAATTATAATTTGTACTTTAAGAGTAGCCGAGCATGTCAAGTGCTAAAATATAGATCAAAATGTTTAAAAAATCACGCCATCAAATAGTATGAATTTTAATTGCAAAATTAAACTTACTACATTGGATGAATGCATGTAAATGCATTGCTGATAGATGGTGTTGGTCGTTAAGACAAATGTGATGAGGAAATTCGGTATTTCTAGATAGCTCAATGGATTAGAGCACTTCCCCGAAAATACTCTTTTTCCTTATCCACAAATTATAATTTGTACTTTAAAATATTATCTTACATTTACGGTCATTTGTCACAAAAAACGAGCAAAGCAATAATTTATTACTGCCACTAAAAAGTGAAAAGACAAATAATATTTACTGTGAAATCAAGCTTAAACAGCAACAGTAATTTTTGAACTAAACAAAATAAGAGCTCACTTCTAAAGTGCGCTCTTATTTACCGAGACGTATTTTCGGGTCGACGCGAAATCTATTGCATTTTTGATCGAAGGAGAACGAGGTTAATTATTATCTGTTTATGTATTCACAGTTAACTGTAGCGCTACTTAAACTTTATTATTTGTTCCCTTTACAAATAATGAATGCTAGCACAAATTCTTTCAAATAATCCAACAAAAACCTTAACATACTTTTAATTATTTTACCATTTATCATTAGCAAGCATTGAATAAATTTTACAAATATTGTAAATAAATAAAACTATTACTTATGAGTAAATCTATTCTTAAATTTTTGTTTAGCAATGTATTAGCGGCTCATTTATGTATGTACATATACTGTGATTATTAAATCAAGTAGGTATCGAAATAACTAAGAAATGATGGTTTAGTTTCTCAGGCTCTGTAGTTTAATTTTAAAAGTATATTTTATCAGCCTGCCATAGAGCGGGCTATGCTCGTTACCTATTTCTCTACGTTATCGAATGCGTAATGGAAATCCGTAGGAGAACAAAAGTGACCTACATAGCGTAAGGCAGGCCGATGAATAACCGTTGGGAAAAAAAGGGTTTTGAGTGGCGACTATGCGCTGGACGGGGCAGCGTAGGACGGTCTTCCACCAGATGGACTGACGATCTGGTCAAAGTTGCAGTAGCATAGGACTGCTCGTTGTGACACTTTCTTAGGGAGGCTTACAATTCGAAAGCCGGCCCCACACGATTTTGCTGACCCTCGAACGGAGACCCAATCCCTTTCCTTATCTTTTCCCTTCCCTTTTTCTTCCCTTCCACCTCATATCCCTCTTCTTGACGTTGGCAGTGTGCTAGTGATGGCTCTGGTGGTGTTAGCACCTATAGGCTACGGTAACTGCTTACAATCAGGAGAGTATGCTTGTTTGCCACTGTGTAGTATATACAAAAAAGAATATAAGGAGTACTTTATAAAATAAGCTATTGACCAGTGAAAGTCACGTCCAAATCGCTTAAGCTGGTTTGGAGATTAGCCGGAATGAACACACACAGACAAAAATTTATAAAAAACAAAAAATACTTAAATTTTACTTATATTTTGTATAGATTAATAAAAATAAGTATTATTCAAGTGGAGCCATTTTTATTAAAATGACTATACCTATTGGTAACTTTTGATGTCTGTCAGTTTTATCTTCATAGTGAGGTGATCTGCTTAAAAACATCGATTAAAGTGAATGAATTGATACGGACTTGAAACATATGTGAATTTTAAAAATCATCAGTCGAATCCCAGTCCCATTATTATTTTTTCTTTCGTAAATTTAAGGAGCAAAATAAGACAAGTACATAATTTAACAATAAAATTGCATTTATTCCGTTGAACTATCAGAACTGTTATTAGTATTGCCATCTACATCACTGCTGTCAGCACTAAGAGATATTATTAATTCATTTTCAATAATATTGTCTATTCTCACATCTCGTTCAAAATCTTGTAAAATTATTTCCTTTGTTTTCTCTACGACTTTGCTCCAGTCTTCTGTAGTGACTTCTGCACACGCAGTTTGTAGCAGAGTCATCATTTTAGCAGTACTGAAGGGTGGTTCAGTATTGTTCCACGATGCATGACCTTTATTTGTGCCCAAATAAGCTCGATGGCCTTATACTGGCAATGGTAGGGAGGCAATCGAATAACTTCGTGCTAGTTCATCGATTACATAGCGGAGCTTGGACGGCTTAGTTGCTTTTACCAGATTTAACAACTCAACTTTTATTAAAGTTGGACTTGCATCCACACCATTTCTTACCAGCCACGAGACAATTTCTTGCTTTTTATTTGCTTGGATTGGTGGTTTATCAACTTGTACAGAATGATACGGTGCCTTGTCCATTATAATTTCCGATGGGTTTTCTAAGCTGACTAGTAGCTTCTCAAGCCACTCTTTAAAAACATCAAAGTTCTCAGTCAAAATTATCAACGCCAACAATTTTCTTGTACCTCTTTCTTTTTTTCGGTGTACGTAAAGTATTATCTTCTGAGCCTGATGAGGTCCACAATTCTTTTTCAGAATTTGAGTTACTGTCCTCTTCCCTATTCCCAATGCTTCGGCAACGCGTTCTCTCGTTTGGGTGAATGGTAAAAGGGGCTCGTCGATAACTGATTCACGTTCAAAATAATTGTACAATTTCACCACTAGTTCGCGAGATTGACTGTTTAGCGTTTCGATATGGTAAGACTGTGATGTTGTTCTTGTTTACTAATAGTTAAGCAATCGGAGTCCAATTTATAGCCAGGTAAACGTAGTCAGTAAGATCAGTCCAATAAAAAAGCCGGGTCGGAAGAAAATAACAGAGAGCACACCAAAAACGCACAGTCACTTCGCACAACGACAAAAGACTGCATCATGTAATGGCGACATGACATGGCGTCATCGACAGGCACTGGTGTTGCCAGCAACATTCCACCTAAATTGTACCTAACATCAATAATTTTCTATTTAGTTATTTTTTGTATTTTTATAGTTAGTTAAAAGAATAATAAATATAATTATGTTTTATTATAATCACAACGTGGTTATTAATTTATGGTGATATTTCTTCACAAGTAATCATTGCATTCGATTCTACTTATCAGCTTTCGATTTTTAGAGTAACATCCCTAGTGTTTAAAAAGAAAAAGGGTTAACTGACGCAACATTGTAACGACGTTCAGTTCTTTAGATCAGAAATTGTTTGTTATGTTTAGAACGGTTTACAAGTGAAAGCAAATCGTATAATTACTTGTATCGGTCATTATTACAATAAATATGTAATCGTAATTGAAAAAAGTTAAGCAGTTGTGCAGTTCTAACAAAACGAAAAAATATATTATTTTATGCCTGCCGTTACAAGGTTACGTTAAAAAATTCAATTTTGATGAATTGTCAAATGTTACCTATCATAATGACTCCACTTTAAACTTGTGCTCTCTAGCGGCTCTCCATGACAAATTTTGTGTTGCTATTTCGAATTTACTATCGATATAAGATTCGAAGTTTCGAACATGATATATATACATTCTTAACGTAAAATAAAGGGATCTTTTTTCGCGTTTAATTAGATCAAATTTTAACTCCCGTTAACCCGATGTTACAACTGCGTTGCAGCAGCCGTGGTCATCCCGGCGTATACTAGTTACTTACTTACTACATACTACTTCTTCAATACTAACAGGATAATGTGCAAATTTATTGAACTAACTGATAAATACGAGCATACTAAAGCCACACATGTAGATTGACACAAAAGGTCAAAAGTGGTCTTACGATCTTTAACTTTGAGATAAACAGCGGAATCTAATCATGTATGTTATATACAGACAAACCTAAGTTTTTCGATGTCTAGCGTTTCGATGACTGTCATGTTAATAAGATTTGGAAGGAAGTAAGTATGGGTTACAGGTGACTGGGTTACTTGTCAAAGACAATTTCCTATTCTACGCTGATGACCAAGTCAAGCAGAAGTCATTGACTGTTGACTTAGATGGTAACGATATTGATTGAATCTTTAAAAGCGAAAGGCATGAAAATGGAAGAGAAGCACTAGTGTCTCCTCTGTAGTGAAAGTAAGATAAAAATGATGGTTCTGGAAAGGGATGAATGTTTGAACCCAATTCGATAGTGTAGAATCTAATATTAAAATACTTAATTATCTAATGTATACATAATATAAAGTATATTGCCTTTGTAAACTCGTAAAAACTAACTCGTTGTTGAGATGGAAAGTATGAAAAGGATATTGAAAGGTGAGTGATTGCAAATAATCAGGTGAATCGTAATCGAATCATGATGAAAAGTTTGCTAACTATTAAAGAATGTAATAATAACATGCGTGGCAGTTTACATATTTATTGCATTTCAAAGTTTACATATTTTGTCTTGGGTTTGATCCCCGGGTCGGGCAATGTTATTAAGGTTTTTCCTAAAAAGAAAAATTCTCAGTAGCAGCCCGGAGTTTGGAAATGTGCCCGGTAGATGGAAATAGGCTCGCCCCCTATTACGTGGAACTTTAACATAGCTGGTAAATGAGGGTGTCTAATACACCTCTGCCTATCCCTTCGGGGAACACAGGCGTAATGCTATATTTATGTTTTTATATAATATGTTGATCTATTTTTTTTTATTTTTTAGCATTTGACATAGCCATATAAATTAACACAAAGTGTGAAAATGTGAAATCGAAAACAACAGTCATGAGCAGGATTTGTACCTGCATCTTCTGAAATACCGCCCTAAATGCGAATTCAGCTATTATATTTTCACACTTTGTGTTAATTTATATAGCTAAGCATGTAAAATGCTAAAACATCAGGCGTCACCCAAGACATTAAGAATGAATGTGTTATCGAAATTAGCTGTCCCGAGCAATTGTCACTATAGCTGAATTGGCAAAGCATGTGGGACGGTATCCTAGGAGATGCAGGTTTAAATCCTGCTTGCGACTGTTATTTTCGATTTCATATTTTCACGCTTTGTGTTAACATGCACATAATGCTGAAAAATAAAAAAAAATAAATGTTTACCTGTTGGAAAATAAATATTTAATTGTTGCAAAATAGAGTCAGTTAGTATCAATACAAACAATGATACACACTAATCTTAGATCAACAATGTAGTTGATCGAAGATACCAACCGGTGTTGTGTTTATTGAAAGACTTAATAAAATAAAGAAAATACCACTGATTATCCGATTGATGTTTGCTATATTTAGCATCCTTGAAAACATATCAGTGTGAATCCTATGCTAATTTGTTTTTTGTTAAGGTGGGAAAAATATTCCAACCCGCACACCCCGCCGTTCCGGGCAACGAATAGGGTCGTGTAGGGCTCTCGCCCACTAAATGAACCCGCCGTATGCCGTCTCTCCAGTCTGTATTAGCAGACCACTTTTTTATTTTTTGTTAATCCGGGGGAAAATGTTCCTAACCGCACACCCCATCGTTCGAGGCAACGAACAGTGTAGTGTGGGGGCTTCACCCACTAAAGAAACCCGCCGTGTGCCGTCTCTCCACCTTTATTGGCGGGCCACCGGAACCATATTACATTCCTTCAGTGGTGTATTGGCAGACCCCTACTTAATTTTTGTCTGTGTATTTCTATTTGTTTGAATGTTTATTCCGGCTAATATCTAAAACGGCTAGATCGATTTGAACGGGACTTTCACTAGCAGATAGCTGATGTTATAGGAGTAACTTAGGCTCAATTTTGCAACAAGAATTGGGGTCCCGCACTAGAAGTAATAAATTCTACGCTGACAGAGTCGCGGCAGCTAGTAGGCAATATAAATCTGCTATTGTTTGTAATAATAGCCGTGTGGGGCCGGCTTAAGAATTGTCCCACCCCTCTTCACCCATGGGAGTCGTAAGAGCCGACTGAGGGAATACCGGGGGAGTGGGCAGCAGCACTCCTTCGAGTATTAATAACATCCACTGAGATCGCCAACCCACCTGCCAAGCGTGGCGATTACGGCACTATCCCCCATTCTTGGGGAGGCCTATGTCCAGCAGTGGACGTTAAAAGGCTGATGGATGGATGGATGGACTGTTAGTAATCATCCGTATGGTGACGGACTAAGCATATAAGTGTCACCACCCCATTATTTGCCACGGGTGTTGTACGAGGCGACTAAGGAAAGTAAGCCATTATCATCCATTGCATTACTGATAGGAAGGCTGGGTACCAAGTGGGAGTACTCACTCACTTGCTATCGGGACCGAGCGGGTTGGTACCACCATCTCCAGTGTGACCAGATATGAAGCACGTCGGTGTGCTTTGGTTGCAGCGGGAGATAGCTGTTTATTCTTTCATTTCATATTTGTGAAATGAAATGGTAAGCAGCGGCTTGACAGTAGGTACTCACGGTAGAATCCATGAGCGACGGTTAACATTTAACATCGGATGGGCCGTGGCTCGTCTGCCACTAAACGAAAAAAAACGTTAACAGAGGCAAACATTATATGTTAATATAATATATAATATAATTTTATTATTGTATGTCATTCACTAGTAATTCCTCATCATTTTACATTGAAAAGGTCTATTGAGCCGAGCTATTTGAATAAAGAGATTTAAATTTGAATAACGACTGTAGCTATGGAACAATTTTGACCTGGTTTCAAATAGCTTTTTACGTATTGAAATATTTTCAAGCTTTTTAAATTGATGGCACTGGGAATTCGGCAATTCCATTTTTTGGGATGATTGCGGGATTTTTAGTCTTTTATCTCTAGTTTATCATATAATTTCACATCACAAATATTTATAACTGAATAATAGAATGATATTTGTGTCATTTATATGTGTATTCCTAACTTACCTATGGTTATCAAATTAATGTTGATAAGAAGATAGTTATGTCTAATGTCTTTATCATATCAGAGGGTTTAGCCAAGTTGCATTCTATGATCGCTAACGCTATAGAGAACTATTAAAATGTATGGGAATTTGACATTTATAACGATAAAGTGAAAAATGTGAAATTGAAAATAACAGTCACGAGCAGGATTTGAACCTGCATCTCCTGGATACCGTCCATATCTTTGCCAATTTAGCCATCGTGACAATTGCTCCTGACTGCTAATTTCGATAACACATTCATTCTTAACGTCTTTGGGTGACGCCTGCGTCATCTGTCGCCTAGCAGTAATTTTTTTTGTTAAGGTGGGGCAAAATGTACCTAACCGCACACTCCGTCGTTCGAGGCAACGAACAGGGTAGTATGGACCCTTCACTCAATAAAAAAACTCGTCGTGTGGCGTCTCTCCGCCTTTGTTGACGGACCACTGGAACTGTGTGACATTACTTTAGTGGAAGGAAACTTGCATGCCTGAGAATTTTTCTCGATGGCTTGGGGAGTCTACCAACTCGCACTGGGCCAGAGCAATGAGTTCAGCTCCCCTTACTCTGAGAGGGGCCCCATTTGCTTGGTTATATTACTTAACGTTTTGTCCTACATATTTTATATCATTATTATTTGTATTAAATAAATGAAATTATAGAGAGGAGGTCGTAGCCTAGTTGTGCACTTGTAGTGCCACCGATCGGCAAGGTTAAGCAACCTCTGCTCGGCTGGCAGTCAGATGGGTGACCAAAAAGTGAAACCTGACCTCCTCCGTTCTTCGGAAGGCACGTTAAGCAGTAGGTCCCGGCTGTCAAATAACATTCTGGCAGTCGTTACAGGTTGTCAGTGTCCTGAATAAAAATTCTGATACGATCTTGTTCTAAGGTCGCCAGTTGTCGCCTTTGGGCGGATTCGACCAAACTCAAATATATAAAAGAATAACTATACCGAGAATAATCTATTCCACTATTTTATTCTCTAGATAATCAACAGTCGTTTTTCCACGCAATCTGATATATGCTATACTTGGAATAGCTATTTCGTGAATAGCGAATACCCGGCAAAAAGAAGCTGTTCTACAAACGGGACAGTGTATAGCTTAACTCATCTCATCTCTTATTTGTCATATTATAGCGTGGGAAAGGAGCTTTATTTCGAATTAAAATGACAGCACAAAAAAGATGACGCCATTTTTTTTATTCTTGGATTAACTCCATATTCGATGCTTATTGGTGGTATAGTAAAGGACTATTCCTGAATAGGCTCGCTATTCTTCGAATTGTTGTTGGTAAAAGGTAAAATTGATTTATTCTCGAGTAAGTAGAGATTTATTCTAGGAATAAAACTTGTCCATGTTTGGTCGTATCCACCCTTTTACTAAAATACAAATACTCACAAACTAAAGACATATAACCTTTTCACAGAAAGATTCATCATAATATATTATAACACAGAGTGGTGCATTGCGCTTTTGACACAACGACCTGTAACAATGAACGCAGATATAAATCACAGGATACAGAGCTACTATTGTGTGGCGATTTACATGCTTCCACCATTCACGATTCTGAATTAAATAATTGACTAGTAAAGCACGATTTAAATTTTGATAAATAAAAACTGACTGTGCTATCACAAAATTGCCATGCTTGTGAGAAGAAAATTATATTGATTTTTTTTATAACGTTCTATCTGCTATAAGAAAGGCCAAAGAAAATTATTGTATTTTTTATTTTAAGTTTATTTTTTGTATTTTAATTATTTACTTATCATCACGCCAACTCCCTTGTGGAGTAGGCAGAGAGAATAGAGTGCCAAAAGGCTCTATTCTTGCATACATCTCTCGCTTTCTCAACATTCATAATTCTCTTCATACATGCTCTCCGGTTTCGGAGACTCTAGCTTCCTCCAATACATCACCGATTTGGTCTAGGTCGGTGAATCACGGTCTCCCCCTGTACCTACATCCTTCCACTTTCACATTGTATATCTTCTTAAACAGTTACTCATTAGGCATTATAATATGTTTTTTTTTGTATTTTGACATTTTTATATATATATACTAGACTTTGCCAGCGGCTTCGCCGCATATAAAAGCTAGTTTTTCGGTTATATCTCAGGTTCCCGATATAGTAGCGGGATAAAATGTCTACCAGTTTTTAAGTCAAATCAAGGCCTTTCAAATAAAAAAGGAGCATCAAAATTCATCTAGTAGTTCTTTTAAATAAATTCTACAAAAAAATCTAATTTAAATAATTTTCTAGTTTTTCGGTTATATCTCAGGTTCCCGATATAGTAGCGGGATAAAATGTGTACCAGTTTTTAAGTCTAATCAAGGCCTTACAAATAAAAATAGTTGCATCAAAATCCGTTCTGTAGTTTTTGTGTGATGCGCGAACAAACAAACAGACAAACAGATAAACAAACAGACAAAAATTCTAAAAAAAGTTGTTTTGTGTTTAGACACGCCTATATAGCCTATTACAGTCATTTTTTCTCAAATATCTTGAATGTATAGACACAGCTCTGTTACAGTTTTATAATAGTACCTTTATAGATTTTAAGCACTTGACATGCTTATCCATGTTTTTTTGTTATAACGTACAAACACAGGAAGTTTAGGCTTAACATCTCTCTATCTACTATGCTTAGGAGCGGAGCCATTAGCGAGTCTATGACCCGTAAGGGTAAGAGCAAACTATGGATGTTTATCTATATTAATATAATAAAGCTGAAGAGTGCTTGTTTATTTTATAATTTATATATCTTACACCCCGATCATAGAATTGGCTACTTAATTATTTAGCCAACCATTGCATGAAACATAACAAAACCTAAACAATTGTTTCATGAAATGGTCGGCCACAATATTAAGATGTGGCCACGATATATAGTATATGTATATAAATGCACTAATCCCTGGAACTACAAAATGGATATTTAGATATTTTTCTATATATTTTTAGCATTTGACATGCTTAGCACTATACATTAAACACAAAGAGAAACAAGGATTAAAAAAATATTCCTTTGCACTTGAAATTCGTATTTTTAGGTTATAAACTATTTTACATCACCCTATGATTCCCATAGACAGAACTACGTCTGTACATTTAAGATATTTGAGAAATAATGGCTGAATTAGGCTATATAGGCGTGTCTAAACACAAAACGATTTTTTTTAGATTTTTTGTCTGTTTTTCTGTTTATCTATTTGTTTGTTTGCATAACACAAAAACTACTGAACGGATTTTGATGCAACTTTTTTTTTGATAGCTCTTGATTAGACTTAACAACTGGTATACATTTTATCCCGCTACTATATCGGGAACCTGAGATATTACCTAAAAACTAGCTTTTGGCTGCGGCGTAGCCGCGGGCAAAAAAACTAACAAACTTATCATCGTGCTATTTCCCTTGCGGAGTAGGCAGAGAGAACAGAGTGCCAAGAGGCTCTATTCTTGCATACATCTCTCGCTTCCTCAAAATTCATAACTCTTTTCATACACGCTCGCCGGTTTCGGAGACTCTTGACTCCACCTTCCTTCAATACATGACCAATTTGGTCTAGGTAAGTAAGTCTCGGTCTCCCCCTGTACCTACATCCTTCCACTTTCGCATTGTATATCTTCTTAGCCGGTCGCTCATCCGGCATTCTTTCCACATGTCCGAACCATCGGAGCATTCCCTTTCGCATCTTTACACCAATACTCTCTTTCATACCTACTCGCTCTCTTACGTCATTGTTACGAATGCGGTCAGTCAGCCTCACTCCATAGATTCTCCGCAGAGATCGCATTTCGACCGCATTGATTTTTCTCTCATGCTCCTTTTTACATACCCAACTCTCGCTTCCATATAATAACGTTGGGACAAGCACTGTGTTGTGTATTGCGACACGTGCCTTCTGGCTGAGGTGGTGGCTGCCGAGAAGTTGTCCCAATGCTCCGTTCACTCTATTTCCCGCATTCACTCTTCTTTCTACACCAGTGGTGTACCTTCCATCCCGACTGAATCCACATCCAAGATATACAAATTCATCCACTTGTTCTAGCACACCATTTCCTATTGCTACTCTAACATCTGTTCTGGCTTCTTCTCTTTCAAAAACCATTACTTTGGTTAGGCTAGTATGAAATAATAGTGCGGGTAGTTTAAATTGTCTATGCCGAAGTGATTAAATCGCAATAAGATTTCTTTTAAACAGCGGTAACATCAGTCACTGTACTGCCAGAATTTTAGGTTAGTATAGGTACTAAGGTTTTAGATAAGTATTTATACTGTAAATTCTATGCCGTATCCGTCTAGTATAGATAATTTGTTTATAAGATAATCTTAAAATTACATATAGGCAGGTAATTAGGTTTACAAATAAATTTTACACTATTAGACAAAGGCTGTATTTAAGTCAATATCGCGTGTTGTGAATTCAATTAGCACCTTTATTATTGTGATTTGCAGACAAGACAAACATATTAAGATCACAGATGAATATAGGCATTTAATCGTATGTATTTAATTGTTATTAATCCAAACCTATCTATTCAATTGTGTCTGTAATTGATTGTTGAGATTTCATATGTTATTTCTCACTGGCTGGTAGTTATACTCCTAGTATTACTGTTTACTTACTTACTTATCATCGCATCACGCGATCTCCCTTGCAGGGTAGGCTGAGAGAGTAGAGTTCCTAAAAGGATCTATTTTTGCAAACATCTCTCGCTTCGTCAACATTTATTATTCTCTTCATACACGCTCGCCATTTACACAGACTCCTGATTCCACCTTCCTTCAATACATGACCAATTTGGTCTAGGTAGGTAAGTCTCAGTCTACCCCTATAATAACAACATACTTCTACTATCGCATTGTATATCTTCTCAATCAGTAAACTTCTAATCACATGTCCGAACCAACGGAGCATTCCCTTTCGCATTTTTACACCAATACTCCTTTCATACATACTCGCTCTCTTACGTCGTCGTTACGAATGCTGTCAGTCAGCCTAACTCCATAGATTTTCCGTAGATCGCATTTTGACCGCATTGATTTCACTTTTATACTCCTCTTTGCATACCCAACTGTCGATTCCATATGACAACGTATGGTCAAGCATTGCATTGTGTATTGTGCCGTATATTGCGTATTACTGTTTATTGCGTTAAAAAATTAAACTTATAAAAAAGTACTTTAAAGAGACACCTACATTTAAGTTATGGGGGGTTAGGCAGAATGTCATATTTCACGTGTCGACCGTATCGTCTCGCTTGTACGATCACCGTGATTGGCCAACGGATTATTGTGACATCACGCGCCGGTTTCTCAAACAATCACAGTGATCTCGATACGGTCGATACGTGAAATATGACATTCTGCCTCAGGGGGATGGATAGAGAGTGCAAAGTGTATGAGTAAGAGCAGGAAAGCGTTATCCTTCACCCCTCTAAAGCGACAGCTTAGGATACAAATGCAACAAGCGCTAGGATGATGACTAAGATCTCTCGTGAAGATGTGACGCTCCGTGTGCGGATGCGTCGCTTAGTAGAGGGTACCTGAAAGGGTAAGCCGCCGGCGGACCACTGAAGTAATGTAACATAGTTCCAGTGGCCCGCCAATACAGGCGAAGAGGTGGCACACGGCAAGTTTATTTAGTGGGTGAGGGCCTCACACTACCCTGTTCGTTGCCCCGAACGACGGGGTGTGCAGTTAGGTACATTTATTCCCGCCTTAACAAAAAAAAAGAGGAGATGACTAGGATGATTTAAGTTAAAAATGAGAGGGTCAAGGGTTTGCTGCTGTATATTAGGATAAAATGCCAGCCGGTGTTGGTAGATTTACCTCTTTTTTGTCTTATCACATTATAATTTGCCGTGTGGGGCCGGCTTTAGAATTGTCCCACCCCTCTCCACCCATGGGAGTCGTAAGAGCCGACTGTGGGAATATCGGGGGAGTGGGCAGCTGCACTCCCTCGAGTACTAACAACAGCTACTGCAATCGTCAACCCGCCTGCCAAGCGTGGCGATTATGGCACTATCCCCCCATATGAGCGCACACGGCCGCTCGTTGTGGCGTTCTCTTGGGGAGGCCTATGTCCAGCAGTGGACATCGAAATGATGATGGATGGATGGATGGACATTATAACTATAGTAACAAGCTAACTAATAAATATTATTATTATTATAACTTTTCCGTTTCCGGTTGTCAAAACAGTTACAGCACAATAATAGTGTTCCCAAAAATAAATTAAGATGGTAGTAAAAAAATTAAAATACCGTTTGAAGCGGCTTAAATTTAAAGTGAGGAAGCCAAAACTGATTTTGCCATGAAAAATCACAAGGAAGTTAAAAAATAATTGCAAAATACCACCAAAAATATCACAGTTTGTAGTTGAGCAAAATTAAAGGTTTTTTTCATCGATGTAAACAAATCCGAAGTTACTTGCAGACCAGAAAGTGTCCCTAAGGGACAACCCTATCGTTTGGCGTAAAGAGTAATGTAGTGGGGCCCTCACTCACCAATACTACTCGGTGTATGCCATTACTCCGACTGTATTGGTGAACCACGGAGACCAGATATCGTTCGTACTAAAATTGTCGTGAGTTGCCAGGTTAGTTTGTACTTTTTAGTCACTTTGTAAGGCACATGTAAAGGTAATGAAATGGTATCACTATGTGATCATAGGGATTATAATATATCATTTGTTTATCAAATATTGTCCACCAAATAAGGGATAAACTAGATTTTCCTAATCTGGAAGTCAATAGATTGGATAATATATTTTTCATTACTCATACTCTGAAAGTAGGCCTTAAGTTGCCTGAGGAGCGGGTTGAAAGTAATACTTTTCAGCCCTAGGGAGAATTACTTTCAACTGACAGCTGAGTAATTATAAAAAAAAACAGTTTTATTTTCTGTACAGCCAGTTAATTACAGCGCGATGTAAATTTGAACTAACTTAAAGTTAAGTACCTATTTATTAAAGAATTTGTTTTTTATATGACTTTATTTTAATATAGTTGCAACTATATCTTTAAAATAACGAAGATTTATATTTTTTCAATTATTAAAATGAAAAATAATGGCTGAATAGCTGACGGGCCACAGAAATAAAACAAAATCAGCGGGAAAACGGCGATTCCAAATTCAATTTTTTAGTCTCCCATTTTTCTTTAGCTAATTCATGATTTTTATTATTAGTTTCCTCGTATTCGTAATGAAAAGCACAGTGTTTACCTCGGGATAAAGACTTATTATACGGGAGAAAGCAACTATCGAACTATCGGAGCCCTCGCTACGCTCGGGCGCCAAACCTCGTCTCGGGACTAAATAAGTTTTTGCTTTCATCCCTAGGGTAACAATGTACTATTACATTTCAAGGATATAAATGTAGGTATATACACTACGGCATATTAATCCTATTAACTCTACTTCCTGCTAACATTATAAATACGAATTTGTGGAGACGTTTGGATATTTAGATGTTGGGATGTTTGTTCGTGAATCACGCTTCAATAACGGAACGAATTTAGATAAAATTTGTTAGACAGATAGATGAGTTACTTTATTAATATACACGCCACTTTTTATCCTGAAAAAATGAATACTACTTGGAGGATAACAATTTTGGCATATCTATCAATATGTCTTTTACCCAGATTTGAATGTGGTATACAAATAAATTATGGCTTGGATACATAGGTACAGAATATTTTTATCTCTATCGGGAGTTCCCCTAAATTACTTATTTCATTTTCGTTTTGAAGTCCACACAGACGAAGTCGCGGTAAGAAACTAGTAGTCATAAATATGCAAAAAGTCCCGCAGGAATTGTTAATTTTTCTGGGATAAGAACTGTGTGTCTTTTGGTCCAGAGTACAGTCTGGACTATAAGAATATAAAATTTTATGATGATAGATGGTCAGTCGTCATGGCGTATACGACGCACCTTCTTTTTATTTTTTTTTATTTTAGTTGGGCAAAAATGTCCTACCGCACACCCCGCTGCCCGGGGAGACAACGGGGTAGTGTGGGGCTCTTACTCACTAAAAACCCACCGTGCGCCTTCACCCGCCCTTGCTACGGCGGATCACGAGTACCGCGTCGTTACGACCGCGATCCGCAGGCGGCAGCCCCTTCGGGGTATACGACGCACCTTCGTGTATATACATACATAGGTACTATTCGAAAAACGCAAGTGAATTTTCATTCCATTACTTTATTATCCCGGAGGAAGACGCAAATCAGTAACTTAATAATACGGTGACTACAATAAAGGGGTGGAAATATGGTACTAAATAAATCAAGATGTTATGATGAAATGCTTAGAAAACTGTTAGTACGTAGCCACAATGCTTCCAGTAATAGTGGCGCCTCTTGGGAAATCAGAAGCCAGTTCGTGTTGTTCGCAACCGCTTTATAATTTCACTGTTCAAATCATCTCTTTTTAGTTATTTATCAAAAGCATTGTTACAGTAAATCATTAAATCTTGTCTTATTACATTAATTACAATTGAGTCACGTCGGTGTTCATGTTTGTTGAAATGCGCGCGACTTCTGCGCTTTAAAATTAAATAATTGACACTCTTTTATTTCTATTAGGTTAATAATTTGATCAAACATTTAAGCGCCATTTTGATTATCCGATCAGTCTGTGATACTGTAGCTAAAGAATATGCAAAGTATCAATCTATACAGACGGTGGAGTGGCTTAGGTACCGGCCTCCCGTCCGAGTGTTGTGGGTTCGATTCCGACACAGGACAACTCTTTTTATGATCCACAAATGGTTGTTCTGAGTCTGGGTATAATTCGTGTTTGTGTAATGTATGTTTGAAATATCCCCCGCGATACAAGGATTATTCCTAAGCGCAGGGAGTCGTCTTTAAAAAAAAAGAGAAAAAAAAATTATATAGTAAAACTCAAAATAATATTCATGTATCTAGTTGCGTAAGTAGTTAAAACGTTTGTTTTAAAACCTATATATTGTAACATTTAATAATGTTAACACTTTTAACGGTCGTATCCGTGTATAAGTGTATTGTAGTTGTTGAATTTACTGTGAACCTGTTGGGGCAGTTCATCGGAAACTTAGAGAAATTGAACTACACAAATAAAAAGTCTAAGCAAATTAAAATTATACTATTTCGATTAATACGATGCGCGTGTAGATTTGTGAGATAAATTGTAAATTATTAGTCAACCATGGAAAATATTGTTTTTTTCGTAAATGCTATGGTTTATGCCAAATGCTTTTTTTTAATTATATGGCATCATACTGTAAATCCTTAGATCAGAATAATTAGCATTTTAAAATAAGTCAATCTATCTATTTATTTCCTAAACACAGTTCAAAGCGTATTCTACACTCAGAATTCTATAAGCACACTAACTTACTGTTTTCGATGGCTTACTATGTTGGTCTATGGTTTTATTTTTCATTTTTTTAAATAAAAAATCTAGGTAAGTAATCTAGGTAAGCTAATCTAGGTAAGTAATGGTAGCTATAAAACTACCTTATTATCTTTGTTTAAATACTGGCTGCGATAATGTCTTTATAAGATTTGATTATTCTTTCTAATGTTTTGTTCCAATTAATAATAGAGCTTTCGAAATAAAGTTGCCGCTTTAACGCACTGAGCATTATGTATAAAAATAAAAGCTGTCAGATTTCAGAGCGAAACTTTTTAATAATAAGTATTCTAAACGTTCACTTTCAATTGTATTTTCATTTGGCTTTTAACATGAAGATACAGATAGGATAGGATACAGCGAAAATCAGAGCGACATTCATAATATGAATTCTGACGTGGGGCTAACGCAGAGCAGAAATTGCTCGTAAACTCGTTTTGTGAATGCTGTTTTTGTAGAGGATACTGCTAACTATAAAAATTGCTTTCTTATTGAAAACTTCAACTTCATGAATGGACTACGAGGAAAATCAGTCACAACGGTAAATAAAAATGGATTGAAACTGATGGGACGGAAACGGATGGGGTGGAAGCCGATCCATATCAAGCTACCAAAAAATTAGTGGCATGGTTTGTCTACTGCGCAGAACTTCGAACAATAATGGCGAACAATAATCTCGTCACGTCATTATTACTATATGATAAAAACTCACTCGGAGGTTTATTGGAAAGGTTTAAATAGGCTTACTATTAGATGACAGAAATCTATAGACATCGGGACTAGATATGTTGATTAAATAAATATATACAAAACGCATTTCATACGTTAACCCCTAATATTAGGATAATCATTATTATAATCTATTGCGACTTAACAGGGCTTACAAGCGGCTTTAGAAACAATACAATGACAATAAAGATGTTCTTCTGTTAATCTTATCCGTTTGTTTTGTTAACAGGTGAATTAAGCATCATGTACATATTTGCTCGGTACCAATTTAATTGGGATGAAGTTAAGTACAGCATATACTCGACTTACAGTCTGATTACACATTCTATTGGTGAGTAAATGTTCTTTTTTATAGTCTATAGTCATAGTTTCAAGGATATTGGTCTAGTATTATAAATCGGTAACAGAGCTATATCTGCACATTTAAGGTATTTGAGAGAAAAATGCTGTATGCTCTCATCTCTGAACATAAAACATTGTTTTTTTTTAGAGTACAAAATATTTTTGAGTGTGGAAAAAGAGGAATTTATTGTGGGCGGGATTCGAACAAGCGTCTCTTCCAATCCCGGAAATGCTCTATTAGGCCGCTAAGCTATCGCACTGGCCAACGTTTGCTCTTTTTCCACATTCACAAATAATTTGTACGTTAAAGTAGCTGAGCATGTCAAGTGTTAAAATACAGATCAAAAATAGTTTTTTTTGTTATTTTGTCTCATTGTTTCTTAGCGCATTACGCAAAAACTGCTAAACGGTTTTCTTTGTTTGAGTTCTATTGAATATAGTTAACTACAGTGTCGGGAATCGGAGGTATAATCTAAAATACTTTGGAAAATCCAAAAGTGCACGCCTCATAATCTTCATTTTTCACAATAAAATTGATTATTTGATAAGTAACTAATAATGTATTGGTCTTACTAAGTAGTTTTCAATAAATCACATCGATAGCGCTAATTTCAAAAAGTACATCTCATGTCTTATACGCCATCTTGCGCTAATTTTAAAAAGTACTTCTTTATTGGTCTATAGAAATAGTTCTCACGAAATAAGGAGGCGTGGGTTTTAGTGTCGAATCGAAAGTAAATATTCACTATTTTTTTGTTTATTTAATAACAATTAAACCACATCGAATCAGGCCGTGAAAAGTGGTAGGGCTGTATTCGTAATCATACTAAATCGTATAACAAAAAAAAGACTCGATTAGTAAAGTATTTTGGTCGTTATCGTGTTAATATACATTACCTACAACAAACGGACGTCCAAGACAGAACTTTTTCAAACAATTTTTTAACTAGTTTAAATAACAAAAATGCCATCAAAAATATCATGAGTGTTAAAAATAGTATTTTTTCTTGATATGTATATATTATTTTATAAGTGCAATATATGATAAATAGAGACATATGAAGTTAGAAAAATCAGTTTTTCTGCGCGAAACAAGAATAATACACACCTCAACGCTTCGCTTATGAGGCGTGCAATATCAGGCAAGGACTAGTTAAATAATATTTTGTGTTTTGGTGACCAATTCTTTTCAACTTTTTGTAATAATTATTCTTAAAATCAGAAAGGGTCGTACATCTATCATTCATTTTATTGTTGTACTCGTATTTATGGCATGTTCTGGAGTGGTTGTATTTGTACAAACGACTCTCAAGGCACTTATAAAATGTTTGAATCACAATTTAGGAGGGGTTTTTGAAATAACTAATTAAAAAAAGTGTTTAAAGTTTTGATTTAGCATTGGGAGTGTATATAACAATTATTTAAACAGGTACCCTGTGCTAAGATATATTATTTTTAAGTGCCTTCGGTGGCAGACGAGCCACTGCCCACTTGATGGTAAATGGTAACCGTCGCTCATGGACTCAACTATACCGGGAGTAGTGTCAAGCCGCTGCTCACCATTTTATTTCAGATATGAAATGAAAAAATTAACGGTTATCTCCTGTTACGACCAAAACACACTGAAGTGTTTCATGGCCGGTCACACAGGAGATGGTGGTACCAACCCGCTCGGGCCCGATAGCAAGAGAGCACTCCCACTTGTTACTCAGCCCTACCACCACCAGTAATGATATGGGTGATAACTGCTTACTTCCCTTAGTCGCCGTGGGAACATGGTGACACTTGTATTCTTAGTCCGTCACCACACGGACATTCATAAAACTAGTTTATCCAATATTATAAATGTCGATGTAACTTTGTTTCTTTGTTACGATCTGACGGCTAAACTACTGAACATATTTTCAAGAAATTTCATTCCTCGTCATAAAAAGTAGCCTAATTAAGATTTTATTGAAACAAATCGAAATTGTTGTGGGTAAATCAGCTGGATCTAATCTCATAATATTTATTTACAGTAGTGAAGCTAAAATTAAAGAAAAATACAATCAAACTATCTTGCTGATCCCTTTAGTCCCACTAATATTATAAATGTGAACATTTGTGTAGGTGTTTCGATGTTTGAATGTTTGTCCCTCAATCACACCAATACTAATGAGCCGATTTGAATGAGATTTGATAGGTAGATAAATGAGACACTATTAACATATATGTACAGTTCTTAACCAGAAAAATAAATAGTTCCTGTGGGATAGTTACTTTGTCATATTATTATAGACTTAACTAAAAGGATTTGTGCACTATTGGTACTTATATAAATACATCATTTTAAATAAACTAGCCTTTGCATGTGGTTCCGCCGCAGCCATAAGCTAGTTTTTAGGTTATATCTCAGGTTCCCGATACAGTAGCAGGATAAAATGTATAGGTACCTGTTGTTAAGTCTACTAAAAATCTATCAAACAAAAAAGTTGCATCAAAATCCGTTCAGTAGTTTTTGCGTGTTGCGCAAACAAACAGAAAGATTCTAAAAAAAAAATCGTTTTGTTTTTAGACACGCCTATATGTATAGGCTATCTATTACAGTATTTTTTTCTAAAATATCTTAAATGTACAGACATACCTATGTTACAGCTTTATAATAGTATAGATAGAATATAGATAAATAATATCTAAATATGCACGGACATTTCACACAACGTCCTTTTGTCCCAAACTAAGCTTAACGCTTGTGCTATGAGTACCAGATTACGGATATAATACATACTTATATATATATTACATACCTACATAATATAATAGATAGAAAACACCCAGACGCAGTACAAATATCTGTGTTCGTCACACAAATAATTGTACTAAGTGGAAATCGAACCCACGACCTTGGCATGGAAGTCGGTTACACTACCGACTACGCCACAAGGGCCCTCGAATTTTATAGTCTGGATAAACACAGAATATTTTTTAACCACGATAACCAGTTCCTGGGATATGCCTTAACGAATCTATGGGCAAAATTTTGAAATTCACGCAGGCGAAATCGCGGGCATAAGGTAGGCAGCCATTTGTGGTTTTATAAGCTAATTAAAAAAATTAATTAAACGGGTCATACATTTTTAAAAATGGCAATTTTCTATCCATTACAATCAAATAAGCACCTATTAGCATAAAGTCGATATTGGTCATGAACTTCGTTTCCAATGGCCACTAAACCAACTATTAAATAAAGTTTATTCAAATCACCAGTGATATCTGAGTGTTGTTAAGTCTACCAACCCACACGTGGCTAGTATTTGTCTATGGCCTAAATCCCTTTCAATCTGAAAGGAGATCCATGCCCAATAGTGGGACAGTAATGAGTCTAAAAAACAAATAACTTTAAATAAATTACGGCTCTCATTACAACTCACCAGGAGAATAACCTGGAATCATTGCATAACGAATGCGCGCTATTTCGTACCAGGTTATACCAAAAAATTCGTTTTAAACATTAGGTCGAGATACACTGCGGTAAAATCGATTTATTTAACAAGTTCTAACCGAATGGCACCGGCTGCCGACAACTAATCCAAATTATGCTATCGATAACACCTGGTTCTAGCTAGAGATCTACCTATATTTGTAATAATTATAGCTCGTACAATATGTAGTATTTTGAGTTTCATACATTTAAACTCGGGTTGATATAATCGATACGAAACAATAACATAAATTCTTACTTTAAAGATACAAATTATTTGTAAAAGTGGCAATAAAGCTCTGTTTTTCCACTTTAAAGTAGTTGAGCATGTCAAATGCTAAATACAGATCAAAATAGGTATAAATCCTTACTAATATAATAAATGCAAAAGTGCGTTTGTTTTTTACATTTACGCAATAATTACTCAACCAATCATTATGAAATTTTGCATAATTATAGTGCTCCTGGTAAAGGACAGGCAACTCTTAATCCCGCAAAAAATTATTGTTATAATTTTTCTGGAAAATTTTTTTTTGCATAGAGGTTATTAGTGTGCACGCTATATTTTGAAGTCCATGCGGGAGAAGTCGCAAGTAGAATCTAGTTGATAATATGTTGATATATATATCATCATATTGGACCTTTACGTGGATGTATTAAAATTTTTGTAATATTGTGTAATTTAATTAAGTCACATTTTTGTTATTGCTTACGAAAGCAAACGATGGTAGCAGATGGTAAGTGGTAATAGCCGCTCATAGACTCGCAATATCATGAACATAACTAAGTTCCCATTATAAAGAAGGCGACCACTACGCTCGGGAAGACTTCATCAATCAGCCATTAGCCATCACAGTCAAAATGCCCGATGATTTACGGTGAATTGAAATATAAAAAATAAAGACAGCTAAGAAGAGAAGAGAAGACAACTAAATTATAACAATCTCTTCCATATTTTTATCTCTAAGTGGCAGTGACAGGGTATCTATGAAGATATCTCATTTTTATATATTAAATGGGTGGCGAACAACCTGATGGTAAGTGGTTACCGTAGGCTATAGACGCTAGCAACACCAGAGGTATCACTCGTGCGTCGGCATCTTGAAGGAAAGGGATAGGAGGTGGATAGGATGGATAATAAGGAGAGGATAGGTAGGATACTAAGGAGAGGATAGGGAGGGGGCTTGGGCCTCCAGCGCTCTCACTCACCATACGAACCACAACGGTAGGCATAACTACCGTTGTTTCACGCTGACCTTTTGTGAGAGCGTGGTACTTCCTCGATTGTACCGGCTCATTCGTGCTGGGACAAGCAAGGCTCTACCACTATCTAAAAAAAATCAACAGCAACTGTTTTCACACCGGGTGCCAGTAATATGTTCTTCGCTGAATATCAGCGGAAGAAAATTGCCTTACTGTGAAGAAGAATAATCAGGCTTTTTTTTTCAGGGACCCTGTTTACTATAAGTGTGTTTAGTAGAAAATTAAAAGCTGACGATGCAGTACTCGGCATAATATCAACTTCGAGTAAAATTGGTGGTGCCTTAGTTCTGGCTTTCGCTAGGAACGGTTATGAAGTGTACTTATGTAAGTATGCAAAATAGTTACAATTTAAAAGTAAATTTAACGATAAAATAATTTTTGAAACTGGTTTTTAATCTAATGTAAGCAGAAAAATATTAAAAAATATAAACATCGAGAACTTCTCTTTATTGATTTCAATAGATAGACAGATTTCTGTGAAATACGAGAAGACGTTTATAAACGATACTTAGTCTTATTTTTTTCCATCCATCCATCCATCAGCCCCTCAAAGTCCACGGCTGGACATAGGCCTCCCCAAGAATGGGGGATAGTGCCGTAATCGCCACGCTTGGCAGGCGGGTTGGCGATCGCAGTGGATGTTGTTAATACTCGAAGGAGTGCTGCTGTCCACTCCCTCGGTATTCCCTCAGTCGGCTCTTACGACTCCCATGGGTGGAGAGGGGTGGGACAATTCTAAAGCCGGTCCCACACAGCAGCTTATTTTTTTAACTATGGATATTACTGCTTGATAAGTTTTTATCATATTTTACGGGAAGTATTTATGTGGGTGTGTCTCGGCCTAAAACATCTTTTAATGATGGTGAATTTTGTCTGTTTATTTGTTAATGTATTCGCCAATTACGCAAACAGTACCTACTAAAATATAACCAAAGAACTAGCATTTATTTCTACGTCAGAGCCGCGGGCGAAGGCTAATAATGTTGGCTATAGCTGAAGATTTAAGATATTTAAAAAAAAAAGGTCTGTGTTAGTCTCTGAATACAAAGCATTATTTTTTGGTTTGTTCGTACGTCACGCAAAAACTACTAAACGGATTTTTATAAAACATTTTTGTTTGATAGCCCTTGTTTCTTGCAGCGCCGCTAGTGGAAATATTAAACGGTACTTCGGCTATTGCCTTAAGATCTATTGCCTCGAAATTAGTATCATATCAAGAATTAGGTAAGTACCTATATGCTACGAGTAGATATATAAAACTTTCTGCAATAAATTATATCCGTGTGATGGGACACAGGTGTCACCACCACATATAGAATGTGGGTGTCGTAGGAGGTGACTAAGCATGTAAGCAATTGTCAGTTATAGCATAACATAATATGGTAAAGTTGGGTACAAAGTGTGAGTACTCATTTGTTATCCTGATGTGGCCTGAGTGGGTCAGTACCACAGTCTTCCGTGTTCGACCATAAAACACCTTGGTGTGTTTTGGTTGTAGCGGGAGAATCGTTCATTCACTTGTTTTTCCGTCCGCGAAATGCGAATTTATTTCGTGAACATTTGTGCACCGCAGCTCGTCTACCATCACATAAGAAATAAAATAAATATTTTTTATCTGTATTTTAGCATTTGATATGCTCAGTTAAAAGAACAAATAATAGTAAAAGTGAAAAAAGAGAGATTTACTGTGAGCTGGATTCGAGCCTCCTTTCCAATCCAGGGAAATGCTCTAGACCGCTCTAAACGCGCGTAAAGACATCTAAAAAGCAATTGTGAAGTGGAGATTGGTTGTAGCTGTCGGCTACTGCGATGGCTTAGCCTTTTTCCACATTATAATCTGTTCTTCAAAATAAATATTCTTATTTGTCTATTTTTTTTACAAAAAGAAACAACTGGCTGGTTGGTGTAGCGGTAATCATGAGGTCTCGGGTTCGATCCCCGGGTCGGGCAATATTATTGAGCTTTTTCCTACACAGAAAAATTCTCAGTAACAGCCCGGAGTTTGGAAATGTGCCCGGTAGACATCAATAGGCTCGCCCCCTATTACGTGGGACTTAAACATAGCTGGCGAGTCGTGGGTGTGTAATACACCTCTGCCTACCCCATCGGGGAATATAGGCGTGATGCTATTTTTTTTTTATGGTCTGATGCGGGATAGTAATTTTCACAAGTCCTCGAGAAATATTTAGTTTTTGTCGTGTTTTAATTTACTGGACTGTGACAATATATCAATGTACATAATTTAAAAAGGCTTTCCTGATTCTTATAATAATGAAATGTTTATTATCTGTATCAACTTATTAATGAGTCATATTTGACTTGGAAACCTAAACTAAATAAGGTATGTTTATTTTATTGTTCAAAATGAATGAAATATAGTATATTTACTGGAATAAATACATATTGTCCAGACATTAAAAATAACGTGTTTAGAAATAGGTACTTACGAACTCTATATACCTTACAACGGGGCAATTTTCCATATTTGGACAGTATTATCTAATCTTGCTTATCTTAGCATGAGTGGAATCCCGGCTTGATCGGGAAAGTTCCACCTATTACAGAAGATCGTCTTAAACCAACGTTAGAGAGTAGAGAGGTGGCGAAGGCCCAAACCTTCTCATTATTCTCCGTACTGTCCTCTTTATATTGTCTTCTCTAACCGGTAACCGTTTACCATCAGATGAGCCGTATGCTTGTTTTACACTCGTAAAATTAACAAAAAAATAAGATTACTTCAAATGTTTGAATAAATTATAGGTAAAGTTTACTCTCTGTTTGGAGTTGCGGAGACGATGATGCCTATAATATTTGCTCCATTGTACTCTCGAGTGTACATAGCCACGCTGAACATCCTGCCCGGAGCTGCCTTCCTGATGAGCGTCATGTTCACGATGCCAGCGCTCGGTATATTTAGGTAATACTTTGTATTTTGTTAAAGTTAAATATTACAATTAAGATTGGTGATAGAGTTGCTGTATTACATAGAAAAACAAAGACCTTTTGTCCAAATACTTAATAACTAAAAAAAAACAATCTGATCAATGATGCAGGGGTAGTACCGCTGAAGAAATGTCACATAGTTCCAGTGGTCTGCCAATGCAGGCGGAGAGACGGCACACAGCGGGTTTATTTAGTTAGTGGGTGAGGGCCTCACACTACCCTGTTCGTTGCCACGAACGACGGGGTGTACGGTTAGGTACATTTTTCACTAAATAAACCCGTCGTGTGCCATCTCTCCGCCTTTATTGGCAGGCCACTGGAACTATATTACATTACTTCAGAGGTATCTATAAAAAGTCTAACAATAGAATTACGTCACGTCTGCGAGTTGTGACTGTAGAGAATGGCCCATAAAAATGAAAACTATTTAATTGACGTTATGTATTGACAGTTGCTACGAGGGATATGTCTAAATGTTTGGAAACATTGGAAGCTACGAACTTTACAATGTTTCCAAATATTTTTAGTTTGCCCATTAATGTAATGTTATGCCTGTAACGAATACAGGCTTGTTCTTCAAACAATATTCTGATGTAGTAATTTGACAGTTATGTTTTAAATAAAGAATGTCAGACTTTTATAAATAACTACTAGAGTTTATTTTGTTATTTTAATATATTTTTTAAGCATTAGACATGCTTAGCCGTATATCTAAATTAACACAAAGTGCGAAAATGTTAATTCGAATATATCAGTTCGATGTCACTGGAATGCTATTAAGATGCAGGTTCAAATCCTGCTCGTGACTGTTATTTTGCATTTCACATTTTCGCACTTCGTAAATACCAGTTTTTACGTATAACTAAGATTTATCAAATAAAAAAGTTGCATCAAATTCCATTTAGTAGATTTGTCTAATGTGCAAAGAAAAAAAAACTAAACAAAAATTGTTTTGTATTTAGACACGCCTAATTCTGTTTACAGCTCAGTGCGCCTAATACACTCATATTTTCTTAAATATCCTAAATGTACAGACACAACTCTATTAGATATTTATAATGGTACAGATAGATGGACAATGAAATATTATCAAGCGTTTTATATGTATAATAATGATTATTAATAACAATAAAAAAAAATCAAATACTTTTTTTCCTAATTAATGCATTTATCAAAGTAAACTAGGTTATTAAAGTAGGTTGGTAATATAATTTCGAAATTGCAGTCGCCTCAATCGATTAGATATACATACAGATAGTAAAGTATTTTTTACCGTGTAATTTTGTTTGTTTTGTATATTCTAGTTGGTTCTACTGCCAGCATAAGAAGGACGAAAAAGAGAAAAGACTGAACGTGCCCTGTACTCCGCCGCAGTTACTGGAACCGCCTGTAGTCCCTGCATAGCATACGAATTGTTTTCCCTGTCGTTTTTAATTAAACTGAAATGTGTGTGGATCCGACAGGAAATCCTCTTTAAGTTTATTATTAACTTGTGATATTTATAATAAAATATAAATTGAAAAATTAACATTGTTTCTTTTAAATATAGTAACCTTGGTATGCCTGAATTATAAGCTGTTATTTAACACAGAAGTGTAAGAATTCTAATAGTTCCATGATTAATCTTGGCGTGATAACTTTATGTTAGTGGGTATAACAATTTTAGGAAAATATTTTTTTTATTATGACAATAGAGCATTATTTTTGAGCATTGATTTGCTAGCTCAATACCATTATATTTAGTAAAATTAGAATAAATTAGAAATCTAAAAAGAAGAGCTTGGATCGTCCTCAGTACTTCAGTATAATCTAAGTGATAATAGGCTGTGTCACTGCTTATGTGCATATTCATAAATCACACGCTAAAGCGTGAATACATTGCAAAATACATTTAGGTACCAGTATACGTTACATACACTAAATCTCACTTTGTGTGACTGTGCTGGCGTTGCGTCAATTTACCTGTTTGTAACGTACATCCAGGTTGAATAAATCACTTGATTTTAATACCTTGTTAGCTGTTCTGGCAGGTATTCGACTGGGGTTGGGATGTGCGTACAAAACGCGACTCGATATCGAATCGTTTCATTGTGATTGGTCGAGGAATTGTTGTGACATCACGCTGATTGGTTGAGAGATCGACTCTCAACCAATCTCAAAGAAACAACATGATATCGAGCCGTGTTTTGTGTTTTACATTCTCATCCTTGTGACTGAAATAATGGATTTATTTGAGATAGAAATATATAGATTATTGATGGGCTAAATGAAAAAATATTGGATAGGAAAATTTTTAACCCTATGCGGCAAATAGATACTTTTTTTTTTTTTTTTTTTTGTTATCGCTGTGGAAATGCCTTTACGCATCCCCCCGGTCCAACAGGGGGTATGTAGGACTCGCCGGGCACTTGGGTCTTAATTGCACCCGGAATACCCACTAAAACCACAGCGGCCCCTTCCACGCCTATTAGCGGGGCGCCAGAGGGTCGTCTTTCGACATTCTACTCTGACGCCCCAGGCGGATGGCTTACTGGCCACGCCCTGTCGTCATCAAGGCGGTGGGAGGAGGTGGGCGTAGCGACGCCTTCTCCCCCCTGGTCGCCGCCGGCGGAGCGAGTCGGCGTGGGCCGACGCCTCGCGTTCCCGCTCCGCGGCCTCCTTCCATGAAATTACTACCTCACAAAAGGAGGCAACGGCCGACCAGAACCCGTCGCCGCCGAGCATTTGGCTTACTACGGCCGGCAGCGACAGGTCTCCTCCAATTGCCACCGACAGAGCGCGGCGCTGGAGCCCCCAGGCGGGGCATTCCTCCAGAGTGTGCCGCACGTCATCGATTTGTGCGCCACACTCGTAGCATCCGGGGGCTCCTTCCCGACCAATACGATGCAGGTACTTACCGAAACACCCGTGTCCGGTAAGCACCTGCGTCAACCGAAAACTGAGGTTGCCGTGCCTTCGATTTAACCAGCGATGGAGGTGCGGCGCAACCGCCTCTAAAGTCTCCCGTCCTGCTCCGGGAGACTCCAGCTCTTCCCTCCACCGCCGGATCAACGTCCTTCGGGCCGCTTCTCGTGCTCTGCCCAGACTCCTCTCAGAGAATTCCTCGCCCCTGGCCCATGCCTCCGCACGAAGCCAGTAGACTTCCGCCAGTGCCTCGGCCTGGAGAGGCCAAGGCGGGTCGCCTGCCAACAGCGTGGCTGCAGCCCAGGACACCGTACGGTACCCCCTAATGGCCCTCACCGCTATGACCCTCTGCGGGCGTCGCAAGAGGGCCCTATTAGGAGCGCTGAGGGCGTCCGCCCAGATCGGGGCACCATACAGTGCCATAGACCGCAGTATACCGCTATAAAGTCGGCGACAGGATGACCCTGGACCTCCAGTATTTGGCAGAAGCCTACCCAAGGCCGCGGCAGAATTAACAAGCCTAGGGGCGAGCTGGGCAAAGTGCGACCCAAAATTCCACTTACCGTCGAGGTGCAGACCCAGATATTTCATCTGAGTCTGCACCGGCACGGCAACCCCCTGCACATACAGGCATGCTCCTCGGGGGGGACCTCGGCGAGGGCCATGGAACAGGAGGGCCTCAGTTTTAGTCAGTGAGACCCTCAGGCCCAACATACCGATCCGGTCAACGACGAGCGCGACTCCGACTTCCGCCGATCGGACGGCCACCTCGAAGCCGGCCCTCCTCACGGTGACAAGGGTGTCATCTGCATAACAAACGACCCTCATCCCGGGAAGGAGCCGGCCCCGCAGGACCCAGTCGAATCCGACGTTCCACAGGATCGGGCCAAGGACGGATCCCTGTGGAACGCCGCGCTCCACCCGATGGCGGTACAGGCGCCCGTCGCCCCCCTCCCAGAGCACGTGCCTTCCCTCGAGGTACGCCTCCAATAGCCTCCGGAGATACGGAGGCACTCCATGGAACCGGAGCGCCTCCTTCAACGTCTCGTGAGGGAGACTATTGAAGGCGTTTTCAATGTCGAGCGAGACTGCCAGAACGACCTCCTTTCTGGCCACTGCTTCGGTGGCCAGGGTTTTCAGGGCGGCCAGTGCGTCTATCGTGGAGCGGCCCGCCCTGAATCCGAACTGCGATTCTGACAGCCCCGGCCCGACATCCTCGAGGTGCCGGACGAGACGGTCCGCGAGCACCTTCTCGAACAGTTTGGCCGTCTCGTCCAGCAGCACCAACGGCCTATATGCGGAAGGAGAGTCAGGTGGACGACCCTCCTTCCGCAGCAAACATAAACGTCCGCACTTCCATTGCTCCGGAAACTGCCCGGACCTCAAACATGCGTTGAGCAGTTCCCGGAGCCTGTCCTTGATATATTCGGCGGCGACGCCGAGTACCAGACCTGGAACGCCGTCTGGACCGGGCGCCTTCCTTCGTCCATGAAGGCGGGAGAGGGCTACCTCCAATTCCATGTCGGTGACAGAAGGGATTCGTGTCTCCTCTTCTGCCACCGACGGAGGAGCCATTGCTGGGGGGACGTGTCCCATAGAGCGCGGGAAAAGACCCCCCACCAGCTCCGATAGGAGATCTCGTTCCATTGACTCGATGATGGGGGCGTCATGAGCGCGGAGCTTGTTCCGCGCCCGTTGGTATGGGCGCCCCCACGGATCCCTGTCGAGGCCCGTCAATAGCTCCTCGCGGGCCCTCTCCTTTGCCCGGCTTATGGCCAGCTGCAACTCCTTTCTCTTATTACGATATTCTGTCCGGAGCTGACCCTCAAGGACAGCGTCCCTGGCACTCCTTCCTCGACACCTGACGTAAGCACGCCGCGCACGGTTACTGGCCACCCGAAGATTAGCAATCTCGGGTGACCACCAATAAACCTGTTGGCGCGGTGGCCTCCGCCGGGCCCTCGGCATCGCCGCGTCACACACTGCCGTCAGCATTTTCTTCATTTGGCCTGCGAGCTCATTTATGCTGTCGCTGTCCCGCCCGCCTGCCGAGCCCCAGCGCTGCACTATGGCAGACTCGCGGGCCATTTCGCGGTCAAACTGACCCAGGGCCCATTTGGGGAGTTTGCCATTCCTGCGCCGGGGCTCCGGTAGCCCCAGAGGGGCGGAGAGCCCGAACCGGATGTATCGGTGGTCCGATAGCGTCTCCACCTCCTCTTCCACTCTCCAGTCATACACACCTCGCGCGACATCAGGGGTGGCGAACGATAGGTCCACCACGGACCCCCCCAGCTGCCGCACGCAGGTGTGGACGGTCCCTCTGTTGAGGAGGGACAGACCGAAGAGCAGCGACCACTCTTCAACGGCCCTACCTTTAGCATTCGTGGCGGGGTTCCCCCACGCCCGGGACTTCGCATTGAAGTCGCCGAGGACAATAGTAGGCCTCGGCGACTGTCTGCGAACCGCGGCACCAACAGAGTCCAAAAAGAGTTCGAACTCCGCCAGGCCGCGGTTGGGGGAAAAGTAAATACCTATTACACTGAAGCCCCTCCACCCCGCCACGACATAGCCTGATCCCCTCTCGAGAGCGGAGAGGGGAGGGCCGACGCTTCCTCTCGTCAGGACAGCGACATCCTCATTAAGGTCCCCCACCCAATTGTGCTGATGAGGGACAAAATATGGCTCGCAGGCCACCGCCAGGTCTATGTTCCACTCCGCCATGGACTGCAGTAGCAGGTCCTGAGCCCCAGCGGAGTGGTTCAGATTCGCCTGGAGGAGACCGACTCTGTCACCTATTATGGCGACATGCCGGCCTCTCCCTGGCCCAGGTGGCTTACACTGTCGCTATTGGCCCGAGGTCCTTGGGCCGCCACCGATCTCCCTTTTACGATGGGAGGCCTACACGACCTCCCACCCATGACATGCTCGGAAGAGCGTTTTGCAGCCGCGCAGACCGCACAGCGGGGTGCAGCCACGCACAATGCCGACCGGTGGCCAGTGTCACCACACCGGTAGCATAGTTGGGACCGGTCGACATCGGCTGGGCACAGCTGACTCGTGTGCCCCAATGCCAGGCACCTGAAGCACCGCAGCGGCAGTGGCTCCAGGGCCCTGACACCGGCCGCGCTCCAGCCAACCAGGAGTCTCCCTGAGTCAGCGAGCGTCTTGGCCGCGGCGATAGGGCAGCGAATCTTCGCCATGCCCATGCCTCGAGTCCCGGATTGGATGTCGCCAACCCGGACCTCCTCGGCAGTACAGCTGCATGCGCGAACCACAGCGGCGACAATTTTTTCCTTAGTTACGGAGTCATCCAGTCCCGTCACGCGAAGATCGGTGCACTTGACGGGACGGACAACATCCGCCACTCCATCTAGGGCTGTCCGAAGTTGCCCAGCCAGTGTTTCTGCAACCTCTGGTGACTGGGCCTTGGGTAGTTGAAGTACCCTGGCACCAGTTACAGACCTGTGCATCTTCAGCCCCTCGCTTATTCCCAGGGCTGGGAGGTCTATGGCCCGTTCTGCACGCAACAACGCGTCGGCGTACGTCACACCCTGTTTCTCAGCCGCCGGCTGTAATGTGACTATCACTACGGGTGAGCGAGGAGCTAGAAACGCCGACTTCTTCTTCTGTCGTGCCTTCCTCTTCCTTTTGGGCACGGCCGTGGCTGTGTCACCGAGTGTAGCAGCGGGCGGAACAGCAGACGCACCCGGTTTTGGAGGGGAAGTCTTCTTTTGCTTTCCCTTGCGCACCACCGTGGTCCAGCTCTCCCCCGACTCGGGGACATGAGAGGCATTAGCCTGCAGTGTGTTAGCCAAGGCTGGTGAGGCCTCCACCACCCTTCTTGAAGCAGACTTGGGCGTCTCCTTCTGCCTGTCGGCAGCGAGTGGAGGACGAAGGGGTCGCTCAGGAGGCAGTCGTGCCTCCATCGCTTCCAGACGCGCGCAAACCATTGTCGTAAGACGCGAGATTGCGCGCGCCGTCTCTTCCGGCAGGCCAGCAGAGGTCTGTTTGGCGGTCGAAGCAGCCGCAGAAGACCGCGCGGCCGTCTCTACGCGGTCCGGTTCAGCAGGTGCAACTCCTGCCCGCAGCACAGCCGCCTCAAGTCGCGCGAGCTTAGCCTGCAGTTCCTCGACTTTGACATTAAGCCGGCTATTGTCAGCCCGCAATTCGGCCACTTCCACCGTAAGACGGTCGTTGGCCACCTGCAGTCACTCCGTCTCCTCGTTGGTGGATCGCCTGGCCAGGGCCTCCACCACTTTGATGTTGTCAGCGGCTGCCTCCTTAGCAGCGCGCACGTAGGTGCCCTTCATATTTCCCGACTTTGTGGCCACCTTGTTAATGATGGCCGCGTGGTTTTGGGCTCTCCTTTTAAGGTCCGCGACCGACAGACTATTTACGTCCTCCGTCGATTCACGGATCCTCATAGAGAGCGGCTCCACCTCTTCCTCGGCCTGCAGCTCCCCTTCAGCGCGCCTCGCTTTTCGCGTGGCAGCCTCCGACGCCATTGGCCCTTGTGTCCCCGGGCGATTAATGCCTCGACCTCTGCGCGAAGTCGTCACCTTTGGGGGAGGCATCTCCGTCGAGCTCCCGTCATCGGACGTAGCTCCCCCCTGGGATAGGGTGCGCTTGCGCCAGAAGCGTGATGGGATTGACTCCAGTAAAACCGGCACATGCGCCGGCCGTGGTGACTGCGTGGTAGCTACCTCACTCAGGGCACCCTCCTCAGTGGCAGACATCTCGGTGGCTGAGGTGCCTGCCGAACTGCCCGCCGCCGAACCGTCCCTTGGTGTCTGGGACGTCTTTCTGCCTCTGCGGCAATTACGGCTGCCGCGTGTTTTGCGCGCGGTAACATTGGTAGGGGCCACATTTATAGCCAGACCCCTCTCGGCTGAAGTGTTTGGTGTATCACCCAACTCCGTCATTAAAGTTTTTTGTAGTAAATTATCCATATTATTCCCACGATTGAGGGAGAAATAAAAGTCCACCCGGGCAGAGATCCCGATACCCGGGTAAGCGTACATTTTTAACCCAACCGCAGGTACCCTGGCTGGGGCCGCGCTCAAGACTAAACTACCCGTCAGCCATGCATCTCCTCGCCGCGCGCCAGAACTTGAGATTCGGGGTAATTTTTTATAGAGGTTGTCTTCCTCGCAGTCCGGGCGATTAAGCCAAGACCCTCGTTCCTGAAATGAGCTGCGTGACATAATCACAGCCCATCCTAGTCAGGTTTACGATTTGGGACGGGGGGGGCCGCTGCCCCACTGTCCCCATCTCCAGAGCCAGGGGAGCCGGCTCCGACGCCCTAATCTATCCGCTGTGCCCTCTGCTGAGTCAGAGGGACACGCGGAGACCCATCCTGTCCGGAATTTCAGCCGCCGGCGACTGCCGACGTTGCCCGGGGTGCACCACTAGGAGGTAAACCGGACAAATTAGCACCCCATGTACCTAAGCCTAGCTTTAAAACAGCAAGCCGCCTGCCAGCCTGCATTACACATTCACTATTGGCTTTCAATTTTTAAGAATTAACAGCACAATGCCACAACTGTATACAATTGAAGCTGCACAAAACAATCTGGAGGAAACTTTTATGAAAAGAATGACCGAACTAGAATCACAGCTGCAGACCGGGGCCCCCAGCAAGGACACAGTGGCAAGGGTTGCAGAAGAATTCATGCTTACTGCTCTAGCTAGTTTATACTTTTGTGTGTTCCTTATAATTATGTATTCTATACCCTTCTTTTGTGTATTTGTTGGCTGGTGGGTGGTGCAGGGATGTAGCGCTGGTCTTATACTGCATTTTAATCTTTGCTTATATTTTTATTAGATATTGTTTATTAATTTATTATATATAGGTATATTATTTTTATTTTATTTATATATCTGTAGGTAATATTTACTTTATGGATTCCGAAGATGATTCCTTTTATTCTGCAAATTCCTCACTCAACGATGACAGTCTTAACTCACTACCTGGTACACTTGGCGATAATTTGCAACTGGCGTTCAATCGTAATAATAACCAGCTAGTCAACGTATGTCACGTTAACGCGCAGAGTATTCCAAGCCACTATAGTGATTTTTACGAGGTTTTTAGTGACGCTGACGTTCATGCCATCCTGATATCCGAGACTTGGCTTAAACCTCATCTCCTTTCCACCACTTATCCTCTTCCTGGTTTTGTCATGGTACGCAATGACCGTGTGAATAGAAGAGGGGGTGGTGTTGCCGTCTCTCTCTCCGTAGTTTTTTCACTTTTAAAATACTCTACTCCTCTTCTTTTACAGATACAATATCTGCGGAGTACTTGTATTTGGAGGTTTTAGTCAAGGGAGTAACAGCAATTCTAGGTGTAATCTATTGTCCTCCCAACGCTGATTATTTCTCCAGTATCGATTCGATTCGATGGAATCTATAGGGTCGGAATATTCACATCATATCGTCATGGGTGATCTTAATACCCATCAATCCTCCTCAATCCCGAAAACTCCTCTAAATTATAGACTCCGATAATTTACATGTCCTACCCTTACATGCCACTCATCACAACACAGATGGTTGCGATACTTGGCTAGACCTTATACACAAATATTAACGTATCGGGTCTTAATCGCGTATATAATGTTGAGGTTGAATACCTTAATTTACCGACGTTTCGACCGTATTGCATCGGCCGTGGTCATGGTTTGACTGGTGTAGTTCAGCGTTGCCTCCGTAAAGCGCGGGTGTCTGTAACTACCCTCGCCTCTTTTATATTTTGATCTCCGAAACTGTCGGTACTTCGACACCCCACACTAACGACATCCTCACACTGGCGCGTAATGTTTGTTCGGCGATATGTACCCATTCCATGATGTTGACAAACGGTATCCATCTTCTCGGTTGAAATTAGCATGTTTTTTGATTTCAACCGCTTCCCGCGCCATCCTGGAGTAATAGTGACGGTCGGTGGAGAGGACCTGTGGTTTATGCAGTTCAATCCAGTGGTTGGATACCGCCATGATTTTCTCACCATGATCTAATTTTCCTTTCCTACATGCTCAAACCACCGAAACCTTCACCACTTTTCCGGCACATGCGTTGTTTTGGTCGGATGAATATTGAGGCTCTATGCAAAGATGCTTCAGAAATTAATTGGAATCAGCTAGAAACAGCCTCCACAGTTGATGACAAGGTATGCTACCTTAGTGAAACCATTAATAAGCTCTTCGATTCGGATGCACCTATTAGGAGGGTGAAATTAAAACGTCCTCTAGCGCCATGGATGTCTTGTGACATAAGGATGGCTATGAGAAAACGAGATCGAGCATTTCGTCGATACAAGAAAGCACGTAGTAATGAGAACTGGCTTGATTTTAAGACCGCAAGAAATAGGTGCAATCAGATGATACGCAATGCTAAACGCCGCCATATTCTTTAAAATATAGCTTGTTCTTCTGCTTCCACAGTGTGGAGATTTCTAGGTGGTTTGGGTATTGGTAGGTCGCGTCAGTTGGGTTCTGGTGTGACTATTGATTTGGATGATTTAAATACATCTAATACTCCACTTCAGTTCCTTTTGATCACCAAACCAAGTGTCGCACTTTGAATTATTTGGCTCGGCTGTCTCAGCCCAATATTAAATGCTTTCACTTTTCTCCGGTGCCATTGGCTGAGGTCAAAAAGGTTATCCTATCCATTAAATCAAATGCAGTCGGCTGCGATAACATCAGTCGACGCATGATAATCACTATTCTAGATCACCTTCTCCCAGCTATCACTCATATTATTAACTGCTCGCTAGATTCCGGACTTTTTCCATCCCAATGGCGTAAAGCTTATGTCGTTCTTTTATCTAAAATTCCTAATCCTTCAGTGCCTAATCATTTCCGTCCTATATCTATACTCCCTTTTTTCTCCAAGGTGCTTGAGGCCTGCACACACAAACAGTTCTCTAATTTCGTGATTTGTAATGATCTTTTAAGCCCGTATCAATCGGGCCTCAGACCAGGCCACGGCACCGTTTCCGCTCTCCTTAAAATTACTGGCGATATTAGGGCTGGCATGGAGGACACTAAAGTCACTGTGTTTGCCCTAATTGACTTTTCTAACGCCTTTAACACCGTTAATTGCGACATCCTTTTATCCATCCTCTCCCATCTTAAGATCTCAGTCACAGCACTGGATTGGTTCTCATCATATCATCGGGAGCGCCAGCAGTCAGTTCGAATCAATGAGACTTTGTCGCATTGGCGCGTTCTCGGCACTGGCGTTCCGCAAGGTGGTATACTCTCTCCTTTACTATTTTCTCTATTTATGAGTCACCTACCTCAAAATCTTCAGTGTTCGTATCATCTGTATGCTGATGATCTACAGCTGTACACCCAGGCATGCATAGAGGACCTGCCTTGCGCTATCGGTAATTTAAACAAAGACCTAGAGCACATAAGTGAGTGGTCGGCCAAGTTTGGCTTAGCTGTAAATCCTTGTAATGATTCTGATTCTCTACCTCCGATTATCCTAAATTGTGTTGCCGTACCTTTTAGTTCCACTGTAAAAGACCTTGGCTTGCATATTGACTCCACGCTTTGTTGGAGGACTCAGGTAGCAGGTGTTAGCAAGAAAGTTTCTGGAACTCTACGTACTTTTTATAGATTAAAAACTTTCTCCCTATTAAGACCAAAACTTTGCTTGTGCAAGCCTTAATTCTCCCTTTAATCGACAATGGCGATGTGAGTTATTTTGACCTGAATGCAGATCTCCTTAATAAACTAGACCGTCTTCTCAATAACTGCATTCGATTCATTTTTAATCTTCGCAAGTATGACCACATTTCTGCTTATCTTTCTCATCTTAAACTCTTGCCAATCCGTCAGTGCAAAAATATGCGAGCACTCACATTTCTATGTTCTATTCTTATGTCACCCACTTCACCTTCCTATCTGAAATCTTTGTTTCAATACCTATGTTCAGGTCATGACAGGAACTTGCGCTCCACCAATAATCTTCTTCTTCGTTGTACGTCTCATTCTACTGATTTCGTTAACTCTTCTTTCCTTGTCTAATCAGTATTACTATGGAATGCACTCCCTCTCGATATCAGGATGTCCACGAATCGGCATGTCTTTAAAATGAAAGTCCAGCAACACTTTCTGAAGGAGTTAGAGGAATCATAAAACCATCTTTGAATATTAAATACATTTGTTTTTTTGTGAATATGGATATATATTTTAAAGTTTTGATAGCGATTCATTAAATTAGTAAAGAAATGTATTTTCCTGAAAATTTGGAAATGTGTTAATGTGATGTGAATGTTATCCTTCAACTATTAGCTATTAAGTTACCTTTGTGAAAGAAACAAATAAATTATTATTATTATATACATTTAGAATATATATATATATATATATATATATATCTTTAAAATGAAAGTCCAGCAACACTTTCTGAAGGAGTTAGAGGAATCATAAAACCATCTTTGAATATTAAATACATTATTTTTTTGTGAATATGGATATATATTTTAAAGTTTTGATAGCGATTCATTAAATTAGTAAAGAAATGTATTTTCCTGAAAATTTGAAATGTGTTAATGTGATGTGAATGTTATCCTTCAACTATTAGCTATTAAGTTACCTTTGTGAAAGAAACAAATAAATTATTATTATTATATACATTTAGAATATATATATATTAATATATTGTATGTAGTATATTTATGTAATCCTAAACGTAATATATTCGGTTGGTATATTATTATGTATATGTAATTCATGTATGTTTGGTATGTATTTTCTAATCCTTTGTACTATCTGCACCTTTAGGAAATGCATCTACCTTCTATTATCTCTGCATCACCCATGGTTGACTGGTAGAGAATGCCTTAGGCATTAAGTCCGCCATTGTACATTGTTGCATAAAGCTTAAATAAATAAAATATTATATTATATAAGACTTATATTTATGTAACTGACACTTACCATTCAAAGTGTTACCAAGGATTTAACACAAGAGGTATTTTAATACTTACCGAGTATTTTACGGTAATTATAAACTGCCAGTTGTGTTATGGGGTAAAAAAATAATATTGTCAAGAGAGAGGTACCGAATTCAATCCTTAGGCTCAGGTTAAGATTTTGTCAGAATTGTTACGATTTTTTTACTGCGATGTCAAGTGAAACATCACAAGGAAAATATGTCTCAGGTCTTTTATCAAAAACGGGCCAACGTGTATTATTCCAGATGGGCTATAGTCTAAATTCCTCTGAGGAGTCAAGAGTGGGACAGAAATGGGTCGGAATAAAGTAATTTCCAGTAAAAAGACTGGTAGTCTAGTTATTTGCATTAGGTCCACCAATCTTTCTAATCTTCCTAACTGTTATAAATCTGTAACAGAGCTGTGTCTGTAGTACAGACTCTGTACATTTAAGATATTTGAGAATAAAATTTTGTATTAGGCTATATAGGCGTGTCTAAACATAAAACATTTTTTTTTGAATTTTTTGTCTGTGTTCATTCACACATCACACAAAAACTGCTAAACGGATTTTAAAGTTTTTTATTTGATAGCTCTTGATTAGACTTAAAAATTGGTATACATTTTATCCCGCTATTATATCGGAAATCTGAGATAAATCCTAAAACTAGATTTGTTTTGACCTAAAATCCAAGATTAGATACATGTTTGTTACTCAATCAAGCCAGAACGGCTCAACAAATGTAGACGAAATTTGGCACAGAGACAGATTATAGTCTTTTTTATCTCGCAAAAATTACTTTAACGGTTTCTGTGACATAGATCGCTATAACTACATCGACCATTATGAAATTTAGCATAGATTCATAGTCATATTCTAAAACCTAGAAAAGGATATAATACATACTTAGTTACTTATCATCACGCCATTTCCCTTGCAGGGTAGGCAGAGAGAACAGAGTGCCAAGAGGCTCTATTCTTGCATACATCTCTCGCTTCCTCAACATTCATAATTCTCTTCATACACGCTCGCCGGTTTCGGAGACTCCTGACTCCACCTTCCTTCAATACATGACCGATTTGGTTTGGGTAGGTGAGTCTCGGTCTCCCCTGTACCTACATTCTTCCACTTTTGCATTGTATATCTTCTTAACTAGTCGCTCGTCCGGCATTCTTTCCACATGTCTGAACCATCAGAGCATTCCCTTTCGCATGTTTACACCAATACTCTCTTTCATACCTACTCGCTCTCTTACGTCGTTAAAAGGATATAATAGGCTATTTATTATCGAAAAAATAGATCGTTCGTGTGGGATTGCTATTTGGGATATATTTAATTAATGCGTCCTAGAGTAACGTATTTATAATCTCAAGTCCATGCGAACGAAGTCGCAAGCAGATTCTTTTTAAGAAATATATTTTACAGTTTATCTTTTGGAGATGGAAACATCACGAGGCTGTTTGCTAGCTTAGGACTTTCTTGAGAAAGCCTTTGAAGGCATATGAAATCTGCCTACCCACGTTATTTTAAATACACTAACCTAGAAATCAGTCATCAGTTTTATTCTTTGTGGAGTAAATTAGATACGTCCACCAAGCGTAAAATTGTTCTTGCACTAAACAGTCGGAGCGAAATGCAGAAATAAATTAAATTTCTACAAGTACGTTCAAAACTAAGTAGTGTTATTACAATTAAATGTCGATCCTGTGTCAAGTTCAAAAGCACTTCAACACTGACATAACATTTATTTAACAGCTTAAATTTAAACAAATTCTGTTCACAGTAATTGTCCTTTTGACAGCATCAGTTCATTCATAGAAATGTGTATATTTTTTTAAACCGTTAAAAATTTTATATACGTCAAATCACGCACCAACTAACAACTTTAAATTCACGACAGTTTTATTGAAAAGACACAAAAAGGTTTGTTTTGTTAAAATAGTAGTCGATATTTCAAGCTTGGTATTGTACTGTATTGTAATAATTTGGTTCACTCTGATGGAGGATCGTGTGCTTAGATACGGCTAGTTAGTCTTGTTTAAAACAAAATAAGTAAATTTATATACGTACATATTAAATTAATTTTAGGTAAAGTACGTTTTTGTGGATAGAGACATTAAATATTCAGAACAATCTTGGTGTAAACTAGAGTTGTGGTTTATAATCACACAAATACGCAGGCATACATATAATGCAAAGCAAACCTTTTTTTTTGTTAAGGCGAGAAAAAATTTACCTAACCGCACACCTCGTCGTTCGGGGCAACGAAAAGGGTAGTGTGGGACTCTCACCCACTAACTAAACCCGCCATGTGCTGTTTCTTCACCTGTATTGGCAGGTCACTGGAACTATGTTACATTACTTCAGTGGTCCACTGGAGCGTCGCATCTTCGCGGGATGTGTTGCAGGTGGCGGACGTTTCTCGGTCCATCCACACGCAGCCTCAGCTAAGGCGGCGTGAGGCGCAAGAACTCACGCCTGCGCCGCCCCAGTCACTGGCGGCGGTTCGGGTCAGCGGAAGGATCGGGACCTAAGCAAACCTAGCAGTATTACTAAAGACCGCTAAAATAGATATTGATCGACCGATTCCAGGTGTATGGTCGATTTTCACTGTTTTAGAAAATATGTGAGTGAAAAATTTCCTAATTATCAATGCCAGGTGAAGGAAAACATTGTTGGGGAAATTGAATACCTTTGCTTTTTGATAAAAATTTACCTAATCGCACACCCCGTCGTTCGGGGCAACGAACAGGGTAGTGTGGGGCCCTCACCCACTAAATAAACCCGCCGTGTGCCGTCTCTCCGCCTTTATTGGCGGGCCACCGGAACCATATTACATTCCTTCAGTGGTAAGGAACTTGAATACCTAAGAGGTTCTTTGCAACGGCTTGGTGAAGTCTGTCAACCCATATTGGGTCAATAAGGTGGGTTATGGCCTGAATCCTTCTTACTATGAGAGGAAATCCATGTCCAACTGTGGAACAGTTAATGAGACAAAAATGTAAGTTTAATATATTACAAACAATAACCAAATTTATGTAGATGATTCAGTGTTCATTATTGCACGCCTCATAAGCGAAGCGTTGAGCGTTGAGGTTGGGTACTGCTCTCGTTTAACTTAAAACAACTGATTTTTCAAACTTAAAATGTCTCTATTTATCATACATATATTGCACTTGTAAAATAATATAATACACACACATATCAAGAAAAAACACTATTTTTAACACTCATGATATCTTTTGTGCCATTTTTGTTATTTAAACTAGTTAAAAAACTGTTTAAAAAAGTTATGTCTTGGACGTCCGTTTGTTGTAGGTAATGTATATTAACACGATAACGACCAAAATACTTTACTAATCGAGTCTTTTTTTTTCGTTTACGAATTATTATGATTACGTATAGAGCCCTATCACTTTTCACAGTCTGATTCGATATGGTTTAATTGTTATTAAATAAACAAAAAAATAGTGAGTATTTACGATCGACGCGACACTAAAATCAGTGCTATCCTTATTTCGTGAGGACTATTTCTATAGACCAATGTAGAAGTACTTCTTAAAATTAGCGCTAGATGGCGTATAAGACATGAGATGTTTTAATTGTTATTAAATAAACAAAAAAATAGTGAATATTTACGCTCGACGCGACACTAAAATCAGTGCTATCCTTATTTCGTGAGGACTATTTCTATAGACCAATGTAGAAGTACTTTTTGAAATTAGCGCTATCTATGTGATTTATTGAAAACTATTTAGTAAGACCAATACATTATTAGTTACTTATCAAATAATCAATTTTATTGTGAAAAATGAAGATTAGGAGGCGTGCAGTTTTGGATTTTCCAAAATATTTGAAAATGAAATCAATACTTATACTACATACTGGATGGCGAACAAGCATACGGTCCGCCTTATAGTAAGTGGTTACCGTTAGACGCTAGCAAAACTAGAAACGTCACTCAGGGGTCGCCATCTACAATAAAACTGATTGGAGATGGTTAGGAAGGATACTATGGAAAGGATAGGAAGGATAATAAGGAGAGGATAGGGAGGGTTATAGGGGGTTTGGGCATCCGGCTATCTCATTCACCATATAAATCACAACGGAAGAAGTACCTATCGCTGTTTAACACTGACCTTTTGTCAGAGGGTGGTTCTTCCCCGATCGAGTCGGCCCGTTTATGCCGAAAGAAGCAAGGCTATACCTACAACTAGAAGTTACTTATTAAATTAATATCTTGATCTGTATTTTTAGCACTTGACATGCTCAGCTACTTTAAAGTATAAATTATTATTTGTGAATGAGGAAAAAGAGAACTTTAGTGCGAGCGGGAATCGAACCTGCGCCCCTTCAGATCCGGGGAAGTGCTCTAATCCACTGAGATCATACCAGTCTTTTTCCTCATTCACAAATAATAATTAGTACTTTTCATTAATATCTACTACAATTTTGCTATGTTGGTATCTTGTTCTAAATAATACCATACTTAATAAACTGCCATGGTGGTGCAGCGGTTGTGTGTGCAAGTGCTGATCATGAGGTCTCGGGTTCGATCCCCGGGTCGGGCAGCTTGAGCTTTTTCCTAAAAAGAAAAATTCTCAGTAGCAGCCCGGAGTTTGGAAATGTGCCCGGTAGACAGCAACAGGCTCGCCCCCTATTACGTGTCACTTAAACATAGCTGGCAAACCGTGGATGTGTAATACACCTCTGCCTACTCCTTCGGGGATACAGGCGTGATGCTATGTACAATAATATAGGCACTAAACATATTAAATGTAGTGCCTATATTATTGTCCCAGTGAGTCATAGTCCCCACTTTACGTAAATGCTTTAGTATCTATCTGTTAAATAAATTAAATTGCCAAAGGCAAGGCAAGGCACTTCTATCCTCATATATGTTGTATTCTATATAGGTATAATTTTATATTTTATGAGTATATTTGACTTTCCAAACATTCGCAAAGTCTCCGAAGATAAATATACGTTTAGAATAATATGTCATTCAAATTTTTGCAGTGTTTAAGGCCTTTTGCAAGTGCAAACTTGTAATTTATTCGTAATTTAAATTGAGTTTAAACACAAACTTAATCAGTAAAGATATGACATTGGACTTAATTAACTTCCACACTTGGTATGGTAATATTTGAAAAACTGGTGGTGTTCCAGTGAAAGCTGTAAACATAAATATTATTTTCTTTTAATTGGCAAACAAAATAATTGTTTATGCATACATATTGTCATGCTTTTTTTCCGTAGGGGTAGGCAGAGACCACTTCTCTCCATTTGTTACGATCCTGACACATCTTTCGCTTCATCTACTTTCATCAGCGCTTTCATGCTTTCATGCATGCTCGTTGGTTACAAGCTGGCCTTCCTTAAGAACGTCTCCGATCTGGTCAAAACCGTTCACCTAGCTTGTTTATATAATTTTGCTAATTTAATATTGTATTTAATTTTTTTTTTGTCGGGTTTACGATAAATTTAACTAGGAAATAAAAACATAACCAAAAAACCCTTTAAGCTATCTAAATTTTCTTTAAGCTATCTAAACGAACCGGGCACATTTCCAAACTCCGGGCTGCTACTGAGAATTTCCTTTTTAGGTAAAAGCTCAATAACATTGCCCGACCCGGGGATCGAACCCGAGACCTCATGATTAGCAGTCATACACTACCGCTACACCACCGAGGCAGTTTATTTTTTCCCAGTAGTAATATGTTTTATAAGTGGTTGAAGCCGTGGAGTACTTTGTGTAGGTAAATAATATCTGATCTGACATTAATCTATAGGTACTGTTATAAAGCTGTGACAGAGTCTGTACATAAGGTACCTAATTGAAAAAAAAAATTTACCTTTTACACATGTCTCAAAGATTTGCTCGACGGCCAGTGAAGTCTGCCAACCCAAACTGCGTCAGTATGATGTACTAAGAATTATATCTCTTTTATTCTGAGAGGAGACTCTTACCCAAAAAAAATATTTAGGGTATATTATTTATTGTTTTATTATTAAATAGTTACATAAGATATAACCAAATATTCAATCCTCATAATTATATACAAAGTTTTGTAAAGTTACATTCTTAGTTTTATATTATCTCATAAATGTGGCGCAGACTTAATCTATTTTCTAACTTTGCAAGATACCAAAAACTCATGACAAACGACACCAGTGTAAGTGAAAAGCAATGTTTTGCGCGAATTGATTTGCCTAAATCTAAATAATGGGCGCTGTGACTACGTACAATTATACATTCCGAATGTTTTGCAGAACGAATTATACGGTGAGTTCGGTAAGTTCATAATTTAGCACAATACGTATACACATAAATCATAATATACAAAATAGCTTACACATTTTATAATAGAATTTATAAAACAAATTCACGGGACTTTACGAATATAATTAAGTAAGTAACTACCTATATAAACTTTCCATAGATACACAAAAAAAAAGATTCACGGGCCTTGTTTGAACAGCTACCATCTACCTACTGGCATGTGGTAGCATTGCTGATGTCCGCATATACAGCTCAAAGCATTTGAAAACTTAAACTTTTTATATTCTGAAACATTACAAATTTCATTTATAAGCCTTTGTCAGCGGGCACGCCGCAGATAAATGCTAGTTTTTAGGTTATACGAGTATATCAAGTTCCTGATATAGTTGCGCGTAGTAGTAGGTAAAACGTATACCAGTTTTTAAGTCAATTCAAGAACTATCAAATAATGAAACCCCATTTAGAAGTTTTTGTGTGATGAGCGAACAAACAGATAAAAATCCTAAAAAAATGTTTTAGGTTAAGAGATACCCTTTTTTTTTTTTTGTTATGGCGGGAAAAAAATTTCCCAACCGCACACTCCGTTGTTCGGGGCAACGAACAGGGTAGTGTGGGGCCTTCACCCACTAAAGAAACCCGCCGTGTGCCGTCTCTCCGCCTTTCTTGGCGGGCCACTGGAACTATGTCACATTCCTTCGGTGGTAGGTTAAGAGATACCCTAGCCTGTCATTTTTTGTCAAATATCTTCAATGTGCAGACACAGCTCTTACAACTTTATTATACTGATTAATTTTCTTACAACAATTCTCGTCTGTAGGTGTTGCAAACTTAATTTCGTAGGCGCATTGCAGAGAAGTGAAGCAAACATTTCATAAAATATTTTATAAAATTTTAATAAATTTCACAAGTCCAGACTCAGACACCGTCTGTAATTACAAGTTAAATTTGACCCACTTCCCGGTTACCGATTGAACTGAAATTTTGTATACACATGTAAATTAGAGAAGAATACTGTATAATAATCAATTAAACATTACCAATATTTTGTATTTTTTCCGATGGATTATAGTTTTTAGGTTTAGAGCTAATTTTATCAATATTTATGACGAACAGTTTTTTTAACCCGTTACTTTCTCACTCCCAAAACTTATATATCAGGAACACAAACAAAAATTTATCTTGTGTTATGACTACCAGAACTTTCTAAATGAATCCATCATTATAAACACAGTGGCTCATATATATTTATGATTCGACTATAGCTTACTTGGTACCAACCCTACCACCACTACCTAATGCGATGGGTGAAAACTGCTTACCACCTGTAGTCACATTCCAAAAGAAAATCGGCATCTAACGGTTGTTTTCATTGTGTTATGTCATTAATAAATAACCTATTGTGTTAACTGTTTAATACTTAAACACGTACTTAAACAAGTGAAAAATGTGAAATCGAAAATAACAGTCGCGAGCAGGATTTGAACCTGCATCTCCTGGATACGTCCAGATGCTTTGCCAATTCAGCCATCGTGACAATTGCTCCTGACTGCTAATTTCGATAACACTCATACTTAACGTCTTTGGGTGACGCCTGCGCCATTTGTCGGAAGTTTTTTCATACATTATACCGATCATTGTCAAGACGGCTGAATTGACAAAGCATCTGGACGGTATCCAGGAGATGCAGGTTCAAATCCTGCTCGTGACTGTTATTTTCGATTTCACATTTTTCACTTTGTGTTTAATGTATAGTGAGCATGTAAAATGCTAAAAATATATATAAAAATATGTATCTAAATACTGTTTGATACTGTTTGCAACATCTGATTATCTTATTAGCTGGGGTCACGTATCAGACAGCGTAGCGTAGAATGGCCTACCACCAGATCGACTGACGATCTTCATAGGAGCAGGAAGCCGTTGGATGCAGTCAGCACAGGACCACTCGTTGTTTCATTGGGAAGCTTGTGTCTAGCAGTACGTCGAAAGCTAATGGATGGATGGATGTTGGTAAATACTCCGACAGATGGTGCAGGCGTCACCCAAAGACGTTAAGTATGAATGTGTTATCGAAATTAGCAGTCAGGAGCAATTGTCAGGATGGCTGAATTGGTAAAGCATCTGGACGGTATCCAGGAGATGCAGGTTCAAATCCTGCTCCTGACTGTTATTTTCGATTTCACATTTTTCACTTTGTGTTTAATGCATAGTGCTAAGCATGTCAAATGCTAAAAATATATATAAAAATATCTAAACGTTTATTATTTTTAAATATGATGAAGGCCTCTTTCGACTTGTAGTGTACCTAAGTGTGCAACTACCAACCACAGGGTCTAGAATTCAATTGCTTATTTGTGCTTGAGGTGTTGTTGAGTTGGCGGGAAAAAGATTACCTAACTGCACACCCCGTCATCCGGGGTAACAAACAGGGTAGTGTGGGGCCTTCACCTACTAAATAAACCGCCGTGTGCCGTTCCACCGCCTGTATTGGCGGACTACTGCAACTGTATGGCATTACTTCAATTGTATAGTAACTAAGTCCTAAGAGAAGAAATATGGGTGGATTATTACCCACCTCTTAATTTTGAAAGCAAAACTAATGATTTAGAAATATAAAGACGTATTCAACTTTCTTGGAGTAACATATGTATAATGGAGCCTAAAATACATTTTTAAAAGTAATATGCCAGTATAAATTAAAACTAAAGTAACACATGACATGTCTATATATAGCAAGTCTGACATTATATGCCTGTTAGGCTTGGCAATATACTTAAAATTAAGGAATAATATCCATGCCAACGAGCAATGAACTGTAGTATGCTCAACATTAGAAAAGCACAAAAATAAGACAGACATACTAAAATTAGACAAAAAAGAAAAGCGACTGACTTTCTAAAACATATACTGAAACTGAAATGGAAATGAGTAATACTTATAATAATAATATTTTTATATTTCAGCTGGCTTATTTATGTAAGGCCTCGGTCACGAACTCAGCGGCAGCCTGCGTCGCGCGGCGCGGGGAGCGGCGCATTCCAATGCATATATTTATAATACATATATGGAACTGTCCTCGAAGGCAGCGGTGCGGGGAGCGGGTGGCGAGCGGCGTACGAGCGGTGCGTACCGAACTAGCGGCGCCCACGCGTCTGCATTGACGTAGTGACGTAGTAGAATTTATATCTTCTTTTGACCACAATAAATAAATCAAACTTTAGGAAGGAACTAGTATCAAAAAGATGTTTTCATCGCTGTTTAGACATTTCGTTCACGAACAAACATACTATTTTCTCGTAAAATAACACTACGCCACTCTAACGCCATACGATTTGCCCGTTGGCTTCGAGACCGGGTACAGCGTAGCCGCGCTGCTCCCCGTGCCGCCGCCGCCACCGGCCCGCTCCCGCTGAGTGACCAACGCCTCATACCGCAAGGATGACAGTGTCAACCGCAACAGTCCTTCATCTGCGTTCAGGATAGCGATCCTAACTAACTAGCGAGTTATAGGTTTTAGTGAAATTAATGGGTAGACATGATGGGATCCAGGCTATTAAAGTTTTATACTGCAGATGGCAAACAAACATTCGGCCTACTAACGGTTACCGTAACCAATAAACGCTGGCAACACCAGAGGCATCTTTCGCGCGTCGCTAACTCCAAGGAAAGGGATAGGAGGTGGAAAGGAAAGATAATAAGAAGAGGATTTGGGCCTCTGACGTTCTGACTCAGCATACGCGCATGCATAACGCAACGGTAGAGTAGTTACCGTTGATTCACGCCAATCTATTGTGCGAGGGCGGCACTTGCCCGATCGAGCCGGCCCACTCATGCTGGAACAAGTAAGGCTCTATTAAGTATTACACATAGAATCTATTCCTCAAAAAGCGATCAATCACTGGCTTTAAATTAAAACGGGGTTTTGACACTTCTAAATCCATTGTGGACTACATAATAGGGAACGTTGCTTTTAACATTTATTTAACATAAATCATTAAAGAAGTGTCAATCGTTGCGATTATTCCCATTAGAAGGCATAATAGTTCACCCGATCGACTTCCGACTCAAAGGACTTCATAGCGGTTCGTTAATTATTTTCAAAACAGTATTTAAATTTCGAAAACCTCATTAAGATACGCGCGAACCTTCACATAAAAGCTTTTAGAATAATACAAAAGATAATTTTCGCTTATTCATTAAACGTAATTAAAAGGAGGTGATAATGACGCGGCTTCGTGAAATTTATAACATACAAAATATCAAGCAAGTCAGTGGTTGGATGATATTCGTTTAATAGTCGTAAGGGCCTCGGTTACCTCGTTAACATGTAAGCGGTTTGCTGCTCAAAGTTTCTGAACGGTTTTTCGTGAGAATTTACTTCGACTAATGTGTCTTGTAATGTTATCATTTCGAGTTGAGAATATCTCGATATTATGGTGTATAATAATAAAGCCTTTATTTCAGACAGTTTTCTTCTTTATTTACATATATTCTTATTAAATTATATTTTAGATTAATTTTTGTCATGTCCTCCCTCTCTGTCTGCCATTATGGTGTATGAAAGTAATAATACGACAAAATATTTGTATATTTTATTTACTATTTTGGTAATTAGGTTTCTATGACAACGAAATCATAATATATTATAGGTAGTAATTAATTATGACCATACGAATACTACTCTACTATTAACCAAAATACATAATTATGGCTATCATTAAGTATCGAAAAATATCGACGGCTATTATACCATAGATTTAATATTAATGATATCCATAGATAAAGGCTACGTTGTAAATATCAAATCCTGTACGTGTGTAAATATTTTAGTTTATTTTTCTGTATGTTGATGGATATAGTGTTATTGTGGGTTTAATCTATATTTTAGGATTAAAACTAAACTAATTAATCATGTTAATAATAATTTGTCTTACTTTTGCCATATTTTTAACTTATTTCTCTAAAGTACAAATTATTTGCGAATAAGGAAAAAGAGATTTTTGTACTAGCGGGAATCGAACCCGCGTCTTTTCCAATCCGGGAAAGTGCTTTAAGCCACTGAACAAGTCTTTGGACCATCCCAATCTCCTTATCACATTTGTCTTTACGAAAAGAAAAAGTGGCGGAGCATGTCAAATGCTAAAAAATATGGATCAAAAATTATTTATCTAATTTATATTTATATTAACATTCAGTATTAACCTTTGCTCTTTAGTAATAGTCCATACAGACAAACATATTTAACAATAGTATGTAATATTACATGCAAAATTCTAAAGAAAACTGTGTAAAATGTTAATGCTGACTTTTTACTTAAATATATTTTTACATATAGGTATGTACTATGAGAGTGGAAAACAAGCATGTGACCCGCCTAATGGTAAGCGGTTACCGTAGGGCGTAGCCTATAGACGCTAGCACCACCAGAAACTCACTAGCGCGTTGCTAACTCGTAAGAAAGGATAGGCGGAAAGGAACGATAGAGAAGAGTGGACAATAAGTAAATTAATCTTTAGTATATACTCTTTGAAATGAAAATGAATGAACGAAAAAGTATTTATTTATGCAAATACAAAAAATGAAACAAACAAACATAGCATCACGCCTGTATTCCCCGAAGGGGTAGTCAGAGGTGTACTACACACCCACGACTCGCCAGCTATGTCTAAGTCCCACGTAATAGGGGGCGAGCCTATTGACGTCTACCGGTCACATTTCCAAACTCCGGGCTGTTACTGAGAATTTTTCTTTTTAAGAAAAAGCTCAATAACATTGCCCGACCCGGAGATCGAACCCGAGACCTCATGATTAGCAGTCGCATACACTACCGCTACACCACCGAGGCAGTGAAAATGAACACATATAAAATGACTTCTGTCAAACTGTATTGCAGTTTGTTGGCAGATGTAATGGCGAAAAAGGAGGGGATGTGGTAATATAATAAAATGGCGTATAGCACTCTCATTCACCGTCCAAAGTAGAATAGTTGGAGTATATATATCTATCATTGCTTTATCTTCTGTGAATATAAAAGTGGTGGTTCCTTTTATTTTTCAATTTCATGAAATATCCTTTTCACTATTTTTATTGCCATTTTACCTACCCTTAGATTAGTCAGACTAGACTCTTGAAATCACTGATTTTAAGATACATAAAATTTTATGAAAAATTATATCAAACAGTATCAATTAAAAAATTAGCCATCTGATCTTGCTAAATTATTATAACGCTATCAAACGCTACTAGATAAAATGCCTATGTATACAAGTGCGTATTACGCAGACCTGAAGTACGTACGTTAATTAAACACAAAGTGAAAAATGTGAAATCGAAAATAACAGTCAGGAGCAGGATTCGAACCTGCATCTTCTGGATACCGTCCAAATGTATGAAAATACTTCTGACAGATGGCGCAGGCGTCACCCAAAGACGTTAAGTATGATGTGTTATCGAAATTAGCAGTCAGGAGCAATTGTCAGGATTGCTGAATTGGTAAAGCATCTGGACGGTATCCAGAAGATGCAGGTTCGAATCCTGCTCCTGACTGTTATTTTCGATTTCACATTTTTCACTTTGTGTTTAATGTATAGTGCTAAGCATGTCAAATGCTAAAAATATATATAAAAATATCTAAATACGTACGTTAATATATTTGATGAAGTAGAACGTTTTACTTCAACAAAAATACTCAGTATCTATCTTATAATAAATATACCAAGAATGTTAGTAATATTTACACTTTTTTATATATAACACTATAAACTTGAAAGTGGAGTTGTTACTCTTTCACGCCGCAGCCACTTAATACTAACAATCAAGAAATTTTGCATACGTATAATTCGGAGTACAGACAAGGACATAGGCTACTTTTACTCCGAATAAATAAGGGGGGCCGTGTGGGGCCGGCCTAAGAATTGTCCCACCCCTCTCTACCCACGGGAGCCGTAAGAGCCGACTGAGGGAATACCGCGGGAGTGGGCAGCAGCACTCCCTCGAGTATTAACAACATTCACAAGATCGCCAACCCGCCTGCCAAGCGATTACGACATTATCCCCCATGACGGGACCGCTCGTTGTGGCGTTCTCTTGGGGAGACCTATGTCCAGCAGTGGAAGTTGAAAGGCTGATGGATGGATGGATGGATGGAAATAAGGGATGGGACACTCTAACGTAAAGATTATTTATGTGCCTCTGTGGTGCAGCGGTAGTGTAAGCTGATCATGAGGTCTTCTCGGGTTCGATCCCCACGTCGGGCTATATTATTGAGCGTTTTCGTAAAAAGAAAATTTTCAGTAGCAGCCCCGAGTTTAGAAATGTGCCCAGTAGACGACAATAGGCTCGCCCCCTATTACGCGGGAGTTAAACATAGCTGGCGAATCGTGGGTGTGTAATACACCTCTACCTACCCCTGCGGGGAATACAGGCGTGATGTTTTGTATATGCAGTAGAGTGACGTATATCCTTACTATACTAACATGCGAAAGTGAATGCTCTTTCATGCCATAACTGCTTATATAAAAAGTAAACCTTACAATTGACAAAGCTCGGATTACAGAAAAGGACATAGAGAAGGTACTTTTATTCCGGATAAATGAAGGGTTTCTATGGGACAGCTACTTTAGCAGAGAGATTATTTATGCGTCAAGTATCTTCTTCGAGCAACGTATCTTTTCTTTTGGCCCCAATCTTGAAATACATGTAGAGGAAATCGCGGACTGAATATATGCTTGCCGATAATATGTTTAAATGCTTTCATTTATTCTTTTAATTGCCTAGGTTGTTGCTTCTCCGCGTCCTTTTTCAAGGCTTCGTCCCTCAAAATAATATTATCTTTTCTGTGTTCAAAATACAGCCACCTGAAATTAGATTGTGGTGATACTTAAGTTATAAAAGCTATAATTATAGATGATTTCAAGTACTTAAGAGATATTGCTACAGCAGGAATTATATAGCGATTTAGCTTCAATTACCTTTCACAATGGTAAGTTTTCTTTTATTAAATTTTGCGGGATCTCTTTCATAGTCAAGTTTTTTTTGTAATACGTGGGTAGCAAATAAGCAATCAACTGACCTGCTGGCAAGCAGGTGCTAATTACTTTAGCCTATATACGCGAGCTTTGTAGTAGGGTTTAGGGCAGTAATCAGTTATCATCAATTGCATACTATGGTGGTAAGGTTTATAGGTACCAAGTGGTAGTTAGTAGGTAATCGCCCATGTCGTTGACTGAGCGTAAAGAACCTTGGTGTGTTGCAGTTGTAGCGGGAGATAGCCGTCCATTCATTTATTTCCCTTTCTCAAAAAGTAATGATGAGCAGCCGTTTTGCATTATTCTTAGTATTTCTAAGTTGTTTTATTTGCCTGAGAATTGTTTGCTATTTATTGTGTTTAATCCGGTTAATTTCGTTGATATAGTTCCTGGATGATTAAAGAATTGAAGGACGCTATGCTGCGTAGCCACAAATTTTTAAACTATTCCCACTTTTAACGTTGGATAATTGGGAAATAAATGTCCATCCATCCATCCATCAGCCTTTCGAAGTTCACTGCTGGGCATAGGTCTCCCCAAGAGAACGTCACAACATGTGTTTCGCTCATATGGGGGATAGTGCCGTAATCGCCACGCTTGGCAGGCGGGTTGGCGATTGCAGTGGATGTTGTTAATACTCGAAGGAGTGCTGCTGCCCACTTCCCCGGTATTCCTTCAGTCGGCACTCACGACTCCCATTGGTGGAGAGGGGTGGGGCAATTCTAAAGCCGGCCCCACACAGCACTGAAATAAATGTACATCGAGGTTATTACATTTTGGTATAGCACACAGAGTCATATTACGAGAAAATTTAAATTTACCAAATTACAGGTGACAAATTCTATGAAAATGACAGTTTTCCATCTGCCGTGAAATGATGGCAGTAAACATCCTCATTAGCATCACGTGGGTGTCCGTCTGCACTATAGGCAATAAAAAGAACGTGCTTTTTACTTACGTAAATATTGCCACAGCGGGGATTGTTAATAATGCGCCTAGGAGGAATACTGCTCCAGGGAGAACTTTAAGCGTCGTGTCATAAACTTTGGAGTACAGAGGTCCATATAGTAAAGGTGTCATGGCCTCCGCTAAGCCGAATAGGGAGTTTACTTTGCCTGTAATTTAAAAATATAGCCTCAGTTATTAAATAATTTATAGAACACGGCGTGCCTATACCTTGAAGGTATGTACGCTCAGATGGCGGAATGGTTTAGATACTGGCTTTCCGCCCGAGTGTTGTGGGTTCGATTCTCACACAGGACAATTCTTTTGTTTGTATGTTTGTCAATTTAATAATAGTAATAATATTATCGGACATTTCACACAACGTCCTCTGGTCCCAAACTAAGCTTAACGCTTGTGCTGTGGGTACTAGATTACGGATATCATATATATATTACTTTTTTTTTTGTAAATACATACATATAATAGATAGAAAACACCCAGACGCAGTACAAATATCTGTGTTCATCACACAATTAATTGTCCTGAGTGGGAATCGAACCCACGACCTCGTGCACGGAATTCGGTTACACTACCGACTACGCCACGAGGCCTTGATTTACGACGAGGCCTATTTTTGACGGAATTGATTTGTTTGTTAGCCTCCATCCATCCATCAGCCTCCATCCATCCATCAGCCTTTCAACGTCCACTGCTGGACATAGGCCTCCCCAAGAGAACGCCACAAGGAGCAGCCCGTCATGGAGGATAATGCCGTAATCGCCACGCTTGGCAGGCGGGTTGGTGATCGCAGTGGATGTTGTTAATACTCGAGCGAGTACTGCTGCCCACTCCCGCGGTATTCCCTCAGTCAGCTCTTACGACTCCCGTGGGTAGAGAGGGGTGGGACAATTCTAAAGCCGGCCCCACACGACCAGTTTGTTTGTTAGCCTACAATTTGTAATTACTGAACAGATTTTGCGGTTTCCACCTTCAGATAGAGCTTAGCTTAAAGCACAATGTAGGTTTTATTAGATCTACATTTGATAGAAACAAATGTCACCCGCATTTAAATATAGCTCAATTTTACGCGAACAGAATTTATTGCTTAAATAATATAATGGGCTAACTAACGGATTTATTTGTGGCGATAGAGAGACTGGAGAGGTACCACCCTCTCACAGTATCGGCGTAAAGTAACTGTATGCTACTGGGTATCTTTACTGTTGCCTTTAGGACAGTGAGTGAGACCCCTGAAGGCCTCATTTTCTTTAAGGATAACAAACTTTCCTTTCAGCTTCCTGTCTCTTTCCCTTATGCAGGCAACGCGCCAGCGATATCTCTATTATTATTAGTGTTTATAGGCTAAGGCCTCTTGCCATCATACGGACCCCATGTTTGTGTGCAGTCAGTTACACAAGATTCATGCAACGAAAAGCACACAGATCTTTTGAACGAAGTCATGTAAGGCAACAAATAAAATAATTTTATCTCAGTTATACTCTAAATGCAAATGATAATTTTAGCTTCACGACACTGGTCGAGGATTTGAGCGGACATCTTAATTCGATATTTATTAATATTTAGTTATATTGATACCTATTTGGTTTCTCTTAAATTAATTACGGAAACAGTCGAGGTGGTTATTAAACGAAAACTTACCAAAGTCTTCGTCCTTGACTAATTTGGTAGCGATGGACCTCATTGCGATAAATGATGTCCCGTTTAAAATCTCGAGTAACGGTGCTGTGAACAAAATGTTCATAATAATTGATTATCTGTGATATGATAACTACACAAGGAAGTATTTGTAAATATCTGTATTTATGTATGTTTAGGTTAAACTGGAGAGCCACTGGATAGCTTTATATTCTGTTTTCATTTTACTTATCTGATGGAGTGATTTAAATTACTTTGGCATTTAATGAATCTTTAATGTCAAGTGTAAAATTGTATGCAGCGATCATACTTCACTGCGGAAAGTAAACTGAAAACAGTAGTGTAGGTATTTCGAGTTGACTTTTTCTGTCGTTACGAATTAGGTATACTTATGTCTTATGGTGGAACGTATATCTATCTATACAAATAAATAAAATTGAAGTATCTTTTTGTAAAGTCTGAATAATAGCTATCCACTTTAATATGCATATGAAAGTATATGCTTTATCTATAACAAAATACAAATTTAAAAGTTCTGTGCCTTTTACTGGCAGGTAGCTGATGTTATAAGGAGTATTTAGATATTTTTATATATATTTTTAGCATTTGACATGCTTAGCACTATACATTAAACACAAAGTGAAAAATGTGAAATCGAAAATAACAGTCACGAGCAGGATTTCAGCCATAGTGCTAAGCATGTCAAATGCTAAAAATATCTAAATAATTATAGGGTTTTCGTCATTATTAGGTAAAATCGTAATTGTAAAATTAAGTTTACCTGGTCAGTATCTGGATGGTATTCAGGAGATGCAGGTTCAAATCCTGCTCGTGACTGTTATTTTCGATTTCACATTTTTCACTTTGTGTTATAAGGAGTAATTTAGCCTAAGTTATGGAATAATAACAGATTACCACACAAAAAATAACATAACTAAATTCCACGAGGTCGACGTCGTGGGTAACAGTTAAATATAAATAAATAAATCTTAATAAGTAGAACAACACGATGTCATATTATGTGTGTGTGTGTGTATGTGTTTAATATTTACTGCATTTGTGCTCATGAACTTAGTCATTATTATCAGTTCGTAATAAAATGTACATAATGGAATGGTTTTACCCAGCAATACACTATGAATTAATCTTTGAATCTTTGTTTGAAATTTTATCAAACGTATATAGGCATATGTAGTGTGACAGACAGATAACACTTCAATAACCTTGAGAAAGTAATCTATCTTTAAATATATTATATAAATAGTGTGCGAGGTATACGACATCTTCGCGTGCTATATTTAGCTAAATATTGGACTTGTTATACTTATACAATAATAAAAGAAAGAAAAGAAAGAAGTTCCTATGGTAAAGTTAAAAAAATCCACAAGACATTAAGATGAAATCATCATCAAATTTTGTTGGATCACATACCTGTATCCCCGAAGGGGTAGGCAAAGGCGTATAACACATCCGCAGTTCGCAACTACATATTATGTTCAAGTCCCACGTAATAAGTCGCGAGCCTATTGCCGTCTACCGGGCACATTTTTAAACTCCGCGCTGCTACAGAGATTGTTTCTTTTTACAAAAAAGCTCATTAATACTACCTTACCAGGGAATCGAACCCGAGACCTCATGATCAGCAGTCGCTCACACTACCGCAGCACCACCCAGGCATTTGATTAATATTTTTATGCACTGCAATACATTACTCTGTTACATACCTAATTAGACTAACGTATTTGGTATTTGTATGAGAACCCGAAATAAAATCACTTTTATGTGTCACTGGGGGAAGTTATACAAATAGATTACACGACAGTATAATAAGTAAGCGTATATTTTAGTAACTCCAGCCATTCATCAATTATCGCAGACGCAGAGATTCATGTGTAAGCAGTCAATTTGCAAAGTGGATCGTCTGAACTTGTTCAATGTTCAATATTACATGCAAACGAAAGTGAGGTCAGCTATCTGATAGTAAAGATATCTTTAATATTAGAAGATTTTTAAAATAGGTTGTCATACACTAGCCGCTGAGAAATATTGTAAGCTTTCTCACAATGGTTTCCTTCGCGGGACAGTGATAATCTATCTATACAATTATAAAGCTGTAACAGAGCTGTGTCTGTACATTTAAGATATTTGAGAAAAAATTACCGTAATAGGCTATATAGGCGTGTCTAAATACAAACGTTTTTTTTTTAGATTTTTTTATATGTTTATCTATTTGTATGTTTGTTTGTTCGCAAATCACGCAAAAACTACTAAACGGATTTTGATGCAACTTTTTTTGTTTGATAGCCCTTGATTAGACTTTACAACTGGTAGGTATACATTTTATCCCGCTACTATACCGAGAACCTAAGATATTACCTAAAAACTAGCTTTTAGCTGCGGCGGAGCCGCGGGCAAAGGCTAGTAGAATAATAAAACGAATCATATAATGTGAATAAAGTTGGTATTGGCAGATAAATTTCTGAAATATTGGTGAAAAAAACACATCTCTATTTTATTATTTATTATGTAGCTGTAACAGAACTGTGTCTGTACATTTAAGATATTTGAGAAAAAAATACTGTAATAGGCTATATAGGCGTGTTTGTAAAAATTGTTTTGTGCACAAAACAATTTTTTTTAGAATTTTTGTCTGTTGTTCTGTTTATCTGTTTGTCTGTTTGTTTGTTCGCGCATCACACAAAAACTACTGAACGGATTTTGACGCAACTTTCTTCTCTTTTATTTGAAAGGTCTTGATTAGACTTAAAAATTGGTATACATTTTATCCCGCTACTATAGCGGGATCCTGAGGTATAATCAAAAACTAGAAAATTATTTAAACTATATTTTTTTTTAGAATTTATTTAAAAGAACTACTACATGGATTTTGATGCAACTTTTTTTATTTGAAAGGCCTTGATTTGACTTAAAAACTGGTAGGTAGACATTTTATCCCGCTACTATATCGGGAACCTGATATATAACCGAAAAACTAGCTTTTGGCTGCGGCTAAGCCGCTGGCAAAGGCTAGTAAATATATAAAAACGTTAAAATAAGAAATATTTTCAAATTTTCAAAACTGACGCAAGCTGAATCGATTAAAAAGTTTTAGTTTCCTAAGTGATAAAAAATTCACTACAAAAAGATGTTGGTTTTTGGTGTAGTTTTTCATTGTTACACTTTATTCGGTTTAGCCCTTCAGCCAGTACGATAACGTGCTATAGGGAACCGTTCAAATAAATATACATGACCTTGCTTTCATCGAATCTATGTACACCTTTAAAATGAAATGGTGTAGTGAAACTGTTCCTTCTTCGTCTGTCCCCACATGTACTCGTAGACTCGCTTCTAATATATACTATTATAAAACTGAAACAGAGCTATGTTTGTATATTTAAGATATTTGAGAAAAAAATACTGCATTATACTGTCCTATACAGACGTGTCTAAACACAAAACGATTTTTTTTAGATTTTTTGTCTGTTTATCTGTTTGTTCGTTCGCGCATCACGCAAAAACTAAGGAACCATTTTTTTGATGCATTTTTATTTATTTGATTGGTCTCGATTAGATTAAAAACTGGTATACAATTTATCCCGTTACTATATAGGGAACCTGAGATACAACCTAAAAACTAGCCTTTGGCTGCGGTGGAGCCGCAGGCAAAGGCTAGTATGTATTAATATTATTAAACAAAATGTTTGCTTGCTACATTTCCACTGTTCAGCTACTTATGACGGCACAGGTGGCGATGTTACAGTATAAGATCCATAAAATAATGTTGTTCTAAATCTGGGTGAAATCTGTGTCCTTTAAATTATTTGTTTGAAAAGTCCCCCACGATTTTGAAATAAAACTACGGTTACGGAATCTATCGCGTTTACTTGATTTTTATACTATCCCGACGTTTCGAATACTTTACAGCATTCATGATCACGGGTCCCCCGCAATACAAGAATTATTACATAGTGTATTATATCGTATTTAAAAAAAAAACTTAACCGATCATCATGAAGTTTTACATACATATAGCTTCTACTTTAGAAAAAATATAACATAACATAACATCACACTAGTATTTCCCCAAGGGGTAGGCAGAAGTGTATTACACACCCACGGTTCGCTAGCTATGTCTAAGTCCCACGTTATAGGGGGCGAGCCTATTGCCGTCAACCGGGCACATTTCCAAACTTTGGACTGAGAATTTTTCTTTTTACGAAAAAGTTCAATAACACTGCCCGACCCGGGGATCAAACCTGAGATCTCATGATTAGCTTGCAGTCACTTACACTAACGTTGCACCACAGAGGTAGTTAAAAAAAAATTGGCTATTTTTATCCCGGAAAATTGACGGTTTCTGTGGAATTATAAAAAAAATCAGCTTAAGACGTAACCGCTTCTGGCTAATGTTCATGTTTGTATCATTATAGGAGTAGTTTCTACACTAACATTAGTGCAGTAAAAAATACCGTACCATAAACCCTTTCGAATATCCGCCATAAATCGTTTACAAAGCCATAACTTAATTAATTCATTAAAACTTAATGCAGTAACTGGTAACTACGGTTAAGTTTGGAGTAGGGGCCCCTGTGTTTACGACTTTGGGCTTAGGGCGATAATATATGAGAATATTGTTTTAGACGATGTTGCCTTACACTAATCTACTAAATTATTTTGTTCATAGGATTAGTTAGTGAGATGAAATCGATAGGGTCAAATGGAATTTTAAGAAGGAATAATAATGAACAAGATTTTATGCGGAATTCGTCCGCTTGGACTTCATAATCGCCTTAATAACATAGCATCACGCCTGTATTCCCCGAAGGAGTAGGAAGAGGTATATTATACACTCACGATTCGCCAGCTATGTTTAAGTCCCATCGCAAGCCTATTGTGGTCTATCGGGCACATTTCCAAACTCCGGGCTGCTACAGGAAATTTTCTTTTTACAAAAAAGCTCAATAACACTGCCCGACCCGGGGATTGAACCTGAGGCCTCGTGATCAGCAGTCGCTCATACTACCACTGCACCCCAGAGGCAGTTATAATTAATATTAATCGGGTTTATCTACATAATATCTATAAAACTAGCTGGTGCCAACGATTTTACACACGTGTTTCAGACGAAACAAAAAAGATTTATATAAAAAAATCAAAATAATCTAATTTCATTATATATTTAAAGTTCTTATTAAAAATACCGACATTCCCATAGAAACGTACTCTAGGCATTTGCTTCCATGAAAATTTGAAAATCGAAAAACCTTGAAACACGTTATTTTTTTTTTATAACTAATTACGATTTCGTTTCTACATACAATTCCAATGGTTCGCGATTATAATATATCGCTTTTGTTTTGAATATCGATGTGGAATATAATTTAGAAAAGTATTATTAAGTGATTTAGATTAATGTAATTTTAAACTTGTAGCGACCGTAGTTCATCTACGCTAGTTATGGTACAGCTTCCATAATTTTAATGTAAAAAAAACACATTTTTTTAAGCCATGAAGCATTTCGATGTAGTAGTTGAAGAGAAAGATTATACTCCTCTCAAGAACAGTATGTAGTCTTCATTGTGTGGCTTGTCTTTGCTCTTAATATTGCTAAGTCCATAAGCGGTTATTACACCATCAAGTGGGCTGTGCCTAATACAATCTAAAACAATAAACAAAAAAGTATCAAGAATGGTTTAACTATTTCGACATAAAAATGAAACTTAAAATCTTACTGCGAAAATGGAAGGATGTAGGTACAGCGAGAGACCGAGACTCACCTACCTATACCAAATAGGTCATGTATTGAAGCAAGCTGGAGTCAGGAGTCTCCGAAACTGGCGAGCGTGTATGGAGAGAATTATGAATGTTTAGGAAGCGAGAGATATAAGCAAGAGAGCCTTTTAGCACTCTGTTCTCTCTGCCTACCCCGCAAAGGAGATGGTGTGATGATAAGTAAGTAGGTAAGTAAAATCTTACTGTTCTTCATGAAATGTGTTTTTAAAACGGTATAATTATGTTTCTTACCTAGATATATTTCTAGATCATTTCGTGCGAACGCGTATGCAAAGGAAGCGACAATCTTGCTGCTGATCGATATGATGCCGAGAAGTGTGTCGTCTAGCTTTAAGTAATTACTGAACAACGCGATGGAAAAATATGTACCTGAAACGATAAATATTATCAGAAATGTTTGAAGTCGGCTTCTTCTATTTTTGGAGCAATCAAATTATTAAATGTACAATATTTATAAAAGTCATAGCTTAGTGGTAAAAACAAAGGACTGTCTAAAGATAGTGGTATCAAATATGAGCTCTAGTCTTAGGTACTCGCACTGACTTTAAGAGATTTGTCGTTTAGAAATTATCAAGCGAAGAAAAATATATATTTTTATTGCATATAGTGACAGACGAGCCACGGCCCATCTGATGGTAAATGGTAACCGTTGCTCGTCGACTATACCGAGAGTATTGTCCGCTGCTCACCATTTCATTTCACCGATATGAAATGAAAGAATAAACGGCTATCTCCTGCTACAGCTAAAACGCAACAATGTGCTTCATGACCGGTCACACGAGAGATGGTGGTACCAACCCGCTTGGACCCGATACCAAGTGATAACTCCCACTTGGTACCCAGCCCTACCACTAGTCATGCAATGGATGATAATTGTTTACTTCCCTTAGTCACCTCATACAAGACCCGTGTGAAAGAATGGGGTGATAACACTTGTATTCTTAGTCCGTCACCACATGGACAAAACTTTGGTTGACTATGACTTAAAATTTCTCTCACCCGGGTCTAACAGTGAGACAGTACTGGGTTAAAGAAAAAAGCAGCCATGAGGACTGCCTACAGATTTGAAAACTTAAAATTATAAAAAAAAAACTTGCACCACTGAGTATCTTTATATATATTTCTTGTGTGCGTGTGTATGTCACTGAGCTCCTTCTAGACGGCTGGACCGATTTTGATAATTTTTTTTGTGTGAGTTCAAGGGGATTCGAGGATGGTTTAGATTCACATTTGGACCCGGTAGGTGGCGCCACAATAGGATTTCAGGATTTTTTTCTTCAATTTATTTGTGTATGTTTGAGTAAGTAGGTACCGGGATGGTTTAGATACACATTTGGACCCGGTAGTTGGCGCCACAATAGGATTTCAAGATTTTTACATAAATTTATTCTAATGTAAAAAGATATACCTACATTACCTACTAACGAATCCAAACGAAACGCCAATGTTTGGACAGGACAACGTCTGTTGGGTCCACTAGTATTATATATATATCTACATTCACAGCTATCCCAGCGCAATAAGTTATACTAATAGGAACATATATAGTGTTCATGTACATACAAATAAGTAAATGAGTCAGAGGCGGCCATACTAATAAACGTAGTTTTATTTTAAAATTGTTTGTTTAATTTCTTATAGAATGCCATTTTATGCTCGTGGCAAAAGCTAGTCACCTAATCGTAATACGACACCCTCAGATACAAAGATAATCTTTACACAAAAGTAGTCATTCTACAGGAACCCTGTATTTTTACGTGATAATTAATAATCTATGTCTTTTTCTGTATATCGATCATCACGAAGTTTGGTATGTCATATATTCCGGTATGCCAAACCTTGTGATGAGCGGTTTAGTAGTAATGGCGTCATAAGTTTACAAACAAAATCCCTTTCAAATTTATAATATTAGTAAGGATTACAGTTACAAAGTACTTTTCAATGTAATACATATATTAAACAACATACATAATACTTAGTATATTTTGTTACCCCACAGTTTAACACCTTTGTACAAATATATCTTCTTTGTGGTCGTCAAATTAACTCGAAGAGCGTTATATCCGAGGGTGCATGTTAAGCAGCTTACTTTACATAGCAAATATAGAATTGTGTGTTTCCACTGACCGAGTGTTTGTTAAAGGTTTACGGATTTATGAATATGTATGTATACGTAGAATATGTCATACGAGCGGATTAATAATATCTTCGTGTACATGTTTCAAATGTGAAACGATAATGTGTTTTTGTATGTAGAGCTGAGTAGTCCTTTATTGTAATCCAGAGCATAGCGATTGAATATTGTACAGCTGAGACCATGGGCGTTGTTTATCGTGGAATACTAGCTTACCTGCTATTTTTAAGGTATGAAGATTGCCTCGTAGCTGTGGTTCATTTACGCCTACGAATATACACTAACCACTTGCAGGACATAATATTCTTATTCTATAAAGACTATTAAATATGTGAAGGTGAGTATGTTCCTTACATTTTTACGCCGTAATTACTTAACCTACACTCCAGAATCTATAGCACAGATTTTTTCCGAGATAAAAAGTATACTCTGTCTTTTTCTGAGCTCTGGAGAGAAAAGCGTATGTAAATTATATATATATATGTATAAAAGTGGAACAAACAAACATACTCTCTGTCACATTTATAATATTAGTGAGAATTCACCCAATTTTAAAATCCACTTAGACCAAGTCGCGGGCAGGATTATGTAGAATTAAGTACATATATAAAGATATGCACTGACACAGGTTAACTGAGAGTTTACTCAACCAATGGGAAGGTAGCTCACGAATGGAATAATTACAAACAGAAAACTATACTGTATATTATATTGTCCAAGTTAAGAAAGAGTATGATATAACTAGCTTTTCTGAATCTATTAAGAAAAAAATCCAATCACACCTTAACCGACTCGAGATTGTAATTCAAGACCCTGACTTAGATTTAAACAAGCTAGCCACTAGATCAGCAACGGCATTTATTTTTAAATATTAGGTGGGTGACAAACAAGCATATGGTCCACCTGATGGTAAGCGGTTACTGTGTAGCCTATAGAAGCTAGAAACACCAGAGTTATAGCTGCGCATCGCCATCTCTAAGGCAAGGAACAGGAAGGGTATTAAGGAAAGGATAGGTAGGATACTAAGAAGAGGATAGGAAGGATAATAAGGAGAGGATAAATAGGGGGTTTGGGCCTATCCCTATCCTCATCGGTAATAAGAAATCATAACTTACCTAATAGATTTGTGACAATGGAGTATGTTGACCACATACTGAACTGCACTTCATTCCAACTGAATTTGTATCTCATGAAAAGATACAATATTGTGAACTCACCTGAAACACAACGGGCCATAGAAATATTACTTGTTTAGGTTTTTAGAATAGAAGTGTCACTACCGCATTCTTTCCCGCAGGCATCGTACGTGGTGACTAAGGGAAGAAAGCGATTATCACTCATTGCATTACTGGTGGTAGGGATACCCATCGCTTGATACCCATCAAGTGGGAGTATTCCTTTTTTATCGGACACGAGCAGGTTGGTGCCACCGTATCCCGTGTGATCGCTCATAAGCACTTCGGTGTGTTTTGGTTGTAGTGGTAGATAGCCGTTCAGTTATTCATTTAATATCCGTGAAGTAAAATGGTGAGCAGCGGCTTGACAGTATCCTTAGTACAGTTGAGCCCACGAACAACGTTTACAACTTATAATTAGATGTACCACGTCACGACTGCTACTATAAGCAAAAAAAAATATCAGATAAAAGAAGAAACAATTAAGTTTCAATAAATTATCACACAAAGGCAAACTAATTAATGTTCTTAAAGTACAAATTATAATTTGTGTATAAGGAAAAAGAGTATTTTAGTACAGGCGGGAAACGAACCTGCGTCCCTTCCTATCCGGGGAAGTGCTCTAATCCACTGAGCTATAGTACTATCTTTAAGACGTGCCCAATCTCCTTATCACATTTGTCTTAACGACCAACGCCCTCTATCGGAACGCATTTACATGCATTAATCCAATATAGTAAGTTTAATTTAGCAATTAAAATTCATACTATTTGATGGCGTGATTTCTTTTTTTTTTGATAAGGAGATTTGGTATGTCTTAAAGATAGTACTGTAGCTCAGTGGATTAGAGCACTTCCCTGGATAGGAAGGGACGCTGGTTCGATTCCCGCCTGTACTAAAATACTCTTTTTCCTTATTCACGAATTATAATTTGTACTTTAAGAGTAGCTGAGCATGTCAAGTGCTAAAATATAGATCAAAATAATTAATGTTCTTTTTGACCTATATTTTGATGACACGTTATTATTGAAGTTCAATCTAAAATTGCCATTATTAAAAATTGATTTATTTTCTTAGGTATTATAATATCGGACATTTTTTGTAAAACAACCGTAAAAGTATTTCTTAATAAATATTCTTGGCTTTTTTAATGTCCCCATCTTTCAGCCGAGTGCCTGAACATTTTAAAAGGCACCGGGGAATGGTAAGAATTTCTTTTTATTATGGAGAATTATTTAAATTAGATGGCTAGAAAACACGGAGGAATCTCTTCGAAAATATTAAATTTCAAAAGATATTATTTACGGGTTCCTTTTTTTATTTTAGCTGAGATGAATTTATTAGGCGAATAGATTATAATATCTACTCTTCGCTAAACCATTTCAGTAAAAAAACGCTTTTATGCTTCTACCAGTCCTCCGGTCCAGACAATAACAAATTTAAGTAGCCACTGCTAGAGATAACGTGATTAGTTAACATTTGTTATTAAATACTTATGGAGAAACTTGCTGTTCGGCATCTAGAACTAACGTTTTTATCTATTTTTCTGATAGAAAGTAAAATCTACAGATTTTTATTTATATATATTTTTACTATAATAAAGCTGTAACAGAGCTATGTCTGTACATTTAAGATATTTGAGAAAAAACTAGGCAATATAGGTGTGTCTAAACACAAAACGATTTTTTTTTTAATTTTTTGTCTGTTTGTCTGTACGCGCATCACGCAAAAATTAATGAACGGATTTTGATGCAACTTTTTTTGTTTGATAGCTCATAATTAGACTTAAAAATTGGTATATATTTTATCTCGCTACTATATCAGGAACCTGAGACACAACCTAAAAACTATATATATATTTAAAAGTATTTTTTTAATGAGGTATGTACATATTCTTTTATTTAGTGCAAGTTGTTTGTTAAATTTTACTGCTTTAGTAGATTCTTACAACACGAGCTTGGATGGCCATAGGGCAGTGACATTTATGATGTCAATTTATGTTATTACATAATTATCCTTAATTAATCGAAAAATCTTAATTAATAGAAAAATAATGATCAACAACTAATATTATTCTACTTGTTCTAGCAATTAATGTCGTTTTGATATTTTAGCATTTGACATGCTCAGCCATATAAATTAACACTAAGTGCAAACATTCAGATATATTAAGTAAAAATGTGCTATCGAAATTCATAGTCCCGAGAAATTGTCAGTATGGCTGAATTGGCAAAATATCTGGGACGGTATTCCAGGAAATACAGGTACAAATCCTGCCCGTGATTGTTAATTACGATTTCATATTTTTGCACTTTGTGTTAAGTTAATGTTGTTCATTTCACATACCATTAGAAGGTCCAAAAATGACCCAAACGCAGACCAATAACAATGATACCCTCAGTCTTCTATTACGTGCACCCTTTTTGAATGCAACCTTGAATGTTTCTAACACCAGAGCTAAATCGAAGAATTCTCTCAAAAATCCTTTACTTTTTGATGTTTGGTTGACCTGAATAATAAAAATGATATTAGAACTGTAGTGATATGCATAGTATAACCACGATTCATTTGTCTATAGGCAAAAGATAAAATTTGCCAATTCCAGAGGTTTTGTAGTATTTTTTTTATTATGATTCTCAGAGAAAGCTTGGTGTTGGTAATTATGCTCTTGTATTAGTGAACCATAGGCATATATGGCACACTTGATTATAGGCGGCTACAATATACTATAGACCACCAGCGGCATCACTGTACGTCGTCTACTCCAAGGAAAGGAATAGGAAGTGGAGTAGAGGAATAATAATAAGGTGGTGACACTTGTATTCTTGTTCCGTGTGGTGACGGACTAAGAATACAAGTGTCACCCCATTCTTTCGCACGGGTGTCGTTTGAGGTGACTAAGTGAACTAAGCAATTGTCATCCATTGCATGACTGGTGGTAGGGCTGGGTACCAAGTGTGAGTACTCGGGCCCGAGCGGGTTGGTACCACCATCTTCCGTGTGACCGGCCATGAAGCACATCGTTGCGTTTTGGCTGTAGCAGGAGATAGCCGTTAATATTTCATTTCATAACTGTGAAATGAATTAGTGAGCAGCGGCTTGACAATGCAGGATAATAAGGAGAAACGTTGAATGTATGTCGTCATAGCATTTATGCTACTTTATTTGAATTTTTTTTTTCACATATTTCATTTGGACTTTACCAAATAAGTTTCTATAGAAATTATTTACAAACTTTACAGATTAACGAAATCTTTTTAAATTTGTAAAATTTATTATTTATTTAATGTGTGAAATGAAGTCCAATAATTGCCTACTTACTGCCAAAGGACACATTGACGAAAAAATTTAAACTACATATTATATAAATTCGAGTATTATATTGGTTGTAATAAGTTAATAATTATTGTTTGGTGAGTGGAATTTAAATAAGGCGTAATTGTAAACAGCACATACTTACTATTTTCTCCTCAACTTTTTTTTTCGGTTCTTCCAAACAGTAATAGCCGTACAGTAAACTAAACGAATACATAGAAGCTGATATTAAAAATACTCCATAATACCCCACCCATGATAGCATTACTCCACTTAAAGCACTACCAATGGGGTATCCCAATGACATGAAGATATTCACCAATCCAATTCTGTAAGTCCGGTTCTCTACAGTAGTGATATCACCTATATAGCTAAACACACCCATAAAATTAGTAAACCACCCTCCAGTAATGGCAGGAAATATTGACTCAGTTAAAGCTGTCACCTCAACTGGCAACTCGTAGAAGAAGTACTTATTTAAGATGAAACCCATACATGACAACAGTTCACCAACGATTGGCATTAAGATGCATGCTTTCCTTTTTCCCGTTTTGTCGCTCCAAGCTCCAACAAACAAAATGATCATAACTGGAATCGCAGTCTGGACTATATTTTTCCATGCTTGGATCCTCGTTATCAATCTTTGTACTTCATCTTCATATTGAGTATAGTTTTGTATCTCTCTCAAGTTTAGTGCATCACAAACTTCATCACCAAACTTTAAATTTACTCTGCATGCTTTTTCTAAATTCAAATTTTGTACTGCTAGTGATGCCAGAATACTGGGCATAACATAACACGCCATTATAGGCTCCACTGTTGTATTATCCTTAATTAATTTTAACCTTTCTCTAAGACTTAGTTTCTTTTTAACATTTTGTTTTGTTACATCTGATTCCTTTTCTTCTATACGTGGTACAAGTGGAGAATATCCTGTAGATCCCTTAGTACTATGTTCTTCATTCTTCTCTTCAGTTTCTGCTGTGTAAGTAGTTTCATTCTTCGTATTTGCAAGTATAGCCATTGTTTTTTATTATAATACTATGCTATCTCTAAGATGGCAGCTATTAAAGTAATACATAAAACATTATTGTATCTACAAACGTTATGTGTTTATTCTTTAGACTGTTATATCCACATAGTAAACAATATTTTATCTGATATATTGTATTTACAAAGCTAAGTCTCAAGTTGTTTACGATAATGTCTAGATGGAAGTTTCATTTTCATTCATTTATAAAGTTTTATTAATATTATTTAAATTTATTTTTCTAATGTGTCCAATAATGACTACTTTCAAAACATTAGTTTCAGTTTTTTTATAAATTCTCATTAGTGGACATTTTTATAGATAATTGTTTGGTGCTATTAATTGAGTCGTAATGATTATATTGAACTCAAGACTTTATAAAATAACAAGCCTTTGCTCGCGGCTCCGCCGCAGCCAAAACTAGTTTTTAAGTTATATCTCAGGATCCCGATATAATAGCGGGATAAATAATGTATACCAGTTTTTAAGTCTAATCGCTATCAAACAAAAAATGTTGCATCATAATCCGTTCAGTAGTTTTTGGGTGATGCGCGAACAAACAAACAGGTAAACAGACAAAAAATCTAAAAAAAATCGTTTTATATTTAGACACGATCGATTCATCATTTTCGATCATCCCAATCTCCTTATCACATTTGTCTTTACGACCAACGCCATCTATCGGAATGTAAATGCATTCCATTTGTAATTGCATGCATATTCGAAAGATCTGTACGATAGCTTAGTGGCTTAGAGCACTTCCCCGGATTGGAAAAGATCGGGTTCGATTCCCGCTCGTACAAAAAATCTCTTTTTTCTTATTCACAAATAATTTGTACTTTAAAAAGTGGCGGACTATGTCAAGTGCTAAAAAATATAGATCAAAAACACGCCTATATAGCCTCAAATAGTGTTTTTTTCTCAAACATCTTTAATGTACAGATATAGCTCTGTTACAGCTTTATAACAGTATAGATTATTTGATAAGACGTCATTAAAATGTTACCCGATACTTATAGAACGTGGTCATAATCCTCGTGTACTTCTATGAGTATTCATAAATGTCTACATTAACAGTAGCTCACTCAACAAGATATACAGAAGTATACCTATAAATTTATAACATTGTTGTGGGTGTAAAGCGCATTTGAAGTATATTTGCAGTTATAATGCGCATAAATTTAAAAGGTCGTATAAGCAACAATTTTATGATTAACTAGATTCTGCACATGACTGGTGGACTTCAAAATTAGGTCAATTCGGTCAAAATAACATAAATACCGTGAATCTAAGGTACATTAATTATCTGTATGGAAATATAGATATCCCAAAGGAACCGTCCATTTTGTCAGGATAAAAGGTAATCCTATTATAGGCAGCAGAATACGTATAATGCAATGTTTACTCGTAATGATGATCAGTAAATGTGCCGTGTGGGGCCGACTTTAGAATTGTCCCGCCCCTCTATACCCATGGAAGTCATAAGAGCCGACTGAGGGAATACCGAGGGAGTGGGCAGCAGCACTCCTTCGAGTATTAACAACATCCACTGCGATTGCTAACCCGCCTGCCAAGCGTGGCGATTACGGCACTATCCCCCATTCTTGGGGAGGCCTATGTCCAGCAGTGGACGTTAAAAGGCTGATGGATGGATCAGTAAAGTAGGAATGGCTTGCAAGTGTAACAAATTAGAAAATAACATAATTTTTATTTTCATCATATTATTGATCTATATTTTTTTTAGCATTTGACATGCTCAGCTACTTTTAAAGTACAAATTAATTTGTGAATGAGGAAAGAGAGATTTTTAGTACGAGCGGGAAAGACAAATGTGATGAGGAAATTGGGATGACCGAAAGGTCGGTACGGTAGCTCAGTGGCTTAGAGCACTTCCCCGGATTGGAAGGGACGAGGGTTCGTTTCCCGCTCGTACTAAAAATCTCTTTTTCCTCATTCACGAATAAATTTGTTCTTAATCATAAGTTAGGAAATAAGGATTGATTTTTTACTATAAAATAGCTGCATTTTAGCTGAAAAATAGTTTATTTTTAGCATGGAACCCTAACCATTTTGACAAAATAAAAGTAGCTTAAGTTATTTCTTATAACATTCATTAGATATCTGCAGTATAAGTCGGTCCAGCTGGTTCGATGAATAGCCGAAACAAATAGAGAGACAGACAAACATTTTATAAATTGGTATTTTGTTATTAGTGGTCATATGTTACCATATGTTGTAGTTAGGGTTCAATTTCTTGTAAACGTGACGTGTTATTACTACGAGATAAACAATTTAATTTTAAAGACAAATATCCTACTTATTGAAACTTTCTTCTTTTTGCCGTCAGCGTACATACCTCGTAAACTTTAAGAAATCCACATCGTTAGTAATCTATTAATACTTTATTATACACTCATCTACAGATAAATATCGTAACTGAAAAAAAAAATTAAACTTGTTTGTTGAAGAAAATAAATGAACAACTCCAGTGAGAAATAACACTCCAACCGTGGTCACGGATTTGAATCATGGGTCTCTCATTGTATTATTCCCTTAGACAATTTTCCACACACGTGGTTATTATCTTACAGATGTGTTAAATTACTGGCCATTGATAACCTAGCGATAAAATTAAGAATTGCAAAGATGGTGGTGTCACGGGCATATTGACCGGCCCCGTGGCGTAGTCGGTAATGTAACCGACTTCCGTGCCCGAGTTCGTGGGTTCGATTCCCACTCAGGACAATTATTTGTGTGATGAACACAGATATTTGTACTGCGTCTGGATGTTTTCTATCTATTATATGTATGTATTTACAGAAAAAAGTAATATATGTATTATATCCGTAATCTGGTATCTATAGCACAAGCGTTAAGCTTAGTTTGGGACCAGAGGACGTTGTGTGAAATGTCCGTGAATATTTATTTATTTATTTGTCAAGTTCGATCCCCAGTCTAAAGTGGACACCTCGCAAAGACAGATCTAAGAGATTTTTTTGACAAATTTTTCAGAAGCTGTCGATGAAACTGGACTGGGCTAGTAACCCACACTGGGCCAGAGTGGTGGAATGCGGCTTAAACCCTTCTTATTCTGAGAGGAAAACGTGTTAACATAGCAGTAAATCGGTCGTTAAGAGAAAAAGTGATGAGGAAATTGGGTATGACCGCAAGGTAGTACGATAGCTCAGTGGATTAGAGCACTTCCCCGGATAGGAAGGGACGCAGGCTCGATTCCCGCTCGTACTAAAGTTCTCTTTTTCCTCATTCACAAATAATAATTTGTACTCTAAAAGTAGCTGAGCATTTCAAGTGCTAAAAATATAGATCAAAAGGTAAATACACATTAAAACAAAATCATAAATTAAAAGTATATTGGATTTAAAACACATATTGCTGTCGATGTAATTATTTATTGGACTAGATTTTGAATTAATATTATTATATGAATTGTTATAGTATTGTTGTATAATACTTACTTAGATTTTCTTTTCAGTTACTAGACAATTAAGTACTATGAACAAATATGTGGTGTTTTGAATTGGTCACGTAATATTGTGGCTGATCATTCCATGAAATGTTTACGTTTTGTTAGGTAAGGACTCATGAATTGGTTGGCCACATAATTAAGTGGCCAATTCTATGATCTGGATACGACATACATTATAATTATACGTTATAGGTCCAAAATTAATATTTTCTTCATTTCTACCTTAGTAATAATAAATACATTACTATTTTTTTATTTACTTTCGTTGGTATACCTATTTTATTTTAGCTATTTATTTTTGTTTTTTCTCTTGCTATAGTAGTAGCCAATGTTGTCAATTTATGACCTTTGGGACATTACAGTATACAAGTTATACAAGTATATAACAACTTTATCTACCACTAAGGTTAAAAACTAATATATCTTTAAGTTTTAAATTCACTTACTGTAGGTATATGTAAAATCGGGCGGAATCCCTGGACGCACCAAACAGGGCTATTCTGTGGAGGCCACAAAGAGTCCAGGCTCATACGCGGATACCGCACGGTGTCAACCAGAGGTGTTGGAGGCAGAGGTGCTCGCCGAGATGTATTGGCGGGCGTCGCAAGAGCGGGTGAGGGGTGGTCGTCTCCTGCCCAGCGAGGTGGCCAGGTGGCAGGGCGATGCCCGCTGAGATGCAATGGCCAGTTGGAGGGCGCGTCTGGAGACGCCTAGAGACGGTCTCTGGACCGTAATAGTCGCAAGGAGGGAAGCGACTCCAGGCTGTCACCATTGCGGCTGCGACGAGAACACGACGTGGTACACGCTCGATTCGTGCCCGGCTTGGGCCGAGCAGCGCCGTGAACTCGTCGTGGCAATAGAGGGAGACCTCACTAATTGGGCCGCGGTCGCTACCTTCTGCGAGGAGGTTATCTCGCGGAACGAAGCTGCGAAGAGGGCCAGGGAGGATTCTTCTGCCGACCCAAACCGGCGCCAGCGACTTGGGCGGCGCAGGCGCGAGAACTTACGCCTGATGCCGCCCTAGATGAGGCTGCGAGTGGATGGATAGGTGTGTCCGTGCGATGCTCCATGTGCAGATGCGTCGCTCAGTGGGGGGTACCCGAAAGGATAAGGCGCCGGCGGACCACTAAAGTAATCCAACATAGTATCAGTGACCCGTTAATACAGGCGGAGAGATGGCACACGGCGGGTTAATTTAACACGGCAGGTTAGCCCCACACGACGCTGTTCGTTGCCCCAAACGACAGAAAAAGGTATAATACGAGTATGTAAAATCAGATTTGGAATTTAAAATGTAAATATGAATCACCACAGAAACAAACTACCATATTAAACATAACTTTAGATGATGTTAATTTCTAAAGCCAATCCGGCTCTGATATACATTTTACAGCAATTGAGGCCCAGAGGGATTGTAGGAATAAAATGAGTCTTGGTGTTTGTATGTATAAATATGACCTGAAATTTGGATGTGCTTAACTAGCTCACTCAGCTAGTTAATTATGCTCTTCATCAGCAAAGCTAAGCCTGATAAATACAATTATTATAATGAGACTGCTTGGGCATTTCTATTCCGTTTTCTGAGTTGCTTCCTGTGGTCGCAGAATAACCAACTGAAAATAAAAAATTTTGAACATCAATTAGTTTACTAACAGTGAATTACACTTGGTATTCACAACGATCACGCTCACAACTGTGACTTTTTCCTGTTCCACTCGTGGGCGTTTCATTCATAAACCCAGGTGGAACGGCTACTACAGTTCTTTAAACGATGGATTTCACTTCGGCCTAACCCCTAGGATGGGTCTTTGTGAGCTAGGCATGAGCGAAAATAATGACGTCACCATTGACGGTTTCGCTGTGTTCTGCGCGTTGTAAGCTCCGTGTGCATGTGCCCTAAATTAATCTAAACTGATTGAACAACGAAGGTTAAAACATATTAGGCTCAATTATTATGAATATATAAGAAATTCTTAGGGATACTACACTGTCTTATTTTATATAAATATGTGTCCTATGAGCCGACTAAAATGTAAATATTAGGTAATTATAACTACCACCGAAGGAATGTGACATAGCTCCAGTGGCCCGCCAAGAAAGGCGGAAAGACGGCACACGGCGGGTTTCTTTAGTGGGCGAAGGCCCCACACTACCCTGTTCGTTGCCCAAACGACGGGGTGTGTGGTTAGGAACATATATTCCCGCCTTAACAAAAAAAAAAACAAAAAAAAAGGTAGTTATAACGCAGTAGTATATCACTGCTACAGTGGACAATGTTAATTCCATACCATAGGGACCGTACTGGAAATATGTTTACTTACCTACACGAGGAGGAGGTTTCACTTGGTGTGATAATATTTATCAGGGGTGAGGTCATTTAAGATAACGTGACTTAAATTTATTAATGCAACAAATCATGTATCAGGATAGAAAGAGTCTAGATATGTGACGTAATATTTATAGACGAGTCGCATATATTGTGACAAAATTAATGTGACGATTGTGGGGAGAGGGTCCAAAAAGCATAATTTAGCATGATGGAATTTATGCATGACCCTATATACAAGCCTATTTCATATTTAGATTATAGACCGATTTCTGTACTATAGTGGAGGAGCCTCGTGCACAAAAAAAGAACACAGATAAGTACGAGTTGTAAAGAAATGTAGTCGCCTTGCTATTTTATTAATTTCCGCTTTTTTAAGACCCCTGCTCTAAGGTACAATCCCTTTAGTGCGGGGGACTTTAAAAATACAATTAAATCATTTTTGTCTCAAACAAAGAGTTTTCCTGTATAAGAATCGAACTTACAATACTCGGGCGGTATGGTAAATAATCCGCCATCTGAAAGTCAGATGAAGACGATCTGCTTTGTCATGTAAAAATAAATGGGACTTATTATAGATGAAATGGTTTCGTCAAGGGGTAGGTATTAGGTTAATATAGAGTAAAAAAATTGTTTAGCTGAAACTATAATTTCGTACATTAAAAAAGTGCATATTTTGTACCCACCTTAACACTATGACAGCTGGTAAAGTCATGCTAGCTCCCAGCAAAAACACTGCTCCAGGTAGTACTTCCATCGTAGCTGTGTATACCCTCGTGTATAAAGGCACGTATATTAGTGGCATCAGATTTTCTACCAGTCCCACCAAGGCATTGACTTTACCTATAACATGTGCATTTATTAAATTTTAAACTAAGAGTGTTATAATTTTTAATTGTATATAAATGTGTCTGTTTATGGCATCCATAACTTTAAAACGGTTGAACGAATTTTGGTTGAAACTGTTGAGGAAGCGAAAGATGTATATAAAAATAGAGCCTCTTGGCACTTTGTTCTCTCTGCCTACCCTGCAAGAGAGATGGCGAATGATAAGTAGGTAAGTAGTATATTACTTTAGCGATATTAAAAATACATACTGACTTTGAAATATAGCAGGTGGTATTAATTGTGTTTAAAGTTATTAGACTAGTCTCTCTGAATGTAATTATGTAGAATGATTATTATAATGTAGGATAGGTATCAGTGGCAGTCTGAATGATAAAATGGAGGAAGCGGATCGGAGAGATGTTTTAAACATTTAGTCAATTTGAATGTAAATGAGTTATTATTATAGAATGGATATTTTAGGAGGATAGCCACTCTCACTAGTGTGGATTGGCAATCTAAGGTTATTTTTTGCGTGTACAAGGATAACCGGGTTTGATAATCCGTGTTGGGTGGTGGGCTTTCCTTCTAAACTATGTTAATTAGTTTTATTTGTAGTTCAAAAAAACTATACCTAGTATTTTTGTAGGTGAGTGGAAAATTTGAAATGATAATGTCATGTGAGAGTGCGGATTGGCAATCTTAGGTTATTCTCTCCAAAGATAACCGGGATTGACAATCCGTGGGTGAGTGGTGGGCTCTCCTCCTAAAAATATCCATTCTATAATAGTGATAATGTCATCGATGAAGCCGCTATACAAATAACAGGTTTAATGAGAGTCTGACAAATATTTGTCTCATGTAGGGATGGATGTCACTATGATATATTTTACTTACCTAATTCGTCAGATTCTACCAGTTTGGAGATTATTGACCTCATTGCCAATAATGAGGTTCCATTCAATATTTCAATCAGCGGTGCTGAAATCAGATAGAAATTGTTTTAAGTTTTTTGTTCAGTTAAATTTCGACTTTTATAGTGGTAGACCTCCACGAGCCAATTAATTGGACAACTGGCGACCTTAGGACAAGACCTGAGTAAGATTTTTCATTCAGGACTGACAACCTGTAACAACTGCTAGGAAGCTATTTGGCAGCCAGGACTCAATGCTTAACGTGCCTTTCGAAACACGTAGGAGGTCAGGTGTCCACAAATAGGTGTCACGTTTTGGTTACCCATCTGATTGACATCCAAGCGAAAGTTGCTTCACCTTGACGATTGTTCGAATTGCAAGTGCATTACTTGTGGACGACCTCATTCCAACTGTTCATTTTAAGCTACAGCGTTAATCTATGTACAGCTTTAACAGAGCTGTGTCTGTAGAATTAAGTTATTTGGGAAAAATGACTGTAATCTATACTATAATAAAGCTGTAACAGAGATGTGTCTGTACATTCAAGATATTTGAGAAAAAATGGCTGTAATAGGCTATAAAGGCGTGTTTAAACTCAAAACATTTTTTTTAGATTTTTTGTCTGTTTGTCTGTTTGTTTGCTCGCGCATCACGCAAAAACTACTGGACAGATTTTGATGCAACTTTTTTTATTTGAAAGGCCTTGATTAGACTTAAAAAGTGGTATACACTTTATCCCGCTACTATATCGGTAATCTGAGATATAACCAAAAAACTAGAAAATTATTTAAACTAGATTTTTTTTAATAATATATTTAAAAAAAACTACTGGACTGATTTTGATGCAACTTTTTTAATTTAAAAGGCCTTGATGTATAATCAACCGGTAAAAACCGGTATATATTTTACCTCGCTACTATATCGGGAACCTGAGATATAACCGAAAAACTAGCTTTTGGCTGCGGCGAAGCCGCGGGCAAAGGCTAGTAGGCTATATAGAAACGATTTTTTTAGATTTTTTATCTGTTTATCTGTTTGTTTGTTTGTTCGTTCGCGCATCATGCAAAGCTACGAACGGATTTTGATGCAACATTTTTATTTGATAGCTCTTGATTAGACTCAAAATGTTGTATACATTTTATCCCCGCTACTATACCTGAGATATAACCTTAAAAACTATCTTTTAGCTGCGGCAGAACCGCGAGTTAAGGCAGAATCCTAGCCTCTTATGCGGGAATTATGCACATTGCATGAAGTGATTATTTTTTGTGTAACTCTACTTTATTTTTGTTATATAATTACAATAAAGAGCGAAGAGATAAGAATATTACAAAGAGCAAACAAATGTTGATAAGATTTGTAAAATAAATATTTAATATACAGTATTGCAAATTATACTATACTACAATTCATTGTTAACATAGCATCACGCCTGTATTCCCCGAAGGGGTAGGCAGAGGTGTATTATACACCCACGACTCGCCAGCTATATTTAAGTCCCACGTAATAGGGGGCGAGCTTATTGACGTCTGCCGGACACATTTCCAAACTCCGGGCTGCTACTGAGATTTCTTTTTTTACGAAAAATCTCAATAGCACTGCCCGACCCGGGAATCGAACCCGAGACCTCATGATCAGCAGTCGCTTATACTACCGCTGCACCACAGAGGCATTATTATTAGTAATATTTATGAAAAACAGATAATAAAGATAATACTAGATAATTTAAACCTCACCTTACTAATATTATTAATTTAAATAAGTTTGTTTGTTACGCTTTCACCTCGTAACTACTGAACCGACATCATAAAATTTTGCACACATTTAGTATAAAGCCCAGAAAAGGCCCCCTAGATAAGTGGCGTAAGCGCTAGTAGAATACGATTAGAATTACGACAACGTAAGCGTAACCCTATGTCAATTCCATACATTGATTATTCTACTCTATTTTTATTCTATTCTACAACTTTTTTGCCACTTGTGTACAGGACAAGAACATAGATAAAAAATAAAAGTTGTAACCTGGTACCTATGTAGAAAATCTTCTCGTTGGGTGCAAAGCCGAAGACAAACGATGCCGCTATCTTGCTACATGTTGACACTATGCCCAGTAAGGAGTCGTGCCATTGTAGAGCTTTGCTGAACACCAAAACTGAGAACACCGTACCTGGAAGAGAAGTTATAAGTACATGGACAACAATAACCGTAAGAGCAATACTAATTAAAATCAATCAGGACACAAATAACAAAACCGTGAAATAGAATATGATTGCCATCGAAGACGAGGAGGTTATACGAGTTTATATTAATGCTATATATTATGTAGCAATCATTTTATATTTTACGTTTTTGCACTTTGTTTTCTAGTAAATAGCTAATTAAGTCATGTACAAACAATCTAGCTATCTATACTATTATAAAGCTGTAACAGAGCTACTGTACATATACGATATTTGAGAAAAAATGACTGACTTAGGCTATATGGTGTGTCTAAACACAATAACGTATTTTTTAGATTTTTTGGCTGTTTGTCTGTTTGTTTGTTCGCGCGTCACGCAAAAATTACTGAACAGATTTAGATATAACTTATTTTGTTTGATAGCTCTTGATTTGACTTAAAAACTGGTATATATTTGATCTCGCTACTATATTAGGAACCTGAGATATTACTCAAAAACTAGCTTTCGGCTGCGGCCAAGCCGCGGGCAAAGGCTAGTACTATTATAAAATTGTAACAGAGCTGTGTCTGTACATTTAAGATATTTGAGAAAAAAATGCCTGTAATAGGCTATATAGGCGTGTCTAAACACAAAACTATTTTTTTATCTGTTTGTTTGTTCGCGCATCACGCAAAAACAACTGAACGGATTTTTATGCAAGTTTTATATTTGATAGCTCTTGATTAGACTTAAAAACTAGTATACATTTAATCTCGGTACTATATCAAGAACCTGAGATATAACCTAAAACCTAGCTTTGGGCTGCAGTGCAGCCGCGGGCAAAGGCTAGTTATATAAATAAAAAATATAAATTATTTCTTTTGTACCCATTAATGGGTATCGGCATAATATATCCATATATCTTTATTTCTTTTATCTTTAAACAGCAATACCCTGCATTAAGGATTTTTTATTGCGTTTGGTGGCAGACTAGCCGCGGCCCACTTGATGGTAAGTGGTTACCGTCGCTTATGGACTCAACTATATCGAGAGTATTGTCAAGCAGCTGCTCACCCTTTTATTTCACAGATATGAAATGAAAGAATTAACAGCTATCTCCTGCTCCAAAACATATCGATGTGCTTCTTAGCCGGTCACACAGGAGATGGTGGTATCATCCGCTCGGGCACGATAGCAAGTAGGAAGTACTCCCACTTGACACCCAGCCCTACCAGTAATACAATGGGTGATAATTGCTTACTTCCCTTAGTCGTCTCATACGACACCCGTGGGAAAGAATGGAGTTTTGATACTTGTATTCTTAGTCTTAGACAAATATCCGTAAATTCTAAACGTTTTTACGGGATTTATACCATGTAAACCAGAACCAAAGTTCAGTGAACTCCGTGATCATGGCGCTTGCAACAGTGCCGAAATATCGGAAACTCGTAAGTAAAAATTTACATGGTATAAATCCCGTAAAAACGTTTAGAATTATAAGTGACCATGATTGTTTGAAATTCTAAATATCCGTCATCTAAAAAATATCACATTTATAATATTAGTAGTAGTATTTTTATAGTGGCAAGGATTTAATAAATGCTAAATATTAAACACAAAGTGAAAAATGTGAAAATCGAAAATAACAGTCAGGAGCAGGATTTGAACCTGCATCTTCTGGATACCGTCCAGATGCTTTACCAATTCAGCCATCCTGACAATTGCTCCTGACTGCTAATTTCGATAACACATTCATACTTAACGTCTTTGGGTGACGCCTGCACCATCTGTCGGAAGTATTTTCATACATTATACCGACCAGGTAAACTTAATTTTACAATTAAGATTTTTACCTAATAATAACGCAAACCCTATAAATATTTATATATATTTTTAGCATTCGACATGCTTAGCACTATACATTAAACACAAAGTGAAAAATGTGAAAATCGAAAATAACAGTCAGGAGCAGGATTTGAACCTGCATCTTCTGGATACCGTCCAGATGCTTTACCAATTCAGCCATCCTGACAATTGCTCCTGACTGCTAATTTCGATAACACATTCATACTTAACGTCTTTGGGTGACGCCTGCACCATCTGTCGGAAGTATTTTCATACATTATACCGACCAGGTAAACTTAATTTTACTATTAAGATTTTCACATTTTTCACTTTGTGTTTAATGTATAGTGCTAAGCATGTCGAATGCTAAAAATATATATAAATATTTATAGGGTTTGCGTTATTATTAGGTAAAAATCTTAATTGTAAAATTAAGTTTACCTGGTCGGTATAATGTATGAAAATACTTCCGACAGATGGTGCAGGCGTCACCCAAAGACGTTAAGTATGAATGTGTTATCGAAATTAGCAGTCAGGAGCAATTGTCAGGACGGCTGAATTGGTAAAGCATCTGGACGGTATCCAGAAGATGCAGGTTCAAATCCTGCTCCTGACTGTTATTTTCGATTTTCACATTTTTCACTTTGTGTTTAATGTATAGTGCTAAGCATGTCGAATGCTAAAAATATATATAAATAAATGCTAAATAGATAAAAAGCTGTTTTATTTTTGCTTAAAATTGAAGAATCATTTTATAGAGGTAGCCTTGCTTGTCTAAGATTGTATGGGTTGGCTCAACCGGGGAAGTACCACTCTTTCACATTAGGTACCTACTCCTACTGTTGTATCTGCTGCTCAGAAGGCCTAAACCCCCTCCTCACCTTCTCCTTATTATTTGTTCTCTCCATCTCTTATACCTTTCCTAGGAGTAGGAGGTGCGTGAGCGCGTCCATAGGCTACGGTAACCGCTTGCGATCAGGTGGTTCGTTTTTGTCTTTACTACCCTTGTACTATAAAAAAAGATCTAATAAGTTGGTTCATAAATAATGATGGAACTCATCTACAATATTTTCTCTATGTAATAACATTACAAAGGCCAAATACAGGAGCTAAATGCCTCATAAAACACTGTATATAACGTTTATTACTTACCTATAGTATGTGTGACGGAATTATATGTCTGAAAAATGCTGTATTGAACCTCATCCCAACCGAATCTGTATCTCGTTGACATATACATAACAGATATTTCACCTGGAATTTGATATTATTATTAACATAATGTAAGCTTATTTTGGTATTTTGGAAGTGAAAACTTCTTTAGGTGCGTTGAGCACTTTTTGGGTGAACAAAAATCATAGAACTCGCGTCATCAGTATCGACCGCTCTGATATAATGAATTTTGATCATTAATACTTCTTTACAAACCAAAAATAATTCAAAAATAGTAATCAAATAATCGTCGAGCGACGATATAATTCACAATTTACTTAGTTTTAACTTGCATTTCTTTTCAAAAAGTTAATTTTTCAATGAGCTGTACGTCACGGGTACAGTAAAAATAAAAACTAATTTTGCATACAAATATATAGGCTCAAGAGCCGCAACAGCAGTCAGTCATGTCGTTGCTACGGCGCTGTAGGCCTGCGTCTGCACATTCAGACGATTTAATTTCATAATTATAGAGAGTCTACATTTATGTACTAAAATTTTTTCTTCGTTATTTATTCTCTCTCATGTAATGAAAATTTCTCTCCATTATATCTTTCTTCCCTCTTATGTAACAAAATGCCGTGTGTAATACCGTGTGGGGCCGGCACCAAGAATATCTCCACCCCGTCTCTTCCTATGGGAGTCGTAAAAGCCGACTAAGTGATTGCCGGGGGACCGGACAGCAGCATTCCCCTGTGTTCTAAAATCATCCACTGCGATCGCCAACCCGCCTGCCAAACGTCGCGATTATTGTAAAACCCCCATTTTGGGACGGCCTATGTCCAGCAGTGGACGATGGAAGGCTGATGGGTGGATGGATGTAACAAAATGTGCCTAAAATTGGCCCTTGAAATTTTACTCTCAATTCTCCAATAATCAAATATCGAAGTGGTGCATAAGACGTTCCAACTCAAAAAATTTAAGAAGTGAACCCACTACTCACCGTACATAGGCCCAAAAAGGACACTAACTACAGCCAAAAGAACACATAGACGTAGTCTTCTGCTGTTCGGAGCCTTCCTTACAAGTACGCTTACTGTGTCTTTGACATTTGCAACATCGAAGAATTGGCGAATTAAATGGCAGATACCCTGACGGTCATGCTGTGAAAATAGCAGTTATAAGTATTTTTAACAAGGTATTATTATTTAGATATTTTTATATATATATTTTAGCATTCGACATGCTTAGCAACATACATTAAACACAAAGTGAAAAATGTGAAAATCGAAAATTCACTATGTTGCTAAGCATGTCAAATGCTAAAATATATATATAAAAATATCTAAATATTTATAGGGTTTGCGTCATTATTAGGTAAAATCTTAATTGTAAAATTAAGTTTACCTGGTCGGTATAATGTATGAAAATACTTCCGACAGATGGTGCAGGCGTCACCCAAAGACGTTAAGTATGAATGTGTTATCGAGATTAGCAGTCAGGAGCAAGGGTCACGATGGCTGAATTAGCAAAGCATCTGGACGGTATCTAGGAGATGCAGGTTCGAATCCTGCTCGTGACTGTTATTTTCGATTTTCACATTTTTCACTTTGTCTTTAAGGTATTATTAGCTTCACACGCACCTATCTTTCTATGTATATACAGGAATTTTTGATTTTTGAACGTGATTTCCACTCACAAAACGTCGGATTAATTAAACTGAAACTTTGAACACCTTTCATCGATAAAAATATAATAATTTAAGAAGTTTGTTTTTTCTTTATTACAAACCATTTCTATCGTCACACACACGGTAAAAAAGAAATAAGCTTCTAAATACAAGTAGTTTTAATGCTGTTTTGAGACTAAAAAAGAAGAAAATAGTAATTGTTAAAAATAACTAAAAACACACTCTTTAGTAGTTGAACTAAAAAGTAGAAAATAATATTAAAATAAAAAATTATTATCGAAAAAAAAAACGTTGCGAGCTTTATAACTATATTTTAATACTTATTTTTTTATTTTTTTATTTAGGATATACTCGCAGCACGCATGAATCAGTCATGCGCTATGTGTGTATAGTAATTTTGTTTTTTTAGGCGGGAAAAAATGTAACTAACCGCACACCCCGTCGTTCGGAGCAACGAATAGGGTAGTGTGGGGCCTTCACCCACTAAAGAAACCCGCCGTGTGCCGTCTTTCCGCCTGTGTTGACGGGCCACTGGTACTGTGTTGGATTAATTCAGTGGTCCGCCGGCGGCTTACGCATTCGGGTACCCTCTACTTAGCGACGCATCCGCACACGGAGCGTCGCAAGTACCTAGTGACGATGTAATGTCGCAAGTACCTTATTTTTTTTACGTGGGGAAATGCGTTACGCATACTTCTGTGACAAGGGCATGCCAGAGAAGTTATGTTGGACTCTCCCCGAAGGGCCTACCAACTAAAACCACCACGATGGCTTACCTCACGACGCCTTGTAAGGGACACCGGGAACGCAGGTATAGCAGCTCCGGTGGCCCCGACGCGTCTGTCCCTATTGGGACGCTGACACGGGGAAGACCAAAATTGGCAAGCCCTCCCTTTTTCGCCAACAAGGGCTGTGTTGGCACGGTGGAACTGTTTCGCAACAGCCCACCATCCTCCCGGGGCCGCTTGTGGTGACAGTAAGAGTACCCTCTCTGACTGCTCACGACCCCAAGGAATCATCGGTTTAACAGCCGTTGCCACCACCCCGACGACGCCTGCTCCGGCGAGCGGGATCAGATTGTTCACAATCCCGCTCAGCGGTCTTTTTTTGAAGCATGACTGCATCGCATAAAGAGACCGCAGCATTCCAATTTTCCTCTCCCGCTAAAATGGCCCTTACAAAGGCCGCTGGGGAGAGATCCCGGCCGATACACGCGACTAAGATTCGCCGATCAGACTCCCATGCAGGGCACTCAGCGATTGTGTGTTGGGCAGAGTCCAGGTCACTACCGCAATGATGATATTGTGCCGTCGCTTCTCGTCCAATTCGATTGAGATACTCACCGAAACACCCATGTCCGGTAAGTATCTAAGTCAATCTGTAGGTGACGCAGCCAAACTTCCTCTCGAACCAAGCCTCAAAGTTTGGCAGGATGGCACTGACGATGCGCTGGCGTACACACCGCGGCTCTAGAAGCTGCGCACGCCACGTTGCTAGAACTTGCCGGCGCGCACCCCTCCTAAATTCTTAGAGCGTCTGAATTGTCTCCACTCTGCTCTCCCGGCGGAATCGGCTCTCGTCGTAGACTCGCAGGTCCACCTCTGCCAGGAGGTCGAAAGGCGGGACTCGAGCTAAAAGTGTGGCCGCCTCGAAGGATATTGTACGATATCCTCATGCGATCTGTATGGCCACTACACGCTGCAGGCTGTTAAGGATAGCGGGAGGTACCCGTCAAGCGATGAGACCAGACAGCGCCCCATATAGGGCCATGGATCTCATAACGCCACCGTAGAGACGGCGGACTCCCACTCGCGGACCTCCCAGGTTCGAAAGCAATCTCTGCAATGCTTCCACTGCTCGACGAACCCTGGGAGCCAGTCGCCCGAAGTGCTCCTCGAAGTTCCAGCGACTATCTAGAGTGAGACCCAGGTACTTCATATACTGGCCCACCCACATATCTACATCACCCACCCTAATTGCCATGCTGGGTGGCTCCGAACTCTGGCGTAAGCCATGGAACCATTGCGCCTCTGTCTTGTGTGGCGCTACCTTAAGGCCCAGCTGGCCAATTGCTGTCATGACACAATTCACCCCTAGCTGTGCTAGTCGAAGCGTATTCTCGAAGCCGGTCCCCCGGGTTAGCACTAGTGTGTCATCAGTGTAGCAGACAACATTGATACCGTGGGGGAGGGCAATCTTCAGAACTGCGTCATAAGCAAGGTTCCATAGCAGGGGCCCCAGGACAGACCCCTGCGGAACCTCGTAATACAGCTCTTTGGTGCAGCTGTCTCCATTCCGATCCATGTAGTTTATTTTGCGGCCGCCTAGGTAGGCACAAATAATTCTCTTCAGGTAAGGAGGTACGTTGTGATAGTGGAGTGCCTTCCTGATAGTGTGCCACGGAAGGGAATTGAAAGCATTGACGATGTCTAAACTCACCGCCAACGGGTAGCGTTCCCATCCGGACAGATATTTCCGATAGGGCCCGAACGCGCCGTATGGCATCGAGTGTTGAACGCCCTCGCCGTACCCGACCATATTGTGAGTCAGAAAGGTCTGGGCCCGCACAAGACAGATGGTCGCTGAGGCGAGCAGCGATGATCCGCTCAAAAAGCTTGCCTACCTCGTCCAGCAAACAAATGGGTCGGAACGCAGAGGCAGAATCAGCGGCTCTGCCATCCTTCTTGATAAGGACTAGATTGGCCTCCTTCCAGCTGGTGGGGAATACTCCACTTCTAAGGCAGCTAGTAAATACATGCCTCATTTTATCCCTCAAGACCACATGAGCGAGAACCAGAGCTCAGCCCGGAATTCCATCGAGGCCCGGGGCGGTGTTACGGGCTGCGAGACGGCGCACAGCTTTATCCAGCTCCCTCTGCGTAACCTCCAGTTCACCAACCGATACTTGGTCGAAAGACGATGACGGGCTTAAGAGACTGTCCTCAATACTAGGGAAGAGGGTGTTGATAACTTCCTTTACAAAGTCCGGGTCCAGTGTCTGCGTTAGTGGAGGGACCCACGGTCTGACCTTGTCCATGACGATTTTTTATGGATGTGGACCATGGGTCCCTATTCAGCTCCTTGATTAGGTCATTCCAGGACCTATTCTTGGCTTCTCTTATTGCAAGGGAAAGCCTCTTCGTTGCAGCGCTGTAGTCCTCATGTGCTCGAGCAATCTCTTCACCAACAGCTCGCCTTCGTCTTCGGGCTCGAAGGTGTCGTCGATGGGCTGCGTTGTACTCCGAGCGGAGACGAGCGATGTTATCTGACCACAAATACGTCGAACCCCTACGCCCCGAACGGGCCCGGGGCATGGAAGTGTCACAAATAATTGTCATGACGCCCTGGAACCAGTCCACTTGTGCTGTGGAATCGGGTGGGATCCCGATTTGATCTGCTTCCCAATCAGCGACGTGGGCAGCGGCCGCCAGCAGGTCATCGTCTAACCGGCGAAGGGACCAGCGCCTCCACGGATGCGCATTACTTTGTGCGGAAATATTGCGTGAGGGGCGGTGAAAAACAACGCTAAACAATATGTGGCGATGATCGCTCAGCGTGGCTACTTCCGCCACAACACGCCACCCCAAAACTAGTTGCACGGCCGAGGGAGTAGCCCATGAAAGGTCAACGATTGACTCTCCTTGCCAACGCACGCATGTGCTGACTAAACCCCGATTTAAAAGGCGGAGATCCAGTCCAGCAGCCCACTCTAATAGTGTCTCGCCTCGTACATCGTCTCTAGTATCACCCCACTCTGATGAGTGAGCATTGAAGTCACCCAAAACGAGAGTTGAGCGAGACAAGTAGTGAGAGATGTAGTCATGCAGCCCATCCAGATAGGCCTCGAAATTCGCGAGACCACTGTTCGGGGAGATGTAACAGCCTGCAACAACCACAGGCCCCCACTCCGCTACAGCGAACCCCGGCCCAGAATGAAGGAGCTTGCAATGGGGGTCGCCCTCCCTTCCAGCCCATTAGATGGCGACGGATCCTCCAGCCTCTCCAAACCACCTAGGATGGGTTGGAATAGAATAAGGCTCCGCCACAACTGCCAGAGTAACTGACCACTCAACAAGCGTTTGGAACGAAAGGTCCTGCGCTGCGCGGCAGTGGTTCAGGTTTCCCTGAAGTAAAATTTGGGGAGGAAAGAATTTTAAGCCTCCATTACCTCTTCGGTTGGACAGGGACCCAACAAATTCACCTGACCATTTGTGTTGGACAGCAAAAGTTCAGCCAGGTTGCTGCACGATGCGGAAGTAGGCAGTCCTTTGCATTTAGCTTCTTTTGGGGGAGTGCACCCCCTGCTGACCAGACGATGATTTGCAGGGTATACAACGGGCACGTAGGCGCGCGCTCCTGCCATTCTCGGGCCTTGTGATCAGTTTGGCCACAGGCATAGGAAAGCGCGCTCCGATCCGTGTCACAGTGGCATAGGTCCCGCACGTGCCCCTTCTGCAGGCATCGGAAGCACTGTAGAGGAGGGGCTTCTAAAGCTTCGACCCGGACGAGCATCCAGCTCACCCGCAGCTTTTTAGCCGCCGCGAGTTTGCGGGCGGTTGCAAGTGGGCAACGGACCCACGCTGTTCCAAGACAGCAGACAGCAAAAGAGAGCTAAATTTCTCCAACTTTAATATCAGATGCACTGCATCCACACTCCACTGCGATTGCTGAGATGACTTCAGCGGGGTCAATAGAGTCATCCAAGTCACTAGACGCAACTCCCCCATTTTAATTGGACGCGCCACAACGGCACCCGTGTCAGTTAGTGCCTCCTTCAGGCGGTTCGCGAGTGTCTCGGCTCGGTCCGACCCATCAGGACCTGAAATCCGAAGAACCAGACCACCGGTTATCACTCTTTTCAGACGGAGAGTCTCAGTGATACCGAGATCAGCAAGGATCACCTTCGACTTTGCTATCCTCATTACCTCGGCCAACGTATATCCAGAGCCAGAACGCAGTGAGATTGTAACGGCTGAGGTGGAGGGTGGCCGTGGGAGTATATTGCCAGAACTTTTCTTCTTGGCAGCCGGAGCTGCGTTCGCCTTGGTTTTAGACTTGCGGCCAAGAACAGACGTCCACGTCCCTCCAGCTCCGGTTGACAGCTCCGTGTAGAGGGTGACCCTAAGCTGTGCAGCTGCACGCCCAGCAGTGGAGGAAAACCAGAGGCGGGTGGAGGAGGTGGCCTCTGACCCACTGCTAAATTCTTCTCCCCTCTTTTCTTCTTGCTTTTACCATTGCGCTTCTTTGTTAACAAAGTGGGTGCAATGGTGACTCAAGCGTTGTCGTGAGTGAAAAGCGGCCGCACGGCCCGTCCGGGGAATATGTCGGTCCGAAATTCAGCAAATCGTTGATCCAGTTGGGTTGCAAGCTGGGCCAAGATCTGGGCCACAATATCCTCGTGATTCTGCATTGGGGCCATCACCATGACCGGCTCATCCGGCGATAGAGGCAACGCCGGAAGTGACGATCTTGTTGGGGCTGCACGGGACGATGATTTCACTCCAGTCTGGGAGATTGATGAGCCACGGCGGAGTTCCGTGAGCTCCGCAGTCATAGCAGCCATCGAAGACTCCAGCGAGGCTAAGCGGGACCGCAACTCGTCGTTTTCCTTTTGCAATCGCTCAGCATTACTCCTCCTGTGCAGCACAGTCATAGCCGCTTCCAGTTTACGGGCTGAAAACCTAAGGGCGTGGACGTAATCGCTCTTCAGGTTCCGGCTGCGGTCCGCCACCTTTTCAATGATGCCGAGATACTCCATTATGCAAGAGCCCACGGCGGCAGTCGGCTGGTGGTTTATGTCTTCCACCATGTCTTCCAAACAGGGCAATTTAGCCTTCGCCTTGGTTGCCATCGATGGGACAAGTCGATTGAGGACAACCGTAATATCCTCCGCGTCTGAGTCCCCATCAGTACACTTCGTGCGAGTCGCGGGGGGTCAACCCCGTCACGCTGAGGTTTTCGCTTACGCGATTTTAAAGACGCCGCTGATGCGAAAGACATAACAGAGCTGTCACTGTCGTCTGATGCTAGTGGACATCTATTCTTCCCGGGTGGGGTGTCCAGGTGGGCAAATACGCCACTTCCCTGCCGCGTTTTAGTGGAGACGCAAGGTGATATTGGCGTCATGAGTGGTACTCGTACCTCGGTTTGATATACGATTGCAGAAACAGTGGCAATTGTGCATGGCCCGTTGCTCGAGGTATGATGTTGGGTGCCCCCCCCAGAATACGTGGGGCAGCCGACGTTTGGAGACGCCGAGTGGGATTGTCCGAGTGCGGAGCACTTGGTACCCACCTGGGGTAGTAAATTTCTTTTAACTGACATCATATATATTTTTTTTAAGGAAGGCCCTTAAGGCGGGGTTCCTCCCCGCATTACAGCTCCTCGCCAGGCCTTAGCTTGAGATTTGGGTTATTTTTTATTGAGGTTTTCTCCCTCGCGGTTCAATGACCTCTAGTCCCGGTACGATCAGGATAACGGATCGGGGGGAGCGATACTCACTGTCTGCAAAAATTGCAGACAGGGGGTCCGCCCGCCCAACAGCCCTGCAGGATCTTATACAAGATCCCACGAAATAACGATAGCAATCAGCAGGACGACGCAACGGAAAATCCCAGAGCACCGTCATGCTGAGTCCGCCCCATTCACACTTGATGTTCTAACCGTACGACGGTTGATCCATCAAGTGCACGGCAGTTTAACGTCATGCCGGGGTCGAACGTCGCAAGTACCTAATGACAGTGATGAAAGCTATCATAACCTATATCTGGCGACTAGTTGCAATGACTTGTCTATGAAAGTAGTAATGGATTATTTTTGATCTATATTTTTTAGCATTTGACATGCTCAGCTACTTTTTTTTAAAGTATAAATTATTTGTGAATGAGGAAAAAGAGAACTTTAGTGCAAGCGTTTCCCTCTCGCATTGAAGTTCTGCTCTGGACTGCTAATTTCGATAACACATTCATACTTAACGTCCCGGGTGAATTGGCAAAGCATCTGGACGATATCCAGGAGATACAGGTTCAAATCCTGCTCGTGACTGTTATTTTCAATTTCACATTTTCCACTTTGTGTTTAATGTATAAGGCTAAGCATGTCAAATGCTAAAAATATATATAAAAATTTCCAAGTATTTATAGGGCTTCGTCATTATTAGGTAAAAATCTTCATTGTAAAATTATGTTTACCTGGTCGGTATAATGCATGTAAATACATTAAACACAAAGTAAAAAAATGTGAAATCGAAAATAACAGTCACGAGCAGGATTCGAACCTGCATCTCCTGGATACCGTCCAGATGCTTTACCAATTCAGCCATCGTGAACCTTGCTCCCGACTGCCAACTTCGACAACACATTCATACTTAACGTCTTTGGGTGACGCAGACGCCATCAGTCGGAAGTACTTTCATACATTACACCGACCAGGTAAACTTAATGGTATGTAAATACTTCCAACAGATGACGCAGGCGTCACCCAGGACGTTAAGTATGAATGTGTTATCGAAATAAGCAGTCCAGAGCAGTTGTCACGATGGCTGAATTGGCAAAGCATCTGGATGGTATCCAAGAGATGCAGGTTTAAATCCTACTCGTGACTGTTATTTTCGATTTCACATTTTCCACTTTGTGTTTAACAATAATAGCTTCTTTTGAGCCGGCATTGAGTTAAATGCTCAAGGATTATTTAAAATATTGACCGTTTTGATGATAGTTAAAGAATATAAGTGTCATTGCCCCATTGTATTCCGCTAGTGTAGTGCGGTGCGACGAGGGAAGCAAGCAATTACTACATATTGCAATACTGGTGGTAGGGTGGGTACCAAGGCCCCACACTACCCTGTTCATTTCCCCGAACAACGGGGTGTGCGGTTAGGAACATATTTTCCCACCTTAACAAAAAAAAGGGTGGGGTACCAAGTCAGAGTATGCACTTGGAATTGATAAGTCCGAGCGGCTTGGTACCACCTCATACATTTAGTAATTTGCTGTCTGGGAAATTAAATGTTGAGCAGTGGCTTGGCAGTATTTTTAATATTGCTGAGTCCATGAGCGGCAGTTACCACTTACCACCAGATGGGTCGTGGCTTGTATGTCACCATAAGCAATAAAGAAAGCAAAAGTTATAATCTTATGAAAACGAAACAAATTGACCAACGGGACAAATGTTGTGATTTTTTATCTAATATTTTTACTGCAACCGAATATTAAATGAAATATCTAAGGGTTATTTGCGTAATATTATCATATCTTATAAATAAATTTTATTGAGGGATGATAAAATAATTATATCTAAGTATATTTTTTACGTAGTAATATATTGCATAGGTTTAATGTTAGGTAATGATAGAGTGGATGTTTCTAAAAGATAATTAGACGTACCTTCTTTTGTTCAGGATTTCTCTTTGGATCTTTAATCACAAAAAATATGTACAGCAAATTTAGAACATGTAGGGTAGCCGTCAGGCCATAACAGCCATAGTACCCAAATCTCTTCAATAAAATCCCACTAATTCCCATACCCACTGGGAAAGCTACGGTTATAGAAAAGTTCATCAATCCCATCCTATAAGTTCTATTTTTATCCGTAGTAATGGTACTAATGTATGCAAAAGCAGTTAAAAAACAGAGGCACCATCCACCAAATAGCCCTTCAATAATACCTTCGCTAAAGATTAAAACTTCCAAACTCAGTTCATAAAAAAAATACACGTTGAGAATGTTATTAATACTGAGCAAAAACATTCCAAATACTGACACAATCATGAAGAATTTGCGGTGTCCAGTTTTGTCAGAGAATGATCCGACAAATAGAGCTATAACACAAGGTATAGTTGCTGATAAATAAGTCTTCCAACTCAAAGCTTTTGCTAATAATTTTTGTGTTTCTTTCTCATATTCGTTGTAGCCGCTCCCGTCTTGCATCCTTAATGAGTCACATATTTCATTTGTGAAGTTTAAATTAACACGACATGCCTTATCCAAATTAAGGTTTTGTGAAGTCGCAATAATAACCATGTTCGACACAATGAATAAGAAAAGACATGGTTCAACTGTTACGTTTGCGAAGAAATTTTTAACTTTTTCACGAAAAGTCCGTGTTTTTTTTTCATATATTTGCCCGTTTTGTTTTAAGCGATCTTCTTCTGTAGGTTCGACATCATCAAGATGGTACACAGGTGTTTCAGCGCCCATTTTCTTTCACATTAAAATATTAATTTGTTATTAATATTTACTTAATTGACAATTGGTTTCGCACTTGTTTGTTATATGATATACTGAACGTGAACTGTTTTATGAGTTTCATTAGCAACTGATAATCTGCTGTGATACTAAGTATGAATATTTATATCTAAAACGTGATATAAAAGGTAGGTGCATACGAATAAGCCATTTATTTCAATGATATCTTAGCTATGAATATCTTTATAGGCTAATCCCAATTTATCACAAAGATTGATAATTGCTAATTTATTCTAGTTATTACTATTTATTCTTTATATTTATTACTTGAACTTTTGTGGATAAATTGGTTTGTATGTTTGCCTTACGTTATTTATCGGGAGACATGTTCTTTTATTTTAGCACCCAATACTATTTCTTTAACTTTCATATCCTATTATAATTGGAAAGAGAAAAAGATACCCACCCATAAGGTTTCGTCAAAAATTCAATGGAGAATTCCTCAACTGAAGCTTTTTTTGTTTTTTATTGCATTTAGTGGCAGACCAGCCACGGTCCATCTGATGGTAAATAGTAACCGCTGCCCATGGACGCGACTATACCGAGAGTATTGTCAAGCCGCTGCTCACCAATTCATTTCACAGATGAAATGAAATATAAACGGCTATCTCCTGCTACAGCCAAAACGCAACGGTGTGCTTCTTGGCCGGTCACACGGGAGATGGTGGTACCAACCCGCTCGGGCCGGACACCAAGTGAGTACTCCCACTTGGTACCCAGCCCTACCACCAGTCGTGCAATGGATGATAATTGCTTACTTCACTTAGTCGCCTCTTGACACTTGTATTCTTAATCCGTCACCACACGGAACGTGGAAGTGCTTTCAGGATGCGTTTGGCATTGCTTTGGGCTTGCGTTTGCTGATGTGCCCTCTATTCATAGAGGCTGGTGGTAGTATAGCATCCAAGATATTTTATAATTCCGTCCGTCTGTCCGTGTGGTGACGGACTAAGAATACAAGTGTCACCACCCCATTCTTTCCTACGGATATCGTATGAGGCGACTAAGGGACGTAAGCAATTATCATCCATTGCATGACTGGCGGTAGGACTGGGTACCATGTGGGAGTTCTCACTTGGTATCGGGCCCAAGCGGGTTGGTACCACCATCTCCCGTGTGACCGGCCATGAAAGCACATCGTTGCATTTTGGCTGTAGCAGGAGATAGTCGTTTATATTTAATTTCGTATCTGTGAAATGAATTGGTGAGCAACGGCTTGACAATACTCTCGGTACAGTCGAGTGCATGGGCGACGGTTACTATTTACCATCAGATGGACCGTGGCTAGTCTGCCACTACATGCAATAAAAAAAAAATTATCAGGCCTTTAACGACGTTACAAATTACTGCTTCAACAGGAATGGGCCAGGCAAAACATCCGTACATTCTTAATGGAAGGTTAGTTGTATTTTTATTTAATCTCATCTTATGTCATTATCAAAGAGCTATAGAAAACATCAATGAATATACCTTTTTGATCTGTATTTTTAGCACTTGACATGCTCGGCTACTTCAAAGAACTAATAATTTGTGACATTGGAACATAGAGTTTTACTGCTAACAGGATTCGAACCTGCGTTCCATCCAGTCGAAGTGCTCTGGACCGCTAAGCTTTCGCAGTCACCTAAGGGTTGTCTCCGAAACTCCACGTCACATTTGTTTTAGATATCTACGACCCACGCAATGTCACGATGAGAAGTAAAATATAAAATTATAATAACATAAAATTAGTCATCCAAAAAAATCTACTGTGGAGTATTATTATTAAGTTGGGTGTTTAACTATTCATTCTTATCAGAACGTCCGTGGGCTTAGATTATTAATATGTCTAGATGGACTGTCACTCTTATAAACATCATAAAAATCGGGCGGGAATTATTATGCTAGTGTGTGTGACAGCTGTCATTACGCTGGTGCAATTTTTGTTTGTGTGCGTGTGTAATGATACCAGTTTCCGTGGTAGTTTCATTAAATTATGGGGAAATTATACCTATTATCATAGATTCAAGACATGTCAGTCTTATATATAACCTCTTCTTTAATGAGAATACTACTATAACCCACAATATTGATAAATTATAAAATGTAAACAATCTTCATCATTAAAATAAATAATAATATTACAAATAGTAATATTGTAATTAATTACGTAACATTAAAAATTATAATAATTACGTTAGGTAATGTTTCTATCGTTAAAATATCTTCAATATTGCAAGATTACGCGGGAAATTTAAGTTCATAAACTGGTATCATACAACAAATTACGAACTATAATTTATTTATTTTCGGAATATTTAAATGACTTATTTAGCCAGTTATGGTATGAAATAATGTTAGTAACCGATTATCCAATTTTTGTAGTTTCGCCACACATTAATTACACACGTTGACATTTTAAATGACACTATTGCTCCTGGATACAACCGTGTCAAGTGACATCACGATTGATATTAACAGCATACGGATGAAAAGTTCAATCCAATTTTTTTTGACGCATACCCAACACCGAGTATCTATCTAGACATATTAATAATCTAAGTCCGTGGGTAATATTAATCTAATCTTGTAAACTATATCAAAGTATGGGTGTAGACAACCTTGATCAATACACCGTTTGATCATTTTGGTCGACAAAAAAAAATAGGCTGTCCATGATAATTATTAAGTTCAGCTCTTATGTTAAAGATTGTTACTGGCAGGAGTAATCTCTCAAAGCTGATTTCCATTTGTAAAGTTCCAATGAAAAAACTAAGAGAATACAAACAATTTTAAATTACTCTTTAAAAAAAATGCTGTGGAGTATTAAGTGTTTCTTAAATTTAATAAGGAACCAATGACTTTAAAGAAAAGTCTACCGAGTTAGTTTCCCAGGTAAGGCAACGCAATGTATACACCTATAACTGCACAGATGGCGGACGTGTTTAGGTACCGGCCTCCCCGTCCGAGTGTTGTGGGTTCGATTCCCACACAGCCCCCTTAGAATGAAAAACGAAACGTTAGACGAACATTCGTTTCGCTTCATTGCGATTGGTCGCCAGAATCACGTGTCGAAATCTCGACTAATCAGGATTCACGCGTCGGACTGTTGATCAATCACAATGACTCGAAACGAAAGTTCGTCTAACGTTTCGTTTTTCATTCTAAGGGGGCAGGACAACTCTTTGTGTGATTAACAAATAGTTGTTCTGATTCTTGGTGTACTTTGTATCCGGGAAAGTGTATGTTTATAAAGAGAGGACCGCGATACAAGGATTATTCCTTAGTGCAAGGTATAAAAAAAAGCTTTTCGTAAGTAGGTGTTATTTGTTTACAATATTATAAAAACATCCTGAGAAAACCTGCCTGAGACATCAAGTCTTCCAATCTGCACTGGGCCGACATGGGCCTACTAAATATCTCTCATAGAGTGACGTCACTCACTTCTCAGTGAGACAATAGAAACTATGTTGTGTTAAAAAACTAATATTGCTATATTATTTTGATATTATTATATATTTTTCTAGCATTTGACATGCTCAGCCATATAAATCAAAACAAAGTACGAAAATATGAAATCGAAAACAAAAGACATATTTATTTCTAACGTCTTTAATTTATGTTAAAATGTATTTTTTTTAAATATTTATAGAGCTGCGTGATTATTTAGTAAAAATTTTAATTAAGTTTGCGTGGTCGATGCAACATATGCAAATACTTCCAACAAACGGTGCAGGCGTCACCCAAGACGTTAAAAATGAATGTATTACTGAAATTCCCAGTCCTGAGCAATTGTCATGATGGCTGAATTGGCAAAGCATCTGGGACGGTATTTCAGGAGATGCGGGTTCGGACCCTGCTCGTGACTGTTGTTTTCGATTTCACATTTTCGCACTGTGTGTATTAGTTTTATTAGTGTATAAATATTACTGTTTGTAATAGTATAAGTGCCTTTTATCTTATTTATTATGTTGAATATATGAACATAATATCTGACTAATGCGTGAGTTTATAGTATGCATATCTTATGTAACGCGTAGTTTCTACAATAAATTAAGCACAATAGTATGCTTTATCAATGACTGAGTCAATATGTTAGTCCTAGATATAGAATTATATTAACAGTGTTAATTTTTGTATAATTTCCATTGCATCTATAACTATTGAAACACATCACAATTAGATGTGAAACAATATACCTATAGGGAAAATAAATAATCTGTTTAGTTGATTTTAGGCGAAAAAACATTATTTAGTCACCTGTCTAGGAACTAAATAATGTTGGACAGCATGGTAAAGTCGCTAAATTACTAAACAACCACGGATCCTAACAGGCACAGAGAGGGCTCTGTGCCTGTAAGTAGCAAACTGTTGAGTGTTGAGATGCTGTTATTTTGTCTCCACTAGCATATTTTATAAATGCGGGAAAAAATGTACTTAACCGCACATCCCGTTGTTTGACGCAACGAACAGGGTAATGTGGGGCCCGCACCCACTAAATAAACCCGCCGTATGCCGTCCTCCACCTGTACTGGCGGACCACTGGAACTGTGTGACATTACTTCAGTGATCCACTTACGGCCTCTGCACAAGCTTTTTCTCTTTGTTAAATCGGGAAAAAATTTACCTAACTGCACACCCCGTCGTTCGGGGCAACAAACAGGGTAGTGTGGGCCCTTCACCCAGTAAAGAAACCCACCGTGTGCCATCTCTCCGCCTTTATTGGCGGGCCACCGGAACCATATTACATCCCTTCAGTGGTCCGCCGGCGGCTTACCCTTTTGGGTACCCTCTACTGAGCGACGCACCCGCATACGGTGCGTCGCACCTTCGCAGGAGGCCTTGCGGGTGGCGGACGTTCCCCGGTCCATCCACCCGCAGCCTCAGCTAGGACGGCATTAGGCGCAAATACTCGCGCCTATTATCGCGATATTTAATCCGGGCCTGCACCCCAATTTGGACCCTGTCCACTGTGATCGAGGCGCCAGCAGGTGACCGACGTCGGGACCCATGGAAAAGTAGGGCCTGCGACTTGTCCAGGGCCACCCTAAGCCCCAGCGCCCCGATCCTCCTTACCACCTCCGAGGTCTCTAAGGTGTCCAGGAACGCCGCTTCCTTGAAGTTGCCACCCCGGGCCACGACCAGCATGTCATCCGCATAGCAGATGACCGCAAGCCCGAGGGGGAGCCGATGTCCCACAGTAGCGGCCCCAGAACCGAACCCTGTGGGACTCCGCACGACATGGGTCTCCTCATAACGTCCTCAATGCGGCTCTCATAGAGAACGCTGCGGCCCTCAAGATAGTCTGCCACTAGCCACCTCAGGTATGCAGGCACCCTGTGACACCGGAGCGGGCCTCTCTACTAGCCTAGGGCGTTCGACATGTTGTCTCGTTAGGAAAAGAAATAAAGTATATACAATAAAGTGCACATAACTGAACAATTTGCTAGAGATGGCACTGCTAAGGAATCTATCAAATTTACCTGATTTTTAATTTACTTTAAAAACAAAGGATGACGTTTGTGCAGATAAAGGCTACCGTTATTTAAGGGTCATACAAAATTCTAATCAAATTGATAAATATTTTATGCTTATAAAGCGTTATCTTTATACGACGGATTTAGTATGACGGTCTTGTGACATCGCCTTTAGATAATAGCTTTTATTAAAACTTTATCCATATCGTAACGGACAAAGAATAAAAATGTCATCAACCCATCTTCCTACGGGTGTCCTACAAGGTGAGTCAGGTTAAGCGTATGCTGAGACGCTGGCAACGCAGATCCACGCAACTCAGGGCAGGGTAGATTTTATAATGCTTTAAGCATCCTTAACTTCTTAAGCTGCGTACGTTGCGGCGCAGGTACGTGCAACGCAAACGTTTCTCTGTTGCAGCTAAAAATATGTTCAAAACCTACAGATAGCGCCGTTTTTTTATTTAATCAACTAAGTAATAATAAACTTCGAGTTTTTTCAACCGCCGCATAGATGGCGCAGTTTATAAAATTGAAACTTACATCCAAGGTTTTTTCATCCGTCGCATAGGTGGTGCTGTTTATGAAAATCGATTAATTAAGTAATTTATGTAATCGATTTTTTAAAAATCGATTGATATTAATATAAAAATCGATTTTTAAAAATCGATTATAAGACAAAAATAATCGATTTTTAAAAAAATCGATTATTTTTTAACATCCCTAGTTCCGGGCCGCGCGCACTTCAAGGCTACGTAAAAAGATTGTGGAATGTAAAATATGTTTTTTTCGTGTTTTATATCGTTGGTGTTTAAAAATAAATGAGTTCAACAAGAAAACTCTAAACCTTTTATCTTCCTAACTTGGTTGCCTTATAATTTTATACTTTGTTCTAAATGAAAACACCGAGACGCCAAGGCCACGCAAAAAAAATTGTGGAATGTAAAATATGTTTTTTTCGTATTTTATAACGTTGGTGTGTTATTATTTTTAATTATTGTTATGGATAAAATAGTTATTATACTTGACAAATATCATCAGTTCGTCAAGCAAAGGTAAGAATTTTTTTTTAACAAAAAGCAACGTACCGGCCTGGTGAACGGCGTTCTGTTGACGATAGTAAAAGCACCGGTGGCTATGCGTACGTAAAAGGTGGTTATCATGAAAGGCGCTTTCTTTAGTGTCGCGTCGAGCGTAAATGCCGTAAATATAAGTATTCAATAATTTTTTTGTTTATTATAACAATTAAACCACATCGAATAGCGCCCTCTCGCTATCCATAGACGAATTAAAACCGTTATTAGTTTATTGATTATCCATTATGCTTCCACTAGCACAAAACCATGTAAGTACACGCTGTTGTCAACAGATGGCGTTTAAAACAAAATAAAAGCGTCGCCACGCTACAACCCATTTTTCCCTCGTGCCGCATTAGATGTTTCACATCAAAAACTCACCAACGTGGCACAACCATCCCACCGCTCGGCAACAAATGGCTCATTTGTTGCCAAGCGGATGATGACCGATCCTGAGGATGCCTCGTTTAGAGGCGAAACATGTGTCGAATTTGTGTTCGGATTTTTGCGGAATATTGCAAAGTTGTGGTTCTGAGAGTCCTGCCGTATCACATAGTCGATGTGTCGCGTTGGTGAGATTTTTTGTCAATATCGTGCATGCTACTTTGCTGTTATCACATTCGCCTCTATCTGTGTGAGTGCGGATTGGCAAACTTAGGTTATTTAGTGTATGTTCAAAGATAACCGGGATTGACAATTCGTGGGTGGGATACCGTATGGGGCCGGCTATGCCGTGTGGGGCCGGCTTTAGAATTGTCCCATCCTTCTCTACCCACGGTAGTCGTAAGGACCGACTGAGGGAATACCGGAGCTTATGTCCAGCAGTGGACGTTGAAAGGCTGATGGATGGATGGATGGATGGATGGGTGGGATCTCCTCCTAAAATATCCGTTTTATAATAATACCTAGTAATTTTAAAGATGTTTAATAGACACAAATAATGTCTATGGAATTTACAGAAATGTTTGTGGTAGGAATAGAGGTAAACTCAAAATAAATCTGTGATGTTACTGAGTGAAGTTTACTACTTGTTGTCGAATTCAAAATAACTAATACGGTTTTTGTTATAAACTGTCATGGAGCATAGATGTTTGGCTGTGGGGGAAAATAGGTATTTTTATGCACGCTCCTTTAGAACATGGGGTTGATTTTCACGGTGACTTGGCTTTAATGGCACTGCTGAATTTATCAACGGCAGTTACTTTTCACTATAAGTATTCCAATAGATTCCTATAACAAAACCATAAAACGTGGTATACCTATGCATCGAAGTTATGGTATGTATCAAAGATGAAGAGAACGGTTAATCAGAAAATAACATGATTTTTTTTTTTGCTCATCTATCTGCTGTGTTTTAGCGCACATCTTAGAATGATGGCAAGAAAAATATTCTCATTTTGTTAAGATGAAATTAAAGTTCACGCAGCTGAAATAGCGGCTAACAGCTATGAAACCATGTCCCTACTAAATGAAGGCAGTGGTTTCAATGTTTATTTAGCTTGATGAAGCTATTGCCTATATACTATTACTAGCCTTTGCCCGCGGCTTCGCCGCAGCCAAAAGCTAGTTTTTCGGTTATATCTCAGGTCCCCGATATAGTAGCGGGATAAAATGTATACCAGTTTTTAAGCCTAATCAAGAGCTATCAAATAAAAAAGTTGCGTCAAAATCCGTTTTATAGTTTTTGCGTGATGCGCGAACAAACAAACAGACAAACAGACAAAAAATAAAAAAAAAATGTTTTCTGTTTAGATACGCCTATATAGCCTATTACAGTCATTTTTTCTCAAATATCTTAAATGTACAGACACAGCTCTGTTACAGCTTTATAATAGTACTAACAGTGCCCGCGGACTCCGTTCCGCGTTAGAAATATTTTTGTCCCAGCCCGTTTGTCCCGCGTAATACTTCAGGTTAAAAGTTCGGGATAAATAAAAAATATGATGATGAAGATTGTTTCTTATTATTATGGATTTTTGTTTTTTTTATTGTTTTTTTTATTGTTGTTGTATGTTTTGTGTTTTTTATGTTACTGTTTTTTGTTGTTATTTTTATAACTTGATGTTAATATACACTATTCACATCATGTTTACTTATTTTAATTGTTCAAAACTTGTCGATATACTATATTAGTAGTAATGTTGTCATTTGGTACAAAAATAGGTATATTGACTTTTGTTATTACTGGCAGCGTTTGCCGAAAATCGCCCGCAACAACAAAAGTAACACCACCCATATCAGCGTCTGAGTTTCTGATGTCTTTTAGCGTACGGTTCACGGCTCCAATATGAGCTCTATGACTCATGGTACATTCGTCCCATATAATTAAGGATGTACCTTGTAAACGGCCGGGGCGGCGCGCACCGCACGTTTTTATTTTGCTAATATCTTTGAAGATATTTGTTTAAACTGTATAGAGTAAAGGGCACAGATATTCTACATTGAATTTAAGTTCTAAAAACATATTTATAAAGATATATGTATATTAATACCATATGGGCTAAATAAGCTTCACAAAAAATATTTTTAATTCACAATTTTAACAGTAAAAGCAGTTATTGTGAGTTATCCGTAAGAGATAGGCATATGCTATTGCGGACTTTTTTACAGATTTTAATACGTTCTTTAATATTGTAGTACATTGTTTTGTTCTATCCTCAACAGTTTTCGCAGCGCACGCGATGATTTTTTTACAACTTGGGTTTCATTATTCAAGTTTAAGTAAAGATGCGTAATTAATTTTGGAAATTATTATAGCCTATGACACTCCACAATAACGTAGCTTTCTATTAGTGAAATAATTTTGAAAATCGGTTCAGTAGATCCAGAGATTACAACGTCACAAACTCACAAACGTTACCTCTTTATAATAATAGTATAGAAGTATAGATAGAAGAAGCTGTATCAAAGCTATGTCTGTTCATTTATGATATCTGAGAAAAAGATCATAGTATTAGGGTTATTTAGGCATCTTTGAACACCCAAACAATATTTTTTTGAATTGTAAATCTGTTTGTTTGTGCGCTTATTACACAGATTACGGAGTGGTTAAGATAGCGGCCTACCTCCCGAGTGTTGTGGAACTCTTTGTGTGATCCACAAATGGTTGTTCTGGGTGTATTTTGTGTCCATGAAATTGTATGTTTGTAAAGTCCCTCGCGACATAAGAATTATACCTTAGCGCCGGGTGTTGTCCCTAAAAAAAAAAGAAAAAAAAAAAGAGTTAATGAAACGATTTTGAGGATATCTCTTGATATAGGCGGCTCTCAATTACAGCTAGTATACGGTTTAGCCCACTACTATAACAGGTACTTAGAAGAGTTTTCCTGTGGCGAAGCCGGGGTGAACGGCTAATACTATTCTATATCTATAAATAATCTTACAATGTACATGCCAATACTGACAAGGCAATATATGTATAGGTTGTAACGTAACTTGCGGTGTAGTCTACAGCTTCGGACGGACTTGATGGATTAACAAAATTTATGATGCCCGTAATATTGGACACCGGTACTAGCTTAATGGCAGATTGAACCAAGATTGAACGATCTTAGTTTACAGTCAATTGTAGCTAGTATTACAATTAACTATCAATACATAGTATAAAGTCACTATGCACGTTTGTCTGATGACCGCTTTCTTCTTCTAAACTATGCAACGGGTTTTGTGTTTAAATAATTTTCCAAAGAAGGTATTCTGATAATGTTTTTTAAGTATATAATTAATTTGCCGTGTGAAGCCGGCATCAAGAATAGCTCCACCGCGTCTCTTTCTATCGGAGTCGTAAAAGCCGACTAAGGGATTACCGGGGGACCGGGCAGCAGCGTTCCCCTGTGTACTAAAAACATCCACTGCGATCGCCTAATCACCTGCTAAGCGTGGCGATAATGGTAAAACCCTCATTTTGGAGAGGCCTATGTCCAGCAGTGGACGATAAAAGGCTGATGGATGGATGGATGGAATTAATTTGACTAGGTACTGTTTTCAATCAAGCTATAATAATAATAATTTAATTAATAAATTTCAGCATACGCTGCGATATCGCTGGCTATACCTTAAGATTCTTTAAAATTACTGTAATCCAGAATTTTCGTTCTACAAAATCTTAAAGATATTTGTATTAGTCATGCAAGCGAAGGCTCACTAGTATTATAATAAATACTTATATTGTTTTCATGTTTTACTTACTTATTTATCATCATACTATCGCCCTTGCCCCCAATAATTTCTATGTTTTCTATGGCTTGAAGCGGCATAAGGGCCACAGCTAACCGGATGGTAAGTGGTAACCGCAGCTTATACTGTCTCTTTACCAGGTGCATAACAAAGCCTACTACCATGCTAGATATCATCCTCTTCATATTTGATGCCATCACACTCTTTGTGTGATTCACAAATGGTTATTCTCAGTCTGGGTGTACTTTGTGTCCGTAACATTGTATGTTTGTAATGTCCCCCGCGATACAAAGATTTTTCCTTAGTACAGGATGTTGGCTTTTCAAATCCAAAATGATGAAAGCACTATTACATTGAAATAGTGGGCATTGTATCTCCGATGTGTTGCATGGCCAGTCCCACGAGAGACGGTGGTGATATTTACTTACTTCCCATAGTCGCCTCGTACGACACTCACGAAAAATAATGATATCACTTGTATTCCATACGGAAAACACACAAAATTTATTCTAGAGAAAATTAATATTTCGAGATATTTACTTATTTTCTTGACTTTGAGGAAAAAATATTTTCAAAATTGGCGTATCAAGAATACATTTTAATAAAGTTTTAAGGGTAAACACACTCGAGAAATAATTAGCCCAACATTTTTCCAAAGAAGTTATACTTCGTCGGGAACATATATTATATACAGCAAGAATCTCAATCATTTTTTATTCTTTTCAATCATACAATACGTAGGTATATCACAGTTAATTTATTATCGTCAAATACAAATTGTACGCAACTGGTTTTGAGATAAAGGGTTAAAACATGTATTACACTAATGTTTAACAATAATTGTAATCCTATAGTGCGCTGAGGATATAATTATTTCATATTGTATAAGTATTAATTTCTTTTTGTAGTATATTACAGCACCAAATTTAAAAATAACTTATAACCTTAATGCAATGTGGCATTCAATAAAAAAATAACCGTGAATCTCCAATCAGTTTCAATGAGCTGAAAAAATTAGCAAGATCATAAGAATAAAATGTAATATATTACTTTTACCAATTCTATTAATAGATTCATATTATCCTAGCATTTCAGAGAAATATAGTTTCTTTTATTCACGTAAGCAGCATTAAGTATTAAGAGTCTCGTGAATTAATAATTGTTTACTTTTGAAAAGGAAACTAAGGCGTATTGATTAGGAACGACCAAGTTCTGGTCTAAAGTTAGCACAAATACTGAAATTTAAAAGGGAGTTCGAATAACACTCTCGAATGAATCAATGACCATTATTTCTTAGGGTAAGTTCTAACTACAAGCGTCTATAAACTGGCTTACGTTTCTGATGGAAATTAATTAACCGCATCTTTAAACATAGCATCACAGTCGTATTGTGTTATAAAACATATATTAAAAAATCAAAGTTTGCACTAATAAATAGGTATTTGGATTTCAGTTTAAAAATAAAACTATCAAAAAATTTTTAATTACGAATGTAGAAAACACCCCATGATAGGTGATCATTCGACATCATTCCATTGCTGATTACAAGCCTAAAGTGAATATAATAATATAATTCGTATGTTTTAAATAATTGCTAACTGTTTTTATCTGTTTCTGTTTTCTCGGTTTCGTTAACAGTTGATGGTATAAATTCAAGTGGTTCGGCCTTCTTAGATTGGGCCTCTTTGGCGTCTTTCTTCTCTTGATCTTCAAGGGCCTGTTTTCTTGTGTTTCTAAGTTCTTTTCTGTGCTGAGCGTAGAAAAATCTGCAAATTCAATTTAATAAGTTATTAGCAATTATTTTGTTTTCTTTTTATATTGGTTAGTACTCTCTGGAACTTAAAACAAGTTAACTTTTAAAGAATTGATAGAATTTTCTAGATTATATTAGCGTTTAAAGTTGGTGCATTAAAATTGTAATTTTTTATGAGTAATGTAGCTTAGATGATAGGTATAATGCATTATTTGTGCAAGGATCCACGAGTTGCAAAGAGCAAAGTGTATACAATACACATGACATGTATCGGTATATAATTATACTTGTGCCTGAGTAAAATTGGCACAGTAATGTATGTATGCATGTAAGTACGCTTGCTTACAAGTATAAAGTATTTAATACTCTACGACTATACATAATAAATATTTAAATATGTCATCTATTCATTTTAAATACCTTTCATTTTTATAGGAGACTTGTGCTCAACAGAGATTTATTGGTTAAAATATCAGTAATTGCAGAACTTACACAAGTATGATTGCAGGTGGAATGGCGATAGCGGCGCTAAAGAGGAACACGGTTCCTGGCAGCACATGCAAGGTCTGCATATACATCCACGAGTAGAGTGGGTGGAACACGAGCGACGCCAGGGTCTCAGTGAGTGAGAACACAGAGTTTACCTTAGCTAAATAAAATAAATTAAATTACATGGATTAATAGCATTAGTAGCAGCCCGGAGTTTGGAAATATGCCCGGTAGACAGCAATAGGCTGGCCCCATATTACGTGGGGCGGCGAATGGTGGGTGTGTAATACACCCCTGTCTACCCCTTCGGGGAATACAGGCGTGATGCCAATAAATGTTAATAAATTCGTGAAATTCACAGGGAAGCATATGCAGGTGGTCCAGGACTATTTATTGTGGATTATTGGAAGAATATCTTCAACAGCGGTTACAAGGCATCCAGATTTTGCTGTAGTTAAAATTCATGAACAATTAATATTACTTTAGTCTTACCCAGGAATCGAACCTGCAATGAATGAATGAGATTCACCAAATCATATCGAAATCATATCGTCTTATCTTAATTGGTAGAGTAACTGATGTGTGATGTTTCAATAATCCCTCAGTCAATCACAGTGATCCCGACACGATGTGATAACGATTTTGTGTGTTCTCACTCCCCCTTTTTTTTGTTTAGGCGGGAAATAATGTACCTAATCGCACACCCCGTCGTTCGGGGCAACGATCAGGGTAGTGTGGGGCCCATACCCACTAAAGAAACCCGCTGCGAAGCGTCCCTCCGCCTGTGTTGACGGACCACTGGTACTTTGTTGAATTACTTCAGTGGCAAATTCTCACTCCCCTGGGACCAGAAGTTGTTCACTTTTGCCACTAAATTAACGAGGTCATCGACCTAAATTGCCATGAAACTTAAAATTGTAATAAAGAAAAATATACTAACACGTGGAACTCATGGGCTTTTGGAAATAAATAGGTGATGTTGTTAAAGGAACTACTGCATTTTGAAATAAAACTACGTTTACGGAATCTATCGCGTTTATTTGATTTTTATACTATCCCGACGTTAAACTACTGCAGTTAATATTTCTGTATTATTATTTTGCAGGTGTAATAAGCGTTAAATTATTTTGTGTGTGTTATTGTACAAACTATTAAACCGGAATAAATACGATTGAATATAGAAACGTCGATTTTCAAATAACTGTATTTATTAATTTTAAGTGTAGAACTAACTAACTACTGAAGTAACGTTATATAGTTCCAGTGGTCCGTAAATACAAAGAGGTGGCGGCGGGTTTATATAGTGGGTGAGGGCTCCACACTATGCTATTTCTAGTGATGGGGCCTCGCTTATCCCAGCAAGAATGAGCCGGCTCGATCGGGAAAGTACCATCCTCTCACACAAAATCTGCGTGTAACAACGGTAGTTACGCCTACCGTTGTGTTTCCGTTGTGTAAGAACGCCGGCGGAATATCCTCTCCTTATTATCATTTCTATCCACCCTATCCCTTTACTTGGAGATGGTGATGCGCGAGTGATACCTCTGGTGTTGCTAGCGTCTATAGGCTACAGTAACCGCTTACCATCAGGTAGGGCACCGATGCAGTATAAAATAACCTGTTTATTGCCCCGAACGATAGGGTATATGGTTAGGAAAATTTCTCCTGTCTTGACAAACAATAAATGTGTAGAACTTACCTGTTTCTTGTTTTTCCACCAACTTTGATATAATAGAACGAAGCGAAGTGAAAGTAGTTGCATTCAGCAATTCAGCCACAGGCACTGGAATTGTAAATACAGTTGAATAAATATCGACGACCATTATCTATACTATTATAAAGCTGTAACAGAGCTGTGTCCGTACATTTAAGTTATTTGAGAAACAATAGGCTTACGCTTTAGGCGTGTCTAAACACAAAACATTTTTTTTTTAGATTTTTTGTTGTGTTTATCTGTTTGTTCATTCGCGCATCACGCAAAAACTACTGAACGGATTTTGATGCAATTTTTTTAATTGGTAGCTCTTGATTAGACTTAAAAATTGTTATACATTTTACCTGAAAACTAGCTTTTGGCTGCGGTGGAGCCGCGGGCAAAGTCTAGTCGTTTGTAAAGTTATTAAAAATATAAATTGGCAAAATGAAATATGATTATATTACAGTATTACAGTATTACGTAAGTTTAAAATTGGCCTACTGTGCCGAAACTCGGGTACTTACGACAGGTACAGTCATGAGCATCGTTGCTATGCCCTTAGCATTAGGTACTAAGTCTTGAGTGGTGGTTTTTACTTACCATGAGGTAGGCCAAGGCTCATCTGCTGTTAAGGGAGGCGTTATTAGTAGAAAAAGCTGGTCGCCTGTCAATAATTAATTTAATCTAATCACGTGTATCCTACATAGATTATTTAAGATACCTATTTATAATTACTTTAGTGCATTCATTCACTAAACTACGTTATTTTGAGAACAATAAATTGTATAATTACTTCGATAATATCGTTGAATTAGTTTTTAAAGTTAACAGACAAACTAATCTTAAACACAAATTTAATTAAACTACTATTGTAAAATATATTAATAATATAAGACTTAACTTAAATAAATTGTTTTCAGACAACACTCTGCACAGTCTGTACTAGAAAATAATCCCGTGGTTTATCACAGGGAACATGACAAACATACAATTTATTTAACAGATTTAGAGTACATATGGACTCAGAACATGTTTGAATCACATCAGGGATTGTCCTTACATCGAATTATATTTTTTTATTGCTAACTGTGGCAGACGAGCAAACGGCCCACCTGATGGTGGTAACTGCCGCTCATGGACTTTGATAACACCAGTTGTACAGCCAAGCTACCGCCTATATGCAGCACAAATCGCTGCTTTGATGTGATTACTTTTTGGTTGTAGTTTGGAATTAGGTAGGTAGTTAGATCTTTCCTATTCTGTAATTTGTAGTCAACCTAATATGGGATCTAATAAAGCGGCCATGGAATTTTAAAGTCCAGAAAATCCACTACAAACAAAACATAGCATCACGCCTGTATTCGCCGACGAGGTATGCAGAGGTATACCCACGACTCGCCAGCCATGTTTAAGTCCCACGTAATAGGGGGCGAGCCTATTGACGTCTACCGGGCACATTTACAAACTCTGGGCTGTTACTGAGAATTTTTATTTTTAGAAAAAAGCTCAATAACATTGTATGACCCGGGGATCGAACCCGAGACCTCATGATTAGTAGTCGCATATACTACCGCTACACCACCGAGGCAGTTAAACCTCTTAAGTTTCTACTAAAATACGAGCAAAAGCATATCAAAAATTTTGTTTGAATTTTGGACATATTATGTATTGAATGTTTAGATTAGTTATTGATATCTGTAACAATCAATGTGAGATCAGTATTTGCCCATTTATGATATCGCTCATTTGCTACAAGGACGACATATCTAAAAATTCATGATTTTTTAGTTAATAATACCGTTGTACCGTCTGCCGTGTGGGGCTGGCCTTAGAATTGTCCCACCCCTCTCCACCCATGGGAGTCGTATGAGCCGACTGAGGGAATACCGGGAGAATGGGCAGCAGCACTCCCTCGAGTATTAACAACATCCACTGCGATCGCCAACCCGCCTGCCAAGTGCCACGCACGATTACGGCACTATCCCCCGTATGAGCGAAACACATGTTGTGGCGTTCTCTTGGGGAGGCCCGTGTCCAGCTGTGGACTTCGAAAGGCTGATGAATGGATGGATGGAATACCGTTGTGTTTAAAAAACTACGCTCTGTTTACTGTAAAAACGTCATTTTTCTAAACTATATAGTAAGAGAGAGAGAGCAAATATTTACAATTGTGGCGTTATAGTATTGCCTCTTTCGTTTGGGTGACTTGGGGCAACAATGACATTATTTTAATTGTGATGTACCGGTACGAGCGGTATGTTGTACTTGTGCTCTTGAAGAACGACGTTTTTTACATTTCACCGATCTTGCTGGTAAGTTATGCACAATTGATTTTAATATTTTATTCAAGAATAACGTATTTAGTATAAATATGTCGTTAATGCTTACTAATATTAAATAAATTAGTATAGGCATATATCGTGTTAAGACAATATTGCTGAAAAAATTAACAACCATTGGAGTATTCGTTCGAATTATGACATTGTTGATAACAAAGAAAACAACAAATTAATATTACAATAAAAAATATCTACACCTACAAGTATGTCATTATACTTAAAAATAGTTTGCGTTAATTATGGTAAAATATTGCAACATTTTGTAATGAAACGTTTTAGGTAATAATTCAAGACACGTATTCTCATTGATGTATTTTTACATTTATTTTCCAGATAGTGACCATTCTGTCAAAGATCCGATGTAAATTCAACCTGAGCAACTTTTCAGCAGGAAAGTGCCGAGTTGATAAAGACAATTGAGTACTTAATTCCATTACCATCCATTTCAACGACAGATAGTTTCATAACTATTTCCGAACCCGCTCCTCAGAAACGCAGTCCTGAGTTGTCAGCTAAAAAGATAAAGGAGAATTCCGTTGCAACTAACAATTTGGATAGTATAAGTAATCTCATTGTCATCAACTTTAACAGAAAATAGGATCATAACTTTATCTCCTGCAAGTCTGAAGGCAAAAGCAAATTGGAACAGAAGAAAGGAAACGAAAAGGTTACGCCCTAACTGAGGTAAATGCCCTAACTGAGGTAACCGCCCTAGCTGAGGCTGCGGGTGGATGGACCGGGGAACGTCCGCCACCCGTAAAGCCTTCCGCGAAGGTGCGACGCACCGTATGCGGATGCGTCACTCAGTAGAGGGTACCCGAAAGGGTAAGCCGCCAGCGGACCACTGAAGCAATGTAACATAGTACCAGTGGCACACCAACACAGGTGGAGAGACAGCATACGGCGGGTTTCTTGAGAGTGTGAGGGCCCACACTAAGCTGCTCGTTGCCCCGAACGATGGGGTGTGAACGAAGAAGAACGTGAACGTACCTAACAGGTACGTTCTTAACCGCCTAAACAAAAAAAAAGGTATGTCAAGAAATCTTATCACTATAAGCCCGGTATATAGCACAGAAAGAAAGCAAATGTATTGGACTTGTTAAGCAATAACCTAATTCCACAATTCTATGCTCGATTTTACAATTTTTTGTAAGGTTTTTTTTTCTACAATAGTGTTATGATTCCTATAGTATTTTTGAACATTTGTTTTGAATTTTATGTATAGTTTGTGTTAGAGACTGAAATTTCATTGTTTATACTTATTTTGTGATAACATTAAGATTGTAATTATGATTATTAAGATGTTAAAAGTAAATACATAGAGAGAGAACTTAATTATTGAGGCTGACTTGGTGATATTAATTATTTTATAACAATAATATAAGTAATGTGGAAAATTTGATTTATAACACTGTATGCCAATCTATACTATTATAAAGCTGTAACAGAGCTGTATCTGTACATTCAAGATATTTGAGAAAAAATGACTGTAATAGGCTATATAGGCGTGCTTTAGCCCAAAATATTTTTTTTTAGAATTTTTGTCTGTTTGTCTGTTTGTTTGTTCGCGCATCACGCAAAAATTACTGGACGGATTTTGATGCTACGTTTTTTATTTGAAGGCCTTGATTAGACTCTAAAACTGGTATACATTTTATGCCGCTACTATATCAGGAACCTGAGATATAACCGCAGGCGATATAACTTCGCCGCAGCCAAAAGCTACTTTAATTAAATAACTAAATTTAAGCGCAATACCTACTGTTGATTTTTTATAAAGATGTGACTATGTTTTAGTCCATTTTTGATTCCTCTATTATTAAAAAGTTTTTTCAATATTGAAGTATTTTGATATTATTACTTTAAGTTTACCTCAAATGTAACATGATTATTGAGTGTAACGTCATAAATCAAAATACTACAAAAATATTTATATATTTATCAGCAACAATGACATAGTGTTTCCTTGCCGCAAATAAAATTGCACAGTATATCATGTGTGCTTTATACGTAAGATTTAATATTTTAACAGAAAATTATAGTAACCTCACTACATTTTTGTCTAAATAAGTATCCCAAAAAATCAACGACTATGGTATAATTTTAACTAGAAACTTTAAAATTGCTCTCCTGTAAAATGATAGCTTTTGAGAAATGTCATCTTTGTAGCAAATGAGCGATATGCTCGGCTAAGTTTGTATTCTTGCAAATTTATAATACGTTGAAGATTTTTTGGTATATCTCTGATTCCCTATATAGCAGCGAGATGTATTTGCTACGCCTCGTGGCGTAGTCGGTAGTGTAACCGACTTCCGTGCACGAGGTCGTGGGTTCGATTCCCACTTAGAACAATTATTTGTGTGATGAACACAGATATTTGTACTGCGTCTGGGTGTTTTCTATCTATTATATGCATGTATTTACAAACAAAAAAAAATATAATGTATTATATCCGTAATCTGGTTGGTACTCATAGTACAAGCGTTATAAGATCAGTTTGGGACCAGAGGACGTTGTGTGAAATGTCCGTGAATATTTATTTATTATTATATACCAATTTTTAAATGTGATCCAGAGCTGTCAAAGAAAAAAGTATAATTAAAAATAGTTTTATTGATTCTGCATGATACGCGAACAAACAAACAGAAACCAACAAGAAATCTATAAAAAAATGTATGGGTTCAAAGACATTACCTTTATCTCAAATATATTTATCTACAGATATAACTCCGTTACACTTTTATGACAATATAGCCTTACCTAAATACATCTCAATATCGGTTCTAACGAAGGCGGTCCATATTGATCCGACAAACTTGCTGATGACCGAAATGAGGCACAACATCGAATCGTCAATCTGCATTCGTTTACTTAGAATAGTTATAGAGAACATTGCCCCTGAAAATAAATAAACACAATGAATTACATAATTGAAATATATTTTTTTTGGGTCTCCGGCACTCTCAGTCACCGCACTAGAAGCGACGGAATAGCTACTGGTGCTCTACGCTTAAACTTTGTGAGAGCGGTGGTATTGCACCAGTCGTTTCTCCTATTGGACGTAATTATGTCTAGTCTCGGAACAAGAGAATCTAGACATTGGTACTGTGACCTTGAGCAGCCGGCAGCAGCAAGCGTTAACCTTGAGACTTTTCTTAATTTTTGTTTGGTTAATTCTAAATAGGGTTCCGCATTAAAAAAAGAAAATCACTAGATTCCACGCGGAAAAAGGTAGAGAAAAGCAGCTATGGCATATAAATTAATAATTGTGCAAAAATAGAATTAAGAAAGTATATATACTTTCTTAATTCTATATATATTATATTCGTGGTCTTCGTGGCCGCCACATCTTAGAACTGATAATACATTTTAGTCCCTTTTATAAAAAAAACACATATTTATAGAGATATTTATTTATAAACATAAAGAAGAAACGCCAGATTTTTTTTATTGTTTATTATGAAAGACGAGCCACGGCCCACTTAGTAAGAGGTAACCGTCGCTTATGAACTCAACTATACCGAGAGTATTGTCAAGCCGTTGCGCACCTTTTCATTTCTCAGACATGAAAAATGAAAGAATAAACGGCTATCTTCTGCTACAGTCAAAACACACTGACGTGCTTCATAACCGGTCACGCAGGAGACGGTGGTACCGACCCGTTCGGACCCGATAGCAAGTAAATACTCTCACTTGATACCCAGCCCTACCACCAGTAATGCAATGGGTGATAATTGCTTACTTCCCTTAGTCGCCCTGTACGATACCCGCGGGAAAGGATGGGGTGGTGACACTTGTATTCTTAGTCCGAACATATGGACAAATTATTAAAAAAATCTGTCTTTACTTCATAACGTCAAAAATATTCGAGAGGTACCTTTCAAATCGTTCGACGTTGCATAAAGTTAGTGAGATTACGTTTAAGTGCGCCTTTGAAAATCAAAGATGGCAGACGACGCTCCTGGCCGCTCATTAGGTGAAGAATTTAGCTCAATCTTTTTCTATATTAACCATTTCTAAAGCAAAATAAGTTAATAGCTAACGGTAAATCTGTCTAGCTAAAAGTAAGCTATCTATTAATTAAGTTATTTCTATGAAGTTACTTTTTTTACTCTAGTTGGCAATATGATTTATGAAAATACTACATTTATCAGTGGATATCTTAAGTCTGAAGTGACGAGGATATTATACTCGAAAGATAGGACAATACGTAAATACCCTTTTACGTCATCATAAACCCTTATTGAACGGCAAGTACCTCTGTTGGGAACAAAAGTAAGTATTTACAATTTTAAGACAGTACTAAACCTCCGATTAAAAATGATGACTGCAATATCAAAAGAGTAGTGTACTAGCTCCTCATTAAAACTATTTTATAACACACTAGTAACAAAATTGTAAACTTTAAATGTTATTTATTGTAAGCGTTTAAAAATATTAACATCCATTTGGAGTATTATTTTTATACTAAGCGGAAAACAAGCATACAAAAATTATAGGTATAATTATTTATAGGTATACTTAGTTTTTTCAGATATCGAGAAAAAGCCGCTTCGAAGATCCGCTGGAGCTGTATCAGCCCATACAACTAAACGTTAACTATGTTTCACCAAAAAAAGACAGACATTAATTTAACACTGATAATGACGCCATTAAAATAAGATAAAATAGTCATTGTTAAAATAGAATATTTTCCCCATGTCATGATGAGTGCTAGGTTTTTTAGACATATTTTGTTCTGATTGGTATTCTTTTTTATAAAATTACGTGGTACAGGAAACGTGTAATTCACTTGTTTTCATTTACCGAGTAGACAACTAAAATTATATTCTCACTCCTATCAAGCCACGGTATTACGGTAGCCAACGGCTTGGCAGTGTTCCTGGTATTGCGAGTCCATGACCAGCGATTACAATTTCAAATCAAATCAAATCAATTTATTTTTCACACTATTTTAAGATACAAATAAATACAATCCATCCATCCATCCATCAGCCTTTCGAAGTCCACTGCTGGACATAGGCCTCCCCAAGAGAACGCCACAACATGTGTTTCGCTCAAATGGGGGATAGTGCCGTAATCGCCACGCTTGGCAGGTGGGTTGCGATCGCAGTGGATGTTGTAAATACTCGAGGGAGTGCTGCTGCCCACTCCCCCGTTATTCCCTCAGTTGGTTTCTACGACTCTCATGGGTCGAGAGGGGTGGGACAATTCTAAAGCCGGCCCCATACGGTACATAAATACAATATTAAAAGCAAATGTAGTGGACTGGAGCCTAAACTAGGTCAATCCTGTATTTCAGGACTCCAGGTCTCCCTCCCGCGGCAAGTGAGTTTGTTTCAAATTATGATTATGAAAACAATAAAACTAGAAGTGTGATTATAGTGTGTGTGTGTTAGAGTGAGTGAGTGTGTGTGTGTTAGAGTGATTGAGTGCGTGTGTGTGTGTTTTTTTGTTGTTGTGGGGAAACATACAATTGCGTATCATAGGGCTATGGTATTTTGCGCCCCGTATGTCGGGCTCGGGCTGGTAGCAACCTATACCGTCTTAAAAACCACCTCATATTCTCTGCCTTCTTACTCCCTATGGGGTCACCGTTAGGTATTTCATCACGGGGGAAGGACTTAGCTGCTCAGCTGTTATTTACTCTTGCTGTTTGGCTACCACTCGATCTAGCTATCTCTTGGGTGCGTAGCTCTCTTAGCACTTCCATCGCGTAGATGTTAGTTGCGTCCCATGCCTCCTTCGTCTTCAGCATTACAGAAGTTACGTATTCAGGTTGGATTCTACATTGTAACGTAGTCTCCTACTTATCCATACTCCTTGGAACCGGGGGCACATGAAGAATACATGCTCCACTTCTTCAATGATGCCAGTGCAGATGGGGCATTCTGGGGAATCATCATGCTTGAACCGATGGAGGCATTCTCGGAAGCACCCATGTCCTTAGAGCATCTGCGTAAGGTAATAGGTAGTCTCTCCGTGTTTGCGGTTTATCCACTTTTCTATTTCGGGTATAAACCGGTGGGTCCATCTCCCTTTAGTTGAGGCATCCCAGTGTACCTGCCATTGATGGAGACTCTTTTTCCTCTCTTTACTCCTCATTTCAGCTGGTGTTGAGTCGGAGTTTACTTTCCGGATGTAGTAAAAAGACTTACGTTCCTGAGCTAGTATTTCTACTGGCAGTATACCAGCAATTACGCACACTGCGTCTTCGGAAACTGTGCGGAACGCCGCAGCTACACGAAGTGCACTGAGTCTGTAGACAGACGCAATTCGACGCCGGGTTTTTAGGTTGGCGAGTGCCACTGACCAAACAGCCGCTCCGTACATTAGCACTGATGTGACCACGGATGTCAACAGTAGTCTCCTTTTCTGCTTGGGTCCTCCAACGTTAGGCATTAACCGAACCAGGTTAACAGCCACTCCAGTTGCTTTAGTCGCAACACATTTCACGTGTTTTTTGAAGTCAAGACGCGTATCTGTCATCACTAAAAGGTACTCGTAACGTGTGAATGGTTGCGTCGTAAGTGTGTGCTGTCCAACTGTCAGGGTCATTGTCTCAACCTGTTTCCTGCTGGTAATAAGTACCGCTTCGGTTTTATGTTCTGCAAGCTTCAGTCCAACTTGCTCCATCCAGTTACGAATGACTGCGTACGTTTGGTCGAATGCCCCATTGATTTCCTCAATATACTTGACAACGATCACTACCGCCACGTCGTCCGCGAATGCTACAAGTAGTGCTTCACTTGGTAAGGCTTCTTTCAATAATGCATCATACATAATATTCCATAGTAGGGGGCCCAGCATTGACCCTTGTGGTACTCCTCCAGTCACTTTGTATTGTTTGGGCCTGATATCAGTGTCGTACTTAAGGACTCGATCTGTAAAGTAGCTGGCTACTATGTTCCGCAAGTAGACCTGTACATGTAATGTGGCAATGGCTTTCATGATTACATCCCATCTGGCCGAGTGTGTGTGAGAGAATGAGTATGTGTGTGTGTGTGTGTGTGTGTGTGTGTGTGTGTGTGTGTGTGTGTGTGTGAATGAGTATGTGTGTGTGTGAGAGAGAGAGAGAGAGAGAGAGTGTGATTGTGTGGTTGCACGCATCTGTGTTTATCATCTGTGTTTATTCGAGTGTGTGGGTTAGCGTTATTATGCATGAGTGCTAATTTGTCTGCTCTAGAGTAGTACAGAACAAGTATTTATTTAAAAATTACAAGTAAGGATTAGTTATTGTATCTTTCTGGTGCATTGTAAACATTGTATGCTTTGTGTATAATTTGTGAGGAGAATAAATTATTATTATTATTAAGGATTCCGTGGCATTATAATCTAGATTCAGGAGATATTTTTGGATAATAGATTTACATTCATCCGAGGTTCTTGGAAATATATTTAAAAGGGAATTATGTTTATTATATAAATAAGGAGCAAGGAAACACGAATGTCTCCGGAAGAAGGCAGTGTTGTGTTTGCTGCATTGCATATTCTGTTATTTCTTCGTGTAGGGTAAATTGAATTTACTTTGTAGGTTAGTTCTTTATGCTTGCGTAGTGTAGTGTGAAGGACAAATAGTTGCCTCACTGTCAAGACATTGGAGTCCTTACATAGGGTCATTGTGGTATAGCGAAAGGGTTTTCTAAGCATTACTTTGAGTAATGACCTTTGAGCGCGTTCATGTTTTAGTGGGCAAAGTAAACCGTTTTTAACATCCTTAATTTAAGTATATTTCTAAGTTTTTTGAAAATCCATATCATTTTACGCGTACGTGTAAATAGAAGATCTAGTTGTGCATGCCATGAAAGGTCTATTTGAGTGCCGATATATCTAACATTGTTTTTTTACTAGTGGTACGCAGGATCATGTTAAAGACCGAATATTGTTGCAGTGGTGTGCTTTTAAAGTAAAGTTATTAGGTTGTGTTTTTTTATTTATAGAAAAGGTTATATATTTTGTTTTATTGACATTTAATGTGAGAAGGTTTTTATTTAACCACAGTAATGTCTGATGTAGTCCTTTTTCAGCAAGGTATCGAACCTCAGCTCAGGTGTCTCCCTGAAACATGAGTACAGTGTCATCCGCGTATGAGAATATTTTTCCTTTTGATGGCTCATATTGGCAAAGTTCATTCATATATATCAGGAAGAGACCCGGGCCAAGAACACTTCCCTGGGGAACTCCACAGGTGATAGGAAGAGAGCAGCTAATGTGGTCACCTATCTTCACAGATTGGTACCTATTGGTAAGAAAATCTATTATGAGTTTCAGGGGGAGACCGCGTATGCCAATCGCTTCAAGCTTTCAAAGGCCCTGGTTATATCCAAAAATACATTTCCGGCCCTGGTAGCAAGCAATGCTACGAAATTTGTGACCTGTATCACCGCATCTGCAGATTTATTAGGTTGGAAACCATATTGAAAATCCGATATAATATGTTCATGGTTTAGAAAATTCAATAGGCGTTTGTTGATAAGCTTTTCGAGTATCTTGGACATCGCAGGCAACACAAAAATTGGACGATAGTTCTCGACACAGCGTTTAGGTCCACTTTTATGAATAGGATGAATTAATGAATGCTTAAAACAGTTTGGAAAAATACCTTTGCTTATACATAGGTTGAAAATATGAGTAAGTATGGGGCTTACTAAATTTTTTATACGTTTTAGGAATAATGTAGCAGGTATGCCGTCCCATCCAGTGGCGGTGTCATTTTTAAGATTTTGTATTAGAGACTCAACTTCGGTGATATCTATTTCTAGCAATACGAAAGATTTTAATCTGCGATGGGTTTTAATTTGAGATAGTAATTTAGATTTATGTGATGGTAATCATGTCAAAAGAATATTGAAATAATAAAAAGGGAACTTATTTTAATGCAACTTGATAATGTACACATTATGTTTACTAAATGAATACATAGTAAGTGGATACCGTGAATTACCAAAATGTTGAGTGACTCTCCAGAGTCGGACACGGCGGATTTATTTAGTAGTAAAAGGCGTAGATAAGGGACTCGGAGACTTGGGCGTAAATTGCTAGCAACCTATGCCCACCATTGTACAGCGACATATTAATGGTTGTGTACCAAATTTTTTTTCTGATCAGAATTATCATGAGATTAACCAAATCTTAAAACCATTTTAGAAAATAAATAATTTTATATTTCTCGCTTGCTTTGGCTTTTGGAATATCGCATATTCCAACTTTTTTGTTGTTAACACAGCAATCAATTAGAAAGTTCACCATAAAATCTTTTTTGTCATAAAACAATTGACTAGAATCTCCTTATATCAAAACCTAATAAGCACCCAAAACATAAATACTAACCAAAAGAATGCAGTACAATGGAATAACTAATAAAGACTCCGAACTTGACCATGTCCCAGTTGAGTCGATTCCTCACGAAGAGGTAGAAAACCGAATGTTCCGCTGAAACAAAATCAGTTTATTTTATTAGGATGCAGTAAACTTTGAGCTTCATGGCATATCCTCAAATTGTTCTATTTTAATTTTGGTTAAGGAAAACATCGTACAAAAAGCTATATATTGTGATCTGTATTTTAGCACTTGACATGCTTAGTTACTTTAAAGAACAAATTATTTGTGAAAGTGTTTGTTCCTTAATGTAGCACGTCAAGTGCTAAAATATTTAAAAAATCGCACCATCAATTAGTATAAATTTTAATTGTAAAATGAAAACTGACACGATATTGACTACGATATTGACATAAAATGTATGTAAATACATCCGATAGGTGGTGTAGGTCTTAAAGACAAAACAATTTGGAAGTAGAGATTGGGTGTCACCATTAGGTGACTACGATAGCTTAGCGGTCTGGCACTTCCCCAGATTGGATGGTTCGAATCCTGCTTGCAGTAAAGCTCCCTTTTTTCCACTTCCATAAATAATTTATTCATAAAACCTGAATACTTTCGAGATTATCTCGAGGGCTTGTGAAGTCTTCTGCAAGACTGTGGTCTAAATCATTTACATCTTGAGAGTACGCCGCTAAATTGCAAGGCAGCAACGCCCCCTAAGAAAACACTTTTACGTCTTACTTCGACAAAGGCGTAGCGATGAGGAAAATCTATATATCCCTATATGTATTCGAGAACATTATGTTATTGGTTTAGCCTTGTTTCTCTCAGTATGAATTGGTAAGTGAGAGCGTCGGAGTTCCAAATCAGTTACTCTGTTCCTCTCTATTAACCTTACTTTAAACCTCATTTTCTTTCTTGCTCTTCTCATCTTCTCCAACTACTATCTTATTTTCTAGGATTGGCCAAGAGCGAGAGATGCCTCTGCTGTTGCTAGCGTCTATAGGCTACGGATACCGCTTACTTGTTTGTCTGTCTCGGCAAAATCAGTAAGAACTACTATACAATTAGATGTTATAAATATTTCTAAATCTATTGCGCCTTTAGTAAATACTTACATGAAGTAGGCCCATAGAGTATAAACACTATGAACAGTGTTAGTAGCACTTTTACCCTCCTATGTCCTGGCCGTTTGTGGAAAGCTACGGACACCGTATCCCCGATGTGAGATACGTCGAAAAACGAAACACGAGAATGGTCTGATCGTTCTATCTGTAAGTAAATGAAGTGGTTTTAATGATGCAGTCTAATATTTACAAGCAGAAAAGATAGCTGAATGGTAAATAATATAGTTTTACCATATCTAGCTCTTTATATAGCTCATTGAGCAGAACCTTACAAGATTCATGTATCTTATAGGAAGTGTTACATTTTCTTAATCCGCGACTCTACACTATCCGTGTGAAGCCTAGGTGGGTCTTTTTTTTTTGTTAAGGCGGGAAAATATTTTCCTAACCGCACACCCCGTCGTTCGGGGCCACGAACAGGGTAGTGTAGGGCCTTCACCCACTAAAGAAACCCGCCGTGTGCCGTCTCTTATTACGTTATAGCGGTAGAAAATTCACCGGGTCAGCTAGTTTAAGATATATGAGAAAAAATGACTTTGTTAAGCTATTTAGGACTTAGGGAAGCCATGTTTATAGAATTTGTGTTACTTTCTCCGTTTTTCTGTTTGTCTGTATGTTATTGCGCACATCACGCACAAACTACCGAATGGATTTTGAAAAAAACTTTTAGTTTGATAGCTATTAATTGGACTTAAAAATGTATGTCCATTAAAATTATTTAAATCCGGAACTTGGGATATAACCTAAAAATTAGGTTCTTTTTAATCTGTGGTGTAGCCGCAGGCAAACGCTAGTTCTTGTCATACCAACCTTGAAGCACACCAGGGTTTCTCGCTTAAAGTATATTGCTAATCTTAGGCTATAGAATTGGCTCTTTTCAGAAGCCAGAAGCTTAGATATACTTGCTATCAACTTCATTAACGGTAGTTTACCCTCATTACGAATAATAAAGGAGGGTAAGTGACAAGGATATGATAAAATTATCAACGATAACGTTTATCACAATTAGTATATTATAAATGATATTGTTATTTTCTCAAGCCCTAGACGTTCAGGCTCTTGACATCAATAATATTATCGGTTAAATTACACAATAAATATAAGTAGGTACGTTTATAATATGATTGCTTTGTAAATAGTTATTTTAAATCTTACTTGACTTATTTTACTTGTCTTTATTGTATTTATGGAAAATACTATTGAAAATTATATACATAATTGAATTAAGTACGTAATATGTCGCAAAGGCCCATTGTTAATTAGAAAAATAAATGTAATTTATTTTTAACTTTTTATGAAACAATAATAAATAAGGCACATTTTTAAGCACTTTGTTTGTTTGTCTTTATGTTTTTAAACACTTGACGTCTTTGGCCGTTAGAGATGTTTTACAAAATCATCAATCATTCATAGATAAAGCTTCCAGAAAAATAAATTCAAACAAAGCCAGAGGTAACAAAGATTGAGCTTTTTGATGTGAAAATAAATCTAATGCGAGGTACCACGCCATTTTATTTAATTGGTTTTAACGCCATCTGTTGAAAAAAACAACAAATAAACATATATATAATGTCAATTAATAAATTCTGAATTATGCCAATTAATGAAATAATACCTGATTTAATTCGTCTATGGATACCGAGAGGGTGCTTACCAAGAATTATGTAAGAAATAATAGGTACTTAGAGAAAGAAAATCGATGTTTTTACATCTGCGAGTTGTCCCGTGACGGATCATTTTTTATACTTATCTCATTCATCTATGTTAATATATACATGAATTTTGTTGGTTATAGATAACACTTGTAATAACTTGTACAAACGTCTCGTCTATGTTATTACGTGTGTCAGACTTCGGTCTATTATCACAACTATTCAATATTTGTATTTGCTTCTAGCTATAAAATTGCGTATACTATTAATTATCATATAACTATTATCTTATATTTGTATGTATCTATCTGTATTTGCGCTATTATAAAGTCGTAATCGAGCTGTGTCTGTACATTTAAGATTAAAAAGAAAAAAATAACACAAAACATTTTTTTTAATTACTGTCTGTGGGTTTGTCTGTTTGTTTATTCAGTCTAGTATGAATTATATACTTGAGTAAAAGATAGCATTCGAATTTAATAAATAAAGATAGTCTGCGTAGTGTTTAGATTTATCTATTTACGTAGTAGGAACAATAGCTTTAGTTAGTATTTAGAAATACAGCGTGAATTGTTTCATAACAGCATAGATAATTTATGTTTTTGAAACCTTTTTCAATAACAGTAATTGTTTTATTTTATAGATATTAGTAGCTGATTAGTCCCCTGGTGTAATATTTTAATGATGTTAGTGGTAACAACACAGATAATAGGCATGACAGGCCATTTTATACACCAATATATCGGTTATAGCTCTAATGTTACGACACCTTTTTTTGTTAAGCCGGGAAGAAATGTATTTAAACGCACTCCGTCGTTCGGGGCAACGAACAGGGTAGTGTGGGGGGGCCCTCACTCACTAAATACAACTGCCGTGTACCATTTCTCCGCTTGCATTAGCGGACCATTGGAACGAGAAGACTTTACTTGAGTGATCCACCAGAGGCTTACCCTATAAGGTAACCTCTTTGAGCGGATGGCGGACGATACCCATCCATCCACCCACGACCTTAGCTAGGGTGGCATCAGGTGCAGGTACTCGCTCCTGCGCCGCCCTAGTCGCTGACGGCGGATCGGGTCAGCAAAGGGATTTACCACCCTGGCCCTCTCCATTGTTTCCTTCTGCGAGATGACTTCCTCAAAGAAGGCAGAGACCACGGTCCCATTCCTGACGATACCAAGCATCGCTCAGCCCTGTTACGCGTCTACTTCGCCCATATAATGTTACGATACCTGAAGAGACAGTAAATACTGTTCTAGATAGCCATAACATTACGCATCATTGCGGTAACAGAAATAGAAGCAGAATAATTTTATAGATATAGAAGAAAATATAACAGTTTTATAGTACAACCAGCCCTTAACCGCGGCCCCATCGCAGCCAAAAGCTAGTTTTTAGGTTTTATCTTAGGTTCCCGATACAGTAGCGGGATAAAATGTATAGGTAGGTACCAGTTTAAGTCTAATCAAGAGCTATCAAATAAAAAAAGTTGCATTAATATTCATTTTTTTTATTGCCAACGGTGGCAGACGAGCAAGCGGCCCACAGTAAGTGGTAACTGCCGTTAATGGACTTTAGCAACATCAGGGGCACAGCCAAGCCACCACCTACCGCAACTTAAGTGCTCATTTCAAACCTCGTTTAAAGAGGGACATATCGTAGCACCGGGGAAACACCGTAGCAGGTAGTTCATTCCAGAGCTTACACGTACGTGGTAAAAAAGAACGCAGAAAACGAACTGTCTTTGACGAAATCGTTTCCAGGTGGTGTGGATGAACTTTACCGCGACGTCTCGTGGTTCGGTGGTAAAATGGTGATGTTGGTACCACCTCAAACAGCTCCTCCGAGCACTCCCAATTGTAGAGTCGATAGAGCACACAGAGGGACCTGAAGTCTCCCCACCACTCCAACGGCTCCAGACCCTTCGTGAGTGATCGACAATTCGAATAGCACACCTTTGTAGGGAGTCAAGTGGTTCGCGATGTCCAGGCTGAATGCCAAAGCTTCACCTCCACCCTCCAAGGCCTCCGCCCAACGGTGGGTAAGATACACGAGAAGATCACTAGCAGACCGACCGTCACGAAAGCCGTATTGGCGATCATTGATCAGCTGGTGATTCTCTAGGTACTGCAAAAGTCGGCGGTGTATGACTTTCTCCAAAACCTTGGAGAGTAGAGATGTCATCGCGACTGGCCTGTAATTAGAAGGGTCCGACCGATCGCCCCTTTTGAGAATTGGGTGAACATGGGCTACCTTCCACAAAGTAGGAACCCTGCTGGTACTGTATGAGAGACGGTACAGGCGCTTTAGGACGGGAGTCAACTCAGGGGCGCACGTTCGAAGAACCACTGCAGGGATGCCATCCGGCCCGCTCGACTTATAGACGTCCAGCAGCCGCAGCTCCCTCCTGACCGCACGTTGCGTTATGCAGATTTCAGGCAAGGAGCTTTCACACCGCGGGATGATAGGCGGTGTGGCTGCTCCGGCGTCCAAAGTCGAGTTAGAGGCAAAGAGTTGGCCCAAAAGATCGGCCTTCTCCTTGGCACTGTGGGCTAAATTGCCATCCTGTTTCTGCAGTGGTGGGAGACTAGACTGGCAGAAGTTGCCCTGTGCTGCCTTGGCGAGTGACCGGAAAGCACGACTACCGGCGGGATAGCTTCCGAGCCGCTCGCCAAGTCTGGCAACGTGTTCTGCCTTGGCTTCGGCAATAGCCCTCTTGTTGGACCTGGAAGCAGCATTAAATTTACACTTCTCCTCTTTGGCGTTCGGATCCCGACTTTTCCTGGCCCTATTCCAGGCTAGGTATGCGGACTGCTTCTGGCATGCAGCCATCCTGCAGACTTTGTTAAACCATGGACGGCTGCGACCGCAGACCGGTACTTTGGTGTTGGGGATGAATAATTTCATTCCCATAGTCACCGTTTCCGTGACGCAGTCCGCACAGATGTCAGGATCCCTAGAGGAGAAGCATAGCTGCTTCCGAGGGTAGGACGCGAGAAACTCGCGGAGTCCATCCCAATCTGCTAACTTATAATGCCAGACTCTGCGAGATCCATTCGCGGGAGAACGATTGGTCCTCGCAACAGGAGCTGTGTAGCGGACCATTCATTCAGTAGTTTTTGCGTGATGCGCGAACGAACAAACAGACAAACCGACAAACAGACAAACAGACAAAAAGCCCAAAAAATATGGTATTGTGTTCAGACATGCCTATGTAGTCTAATACAGTAATTATTTTTTCAAATATCTTAAATGTACAGACACAGCTCTGTTAAAGCTTTAATCTTCGATCAAAAATGCAATGATGATCGTAGTTTATAATAGTTATTAGGATAAACAGCCGCATAGTGAGACGTTTGCTCTGACTCTGGTTACGGTATATTTTTTTGTTTTGACTGCACAGTGGTTTAGACGCTGGCCTCCCGCCCGATTGTTGTAGGTTTGATTGATTCCTACACAAGACAACTCTTTGTGTGATCCACGGTTGTTCTGAGTCTGGGTTTATTTTTGTAAATTGTATGTTTGTAATGTCCCCCACAATACAAGGATTATTTCCTTAGTGTAGGGTGTCTTTTAATAAAAAAAATGAATGAAATGAAATGAGTGAGTACTGATGCGGTCAGTATAATCAAGACGGTACAGTGACGGGGTTGGCATATGTCGCAATGCTAGTGTGTTAAAAGTTCATGCTTTATTTCTCTCCCGATGGCTCAGTGTTGGTTGTGCTTCAAGACTCACGTAAAGGCGATACAAATCCGTACAAAAAATATACAGTCCGCTGGTCTCGTACAATTTGTTGAACCGTTTTTGTTTTCACTTTAGTAATGTCAAGGAAGCTACATAAAACATACAATTTAATTTATTTTATCAGAACGTATTTGGGAGTCACTTCAATAATAATGAAACGTTTTTTTAAACAACATGTATTATTTCAACTTGCAACATTAGCAAATTTTTCTAAGTATACGATGAACAAACGTCTTTAAGTATAAGTTTATATAAGCAAAGAGAATATAACCACTACGTTTATATATAAGAATATCAGTAATTGCGTAGAATATATTGCTAAAGAAAAACGGTGGTTACAAAGAGGATAGATCTTTTCAACAAGAACTTTGTTTTTTAAATCAAAATAAAACAATAAATTTATCAGATATTATTTGTTGCCAAACCTTACTTATTGTAACACAATAAAAAATTTAATCATTATCATCTAAATTTATTGTTTTATTTTATTTAAAAAAACAAAGTTCTAGTTGAAAAACCCTATATAATGTACGTACGTAGTACGTTATACCTCAATGGGTGGATATAGGAATATTTACATTACAAGCCGGTTGTGAAACTATAATACGATTATATATCTTTATAATCTATATTATAAACAAGTAACGTTTGTTAGTTTGGGTTTCGGAGGTAATCTCAAAAACTACTGATCCGAACTCAAAAAACGTTTCTCTAATATTTAAAACGGACTTTGAAGAGTGTCATAGGCTATAAATACTATCCCAACATGATTAAAGGGATTTTCCTTAAGACCAATTTAGCAAAAAAAAGGTAACGAAACTGAGGGCTGGCTGAGAGATTGCGTTTTTAAGAACGCAGCCTCAGCGGTAAAATAAGTAGGTATTAAGTATAGAAAAGTTTTAGAATCTACCCGAACGAAGCGCGCATTTTAGCGTAGCATGTTATATTCAAAAGTATTTTAAAAATACTTTGGAAAATCCAAAACTGCACGCCTCATAATCTTCATTTTTTACAATAAAATTGATTATTTGATAAGTAACTAATAATGTATTGGTCTTACTAAGTAGTTTTCAATAAATCACAAAGATAGCGCTAATTTAAAAAATACTAATGTGAGTTTCATGTCTTATACGCCATCTAGCGCTAATTTTAAGAAATACTTCTTATTGGTCTACCTCTCATTTCCAGGCCGCGCGCACGCCAAGGCCACGCAAAAAAAGGGCCCCCGCGCCGCTAAAAATATTCCCGCTTAAAATTTTGTTATAAGTCAATGTCTTTTTAAATTTTATTAGTCTGTATTCTAGGTTATAGTTAAAATTACTCAAGCCAATATAAACTGTATCCTTGTCAAAACAAGTTGTAAAATCCGCCCGGCCGTCAAAATGAACCGAAACGTCATTACGTCAAGGTTGACATTTCAGTGTCGTAAAAATTGTTGAATGTAAAATATGTTTTTTTTTTCGTGTTTTATAACATTGGTGTGTTATTATTTAAATAAAATAAATAAATAAATATTCATGGAAATTTTCACACAACGTCCTTTGGTCCTAAACTAAGTTTAATGCTTGTGCTATGGGTACCAGATTACGAATATAATACAAATACTACTTTTTTTTTGTAAATACATACATATCATAGATAGAAAACACCCAGACGCAGTACAAATACCTGTGTTCACCACCCAAATAATTGTCCTGAGTGGGAATCGAACCCACGACCTCGTGCACGGAAGTCGGTTACGTGTGTTTAGTGTTTTTAATTATTGTTAAATTATTTTGTATGTAATGTTTGTAGATTTTTTGTAGTAAAAATAGACGTCCCGCGACGTCTATTTTTTTTTAACAAAAAACAATGTATCGGCCGGGTGGACGGCGTTTTGTTGACGATAGTAAAACCACCGGTGGCTATGCGTACGTAAAAAGGTAGTTCTCATGAAAGGCGCTGGTTTTAGTGTCGCGTCGAGCGTAAATATTCAGTATTTTTTTGTATATTTAATAACAGTTAAACCACATTGAATCAGATCGTGAAAAGTAATAGGGCTCTATTCTAAGTAATACTCAAGATAAAAAGAAAAAAAACTAGACGTCACGGGACGTCTACCAGATGTGAAAACATTGAAATTATTTTGTAGAAATATAATGATCATAACTTGACAAAGTAGGTACTCCTCAAGACAAATCAAACGAGTATATACTCGATAGGGTTGCGTCGTTTCATTACAGAGTTACTGTGACCACCTTCCAGCTCCGTCGTCAGACCCTGGATACCATCTAGAGACAAAGTACTAGCAAATCATACGAGCCCAAACTGGATGGAGTTATGTCGTTTTATAACGAAGTTCCTATGGCCATCTTCTAGCTCCATCATCAGACCCTGGATACAATCTAAAGACAAAGTACTTGTCTAGACGAATCAAACGATTCCAAACTACGTGGGGTTGTGTCGTTTCATTACAGAGTTACTGTGGTCACCTTCCAGCTCCATCATCAGACCCTGGATATGCTCTAGGACTGAAGTACTAGTCAAGACATTTCAAGCGAGCCCTATCTCGATGGAGATGCGCCATTTAATTACAGAGTTTCGCATGGCCACCTTCCAGCTCCATCATTAGACCATGGATACCATCTAAAGATAAAGTACTCATCAAGACGAATCAAACGTGTCCAAACTCGATGGGGTTGCGTCGTTTCATTATAGAGTTACTGTGGCCACTTTCCAGCTTCATCATCAACCCCTGGATACCATCTAGAGGCAAAGTACTCGTCAAGACGAATCATACGAGCCCAAATTCGATGGGGTTGTGCCGTTTCATTATAGAGGTTCTATGTCCACCTTCCAGCTCCATCATCAGATCAGCTCCATGTCATCATAATTTTGCATTGTCACGCGATATACATATGCGTGTAAAACTTCAGCTCAATCGGAAACCGGGAAGTGTGTCAAATTTAACTTGCAAGGTTTGAACGGGACAAGTAAAATAAAAGCGTCGCCACGCTAACAGCCGATTTTACCCTTCCTCCGCATTAGATGTTTCACATCAAAAAAAGACTCGATTTCGGTTGTTATCGTGTTAACATACATTACCTACAACAAACGGACGTCCAACATAAAAACTTTTTAAATAGTTTATTAACTAGTTTAAATAACAAAATTGGCATAAAAATATCATGAGTGTCAAAAATAGTGTTTTTTCTTAATATGTGTGTATATATTGTTTTACAAACGGGAATAGTACCCACCTCAACGCTTCGCTTATGAGGCGTGCAATAAGTATTTATATAATTCATACAATAGTGAACCTATTTATACCTTTTTGTACAGAAACGAGAATAAGGTGCTATTTTCGACGTGTTAAACTTTTATCATGATCATACTTTTGGCTTGTGAAGTCTGCCAACCCTCACTTGGCCAGCGACTATGGCGTAAACCCCTTTTATTCTGAGAGGACACTTGATAGCGGAACATTAATAGGTTCCAAAAAAACTGTGATAAAAAATACATTGAAATTAAACGGTTTTACATTTTATAATGATTTAGGATGGATTTTGTTCTTACAATTCCCAAGAAATTGCGTAAGGTAATGAATCTTTGCATTTTACACCATAACTTCATTGCATGTAAAAGTGTATATAATGTTTACTAAATAAAACAAGAAAACGCCTGTGTTTAGTCTATGTTATCAACGGTATCACACTATTGGTATGCTTATAAAATGTAGTATGTAGAAGTGTATATGAATGTAAAACAGTGTCTCCTATCTATCAATTAATTTAATTAGCCATAATTATCTAATATCTATATATACGATGTAACATTATTATAAATTAACAGAGCGACAGAAATTTAACGATATTTTATAAGTGTGTGGCACCATTGTTATTGTGTTTCAAAGTTTGATGCAAACAAAAATACGTAAATGTGTCATTTTGGATTAGTGCTTAGCAAATATAAGTGCCGTATATAAGCTTAACCATAAAAGATTGCCAACACAGTCGACATTTTTAATTACTGATTACAGTAGCACATTGCTAAGCTTAAAACAAGCTTAAAATTTACTAATTTCATTTTGTGTTAATTTATATGGCATCTCAAATGCTTAAAATATATATAAAATTATCAAAATATTTATAAGTTTGCGTCATGAGGAAGCGAGAGATGTATGCAAGAATAGAGCCTCTTGGCACTCTGTTCTCTCTGCCTACCCCGCAAGGGAAATGGCGTGATGATAAGTAAGTTTATCATCATTATTATCGCTTTCTGATATCGACAGGCCTTCAGGTAGTCGTAGAAATGTCGAAAAACTTGACGCTTTCGAAAAATACAATAATGTGGAGAAACCCGTTTTTTTATTGTTTCTAACCGCACACCCCGTCGTTCGGGGCAACGAACAGGGTAGTGGGTAGCAGCACTCCCTCGAGTATTAACAACATCCACTGCGATCGCCAACCCGCCTGCCAAGCGTGGTGATTACGGCATTATCCCCCCTTTGGGGAGCCAGCAGTGGACGTTAAAAGGCTGAGGGATGGATGGATGGATCTGACATGTTAATGTGTGTAAAGTTTAGTCTTTTACGCGCGTCAAATCGGAAGCGTTCCGTTCTAGGTTACACGAATCAATGTAATAAATTTTCGTTCAATGTTTACAGTTTGTTCAATTATGTATGGGCAAAATGAATACACGGCACCAAGTTATTTATTTTGGTAACTGAGAACTTACTTTCTGGCAAGGTGTTGCCATGATGTAAACATCTCAGGCTTGCTTAGTTAATCACGGTTTCGAATTACTTGAGTGGCGTTTGTGTATACCAATTAAATTTGACAGATGCTTATATATAGGAGGCCTTTACCTAAGTGACAAAGTTGAGTAGCGTTTCAGTATTCGGCCGTCAGACTAACAAATCTTGGGCTGAGTTAACACAGGGCAGAAAAGACAATGACTCGTCCTACAAAGAATGCCGGTCGATTATTTTAGCACGTTATGTGTTTACTAAACTGCCATGGTGGTGCAGCGGTAGTGTAAGCGACTGCTGAACATGAGGTCTCAGGTTCGATCAGCGAGTCGGGCAATGTTATTGAGCTTTTTCGTAAAAAGAAAAATTTTCAATAGCAGCCCGGAGTTTGGAAATGTGTCTGGTGATGGCAATAGGCTCGCCCCCTATTACGTGGGACTTAAACATAGCTGGTGAATCGTAGGTGTGTAATACCTACCCCCTCGGTCATAACAGGCGTGATGTTATGTTATGTGTTTTAATAAGCGCAAATTTCATAAATATGTAACGCTACCTCTAATATAAGTTGTAAAAATCGTTCAGAGCTTCCCACATAAAAAGTAGCTTGTTTTATTTTTTGTTAAGGTGGAAACAAATGTCTCTAACCTCACAGCCCGTCGTTCGGGGCTACGAACAGAGTAATGTAGGGGCCCTCACCCACTAAATAAATCCGCCGTATGCTGTCTCTCCGCCTATATTGGCGGGCCACTGAAACTGTGTTACATTACTTCAGTGGTAGCCTATTCCTTCCATATCCGTACTTTGATAATGGAAAATGAATGAATGTATGCCTATCCGCTACAATCAAAACACACCAGTGTTTCACACGAAATTGTCTTATCAATCGATTAATGTTATCTAATGAATAAATTTTACGACACTACGGGATGATAAAAACCTTGCTTGTGACTTCGATTGCGTGGATTTCAGAGGAAAATGTATTATTGACAAGATTGATAAATGTCTTCAATATATTTCTTTTCTAGGGTGAAAAAGTAACTTTTAAAGCCATCATTCAGTCATCATTTTCAGCCATCGTGACATCGTATCGTGTAATACTAAATAGATTCATGTGAAAACATTGAAGTGTGAAGGTTGTAGCGTATAGCCGTACATTTATTCATTTCCAATTATAACCCAGATTAGAGAGTACTGAGTACATGGCTACTTTTTATGCCGGATAAATCTGAAAAAGTGCCTGTGGGATGGCTATTTTATATATAAATCTTACGTATTGGAAAATTGAATACTGAAGATAGGTGTTTAAATTGTCTTTTTCCGAATCTGTACACAGGTTAAAAACTATAGATGAATGTGTTATCGAAATGCACATGGACTGCAGTCCCGAGCAATTGTCACAATGGCTGAATTGGCAAAGCATCGGGGACGGTATTCCAGGAGGTGCAGGTTCAAATCCTGCTCGTGACTGTTATTATCGATTTTACATTTTTACACTTTGTGTTAATAAAATTGTTTTTCAACCTTCCTAATGGGTTAGCAGTACGCATTTTGTAACAACAACAACAACAGTATATAGCTATTTTATACCAGTTCTTGATAAATTGTTATCTATAACTTACATTATAGTCCACTCTTACTACTAAGATAAATAATTCTATTAGTAACGATAAGCCCTTTCTAATCTATTAAGGGCTTAATTATTATGATAAAAATTAAGCACGTGAAAAATCATGAGATCGCAATTGGTTCATCTATTCTACATACGTTATCTCTACCTAGTTAATACACGGATAACCGGGTGTTTATCTACAGACAGTGTTATCGCAGATTAAAGAAGTATAATAACAATATGTGTTTAATACAGGCCGATTATCGCCACAGTGTTAAATAAAGTCTTTTTTCAAATCGTTTGTAGTTGAATGTTTGCGTGATAAAATAAATATTATGTTATTAAATTTAACAATAGTACCAGTATACGGGCTGCGTGATGGTAAGCAGTTACAACAGGGAAAGAGATGGAAAGGATAGAATATTGAAAGGGAAATAAGGCGGATTGATCCTCCGGCGTTCTCATGCTCCGAACGGAATGTGACAGCAGTAATAGGTAATGTTACATGCCAATATTTTTTAAAGGTTGCTGTCAGAATGATGAGGGCTCTACCATAATACTTACTTATCATCACACCATCTCCCTTACGGGGAAGGCAGAGAGAACAGAATAAGTACCAATATACATTTCTCGCTTCCTCAACATTCATAATTTCTCTTCACACACGCTCGCTGGTTTCGGAGACTCCTGACTCCATCTTCTTTCAATACATGGCCGATTTGGTCTAGGTAGGATAGTCTTGGTGTCCTTCTGTGCCTACATCCTTCCACTTTCGTATTGTATATCTTCTTAATCACTCGGTCGTCCGGCATTCTTTCCACATATCCGAAACATTGGAGCATTCCCTTTCGCATCTTTACACCAATACTCTCTTTCATATTTCTTACGTCGTCGTAACGAATGCGGACAGTTACACCCATATTCTAAGACGGATCCTCGAAAATTTCTCGACTCCACTCAAGCGCACTCAAGGAGTTTGGTATTCTTAGTTGTAAAAAATCTCCTCCACTCGACGCCTTTCCTCACTCGAGGTGAGGAAACAACTGTCAATCTCAAGGTACGTCGGGACCAACCTTAAGGAATACTCAAGGAAGTTTTTGTTCTATAAACAATTTACTGAAGTATATTATTTCATGTGAATATTGTTTTCTAGTGTTTATAATGGATTTACAGCGGTTTTTGAATTAGCTTTATGACAATCCGTATGATTATCTCATAAGATGTTACTTGCGAGATGCTGCAAACCTAACTTTCACGATACCGTAGAATTCCAAAGCCGCAGGTGAGCTATTTTTTTTTCCAGCAGGATTACCGGCACCTTAAGTAGCCGTCGAATTTATTTTATATTTAATTATGAGTTGCTGTAGGCATAACTTTACCGACCGATATTCAGTAAGAATATCTTCCAGACATATTACAAAATAAATGATATCTAAACAATTTATACTAGCTATAAAAACACACCCAGCAAAGAAACAATGTTGACGCGACGACGCTATATAGGTACTTTCTGGTTGTACGATATACGTAAGTATTACTTTTTGCTATGTAGGTACCTACCTGAGTTTTACTCCTTGTGGCGATCCTTGTATAATACCTATCGTCCTATCTAAACATTTACATGTCAAATGACAAACATCTGTTAACTTTTGAGTGACAGATGTAAAATCAAAGCATTTTTGCTCAAAACAATGTTCTATCTACAATACAATGACGTATTACCTCGACTCAACCTCATTCGAGGTTCCTCGAGTTTTCAACTAAGAATACCAATTTCGAGGATTCCTTGAGATATTCCTTGAGGTATCCTCAGTTGAGTTTGAGTCGAGGAAAGGTTGAGGAACCGTCTTAGAATATGGGTGTTAGTCTAACTAAAAACATATATTTTCCGCAGAGATCGCTATTCGACCGCATTGATTTTACTTTCATACTTCTATTTGCATACCCAACTCTTGCTTCTATATAATAACGTTGAGACAAGCACTGCGTTGTGTATTGTGACACGTGCCTTCCGGCTGAGGTGGTGGCTCCGATAAATGATATCTTTAATAAATTTTAATAAAGATAATCTTAAATGAGAGATTAGAAGTGGCATCTATTATTGAGGAGGAGATTTCATACCTTTTGTCCGTCCCCTATAAGCACTATCTCGAACTTGTATCTTATTGTTATGGACATTACATTAAACTATAAAATGCGTGCAGTAGCGTGGCCCACGCGTGTGTCACAAGGTTATCGCACACATTTTTATTCAACGGTGTTTAACGAATTTATTGACTACAAAAATATATAACTATCTCTAGTTGTAAATAATTAGGTGGGTCTTTGTTGCTAAAAAATCTGATACCCAGTTTCAATTTAGTGACTACAGATGGCGTTTATGTGATTGACCTTAAAGGAGTTAGCGTTATATATAGCGTTCCTCAAAATTTGTATTATCAACATAGCATCACGTCTGTATTCCCCGAAGGGGTAGGCAGAGGTTTATTACACACCCACGACTCGTCAGCTATGTTTCAGTCCCACGTAATAGGGGGCGAGCCTATTGACGTCTACCGGGCACATTTCCAAACTCCGGGCGCTACTGAGAATTTTTCTTTTTAAGAAAAAGCTCAATAACATTGCCCGAACCGGGGATCGAACCCGAGACCTCATGATTAGCAGTCACATACACTACCGCTACACCACCGAGGCAGTATTATCAAATACAATTATTACTTGTTGATATAATTATTACTGTATTTAATAAAAAAACTCGTACGCCCTTACTAATAAACGTTCTATATTATAATTATGTACCTCTGAATATTATTCAGTATTTTATCTTTGTCACTAATATGACAGTTTTACGTTGAAAGAACGGGACAAACCATTGAGTTACTACTATTCTGAGCTTAAATAATGTTTATTATATATTAGCATACATTTAGTTTTTTAAATGTCAATCTAAGTTTGGAAGATTTATTTCTAATATAAGCTAAAAGTTGCGTTACATGCGCTTGTGTTGCCATTTGAATTTCGTCATTGTTTCGCATTACTAAGTTGTTAAACAGTGATTGATCAAGAATACAAATTTTTATCACTATATTACTTTTCATGGACAGGAAAAAGGAGAAAAACAGAGCCCTATGTCAACCGTTGTAGTCATTGTACATCAAATTCCCTCCTAATGTTTAAAAGTATATTTAAAATTAAGTTTTATTTAAAAATTAAGTCAAAATTCAAAAAGTTCTTATTTCAAAATTCAAAAAAATTACCGCTTATTTTTCTACGTAGGTATATAATCTATTCTAAACAAAACAAAATTATACGGTAATTTGTTAACTCAGAGTTTTGGCGGGAACATGAAGAAGGTCATGTCGTAGCTCTGCATTATTTTCTTAAACTTGTGTTATTTCAAGTATTAATGTGTAAAAGTAGTGGTCTTTTGCTTAACTATTTGTGTATGTGCATTAGTGTTGGCAAGTGATGTAGTGCAGCATAACTTGTTTTTTCGTGTTGCCTCCAAAACTCCATAGAAGCTTCAGTAAAGTCGCCACCGCTTTGCCTTAGCGTGAGTTTGACTTGATTATGACTAACTTTAAATGACTTTGACTTTGACTAATGAAACCAACTTACCTGTGAGGAAGAAATATACCCTAAATAAATCATTGGCAAATATTCAAACTGAGTAGCCATTATTTAAAAAAAAAAATTGTTAACTCAGATTTAAGTTAGTCTGAGTTCGTTAATTAAATTTTTTAATTTATTATGTCTAAGTGATTTTAGTAATTATACTAAGTCAAATTGTCTTTTAATTTTTCGAAAGCCCCACCCTAGAGATAGTGCCGTCTTGGGTGCTTTTAAGACAACAACCCTCGTCCGTTATTGGTCATTTACTCTCCTTGGTGACCATCGTAATATTTGTTGTTGATCTATTTCAGAATAATTTATATTATTCACTTTAGCGTTAGACGTAGGTACTTAGTAATCTTTTACACGATATTTTTGGGCCAGCCCAAACCCCTCTCTAACTCTTAGAAGGGACGCGTGCCTGGACAGTGGGGTATTTAATATCACAATGTTTTGTATACTTTATGCATCAATGATTATAAGAGGTCCTGTCGTGATCGTGGTGAAAAACAATTAAATAATAATATTGATACAAAAATAGCTTTGTGATCACTGTATTTATTTGATTTTATTGCCGTGTGGGGCTGGCCTTAGAATTGTAACGGGAGTCGTAAGAGCCGACTGAGGGAACTCTGGGGGAGTGGGCAGCAGCACTCCCTCGAGTATTAACAACATCCACTGCGATCGCCAACCGGCCTGCCAAGCGCGGCGATTACGGCATTATCCCCCAAGACGGGACTGCTCGTTTTGGCGTTCTCTTGGGGAGGCCTATGTCCAGCAGTGGACATTGAAAGGCTGATGGATGGATGGATGGATTTGATTTTATATATCCCATCTGTGATGATCACTGATGACGATTTTTAATAATAACAATAACCAATTATTCCTTTAAATTGTACCGATCAGGCTGTAATTCTCTCGAGAGCTATAGAAGAACGTTAATGCAAATGCTACCGTGACAGGAGGTGGAATACCAACTTGTGTGGTCAGCATGGTGGGGTTTTAGATGTTCTACTCGCTTTTCCATCACAGTTCCTTTACACTAGGTATATTTCTTTATCCCAATCTGATTGTGTTGATTTAAAAACTAAACCTCAAGTCAGACTTAAAATAAGAGTTTTAAGATTTTCTTAGAGATTTCAATGAAATTTATCTGCGAAATATAGGAACTGGCAGGCGATTTAATTATTCTAAACGTCTAAGAGTCTATGCGCTGGCTTTCGAGAGTATTTTAATAATAAGTAATTTTTCTTTTTTATTATTTTTATATTTCCTTGTAATACGGATTTCGATAAGCAGTTAAGTGCCAAAAAATAGTAATGACTATACATATATCTATGTATAACTACCACTTGTACAACGAATGTTATGCGGTATTTATTTTATTTTATCCAATTCGAAATAATAAGTTAGTGCAATCGTTTATTACTTTAGTACCGAGGAGGCTGATATGACTATATTTAGCTAGATTCTGTCCGTGATATCATCTGAATACAACAAACAAAAAAACACACTTTTGCATAAAATATACTAGTCCAGATGCTAAAGGGATTTAGTAGGTCCCAAGCTACCAGATCCAATAGTTAAAAGTAAAATAGTTAATAATTTTACTAAAATTATAGGCACATTAATAATAAGCTAATTTCCAGTGTAATCTCTTCACGTTTAATATTTAAAAATGTGATTACATAGTTCACTTACCTGTGGTAGTCCTTTGTCTTTTAGCCATTGGTCAGGCTCCTTTAAACAAAAAGTACCATACAGGAGTATCAAGATGAACAATATCGTAGTCATCGAGAAAATTCCATAGTAACCCATTTTCTGAAGTAGAAAGCCGCTTAGACCAATTCCAATTGGCAAGCCAGCCGTCATGCAAAAGTTGACCAGACCAACTCTAAATGTTCTAGATTCTTCTGAAGTAATATCACTAATGTAACTAAATACACCCAAAAACATAACAACCCAACCACCAGTTATAGCAGGAAACAACGTCTCTAAAAACACAGTGATTTGTACGGGTATTTCATAGAAGAAGTAAACATTTAGCAGGTTATTCAGGGATGTTAGAACTTCTCCATAAATCGGCAGCATTATACATATTTTTCTTCTCCCTGTCCTGTCGCTCCATGCTCCCAAGAACATTATAATGATGCAGGGTAGGGCGGTGTTGATAACACCTTTCCAGATGTCTATAGACGAAATCAATTTCTGCACTTCTTTCTCGTACTCTGAGTAATTGGTACTCTTTTTCTGAACCAAAGCATCACAAATTTCGTCACCAAATGCTAAATTTACACGGCAAGCTTTATCCAAATTTAGATTTCCCATAGTGAATCTTGATATCACACTCGGTATAATCAAACCAGCTAGCAAAGGTTCCACAGTTATATTTTCTTTTATGTAACTTAGTTTCTCCGATAGTGTTTTATCTTTGTATAGCTTTTGGATAATATCTTTATTCAAAGGTCTTTCCTCCACATCATCAGGTTTAGGTTTTTCTTCAGACATTGTAACTGTTTTGTTTTCACTGCACTGTTTGATTTATATCACGTTCATTGTTTATAAACAGCCCACGAGCATCAACATTTGTCACTGTTGTAATGTGTGATCTTACTTGATAGACTGAATAATTTCCTTCATATCTCTCTTACCAATACGTTTGTTTATTATCAATTATACACCGATAAAGATAAAATTGAATTCCATTTAGATAAAGAACTTTGTCTTCGTTAATTGGAAATTGGAGTGTACTATAGCACTATATAATAAAATGACATCATTTTATTTTCATTTTTTTTCTGTGGATGTGCGCTCTGCTATAAAGTTAGTCGTTGAGTGAGATCTGTGAAAAGAAGCATTGTTATATAAAGGCAAATTATGCCGTGTTGTTAAAGCTAATGAATACTTTGGTATTCCAGTGATTTGTTTGGATTATCGAAGCAGTGACAGTGAAGTATGCAGTATGCAGTTTTGCTAACATTGTCGCTACATTTAGAATATTATAACGGTATTTTGAAAATATATATCAGATTTTAATAATATTGGATATAATTAAAAACATTGGAAGTTGTCGAATGAAAGTTATTCGGACGACAATATACGCATTATGTTATAAGAGCAGGGTCCTTTTAATTTCTCTAAAAAAATGTTACACAGTCCTAGTCTCGCTTATACTGGTGGAGATTTTATTGGGACCCGTCGATAGCCATCCATTCATTAAATTTCTATAGGATCCCTAGGTGTAATAAATAGAAATAAGTATTCTTATAATTGCTGAGCCCATGAGCGGCAGTTACAATTTCTCATCAGGGCCCACCTGATGATGATAATAGATCACCACATAAAAAATTAAAGTTATCAAAGATAAAGAATAGCTTATTACATGCATTAAAAACTTAAAGGGATCGTTAGTAATAGCATATAAAGTAAGATTGTATGTATGGATTATATGCTGTTGCTAATAATACTTTACAAAAAACACGTAAAATTTACACTTGCAAGAACTCAAGTCACTCATTGTTTAGCCACGTTCCCATAATTATAAATTATTCTTTAAATATTGCAGTTAAACAATATTATTAAGTTTTTATCGTAAATAAAAAATACCAAAACCAAAAAAAAAAATAACAATAAATATTTCAATGACAGTTTTTACTAAATAAAACAAAGCATCACGCCTGTACCTCCTAAGGGGTAGGCAGAGGTGTATTACACACCCACGCTTCGCCAGCTATGTTTAAGTCCCACGTAATAGGGGGCGAGCCTATTGCCGTCTACCGGGCACATTTCCAAACTCCGGGGTGCTACTGAGAATATTTCATTTTACAAAAAAGCTCAATAACACTGCCCGTGCTGGGGATCGAACCCGAGACCTCACGATCAGCAGTCGCTTACGCAACCACTGCCCTACCGCGCGAGTTTTTACTAAAATAACAACTTAAATATAGTCAGAAGCAAAGTACCATTTGTAAACACCTTATTTTCCGATTCATAGAACTGTGACCATAGCGTGGGACTAATAGATCATAATGAGGTGACTTGTGTCCACGTGCAGCTACAATCTAGACAAATGACGTCTGTCCATATAAATTAATAAAAACAATAAGTCATGCTTAACTAATGAGTAATTAAAGAGTATAGCATAGTTAACTAAAGAGTTTTCAAAACAACAAAGATTCAATTGCAAGAATTTAAATTAAGAATGAACATAAAAACATAAACATAGCATCACGCCTGTTTTCCTCGAAGGGGTAGGCAGAGGTGTATTACATACTCACAGTTCGCCAACTATGTTTTAGTCCCACGTAATAGGGGTTAACCTATTGCCGTCTACCTGGCACATTTCCAAACTCCGGGCTGCTACTGATAATTTTTCTTTTTACGAAAATGCTCAATAACTTTGCCCGACCCAGGGATCGAACCCGAGACCTAATGATCAGCAGTCGCTTACACTACCCCACAGAGACACACATACAGACCACAGAGACAGTTTTATTGAGTTATTTTATTGAGTTTTACCTAAGAATGAACAATATAAAATATAAATTCTAAAGTGCATGTCCGTGATATGGCAGATAAAATACAAGAAGACCGTTTGAATTGGCTGTTTTACGAAAACCGGCAAGAGAGTAACAATAATAAAATTAATTTATTTCACTCACCAAACCAGAATACATTGATAAAGAAACTAAACCTAAAGGTGTGATAAATATTAATAATAATTGTGGATCGCTCGTGCCTGAAGTAGGCAAAATATTACCTGTGTTACAGGTCACCAGGTACGCTCTCGGACTCTGGTTATAGGTACTATAGAAATTATACTAGTTAAGTTTCGCTAAGTAACCAATGTCTGGCCATGCCACTTCTGCAAAAACCAAGCAAAAGAAAGTGAATTCAAGAGGTATTGGCATTATGGTAGATGACATCCAATTTGTGCGTAAATTGTCAGTTGATCTTAGAAATTTTTCTTCTATACTTATTATAAAGCTGTAACAGAGCTGTGTCGGTACATTTGAAATATTTGAGAAAATCTGTATTGGGCTATATGTGGCATGTCTTCACACAGAACAATTTTTTTGTATAATTTTGTCAGTTTTCTGTTTCTTCGTTCGCGTATCACACAAAAACACACGGATTTTGACATAACTTTTTTATTTGGTAGCTCTTGATTAGACTTAAAAACTGGTATACATCTTATCCTGCTACTATACCGGGAACCTGAGATATAACCTAAAAAATGTAGCTTTTGCTTTTTACAAATTCAGCTCTGTTACAGCTTTATAATAGTATACGAGTATATAATATATGTGCCGTGTGGGGCCGGCTTTAGAATTGTCCCACCCCTCTCCACCCATGGGAGTCGTAAGAGCCGACTGAGGGAATACCGGAGGAGTGGGCAGCAGCACTCCTTCGAGTATTAACAACATCCACTGCGATCGCCAACCCGCCTGCCAAGCGTGACGATTACAGCACTATCCCCCATTCTTTGGGAGGCCTATGTCCAGCAGTGGACGTTAAAAGGCTGATGGATGGATGGATGGATATAATATATATCAAAGTAAAATAGTGTCTAATTACGCTTGTTGGCTTTTAAGTTGCTGAAGGTACTTCTTATTGTACTTACAACAATCCTTCCTTCTAAATAAGTTATTAAATGCATATATGTACTTAAATATAATGTTTTAAATTTACTAATAGCTCTAACGACAATGTTTTAAAAAAAAAACAAATATTATTTTATGCCAGTTCAATAAAAGGTTGCCTTGGAAAGATTAAATTCGTGTTAATAAATAATGATTGCAATTATAATGATTAAGAACATAATTACCTGTCTTTATTATTTTCGAATAACATGAATGAAACTTACCTACTTAGATGTTTTAATGAAAAAACAACCTTAATTCACAATTTCAACAGATCACAAACCTCACAACATTTCATAGTCGTTACCTTCAGCTAAAAATAAGACGTCTGGGCTTAGAGTGAGTGTCCATTGATCAGAGACTGCCTTGTGTAGAAACCAATTACCTACTTTAAGTTTACGGATCTGACTATTTAGGGCCATCATTTATTGCTGTAGTCAATTGTAGTACTGAGCTGTACTCATTCATTCGGTAGTTATATGCTATGTGACATACAGACTGTCTCGTTAGTGTATTCTTAAAAATATCAAACATAATTCTTTATACAACTTGCGTGGCAAACAAGCATACGGCCCACCTGATGGTAAGCGGTTACCGTAGCCTATAGATTCTAGCAACACCAAAGGCATCACTCGCACGTCACCATCTTAAAGGAAAGGGATAGGAGGCGTATAGGTAAGACACTAAGAAGAGGATATGAAGGAGAGTATAGGGAAGGAATTTGGGCCTCTTGCGTTCTCACCCACCATACGACACAATGGTATGAGTAACTACTGGCGTTACCCGCTGATCTTTTGTGAGAGGATCCGATCGAGCAGGCCCTGCCACTACTATTTTCTTGTAGGGGGCGTGTAAGGCTACTATAGGAAGTAAGTAATGGTCACCCATTGCAGATACTACTTACTTGTTATCGGACCCAAGCGGGTCGGTACCGCCGTCTGCCATGTGAACGACCGTGAAGCGCCTGGTTGTGTTTTGGTCATAGTTACAGATAACCCTCCACTCATGCACTTCAATTGACTGCATATATGGTGGAGTGGTTCAATTTTCACCCAGGACATATAGGTATTTGTGTGATCCACAAATAAATAAATATTCACGGACATTTTCACACAACGCCCTCTGGTCCCAAACCAAGCGGAATGCTTGTACTATGGGTACCAGACGTGTGGGGCCAGCTTTAGAATAGTACCACCCCCCCTTCTACCCATGGGAGTCGTAAGAGCCGACTGAGGGAATATCAAAGGAGTGGGCAGCAGCACTCCTTCGAGTATTAACAACATCCACTGCGATCGCCAACCCGCCTGCCAAGCGTGGCGATTACGGCACTATCCCCCATTCTTGGGGAGGCCTATGTCCAGCAGTAGACTTTAAAAGCTGATGGATGGATGGATGGGTACCAGATTTATGGATATAATACATTTAAAAAAAATCAGCATAATTGGCCGAGCCGTGTTCGAGTTCTGCGCTTAGCAATACATTTAGTGATTCAATATTATTTACATAGATAACAAATAGTAGATTCTCGTGCCTCTAATAGCACGTTAAGCCTCAGGTCTTGTGTTTGATCTTCCCTCTATCGGAATGTTGTGCTAACAGATTATGCAAGTGTGAGGTTCAAAGGCGCGTGGTTTTTGTACACACAATACAAGGAAAGGATGTGTGCGAGGGATGTGTTGTGCGGGATCTGCGCGAGGGATGTGTTGTGAGGGATGTGTGCTAGGCATACACGCGAGTGAAAAAATAGTAGTCACTAGAGCGCAGACGGTTTCACAGACTCGCTACGCATCCTGACACTGCTCAGCAGGTCTAGCACGTCTTCAGTGAAAAGACTTACACCGTTCCACAGCCTCACTACACATCCTTGCTCCGCCCAGCTACCTTACATATCTCTGGGGGAAATGTAGCCTTAGCCTTCTAATCCACCTCCTATCTCTTTCCAGGGAGATAGCGACTTGCGAGTGTTGCCTCTGGTGTTGCTAGCGTCTAAAGGCTACGGTAGCCACTAACCATAAGATGGCTGTATGCTGTTTGCCACCCATATAATATAACTAGCCTTTGCCCGCGGCTCCGCCGCAGCCAAAAGCTAGTTTTTCGGTTATATCTCAGGTTCCACATACCAGTTTTTAAGTCTAATCAAGGCCTTTCAAATAAAAAAAGTTGTATCAAAATCTGTCCGGTAGATTTTGCGTGATGCGCGAACAAACAAACAGATAAATAGAAAAACAGCCAAAAAAAAAAAAAAATGTTTTGGGTTTAGACATGCCTATATAGCCTATTACAACTATTTTTTCTCAAATATCTTGAATGTACAGACACAGCTCTGTTACAGCTTTATAATAGTATAGATAATAATAAAAAGCCTTTTTATTTCCCATCACCTGAGTATTACATGCAAAATAATAATGTGTGTTAACTTCCACTTTTAATGCTATATCAATACTAAGTATTATAAAACTGTAACAGAGCTGTGTCTGTACATTTAAGATATTTGAGAAAAAATGACTGTAATGGAATATATAGGCGTGTCTAAACGCAAAACATTTTCTATTTAGATTTTTTGTCTGTCTGTTTTTTTGTTCGTGCATCACGCAAAAACTACTAAACAGATTTCGATGCAACTTTTTTATTTGATAGATCTCGATTAGACTCAAAAACTGGTATACATTTTATCCCGCTACTATATATATATATTTTTGTAATATCCAGAGATATTACAAAAAAAAAACAAAGTTACCGTTGTAAGATGTTTTGCTGTATCTACCTAGGTATTGGTACTTATAATGGAACAACCTTTCCTTATAAGCAATACGAAAGTCTTACTTAGTTAGGTTATTCCAAATACGTACTTAAAATAGCGGTTGAATAAAAAAATAACAAACTGCCCTAAAATCACGTTAATTCCCCAAGTAGTAACATTGTATTTCATTTAGATTAGATTTACATAAATAACGTAGCCTATTTTGTTTCTATTTTTTATTGCTTATGGTGTCAGACGAGCTACAGCCCAAATGATGGTAAGTGGTAACTTACTGTCAAGCTACTGCTATAATTTAATTTTAAGGATATGAAATAATAAAATATATAACATAGGGCTGCTTCATGGCCGTTCAAAAGGGATAAGGTGGTACCAACCCGCTCGGGCCCGATAACAAGTGAGTACTCCCACTTGGTATCCAAACCTACCACCAGTAATGCAATGTGTGATAATTGCTAGCTGCCCTCATAGGTCTCGCACGACACCCGCGGAAAAGAATGGGTGGAGTGGTCCGTCACCACACAGATTAAAAATGTACAGCCTCCGAAAAACCTTATATCTAAAATGTACTTATATACACAGCTCTGTTACAGATATCTTCTATTACATATAATAAAATTGAAGTGTCTAATTGGTAATGTTATGAACAGTTTTTTACTAAATGTATACAAGAGTATATACGCCTATACTTTTTTTTTTTGTTAAGGCAGGAAAAAATGTTCCTAACCGCACACCCCGCCGTTCGGGGCAACGAACAGGGTAGTGTGGGGCCTTCACCCACTAAAGAAACCCGCCGTGTGCCGTCTCTCCGCCTTTCTTGGCGGGCCACTGGAACTATGTCACATTCCTTCGGTGGTATATACGCCTATACCTAACAAAATACCAATTTTTAAAGTTTTTGTCTGTCTATGTGACTGTTTGTTCCGGATAATCTCTGAAACGGCTGAACCGATTTGGACGGGACTTTCACTTGCAGATAGCTGTTGTTACAGCGCGTAACTTAGTGTACTTTTATTTTGGAAAAGCAATTGCGGTTCCGTGAAAAAAAAAACATGAAATCGTGAGTTAATAAAATCTCCTGAATGGCTAGACATCAGTCTTGAACGGGACTTTCACTAGCAGATAGCTTGCGCGTTGTTATAAGGAGTAACTTAGGTTTTTTTTATTGTATTTAGTGCCACGGCCCATTTGCTGGTAAATGGTAACCGACGCTCATGGTCTCAACTATACCGAGAGTATTGTCAAGCTGCTGCTCACCATTTCATTTCACAGATATGAAATGAAAGAAATAACAGCTCCCGCTACAGCCAAAACATTACGCTGTGCTTCATGGCCGGTCACACGGGAGGTGGTGGTACCAACCTGCTCGGGCCTGATACCAAGTGAGTGCTCCCACTTGGTACCCAGCCCTACCACCAGTCATGCAATGGATGATAATTGCTTACTTCCCTTAGTCGCCACGCGTGTGCGCATGTCATATGCGACACCCGTGGGAATGGATACCGATTCAAATAGATACGTACCTATACATATAAATCGAATATACATCCAATATACATAATATACTCCAACTAGCTTCTGCCTGTAGTTTCATCTATGTGGCCTGCAGGCTATAAATGAAATATTTTTTTAGGAACAAACATTATATGTTAGTTATACGCAGTTATTACCTAGGATTTAGGCCCAGATTAAGTATCTAGGCCTGGTGCTGGACGGGCGGTGGCGCTTTCGCGAGCACTTCCGTCAACTGTCACCGAGGCTCGTCGGTGCGGCGTCCGCCCTTGCACGGCTCATGCCGAATATGGGCGAACCCAACAATGCGTGCCGATGGCTTTACGCGGGGGTGGTCCGGTCGATGGCGCTGTACGGCGCACCCGTGTGGGCGGAGTCCCTTTACGCACTGAACAGGGCTCTTCTGTGGAGGCCACATAGAGTCGTCGCGTCCAGGGTCATACGAGGATACCGCACGGTGTCGACGGAGGCAGCCTGCGCGTTGGCCGGAATCCCTCCGTGGGACTTGGAAGCGGAGGTGCTCGCCGAGGTGTGTCAGTGGGCATCGCGAGAGCGGGACGGGGGCGGACGCACCCTACTCAGGGAGGTGGCCAGGTGGCAGGACGACGCCCGCTTAGCTGCCATGGCCAGATGGAGGGCACGGTTGGAGGCGCCCCGGGCCGGTCTTTGGACTGTAGGGGCACTCCAGCCGGTGCTGGAGGAGTGGGCGGGCCGACGGCACGGAGTCCTTACCTGTCGGGGCACGGTTGCTTCGGCAGATATCTGCACATCGCAAGGAGGAAAGCGACTCCGGGCTGTCACCACTGCGGCTGTGACGAGACGAAATTGTAAACAAACACACATATAATATTGCAAAATCTCGAAAAGTCTGAGGTGTGTGCGGTGAGGTATCAACCTTGGACTCGGGATTGAAATCGATACCACTGTTGTTTGCAGTCCTTAGTTTTACCGCTAGGCTATCACTGCTATTATGTTTTTACATGCTGGTATTAAAAAGTTGTTATTTAAATATTATAAACAGACACTTAATTTTTATTTATTTGCTTAAATTAATTATTTAACGTAGGTAACTAAAGTAGTGTATAAACTTCCTGGTGAATCACAAACATAATATCGTTCCATCAATAAACTGCATTGTAATGTGGATGAAGCTGTTAATTAAACACTATAAATGTGCCTGATCTACCCCCTCACAAACTAGAACTAAGATTAGTGTACCCATCATACTACTTCGTAATTTAAACCCACCGAAATTGCAAAGAAATGTTTTAAAAGGACTTTTAATATCCGAATATGGAAAAGGTGAGACGGTATCTATACTACGAATTCCCATAATATCGTTGAATTTTACCTTTAAATTCAAAAGAGTTCAATTTCAAAGGTTGATTTATTTATTTTTATGAAATTCCACGTGGACGAAGTTGCGGGTAACAGCTAGTTATATATTTTTCTACAGTTAATTTCTATTTTTCTTCACCGTGATTTTTATTAGATAGGCACCCCTATTTGGGTGTAGGTCTCCTCTAGTTTAATCCAGTTTTCTCTGTCTTTAGCGCGTTTCATCCACTTCTTTCCTGCTGTTGCTATTATGGCATCACTCTATCGTTTCATTGGTCTCCCTTTTCGTCTATTACCGCTTGGTCCATTCCATCTCGTCACTTTTATTGTCCATCGCTTATCGCTGTATCGTGGCCCGCCCATCGCCATTTTAACTTTTGACTATAGTTAAGGACGTCAATTAGTTTTGTTTGCCGCTCATGTAGTATATATAAAAAAAACATGCCAAGTGTTTAAAATATTTCTATAATTTGCATATTTTTTATAAAACTAACAAATGCTAAAGTGAGTTTGTTTGTTTGGTACGTTATCACGGTGTTTCTAGTGGTAGAAACATAGCATGACGCCTGTATTCCCCGAAGGGGTAGGCAGAGGCGTATTACACAACCACGATTCGCCAGTTATGTTTAAGTCCCACGTAATAAGGGGCGAGCCTGTAGACGTCTACCGGGCACATTTCCAAACTCCGGACTGCTACTGAGAATTTTTATTTTTAGGAAAAAGCTCAATAACATTGCCCGACCCGGGGGTCGAACCCGAGACCTCATGATTAGCAGTCGCATACACTACCGCTACACCACCGAGGCAGTTAGTAGAGCCATGCTTTTCGTAGGATGAATGGGTCGGCTCGATCGGGAAAGCCCCTCTCATAGAAGATCGGCCTAAAGCAACGGTTGGTAGTACTACCGTTGTGTTTCATATGATGAGTGAGAGAGTCTTATACTTGCTAGTCTATAGGCTACAGTACCTGTAACCAGCAGGTGGGCCTGTATGATTGTGCATCACTGGCGTAGTATAAAAAAAAACAATCACTGTGAAATGTTGCATGCAAATAGTCCAGAAGAGAACATAAGTTACTTTTACATTCTGCATAAATAAATTGTTTGCATGGGATAGCTTTCTTACATAGAGATAATTTATTATCAGGTTCGATCCCGGGGTCGGGCAATGTTAATGAGCTTTTTCCTAAAAAGAAAAATTCTCAGTAGCAGTCCGGAGTTTGGAAATGTGCCCGGTAGACGTCTATAGGCTCGCCCCCTATTACGTTGGACTTAAACATAGCTAGCGAACCGTGGGTGCGTAATACACCTAACATAGGTACAGGCGTGATGCGATGTCTCTTTTATATTTTTTTAGAGATAATTATTGTACTACCTATAGAGTGATTTATTTATATTCTGAACACGGACAGAGCTGCGGGCCTAGTTTTATATGCACAATAACGTACATGGTTATTTTTCTTCAACTCAAGGGTTTATAACTGTAACTGCCGGCGGACCACTGAAGTAATGTAACACAGTTCCAGTGGTCTACCATTACAGGCGGAGAGATGGCACACGGCGGGTTTATTTGCTGGGTGAGGGCCCCCCACTACACTGTTCGTTTCCCCGAACGACGGGGTGTGTGGTTAAGTACATTTTTTCTCATTTAACAAAAAGAAGAGCTATTACTAAACAAAACTACTGTCATGAACAGAATGTCATTACATTGTTCAAGATGTTTACAAACTTTAATCAGTCGATGATATTATTTATTGCAATCTATATAATAACATGTACGATTAACGATTAAAGTAGTACTTGTAATGTTGCCACAACATAACGATATATTAGATTTATTCTATATTGTAGAGTATCACAAGAATAAATTATTCATATAATTTGGCGTCCAGTGCGTCTTCTGCGAGTCGGAAGATTGTTGGTATTGCACATAGTGGCAGACGTGCCACGGCGCACCTGATGTCAAGTGGTAACCGTCGCTTATGGACTCAGCTATACCGAGAGTATTATTAAGCCGCTGCTCACCATTTCATTTCACAGATAATATGAAATGAAAGAATTAACGGCTATCTCCTGCTACAACCAAAACACACCGATGTGTTTAATGGCCGGTCACACAGGAGATGATGGTACCAACCCGTTCGGCTCCGATATCAAGTGAGTACTCCCACTCGGTACCCAGCACTACTACCAGTAATGCAAAGGGTGATAATACTTACTTCACTTAGTCGCCTCGTACGACACTCGCGAGAAAGAATGGGGTGGTGACACTTGTATTCTTAGCCCGTCACCATACCACACGTCATTTCAAGATCGCGCTCTGCTGCCTTCTTTGCGTACATAATCTCCTTGTAAAACGAACCATGGTCTGGATCATGGCTAGAAGTGCGAGGTATTCTATATTTTTTCTGAGTTCTGCATTCTCAATCGCCTAGTGCAATCAGTATACTTCAAGTTAAACGTATGACGTAATATATTTCAACGAATACAGAAGAAAGAAGAAAACAGAATTCCTTTATGACAAACAGAATGAATGTGAAGATTAAAACAATATTTATGGTTATCACTACTGAATTAAGATTTTTAAATAATTATTACTTTTTTTTTATTACATTTGGCGGCAGACGAGCCATGGTCCATCTGATGGTAAATGGTAACCGTCGCCCATGGACTCGACTATACCGATAGTATTGTCAAGCCGCTGCTCACCAATTCATTTCACAGATGAAATGAAATATAAACGGCTATCTCCTGTTACAGCCAAAATGCAACGATGTTATTCACGGCCAGCCACACAGGAGATGGTGGAACAAACCCGCTCGGGCCGGATACCAAGTGAGTACTCCCACTTGGTACCCAGCCCTACCACCAGTCGTGCAATGGATGATAATTGCTTACTTCCCTTAGTCGCCTCATACGACACCCGTGGGAAAGAATGGGGCTTGTATTCTTAATCCGTCACCACACGGGAAGCTTACTGCGCCTAGAGTCAGATAGGCTAGGAGCTATATGTTGCATCTATACAACCAGTTATAATTTATTTAAATTGCGTATCACCATTGCCATTTAAATTAAAAAAAAACCTTACAGCTACCTAACACTCAAGTAAGATTATAAACGCTTTGTTATCATGTCATGCAGGCGCAGAGTCTTAGGCAAGATCAGATTTAATGTTTCCTGATCACGGCGAGGCATTGACGATTACTCAATCTTGGTTAGCGTGTTTGTATTAGTTTAAACTAGTTGCATTCTATCTATGGAAAGATCAGCAGCTTTTACTGCACAGCTGATAAGTCAGGGGTCAGGTCAGCCTTGCTTATCCCAGCATGAATGGGCCGGCTCGATCGGGGAAGTACCACCCTGTTACGAAAAATCACCGTGAGACAACGCTAGGTACTACTGGCAACCACTGAAGCAATGCAACACAGTTCCAATGTGATCTGACAATAGAAGCGGAGAGATGGCACATTGCGGGTTTATTAAATAGGTGAGAGCCCCACACTACCATATCCGTTGCTCCTAACGACGGGGTGTATAAAAATAATAATAGTATAAAATAAATAATACTATAAAAATATATAGATGGCGCTAATTTTAAGAAGTACTACTATATAAGTTCTATAGAAGTAGTTCTCACTAAATAAGGTAGATAGCGCTGGATTTAGTGTATGAACGAATCGACCATACATACTGACCTACAAACCCTAGTCGACGTAATGGCATAAGATTGTAAGAAAAGGGGCCTACGTGTGAATGTGGGCAAAACCAAAATAATGGTTTTTGAAAGAGAAGAAGCCAGAACAGATGTTAGAGTAGCAATAGGAAATGGTGTGCTAGAACAAGTGCATGAATTTGTATATCTTGGATGTGGATTCAGTCGGGAAGGTACACCACTGATGTAGAGAGAAGAGTGAATGCAGGAAATAGAGTGAACGGAGCATTGGGACGACTTCTCGGCAGTCATCACCTCAGCCAGATGGCACGTGGCGCAATACACAATGCAGTGCTTGTCCCAACGTTATTATAGGGAAGCGAGAGTTGGGTATGCAAACAGAAGCGTGAAAGTAAAATCAATGCGATCGAAATGCGATCTCTGCGGAAAATCTGTGGAGTGAGGCTGACTGACCGCATTCGTAACGACGACGTAAGAGAGCGAGTAGGTATGAAAGAGAGTATTGGTGGAAAAATGCGAAAGGGAATGCTCCAATGGTTCGGACATGTGGAAAGAATGCCGGACGAGCGATTGGTTAAGAATATATACAATGCGAAAGTTAAAGGATGTAGGTACAAGGGAAGACCGAGACTCACCTCATGAAATCGTGCTCGGCGAGGGGCGACTACCCCCCGCCCGCGCTGTCAACGCCCGCCGATAAACGTCAGCGAGCACTTCCGCCTCCAGATCCCACGGGGAGGTTCCGGCCAACGCACAAGCTGCATCGGTCGAGATCGTGCGGCACCGGCGTATTGCCCTGACCGCTACGACCCTCTGTGGACGCCACAAAAGGGCCCTATTGTGAGCGGCCAGGGACTCCGCCCACACGGGCGCGCCGCACAGTACCATTGACCGTACTACCCCCGCATAGAGTCACCGACACGTGAGACTCGATCCGCCCAGATTCAACACCCAAAGCGGACGCCGTGCCGACGAGTCTTGGCGTAAGACGGCGAGTACCCACCTCAACGCTTCGCTTATGAGGTGTGCAAAAAACAAATGTAATGACTTGTTTAATCTTAAACACAGTTATACAATTAGGCCAGGAAACGTAGATACATTCATGCATGATTCAAGACAAATTCGTTGTAGAAATTTATAATTTTTTTTCTATCTATACGTCTATTATCGATATAGATATATCCAATAATCATGGTCAGAGGTATGTGCTGGGTGAGGATCTTGGACTCAAACTCAATACTACAGTCTTTGCAGTTTTATCACTAAGCTATCCCATTTTTTTTTTTTATTAAGGCGGGATATAATGTACCCAACCGCATACCCCGTCACTCAGGGAAATGATCAGCCCCCTTAGAATGAAACACGAAACGTTATAGATGAACTTTCGTTTCGATTCATTGTAATTGATCAACAGTCCGACGCGTGATTCCTGATTAGTCAAGATTTCGACGCGTGATTCAGACGACCAATCACAATGAAGTGAAACAAAGGTTCGTCTAACGTTTCATTTTTCATTCTAAGGGGGCAGGGTAGTGCGGCCCTCACCCACTAAATAAACCCGCCGTGTGCTGTCTGTCCACCTGAATTGGCGGCCACTGAAGTTATGTTGCATTACTTCAGTGGTATCGCTAAGCTATCCCTGCTAATTTGAGCTTGTAATTATTATAATGTGTATTGCAGCCTTTTTTATTTCATTTTATTAACTGCTGCTAAAGATATTGGGTTTTCCGTCAAGAGATTCTCATATACAGCCTTTTTATTTTTTGTTAAGGCGGGAAAACATGTGCCTAATCGCACAAGCAATCATTCGGGGCGACGAACAGGGTAGTGTGGGGTGTTCATCCACTAAAGAAACCCGCCATGTGCCGTCTCTCCGCCTGTATTGGCGGGCCATTGGAACTATGTTAAGTACATTATTTCAGTGGTTTTTAAATACATCCATCCATCCATCAGGAAATAAGCCTCCCCAAAATAGGGGATTTCACCATAATCTCCACGTTTGGTAGGCGGGTTGGCGATCGCAGTGGATGTTTTTAGTACATAGGGGAACGCTGCTGCCCGGTCCCCCAGTAATCCCTTAGTCGGCTTTTACGACTCCCATAGGAAGAGACGGGGTTCTTGGTGCCGGCCCCACACGGCAAAGTGCCGGCCCTACACGGAAAAATTTTATATACAGCCTGGAGTTTATTGGCGGTGTTTCATCCTCATGCCTCGGAATGCACGTAAAGACGTCCTACACTCGATCTCTCTGCGGTTGTGTCGAAATTCCTTTCCATCAGACTATGAGAGTGAGGAAACACAGACTGCACTAATGTTTGCGCACGTATTGGTGCTCTATGGCACGTTTATGACTTGTGGCTGTTCACAATGACTGAAACTTACGCTCTGGAGATCATTATAATAATTATAAAGCTGTAACAGAGTTGTGTACATTAAATATATTTGAGCTAGTATAGGCGTGTCTAAACACAAAACGATTATTTTTAGATTTTTATCTGTTTATCTGTTTGAGTGTTTGTTTGTTAGCGCATCGCGCAAAAACTACTGAACGGATTTTGATACAACTTATTATTTGATAGCTCTTGATTAGACTTAACAACTGGCATACATTTTATTCAGCTACTACATCGGAAACCTGAGATATCACCAAAAAACTAGCTTTGCGTGCGAAGCCGCGGACAAAGGCTAGTTATAATAATATAACAAATGTTCACGGGCATTTCATACAACGCCCTCTGGTCCCAAACTAAACTTAACGCTTGTGCTATGGGTACCAGATTACGGATATAATACTTATATTATTTTTTTTTGTAAATACATACATATATTATAATAGATAGAAAACACCCAGACGCAGTACAACTATCTGTGTTTATCACACAACTAATTGTCCTGAGTTGGAATCGAACCCACGACCTCGTGCACGGAAGTTGGTTACACTACGCCACGAGGCCCGTCATTATTAATACAAAATTAAAAAAAAACAAACTTTAGTGTTATTATTTTTATTTTTCTGCAACACTTGTTGCTGTTGTGAGATCTCTCAATTCTTGACGTTTTTTTTCTTTTGTTTCCCGCAAGTGTCGCGTAAAGAACCAACTGAAATTAACATAAATACATATTTTTAGATCGTTACTATATAAATAATAATAATAATAAATCTATTAAATAGTTTCTTACAGTATAATAATGTACGTGTAGGTATATTTTTTAACGCTAGTTAAGAAAAATACTTGTGCCTGAACTAGGTAATCCTGTGTTTCAGGCTGAAATCTCTGATAGTTTGTGGAAACAGATAACATACTATAAAAGCTACAAGTGCATTATTATAATAAATAGTCCGTCTTTGAAGTTTTCTTATTTCATGTACTAGTATTATGCTTCTTCCACTATTGGTTAAGTGAATTCGTTCAGGACTACGTTTTATTTTTCAAAAAGTATTATCTTCATAATAGGTACTCTATAGCTAGTACTACTACTAGTTATCATCACGGCATGTCCCTTGTGGGGTAGGCAGAGAGAACAGAGTGCGGAGAGGCTCTATTCTTGCATACATCTCTTGCTTCTTCAACATTCATAATTCTCTTTATACACGCTCGATATCATATATCGCTAGTAATCAAAGAATGTTAATAATCAAAGAATGAGCGCCAATGTTGCCAGCCTTATAGACACCTTGCCAGAAATACTATATATCTGATTAGTCCATTTCTACAACATTCACTCTGATGATAATTGGTGGTGATGGTTTATTACGACGGGTTGGCATGCTGTAGTGGCAATGGGCAGGCCACATCGCTCCACGAAACGACGACCATTCGGGAAAAAAGTTTCTCAAGTAGCGACCGCGTATCGGACGGCGCAGCGTAGGGCGGCCCTCCACCAGATGGACCGATGATCTGGTCAAAGCCGCGGGGAGCCGTTGGATGCGGTCGGCGTATGACCGCTCGTTGTGGCGTTCTCTTGGGGAGGCGTATGTCCAGCAGTGGACGTTGAAAGGCTGATGGTAGGATGGATGATGGTATACATTACGCGGTGGCTAGCTCCCGCTACAACTAATACACAACGGGGTGTTTTACGGTTGGCCACCCGTACCTTCCCACATAGGCCCTCTAATAAGTGAGTATATAGGTGTTCTACCTTAGTACCCAACCTTACCTGTGATGTAATGATAATTTCTTACTTCCCTCTGTCGCCTCCTACGTCACACGAGGGAAACAATAGGGTGGTGATACTTGTATTATTTTATAACTGCTTAGAAGTTTAGAATGTTAAAATATATTTTGATATTTAGATATTTTTATATACCTATATTTTTAGCATTTGACATGCATCTGGACGGTCCAGGAGATGCAGGTTCGAATCCTGCTCGTGACTGTTATTTTCAATTTCACATTTTTCACTTTGTGTTTAATATATATTTTCATATCTACTTTTATATATTTTTTAGCATTTGACATGCTTAGCCATATAAATTAACACGGTGGGGAAATGTGAAATCGAAAATAACAGTCACGCATCACCCAAGACGTAAAGAATGTGTTTTGAAAATTCACAGTCCCGAGCAATTGTCCCGATGGCTGAATTGGCAAAGCATCTGGGACGTTATTTCAGGAGATGCAGGTTCAAATCCTGCTCATGACTGCTATTTTTAATTTCAGATTTTCGCTCTTTGTGTTAATATTGAAGTATACTCACACTAAAATAACAATAGCCGGCAAGGTCATAATAGCACTGAATATGAAGACTGCTCCACTAAATTTAGTTATTGTGTTTGCATATAACGCTGAGTATGTTGGATCGAAAACTAGAGCAGCCAGGGTCTCCACCAGACTGAATAACGAATTCATTTTACCTGAAATAAATAGTGCGTTTGAATTATCATATTTTTATGTAGTACACAGTAGTAGGAATCTCCTATCAATATTTCTATTGCAGAATATTTGTATGTACAATGAAAACGAATATTAAAACATCATAAATGAAATAATATTTAAGCATTGAATTCAATCAAAATAAAATGTGCTCTAATATTTTTTTTAAATTAGTACTTACTTAACAACGGAAACGATTAATAACTAGAGAAATGAACGTACAACAAAATTAAGTTATACGAAAACTTTTTAATTAAATGTGGATATTTTATGCAACATGCCTAATTTATATTAAACACAAACTATGATGTTTGTTCATATTGATCTACCTATATTTTAGCACTTGATATGCTCAGCTACTCTTAAAGTACAAATTATAATTTGTAAATAAGCAAAAAGAGTATTTTAGTATGGCAGAAGATTGTAAGAAAAGGGGCCTACGTGTGAATGTGAGCAAAACCAAAATAATGGTTTTTGAAAGAGAAGAAGCCAGAACTGATGTTAGAGTAGCAATAGGAAATGGTGTGCTAGAACAAGTGAAGGAATTTGTATATCTTGGATGTGGATTCAGTTGGGATGGAAGGTACACCACTGATGTAGAGAGAAGAGTGAATGCGGGAAATAGAGTGAACGGAGCATTGGGACAACTTCTCGGCAGTCATCACCTCAGCCAGAAGGCACGTGTCGCAATACACAATGCAGTGCTTATCCCAACGTTATTGCATGGAAGCGAGAGTTGGGTATGCAAAAAGGAGCATGAGAGTAAATTCAATACGGTGGAAATGCGATCTCTGCGAAGAATATGTGGAGTGAGGCTGACGGACCGCATTCGTAACGACGACGTAAGAGAGCGAGTAGGTATGAAAGAGAGTATTGGTGTAAAGATGCGAAAGGGAATGCATCGATGGTTCGGACATGTGGAAAGAATATTTAGATATTTTTATATATATTTTTAGCATTTGACATGCTTAGCACTATACATTAAACACAAAGTGAAAAATGTGAAATCGAAAATAACAGTCAGGAGCAGGATTTGAGCCTGCATCTCCTAGATACCATCCAGATGCTTTGCCAATTCAGCCATCGTGACACTTCACTTTCACTTTGTGTTTAATGTATAGTGCTAAGCATGTCAAATGCTAAAAATATATATAAAAATATCTAAATATTTATAGGGTTTGCGTCATTATTAGGTAAAAATCTTAATTGTAAAATTAAGTTTACCTGGTCGGTATAATGTATGAAAATACTTCCGACAGATGGCGCAGGCGTCAGTATGATGTGTTATCGAAATTAGCAGTCAGGAGCAATTGTCAGGATGGCTGAATTGGCAAAGCATCTGGACGGTATCCAGGAGATGCAGGTTCAAATCCTGCTCTTGACTGTTATTTTCGATTTCACATTTTTCACTTTGTGTTTAATGTGGAAAGAATGCCGGACGAGCGACTGGTTAAGAAGATATACAATGCGAAAGTGGAAGGATGTAGGTACAGGGGGAGACCGAGACTCACCTACCTAGACCAAATCGGTCATGTATTGAAGGAAGGTGGAGTCAGGAGTCTCCGAAACCGGCGAGCGTGTATGAAGAGATGAATGTTGAGGAAGCGAGAGATGTATGCAAGAATAGAACCTCTTGGCACTCTGTTTCTCTGCCTACCCCGCAAGGGAAATGGCGTGATGATAAGTAAGTAAGTAAGTAAGAGTATTTTAGTACGAGCGGGAATGGAACCGGCGTCCCTTCCTTTCCGGGGAAGTGCTCTAATCCACTGAGCTACTGTAGTATTCTTTAGAAATAGGTACCAATCTCCTCATCACATTTGTCTTAACGACCAACGCCATCTATCGGAATGCATTTACATGCATTAATCCAATATAGTAAGTTTAATTTTGCAATAAAAATTCGTACTATTTGATAGCGTGATTTTTTTTTAAACATTTTGGTCTATATTTTAGCACTTGACATGCTCAGCTACTCTTTAAAGTACAAACTATAATTTGTAAATAAGGAAAAAGAGTATTTTAGTACGAGCGGGAATCGAACCTGCGTCCCTTCCTTTCCGGGGAAGTGCTCTAATCCACTGAGCTACCGTACTATTTTTTAGACATACCCAATCTCCTCATCGCATTTGTCTTAACGACCAACGCCATCTATCGCAATGCATTTACATGCAATTCAAAAATATCTTTATTTCATATGGTATATAAGCACTTAAAATTGTCAAAGTTACTAATAATTAACACGAGCGCTTGAGGCAAGTGCATCCCCAATGTCGCAATTGCAATCGCCACTAGCATCCTATTTATGACATAATTCACGCTTATTATAACTATGGGAGTTCTTTGCTTAACATCATCATCATCTTTTTAGCCTAACCCAACCTTAGCTGGGGCCGGCTTCCAATCTGTTTGATTTTAGCTGATCTACCAGTATTAACACGAACCGATTGCCTATCTAACTCTCACGATCCAAGGAAGGGTGCAACATAACAGGCGATCTTAAAACAAGACTGAAGTCAGAATTTTTTTATTAAGAACAATCTGTTACGACTATTATTATTGGACAAGTGAGACCTGCATAACGTGCCTTTCAAAACACGGAATTATATATCTAACAATAGGACAAAAATAAACAGAGATTTAAATGGACTATAAGCTTTTTTAGCTAGATTTTTATATGAAAAAAATATATGAATAAGACTTACCCATTTCCTCACTCGGCACTAATTTTGATGCCATTGATCTCAATGAGGTGAATGTTGTGGCGTTTAATATTTCCACTAGTGGTACTGTAAATCATAAATAAACATAAAATATATTTAAAAAAAACTTGTCAGTTTTCATGGTTTATTACCCATTCATATTATGAGTGTCGTTATATTATTTATTTTTAGTGCCGTTGGTACGGTAGAGACTCAGCAACGGATAAGATATCCGTTGCTGAGTCTCTACCGTACCACATGCACATGGATCGTTAGTTTATAGTATTCGATGATAAATAATAATCTTTAAGATAAGCACAAACATTCAATAAAATGGAGTCTCTGCCTCCTGAATTAGGTTGTACCTGTGTCTTAGGAGACAGTTCCTTCCCGTATTAGGTATAGGCACGTAACTTTGTTACAATAATACAATATTGGTGGATTATTTATGTTGTTTTTTTTTGTTTTGGATGGTTTTTTATGTTTTATTATTTTGTAGACAAATAATTAAATGAGTTACAGTGTTACAGATTAGCTTTAAAAATAACACTGAATAAATATAGGTAGCCGGTGCCACAAGGCTTTAGATATATTACTTAGTAATGCAATAAGATCTGGCATGCATACTTTTTGAAATCTGGAAACTAGCTTAATTTGATTAAGCTAAAATAAAGTAAAATTTTAAAACATAGCTTCACGCCGAAGGGGTAGACAGAGGTGTATTACACACCCACGATTCGCCAGTTATGTTTAAGTCCCATGTAATAGGGGGCGAGCCTATTGCCGTCAGGCACATTTCCAAACTCCGGGCTGCTACTGAGCAAAAGCTCAATAACACTGCCCGACCAGGAGATCGAACTCGAGACCTCATGATCAGCAGTCGCTTACACTACCGCTGCACCACAGAGCCAGTTAAAATTTTAAAAGATACCAAACATAAAATAAAAAATTCTGAATAGGCTTTTGCAGCTAATAATTGCTGTATAATCATTATTTTTTTAGCATTATCTAGGAATGACTATTCTATAATCTATTCAGAAAGCTGTGTCACAACAATGTAAACAAACATTAAAAATTTACTTATATATGTCATTTTTTTTTATTTAAAAATATTAAATGAAAATAAGCATGGAAGTAGTACACTGATGATACTGTAAATGATAGTTAATGGTACTATTCATGCAACACAACGTATTTTTCAAAATTAATTTTCATTTGAATGTCGAAATGTCTATCATAAGTTTTTTCATTTATATAAAATTACTAGCTGACCCGGCAAACTTTGTTTTGCCATATAAATTATTTCTAGAGAATTTCTAGCGTAGAAAAATATAACTAACTTATGTGCCGAATCATAGAAAAGTTAAAATCAAAAATGTGGTCCAAAAAATAAAAAAAATATTTTGAGGTGGACTACCCTTATCACTTAGGGGTATGAAAAATATTTTACATCCTATTCTCAGAGCTACTGAATATGCACACAAAATGTTATAAGACTCGGTCAAGCCGTTTCAGAGACGAATGGCGACGAACACTGTGACACGAGAATTTTATTCAATAGATAAATTACATAGTTGACATGCAAGTAAACTTTAAACAGACACAATTCTCAAACTTGTAATGCATTCTAATACATACAAATAATGTAAACATTTTATATTGAAAAGTGACGTTTCATCTTTGATCGGGTTATATTCGCCATTTTTTCTATTCATAAACTTGCTGATACGAGAGCGATGTTTTCTAAATATTTTCGATGATTTCATGTTATTTTATTAATAATTGTTTATTTATTTGTTAATAAATTAAATAAATATTCACGTATATTGTTTTATTTTTGTTAAATACTATATTGACACTTTCTTAATTTTGTAACACGAATGAACCTGTGGGCCTAGCCAAGTTGCATTCTATGATCGCTAACGCCAATAGAAAACTTTTTAAATGTATAGGAATTTGACATCTTTAACCTTAGATAAAGAACCTATATTTATCTAAGTCTTTAAAATATCTATAACGCTAAGTCACGTGACTTAACGTTAGAGATGTCAAATTTCCATACATTTTAATAGTTTTCTATTAGCGTTAGCGATCATAGAATGCGACTTGGCTAGACCCCCTGGACTCTATGAGAAACATTTTTTTTTGTTAATATGTTGTGTCACACAACCAGGTCATAAAATTACACATGTTGTGTCACACTAAAATTAATAGGGTAAAAAACAGTAGGGCACAAATAATTATTTTTGTTAAATAGATTTGTTTGATCGAGAATACACATTCGACGAATATATTCAATTTATATGTACCTCCTCTGTAATTCTTCCAATCGTTTTAATGGCTGACAGCAATAAGCAAATTTGAAAATAATATCTTACCCATGTACATCTGGAAGTCTGTTACTACAAACGATATAAAGATGGATCCAGCAAGCTTGCTGACGATAGATATGAGACACAGCAATGAGTCGTGAAAGCCCCAGCGTTTGCTGAACACGCTAATAGAAAACAGCGCACCTGGAAATAACCAGAAGAAAATAAATTTTATTATTATAATTTTAACTAACAATATGTTTGCTCGACAATTAAATAGGAGAAAAAATGAGCTACGAAATTCTAGGCTGAGAAGCTGACATAATTGTTTTGTTACGGATTTTCCTTTTCTGATTGTAAGCCTTATCGTCTATTTAGATTTTATGTCACGTCCAGTGAGTGGACTCAAAGGGCTATAAAATAAATTGATAGATATTTTGGCTCAACCCACCTCCTGAAATTTTTTCGTAATTGGAAATTAACACATTTTTCACTTTGTGTTTAATGTATAGTGCTAAGCATGTCAAATGCTAAAAATATGTATAAAAATATCTAAAATATTTAAAGGGTTTGCGTCATTATTAGGTAAAATCTTAATTGTAAAATTAAGTTTACCTGGTCGGTATAATGTATGAAAATACTTCCGACGGATGGCGCAGGCGTCACCCAAAGACGTTAAGTATGATGTGTTATCGAAATTAGCAGTCAGGAGCAATTGTCAGGATGGCTGCTCCTGACTGTTATTTTCGATTTCACATTTTTCACTTTGTGTTTAATTAACACATGTCAATATTTTACTATTTCTTTGATGGTAATCTTGCTTCTCCCAGCATAAATGGGCCGGCTCGATCGGGGAAGTACACCCTCTCACAGAAGATCAACGTAAAACAACGGTAGACACTCCTACATTTTTGTTTCGTATGGTGAGTGAGAGCGCCGGAGGCCCAAACCCTCTCCTTATCATTTATCCTCTCCTCATTATTCTTCTTCTCCACCTTTTATCCCTTTGATGCTTCTGGTGTTTGCTAGAGCATATAGGCTAAAGTAACCGCTTACCATCAGGTGGCCGTACGCTCGTTTTCCACCCGCATAGTATAAAAAATAATATAATTATTTTACAAGCTTGAATCATGTAAAAAATTAATCTTTCAGTTTATATTTTACCCACTCGTAAGTAACGTATTACTTATTTCCGAATAATGCATACACACATTTAAAGAACTGTTAATATCACTATCATTAAAAATAAATTTCAACTAGATTTTTGATGTTAAAACATCTAATGTGGGGAATAATAATGTCAATCAATAAACCAATAACAGTTTTAATTCGTCTATGGATAACGAGAGGGCGCTTATCAAGAATTATGTAAGACTCGAACAATATTTGAAGAAAGAAATAAAATCGATGATTTCATATCTACGAGACGTCGACGTGATGTCTCATTTTTTAGTTTAGTGAAATAAACAAATTGCATTTTAAATAGGATAAGTCAGGTCGACTGTTAGAGAATGCCTAAGGCATTAAGTCCGCCTTGTACTTATGATATTATTATGTGCAGAAGTATTAAATAAATAAATAAATAAGCACTAATTATTTTACATTTATATTTTCTGCTCGATTAAATAACTGTACATTTTTAATATTTGTATGAACTATGATTACAACAAACAAAACAGGCACAGTCATAATAAATTCGTCCTAAAGAAAAACTCACCCAAAGAATGTGTGATGATACTGTATGTGGAGTAGAAACTGTACTTCAACGCATCCCATTTCAGTCTGTATCTCACATACATATATGTCACAATTCGTTCCCCTGAAATTGACACAACGGATATTTTTTTATATTTTTATTGTCACGTCACCCAACACATTGAGAAGAATTTCGTGTTAGCTCAGTTGGCAAGGCTTCTGAACGATATTCAAAAGACATGCGGTTGATACCAATTTCACATTTTCGCACTTTATATTTCGATGGATGAATGTTCTTTTTTTATTTTTTAACTACCCATTACTGTCCTAATGTTATAGCCACCTTTGTGAATATTTTGGCATGGTCTCTCATTTTCCAGTCTTCTCGGAGTAATAGTGGCGTTGCTACAATGGCTGAATCACATAAACGGCGCAATTTTTCTAACCTTGACGGGGGTTAGTTATTTGTGCCTATTGAGATAAAGACAAAGGGCCTGGGGACCTGGAACTTTTAAAATTAATAAAGATGTAGCGGGGAGGCTTGCAGAATCTACACGTGACCAAAATGCTGGCTTAGCCAGCGAGGTAATGCTGCCGGTATTTTTGCCACGTTGCTGGCATTGGAAAATCATTTGTACTTCTAAATGTATTATTATGGAATTAGTTTACCTTGTATTTCTTTTTCAAATAACTATTAAATATACACTGATTTATTAAAACAAAAACAACTGCAAAAAAGTGGATTTAGAGTAATCGCTAAGAAACTTAAAGGTTTTGTATTATCTATATTTTATTTTTCTCGATGTACAAAAAGGCCTGGCTTTGTTCGTTCGTTCTTCGGCGAAAAGTTTAAAATTATAAGCCTGCTATCAAAACAAAATACAATAAACTTTCTGATTTTGTTTACAAGTTTAGCATTTTTTATTATTTTTCCAGACCCTCTGTCAACTGAGGTCTGAGGACCGTCCGTGTGGTGACGGACTAAGAATACAAGTGTCTTAACCCCATTCTTTTCCACTGCTGTCGTACATGAGTGACGGTTACCATGTACCATCAGGTAGGCCGTGGCACGTCTGTCACCAAATGCAATAAAAAAAAAGAATTTTCGTAACAGTTTTGCTCGGGACTATTAATTTCTATAACCACTTATTATACTTACCATGATTAGGTCCGTATACTATAGCGACCACTAACAGTGTCAATATTATTTTCTTCCTGTAATTTGTCTCACGTTTTTTGGTGGCCACCTCTCCTGTTTCCTTAACTAGAGTTATCAGATCCGAACATGTGATCGGCTTTTTCTAAAATTACATTTTATAATATAAGTTTATTTAATTTAATAAAAATAAATAATAAAACAGGACAGATGTAACTCAAGATGAAATATTTGTTATAATGATGGTTTCGTGTACAACATGAAGCTGGACTCTGAGAAACATCGGTCGTTTTGTTAACATTTTGTCTCAAACTAAAGTTGATAGAGCATAGATGTAAGTACGAGTCTGCGGATGATTTGCTATGTTTTCTTAGTATTAATAACACATTTTCATTTAATATTAAATGTTATAGTAAAATATATGAAGAGGTTGTTTTTGATTTTTAATTACGTTCTTTTGTATGGAAATACATTTATGAAATAATATTAATTTGATGAATTTATATCACGTTTTGAAAGGCTGATGGATGGATGGATATCACGTTTATTAAAGGTAAGGATAAAAGAAATATAGTCATTTTAATATGTATTATATATAATAATATAATATATTTATACATAATATCATAATATTTATATTCTACATGGACAATTACTTAGGTCAGTTATAGAGAAGGCTAATATAGATCGAGAGTATTCGTTCCGCTGGCTTAAAAAACAAATCGTGTCCCCCACATTAGAATCTTCGGTGTTCGCTATACAAGATCAGGCAGTAATTACCAGACAAATAGAAGGGGACATTCAAAAGAAATCTGTCGATGGTAGGTGTCGGCTATGCCTAGCAAAAGACGAGACCATACAGCACATCATCTCGGGATGTGAAAAGCTGGCCGGCACCTACTATGTGAACAGACACAACAACATTGTAAAGTACATTTGGTGGGCACTAGCAAGAAAACACAATTTTGAAATAGACCAGTTATGGTGGAAGGTGAATTTGACTCAACCTCAGATAAAGGAGAACAACTCCGCGAAGTTTATGTGGGAGATACCTGTACAGACAGACGTTACAATAACACACAATAGATCAGACATAATATACATAAATAAGACAGAAAATAAAACCTACCTGATAGACATAACCGTACCATCCGACTACAATATAGGACCAAAAGAAATAGAAAAGATTAGTAAATATCACCCCTTAAAAGTAGAACTAACATGACTCTGGCATACACACACCGAAACCATCCCCATAGTAATAGGCACAACAGGCGTAGTAGCAAAAAGCATACACAGATACATAGACAAATTAGAAGCAAACATAAATATACACATACTACAAAAACAAGCAGCTATACACACATGCACAATAGTAAGTAAAGTTTTAGGAAATACAGTATTCGTAAATTCAAGGGAATCCGAACCTCCTCTTCCCTGAAGGTTTCAGGGCGGGAGCTAGGAATTGAACCGAGTCAAGAACTCGAAAGAAACAAATTTTTCAAACTAGTATTTATATTATATTATGGACATCGAATTGGTTTGGACTAAAAGCCACAAATTACAAGAAAACGCGGATTAGTCTAAGGATCACATTAGATAGCAACAGGTTGCCAGTCCATCGTAACTGCCACGGGAGCCCATTCTACACAATTAACTCCAACAATATGCGCCGGTCGAGAAACAAGTGATTACGTTATTTATTAATTTACAAAGCAACTGTACAATAAGAAATGCTAGCGTTTTATTGATATTTTACTCCAATAATTTATATTTATATTTCTACCCTCGGAACAGAGTGAAAAGAACTTAGTTTAATTTAACCCCACGTAGACTCAGGTTTGCACGTTCACTGTATCCACCAATTTGTCGTGGCTCTTTAGTTCTAAAGTTCCATCTACGAGAGAGCATTGGGTATCGACATTTATAGTATAGTTTAGTTCCGGAGTAAGTAGTTTAAAAAGAAAAAGCATGTTAAATTTTTTATCCGGTTAAGGGTCCAGTTGACGGATTAAGAATACAAGTGTCACCACCCCATTCTTTCCCACGGGTGTCGTATGAGGTGACTAAGGGAATTAGTAATTATCATCCATTGCATGACTGGTGGTAGGGCTGGATACCAAGTGGGAGTACTCACTTGGTATCGGGCCCGAGCGGGTTGGCAGGTTGGTACTACCATCTCCTGTGTGAAAGGCCATGTAGCACATCGTTGCATTTTGGCTGTAGCAGGAGATCCGTTTATTCTTTTATTTTATATAGTGAAATGGTGAGCAACGGCTTGACAATACTCTCGGTATAGTTGAGTCCATGAGTGACGGTTACATTTACCATCAGATGGGCCGTGGCTCGTCTGCCACAACATGCAATAAAAAAAATCGCTTGCGAGGGCTGAGTATTTTCATATAATTGGTGAAACTGTAACTACTGTTTTGGTAATTTTAGAAAGTTTCCTTTTAGTTTTTTCACTAGTTCTTACGTTTTTTCCAGGCCTCCATAAGCTATACAGGGCCTTTCTTTTGTTAAGGTGGGAAAAAATGTTCCTAACTGCACACCCCGTCGTTCGGGGCAACGAACAGGGTAGTGTGGGGCCTGCACCCACTAAAGAAACCCGCCGTGTGCCGTCTCTCCGCCTTTATTGGTGGGCCACTGGAACCGTGTTACATTCCTTTGTTCTAATATAAGAGTTGTGCTAAATATTCCTCATTATTCGTTCTATGGATGGCACTCTAAATAAATTAGTTGAATAATTTGATTATAGATCTTTTTTTTTTATTGCAGTCTGGCAAACACCCACTGAAGTAATGTTCCAGTGGCCCACCAATATAGGCGAAGAGACGGCACACGGCGAGTTTATTTAGTGGGTGAGGGCTCCACACTACCCTGTTCGTTGCCCCGAACGACAGGGTGTGCGGCAAGGCACTTTTTTTTCAGCCTTAAGAAAAAGGCTGGTAATTTTGCATACGGGTAAGAGGTACGTAATTATGTATGAAACAGAATTAATTATTAAAGTAGTATATAAAAGAAGGCCCAAATCCCTTCCCTATCCTCTTCATATTATCCATCCCATTCTCTCCTTATTATCTTTCTATCCACCTCCCATCCCTTTCCTTGGAGATGGCAACATGCGAGTGATGCTTCTGGTGTAACTGGTCTATAGGCTACGGTAACCGCTTACCATCAGGTGCCGTAGGCTTGTTCGCCACCCACTTTGTATTAACAAAAAGTTTAAATAATTATACACCTACTTAACGAGGAACTCATCATGATCTTATGGATAACATATTTGCTTACCTCCTCATTATTTCCTTTATTTGGCTTGGTATTACTCTCTAAACAAAAGAAACCATAAGTGAAAGTTATCAGATAAATTGTGGCAGATGTCGCGAAGATTCCATAATAGCCCCAAAGTTTTAACAATATTCCACTGAGCGCAGTGCCGATTGGAACTCCAGCAGTCATACATAGGTTCACAAGTCCAACACGGAATGTTCTAGATTCTTCATCTGTAATGTCACTGATGTAGCTGAAAACTCCTAAATATACCAAAACCCAACCACCAGTAATAGCTGGGAATAATGCTTCGAGAAACATAGTTACTTCAACATTGATTTGTTTAAAGAAATACGTGCTTAATAAATTGCTAATGCAAACCATAAATTCTCCAACAATTGGGAGTAGTATGCAAACTTTTCTATTTCCAGTCCTGTCGCTCCACGCTCCCATAAATATCACAAGTAAAGTTGGTATAGCTGTTTGTAACACGCTCTTCCAAGATTCTATGTTCGAAATAATTTTTTGAACTTCAGCTTCATAAGACGTGAGGTTGCCTTTCCTCTCAATCAGAGCGTCGCATATAGCATCACTAAATTCCAATTTGATTCTGCACGATTTATCCAAATTCAGATTTTGTATGGCCAATCTTGCCAGCATCGAAGGTATTATCAAACCAGCTAATATAGGTTCTACAGTTATACTTGATTTTAGACGACATAATTTTGTTATAAAAGATTCGTTTATACTCTCACTTGTTTTAGTTTTCGCCTCGTTTAATGGTTTTTCTTCAGGCAAGTCTAATTTATTTTCGGTGTCACTCATTGTATGTGCTCACTCTATGAAAGTATTTACTATATTAACAGTAGAAATAATATACTTTGATTTGAGTTTGTTTTTATGGAATATGTTTGCTTTGCTTGTTAGTTTAACTAGATAACATTGGAATCGAAGTTACTGTAGATGCTTCTTAAGTTAGTGCTCTGAAGTTAGTCGTCTTTTCGCTACTATGTGTTTAATCTTTATATATTTTTTGAATTCTCATGCTTTTACAAACAAAAAGATAAGCAAGGGCTTAGTACGTCGTTCGCTTATGTGATATAGTCTAACGTAATTAAAGACGGTCTTGTCATTTTCTAGGCACAGTTGCAGACCGCATGCTACTATTATCAATTTCTTGACAAAGAATTTATTTTATTTTTACTAACACAATTTCTTTTTTTGATAAGGCGGGAGAATATGTCCCTAACCGCACACCCCGTCGTTCAGGGCAACGAACAGGGTAGTGTGGGGCCTTCACCCACTAAAGAAACCCGCCGTGTGCCGTCTCTCCGTCTTTATTGGCGGGCCACTGGAACTATGTTACATTCCTTCGGCGGTTTATTAACATTACTCAGGAATAATCTTTGTATTGCCAGGGATTTTTTTTAACACATTACTGTCAAACTATCGGGCACGGGTCCCCTCTCATAGTGAAAGGGATTTAAACTGTAGCCCACAACACGTCTAGCCTAGTGTAGTTTGGCAGGCTCAAAAAGCCGTCCAGAAAATCGCTCAGATATAGGTTTTTTCACGACGATTTCCTTCACCGAGCAGTGATAAAGTGTAAAGAAATACACAGATAATTTCGAAAATTTTTGGAATGTCACAGGTGTGTGGCATATGAAGTCTGAACTTAGGATTCAGGTACTCGAACTCGATATCACAGTCTTTGCAGTCCTTAGTGAGGCCATTAGGCTATTACTGCTTTTTAAAAATCTTAACAAACATGCAATTTTGCACGGACAACCGTTGATCGCACAAAGAATTGTCGTGTATGGGAATTAAACCCAAAACATACTAATGGTAGGCCGGTATCTAAACCACTTCACCATCTGTGCAATCAGTTAATTATTTAATACATTATGCTCGTCTCTGATTTCGAAATCAGGACCTCATTGTCAGACGCTGCATAGGTACTTTTGCGTTCTAAAGTAATACATTAATCTGTTTTACCAAATAGTATAATACCGCCGAGGCCGTGTGGGGCCGGCTTTAGAATTGTTCCACCCCTCTTTAACCACGGGAGTCGTAAGAGCCGACTGAGGGAATACCGGGGGAGTGGGCAGCAGCGCTTCCTCGAGTATTAACAACATCCACAGCGATCGCCAACCCGCCTACCAAGCGTGGCGCTTACGGCATTATCCCCCATGACAGAACCGCTCGTTGTGGCGTTCTCTTGGGGAGCCCTATGTCCAGCAGTGGACGTTGAAAGGCTGATGGATGGATGGATAATATATAATGAGAAATAGTATAAAATAATAAAGTTTTTATTATGAAAAAGTTTGTTGCTGCTAAATATCCTTTTGAAGTTTCTGTTAGTATCTATTTATTGTAGAAGGCTTCTCAAATAAAACTTAGTACCTATTTCGTAATCGAACTCACAATACCTAGCAGAAGATCTTCACAACTATGCTACTATGTCAAAAATATAAATTAATTTAAAGTGTCACCTAGATACAAAGGATAATGAAATTAAACAAATTAATGAATGTTCGTTGACATTTGCTACTGTGATATGTTGTTATACTCGTAGTGTTATACAAATAACACAATCGTTCTCATGTTTGTTTTTAGATAGTAACGTTGCGCAATGCTTGAAGTTTTGGTTCGAACGTAATTATACAAAGTCATTATTATTTGCAATACCGAATATTATTTCCTACATTTCATATCCTACATTTTATTTCCTTTATATACAAATTATATCAGTTCTTTTTAATAGTCTCATAACAAATATGTAATCAATTGTATACAAAATGTATACTTGCCTTTGCCAATGGCTCCGCCGCTGTCAAAACCTAGTTTTTGGGTTATATCTCAGGTTCCCGATATAGTAGCGAGATGAAATGTACCTATACCAGTTATTAAGTATGAGACTTAAGAGCTATAAAATAAAAAAAGTTGCGTCAAAATTAGTACTATAGTTTATGCGTGATGCGCGAACGAACAAACAGACAAAAAAACCGGTTTTATGTTCAGAACACGCCTATATCGCCTAATACAGTATATTTTTCTCAAATATCTTAAATGTATAAACACAGCTCTATTACAGCTTTTTACTAGTTATTAGGATAAGGTTACTTCAAACTAATAATAAGTTTATATTTCCCCAACTCACAAAAGACAGAGATTATTCTTTACGTCGGTTTGTATAATCCATCCATCCATCCATCAGCCTTTCAAAGTCCACTGCTGGACATAGGCCTCCCCAAGAGTACGCCACAACGAGCGGTCCTGTGCCAACCGCATCCAACGGCTCCCCGCAGTTTTGACCAGATTGTCGGTCCATCTGGTGGGGGGCCGTCCTACGCTGTGCCGTCCGATACGTGGTCGCCACTCGAGAACCTTTCGTCCCCAACGGTTATCGGTTCGTCGATAAATGTGGCCTGCCCATTGCCACTTCAGCATCGCAACCCGGCGGGCTTTGTCGGTCACTCTCGTTCTCCTACGGATCTCCGTATTACGGATTCCCGCTGAGCGACTTTGAGCCTTGATATGAGGCCAACATTCAGAGACCACGACGATCCACGATAAAACGACGGAATTGAACAGCCTCTGAAGAGCTTTTAAGACCGGCTTTTCGCCTGCTCTCAGAAACTCTGTGGTGATTCCGTCGTCTCCCGGTGCCTTTCCGTTCTTTAGTTGTTTGAGAGCCATTCTGATCTCGTACAGGCTGACGTCCGGGATATCTTCGGTAAAGTGCCGAGGTAGCTTGGATCTGGGGTCTTGGACCAAGCCAACAGCAGGGCTCTGGGATCTGTACAGCTGTCCATAGAACTGCTGGTAGAACTGCTGGACCTCTCCCAAGATCTCATCTCGAGAAGAAATGACAGTGCCGTCATTGGTCCTCAGTTTAGACAACTGGCTTTGACCAACAGACAGATCTATTGCGAACACTTTCGAGCCTTGGTTTTTTTCTATCGCCTCTTTAATACGGGTAGTATTACATTGGCGAATATCGTGCCGCACAGCCTTGGAGATCTGTCTGTTTAACCGCCTTAGACAGGACCAATCGGCTGAGGACTGGACTATCATTTCTTTTCTCCTCTCCATGAGTTTGAGAGTATGGTCCGAGAGTTTACGGGTCCTACTGACGCGACGGGCCTTGAAGTAAGTCGACCCGACCGCGTGGATAGTTTGCACGAACCTGCTGTTCATATCTCTCGCTAATTCACACTCATCAAGACATTGGAAGTGATTTTGTAGTTCGAGCTGAAAGCTCTCGGGGTTCTGGTATTAGGCAGGTGTTGGTCGGAGCGTAGACTTCATCAAGCGCGACCTCTCGACTTTTGTTCTAATATTCAAGATACCCCTGACTAGTCGGTGATCACTCCCAGTTTTAATCCTGTCGATCACTGAGACATCATTGAATATGTGTCGTTTGTCCAACAGGATGAAGTCAATCTCGTTTTTCACTGAACCATCAGGGCTAATCCAGGTCCATTTTTGCTGGGGCTGCTTCCTGACGAAGGAAATCATCATAAAGAGGCCTTCCTTCTCCAGAAAATCAGCCACCATCTGGCCCCTGTGGTTCCTCTGCCCAAATCCATAGTGCCCCACCTTCAGCTCATCGTCTGTCCTTTTGCCCAGTTTCGCGTTAAAGTCTCCCATAACCACCGTGAAATAGGTATGTGGATGGCCTTCGAGATATTCTCATATAGGGCCTCCACCTCGTCAACTTTCAATCCTCTCCACGTTGCCTACGAGAGACCTGCGAACGATAAACCCGACACTCCCTTGGGACTGGTGGTCGCCCTCCCGGTGGAAGAGCAAGTTCCCGGACTAGAGGATTGTGGTGCCCTCACCCTTTCTTTGGACTTCTGACAACGCTATAATGTCCCAGTGGATCTTGCTCAATTCCTCTTCCAGCTCGGTGATTCTCTCGTCGGTCCGAAGTATTCGAACGTTGTGCGTTACCAGGGCTAGAGGTCGTTGTTTTTGGTATCCTTACCGCGACCGGAGATTCTTCGCACCCCCTGCTCCGCCGTTACCGGGCCCGCTACCGTTAGGCCACGGAATAGCGGAGCTGTCGTGACTGGGGCCGTTTTATGTTGGGTGCTCATTTTTCTTTGGGAGATATTGCCGTAATCGCCACGCTTGGCAGGTGGGTTATCGATCTCAGTGGATGTTATTAATACTCGAGGGAGTGCTGCTGCCCACTACCCCGGTATTCCCTTAGTCGGCTCTTACGACTCCCGTGGGTGGAGAGGGGTGGGACAATTCTAAACCCGGCCCCACATGGTTTGTATAATAATAATTATTAATTAATTAGCAAACAGTTTCAATAATCCTATAAAGAAGGTAGGTATCGCAAGAGAAGCCTTATATATAGCACCCTTGATATTTTTCCTTCATAATTTAGTTTATACCAGGCCACGCAGAAAGTTTTGCGAAAAAAAGTTTTTTTGTACACACACTAGCCACTTGTAATATTGAAAAAAATGGTTATTTAAAAGTAAAAATACCATTGTTCGAATTTCGAATTTCCCTCCTCATTTTTTCGAGGGCCAAATTAAATTATCGTGTCTCATTTAAAAATGAATCTGCATCGAGAACATTTTCGTGCGATGTTTTTCTACGATTTTAATAATAGCTTTAACCCGTCAACTGACAGGATTATTATTTACTATTATTTCAACAAGTTCTAAACGAGCGTTAGACTCCCGGGAGTCTTACACGTGCCAGTCAATAGCGCGCCAAGGCCACGCGGCGCCGCGAGAGGCCAACGGGTGGCCGTATTTTTATAAAAAAAATCTAAAAAAAAAACTACTTACCCATTGTTGAAAAATCCATGTTTATTGTCAAGTATAATAACTATTTTATGCACTAAAACACTTAAAAACACTATCCACTAATTATTATAATAACACTGACTTTATAAAGCGAAAACTTTTCACAAACTTTAATTTTATTTCACTTTCGCGTTGAAATCTCGACTTTATTACCGTCCCGTTCGAGTCCATTGACGCAACTGGCTGACGTTTACGTTTGGGATTTATTTCTCGTTGGTACAGTATATATAGGCTTAGGCAAAAATCATGAACAGCTTGTAGAATGAACAGACTGTATCGGGCAAAAATTTTATAGTAGATAGCATTGAAAGTTAAGGAGTAGGAAATAAATTTTAAGCGCCAAATTTTTTTGCGACCGCGCGTGCGGCTCGGCCCTTTTTTTTTTGCGATGTTGACTCTTATTGCAGATTCTTTTGGACTTATTTATCAATTGTCGAGGTCATTGAGCCAAGACTCCCGGGAGTCTAACGCGTTTCAAGCGATAATAATAGCTTTATTACACAAAACACCCTGATTACAACAATAAATCAATTAGAAAACAAAAAAAAGTATAGGCTTATAATATTATTATAAAAACAATAATAATAACATTGATGCCCTGGCTCCTAAACTAGGTTTAAGTCCCAGTATCTTAGGAGCCAGTGTTTCGTCGTAATACTTACCATACTACTGGCTTTGTTTTTACAATTACCTAGGTAAACAAAAATTAAGGTTTGCTAAAGATTTACAAAGATTGGAAAATAAGTAAATATTATGTGTGCATTGTGTGTGTGTGTGTGTGTGTGTGTGTGTGTGTGTGTGTGTGTGTGTGTGTGTGTGCGCGCGCGTGTATGTGTGTGTGTATGTACGCGTGTGTGTGTGTGTGTGAAAACTATAAATGCCCTGTAATAATATTTTCAATGCTATAATGTCCCATGGATAAAAGAAAGTCTTTAACCAATTTTTTACAAGTAATCTTTAGTTTGCTGAATAAGTTTAACTTTTTATTTAATGAATTATATATTTTTACACTAGTTATGTAATATTGTCGCTGAGCAAAAGTAGTTCTATGTCTTTCCAAAGAAAATATCCTAAATTTAAGTCTGCCAGTCGGCGCCATTGATGGGCGAGTAGTGTTTTCGCAGTGTCGACAGTAGCACATAAAGCTGTCTGACCGTATGTACTTTACAATCAGCATAAAGCTGAGCAGTGGGATATCATCTTGGTCGCAAATATATTATCTTCAGAACAGCTCTCTGCGCCCTCTCAACTCGTATAAATATATTAAGAGAAGCACCTCCCCATACTGGCAGGCGATATGTAAGAACAGACTGACACAAAGCAAAATAAACTAATTATAGTGTGTTAAGGTCAGCGGACTTTCTAAGTCGCCTAAAAACATAGATAAGTTTTCGAGTTCTAGACGCGACTTTTTCTATTTGTTGGTGCGAGTTGAGAAGTTGGTCAATGTGGACCCCGAGATACTTTACACTGCAAGATTTGTTAATACATTGGCAATTGCAACGTATTTTATCATCACAGTAGTGCGCTTTGAGAGTCAGAATATCAGGTGGAGAGTATTTAGTACGAATACAAAACGGGACAGAGACCGTTTTGTCAAGATTCAATGTGAGTAAATTGGTTGTCAACCAATGCATCACGCGGGATAATACAAATCCAGAATTTTTGTATGTCTGATGCCAGTCAGAGCCATCAACAATAAGGGCCGTATCATCAGCGTACATATACAAACGACAGTTTATAAGAGGTAGAATGCAAAGCTCATTTATATAAATGAGAAAGAGGGTAGGACCAAGTATACTACCCTGTGGGACGCCATACATTATCGGGAACTCATCGCTTTCATGTGATCCGATTTTAACAATTTGGGTACAATTACTGAGATAGTCCATGAATATCTTTAAGGGAATGCCACGAATTCCAATAGCTTCCATTTTTCTTAGTAAATATGGGATTGAAATAGAGCAAATGCCTTTGACAAATCAAGAAAAATCCCTAAACACTTACGTTTGCGATCTAACATCTTTGCCACATGCGTAGTTAAAGCTATTACTGCATCTTCTGTACTTAATCCATTTCTAAAACCGTATTGGTTATTGCTTACGATATTATTTGCGTCAAGGAAACTGATGAGATGTTTATTTAAAATACATTCTAATATTTTGGATAATGAGGTCAAAATGGAAATCGGACGGTAATTATTTACATCGTCCCTGCGTCCAGATTTATAAACTGGGTGAACAACAGCTTTTTTGAAAACATTCGGGAAGACTCCGCTGGTAAGTGATAAATTACAAATATGCGTTATGACTGGAACCAATACACATCTAGACTCTTTTATTACTTTAGTAGGTATGAGGTCCACCCCAGTCACACATTCCGATCTAAGACCCAAAATAATAGAATTTACATCACTTTCAGTAACCTCGAGTAAAACCATTGAATTGCCCCTAGGATTACCACTAGAACCAGAAACAGTTGATGTTGACTTAAATTTAGAAGTCAATTTTTTGCCAATGTTGGCAAAAAAGTCATTAACCTGGTTTAACGAGGTTTTTGTGGAATCGGACAAATGTAATAAATCATTAGAGGAGGGCGAACGACATTGAAAATCAGACACTTTCCAGATAACCTCCCACGTAGCTTTGGGATTGTTTTTTGCTTTAATAAACTCATTTTTTTCGTAGGAATGCTTAAGTTTTTTTAGAAGCGAGTTACAGTGATTACGGTATCGAGTATACGTGATAAGTAAAATGTCGTTATTATTAGATTTTTTAATCTTGGCGTGCATACGATCACGATTACGTATGCAACGGAGTAGCCCTGGGGTGATCCAAGGTTTGAGGTTCCGTTTTCGCTTGGGGACTACACATTGCCGTGTGTGTGTTTTAATAATAGAAGAAAGATTAAACGTCAAAGCATGTGCAGCTTCATTTGCGTCTGATATAGCCAGTATTGGGGACCAGTCGTAACATTTAATTTCCTCAATGGCAGCCAAGTAGTCAGTTTTAGACTTAGTGTGTGTAAGATCTGTAGTAACACTTTTGGATTGGAGGAATAGAAGTAATGGTTCATGATCTGTTATTGAGGACTCAATAACAAACGTGGTAGCTGACATATTTGTTTTTAAAAGAAGGTGGTCCAAGCAGTTAGAGAGCCGAGTCGGGAATGGATGTGCTGGAAGTAGTCCATTTGAAGCCGTGCAAGCTAAGTATTCATCTGAATGAATATCATTATTTCCGCTCTTAATATCGATATTCATGTCACCAATCAAGACAACGGTATGTTTGTTGTTTCAGCACATTATCAAGGCTATCAAGAAAGTTAATGATATTTTCATAAGACGGAGTACGATAAATATATACTATTGTAACATATCCCACACGACAGACCGAACAACTCGCGTCAATGAAGTGGGGTTCAGTTACGTCAGCTTTAATGTTGGTTTTAACATAGATTGCACAGCCATCATTTTGGTTACACGTATGGTGCGTATGATAAGAGGTATATCCATCCAAAATAGGGAGATGTAAGATCTTACTTAACCAACACTCAGTAAGTATGATGATATCGCACGAAAAACCAAGTGTCTGCATGAAAACTGAAACTTCGTCAAAATTTTTGTTAATGCTGCGAATGTTTATATGTAATATCTTTAAACCTTTCGACGGGTTTTTATAAACTTTGAACAACGTTCAGGTTTACATCTAAATGATTCAGATACCTTTAGTGAGTCTAATTCACTATTAATAAACTCTAAATTAGCCATTTGTGATCTATATAGCAATAGCATGAACATTGATATGAACCGATGTTTATGTGTATATAAATGTAGTAACAAAATAAATGTAGGTACTTACTTAAGCAACAGGATTGTAAAAGATTGACAATAAGAAAGAATTGCGAAGTTCTGAAGTGCAGCTTAGATAAATGGAAGGCAAGTATAATATGTTTGTGTATGTGTACGAAGAAATAATAATAGGTATTTATATGTGTAATTTTCAAAGGAAAGTATGATTCTTAAAACGAATGTGTAATATGTGTAATGCTTTCATAAACTTAACAACTACAAGTAATAGACCATATAAAGAATAATAACTACTAAAATTACATAAAAAAGAAACTGTAACAAATCTAAAAACAGTATTTAACTCCAGTGAATAAATATATATGTTTGCATTATAATATAGTTATTGCTGGGATTGCAATTTTGTAAGACATTCTTCGGATTGTCTAATTATTTGAGTAGCGCCTACTATTTTTCACATAAATATGTTGCCATTAGACACCCAGCAAAATTGATAATTGTTATTTTTCGCAAAATTACGTGCCAAATAAAATAGTCTCCTGATAGATGGTGGTAAGAGTTCAACGACATAAACAGGTTGGCAGTTCCCTTGTATGCCAATAATTTCTGTGTTCAGCCTGTTTTCCGAAGTTTCACTCCTGTTGTATTTCTTAATTGCCGTAAGTAAATTTGACTTCATATTCACAGTAAACTCTGCAATTATTCCTCTATTGATGTCTTTTTTCCCAGGAATGCAATATACATCCCGAAGATCATTCATTGCAATGTCTACATTGAGGGTCTTGCCAATCTTGGACACAATAGAAATCAAATCCGATTGGGTTTTCTTGTCATTACGCGGTATATTCCTTATTTCTACGTTGGAAGTACGAGATGTTAACTGGAGATCCTTAATTTTTTTTTCTAAGCTCAGTAAGCAGGTATGTAGATACTTTTTCTCTTTCTCGTACTCTTCTATTTTTGCCTTCACTTCTTCATAGTTTTTATTCATAAAATTTATAGAGTTTATAATTTTGGAGTTGGAATCTTTTATACTTTGATTTTGCAGTTTAAGTTCGGCGACATCGGCAACAAGCTTTTTCAGGGTTTCACTCTGGTCTGCTTGCCAAGACAACATTATGGACTTAAGTCCTTCGAATTGACATGAGTCACAGCATGTGTCCTCCAATCGCTGTCTTTTACGGGTATTCATAGTAACTGAAGCTGTCTCACTAAGTCCAGTGAGGTCTGGTTCCGATTGTACTTCCGTAATTAAATTGGAGGTATTTGACGGTGGCGTACGTGGAGTTCGCGGCATCGTAATATAAATATACCCACCGAGTGATTTGTGTGAGAAATATGCTAGCACGTATGCCTATGATGATAATTTTTCTATAGATTAGAATCACAACACGTTATGTGCAAATAAATATTTAATTTTCAGAACATAAGTTGTCTCACCAAGTTCTCCAGAAAAACAAAAAACAAAGATACAATCCTTGTAGTTTGTCACACTATGTATGAATGTAGGCAAATAGGTACAATAATAAATACAGTACACAGTAGTACAATACGTTTAACACAACACTACTCAGCAAAGTTTAATTACTCATGATAAACAAAGTATTAATAAAAGGCAAAGCACTCGAACACAACTGCTCGTGACGTAACGAAAACGACGAATCAAATGTGGCCTAAAACCTGATGAGTCATTTGATCGACTTCAAATGTTTTTTTATGGATGAAGGGCCTTAAAAAGCAACCATCTACCATTGACATAGCGAGTTCAAGCGCGGTCGCCTTACTTTGGGCGATGAAAAAAGGAGTGGTCGTCCTACGACGGCTGTCACGGAAGAAAGTGTGCTGGCAGTAAAAAAAAAATCAAGAAAACAGGCGAATTACTACTAGATTGTCAATGCTTAACCTTACCTACTTATGCCCGGTTCCTATAATAAAACGGGTCGTTTTACTTACAATCGGTAGTATATTCTACCAGGCATAAGTAAAATCTGTTCCTATAAAATACGAGTCGTAAGTGAATTAACTGACAGTCTGCGACTAACGGATAAAAGGGTTTTCAGTTACGATCCGTAAAAACAATCTATGGAAATGAAGATTTATGGTGTTTCTATAAAAAAAAGCAACCGATAGTTATGTTGTCAAATATACTAACCGTAGATGACATGTTTACCGGCCAATTTCGGACGGTTTTGAGAAGTCGTGTGCTGGTATATGGTTATTGAGGCTTAAACGGGAAAATATATTGAACTCTGAGATTGAAATGGAGACTGTATTTACTCTCCGATACTGACATCAGAGCGATTTGGATTCAAAAGAAATTTGTTTTACACCTTTAGTTGTTGGGTTTAAAGATAATCTCGAGCCTTAAATTCAGGTGGTTCATTGAATCTAAGGCAAAAGCAGCGGTAAGGAAGCTTGGCGTACTTGCGAAAGTGCGACAGTACATTACGTCAGGGCAGCTTTTAATGTTATATAGAACCTAAGTCCGCTCATGCATGGAGTAGTATTTTCTGGTTATACGCATTACTCATTGAGTACTCGTTTGAACCGATGCTGCTAAATATCATCTATATTTTTACTGACGATTAGGAGGGTTATAGTCAAGCACTCGCTTAGAACAAATTAAAAAAATCAAAATCGATACAACGTAGTATTTTACTTCCATGAGCTTTATATAAGAACCATAGAATATAGAAAAGAGAATCCTGTGACTATGTTTGTTGGTAGTTCTAAACGTTTTTACGGGATTTATACCATGTAAATTTTTACTTACGAGTTTCCGATATTTCGGCACTGTTGCAAGCGCCATGATCACGGAGCAACTGAAGTGCTTGCGGGTGGGAATAGTTTTTATTATTCTGCGGTTAGAAATATCTGTCTACCCGCTTCCTCACTCGTTTATGACACGCAACACTATCTATGGAACCACTACCACTGGTCTCACTCACGTATCGAGCTCGATCGTAATAATGAAACGCCTCTTTGCGTTTCATCGGTATACTTAACTGACAGTTCTTCGTTACTGCTAGACATGATGATAATGTTGAGAAACATCTGTGAAGCCTCGGTATCGGTATCTTGAAAACTTCTCGTAGCTGTCATACAATGACGATTCGTTGAACCAAACCGGGCATAATGCCCGGTTCTCTCGGTTACTCTACTTTAATATACTCGTAGGTGCTATTGTGTAGTGATTGATTGTGAGTGTATAAATACTCTACGTTATTTTTACAAATTGCCTGCCATTACAATTTATGAGTGGGTAACCAACTACTTTAAGTCTTTAGTGTTGTAGAGAGCACATAAAATATAGATCCCTGCCGTCATCGAAACTCTACGAGTATACTTGAAAAATTCCGTAGAATATATGTAAATACGTATTTGCTTTTATAGATTAATATAGCTGTTATCTATTATATATAATTCCAGTGACACGATGTTTGTCCGGAATGAACTTCGAAACTACTGAACAGAGTTTAACTTTTTTTTTTAAATGTGTTTTTTTCTAACTTAAGAGATATGATACTTTATATCTCAATTTATAAATTTCAATATTTATGTATGAAAAATATATGGCGGTACGAAGTTCGTCGGGTCAGCTAGTAATCTATATACACTGACTGTTTCTTTTTTCGTTCGTAACTCAAAGCTTTTATGTTATTGGAGACGGGTCTCCACTCAAAGCTATAGGGATTTAGGTAATATTAAAAAAAGGGAGCGTAAATCCACGATATTTTCCTTGGAGATCATATTTATTGTGTTTTTTTTTTATTGCATGTATTGGCAGACAAGCCACGGTCCATCTGATGGTAAATGGTAACCGTCGCCCATGGACTCGACTATACCGAGAGTATTGTCAAGCCGCTGCTCACCAATTCATTTCACAGATGAAATGAAATATTAAAGGCTATCTCCTGCTACAGCCAAAACGCAACGATGTGCTTCATGGCCGGTCACACGGGAGATGGTGGCACCAACCCGCTCGGGCCAGATATCAAGTGAGTATTCCCGTCATGCAATGGATGATAATTGCTTACTTCCTCTTAGTCGCCTCATACGACACCCGTAGGAAAGAATGGGGTGGTGACACTTGTATTCTTAATCCGTCACCACACGGGTGCTACTAACCAAACAGATCATAAGCCAACCCCAATAACTTACTTACTTATCATGACGCAATGTCTCTTGTGGGATAGGCAGAGAGAACAGAGTGCCAAAAAGCTCTATTCTTGCATACATCGCTCGCTTCCTCAACATTCATAATTCTCCTCATACACGCCCGCCGGTTTCGGACACTCTTGACTCTACCTTCCTTCAATACATGACCGATTTGGTCTAGGTAGGCGAGTCTCGGTCTTCCCCTGTACCTACATCCTTCCATATTCGCATTGTATATCTTCTTAACCAGCAGCACGTCCGGCATTCTTTCTACGTGTCCGAACTGTTGGAGCATTTCCTTTCGCCACCAATACTCTCTTTCATACCTATTCGCTCTCTTACATCATAGTTACGAATGCGGTCAGTCAGCCTCACTCCACAGATTCTCCGCAGAGATCGCATTTCGACGGCATTGATTTTACTCTCATGCTCCTTTTTGCATATCCAACTCTCGCTTCCATATAATAACATTGGCACAAGCACTGCATTGTCTATTGCGACACGTGCCTTCTGGCTGAGGTAATGACTGCCGAGAAGTTGTCCCAATGCTTCGTTCACTCTATTTCCCGCATTTACTCTTCTCTCTACATCAGTGGTTTACCTTCCGTCCCAACTGAATCCACATCCAAGATATACAAATTCATCTACTTGTTCTAGCACACCATTGCCTATTGATACTCTAACATCAGATCTGGTTCCGCCTCTTTCAAAAACCATTATTTTGGTTTTGCCCACATTTACCCGTAGGCCCCTTTTCTTACAATCTTCAGTCATTACAGACCCCAATAAAGTTTGGGTAAGACTAGGGAAGTGATGTTGATAAAAAGTAATACACCAGCCCCCCTAGCCAAGTGGCTTAAACGCTAGTAGAATAAAATAGAATAATAAATGTATGAGATTGAATAAGGCAACGACAACGTAAGCGTAACCGACTGTCAATCCCACACATTGATTATTGTATTTTATTCTATTCTACAACTTGGCTTGGTAGATGTGATAGGTTTTTTCATGTAGGTACCTATATCTAATATCTTTAAACGAGCAATTCTTGTATATATATATATATAATCTGAATCTCGGAAACGGCTCCAACGATTGTCATGAAATTTAGTATGCAGGGGGTTTCGGGGGCGATAAATCGATCTAGCTAGGTTTCATTTTTAGAAAACGTCGTTTTATCCGGGTTTTCAGGCAATGAAAAACTGCTAAAATATTATTGGAGTACGAAGGTAAATTTCGGCATCATCTACAAGGTTATAATAGCTCAGGTGGGAAATCGTGCGGTCCCAAAACCAGAAGACCCCGGTTCGAGTCCTGATGTCTCCAGTTCGTTTTTCTTTTCATTTTCCCTTTTTTTTTCAATTCTTTCTTTTGTGAGAAAAACTCACGACACCAAAAAAAAAAATACCGAGCAAAGCTCGGTCATCCAGGTATAATATTAAACACAAAGTGAAAAATGTGAAATCGAAAATAACTGTCACGAGCAGGATTTGAACCTGCATCTCCTTGATACCGTCCAGATGCTTTGCCAATTCAGCATTTTTTCACTTTGTGTTTAATGTATAGTGCTAAGCATGTCAAATGCTAAAATTATATATAAAAATATCTAAATAATACCTAAATATAAATTAAAATAGCATGAAATATTTTTTTTCTAGAAATTTTACCAAATCATTATGTTGTTTGAATGATCATCATGTTATTTGAACGAGAGAAAGAGGTTTGAAGACTTGCCTATACAAATGAGTAAGTATTAAAATAATTGCACAATAATTTTGATGGAGTTATCACCATTTAAAGGCTGAAAAGTAATATTCTAAAATATATTGCTGTAACAGTAATGATATCATCCATCCATCAGCCGTTCGACGTCAACTGTTGGACATAGGCCTCCCCGAGACAACGCCATAACATGTGTTTCGCTCATATGGGGGATAGTGCCGTAATTGCCACGATTGGCAGGCGGGTTGGCGATCGCAGTGGATGTTGTTAATACTCGAGGGATTGCTGCTGTCCATTGTGAATTCCCTCAGTCGGGTCTTACGACTCCCATGGGTGGAGAGGGGTGGGACGATGCTAATGCCGGCCCCACACGGCGTATTAATTATATAATTATGTATTATGCAATCTCAGCAGCATCTCTTGCAGCTCATAAACGCGTGCTCTTAATGAGCCTATCATGAGCCTTTCTTACTTGGAGAAAAAGTTTTTGGCCAATTCGTTCAAAAAATGCTCCCGTGAAAAAATTAGCTTTGTACAAAATTGCGAATTAATTTTTGGAGACCGGTTATATTTGACATTCTAATATCACTGCACGGCTATTAAGTGTAAGGCAATTACCGAGAGTGAGTTTTTTTTAAATTCAATACATTTGTAACATTATTGTATCTGATAAATAAAAAATCTATTTACTGATTACTGATGATCGATTTAAGCGGCTAAATAAAACATTACATAAGCTCTTTAAGATGCGTGACTTGTAACGGTACAATGTACGAACGAGATGCATTGCTGATGTATTGCTTTGTGGTACAACACGCCACTGCAAGAAAGCTTGTTTAATCTCGATATAAAGTGAAGGGAAGTAAGCAATTATCACCCATTGCATTACTGGTGGTAGGGCTGGGTACCAAGTGGGATTAATCACTTGCTATCGGGCTCGAACGGGTTGGTACCACAATCCCCAGTGTGACCAGCCATGTAGCACATCAGTGTGTTTTGGTTGTAGCAGGTCATAGCCGTTTATTCTTTAATTTCATCATCACTGTGAAATGAAATGGTGAGCAGCGGCTTGACAATACTCTCGGTATAGTTGAGTTCATGAGCGACGATTACCATTTATTTTACCACCAGATAGGGCGTTTAGTTCATATTCATATTCATTTATTTTCGCATTCCACAATGTATATAGTAGGTGGTAACAAAAATAAAAGAGTTACAATTTTGGACCCTGTTGGGCACAGCAAAAATTAGAAAAAAGGATGACGTAAAAGGTATTTTTGGTAATTATTCATATTGTTTGTTGATATTTTATTATGTTTTGTTAATTTTAAATTTATTGTTCAATTTAAATATTATTATCAATATACATTATTTATGTAAGTAAATGATACTTACATATTTTAATCATGTTTATTTATATAACAAGACATATTTTTTTAAATTATATTGATGCATAAGTATTAAGTATATAAATTATTTATTAGTTTATATGTGTTTATTATTGTTATTTATTTTAAACAAATTAATTTAATATATAAAACCGTGTTAGTTGTGTTACGTGTGGCGAGTGAGAGCGCCGAAGGTAACACAACCTCCTTCCAACCCACTCCTTATTATCCTTCCTATCCTTTTCTTAGCATCCTACCTATCCTCACCTTATTATCCCTTCTATCCCTTTACAAATTACCATCAGGTGGGCGGTATGCTTTTTTGTTACCCACGTAGTATAAAAAGGGTTGTCTAAACTCAAACATTTTTTTAAATTTTTGTCTTCTACCCTGTTTTGTTTGTTCGCTAATTTCGGAAAAACTTTTAAACAGATTTTGATGATTTTCATGAATTTAATTACTTATTTATTAGGTTTTCTGATAGTTATTGCACTGATAATTATACCCTACATGACAAGAAGGTACCTAATAAAACAAATATATAGCTAAGAAGAATCGAACACCACATGCTCTTAAAATAACAATCTAATATGAAATAAATGTGACATTACAAAACAGTATTATCTATAATTGGTAAGTATATTATTAATACGTGAGGAAAAAGTTTTGTATCGCTTTTTTAGCTTATTGCGCGCACCGAGAAGTGTGAGATTTGGCACAGTAAAAGTTTAAACGGAGAAGTAGTGCACAAACATAATTATTTTTATATAATATGCATTAGAAATAATATTTTTGCATGTTGCATTAGGAATAAATTAATTCAATAAAACATACATTTTATAGGATTGATTGTAAGTACGGTCGGTGTATGGTGGAATGTTGACCACTGGACGACCACTAGTATAACTTATTATGATAACTAACTTATCATCACGCCTTTTCCCTTGCGGGATAGGCAGAGTGAACAGAATGCCAAGAAGCTCTATTCTTGCATACATCTCTCGCTTCCTCAACATTCATAACTCTCTTCATACACGCTCGCTGGTTTCGGAGACTCCTGACTTCACCTTCCTTCAAGACATGACCGATTTGGTCTAAGTAGGTGAGTCGCGGTCTTCCCTTGTACCTACATCCTTCTACTTTCGCATTGTATATTTTCTTAACCAGTCACTCGTCCGAACCATCGGAGCATTCCCTTTCGCATTTTTACACCAATACTCTCTTTCATACCTACTCGTTCTCTTACGTCGTCGTTACGAATGCGGTCAGTCAGCCTCACTCTACAGATTTTCCGCAGAGAACGCATTTCAACCGCATAGATTTTACTCTCATGCTCCGTTTTGCATACTCAACTCTCGCTTCCATATAATAATTATCAAAGCTTTTTAGAATATGATAAGTGACTGCATTAATTGGTCAACCTATATAAAAATTAGAAAAAAGTATATATACGACAAATATTTGAATTTGATTCCAAGACAGCTGTTTCTAACTAGAGATAAGGCATCTCTTTGTAATTTTTGTTTTTTTTAATAAGTCGGTAAAACATGTTCCTAACTGCACACCCTGTCATTCGGGGCAACGAACAGGGTAGTGTAGGGCCATCACCCACTAAAGAAACCCGCCGTGTGCCATCTCTCCGCCTTTATTGGCGGGCCACTGGAACTATGTTATGATGATTATTTATAACTTTATTCAGAAACACGTGTCTAGCAAAAATCTCTTCTCCCATACATCCTTCCATTTTAGAGTGTGAAAGTCTTTCGAAGTAAATTTTCTTTGATAGTTCTTATCGACCGTAAAAGCAGTTTTACTTTCCTCAAAGTCCGATGGGATGACATTTCGACATGACCAGCGAAATTTCCGAGCTACAGAGTCAAACACCACCAACTTTCTAACTCCGACCTGTTATTGAGAATTTCTTGAAGAAAAACTTACTTTTTGTTAGAAACCGAGACTTAATGATCAGCTGTCACATACACCACTGCTTGACCAACGAGGTCATTAAAATAATAGGGGGCTATATTAATGATGAATTACAACACATTTTATAAACACAAAGTGTGAAAACGTGTGAATGAACAGGATTTTAACCTGCATCTCCTGGAATACCGTCCCAGATGCTTTGGCCAATTCAGCCATCGTGACATTTGCTCGGGGCTGCGAATTTCGATATAATTTCTTAAATGGCTAAGCATGATAAATAATGCAAATGCTAAAAAAATATAATATTCATTAGAAATAATTATCATGATATCAAAATACTAGCCTTTGCCCGCAGCTCCGCCGCAGCCGAAAGTTAGCTTTTGGGTTATATCTCAAGTTCCCGATGTAGTACCGGGATAAAAGGTAATTTTTAAGTCTAATCAAGACCTATCAAATAAAAAGTTGCATCAAAATCCGTTTAGTAGTTTTTGTGTGATGCGCGAACAAACAAACAGACAAACAGACAAAAAATCTAAAAAAAATCGTTTTGTCTTTAGACACGCCTATATAGCCTAAATCAGGATTTTTTTCTCAAATATCTTAAATGTACAGACATAGCTCTGTTACAGCTTTATAATAGCTTTATAAATAGATAGATAATGCATTTTTATAAGTTAGTAATTTATTCTAGAACAATTCTCTCATGTTCGAAATCAATACTATTGACCAAAACACAATCATCATTCTTCTTAATCGGGGACTCTGTTGCTGGAGTGTCTTCCGCTTGGTGCTCTCTCGACTTGCGTACGTCTTTCTTATGTTGTATGAAAAACCATCTGCAAAATTATTTACTATTAAAATTCTGATGATGAGTTACGTACGGTGATCGTAAAAATATATTTTATTTCTCATATCATAAACTCTCTATCAATACACAAGACAACTAAAGAACAAGTTCGTCAAGAGCGTCAACTAAGTAAGAGCAAGTTCAGCGCGCTGGAGGCCGAAACCCCTCCCGATCCTCTGTTCCCCTTCTCTCTCCTTTATCCTTCCTATCTTCTCCATCACATTTCGTTTCTAGTGCCTATAGGCTACGGTTACCGCTTATCATCAGGGTGGGATGTATGCTTTTATGCCATCCACGTAGTAAAGAAAGACATAATACTGGCAAGTGCAGAAAACTAAAAAAAACTACAAAATATCTTGGTGTATTTGGTTTTACTGGTGCTGGTGGTGGTGGTGGTTTTGGTGATGATGGAGTTCCAGTAAATGATATCACGACATATTAATAGTGATTAGAAGAAAACAAACCTCTGATGCTGCGGGTGCTTGAAATGTGACCTGCAATCTATATCTTTACTATTATAAAGCTGTAACAGAGCTGTGTCTGTACATTTAAGATATTTGTAAAAAATTAGTTTATTAGGCTATATAGGCGTGTCTAAACATAAAACAATAGTTTTTAGATTTTTTGTATGTCTGTTTATCTTTTTGTTTGATCGCGCATCACGCAAAAACTACTTAACGGAGTTTGATTCAACTTTTTTATTTGGTAGCTCTTGATTTGACTTAAAAACGTGTATACATTTTATTCCGCTACTATATATGGGACCTGAGATATAACCTTAAAACCAGGTTTTGGCTGCGGCGAAGCCGCGGGCAAAGGCTAATTAAATATATTAGACAAAAAATAACTATATTATGTTATCTTGGCGTGTTAAAGCACGCCTGTTCAGTAGTTTTTGCGGTACAGACACCAGCCAATCAAACAAACATTCTAAAAAATATGCTATAAATTAAGATATATGCCTAAAAAGCCTAATTTAATAATTTTTTTGCTGAAATTAGTAATAACTAAATTATACCCAAAAATATTGAATCTGTATAAAAACAGCTATCCCACAGGAACCATGCATTTTTTCGAGACAGAAACTAGCTTATGTCTTTTTCTGGGCTCTACTCCCTACTATACATGCAAAACTTCAAGATATTGCCTTAAGTAGGTACTAGGGTGTGAAAAACAAACAAACAAACAAACTCACGTTCGTACATATAAGGTAAGGGTGACTAGAGAGCTGTTACAGTTTTATAATAATTAGTATAGATGAATCTTGCTTTCATGAATTAACAAAATAATGAAATAATAAATATGTATAATAAAATAATAATATCTCACCCAAAGAAAGCGAGTGGTGGAATCGTGAGCACAGTGCTCACGTAGTACACAATCCCAGGGTCAATTTTGATTGTGTATCGATATATTGTAGAATATACAGGGCCAAATGTCATGGATGTCGCTACTTCAACCAAATTGAAGAATGACGTCATTTTGCCTAAAATGATACACCAATGCTATAACAATATTGCATCTAAAAAAAAATGAAAGATGGCCCACAGAGTAAGGCGCACGGCAGCTTATTTAGTCTGTGAGGATGAATGACTGATGGAAGACTTATTCAGCATGAAAGAAGTACAGTCAATCTGGGTAACTTTGATTAAGTCGGGTAACATTGACAGTGTGACTATGGGAATGTTTTAATGTTTTATCCCTCATCCATCCATCCATCAGCCTTTCGACGTCCACTGCTGGACATAGGCCTCCCCAAGAGAACGCCACAACGAGCGGCCGTGTGCGCTCATATGGGGGGATAGTGCCATAATCGCCACGCTTGGCAGGCGGGTTGGCGATCGCAGTAGCTGTTGTTAATACTCGAGGGAGTGCTGCTGCCCAATCCCCCGAAATTCCCTCAGTCGGCTCTTACGACTCCCATGGGTGGAGAGGGGTGGGACAATTCTAAAGCCGGCCCCACACGGCGAACGGGTTTTTTCCCTATGAAATCAATATTTTTTGTTAATGCTTGCTTTAGATTATATTTTTTAAACAAGCTCCGTATACACTCCTTAAAATAACAGCGAAGTTGACAAACAGAGTTAATGTTAAAACTTTTTCCGAAATTAGTGCATGAATTTGAGTGTGTGAAACAGTGAATAACTTTTTTAATATTTTGTGATTGTATGGCACTCCATACACTTACTATATAGATGACAATTTACTCTATATGTAGTAGGGCGAATAGATACTTCAAACCAAAGTGTTTACATATTTTTTGTTTGTTTTAATTATTTTAGTTTGTCTTCATTTTAATATGCCTAACTGTTTGTAAATTTTTAGGATATAAACAAGATTTTGATGCAAATTAAAAAAATATATACTAATAACTGCTAAATTTTGATTGATGGACCTTTTTTACAAATATATATGATACTACTACAAATTTATGTTTGTATCGCCACAGCCTCATTCCTAATTTGGGAATAATATAAACTAATGTTACCCAAAGTAATTTAATAATCAAATATTACCTCATTTATGTGACAGTTTTAATGTGTGTCAAAGTTACACTTTTGTGGGTTGTAACTTTGACATACTATAAAAATAGATTTTTCTCTATAATTAATGGATATTATAGTCTTTCACTGTTGTCTGTGGATAAAAAACATTCTGAGAACACTAACAAAGTATAATATTGTCATTTAAATGTTAAAACTTTTAAAGTATTGTGAAAAATATCGCTGTAATCTGTTAAAGTTACCCAGAATAACTGTACATGGTTGTTTTTTGGAAATTTTTCTGATCTACGTATTAAAGTAGGTACTAGAGTAACGAACCCAATTAAATAAACCAATGCATCAAAAATATTGACCTTCACGGTATAAGATTTGATTGCATCGGACATACATGATAATTATAAGTATTTTTTAAATATAAATTGTATATTTCTGTGTAACATGGACTAGCTTCATGCCATAATGAAGATAAAAAGTATTCGAAGGGACTATTATACATCTGATACGCCTGCAAACATGGCAACTAAAGTCAATGGATCTTTTGTTTTTTAAAGCATTGTTAGTTTATTTTTAAATCTGAATTACATTTTTGGAATGGATTTAGAAATTGTGTGTAAAATGTCACAATGAAAAATCAAGATCTGTTCTAATATTATTAGTTACTCACATTATAATAAATCTAGACAAAAGTCAGAAGGTTTTGTTATTAAAAGCTTTTTGATCTCACAATTGGTATAGAATAGATTTTGTTAATAGATGTCACTGCTTTTATTAGACTTACATTTATTATCAATATTAGACAAAACTTAAATTGACATTGTGTATTAAAATCAAAGTAATCTAATCTTTATTGTATATAAAATGAATAGTTAAAATTGAAACACGTAAACATTTAATACAGATCCATCTAGCGTTGGAAAAACGCAACTTCAGGATTATAATCCAATTTAATTGAAAACTATGACAAGAGGTAGTGAAACACCAATTTATTACCATACGTAAACTGGTTTATTTATATTCCAGCTTTATTCTGAACACCCTGCTCATAACCTCAAAATTGGAGGCATTTTTTATAATAGTACGATTCTCATGGTAATTCGCAATAAAATGATGATTTGATGGGAATTCAGCGATATGTTTTAATGCAACACATAATTTTGCTTTGCGGTTGGTTACAGGGCGAACTATGTATGGACGCAGAGCAATGTCCTTTAGTACAGTAAAATAAAACGCAATCCCACTATATAGTCAACATATAAAATTTAATATTTTTTTTATCTAGGATCACAGACAAGCTTTAGCAACAATGCGCCTGTCATACAACTCTGCTACAACTTTACTAGTGTTAGAGCCTTTCTAATCTCATGAATGGGCTAGCTAGATCGGGGAAGTACCACCCACTCACAGAAGGACAGTGTGAAACAACGCTAATTCGTAAGATGAGTGAGACTGCTGGAGACACAAGACCTTTCGCTATCCTCCCCTTATTATTCTTCCTATACTCTCTTTATGATCCTTACTAAACTCGGCTTATTATCTTTCTCATCTTCTTCTTATTATTATTCCTTTCCACCTTCAATCCCTTTCCTTAGAGAAGACGACGCGCAAGTGATGTCTCTGGTGTTGGCTAACGTCTATAGGCTGTGCGCTTATTTGCCACCTACATAGATTAAATAAAACTTCCGACTCCCAATCTGCACCTGATATTTAGTTTTATAAGACTCGCGCCATTTATTGGATGTATTTACACATATTTTTGTTACAATATGAATGACCATTAAGAATCATACTAAATGCAAGGTCTCTACGATAGTTTAGCGGTATAAAGAAGTCTCCAGTAAACATGCAAGTTCGAATCCTGTTAGAAAATTTATCTTTATTCAGTTTCACAAAAAAATGTTTTGACGATGTAACTTATTTTAGCTTACCCAACTCGTCACTTGTGCAAAGTTTAGATGAAATAGACCGAAGTGCAGTAAAAGATGTAGCATTGAACATTTCCACTGCAACCGCTGGAACATAAAAAAACGTATAAACTTCTAAGTAATTTGTGGAGTCTCTACCACTAGATCGACTTTGATCCTGTCTGAGATCGAGACCTTACAAGGTATACGACTGACTTTTATAAATAATGTAAAGTCTGTTGACACGCTTAGGGCCAGCATAATATCCAATCCATCCATCCATCAGCCTTTTGACGTCCACTGCTGGACATAGGTCTCCCCAAGAGAACGCCACAACGAGCGGTCCTGTGCGCTCATATAAGGGAATAGTGCCGTAATCGCCACGTTTGGCAGGGGGTTGGCAATCGCAGTGGGTGTTGTTAATACTCGAGGGAGTGCTGCTGCCCACTCCCCCGGTATTCCCTCAATCGGCTCTTACGACACCCATTACAATTCTTAAGCCGGCCCCACACGGCACAGCATAATATACTATGGCCACTCACATACTGTGAGGAGCCCCGTGTCCATTGGTGAGACAGTAATTGTCCACACAGACCAAGTCGCGCATAATAGCTAGTCTCTACATATTGGAATCGGGCAGTTTTATCACTTCTACTATCTTCACTGAAATAAATTTGGAAGGTCTACGCTGAGATAAAATGCTAAATGGTAACGTACTTTATACTCGTATAGCAGTGATAGCCTAGCGGTAAAACCAAGGTTTGCAAAGACAGTGGTATTGAGTTGGATCCCCAGTCCAAGCTTCAAACCTCGTAGGGCACATACCTCTGACTTTTCAAGAATATTTAAAAATGATGTGTGTATTTGTTTACAATTTATCACTGCTCAGTGAAGTAAAATATCGTGAGGAAACCTGCATTCCTGAGAGATTTACTCGACGGCTTGCGAAGCCTGCCAACCTGCATTGGGCAAGCGTGGTGGACTAGGGCTTAATCCCTCTCACCACGATAGGAGACCCGTGCCCAATAGTGGAACAGAAAAAAAAGTACTTTAAATATGCTTTGTCCAATTATAATTATTATCATAACGCCCAGTTGTTTTTTGTTTCAATGATAGATATGAATTTGGTTATAGTATTTAATCACCCCGGCAGCTTGTGATTTCATAAAGGATTGTATCTAATGCTATGAAATGTCTACCAGATTTCTAGGGTAAATACACTTTCTTGAGACAGAATAAAGTGTTGCCGTAATAACGCTATACATATTTTCTTTATCAACAAAAGTAGTACTTTTATTAAATTGAAAACATTGTATAAAAGGTGAAAACAGGTTTCACAAACATTTTGCAAACATATATTTGGAACAAAAATAGGAAATAAAATATGGTGTTAATACACAAGCAAATATTTATCAGATAACAATTAGGTACAAGTTAGTAAATCCCTGAGATAAAAATATAATAACCACCGACTTAAATGAATAATAGTACTTAATATGCTATTTATAACATCATCACTATAGTCTTATCCCAATTTTGCTAGAGTCATCTTCTGATCTGTTTGGTTGTAGCTGATCTATCAGTATTTAGGTACAAGGAGCTGCTATTTTTCTGACTTCTACGACCCACTAAGGGGACAACTGTCAGATAGATATGTAACGACTGCCTAGATGTTATTGATGAACCAAGAACAAGCGTTAAGCTTAGTTTGGGGTCAGAGGACGTTGTGTGAAATGTCCGTGAATATCATACTTACTTACTTATAATATTATAAATGTGAATGTAAGTTTGTTTGTTACGCTTTCACGTGAAAACTACTTAACCGATCATCATGAAACTTTGTACACATATTCTCGGAGGTATTAGAAGTAACATAGGATACTTTTAATTAAAAAAAATACGCAAAAAAAAAAATTGTTTGTCACAAAATCTCAAAATCTAGCAACTTCAACGCCATCTAGCATTTCAGTAATGAAGTTCCAACCCCGAGTACTGTAATACCGTTGCACTGTATTACCGACAATTTCAAGGGTTGCTTTATTTATTTTTATGAAATTACTCACGGACGAAGTCGCGGGTAACAGCTATCTTATATAAAGTTTAAGTAACAAACTTTGTTAACTAAGTGCAACCCGCGACTTCATTCACGTGGAACATAGTTTTTCATTTTTTGCAGTAACCTATACTCGTATTCATTTATTTACGCGAGCGAAGCCGCGGGAAACAGCTAGTTTGAATATATATTTAACTAGCCTTTGCCCGCGGCTACGCCGCATCCAAAAGCTAGTTTTTCGGTTATATCTCAGGTCCCCGATATAGTAGCGGGATAAAATATATACCAGTTTTTAAGTCTAATCAAGAGCTCCTCAAGCTTTCAAATAAAAGAAGTTGCATCAAAATCCGTTCAGTAGTTTTTACGTGATGCGCGAATAAACAAACAGATAAACAGACAATCAGACAAAAATTCTAAAAAACATTGTTTTGTGTTTAGAAACGCCTATATAGCCTATTACAGTCATATTTTCTTAAATATACAGACACATCTCTGTTACAGCTTTATAATAGTATAGATTATGAATGTTGTAGAAGCCAGAGATGTATGCAAGCTTACAGTGTTTTGGCACTCTGTTCTTTCTGCCTACCCCGTAAGGGAGATGGCGTGATGATAAGTAAGTAACTAAAGCGTATTTTAATTTCTTTAAAGTAGAAATAACACTCACCAATATACATGTCTCTGGTGTTCCTTGCGAGTGCAGTTGTTATACCGCCAGCGAGCTTGCTTAAGCTCGATATAAAGCCTAGTACTGAATCGTCCCATTTTAATCGATGACTGAAAATACTTATTGAGATCAATGCACCTGAAAATATGCTTGAATAATCATTAAACAATAATTTTATCTTTTTGTGTTATTTTGGTTGAAAATTCATCACAATTTCTTGCCGTATTTGCAAATGCTAGTAGTTGAGGTCCTCAAACTAATAATGAAATAGACGTAGATATAGAAGTTTTAAGTCTATTTAAGAATTCTCTATTCTCAACCAAAAAAGTTTCAATAAGGTCAGTCAGTTTAATAGTTATTGGGCGATGCGCAAACAAACAAACCGACTAAAAGTTGTTTTGAGAGATGCCACATTATTTATAAAATTAGAATAGCCTAATAAAATCATTTTTATTAATGTCATTAATGTACGAGTACTAAATAGCTATGTTTTAATACTAGTAATAGCAGGAAAACGATTTAATTCTGTATTTATGATATCTACGTACCATAAAAATGTCAATAGGAGATGAGAAAATATTGTTGGTTTGTTGAGCAACTTTAAACTCGATTAGTTGTTTTTAGTGATAGTTTAAGTTTCAATATCAAAGGTTCAAACTAGATAAAATAAACAAAATATTACTGATCAATTGGCACCACCAATAACCTCTTGGCTCTCTTGATGTAAATGATAATAATGTCAAAAAAACATAATATATAATTATATAAATTTCCGCAGATTTTTTAAGCTCTTTTTAGATAAAATCTTTTTTTTATTAAATAAAAGATATATAAAAAAAGTAAGAAAACATACCTAAGGTGTGAATGCAAATAAAAAAAGTATTGTAGAAACTATATTTCAGGGCATCCCAGTTGAAGCAGTATCGTGTGAACAGATATCTTACTGTAAATTCACCTGTAAAATAAAATTATATATGTAGCAGACTCGGCTATGTATTGCTGTAGAACACTTATAATTCATTCAATTATCATATAATTAAAATAATATTGAATAGCCGTTTCTCATGTTCTCTGCCTGGAATCTATTTACGGATATAAAAATCAACAATTTTGTAATAAAAAAGACAATAAACGAGATAAAAGCAATCCTATCTTTTAAAACAAAAAACGTAGCATCACGCTGGTATTCCCCGAAGTGTTAGGCAGAGGTGTATTACACACCCATGATTATCTTCCTATCTTTTAAGCTGGAAAAAATTATATCTTGAAAAAATAAACGCTTAGATCGGATAAGTACTTTTGGGAGTTCATCGCGGTCAAACACTGGGACAGAGAATTGTTATACATATCGCAAAATAGTGTCTAGTGAAAAATCTTAACCACAGTATAGATATTAGTCCTTTTTTCTTTTTTTTTGTTAGGGCGGGAAAAGATGTTCCTAACCGCACACCCCGTCGTTCGGGGCAACGAACATGGTAGTGTGGGGCCCTCACCCACTAAAGAAACCCGCCGTGTTCCGCCTCTACGCCTTTAGTGGCGGGCCACTGGAACTATGTTACATTCCTTCGGTGGTATAGATACTAGTCCTACGGACAGAAACGTCACTTATTAAAACTTGTCCAAGATCTCTCTATAATAGCCTACAAAATCTTAATAATAATACTAATTGTTCGTATATAATTATATCGAAATGTACCTTATGTCACATACACAGAAATACAGTTGAGATTGTTTTGCCCGCCGCATGATCCTCGGGCAACCGCGTCATTCAACAAATGCGCTAGGGTTGCACCTATGATGATTTTACTACATCACGCTATCTCCATTACGGGTTAGGCAGAGAAAACAGAGTGACAAAAGGCTCTGTTCTTGCATACATCTCTCGCTTCCTCAACATTCATAATTCTCTTGATACACTCTCCGGCTTCCACTCGCCAGTTTCGGAGACTCCTGACTCCACTGACAGCAATAAAGCTGTCATTTATAAAACTTAAAAATTTATTTTTTCTAGTAGATTGTATTTGATTACTTTTTATATCATTTTAAATGTTATTTTCAAGTCAGATTATTTTTTTATACATTGTTTTTCTTTTGTTGATCATAATATGCGTTTAGTTCTAGCTCTGAATTTTCGGTTTTGAAATTTTATTGTCGAAATACCCTAAATCGCGTAAATAATTTTATTTTAATCACTACAACAAGCGCGAGCACATAGGCGCGCGCGCGACATGCTTCTGTCGGTTGTACCATGGCCGGTACGCGAAGCAGTAGGCATATAACTCAGGACCTTGAGCGAGTGATGTACGCCTGTCTTAACCAGCATTGCATGATCTTAGTATTGCACGCCAACGATTCGCTTATGAGAAGCGTTGAGGTGGGTACTACTCTCGTTGGGGTGCTAATTTGTCCGGTTTACCTCCTAGTGGTGCACCCCGGGCAACGTCGGCAGTCGCCGGCGGCTAAAATTCCGGACAGGACGGGTCTCCGCGTGTCCCTCTGACTCAGCAGAGGGCACAGCGGATAGACCAGGCGTCGGAGTCGGTGGGGCCAGACTGGCTCACCGGGCTCTGGAGAGGGGGGACAGTGGGGCCACAGCGGCCCCCCCCGTCCCAAATCGTAAACCTGAGCGCGTGCCTGTGGTTACGTCTCGCGGGCATACAGGAACGAGGGTCTTGGCTTAATCGCCCGGACTGCGAGGAAGACAACCTCTATAAAAAAATTACCCCGAATCTCAAGTTCTGGCGTGCGGCGAGGAGATGCATGGCTGATGGGTAGTTCAGTCTCGAGCGCGCCCCCAGCCAGGGTACCTGCGGTCCCCCTGTGTTGGGTTACAAATGTACGCTTACCCGGGTAATGGGAGCTCTGCCCGGGTGGACCTCCTTTCTCCCACACTCGTGGGAACAAAATGGTTAATGGTTTGAATAAAAATAATTTTAACTCGACGGAATCGGGTGCTACACCCGATGCCTCAGCCGATGGAGGTCCGGCTTTAAACACGGCCTCCACATCAACATCAGTAGCGCCACAAGCGTTACTACGTGACGCGAAAGGTAAGTTTCGGTCCCGTAAGGGACGCGGAAAAAGAAAAGGAGGAGCTTCGGCAACGGACAGCTCGGCCGCTAATTCGGCTTCCGAGATGTCCGCTGCTGAAGAAAGTGATTGCGCCCTAAGGGCAAATATCAGAAGGGCGGGCAGCGCAATAGCTGCGGCGGACGTGAGTGCGGGGCAGATGGATGTTGATCATCCGTCGCGGAAGCGCACCATGTCCCAGGGTGGTGGGGCGCCCGAATCAGAGGACTGCCCTACTGAGACGCCTCCCCCGAAAGCGCAGTATAGCGTTAGGGGTCGAGGCATGAGCCGTCCTGTGGCACCTGCGCCTCGTGCCACATCTACCAGTAGGGCAGAAACCCTAAGCCTAAAAAGGCTGGAGGCGGAGCAAAACGCCGAGGAGCGCCTGGCGCTTTTAACGGAAAAACTCCGCCTCCCAGACGAGGGCCATATTGGGACGGCCCAGGCTGAGGAGAGGGCCCTGAACAGCGTGGCGATAGTGGAGACCGTGGCGGCTGGTTCGCGGAACCTCAAGGGGAACTTCGTGCGTGGCCTTAAAGACGCCGCGCACGAGATCTCGCTATCGGTCCGGCGCTTGGCGGAGCAAAACAAGCGCCTCGAAGCTCAGAACGCTCGTCTGGAGGCGCAGAACCAGCGCCTCGACGAGGCTAACCGCTGCCTCGAGGCACGGATGGCAGAGTTAGAGCAGGGTCAGGCCGGGTTACGGGTTGAGCTTGGGCTCCCCGCGGCTGCCCCGGCTTCGTCCACTGCCCAGTCAGGCCCTGGACCGGAGTCGGAAGACGAAGCACTCCGCGTGATCATCGACCGCATTGCTGCGGTCTTTGGTCCGCGGTTCGACGCTTTGGCCGCGAGGCTGCCACCGGAGCCACGACTGCGGCCGCCGCTAGCGGCAGACAAAAGGAATGGCGCTACGTCCTCAGCGCCGACAGCCCTGCCGTGCCAGGAGGGCCATGTGTCCTTTGCCGCGACGGCGGCCAAACCAGCGGCGGCCAAAGCACCAGCGGCCAGACCACCTACGGCTCCTGTGGTCCAAGAAAAGGGCCAAAAGAAAAAGGCCAAGAAAAAGGGCAAGGCGGGACAAGCCCCGAGGGGTCAGCCCCGAGAGGAGTTCCCGCCTCTGATGAGCACCGCTGCACCTGCACGTTCTGCGCCGCGACAAACTGCCGCACCCTCGCGGGCTGCGGTGGTCACGCCCCGGGTTTCTGCTCCCGGGCCTGCCGTTGCTACGTCCTCAGTTGGAGACTGGCAGGTGGTGGAGCCCCGGCGATCCCGGGCCAAACGTCGCGGCGTTGCTGCGGAGCGCGAGGCGGCGCCCATGTCTCAGAGGGGGGAGGCTCCAAAGGCGCCCCGTAAAAGAAGGTCACGGAAGCTCAAGATACCGAAGGCAGCCGCGGTGGTGATCACCGTGCTGCCTGAGGGAAAGGAAAAGGGCCTGACGTATGAGGCCGTCTTGAAGCGTGCCCGGCGGGAGATAAACGTCTCCGATCTCGGGGACGTCTCCGCTCGCTCCCGCCAAGCCCGGACAGGTGCTCGGATTTTTGAGTACCTGGGGCCAGAGGGTGCTAAGACGGCCGACGCGATGGCCGCGAGGCTGCTGGGCCTGTTCCCGGCTGAGAGTGGTGTCCGGGTCGCCAGACCCGTGAAGTGCGCTGAACTGCGCATTTCCGGGCTGGACGATTCCGTGACGGCGGAAGAGATCCGGGAGGCAATCGCCTCGAAAACCGGGTCTCCCAGCAGCGCTGTCCGGGTGGGCACCATTCGCCCAGGTCCAGGTGGTGTGGGTGCCGTCTGGGTATCGTGCCCTGTCGCGGCGGCCAAAGATTTGGTCGCCGCCGGTAGACTTCTGGTGGGCTGGAGCGCCGCGCGGGTAACCGCGTTGGAGCCCCGGCCTGCCAGGTGTTACAAGTGCATGGCGGTCGGTCACACCCGGCCGCTGTGCACCAACTGCTTCGACTGCAGCGGGCTTTGCTTCCGCTGCGGTCAGGCAGGGCACCAGGCGGCGACCTGTACTGCCACTCCACACTGCCCCGCATGCGCGGCGGGCAACCGCCCCGCCAACCACTGCATGGGGCGGGTGGGGTGCAGGCCTCCGGCCATGTCAGGCCCTAAGAGGGGGGTGGGCAGCCAATCGGCCCCGGCTGCCCAACCCAGCGCGGCTGGACCGCCGCAGCGCATGGAGGAGGATGTCATGGTCTAGTTTATGGAGCACAACTCTATCCTCCTCCAAGGGAATCTCGGCCGCTCCGCCAGGGCGCAGGACCTCTTCCTGCAATCCATGGCGGAGCGGTCGATCGGTGTTGCCGTAGCCGCGGAGCCCTACATAGTCCCCGATCGCCCCAATTGGGCGGGTAGCGGGGATGGCTCCGTGGCGGTCGTCGGGTCGGCGGCACCGCGTTCCCCGCCCTTGTCAGTCAAGGACAAGGGCACGGGATATGTGGCGGCTGAATGGGGAGGGGTCACGCTGTATGGCGTGTACTTCTCCCCCAATCGTAGTCTGGCGGCTTTCGAGGTCTTCCTGCACAGCCTGGAGACCTCGATACGGCGTATGGCACCGAGCCCTGTGCTGGTGCTGGGGGACTTCAACGCCAAATCAACGGCGTGGGGGTCCCCCAGGACGGACGCCCGAGGTGCGGCGGTCCAAGAGTGGGCGGAAGCGGCGGACCTCGTGTTGCTAAACCGAGGGTCCGCCCTAACGTGCGTGCGGCGCGGGGGCGGGTCGATAGTGGACCTTTCGTTCGCTAGCCCCGGTGTCGCCGCACGTGTAAGGAGCTGGCGAGTCCTGGAGGAGGTCGAGACCCTATCTGACCACAGATACATTCAGATAAGGTCTCCCGGACCCTTCAGGGCGCCAGCAGGGGTCACGCGGCGGACAGAACTCCCGCTTTTCCGCGATGGGCTGTGGGTAGGCTCGACCGGGAGCTGCTGGTGGAGGCGGCCATTTTTCAATCTTGGCTGCCTCCCCCCCTGATGGAAGACGTGGGCGCCGAGGCTGGCCGCATTCGCGGCATGCTTACGCAGATCTGCGATGCGGCCATGCCCCGCGTGCGGCGCCCGCCCCGACGGAAGGGGGTCTACTGGTGGTCCCCGGAGCTGGCGGACCTCCGTGCGGCCTGTATTCGTGCCCGGAGGTCCTACACCCGCAGCCGACGTCGCCGAATCCGCGATGAGGAGCGGGAGGGCCGGCTGTATGCGGCGTACAACAGTGCGCGCGCCGCGTTTAAGCTGGCCATCTGTCGCGCCAAAGAAGCGAAAAGGCAGGAGATGCTGGAGGGTCTCGAGCGTGACCCCTGGGGACGCCCGTACCGCGCGGCGCTCAACAAGCTCCGCGCCCAGGGCCCCCCCCTTGCGGAGACCCTCCAGCCGGGCTTCCTCTCTGAGGTGGTTGAGGGACTATTCCCTTCACGGGCGGTGCACACGCCCCCGGTCATGGCTCCGCCAGATGATGACCGGGAGGCCGACGACGGGGAGGTACCGCCCGTGACGACGACGGAAATGGGGGCGGCGACAGCGCGTATGCGGAGAAGCGCCGCCCCCGGGCCGGACGGGGTTCCCGCCCGAGTGCTGGCCCTGGTCCTCGACCACCTAGAGCCCCGCCTCAGGGGACTGTTCGACGCTTGCCTGGTGTCCGGACGGTTCCCTGACTGCTGGAAGGAGGGGAAGCTCGTGCTCCTGCCGAAGCCGGGACGGTCTCCGAATACAGTCGCGGCCTTCAGGCCCATCGTGTTGCTGGACGAGGCGGGCAAACTGCTCGAGCGGGTTGTCGCTGCCCGCATCGTCCGGCACCTAGGTGCGGTCGGCCCCGACCTGTCCGATGCCCAGTTCGGATTTCGGGCGGGTCGGTCTACGGTCGACGCCATCCTGCGCTTGAAGGCCGCGGCTGCGGAGGCCGTCACCTCGAGGGAAGTGCTGTTGGCGGTGTCGCTCGACATCGCCAACGCCTTCAATAGTCTGCCATTCGGCTGCATCAAGGAGGCACTCCGGTACCATGGAGTGCCCCTCTACCTAAGGCGGCTGGTGGCAGACTACCTCGACGGCCGCAGCGTCCTCTTCGTGGACCGGGAAGTGGACGTTGTAAGGAGGGCTATGTCGTGCGGCGTCCCGCAGGGTTCGGTTCTAGGGCCGCTCCTGTGGGACATCGGCTACGACTGGGTCCTCCGTGGCCGGCTCCCCCCCGGGCTGGGCGTAATTTGCTACGCAGACGATACGCTCGTCACAGCCCGGGGCGGGACCCTCGAGGAGGCGGCAACGCTGGCCACCTCAGGAACCGCGGAGGTGGTCAGGCGGATCGAGGCGCTGGGGCTTAGGGTGGCCCTTGAAAAGTCGGAGGCCCTACTGTTCCATGGGCCCCGACGCGGCCCACCCGCCGGCGCCTCGATAACGGTCAACGGTGTGGGCTTTCCAATCCAGGCCCACATCAAATATCTGGGCCTGGTATTGGATGGACGGTGGCACTTTGACGAGCACTTCCGCCGTCTTGCGCCAAAGATCGTCGGCACGGCGTCCGCCCTCGGGCGACTGATGCCGAATTTGGGCGGACCGAGTCTCGCGTGTCGACGACTCTACGCGGGGGTAGTACGGTCAATGGCACTGTCCCTGGCAACTCGCAATAGGGCCCTTCTGTGGCGTCCACAGAGGGTCGTAGCGGTCAGGGCAATACGCGGGTACCGCACGGTCTCGTGCGATGCAGCCTGCGCGTTGGCCGGAACCCCCCCGTGGGATCTGGAGGCGGAAGTGCTCGCCGACGTTTATCGGCGGGCGTCGACGGCGCGGGCGGGGGGCAGCCGCCCCTCGCCAAGCGCAATCTCAGCGTGGCGGGAAGATGCCCGCCGCGCCACCGTCCTAAAGTGGAGGTCTCGGCTGGAGACGCCCCGGGCTGGTCTCTGGACCGTGGGGGCGCTCCAGCCGATATTGGAAGAATGGGCAGGGCGGCAGCACGGGGTCCTCACCTTCCGGTTGGTGCAGGTTTTGTCGGGGCACGGTTGCTTCGGCAAATACCTGCACACGATCGCTAGGAGGGAGACGACCCCAGGCTGTCACCACTGCGACTGCGGCGAGGACTCGGCGCAGCACACGCTCGAGTCGTGCCCGGCCTGGGATGTGCAGCGCCGGGAACTCGCTGCAGTCATAGGCGTGGACCTGTCGCTGCCGGCCGTTGCGCGAGCGATGGTTGGCAGTGACAGGGCCTGGACCGCGGTCGCCGCCTTCTGCGAGGCTGTCATGTCGCGGAAGGAGGCGGCGGAGAGGGCCCGGGAGGAATCCTCCTTCGCGGACCCGATTCGCCGCCGGCGCGCGGGGCGGCGTGCGCGCGCTTACCTGCGCCTGATGCCGCCCTAGCCGAGGCTGCGGACGGTGGGGTCGGGGAGTACCCTGCCGTCCGCGGAAGCCTACCGCGAAGGTGTGACGCCCAAGTGCGCGGGGCGTCGCACAAGAGAGGGTGCCCGAAGGGGCTGCCGCCTGCGGATCGCGGAGAAACGACGCGGTTCCCGTGATCCGCCGTAGCAAGGGCGGGTGAGGGCGCACGGTGGGTTTTTAGTGGGTGAGAGCCCCACACTACCCCGTTGTCTCCCCGGGCAGCGGGGTGTGCGGTAGGACATTTTTGCCCACCTAAAATAAAAAGAAAAAAAAAAAAAAAGGGTACTACTCTCGTTTCACACAGATCAACTGATTTTTCAAACTTAAAACATTTTTTTTATAATATATTGCACTTGTAAAATAATATATACACACACATATCAAGAAAAAACACTATATTTAACACATGATATTTTGATGTCATTTTTGTTATTTAAACTATGTAGTCAAAAAACTGTTTAAAAAAGTTCTGTCTTGGACGTCCGTATGTTGTAGGTACCTAATGTTTGTTAACACTATAACGACCGAAATACTTTATTAATAGAATCTTTTTTTTTCTTTTACGCTTCAGTATAATTACGAATAGAGCCCTATCACTTTTGACGGTCTGATTCGACGTGGTTTAATTATTATGAAATAAACAAAAAAATTGTAAATATTTACGCTCGACGACACTAAAACCAGTGATATACCTTATTTCGTGAGAACTACTTCTATAAACCAATATAGAATTACTTCTTAAAATTAGCGCTAGATGGCGTATAAGACAAGAACCACATTAGTAATTTTTGAAATTAGTGCTATCTTTGTGATTTATTGAAAACTACTTAGTAAGACCAATACATTATTAGTTACTTATCAAATAATCAATTTTATTGTGAAAAATGAAGATTATGAGGCGTGCACTTTTAGATTTTCCAAAGTATTTCTTTTTGTTTTCAGAGGGTACCTGGGCAAGAGTCTTCCCTCATTGCGATACTAAGGGTTTTTTGAGAAAAAAACTATAATATTTTTAGAACCGTTATCTCTAAAATAGGTATTACTATAATATGTACTAGCCATTGCTCACGGCTTCGCCGCAGCCAAAAGCTAGTTTTTCGGTTATATCTCGAGTCTCCAATATAGTAGCGGGATAAAATGTATACCAGTTTTTAAATCTAATCATGAGCTCTCAAATAAAAAGTTGCATCAAAATCTATTTAGTAGTTTCTGCGTGATGCGCGAACAAACAAACAGACAAAAAATCTAAAAAAAAAATGTTTGTGTTTAGACACGCATATAGCCTATTACAGTATTTTTTTCTCAAATATCTTAAATATATAGACACATAGTCCAGTCAAGATAGGTTTTAAACCTTGCAAAAACTCCGTTTTCGTTTTTTTTGTTTAACCCCCCCCGGGTCACTGGGAGTCCTCAACCCAAAAGTCGACCAAATCGGCTCATTGCTATCGCCACCATCTTGAATTTTATGAAAAATGGTTTTTCTTCAATCCATCCGTCCATCCATCAGCCTTTTAATGTCTACTGCTGGACATAGGCCTCCCCAAGAATGGGGGATAGTGCCATAATCGCCACGCTTGGCAGGCGGGTTGGCGATCGCAGTGGATGTTGTTAATACTCGAAAGAGTGCTGCTGCCCACTCCACCGGTATAACTTTTCTTGAATAACTCGGCCATTTTCAATTTTAACGAAAAATGTTAAAAACAAAAGTTGTAGGAAATTCAATTTCCTACAACATTGATACACGAGTTTTTTTTTTTTTAAATTATATTTTTCGAATTAAACCTAAAAATAGCGGCGAAGTAAAACTATTGTATCATCTTATTTTTGACTTTAGCGCATAAATGAACATACACAAACTTGTAGAGAATTAAATTTTCAACAATTTTGGTCCTTACCTTTTTTTTCCCACAAAAATTATTTTTCATTACCTCTCTCTCTAATTTTCACTGTTTTCATTTTATTTTATTTTAAACCTATTTTATTTTCTATTTGGTATTTATTCCGTACCGGCAGTACCACACACACACATACACACATACACACACGCACGCACGCACGTACGCACGCACGCACGCACGCTCGCACGCACGCACACGCGCACACACACACACACACACACACACACACATATAGACACGTTTACACATTCAAACAAAAGTTTTGACAGGCCTCTTTTTCTTTACCGTTGGCGTACTAGGTACCTTAAATATTGACTGTAGGAAAAAAAAGGTAAGGACCAAAATTGTTGAAAATTTAATTCTCTACAAGTTTGTTTATGTTCATTTATGCTCTAAAGTCAAAAATAAATAAGATAATACAATAGTTTTACTTCGCCGCTATTTTTAGTTTTAATTAAAAAAATATCCATTTTTTGAAAAAAACTCGAGAACCAATGTTGTAGGAAATTGAATTTACTACAACTTTTCTCGTTACCATTTTACGTTAAAATTGAAAATGGCCGAGTTATTCAAGAAAAACCATTTTTCATAAAATTCAACATGACGGCGATAGCAATGGGCCGATTTGGTCGACTTTTGGGTTGAGGACTTCCAGTGACCCCCCCAACGATTAAACAAAAAAAAACGAAAACGGAATTTTTGCAAGGTCAGCTTGATTTTTTGCCTATATAGACTGGCCTACTAGCTATGTTATAGCTTTATAATAGTATAGAAGATACACGTACCATAAGACGGGCCGTATATAAACGCAATAGATGCCAATACCAAAATCGACTTTGTTCTTCTGTGATTAGGTCCACTTTTAAGCGCCACACTAAAAGTATCTTTAACATGTTTTAGGTCAAAAAAGGATTTTAGAAAATTTCTTACGCCGGACACTTCGTTCTGAAATTATAAATCTTAATATTATTATCAACACATGAGTAATTTTTGTAGGCTTTAGAGTAACAATGAGAATCGGAAAAAGTGACGACATTGATGTAAACTAAGCCGATTTTGGGTCTTATATTTATTTTATCGGATTTGTAAACATCTCAAATCATCTATAGAATATGAAATCCCACAAAAAGATGTTTACATATACATATGAAGTGTAAAGACTACACAAGTACGTGGGATGGGAGATTTCATCTCCTTTTAGATCTATGTTTAAACTTCAATATATATACTTAATTATATACTTGCTATATATGAAAGCTACCCTAACCTACCAAATTTAATTTGTGGCTTAGATGATTTCACGGCAGGTGAGCCATGGCCCACTGATGGTTAGTGATAACCATCGCTCATGGACTATTGTCAAGCCGCTGCGCACCATTTCATTACCGAGATTTGAAATGAAATAATGAACGGCTATTTTCGGCTATAACCAAAACATATTGACGTGCTTCATGACCGGTGACCCAGGAGTCGGTGGTACCGACCTGTTTGGGCCCGATAGCAAGTGAGTACTCTCATTTGGTAACCAGCACTACCACCAGCAATGGGTGACAATTGCTTACTTCCCTTAGTCGCCTTGTAAGACACCCGCGGGAAAGGATGGGGTGGTGACACTCGTATTCTTAGCCCGTCGCCACACAGACAAAAAATTTAAGCATAAATATAAATTATAATATTTCTTATAGATATAAGTGACTAATCATAAACTAAATAAACACAAAATGCGAAAATGTGAAGTCTAAAATGATAGGATTTCAATCTGCGTCTCCTGGATAATTGTTCCAAACGCTTTGCCAACAAAACCACCGTGGTATTCTGGCACCGTGGCTCTCAAGACTATCAATTTCAATAACGTTTTTTATACCCTTTTTCTGTCTCACTATTGGGATCTTCTCTCACGGTGAGAGGGATTAGGCCATACTCGGCCACGCTGTCCCATTGCCGGTTGGCTTTTTAGGTTTCCCGTTGAGAAAATCTCTCAGGCATGCAGGTTTCCTCACGATTTTATCCTTCACCGAGCAATGATAAATTGTAAATAAATATACACATAATTTCGAAAAATCTCAACAAGTCAGAGGCGTATGCCGTATTAGGCCTGGATCTTTCACTGGGGATCGCACTTGATACCCCTCTCTTCGTAGTTCTTGGTTTAACCGCTGGGTTATCCCTGCTATAACTATTCCTTCTTAATGTCTTGAGTGATGCCTGCAACAGCTCTCGGATGTATTTGCATACATTGTTCCGACCAAGTAAGATTAATTATTACAATTAAATGACATACCAATAATGACGCAGCTCTATAAATATGTATGTGTGTATACAGAAATAATATTCTGTATATGGGATAGGCTTGAGCAAATGTGATGTGCATGGGTTAGTTGGAAAAGCATCTGCTGGAATGAATATCCAGGAAATGCAGGTTCAAATACTGCCAATGGCTATCATTTTACGTATTATATCTTCTTACTTTGTTCCAATAGAAGAATACAACAAGAACAGAGTTTTAAGCCCAGTTAATTTTTGTATTGTGGTCTATTATTATCAAAAATGACTCACCTGACTAGTCTTTTCAACTATAGGCCTCTCAGGATCTTTGATATAGTAAAACCCGTACGATATACTAAACACATAGAGTAAAGAACTCACAGTAAATACTCCATAATAACCTATTTTGCTCAAAAGTATACCACTTAACACAGATCCTATTGGGGTTCCTGCAGTCAAACATAAATTAGCAACTCCTATTCTATTAGTTCTAGATTCCTTAGTAGAAATATCACTGATATACGCAAATGCACCCATGTACGTAGTAACCCAACCACCAGTTATGGCAGGGAAGAAGGCATCGCAAAACATATTCACTTCAACAGGGAGCTCATAAAAATAATACGCATTCAGTAAGTTGGTTATACATGTAAAAAATTCTCCAATGATAGGCAGAAGAATAAATATTTTTCGATGGCCAGTTTTGTCACTCCAAGCCCCTAAGAACAGTATCAAGAAACTTGGAACTGCAGTCAGTAAGAGATTTTTCCAACTTTCCATTTCTGCTACCAGCCCTTGGATAGCTAATTCTTCTTCCATATACATATCTCCTTCCTTCGCAATAAGAGCGTCACATATAACGTCACTGTATTTCATGTTGACGCGACAAGCCTTATCTAAATTTAGATTTTGGGTGGCCAATCGCGCAAGAACGCCTGGAATAACATAGCAAGCTAGAACAGGTTCAATTGTTATATTATCTCTGATGCAAGCAACCTTCTCTTTGAAAGTTTTCTTTTTCAATTCCTTTTTAAATTTCAAAGGTTTTTCTTCAGGAGTACTCATCTCTTTAGAATGTGCAAGAACTACTGATACTGGAATTTAATAACAGAGAATCAGTAGCGGATATACTGGTTGTTGATTCAATATTAGCTCGTTATGATACGATATCTGTGTTGCAGTATCTGTACTCCAAAGACGTAACTGTCAGCAAACAGTGCTATATAGTATTATTTGTATTAAAACTATTTATGTATATTACGTTACATGATATTTGTTAAAACAAGGTTAAGTTTGTTCAGTAAAATATTGTTAGAAATTAATATTATTAATTGAATAGTATTTGCAACAATAAGGAAGACAAACAGACACCCAGACGAAGAGTGAGTAAAAATATGTATATTCTCTGAAAAATATGGTACTTCTAAAGATATCTGAAAGTTATTTTATTCATTGTCCACCTGAGAAATGAAATAGAGAGCAGCTGCTTTGTAATATTCTTGGTATTGCTGAGTCCATGAGCGGTGGTTAGAATAATGCTCGGGCCACACTAACTGGAAACGCCCTTAATTATCTCTATAATGGACGTGAAATGTTGGTGAAGCCACGACTTCTCTTGACAACGGCATTCACATTACGATTGATGTTAGGCGATAACTCCAGTAGCAGTACGTCAAGAAATAAAACTTTTAAGTATGGCCACCCAATTTATCGTGTTAACGCAATAATTAATGCCATAGTTATCGCGATGTTGGGCATTATTGTTGCCAATTAGTGTGGCCTGAACAAAAAAGGCTGGTCAGCCACCATAAGCGATGAAAAAATACAGTGACCTCAAATAACTCAGAATATAAGTGTTACCACTGTCACCCTTTTTAGGGTGACAATAATATAGAGAGATCTATGCTTTACCTACGACACTGTGCTGAAATGGCTGTGTCGTTAGGGAAAATTAAACAAAAGATAAAAGGATAATACAAGTTTATATTATTACCAATATTATCAATTACCTTAGGCCAATACCTAGTTTATATTATATTTAGCAAACTCTAAGTTCTAGTACGTAACGTGCAGATATCCGTGTGGCAAAGGACTAAGAATACAAGTGTCACCAGCCCATTCTTTCCCACGGATGTCGTATGAGTCTACTAAGGGAAGTAAGCAATTATCATCCATTGCATGACTGGTGGTAGGGCTGGCTACCAAGTGGGAGTATTCACTTGGTATCCGAGCGGGATGGTACCACCATCTCCCGTGTGACCGGCCATGAAGCACATCGTTGCGTTTTGGCTGTAGCAGGAGATAGCCGTTTATTCTTTCATTTCATATCGGTGAAATGAAATGAAGAGCAGCGGCTTGACAATTAAATACTCTCGGTATAGTTGAGTCCATGAGCGACGGTTACCATTTACCATCAGATGAGCCGTGGTACGTTTGCCCCTACATAAAAACAAAAGATGTAAAAAAACCTTGATCATTGTACATATTATGTGATAAAAATATGTGAGCATGAATAAATATGGACTACAAACAACTAAATGCTACTATGGACTCATAATAGTTCAAAATCTTACCTCCAAGACAAGTACAAATATGTCTCCCTCCCATAAATCTCAGCACAGGTGACGATGGCATAACGACTGTTGCGGCAGCCTCACGTTCACATAACTCTAAGCCATGTTTTTTTTTGTTAAGGCAGGAAAAAATGTTCCTAACCGCACACCCCGTCATTCGGGGCAACGAACAGGGTAGTGTGGGGCCCTCACCCACTAAAGAAAACCGCCGCGCGCCGTCTCTCCGCCTTTATTGGCGGGCCACCGGAACTATATTACATTCCTTCAGTGGTCCGCCGGCGGCTTACCCTTTCGGGTAGCCTCGACTGAGCGACGCATCCGCACACGGAGCGTAGCACCTTCGCGTGAGGCCTTGCGGGTGGCGGACGTTCCCCGGTCCATCCACCCGCAGCCTCAGCTAGGGCGGCATGAGGCGCAAGTACCTGCGCCTGCGCCACCCCAGTCGCTGGCGGCGGTTAGGGTCTGCGGAAAGATCAGCCTCCCTTGCCCTCTCCGCTGCTTCCTTCCGCGAGATGACCTCTTCGCAGAAGGCAGCGACCGCGGCCCAATTCCTGTCGCTGCTAAGCATCGCTCTGACGACGCTCCGCAGCGACAGGTCCCCCCCTATTGCCGCGAAGAGTTCACGGCGCTGCTCGGCCCAAGCCGGGCATGACTCGAGCGTGTGCTGCGCCGTGTCCTCGTCGCAACCGCAATGGTGAAACCCGAAGTCGCTTCCCACCTTGCGACTATGTGCAGATATCTGCTGAAGCAACCGTGCCCCGACAGCACCTGCACCAGTCGGAAGGTAAGGACTCCGTGCCGTCGCCCCGCCCTCTCTTCCAGCACAGGCTAGAGCGCCCCTACGGTCCGAAGATCGGCCCGGGGCGCCTCCAGCCGCGCCCTCCAGCTGGCCATGGCAGCTCGGTGGGCGTCGCCTTGCCACTTGGCCACCACGCTGGGTGTGGGACGACCACCCCTCTCCCGCTCTTGCGACGCCCGCCGATACACCTCGGCGAGCACCTCCGCCTCTAAGTCCCACGGGGGGGTTCCGGCCAACGCGCAGGTCGCCTCCGTCGACACCGTGCGATATCCACGTATGACCCTGGACGCGACGACTCTCTGCGGCCACCACAGAAGAGCCCTGTTCAGTGCGTCCAGGGACGCAGCCCACACGGGTGGCCGACGCTGGGGCCTATGGAAAAGTAGGGCCTCCGAGTTGTCCAGGGCTACCCTAAGCCAGCACCCCGATCCTCCTGACCACCTCCGAGGTCCCTAAGGTGGCCAGGAACACCGCTTCCTCAAAGTTTCCACCCCGGGCCACAACCAGCGTGTCATCCGAATAGCAGATAACCGCAAGCCCGGGGGGGAGCCGACAGCGTAGCACCCAGTCATAACCGATGTCCCACAGGAGCGGCCCTAGAACCGAACCCTGCGGGACACCGCACGACAGGGTTCTTCTCACAACGTCCCCTATACGGCTCTCATACAGAACGCAACTCTAAGCCACCTTGACTGTGGCTAGTCTTGCCGAACACAAACGGGAAGGCGCGCCATGACGCACTATTTTAAAAACTACTTCCTTCTCTACAGAAGATTATACAGATTCTGTTCCAGAACCCTTCGGCCAATCTCAAATCTTTATCTCCCTCCTAATGTCGTCACGATCAGAAGGAAACAATCCCAAGAATCGAGAACGCTTTCTGTACAATTATGAGTGGCAAAGTAGATAGAAAGTAATACCGGACACGGGGCACACAGGCTAGAAACCTTGAGAGCTATGAAATTAAAATATTTTGTTATTTATATCTTACCATTATCCCCTGCAATAGAGACAATAATTCAAAATTTCAAGAAATGGTAAATTATTTGAAAAGGAAAATCAATAAAAAGACCCGTGCAAAGACTTGACGATCACTGTTGCTTCAATAGGTGGCACAAGGTGGACTTTCCATCCATCAGCCTTTCAACGTCCACTGCTGGACATAGGCCTCCCCAAGAGAACGCCACAACGAGCGGTCCCGTCATGAGGGATAATGCCGTAATCGCCAAGCTTGGCAGGCGGGTTGGCGATCGCACTGGATGTTGTTAATACTCGAGAGAGTGCTGCTGCCCACTTCCCCTGGTATATCCTCAGTCGGCTCTTACGACTCCCGTGGGTAGAGCAGGGTGGGATAATTCTAAAGCCGGCCCCACACGGCCATCTTTTGGCGACAAGGCGGACTTTACAAACATACAATTTTATGGACCCTAACACAGGTTGAGAGATTTTAAAAGTCTTCGAGAAGATCTCTTAGGGCTTCCTCATAGTATTTTCTTTCAACGAGCAGTGATAATTTATGAACAAAATGAAGTGTCCACTTCAGACATCTGATTGACCTAGATTTTTCTGTCTTGGCAGTCATAAAATATTTTGTGTCGAGATATGCCTCATCATCATCTTTCCTGTCTTTTTCCCACATTATGTTGGGTTAGCACAATATGTTTTTCTCTTCCACTCCCCTCTGTCATTTGTTTCTCATGTCACACAATTCGTCCATCTTTTCTTAGGTCTATTAACCGCTCTTGAGGGCCGCAGCGTTCTCTATGAGAGCCGCATAGGGGACGTTGTGAGGAGACCCATGTCGTGCGGGACACTGCAGGGTTCGGTTCTAGGGCCGCTCCTGTGGGACATCGGTTACGACTGGGTGCTACGCTGTCGGCTCCCCCCCGGGGCTGGCGGTTGTCTGCTATGCGGATGACACGCTGGTCGTGGCCCGGGGTGGAAACTTCGAGGAAGCGGCGTTCCTGGCCACCTTAGGGACCTCGGAGGTGGTCAGGAGGATCGGGGCGCTGGGGCTTAGGGTGGCTTTGGACAAGTCGGAGGCCCTACTTTTCCATGGGCCCCGACGTCGGCCATCTGCTGGCACCTCGATCACGGTGGACGGGGTCCAAATTGGGGTGCAGGTCCGGATTAAGTATCTGGGCCTGATGCTGGACGGGCGAAGGTGCTTTCGCGAGCACTTCCGTCAACTGTCCCCGAGGCTCGTCGGTGCGGCGTCTGCCCTTGCACGGCTCATGCCGAATATGGGCGGACCTAACAATGCGTGCCAACGGCTTTACGCGGGAGTGGTCCGGTCGATGGCGCTGTACGGCGCACCCGTGTGGGCGGAGTCCCTGGACGCACTGAACAAGGCTCTTCTGTGGAGGCCACAGAGAGTCGTCGCGTCCAGGGTCATACGTAGATACCGCATGGTGTCAACGGAGGCGGCCTGCGCGTTGGCCGGAACCCTTCCGTGGGACTTGGAGGTGAGGGTGCTCGCCGAGGTGTATCGGCGGGCGACGCAAGCGCGGGAGAGGGGTGGTCGTCTCCCACCCAGCGTGGTGGCCAGATGGCAGGGCAACGCCCGCCAAGCTGCCATGGCCAGCTGGAGGGGGCGGCTGGAGGCACCCCGGGCCGGTCTTTCGACCGTAGGGGCGCTCCAGCCAGTGCTGGAGGAGTGGGCGGAGCGACGGCACGGAGTCCTTACCTTCCGACTGGTGCAGGTACTGTCAGGGCACGGCTGCTTCGGCAAATATCTGCACATAGTCGCAAGGAGGGAAGTGACTCTGGGCTGTCACTGTTGCAGGACACGGCGCAGCATACGCTCGAGTCGTGCCCGGCTTGGGCCAAGCAGCGCCGTGAACTCGTCGCGGCAATAGGAGGGGACCTCTAGCTGCCCAGCGTCGTTAGACGATGCTTGGCAGCGACAGGAATTGGGCCGCGGTCGCTGCCTTCTGCGAGGTGGTAATCTCGCGGAAGGAAGCGGCGGAGAGGGCCAGGGAGGTTGATCCTTCCGCAGACCCGAACCACCGCCAGCGACTGGGGTGGCGCAGGCGCGAGTATTTGCGCCTAATGCCGCCCTAGCTGAGGCTGCGGGTGGCTTGACCGGGGAACGTCCGCCACCCGCAAAGCCTTCCGCGAAGGTGCGACGCACCGTGTACGGATGCGTCGCTCAGTTGAAGGTACCCGTAAGGGTAAGCCGCCGGCAGACCACTGAAGGAATATAATATGGTTCCGGTGGCCTGCCAAAAAAGGCGGAGAAACGGCACACGGCGGGTTTCTTTAGTGGGTGAGGGACCCACACTACCCTGTTCGTTGCCCCGAGCGACGGGGTGTGCGGTTAGGATTTTTTTTTTCCGCCTAAACAAAAAAAAAAGTCCTATCAACCGCTCTCCTTTTTCCTTGCACACATCCATCTCAGCATTCAGACGCGCAACCTTATACGTTATGCTAATAATACATCCTTTTTTCTCAAATACCTTTAACGTACGAGGAGGGATCAAAAAGTAGTGAGAATGAGATAGAATATAATGACTATTGATAACTTAATAATTTATTTTTCTACATAGTGTCCGAATCTCTCTACACACCGAGTCCAGCGCTTTTCCAAGGCTTCAATCCCTTTCAAAAAAAAGTTTTTTCTTGGTCCTGCGAAAAGCTCTCCACGGCATCCATCACCTCGTTATCGTCTTCGCACCTGTTTCCCCTTAAGTATTCTTTCAATTTGGGGAACAGATAAAAATCGCTAGGCGCCAGATCTGGTGAATATGGCGGTCAACCAATTCGAAGCCAGCTCGCTGAATGGAAGCCATCGCAACAGCCAACCTGTGCGCGGGTGCGTTGTCGTAATGACACAGCACGCCCCTTCGAAGGTTCCCTCTCCTTTTCTCTTTGATGGCATTCCTCAACTTGGGAACTAAAGCTGCATAATATTGGCTTGTAATAGTGGTTCCACGCTCCAGGTAATCAATCAACAATATCCCTTCTGAGTCCCAAAATATTGAGGCCATAACCTTGCCAGCCGATGCCACGGCACGAAACTTCTTCGGGGTCGGTGATGATGGCTGTTTCCATTGCGAAGATTGCTGTTTTGTCTCGGGATCCCCCATGTTTCGTCTATTGGTACGAAACGAGAGAAAAAGTTTTCAGAATCTTCTTGAAACTTGTCCAAAAATATCTTCGAAATGTCAAGTCGATTTTGTTTCTGACTGTCGGTTAACATTCTCGGCACCCATCTTGCGGAGACTTTTCTCATATTCAGAGATTGTTTCAATATGGATTGAATACTTCCATATGAAATGCCCGTTTCTCGAATTAAGTATCGGATGGTAACTCTTCGATCGTTCAATACAATTTTCTCGACTTTCGCAACATTTTCTTGGGTGACTGACGTCGATGGACGGCCGCAACGCTGTTCGTCTTCCGTGCTCGGTCTGCCTACTCGAAATTGAGAAGCCCACCTTGCAACAGTGGAATACGGCGGAGCAGACTCTCCTAATGTTGCCGCCAAATCGCAATGTATCTCTTGCGTCGTTAACTTTTTTAAACAGACCTCTGTTTATGCAAATATCTATTTAATAACGGCTCGCACTTAGTTTTTCTCCATTCTCGAGAACACGTTCCTACACGAAGCAAACAAATGACTACATTCAGAAAAAAAACAAAAAAGAATCGAAGATTTTTTTCTTTATTAATATTACAAATATGTATCTGAGCTATGCCTGCCAGTATTTATTTTTTTGCTTACCAAGGAGTATGTCGTTCTCACTACTTTTTGATCCCTCCTCGTACATACACAAATGTATTATAGTTTTTTAATAATAATCAAATCATTGTTATTTACAAATTTGAATGTTAATCTTAATAAGTATGTTATAAGCGATTAGGTAACAACAAAAGGGGACAATCCATAATACGGCATTTGTCCAGTACAAAAGGTGAACTCGGCAGTCTTGCAGCCATCTAAATTTACGACTTGACAAAGCTGATGGGTTTTTAAATTAAAACACTTGTTAATTTTTACGATCACGTGAACGTGTGGAAATAAGGTTATTACTTTAGCTGTGGATCTTTTGAGTTTATGCACTTTTGTTCGAATGTAGGATCCAAACAATTTCGGAGGGATAAGATCTTTATATTATTCGTACCAATATTAAATAGGTGAGTTATAAAACAGTAAAATAATAAACAGATACACAATAAGAATATAATATAGCAACTACCTTGGTGGTGCAGCGGTAGTGTGTGCGACTGCTGATCATGAGATTTTGGGTTCGATCCCCGGATCGGGCAATGATATTGAGCTTTTTCGTAAAAAGAAAAATTCTCAGTAACAGCCCGGTGTTTCGAAATTGGTAATAGGCTCGCCCCCTATTACGTGGGACCTAAACATAGCTGGCGAATCGTGGGCGTGCAATACATCTCCGCCTACGCCTTCGGGGAATACAGATGATCGTCGTAAATCAGCCGTAGCTACTCTTACTGTTCTGCTATGTACAGTGAATGAAAGTGCCGGAGGTCTAAACCCTCACCTTTTCCTATTATTCTCCTCACTGTCCTCTCTATCATCCTCGCTGTCCACTTACTGACCTTTCGGTTGTGGTTGCCGCGCTGATGATGCTTACTTGTAATTTATCTGTGCAATATAATTTTGGTGCGCTGTTTTAGTGTTATATCATTAAATAATACCGGAACAGTGCTTAAACAAGCGCGTGGATGTTTTTAATACAAATTACTGTTATTTACGAACGAGTGTTATTTTATTAGTCATTAATTTAATTAAATATTTTAATTTGCTAAGCTAAGCTTCTCTTTTTTCTTTTCGATGTGATAAATTAATAACAAATTATTTGTGAATATGGAAAAAGAGATTTTTTGTTCGAGCGGGAACCGAACCAGCATCTTTTCCAATCCGGGGAAGTGCTCTAAGCCACTGAGCTATCGTACAGACCTATTTGGTCATCACAATTTCCTTATCACAATTGTCTTTACGACTAACGCCATCTATCGGAATGCATTTACATGCATCAATCCAATATAGTAAGTTTTAATTTTGCAACTAAAATTCATACTATTTGACGGCGCGATTTTTTAAACATTTTTGAGTATATTTTTTAGCAATTGACATGCTCCGCTACTTATTAAAGTACAAATTATTTGTGAATAAGGAAAAAGAGATTTTTTGTACGACCGGGAAAAAAATATCTCTTTTTCCTTATTCACAAATAATTTGTACTTTAATAAGTAGCGGACCATGTCGACTGCTAAAAAATATACACAAAAAATTAATAACACTTCAGAACTTAGCAAACCTTAATACTTATACAATACTTTGGAAAATCCAAAAGTGTACGCCTCATAATCTTCATTTTTCACAATAAAATTGATTATTTGATAAGTAACTGTTAATGTCTTACTAAGTAGTTTTCAATAAATCACATAGATAGCGCTAATTTCAAAAATACTAATGAGGTTCTCATGTCTTATACGCCATCTAGCGCAAATTTTAAGAAATATTAATATATTGGTCTATAGAATTAGTTCTCACGAAATAAAATATAGCCGGTATAGCGTTAGTTTTAGTGTACCACTGTGCCATCGAGTCGACCGTAAATATTCACTGTTTTTTTGTTTATTTTAATAACAATCAAACCACATCGAATCAGACCGTGAAAAGTAATAGGGCCCTATTCGTAATTATACTCAAGTTAAAAAGAAAAAAACTATCGATTAGTAAAGTATTTCGTCGTATCGTGTTAACATACATTACCTACAACACACGGACGTCCAAGACAGAACTTTTTTCAACAGTTTTTTAACTAGTTTAAATAACAAAAATGGCATCAAAAATATCATGAGTGTTAAATATAGTGTTTTTTCTTGATATGTGCGTGTCTATATATTATTTTACAAGTGCAATATATGATAAATAGAGACATGTGAAGTTTGAAAAATCAGTTACTCCGTGTAAAACGAGAGTAGTACTCACCTCAACGCTTCGCTTATGAGGCGTGCAATATACCTGATATCAGAAAATTAAAGATATGACGTATCGGGACACAAACTGCGGAAATCTGTCACAGAAAATTATATAATGGGGTTCATATCCGCGCATTCTAAATACCGTTCAGACGTCTATCAACTGAACTTTCGTCACATTCAATAGGGGTCAAATCAAGTTCCATAACAACTTCTTTCTTAACATCTTTGGATGACGCCTGCGCCATCTGTCGGATTAAATCCACCCATGACCCTAAATGTAGTATAAGTATTTAAAATGGCGAAATAGTAGAAAATTGAGTAAACGCAATAGATTTTGTAATCATCTATCCATCCATTAGCCTCTCAATGTCCACTACTGGACATAGGGCTCCCTAAGAGAACGCTGTGGCGTTCTTGTTGGTTGTGACGAGCAGTCTTGCGCCGACCGCGTCCAGTGGCTTCCTGTTTTGACCTGATCATCATTCCATCTGGTGTAGGGCCGTTCTACGCTGCGCTGTCCAATACGTGGTCGCCACTCGACAACCTTTTTTGCACAAGATTTCGTAAACGTAGTTTTATTTCTGAATATTGTCACTTCAGCCACGTCGCTAGATTATGGTCACACTACTGAGTTGAAAAATGATGTGCCACTGTGACCGCGACGCCATTGTTTTCTAAAACTAATTTACTGCCGACATATTTCCGAGCTTACAGCTAAGAATTGTTGCTTCGTATTTACCAGCAGAATGTACGGGAATAAACTTGTTGTTCCCAACCGTTTAGTTATTGTAGAATAAGAATAATATAATATAGCATATCTACATGTACAAACTTAAACTAATCACCAAATCACCTAATCATATTGACAGGGTGAAATCATAACCAATGCAGAATGGCGTATCTGCAATCAGTTTTAGTACGTTGAAATCTTTAACGACATTTCATTCATAAAAAGTATTATCATAAAGAGGAGTTCAAAATCTTTTGTGTAATAATAAAATTGAAAGTTTCCAACAAAAAACCTTCATAAATCATAAAATGCTCATAACTGTTAAAATTTTATGCTGTAAAATTATGAAAATCTATCGAATTTTCTTTGCATAGATTGGTAACGCGCCGTAGAAGTTAGTTTCAAGTGAAATGAGATGCTTTCAAAGTTTTGTTAGAGTTCGTATAATGACTTTGAATGGTATTGGTTTTAAAAACTTTGCAGTTAGAATCAATATGGACAATAGCGGGGAATATTAGATTTTGACCGAATGGAATATGCTTGAGATGATTTTTTTACGAATATAAATGATAAGTAGATAAGATAAAATAAGATAACTTTATTGGAAACACAATAAAAAGATTACAAACTATGTGTACATTAACAGCTACATTAGTTAAGAAAAAAAATAACTGTGTCGTAGCTATTAACGCTAACCAAATTAAATGAAAAAATCTTAAACCTAAATGTGAAATTTATTATTTAAATACTAGTAAGATAATAAATAATGAAATATGTTATGTGTGTGGTGTGTGTATGTGTGTGTGTGCGTGGCGCGTGTGGAAGGTCTGAAAGGGGGTGCCCGTTTTGAAAAAAAAATCCATTTCTACATAGTTTAAGGAACTGAGCCATTTATGCAAGACTGACCTACATTTACGAGAAGTAAGAGAATAAATTTGAAGCTTTTTATTAGCTCTGTTGTATAGAATAGGGCTTATAAAATAGTATTGACGTCTTACTATTACAATATTAGCTGATTCTATTTGGCAAACTCTACTACTCTCTGCGTTTTTGTCTATCAATATTAGGGTCAAATACAAGTTCTGCATGTTTACGCAGAATTGTATTTAGAATGTAGGTATACCTAACCGTAGGTACTTTACAAAGTGTATAATTGGTGTGTAGGGAAATGGATTGGTTTGTTCATTATGACCTTAAGTACTGCCCTCTGTGCTCTTTCAAGCCGCAGTAGCAAGCATTTACCAGAACTGCCCCAGGCTATTATACAGTAGTTAATAATAGAGTGAACAAGAGCAAAATAAACTGTTTTCATAGTTGAGAAGTATGCAGAAGATCTCAGATTTTTAAAAATAAATATTAGTTTTCTGACCCGTGAAACTAAAGACTCGATTTGTTCATTCCATGACATTTTACTGTCGATGATTACGCCAAGGTATTTAATTATTTCTGTGCGTGAAATTGTGTTACAACAACAATTTGTGTCAAGAATAGAACCACATTTGTGTGCCTTTAGGACGAAAGGTGGTACATATATACTTACATAAATATGTAACACAAAGTGAAAAATCGGAAATAACAGTCACGAGCAGGATTTGAACCTGCATCTCCTGGATACCGTCCAGATGCTTTGCCAATTCATGACTGTTATTTTAGATTTCACATTTTTCACTTTGTGTTTAATGTATAGACAGTAGTTAAGAGTAGTGCTAAGCATGTAAAATGCTAAAAATATATATAAAAATATCTATTCATATACATTGTCACGCCTATTTCCCATAGGGGTAGGCAGAGATCACTTCTTTCCACTTGCTACGATTCTGATACACATCTTTCACTTCATCTACTTTCATCAGCGCTTTCATGCATGGTCGTTGGTTACAAGTACTCTTAACCTGGCTTTCCTTAAGAGCGTTTCTGATCGGGTCAAAATACTTTCACCTTGGTCGACCTCTACCAACTTGACGTTGTATAATATCTGTTTTGTTACATACTTCTTTTATTCATCCTCTCTGCGTGTCCGAACCACCTAAGCATCCCTTTTGCTATTTTGTCCAGACATCTTCTTTCACACCACAGCATTCTCGTGTCACACTATTTCTATACCTCACTTTTTTTGATAAGCGGTACTAAATATATTATTACTATTTGTGTTGATATAGATTAACACTACGACTTTCTGTCTCAACACGCTTCCTCATTGGTCTAGTTGTAGTTTATGCGACTACAAATCAAGAGGTCTCAGGTTCAAATCCCGTGCCAGGCCAACGAAAACTTATTAGGTTTTCAATCAATTCTCAACAGCAACTCGGAGTTAGGAAGTGGAGTTTAAGCCTTATGCCTTGAAAAACACGTTAATGACTACTAGTGCCGTGACGGAAATTGTTCTAGAGATCGTTATTACTATGAATTTTAGTAACTTTTCTACTTATCTTTAACGAATATTGGCATTCCATAGTGTTATAGACAAGCGGAGAACTGAGTTCTGTACAAAACTCAATAACACTGTCTTAGTAGTCTTATCTTCATTTTTTTCCAATCTTTTTTCTGTCCCACTATTGGGCACGGGTCTCCTCACATGGTGAGAGGGATTAGGCCATAGTCCACCACGCTGGCCCAATGCGAGTTGTCAGAATTCACAAGCCATCAAGAAAACCTCTCAGGCATCCAGGATTCCTCGCGATGTTTTCCTTCACCAATCAGTGATAAATTGTACACATATAATTTCGAAAAATCTCGAATATTCAGAAGTGTGTGTCGTAAGAGGACCTTAGACTGGGGATCGAACTCGATATCACTGTCTTTGCAGTCCTTGGTTTTACCGCTAGGCTTATCACTGCATACGACTTTTCTTCTAATAATACTACCAATAGGTTATTTAAATTATCTACAATAAAGTAAATATATACGAATTAACGATAATTTTAAAATATTTCGGAGTTATTACTAACATCAATCACTTAAGCATATTTTAGTGATAAAAATCCAATATAAACTAAAATAAGCTTTTCCTGTAACCAGTAAACCTTACAAATCCTGTACTTACTAGTCAGTTGCAAGACTAACATCAAACGCATACCTAAATCTCGCTAGTAGAAGTAAATAAAAGCGGGGCAAACTCGGATCTCGTCAAACGTAATAAGCTCTTTTGAGTGGCGTCAGTCACGTAACAAATGAACGAATATACGAAAATACGCGAATATTTTCATCCTACTTTTGCGTGCTTTTGGAAACCGATACTCGTGATTGGACAACTGTGTTTGATACCTAATATTAAAACTTATTAAACCTGCAAAGCTGGTTGGTGCTGGATGCACTCTCAAAGTACTTTCTGAAAAACATTGTTAGCTCTCGTTCGCAGTATTTGTTTTAAAAACATGAAAAGCTACAACGCACAAACTTTTATAAAAAAAAAAACCAAAGCAGTCATGAGGACTGCCGACAGAAGTAAAAAGATAAGATAAGATTTAAGATAACTTTATTGGAAACACAATAAAAAGATTACAAACTTTGTGTACATTAACAGCTACATTAGTTACGAAAAAAAACTGTGTCGTAGCTATTAACGCTAACCAAATTAAATGAAAAAATCTTAAACCTAAATGTGAAATTTATTATTAATATGCTATGTATGTGGTGTGTGTGTGTGTGTGTGTGTGTGTGTTTGTGTGTGTGTGTGTGTATGCGTGGCGCGTGTGGAAGGTCTGAAAGGGGGTGCCCGTTTTGAAAAAAAAATCCATTTCTACATAGTTTAAAGAACTGAGCCATTTATGCAAGACTGACCTACATATACGAGAAGTAAGAGAATAAATTTGAAGCTTTTTATTAGCTCTGTTGTATAGAATAGGGCTTATAAAATAATATTGACGTCTTACTATTACAATATTAGCTGATTCTATTTGGCAAACTCTATCTGCTCTGCGTTTTTGTCTATCAATATTAGGGTCAAATACAAGTTCTGCATGTTTACGCAGAATTGTATTTAGAATGTAGGTATACCTAACCGTAGGTACTTTACAAAGTGTGTATAATTGGTGAGTAGGGAAATGGATTGGTTTGTTCATTATGACCTTAAGTACTGCCCTCTGTGCTCTTTCAAGCCGCAGTAGCAAGCATTTACCAGAACTGCCCCAGGCTATTATACATTAGTTAATAATAGAATGAACAAGAGCAAAATAAACTGATTTCAGAGTTGAGAACTATGCAGAAGATCTCAGGTTTTTAAAAATAAATATTAGTTTTCTGACCCGTGAAACTAAAGACTCGATTTGTTCATTCCATGACATTTTACTGTCGATGATTACGCCAAGGTATTTAATTATTTCTGTGCGTGAAATTGTGTTACAACAACAATTTGTGTCAAGAATAGAACCACATTTGTGTGCCTTTATGACGAAAGGAGAGGTTGGTTGTGATGCAGTCATTGGGGCAAACGTAATAAATTTTGTTTTATCTAAGTTAAGGGTGAGTAAGTTATTTGTGAGCCAATTCATAATTATTTTTAACACAGACTCGGCATGAAATCGGGTTTTCATCCAATCATTGCCATGAACAACTAATGCAGTGTCATCTGCGTAGACTAGGATTTTAGAGTTAGTAAGGGACAATTTACATAGTTCATTGATATATATCAAGAAAAGGGTAGGTCCTAGAATACTACCCTGTGGAACTCCATAAGTAAAAACTTCCCCTTTGCTCATATAATTATTAATTTTTACGACTTGGGTACGATCGCTGAGGTAACTTTTGAAAATATTAAAAGGTAGCCCCCTAATGCCAATGTTTTGGAGTTTAGTGAGTAAGAGAGGGACAGAGACAGTATCAAAAGCTTTAGAAAGATCAAGGAAAATAGCAATAGTTTTGAGCTTATTTTGTAAATTTCTTGCAATAGTACCGGTTAATTCTAGAACAGCGTCTTGAGTGTTTTTTCTTCGTCTGAAACCATATTGGTTATCAGCTAGAATGTTTTTAGAGTTTAAAAAAATTAAAAGTCTATTATTTAATTATTTTTTTTAAAGGAGATAGATAAGCTTTCATACATTCTTGGGCCCAAAAAAAATTATTTGTAAAGAAATGAAAGTGGTGCAAATTAATACCTTAATATTTACCAAATCACCATTCCAATTTAGGGGCTTTGTTGTTAGTCTGAGTTTGTACGCAGGATTTACTCCCATGATCAGTCACAATGTCACTGTTTTCTGTTCTTAGGTTGTATTTTCGATACTATAACTTCTTTTTATTTTTCTCAATTTCTTGATAGAATGTTAAGTTGATATTTTCTATATTTCGAATAGAAAAAGGTAAACATTTTTTTGAGCCATATTTCGTCTCTTTTCATTTTGTGGCCCAGAAATAGCCGCCTTCTTTATGACTATAAACAAACAGTTGTTATTTTTGGATATCCAAAATAATAAGCTTGATCTTAAATTAAAACTTGTAGTATTCACAGCTGGCCCAGTGCGATAAAATTATACTAATATTATTAAGTTATACTAACAGTAGGCCTAGCCAAGTTGCATTCTATGATCACTAAGTCATGTGACTAAGCGTTGTAGATATCGTTAAAGATGTCAAATTCTCAAACATTTTTATAGTTTTCTATAGCGTTAGCGATCATAGAATGCAACTTGGCTAGGCCCATAGATAATATAGTGTTATCGTTAACACGTCACGTGACCATATCGAATTTACTCCCCATCCAAAACTTCCTATAGAAATATTCACTTCAAAAAATTAGTCTTTACCCGCGGCTCTGCTGCAGGCAAAAGTTATTGGCTAAGAAGTTTTGAGGAAATATCTCAGGTTTTCGATAGAGTAGCATGATAAAGTCTAGTTAGACAAAAGCTAGTTCGCCGGCGGACCACTGAAGTAATGTATTCCAGTTCTAATGGCAGGCGGAGAGACGGCACATGGTGGGTTTATTTAGTGAGCGAGGGCCGACACGGTAGTTTCGTATCAGGGTACTGTTCGTTGCCCCTAACGACGGGGTTGCCCTAACGACGGGGACCTTAACAAAAAAGGGCAAAGGCTAGTTTAGTCATAAATGTATATTATACCATCAGATTTAGTTGGTTATTTAAATGCAGTATCCAAAGCATTGACATTTCCCAGCATATTTTGCGGGGAGACACGCGGCATGCTTTGACTCGAGCGCAAGCGAACACGTGCGCTCTGTACATGTGTATTGTGATGCTAAAATAACTGTCACAGAATATATTTGTTTACAAGTTACACTTGAAAATATTTTTTCCATTTTTTTTAATCCATTACTGTCCTAGTCTCCCCTCAAATTAAGAGGCACCCAGGCTGTAGTTCACCACGCTGACCCAGTACGAGGTGATAGACTTCACGAGTCGTTGGGAAAATCTCTCAGACAAGCAGGTTTCCTCACGATGTTTTCCTTCACTGAGCAGTGATAATTTGTAAACAAATACACACAAATATTCTCGAAAAGTCAGATGTGTGTAGCGTGACCTTGGTAGTCCTTGCTTTTACCATCAGGCTATCACTGCTTACTGTATATATAAATAACTAGCTCACCCGGAGAACTTCGTACCGCCATATTATTTTTTCGTGAATAATTTGCAATGAAAATTATTAAAGTACTAATTTTGCTATTAAAAAATAGGAGTAGGCAGTAGAAAGGTGATAATTTAGGGTTGTATGTATAGGGGTGCTAATTTGTCCGGTTTACCTCCTAGTGGTGCACCCCGGGCAACGTCGGCAGTCGCCGGCGGCTAAAATTCCGGACAGGACGGGTCTCCGCGTGTCCCTCTGACTCAGCAGAGGGCACAGCGGATAGACCAGGCGTCGGAGTCGGTGGGGCCAGACTGGCTCACCGGGCTCTGGAGAGGGGGGACAGTGGGGCCACAGCGGCCCCCCCCCGTCCCAAATCGTAAACCTGAGCGCGTGCCTGTGGTTACGTCTCGCGGGCATACAGGAACGAGGGTCTTGGCTTAATCGCCCGGACCGCGAGGAAGACAACCTCTATAAAAAATTACCCCGAATCTCAAGCTCTGGCGCGCGGCGAGGAGATGCATGGCTGATGGGTAGTTCAGTCTCGAGCGCGGCCCCAGCCAGGGTACCTGCGGACCCCCTGTGTTGGGTTACAAATGTACGCTTACCCGGGTACAGGGAGCTCTGCCCGGGTGGACCTCCTTTCTCCCATACTCGTGGGAACAACATGGAAAAATTGTTAAACTCAAAATTGACCGAGTTGGGTGAAAATCCCGACGCCTCAGCCGTAAGGGGTCCGGCTGCAAATGCGGCCCCTACTAGTGCAGCTGCGCGTAAAACGCGCGGCGGCAAAAAGTCCCGCAAGGGCAAGAAGACGTCCAAGGGAACGCCCCAGTCTTCGAGGGACGGCTCGATGACGGGCAGCTCGGCCTGCACATCAGCTGCCGAGATGTCTGCCGCTGAGGAGGGTGGCCTATCTGAGGCTGCTGAGAGTCGGCAATCGCGGCCGGCAGAGGTTGTGTCGGAGTCGCGCTTCTGGCGCAAGCGCACCCTGTCTCAGGGGGGCGCTGCCTCGGAGTCCGACCTGAGCTCCACTGAGATGCCTCCCCCTAAAATACCCGCAGCGGCTAGGGGTCGAGGTATCAGCCGTCCCGGGACGCCGATACCGCGTGTCGCCTCAGCGAAAGAGGCAGAGACGCGATGTCTGAAGCGGGCGGAGACGGTGCAACATGCAGAGGAGCGCTTGGCGCTCCTGTCTGAGAAACTCCGTCTCCCCATAGACGACAATGGGCCGCCTACTGCGGCCAAATTTGCCGAGAGAGCCGCGGACAGCGTGGCCATAATTTCGACGGTGGCCCTGGGCTCGAGGAACCTCAAGAGTAGCTTCGTCCGGGGCCTTAAAATCGCCGCCACGGAGCTGTCCAACGTGGTGGAGCGGCTTGTGGCGGAGGTAGCCGACCTTGGGGCGCGCAATGAGCGCCTGGAGACAACGGTCGAGGAGCTGCACCGAGGGATGGCCAATATGAGAGCCGAACTTGGGCTCCCTGAGGCCATCCCGAGTGCCTCGGATTCTGCTGAGTTGCGGGTCGAGCCTGGTCTCCCCGCGACCGCCTCGCCGCAGCCACCGTGCCCCCGCCCCACCTCGGCGACCGCCTCGGCTCCGTCTGCCGCTCAGTCGGGCCCTGTCACTGGGCTCGACGACGAAATGCTCCGTGCGGTCATCGACCGCATGGATGCGGTCTTTGGCCCGAGAATTGAGGCCCTAGCCGCAAGATTGCCGCCGGAACCCCGACTTCGGCCGCCGCTTGCGGCTGATAAAAGAAGGGCTGCAGCGTCCTCGGCATCGACACCTCTGCCGTGCCAGGGAGGGCATGTGTCTTTTGCCGCGACGGCGGCTAAACCGCCGGCGGCCAAACCACCAGCGGCAAAGCCTTCGCCGGCCCCTGTGCAGGGAAAGGGCCAAAAAAAGCCCAAAAAAAAGGAAAAGGCGGGACAAGCCCCGAGGGGTCAGCCCCGAGAGGAGTTCCCGCCTCTGCCAAGCGCCGCTGTGCCTCCGCGTTCTGCTGCGCCGCGACGAACGGTCGCACCCTCGCGGGATACGGCTGTCGCGCCCCGGGCTCCTGCCCCCACCCCCGCCACTGCTACGTCCTCAGACGGGGACTGGCAGGTGGTTGGGCCCCGGCGATCCCGGGCCAGGGATCGCGGCGCTGCCTCGGGGCGCGAAGCGGCGCCTACTAATCCGAGAGGAGAAGCCCCGAAGCCGCGGAAGAGGAAGCCGCGGAAACTGAAGGTCCCGAAGGCAGCTGCGGTGGTGATCACCGTGCTGCCTGAGGGAAAAGAAAAGGGCCTGACCTACGAGGCCGTCTTGAAGCGTGCCCGGCGGGAGATAAACGTCTCCGATCTCGGGGACGTTTCCGCTCGCTCCCGCCAAGCCCGGACAGGTGCTCGGATTTTCGAGTACCTGGGGCCAGAGGGCGCCAAGACGGCCGACGCAATGGCCGCGAGGCTGCTGGGCCTGTTCCCAGAGGAGAGTGGTGTCCGGGTCGCCAGACCCGTGAAGTGCGCCGAACTGCGCATTTCCGGGCTGGACGATTCCGTGACGGCGGAAGAGATCCGGGAGGCAATCGTCTCGAAAACCGGGTCTCCCAGCAGCGCCGTCCGGGTGGGCACCATTCGCCCAGGTCCAGGTGGTGTGGGTGCCGTCTGGGTCTCGTGCCCTGTCGCGGCGGCCAAGGATTTGGTCGCTGCCGGTAGACTTCTGGTGGGCTGGAGCGCCGCGCGGGTAATCGCGCTGGAGCCCCGGCCTGCCAGGTGTTACAAGTGCATGGCGGTCGGTCACACCCGGCCGCTGTGCACAAACTGCTTTGACTGCAGCGGGCTTTGTTTCCGCTGCGGTCAGGCAGGGCACCAGGCGGCTGCCTGTTCTGCCACCCCACACTGCCCCGCGTGCGCGGCGGGCAATCGCCCCGCCAACCACTGTATGGGGCGGGTGGGGTGCAGGCCTCCGGCCAAGTCAGGCCCTAAGAGGGGGGTGGGCAGCCAATCGGCCCCGGCTGCCCAACCCGGCGCGGCTGGACCGCCGCAGCGCATGGAGGAGGATATCGTGGTCCAATAACGGATCACGACGCTATCGTCCTCCAGGGGAATCTCGGCCATTCCGCCAGGGCGCAGGACCTCTTCCTGCAATCCATGGCGGAGCGGTCGATCGGTGTTGCCGTAGCCGCGGAGCCCTACATAGTCCCAGATCGCCCCAATTGGGCGGGTAGCGGGGATGGCTCCGTGGCGGTCGTCGGCTCGGCGGCGCCGCATTCCCCGCCCTTGTCACTCAAAGACCAGGGCACGGGATATGTGGCGGCCGAATGGGGAGGGGTCACGCTGTATGGCGTGTACTTCTCCCCTAGTCGTAGTCTGGCGGCTTTCGAGGTCTTCCTGCACAACCTGGAGACCTCGATACGGCGTATAGCACCGAGCCCTGTGCTCGTGCTGGGGGACTTCAACGCCAAATCAACGGCGTGGGGGTCCCCCAGGACGGACCCCCGAGGTGCGGCGGTCCAAGAGTGGGCGGCAGCGGCGGACCTCGTGTTACTCAACCGAGGGTCCGCCCAAACGTGCGTGCGGCCCTGGGGCGGGTCGATAGTGGACCTTTCGTTCGCTAGCCCTGGTGTCGCCGCACTTGTAAGGAGCTGGCGAGTCCTGGAGGAGGTCGAGACCCTATCTGACCACAGATATATTCAGATAGAGGTCTCCCGGAACCTTCAGGGCGCCAGCAGGGGTCACGCGGCGGACAGAACTCCCGCTTTTCCGCGATGGGCTGTGGGTAGGCTCGACCGGGACCTGCTAGTGGAGGCGGCCATTTTTCAATCCTGGCTGCCTCCCCCCCTGACGGAAGACGTGGACGCCGAGGCTGGCCGCATTCGCGGCATGCTTACGCAGATATGCGATGCGGCCATGCCCCGAGTGCGGCGCCCGCCTCGACGGAAGGGGGTCTACTGGTGGTCCCCGGAGCTGGCGGACCTCCGTGCGGCCTGTATTCGTGCCCGGAGGTCCTACACCCGCAGCCGCCGTCGCCGAATCCGCGACGAAGAGCGGGAGGGCCGGCTGTATGCGGCGTACAGCAGTGCGCGCGCCGCGTTAAAGCTGGCCATCTGTCGCGCCAAAGATGCGAAAAGGCAGGAGATGCTGGAGGGTCTCGAGCGTGACCCCTGGGGACGCCCGTACCGCGCGGCGCTTAACAAGCTCCGCGCCCAGGGCCCCCCCCTTACGGAGACCCTCCAGCCGGGCTTCCTCTCTGAGGTGGTCGAGGGACTTTTTCCTTCACGGGCGGTGCACACGCCCCCGGTCATGGCTCCGCCAGATGATGACCGGGAGGCCGACGACGTGGAGGTACCGCCCGTGACGACGACAGAAATGGGGGCGGCGGTAGCGCGTATGCGGAGAGGCGCCGCCCCCGGGCCGGACGGGGTTCCCGCCCGAGTGCTGGCCCTGGTCCTCGACCATCTCGAGCCCCGCCTCGGGGGACTGTTCGGCGCTTGCCTGGTGTCCGGACGGTTCCCTGACTGTTGGAAGGAGGGGAAGCTCGTGCTCCTGCCGAAGCCGGGACGGCCTCCGAACACAGTCTCGGCCTTCAGGCCCATCGTGTTGCTGGACGAGGTGGGCAAACTCCTCGAGCGGGTAGTCGCTGCCCGCATCGTCCGGCACCTAGGAGCGGTCGGCCCCGACCTGTCCGACGCCCAGTTTGGATTTCGGGCGGGTCGGTCTACGGTCGACGCCATTCTGCGCCTGAAGGCCGCGGCTGCGGAGGCCGTCACCTCGAGGGATGTGCTGTTGGCGGTGTCGCTTGACATCGCCAACGCCTTCAATAGTCTGCCATTCGGCTGCATCAAGGAGGCACTCCGGTACCATGGAGTGCCCCTCTACCTAAGGCGGCTGGTGGCAGACTACCTCGACGGCCGCAGCGTCCTCTTCGTGGACCGGGAAGGGGACGTTGTAAGGAGGGCTATGTCGTGCGGCGTCCCGCAGGGTTCGGTTCTTGGGCCGCTCCTGTGGGACATCGGCTACGACTGGGTCCTCCGTGGCCGGCTCCCCCCCGGGCTGGACGTAATTTGCTACGCAGACGACACGCTCGTCACAGCCCGGGGCTGGACCCTCGAGGAGGCGGCAACGCTGGCCACCTCAGGTGCCGCGGAGGTGGTCAGGCGGATTGAGGCGCTGGGGCTTAGGGTGGCCCTTGAAAAGTCGGAGGCCCTACTGTTCCATGGGCGCCGACGGGGCCCGCCCTCCAGCGCCTCGATAACGGTCAATGGGGTGGGCTTGCCAATCCAGGCCCACATCAAATATCTGGGCCTGGTATTGGATGGACGGTGGCACTTTGACGAGCACTTCCGCCGTCTTGCGCCAAGGCTCGTCAACACGGCGTCCGCCCTCGGGCGACTTATGCCGAATTTGGGCGGACCGAGTCTTGCGTGTCGACGACTCTACGCGGGGGTAGTACGGTCGATGGCGCTGTACGGCGCGCCCGTGTGGGCGGAGTCCCTGGCCGCTCGTAATAGGGCCCTTCTGTGGCGTCCACAGAGGGTCGTAGCGGTCAGGGCAATACGCGGGTACCGCACGTTCTCGACCGATGCAGCCTGCGCGTTGGCCGGAACCCCCCCGTGGGATCTGGAGGCGGAGGTGCTCGCCGACGTCTATCGGCGGGCGTCGACGGCGCGGGCGGGGGGCAGCCGCCCCTCGCCGAGCGTAATGTCATCGTGGCGGGAAGATGCCCGCCGCGCCACCGTCCTAAAGTGGAAGTCTCGGCTGGAGACGCCCCGAGCTGGTCTCTGGACCGTGGGGGCGCTCCGGCCGATCTTGGAAGAATGGGCAGGGCGGCAGCACGGGATCCTCACCTTCCGGTTGGTGCAGGTTTTGTCGGGGCATGGTTGCTTCGGCAAATACCTGCACACGATCGCAAGGAGGGAGACGACCCCAGGCTGTCACCACTGCGACTGCGACGAGGACTCGGCGCAGCACACGCTCGAGTCGTGCCCGGCATGGGATGTGCAGCGCCGGGAACTCGTTGCAGTCATAGGCGTGGACCTGTCGCTGCCGGCCGTTGCGCGAGCGATGGTTGGCAGTGACAGGGCCTGGACCGCGGTCGCCGCCTTCTGCGAGGCTGTCATCTCGCGGAAGGAGGTGGCGGAGAGGGCCCGTGAGGAATCCTCCTTCGCGGACCCGATTCGCCGCCGGCGCGAGGGGCGGCGTGCGCGCGCTTACTTGCGCCTTATGCCGCCCTAGCCGAGGCTGCGGACAGTGGGGTCGGGGAGTACCCTGCCGTCCGCGGAAGCCTACCGCGAAGGTGCGACGCCCAAGTGCGCGAGGCGTCGCTCAAGAGAGGGTGCCCGTAGGGGCTGCCGCCTGCGGATCGCGGTCGTAACGACGCGGTACCCGTGATCCGCCGTAGCAAGGGCGGGTGTAGGCGCACGGTGGGTTTTTAGTGGGTGAGAGCCCCATTCACCCCGTTGTCTCCCCGGGCAGCGGGGTGTGCGGTAGGACATTTTTGCCCACCTAAAATAAAAAAAAAAAAAAAAAAAAAAATAAAAAAAAAAAAAAAAAAGGGGTTGTATGTATATTTAATGCCGAATCATTAAAAAATAAAAATATATTTTTTTTCCAAAAAAATAAATAAATTGGGGTGGACCACACTTATCACTTAGGGATATGAAAAATAGTTTACATCCTATTCTCAGACCTATTGAATATAAGTACACACGAAATTTCATAAAAATCGATCACGCCGTTTCGGAGGAGAATGGCAATAAAAACTATGACACGAGAATTTGATATATTAGATAACAAATGAAGGCAAATTATATGAAAGTGATTTCGGTCACTTTCATATAGTTTGCTCAACATTACGACACGTACTACGGAGTCGACTACTGAAGCACAGATTACTAAATAGTTACTACGTAACTGAAGTAATGTTACATAGTACCAGTGGCCTGCCAATACAGGCGGATAGACGACACTTGCTTTTTTGAACCGCCATGGAGCACAATGGTGTGTTTTGGTTGTAGCGGGAGATAGCCACTCATTTTTATTTAGCGGAAATGAAATGATTAGCAGCGGCTTGACAGTACTCTTAGTATAGTTTAGTCCATAAGTGACGGTTACTACTGAATATCAGATGGTGGCTCATCTGCCACTACAAGCAAAGAAGAATGCTAATGAAGCTATATTTTCTGCTAAAAGCATTCACATTCTAAAAACAATTGATTAAACATTGGATATTATCCTTAAGATATGTGTGTAAATGCAATCGTAGTCTTTCTACTTTAAGATTTGGGTACACGTCGACTTACTGATAAATTATATATTACCTAATACTTTTCTCCAAGCAATTGTTTTGAAAATTAAAATACTTGCTAGATTTAGATAAAATACATATTCAACTATCCTGAATTATAAATAAAGCGTATAGCTTAATAACTTTATTAAAGTGTCACTCGTTTACTTGCAAAAGCTAACGATCTACAAACTAAAACGACTTGAAACGAACGTTAAAATTTGCATTTATTATAATGAAGTACTACATAAACCACTGAAACTTGGTCCACGGATGTCAAACATTTGTTTTTCATATTACACTGTACGGGGTTCATGTTGTGTTAGATAGTGAAATATCATATTCCGGTTACAAGGTTCGGTCTACGAAATTTAATGTATGTACATGCGCATAATACGATCTCTTCTTGTGAAATACTTAAGCAGAATTGTTGGTTTCAGCGACATATTGTAATCACAAACAATATCACAAACATTATTTAAGTTTAACACAAACTGACAAAATGTGAAATCGAAAATAACAGTTGTGAGCAGGATTTGAACCTGTGAATTTCGATTACACATTTATTCCTAACGGCTTGGGTGACGCAGTCACGAGCAATTGCCACGATGGCTAAATTTGTAAAGCAGTACGGTATGTTTGGAGATGCAGGTTCAAATCCTGCTCGTGACTGTTATTTACGATTTCACATTTTCAGTTTTTATTAATTTGTGTGGTTAAGCATGTTAAATACTAAAAAATATATAAAAATAAGTATCAAAATATTATTTAGTTTTGTAAAAAAAAATCTACAATTATATTTTTACATTAACTATCTAATACATTTTTATACACGCCTCGAGCGTAATATGTGGGTAGGTGTGCTGACGACACAAAACCGGATCGGTAATGCTCTAAGGTTTAATTGCACTACTAACTTCCGCCCGCGGCTAAGCCGCGTGTAAAAAAAAACTATTTCGTTTTATACCAGCTTTGCCCTCACCTCCGCCGCAGCCAAAAACTAGTTTTTAAATTATTTCTCAGGTTCCCAATAGAGTAGCAAGTTAAATGTTAACCATTTTAAAGTCTAATCAAGAGCTATCGAACAAAAAAGGCTTCATCAATATCCGTTGTTAGGGTGAAACCCGAACAAACAGACAAAAATTCTAAAAAAAAACTGTATTGTGTTCATAGGTGCTAAAATAGCCTATCATAGTATTTTTTCTAAAATATTTTAAATATACAGACAGCTCTGTTAAGTAGGTACAACTTTATTAGTATTATTCATAAACATAAGACAATGTGTAAAAAGTATCATCAAAATCGGTTTAGTGGTTTTTGTGTTAAGTTCGCGAATATAAAAACTGAAAATAATAATAAATAAAATGTACAAGCTGCTAATGCATAAATACGGTAGTTTTCCATTAGATAACTAAAACATATTGAACCACTTATCTTCAATGCTACGCTATTATATTTAGTTTTAATTTTATTCAAACAGCAGGCAAGGTAAATACTATGATAATAATAGATAATACATAATAAATTATCTGATACTATGTAAATATTACGTAAATAATACGCTGATGGTTCCTTATCAGTCTAAGTTACATTGCATGTTGGAGCGATACAAATTTTTAATTCAGCTGAGCCACGGCCTACCTGCTGGTAAGTGGCAACCGCCGCTCATGGACTCAACTATACCAAGAATATTGTTAAGCCATTGCTTGCCATTTCATTTCGTAGATATGAACTGAAAGATAAATGGCTATCTCCTGCTACAATCAAAACACAACGACGTGCTTCTGGTAAAACCGGAGAGGGTGGTAACAAGCCATTCGGGCCTGATAGCAAGTGAGTGCTCTTGGTACTCAGCACTAATCAGTAATAAAATAGGTGATAAATATCTACCCATAGGTGGGGCGTGGCTCGTCTGCCACAATAAGCAACCACAGAAAACATGTTGCCATTAAAAACACAAGAATATTTTACTTAATCAAAGCTCAATTGTTAAAAATGTACAGGAGGCCCCCAAGTCAGACTGTTTACATCTAATTTCACAGCACAAACTGAATTTTCTACCAAGTATATACAAAAGTAAATAGTGATACTTTAATCCAGAGAAAAGAGCCCGCAATTCGGCACAAGATTATCGCGGCGCAGTTAAAAGTAAACACAATGTTCACAGAGATAGCTGAGTATAAAATCTTACACGATACCGCTTAGACCGCTCACAAATATTGCCTAGCGGAATTGCAGACATTACATCCAAAATTACCGGTTATTACCCTCGGAATTACAAGTGTAATATCAGCGGGTGTACTCTGTGGATTATAGCGTTGACAGGTAATGTTCGCCGGTAAACTGAGAATGTAAGAAGTTTTCAGCTTTAGTTTCTCTTTAAATTTCTCTCTGTTAAATAAACTCTGTGTTTCATGTAACCTTGGGTTTTGTATATTGTAAACGCAATGTCTATCTATATCTATACTATTATAAAACTGTAACATAGCTATGTCTGTACATTTAAGATATTTGAGAAAAAATAACTGTAATAGGCTATATAGGCGACACAAATACAAAACATTTTTTTTTAGATTTTTTGTCTGTTTATCTGTTTGTTTGTTCGCGCTTCGCGCAAAAACTACTGAACGGATTTTAATGCATTTTTTTTTATTTGATAGCTGTTGATTAGACTTAACAACCAGCATACATTTTATCTCGCTACTATACCGGGAACCTGAGATATAACCCAAAAACTAGCTTTTGGCTGCGGTGAAGCTGCGGGCAAAGGCTAGTAATATTATAAAGCTGTAACAGAGCTGTCTGTACATTTAAGATATTTGAGAAAAAAATAATTTAATAGGATATACGAGAATTGGCCATCTCAACTGCACCAATAAATCACGCCAGAACGGCTGAACGGATTTGGATGAAATTTGGCATAGAGATAGATTATAATCTGCAATATCACATGGGCTACTTAATATCTCATAAAAATATGTTTACGGCTAATGTGGGATAGATCACCATAACTACTCTACCAGTCATCATAAAATTTATAGCACAGGGATGATTTAGGCGTGTCTAAACACAAAACAATTTGTTCACGCACCATGCAAAAACTACTGCACAGGTTTTGATGCAACTTTTTTTATTTGAGAGCTCTTGATTAGACTTAAAAGTTGGTATACAAGTACATTTTATCCCGCTACTATATCGGGAACCTGAGATATAAAAACCCTACAAACCCTAGAAACTAGCTTTTGGCAGCGGCGGAGCCGCGGGCATAGGCTAATTTGATAAAAAAATTATATAAACTTTTATTTTTTTTCTTAACACATTACTGTTCTAATTTTGTTGTACTACTGTCTAGTCTCAGAGTGAAAGGGATTTAGGTCGTATAGTCCATACTGGCTCAATGTGAGATGGCAGAGTGCAGAAGCCCTTGAGAAAACCCTTCTGTTACGACCTAAAATCTAACTTGATACCACTTCTCAGTCCTTAGTTTTACATGCTTGACTATTACTACTATAACTTGAGATGTAATAAAGCCACACTGTTTTTTTTTAATTGTTTGTGTGTATTCGACCATTAATTAATCAATGAAAGTAGCGAGTAGTTTGGAGCTCAGAGCTCACAAATAATATCAATGAAGTAATACATTCAGTCAAGAAAGTATTGGGAATGGATGATTTGTTTTCAAATTTTTATTTTTTTGTTAATAAAAAATATTATTTGAGCGTTATGTGGCGTTTAAGAGAGCAATTTCGACGAAAAAGGCCAGATTTGTGGAAATAATGCGCCTTCACACAAGGCCATCATTGGGAATGAATTTTTGTCCAAACACTCAACAAATACCATCGAGCAACCACCATATTCACCAGATATGGCTCCAGCTGACTTCTTTCTTTATCCTAAACTCAAATTACCACTTCGTGGCACCCCTTTTCAATCGGTAGAAGACATAAAGGAGAATTCGCGGCGAGAACTGAACTCAATTCGGGAAACAGCGTTTAAAAAATGTTTTGATGATTGGATTATTCGTTGGCGTAAGTCTATTGTTTCTGAAGGAGCATACTTTGAAGGTGATAAAATAAATTTGGATGAATAACAAAAAAATTGCGTATTATTGATCTTTTCCCGGTACTTTCTTGACAGAGTAGTATAACATACGAGTAGTTCCCGTGGTCAGCGAATACAGGCGGAAACGACACACGGTGGATTTATGTGGTTGAGGACCCCACCCTACTCTGTTGCCGCCAACGACGTTGTGTGCGGTAAGGTACATATTTTCCCGCCTTAACAAAAAAAAGGTTTCACAAAGAATGTCAAGATAGAGTTTGGTATTTTGGCGGAATAAAATTTAGACATTTTCAGACGTCGTAAAATATTTTGCGTCTACACAGATGATGCTTTAGATACTGGCCTCCCGTGACTAGTGTTGTGGGGTAAATTCCCACAGAGAACAATTATTTGTTTGATCCACAAATAGTTGTTGAGTTGGATATCTATATATTTAGCACTATATTTATACATGTATATTTTTTATATATTTAAATTATTTAGTTTATTTTTGTCTAGTCCGAATAGATAGCTGATTGGTACTTTGTATATTAGTCCAGTGCAGAAAACGAATCCACAATTAATATCCAGTATGAAAGGTCGATTACCTAATTAAAAGATTTAGATTCTTATTTATTAGAATTTTACGTTTAATTACTTGGACATTTGAAATTTGAAAAAGTGTAAATCATATTGTCCGGTCAATCTAGACCAAAAAATGAGAGTGAAGGTACATAAAACCCCAACAAGCTGAAAATCAATAAAATTGTTCAAAACATAATTATAAATAATATTATTTAAAAGCCCCATCATTCCCGTGTATGGAATTTTTTTTATTCAAGGTTAAAGGTCAAAATATGAGTGTTTCGCAATTTTCAGTAAAACAGTAAGTTTTATCATAAAAGTACCTTAGACAAAAATTGTAGATCATAAAATTATCTGTAAAAAATGACTCAAACTTTTTTTCCTACGAGCCACCGTTTCTGAGATATAACGATTCAAAAAGTTATAAAAGTTATCGTCATGTACGCCACGAATATGCATGAGTACGCCACGTATATACATCTCTAGAGTTGTCATATATTATATAATATATAAGAGGTGATCCATTCCGAGGTTCCCTACTTTTTTAAAGAAAAAAACAGAGAAAATTCAAATTTAATGGAGAATGTTTATTATCATTTGAAAGAACATTCTTTGGCATTTATTTTTTGAAGATTATGTCTATCAAATGTTGGCCGTTGCTACGTCGCAGATGGTCCATCCGTTGAGTCCAATTTTCGATTACTCGTTCGAGCATTTTGACTGGTAACTGGCGAATGACACGCGTGATGTTTTCCTCCAAGGCCTGAATGGAAGCGGGTTTGTCCGCATAAACTTAAGACTTTACATATCCCCACAGGAAAAAGTCTAACGGTGTGATATCACACGATCTTAGTGGCCAATCGACCGGCCCAAAACGTGAAATTATGTGCTCACCGAAATGTTCTCTCAATAAATCCATTGATTGATGCGATGTGTGGGAAGTGGCGCCGTCTTGCTGAAACCAAATGTCGCCGAGATCACGAGCTTCAATTTCAGGCATCAAATAGTCGGTTATCATGGCACGATAACGGTCGCCATTGACGGTTACGTTCGCACCGGCATCATTTTTAAAGAAATATGGACCAATGATTCCACCGGCCCACAAACCACACCAAACCGTTGTATTTTTCTGGATGAAGTGGCAGTTCTTGAATCTCTTCAGGTTGCTCTTCGTCCCAAATGCGGCAATTTTGTTTGTTTACATACCCATTGAGCCAGAAATGGGCCTCATTACTTTGTTGTTACCAGTCGAAATGCTTAAACGAGTCATCGAAAATTGGACTCAACGGATAGACCATCTGCGACGTAGCAACGGCCAATATTTTAATTTTCTGATTTTTTCTTTAAAAAAGTAGGGAACCTCGAAATGGATCGCCTTTTATATATATATATATATATATATATATATATATATATAACAACAAACTTCAAACTTTACTCCCACCTGCGCCGGAAAAACTGCTGAACACATTTTTTTGCAACTGCAAAAGGGGATGCAGTGCTAAATGTGGTTGCAAAAAAGTCGGACTGTTTCGTTCTCTGGCATGCACAAATTGTCAAGGCCGGTCGTCCTCTAATGTTGAATCACAAACAATGGAGGATTCGTTTGATTCCGACGAAGTGTCATGCGATACATCGCGATGGAAAATTTCCGTGATTTTGCAATAGTTTCACATTAAACAGATTCACAACTGACCCGTGGAGTAGGCCTACTGGGGAAACCACGTTAAAAAAAACGCGCTAAGTACACTACCTCATAGGTGGTGTGGAAACGTGTGCATATTATGGCGATAACAACTTTTATAACTTTTTGAATCGTTATATCTCAGAAACGGTGGCTCGCAGGAAAAAAAGTATTGAAATATTTTTTATAGATAATTTTATGATCTACAATTTTTGTCTAAAGTACTTTCATGATAAAACTTACCGTTTTGCTGGAATTCGCGAAAAACTCATTTTCTTGACTTTTGACCATGAATATTTTTTTTTCATTACACGGGAATGATGGGAAATTTTTAAATATTATTTATAATTATGTTTTGAACAATTTTACTGATTTTCAGCATGTTGGGATTTTATGCACCTTCGAATGTCTAAATTGACCGGACTTTCACGGACACAAAGTACATCTAGACTCAAAACACCAATTGTGGATTACACAAGGAGTTGTCCTATGAGGGAATCGAACCCATAACACACGGACTGTGTCCGTGTGGTGATGGACTAAGAATACAAGTGTCACTACCTCATTCTTTCCCACGGGTGTCGTATGAGGCGACTAAGGGAAGTAAGCAATTATCACCCATTGCATTACTGGTGGTAGGGTACTTAGTGGGAGTACTCACTTGGTATTGGGCCCAAGCGGGTTGGTAGCACCATCTTCTGTGTGACCGGCCATGAAGCACATTGTTGCGTTTTAGCTGTAGCAGGAGATAGCCGTTTATTCTTTCAATTCGTATCTGTGAAATGAAATGGTGAGCAGTGGCTTGACAATACTCTTGGTATAGTTGAGTCCATGAGCGACGGTTACCACTTACCGTCAGAAGGGCCGTAGGTTGTCTGCCACTACATGCAATAAAAAAGAAAAAAAAAACAGACGGTAAGCCGGTATCTAAACCACTTCGTCATCTAATCGTCATCGGGCTATCTTTGCGTTTAACTGGCAATTTGTTAGCAAAATTTTTAATAGTAGAACTATTTTGATAGCTCTTTTATTTCTGTAATATTTTGTAATTTTATTATTAATCAAGTATTTTTGCTGAGACACATTTGCAGTTAGCACAAGACTGCTCGTTGTGGCACTTTCTTGGGGAGCCCATGTCTAGCAGTAGACGCTAAAAACTGGTGGATGGATGATGATATTATGGAAATGTGTGCCTTCAGAAAAATCTTAATGTACTTCTTGCTATCGCAGATATTTTACTAGAAACAATAGTGTCAAAGACGTTACAATAGTTGATGGAGGGCTGCAAGATCCTATGCAACCAAAAAAAAATCTAACCATTACAAGAATATTTTTATCGGCATGAGCTGCATAGCTTAGACCGCAGAGGGTCCTTAAAATAATATATTTAACAAAGCAGTTGCACATTTAGTCAATAGTTTGTAGTGACTACTCGATTTGTAACTTAAAAAAAACAGAAATTATTGCATAATTACCAAGATTTATTTTATACTAGCTAGTGCCAGCAGCTTCACATGCGGGATTTAAGTGACCGAGAAAAATATTTAAATTACATATTGTAAATGTTTAATTAAATAATACTATATTGCACGCATCATAAGCGAAGCCTTTAGGTGTGTACTATTCTCGTTTCACGCAGAAAAACTGATTTTTCTAACTTAAAATGTCTCTATTTATCATATATTGCACTTGTAAAATATACACACACATATAAAGAACAAACACTATTTTTAACACTCATGATATTTTTGATGCCATTTTTATTATTTAAACTAGTTAAAAAACTGTTTAAAAAAGTTCTGTCTTGGACGTCCGTTTGTTGTAGGTAATGTGTTAACACAATAACGACCAAAATATTTTACAAATCGATTCTTTTTTTCGTTTACGAGTTATTATGATTACGAATAGAGCCCTATCACTTTTCACGGTCTGATTCGATGTGGTTTAATTGTTATTACACAAAACATAAAACACAAAAAACTAAAAATATAGTGAATATTTACGCTCGACGCGACACTAAAACCAGTGCTATCCTTATTTCGTGAGAACTATTTCTATAGACCAATGTAGAAGGTACTTTTTAAAATTAGCGCTATCTATGTGTTTTATTGAAAACTACTTAGTAAGTCCAATACATTATTAGTTACTTATAAAATAATAAATTTTATTGTGAAAAATGCACTTTTGGATTTTTCAACGTAGGTATTTTTTTTATAAAAATGTCTCACACTCCTATACAAATGTTCACCACTAATTTCCTAAAATGTGAAAACCCACAAAAACCCTGTAATACCTCATTATTTAATTTTTATAAATAAGTACGATTCAAATTTTCAATTTTCTACCTATAATAAAACCGGTACTCCCATACAAAATATCACCCTCCATTTACCCCCATAATACGTGAATAGCCAAAAAAGCTCATTTATTATTTATTTATACTCAGTAACTGTATTCCTTTACATATTTCTAACTACAAAGAACAAAAATACATTCACTCTAGTGATAGTCTTGCTTATCTCAGCACGAATGGGTTGACTCGATCGGGGAAGTACCACTCTCTCACAAAAGACCAGCGTGTAACAACTAGAGATGCCACGAATAGTGCTTTGGCCGAATACTGAATATTCGGCGAAGCTCTTGGCTGAAGCGCCGGATATTCGGCAGCCCAATATTCGGCAAAACTTAGTACCTTTCGCGGGTGATAGGTTAAAACCTGCATCAATAAAGTACGTGTGATGACAACGCGTCGTTTTTGTTTCATTCGTGATTGAATCGTGTCATAACAGCACGCAGCAGCAGCAAACAGCTTTATTTGTGGATTGTTGCTATGGTTGCTATCAGCGTTGCAGTGTAATTTAAAGGCCCCACAGATTAATAGTTCACCTGCAGTCTCTGATCCCATCAGATGGCCTGTCGTCCAAGGTCTGCATAGCCATTAAAACGATTATTACATGCCGGCAATGGTCGAGAACCGGTTCTAGAGCTATATACTAACAGGGCCTAGCCAGCAGTTTCACACTTCAACAGCACGTACCGGTCACGCCTGAATATCGTTTCGTTGTCTACACACTAGCAGCTGCAATAGCGCGTAGTCAGCAGTGTTTGTCATTATTCATTTCACAATGTGAAGTTTTTTTCATCCCTTTTTGTGTCTGCTGAGAGCCTTATTATCACTAAATTGGTTTAATTAAGTAGTTTCGCTTAGCGTAAGGTCATGGTCAATTTACATTATTGTCAATAAAACATAGTTTTTTATCATTCTTTAAACAAAAGCTGTTTTTTTATTGATCATAAAACTTACTTACCGCTAGTACGATTTTAAGTATTAATTTGCTAAGTCAATGGTAATATAAAAATCTTAATGAGTTATATAATGCAATTTTTTTTCGTGATTTACTATTCGGTTTTCGGTCGAATAGTTCTCAATATTCGGCCGAATACCGAATAGTGAAAAAATACAGCCGAATATCTGAATACCGAATAGTTGCCTAATATTCGTGGCATCTCTAGTAACAACGGTAGTTAATATTACCGTTGTGATTCGTATGGTGAGTGAGATCGCCGGAGACCCAAACCCTCTCCCTATCCTCTACTTATTATCCTCCTATCCTTTCCTGAATATCCTACCTATCCTCTCCTTACTATTCACCCTATCCACCTCCTATCCCTTTCCTTGGAGATGGTGAGATGGTGACGCGCGAGTGATGCCTCGGGTGTTGCTAGCGTCTATAGGCTACGATAACCGCTTACCGTCAGGTGGGCCGTATGCTTGTTCGCCACTCACGTAGTATAAAAAAAAATCTAAATTCTCCCTCTAACTTCACCCACTTAAAGTTGGAATTTCCAAAAATCCTTTCTGTGCATCCGCAAAACCCTAACGATATAAAATAAATCTATAGGTATTGAAAATTTCAGCTCTATAGTCTTATGCCCGGTTTCTATATTCAACGAATCGTCATTGTATAACAGCTACCAGAAGTTTTCAAGATACCGATACCGAGGCTTCACAGGTCTTTCACAACATTATTATCATGTCTGGCAGTAACGAACAACTGCCGGTTAAGAATACCGATGACCCTCTTTGCGTTTCATTATAACATCAATCGTTTCTCAGGATGTTCAGAAAAAACGATGCGTTTTAAAAATTTATGTAGTTATTTGTATAGAAAACTTTAATACAAATAATTAAAATATAGTTTATTAATAAAAAATAAAAAATACAAATAATAATACAAATAATTAAAATATAGTTTATATATTCTTAATAATTTATGTTAAGCATTATTACTATTTAATGCTTAAATCTAAACGAAACGGCTACGCGCTAAATACTTAGATAAAGGTTACTATCATTTATCTTAGGTTACTGTCAATTTGAACATTATGACAACAACCATAGTCACAGGATTCTGTTTTCTATAATCTATGGCCCTTATATAAAGATCATGGAAGTAATAATACTACGTACAACGTAGTACTTATTACTGATTGTTTTTGAAATTTTTCGCTCTCTGAGAGCTCTGCTTTTATCTGAGAGTCAACGCAGTCTCCAATCATAGAGTTCGATATCTTTTCTCTTCGTAAGCCTTAATAACAACATACCAGCACACGACTTCTCAAAACCACCAAAACATGTCACCTACGGTTGGTATATTTGACAACATAACTATCGGTTGTTTTTTTTATAAAAACACCATAAATCTTCGTTTCCATAGATTGTTGTTACGGATCGTAACTGAAAACCCTCCCATCCGTTTGTTGCAAACTGTTAGTTAATTCACTTACGACTCGTATTTTATAGGAACAGATTATACTTACGCCTGGTAGAATATTCTACCAATTGTACGTAAAACGACCCGTTTTATTATTATAGGAACCGGCCATTAGTAGATTTTTGGCTGTGCGTTGATCGCTAATCTGGACAATCAATTTAATATATAGGTAGATTTTGTAGTCGTATCTTCATCAGCAGCAAAAGGAATCTTTTTATATTACCATTAATCGATTATATAATAAAACAATTAATATTTATATAATAATTTATTTAACACCATCAAATAAATAATACAATATCATTGAGCAAATTAATCGCAGAACACGAAACTTCGTCGTATAAAATTTATTTTAACAGAATAACTATTTCTAATAGCTATAAATTATAAATAAATCTTCATTTGAACGAATATTATAGTGACACTTTTCACTAGAAATTTTATTTTATATTTCATAGAATTCTTACACATATTTAATATTGTCTACTTTATATATATTACAGTTGCTGGTAATAGGTATTTATAAGGTAAATCAGGTCTAAGTTTCTGAATATTATTACACACTAATTTCAGAGTAAATTTATCTTCAAACAACACTATCCAAATGTTGACTCATCTTTTTCTTACAGGCAAAATAATGAGTAACCTTAATTTATTTATAATAATTTTAATGAATTCATTTTATGTTTCTAATGATGAAATTCTTTTAGATTTTAGTTTATTATAAATACAATGGAGTAAGAATTGTCGGAATTAGCAATACAATGTCGAATTTAGAGTTCTTTTCATAACAGAAATAGTAATATAATTATTTAGTTATTTTGACTCTTTTTTTTATCGCAGCTATCGTTTTTAAAGTCACAGCCTATCAAAAAAGTAAAGAAAATATTACACAATAAAAATACATGCCTTATTATGATGTATTAATGTGTATGGAGACATCGAAATGTTGCAATTAGAATTATATTCTGTCTTAGATATAACATAAATTAATATTCTGACACATACATATATCACCACGAATACGCTTTAAGATTTTTCATAAACAACAAATATAAATTATTTAAATAAGCACATTACTAATCTATTTTAAAGACTCTCAAAAGGTCTTTCTTAGAAAACATTTTTACAATACATTATCTATACTCTACGGTAATATAAGTTTAAAGATATTATATCATAAAACATTAATTTAGTCTTGCCGATTCACAATAGAATGTATTAATTAAAAATACCTCTAATTAACTTAACCACATCATAATTGAAATAGTATTTTTAAATGTTTTTATCAGTATTTTTGGAACTTGACGTGCTCAACTACTTAATTACTTGTGAAAGTAGAAAAAGGGAACTTTACTGCAAGCAGGATTCGATCCTGCATCCCATTAAAGCACATCCCTGGATTGGATGCGACGCAGGTTCGAATCCTGCTTGCAGTAAAGTTCCTTTATTTTACTTTCACAAATATTTAGTATTTTTAACATAAAAACAATATTAGATTTTTAAGTCGATGCCGGAGTTAGTTGTCCTTTAATAAGTTTGGAAAATATCATCTTATTATTTCTTGCAAGAACTTCATCGGCCCACAACAGTCATGCAAAAAGATTCATCGACTCTCAATGAAATAGTCCTTGTAGTTGATTATTGTTAACACTTAATAGAGCCCTCCTTTTTCTCAAATATTATGAAAAACGTCTGAAAGGCTTCTTAACTGACCTTAAACATACTTAAATATTTGATAGTTTTTACAGTTGTAATTTTTATTATCTAAATAATAATTTAGTGTGAACGCAGTTTCATAATGGCTCTATTTTAATGTCATTACAGTTCTGTGATGTAATTCGAAGACTCGCAGTGAAATTCATTGATCATACCATAATACATCACCTCTAGGATTACTGTGTGCCGTGTGGGGCCGGCAGAATTGTCCCAAAATGGGAGTCGTAAGAGCCGACTGAGGGAATGCCGGGGGAGTGAGCAGCAGCATTACTTTGAGTATTAACAACATCCACTGCGATCGCCAACCCGCCTGCCAAGCGTGGCGATTACGGCACTATACCCCATTCTTGGGGAGGCTTATGTCCAGCAGTGGACTTTAAAAGGCTGATGGATGGAGGGTTACTGTATATACCAATGTAATGGCAGCCAGTAAGAGGCTTTTTAACCCACCTCAAAAGGTACTCAAATATTTTATCGTTTATACAGGTATAATTTTTAGTATTTATACAAGTGATTTAGTATATACGTAGTTTAAAGATAGTTCTGTCCTAATTTCATTACAGTCGAAAAGACACTGAAACTCGTCGACTATCATACACCGTTTGTTACCACTGAAGTAATGTAACATAGTTCCAATGGCCCGCCAACACAGGCGGAGAGCATACGGCGGGTTTATTTTGTGGGTGAGGGCCCCTCACTACCCTGTTCGTTGCCCCGAACGACGGGGTGTGCGGTTAGGGATATTTATTCCCTCCTTAACAAAAAAAAAGTGTTATAGTATATACCTATAAAGGAACCGAATGCAGGACTACGATTTAACGCATTTTGATATTATTATTCATGTTACTATCATTGTTGAGTCTATTTGGCCTGGTTTGTAGGTAATAGCAACTCAACTATTACTATAAAACTTATATAAAAAAAACAAGTGTGTTTTAGTCTCATCATTATCTTTCTTTCTATTTTTTATTTTTTAAATGGCATGTCGACATTTAATAATAATTATAGTTATTATTATTATAATTATACTTATATTTTAAATTTGGCTAGATTTCATCTACAAAATACTACAGCTCACACAATTACAAGAACATTCATATCGTAATTTATATATTACATAAATATTTACAATATACGTGGTTTCACAGAAATAATAAAAATGTATTATTGAAATAATAATGTTCACAATTTCTGTAATTACGAGTAACCTTAAGTAAAGATTTAAAGAGCCTGATATTTTCTGGTAATTTGATAAAAACAAGTAAAAAATATGTTCATGAAAATTACGAGCGAATATTTGCGACGTAAGATATGATAAATAAAATGTCAGTCTTTAGTTGCTCTAAAATGGAAGCGACGTTTAATAATTTAGTCAAATAAAACTACACTTCTGCGATTTGTATATTACAATTTATGGAATAAGATACCAACATTATAGGCATTTTCCAATACAATAAAAAACATAATTAATTTGTCAATAATCGTGGTTGTTGAAAAATAAAGTGACTTTACAAGCATATGAATACATAAATACAAACTATAATTTGTGAATAGGGAAAAAGAGTATTTTAGTACAGGCGGGAATCGAACCTGCGTCCCTTCCTATCCGGGGAAGTGCTCTAATCCACTGAGCTACAGTACTATCTTTTAGACATAACCAATCTCCTTATCACATTTGTCTTAACGACCAACGCCCTCTATCGGAACGCATTTACATGCATTAATCCAATATAGTAAGTTTAATTTTGCAATTAAAATTCATACTAATTGATGGCGTGATTTTTTAACATTTTTGATCTATATTTTAGCACTTGACATGCTCTTAAAGTAGGGATTAATGCATGTCAATGCGTTCCAATAGAGGGCGTTGGTCGTTAAGACAAATTTTATAAGGAGATTGGGTATGTCTAAAAGATAGTAATGTAGCGCAGTGGATTAGAGCACTTCCCCGGATAGGAAGGGACGCAGGTTCGATTCCCGCCTGTACTAAATTACTCTTTTTCCTTATTCACAAATTATAGTTTGTACTTTAAGAGTAGCTGAGCATGTCAAGTGCTAAAATATAGATCAAAAATACATAAATAATTATACACTGAAGTTTTGTTTTTTTTTTTTTTTGTTTGACGGAGGTGCTTGTCTTTAGAAGTAGGTACCTACAAGTCGATTTAAATGATCCCTTTAGTATTTTCTAGCAAAAATTTGATTGGCCATACGCTGACATACATATAGCTAACATCGCACTGAGGCCCCCAGTAAATAAGCAAAAAGGATTAAAGCGTGGGCGGGTAACACGGGATGAATGGATGGGTAGAGAATGGGCTAAATATGGACACTCACGTTTTATATCACAAATTGATATTTTTTGCGGTAAAATAGTATTTTTTGCGTTTCACAGAACATTTACTGACAATATATTAAGACATAATCTTGAAACCACGTCTTTATTATGTGACATATACGTATACGCGTAACAGTTTTCTACATTAACACTAAACTTATTATAATTATTATTAAAAAATCACTCTTATTTACACTGGAGGAGTCATGGAAACTACGTAGTCCGAAGCCAGACATCATCGCAGAATATTCCTGTAAAAATGCGAAACATTATATTATCTTTCTTCCTTTATGGTATAAGATCCGGAAGAGAAAACTAACTATAGTGTGAGAATACAACACTGACAACAAACAGATCTACCTAAAGTCAATTCTTCTTTGGGATGTAATTGTTGAGAATATGGAAGTGAGAATGTATACGATAACGAATATCATCCATCCATCCATCAGCCTTTCAACGTCCACTGCTGGACATAGAACTCCCCAAGAGAACGCCACAACGATCGGTCCTGCCGACTGCATACAACGGCTCCCCACAGCTTTGACCAGATCGTCCGTCCATCTGATGGGGGGCCGTCCTACGCTGCGCCGTCCGATACGTGGTCGCCACTCGTGAACCTTTCTTCCCCAACGGTTGTCGGTTCGTCGAGCGATGTGGTCTGCAAATTACCACTTCAGCATGGCTACCCGGCGGGATATATCGGTCACTATCGTTCTCGATACAATTTAATAATGATATCGAATATACAGTTGGCGAAAAGAGCGTAGCGTAGAGCTTTTATTTCGCTTTTAGAGCACGCAAAATATGCTTAAATGTATACCGACCTAGGGTTCCTGGGAGATCTCTTGACCCGTGATGGTATATACTAGATCACCAAGGCAGTTGAACCACAACTTTTCTAGATTAGGATAACTCGATTTGTCATACTGTGTTTCTCATACAGTGAAAGAAATATATTATTTCTGTAGTTATTTTTGTGATATGTATTTTACTACTTGATATGTTCAGCAATATTAAGGAACAAATCATTTGTGAAAGTGGAAAGAGACACATTACTGCGAGTAGGATTCCAACCTGCATCTCTTCCAAGGGGAGGAAATACCGGGGGAGTGGACAGGAGCACTCCCTCGAGTATTAACAACATCCACTGCGATCGCCAACCCGCCTGCCAAGCGTGGCGATTACGACATTATCCCCCATGACGGGACCACTCGTTGTGGCTTTCTCTTGGGGAGGCCTATGTCCAGCAGTGGACGTTGAAAGGCTAATGGATGGATGGATGGATGGATCCCTTCCAATCTGGGGAAGTGCTCTAATGGTGACACCCAATATCTACTTCACATTTGCTTTTACCTGATGTTTTTGTATACTTTCTTATTCCGATAGCAAGCTTTAATTTGTTCTTCAATGTCTGTAGTTGCAAAGAACTCTATCCATCAGGCTATTTCAAGACCAGTTTGCTTACCATTTCCGTCCATCAATCAGCCTTTCGAAGTCCACTGCTGGACATAGGCCTCCCCAAGAGAACGCCACAACAAGTGTTTCGCTGATATAGGGGATAGTGCCGTAATCGCCACGCTTGACAGGCGGGTTGGCGATCGCAGTGGATGTTGTTAATACTCGAGGGCTCCCCCGGTATTCCCTCAGTCGGTTCTTACCACTCCCATGGGTGGAGAGGGATGGGACAATTCTAAAGCCGGCCCCACACGGCTTACTATTTGTTTGTTACAATTTAATCTCTGTACAGCTTACCTGAGTATGTCGTCACCCATGGTCACCAGACCACTGAGTAGAATGAGCAGCAACGAGGCAATTAGACCTGAAAGAGGATTTACTTTAAACATTTTGAAAAAGTGTTTTTATAATTTTAAAAATCTAATTAATTTGTAATACTAATGCTTGTAACAACTTTTGGACTTTTAATTACTATTTTATAGGACTTTGGATTTTTAACGACTGTATTGTGCTTTGTGATTTGTATTTTAGCACTTGAAATACTCCGCTATTTTAAAGAAAAAAATATTTGTAAATGTGGAAAAAGAGATATTTACTGAGAGCAGGATTCGAATTGCGTCCCTTCAAATTCCTTGAAGCGCTGTGGGCCGCGAAGCTATCTGAGCCATATAAGGTTCAAATTCTGCACATAATAAATTTCTCTTTACCTACTCATAAATATTATTTGTTTGTTAAGATAGACTGTACATAGCTTTAAGTCTTTAGCCACGAAGATGATATACCTATACTGAAACTACTATGCAGTGCTACCAAAAAGTTATTAGGCTTTTCCGTCAAGAAAGTCTCAATAACAGCTCGGGGTTAGCAGTTTTTCAACCCCATGCTTCGAAAAGCACGTAAAGCCATTGTTCCTACAGGTGAAAAAAGAAAGTTTATTTAACTGCATTATTCCCAAAAGATTACTATCACAATATTGGCCATAGTTGTTCCTTTTAAAATGTGGGTATTGTGCTAGAGCTCACCACATTGATTCCGGGTTCAAGAATCTCTCTGAGATGGAGGTCAGTTTGCAATAGTTATAAATATTAAGATTTGTTTTCTTTGTATAGTGTATTCTGCGAGCAATTTATTTAATTAGAGAAGAAGAATCTTTGTACTTTTATGTAAAATTTATTGAATTAGTCAACAACTTAAACATAACTATACGAGTGTTCAGTGTAACAATGACATATTTAACAAGTCAATAAAAAGTTTTGACATACTCATACCTAAAAAAGTCAGTGCAAATAGAATCGTATTTATTATAAAATGGGCGCAATCATTAATAAGTTTCTATCAAAGTTATTATTTCGGAATGAAATAAGCCTATTAATAATTGTGTCTTTAATTTAAACATATTTTCAGTCAAAGAGTGTCTTAATGATAAACAAGTCACAGCTGCCTATAGCAAGTTTAGTATGAGATAGACCCAATCACGAAACAAGTGTTTACGTTATTAAAAATAATAACATCCACATATCTTAATGTTCAGTCTCGTACTGGCCTAATACGGTTTAAGTCGCCACAATAATGAATACGTTACAATCTAGTCAAGACACAAACGGCACATTAACGTTTGCGCCTCTCTTGAACTAAAGAGATGTGGTGGGAAGGACTAGAGTGAAAGCGACCGAAGTCGCTAAATTCTTAATCACATTTGTCTTACGACTAATATATATAAATAGTATGAATTTTAATTGCAAAATTAAACTTGCTATATTGGATGCATGTAATGCTTGCCGATAGATGGCGTTAGTCGTAAGACAAATGTGATTAAGAATTTGGGATGATCGAAAGATCAGTAGGATAGCTTAGTGGTTTAGAGCACTTCCCCGGATTGGAAAAGATGCGTGGTTCGATTCCCGCTCCTACTAAAAATCTCTTTTTCTTTATCACATAAAAAGTAGCGGAGCATGACAATTGCTAAAAGAAATAGATCTAAAACTGCTATCATTACTTAGTTTCTAGGTAATTATGTTCTAAGAGATTAACTATCGTTAAGTCATAACTGTCGCTCATGGTCGTAGCAATACTTAGAATACTGCCAAGCAGCTATTCATAATTTCATTTTAGTGTGAATTAATGTCATTTCCATAATAATTATCCAAAATCTAAGATTTTATCTGTTCGTTCGTGCACTAATATTATTTCTACGACGAATATTTATTTTACAAACATGTAGCATAACTTTCTGTGCCCGGAAATATGATTAAATGAGGGCTTCCGTGCAACATTATAGGGAAACATTTAGATATTATCAGAATATGGGCATATAAAATATTTAATTAATAAGAGAAAGGAAATATTTTCGCAGAACACACATTTGTCCTAATTGGAGAGTCATTGATAACTAATTATATATAAAAAGCATTAGATCACAGGAGTACTAAATGTACTATTATTTACTAGCTGCTGCCCGCGAGTTTTCCTGTTACGGCTTCAGCACTAGGTCAATATAATACCAGCAAAAAACTGTGCTTTAGGAGTAAAATGAAATGGAGTTTTATGTTAGAAGTTTAATTGTTCTCTCTGCCTACCCCGCAAGGGAGGTAGCGTGATGATAAATAAGTAAATAAGTTTAATAATAACAGAATATGATATTAAAATATCATAAATAAATGTCATATTATATAACCAAGCATGCCAAAGACACAACATTTTCCCTCATCTCAAATATAATTTTCCTAAAAAAGTGGACATTGAAGTTGTACGAATGCAAAAAAAAAATCTACAAGAGACAGGACGACGGCCACACGCAATATTACTTTTACCCAAACCACATGTTACCAAAGGATCTTTATTTAATAAACTTGATCGAATGAACAATAGATTTGGGCTACATGGTACAAGAAGAGTATTAGGATCGGCAAAGAAATATCACAGATTATACAGGGTTGTCAAGTCTTCACTGCTCTGTATTTTTTAAACACAATAATTTACGCTAAGGAATAAACACAAATGTGTCGTGGGCGTAACAAAACACAGAGCTTAAAAACGTGCTTCTAAAATTGATGGTGTCTTGAAATCATCCCTAAGAATTAGTTCTACAGAGCACTTACTATAGGTATTTGTTATTATGTTTGAAATCAATAGACATAACTAGTATAATAATACAACTAATTGTACAATGTATAAAAATCTAGTTAAAAGCAAAATTCACTTTTTTCGTATTCTTCGTCCTTGACAACTAATGCATTATTATACAACATTCGGAAAAGCATATATACCCCCCCTCCACAATAAAAAAATGGTCTATTACTCGTATGTCATTTCAGAAAACTTGGCATAAAGTTTTGAAATGAGTTTTTTTTTTCTCTTAGATGTTATCCGTTTAGTTTTACATTATCTTTACCCCATTCTTATGACATTAGACACCTGTGAAATGAATGGAATGGGGTAATGTCATTAAATATTTTTAGTCTGTCCGAATGTTTTCCTTCTGCTGTACATAAAGGACCTACAATTATTAAAGAAATAATACTTAAGTAAATAATTTATTAATAAATACCTCAATATTCAGTATATTTTATGTACTAACTGGCTTCCCTTTACGTTCATGGGTGAAAAAACTGTTTGTCATTCCGCACGTGTTCCGAATGATACATGAATACCTAACGTAATTGAATAAAGGAACGATACAGAATGCATATATAAAATTATTTTGTTGTTTCTGCATACTTTGAACTTAATATGCTATGTGTTTTTTAATTTGTTTTATTTTTTCCTCTTCATTCTTATTATTGCAGAAGTACTATAAATTATTGCACTAGAAAATCTATTCAAAAAGTGTTTTGATATCATGATAATAAATTTCTCCATTATGAGCGTATCAACCCTAGACTGACCTCTGTCGACGTCACAATATCTTTATCGATCAGGCCCCGGTTTTTATCAACATCGAAAACAGAATTCCGTATAATAAATGGGAGATCATTGGAGGCTATTGACACAGGCCAGTTCGCGGTGTTTTGTGTAAGCAGAATATAATGATATTGCGATTGGCGCATCATTTCTTTCAGCTGATGTAAATAACAATTTAAAACGAACTAATAATTTATGATTTAGGGCATAGTTGTGATAGCTCTTCAACATTGTTTTATTATAGGTAGGTAGGTCTGTGATATACCGTGGTAACAACGATTTCCAGGAAAGTGTAAAGGTTTTTGAGAAAAACTAGGCAAGACTCAATATTTTGTGAAATATCTTTTATGACTAACAGGGATTCACGAGCCTTGGCCTCCTGGTAAGTTTTTTTGATTGCATATAGTGGCAGACGAATCATGGCCCACCTGATGGAAGATGGTAACCGTCGCTCATGGACTCAACTATACCGAGAGAATTGTCAAGCCGCTGTTCACCATTTCATTTCACAGATTTGTATGAAATGAATAAATTAACGGCCTCTGACACAACCAAAACACCGATGTGCTTCATGACCGGTCAAACGGGAGATGGTGGTACCAACCCGCTCGGGCCTAATAGCAAGTGAGTACTCCCACTTGGTACCCAGCCCTACCACCAGTAATGTAATGTGTGATAATTTCTTACTTCCCTTAGTCGCCCCGTACGACGCCCGTGGGAAAGAATGGGGTGGCGACACTTATGGACTAGGCAATACCAGGAACACGCCCAAGACCTCCTCCCGTCCCTCGAAAGTATCTTGTACAATCGTAACACATGAAGTAATTTCAAAGATATTTTGTCGAAGATGCTGGTGCAGTTTTGTTAGTTTTATATAGGTTAACTATAAAGCGCCTGTTATTTATATGATATAACGTAGTAAATTGTTTTGAACAAAAACTTTGGTATATTATTTCAATTGTTTTAATTGTCAGCCAATAACTTACTCTTAAATCTTTTCTACGTATTACTGGACACGTTATTATCATTTTTGTCTTGTACCTAATTTCAAACTCAATATTTTAATGCATAATACGATATCTATTAATAAATTATTTTTTTTGATGTTTTCGCGAATACTTGGTTCACACTACGAATAGCTTTGTTTATCTACAGTAACCGTCAGCTGAACATGTGATTTTTTTTTGTTTAAAAAACAACACCCTGCACTAAAGATTAATCCTTGTATCGCAGAGGACTTTACAAACACAATTTTACGGACACAGAGTACACTCAGACCCAGAACAACTGTTTGTGGATCACACAAAGAGCTGTCCTGTGTGGGAATCGAACCCACAACACTCGGGCGGGAGGCCGGTATCTACACCACTCCTCCATCTGTGCAGTAACATTTTATTTCAAAACTTTTTTAGAATTCTATTGTCTGGAGAAAATACACAGACTGATCGAAATGGCAATTTATTATATTCTAATTAGAAATGGTTATCTGCAAACCCAAACTCCGAATCCTAAAGAACTTTTATATCATGTCGTTAACAGCATTATTTACGTTAAGAGTTTCTAGAGTATGTTGTTGTTTGAATGAAATATTTCTCCATAACTACCACCAAAATTCTCGGGAGTTGTGGGAAAACTGTTCTTAATACAAAGAAGACAATATTCTCTACACTATCCTTCCATGGGTGACAAGGTGTAAGGTTTAATATAATAATTCGCTGCCTATTTGCCGATCATTGGGGTGGAACCTTTTTTATGCCTATGATATAATCTTCTAGCCATCCCTTTTGATGTCAATCTAAAGAATCGCCTACGTATATTTGTATTTAAACAATGTTTAAATTGTTTGTGCAATATTTTTTTCAGTATTATTTACTAGCTTCTCTCTTTCTTTCTATTCAATTTTTCGGGATAAAAATCATATGTGTTCAGTATTTCATCTGTCTACCAACCAAATACCATCCCAATCTGCGGAGTCGCTTAGTTTTGATTGACAGATATAAATACAGAGATCTAAACATGCAAATATTTTCACAAACTCACATTTGTTATATTTTTAGGAACAATAACTGGATTTACGCAAAGAGAAACGTTTATCTGAAAACTAAACAATATTTTATCATAGCCCCTAATCTCAATCAAGAGCAACAAACGTACCCTGTATCCATATATCATATGTTTACCAACAATAACTTCGTTAGTACACTCTTAACTTTCTTTTCTTGGAAATAAATAATATTTATCGTACGAATAAACATTATTCTCTATAATTTATTTATTGACCCCAAAAATACCAAATAGGCTGATTGAAAAAATACGATGTCATGTAATCTAAATTGCTGATTAATTATAATCTTTTTTTTTATTGCTTGTAGTGGCAGACGAGCCACGGCCCATCTGATGGTAAATGGTAACCGTCGCTCATGGATTCAACTATACTGAGAGTATTGTCAAGCTACTGCTTACCATTTCATTTCATCAATATGAAATGAAAGAATAAACGGCTATCTCCTGCTACAGCCAAAACGCAACGATTGCTTCATGGCCGGTCACACTGGAGATGGTGGTACCAACCCGCTCGGGCTCGATACCAAGTGAGTACTCCCACTCGGTACCCAGCCTTACCACCAGTCAATCTAATTGTCTAATTTAATTGTATAGTTCCCGGTCAGGACCACAGAGAAAGACATACATATATAGTCTCACGCCTGTATCCCCGAAGGCGTATGCAGAGTTGTATTACACACCCATGGTTCGCTAACTATGTTTAAACTCCACGTTAAAGGGGGCAAGCCTATTGCAGTCTACCGAGCACATACCCAAACTTCGGGCTGTTACTGAGAATTTTTCTTTTAAGAAAAAGCTTAATAACACTGTCCGACCCGGGGATCGAACCCGAGAACTCTACCTACTAATTAGCAGACGCTCACACTACCGCTGCACCACCGTGGCAGTTGAAAGACCAGAGAAAACACGGGCATATATACATACATAGGCAGGACAGGCTGTTTATCCAGAAAAAATGAAGGGTTCCTGTGAAATGTTTATTTTTGTGTAGAGACTACTTGAGATAATTTAGATAAGAGGTGGTTTTAATAAGCTAATTCTAATAAAACATAATATCTATTCGAGGCAAAATCATAGTATTTTTCGGATACTGAACCCACATCACTTGACACGAGATACACTACTTAAACCACTACACGATATCATACCGTCAGTTATACATTATAAGAGTGAGCTCAAAGTAAACACTATTAAATCGTTACTGTGCAAACGTTGTACTGGCAACAAATTTCCTGGACGTTCTAGTTAAATTAGCCATTCTCATCGTGGCTAATGAAAACGTAGCCCGTCAACGACAAACTACCTATTTTGTTTTCATTTTAATCTTAATAATTAATAATTTCTTAACAGTTTTCCATACATAAATAGAAGAATCTTAATTGATTTTAAATTTACAGAACGCTTATTATGTCTATCTATACTTGCTTTATTTAGTGATTAAAAAGACAAATCGATTCAGACACTCATACGAACCTTTCGTACTTATATTATAAACTAGATTCCGCCTGCAATTTTGTCTGTGTGAATTTTAAAATATAAATACATCAATCTTCTACAGCACATTAATTATTAAACATAGCATCACGACTGTATTCCCCGAAGGGGTAGGCAGTGGTGTATTACAAACCCACGACTCGTCAGCTATGTTTAAGTCCCACGTAATAGGGAGCGAGCCTATTGACGTCTACCGGACACATTTCCAAACTCCGGGCTGCTACTGAGAATTTTAATTAATTATTTGTATGTTAAAATAGGTATCCCACGGAAACCATTTATTTTATCCAGATTAAAAGTCTTATGTTCTTTCCTGGACTCCAGACTATTTATGTATGCAAAATTTCATGATGATTAGTTCAATAATTACACCCATTCCCGTACTCCCCTGATCTTGCTCTAACAGATTACCACTTTTTCTGGAACTTGGACAACTTCTTACAAGGAAAAAAAATCAATTTAGATGAGGCTGTCAAAACCGCCCTCAAAGATTTTATTTATTCTCGCTCTCAAAAAACTTTCAACAAAGAAATCAATATACTACCGACAAAATGGTGAAAGTGCATAGATAACAATGGTACATACTTTGATTAATTAATTAAAATAATTTAATTTACATAAACCGTTTTGCTTCTTCCGTACCTAACGCCAATTTTATATGTAAGGACCTAATATAAAAAGTATTATTCATATAGCCATTGCCACAATCGCAGTTTCTCATTTCAATATTTATATTAAAGAACATTAAAGTGTCTGTTTGTAATGTCTAAATAACAACTTTCCAATTAATGTATACGAAAGTTATACGCTACCTATAATAAAATACTATTGTTTAAAGTTTTTGTCTGTCTGTTTCATATTCCGGCTAATCTCAGGAACGGCTGGACCGATTTGCACGGAATTTTACTAGCAGATAGCTTTTGTTACAAGGAGTAACTAAGGCTACTTTCAATTTTCAATAATAAATAGGGTTTCGAGTAAAAAAAAATGAAATTGTGAATGAATAGATTCAAATATATAAGTATATACGTCGAATAGACATCCATGACTAAACTAAAAATAATTAGGATTCTGCACTAAAAAAGAAAATAACAAATTTATATGCAAACGAAGTTGCGCGTAGCAGCTAGTTTCATAATAAATGTGTATATATTGATATAAGATTCCCTAGTAATAAGTCGGTTGATTATGCTACATTATGTTGTCTAACGAAATAACAAACCAAGACAAATACTGAACTGTTGTTTTATGACAAAGGCAAATACGCGGCAAGTACGCGCAATAATCCGGACTCATCCTCTATCTTATTCACTGAACTAGCTGCTAGGGCTGTCAAAACAGCAATATTATTTCTGCTTTACTAGCGCTCAAGAGACTATATAAGTTTTATGTTTACATGGAATAGGTTGCGCTTTCTTCTCTGATTCATTATTGGAACTACTTACTTACTTAGCATCACGCCATATCCCTTGCAAGGTAGGCAGAACAGAACTGAAAATACATCGATAATTATGGAGAGTTTAAATAGATTGAGCGGATAAACCAATAATAACTTACTCTTTCTGAGGGAACATAATGCAATTGCATTATGCAATATTTTGTTTTTCCAAAATGAATAATTATTAGCGATTTTGAAAAGGTATTCCCCATTTATTAAAAGCCTCTAATTTATTGGTGACTTAAAAAAATATGTTCTATTTGGGTACTACCTATATAAATTATTTGCGAGATGCTGATAAAAGGATGGCCTTATATATTTTAAAATCCAACAACTAAATCGATGAAATTACTTGTGCGTAACAAAAACGAGAGATATTAGAGAGATATTATTCTGTGAATATACGACTAAGTTTTCTCGATCTGGCGAGTTATATTGGGTTCGATGGCCGTTATCACAACAAGTCATAAGATACTCAGTACAACCCCAAAACAAATTCTGTGTCTCTCATGATTTTTATTATCTTTCCCGACTGGTAAGTAAGGGTGCAGCCTGCTTTATGGTAAGTGGTAATCGTAACATACTAGAAGCTACGCGCAACATATAACACAGTACCTAAAGATCTTCTGTGAGAGGGTGGTGGTACCCCGGTGGTGCTGGTTTATCCATGCAACTTTTTTTCACAAATATTTTACATATTGGCTAGGATTAGGTACAGGATTCCCACCACCGAAGGAATGTAACATAGTTCCAGTGGCCCGCCAATAAAGGCGTAGAGGCGGTACACGGCGGGTTTCTTTAATGGGTGAAGGCCCCATACTACCCTGTTTGTTGCACCGAACGACAGGGTGCGCGGCTAGGAACATTTTTTCCCGCCTTAACAAAAAAAAAAAGAAAGGTACAGGATTCCCATGTCACTATGTTGTTTCTATTTCATGAGTTTTCTATGAGACTACTGTGGCAATTCAATTATGAGACACTCTTGATACAAATTTATATTACAAGCTGTACTACTAGCATGATTTATTGTAATAAAATTTCCCTACTACTAGATAAATAACAGTCATGTTTATATATTTTAAGTCAAAGTAAAAAGATAAGTAATGGAAAGGTTTTCGAGTGGCGATCTCTCACCACACGACGTAGCGTACTAGGGCGTACCACTAGGTACACTCGCGTTATACGTTTATCTTGATAAAGGGCTGATGGATTGGCATTTAATAAGTCAAACTATAGAGTTTCAGATAATTTAACTATATATTATTAGTCTACAAAATAAATAGGTATTGCTAATGAAGTACCTTTACTATTTTTAAAATATTACGTGTATTACATAAGAGATAATTTACTTCAAACAGAGAAGAATCTTCGTTTGAAATCGTTAGTATGCACAACAAATATTTTTAATGGTGTGTTAGCGTAGTTATGTGAAGTTTTATCTGTCATGCAGTTATAGTGGCACGCCAGTATTGATGGAGAAATGGTGAGAGGCCTTTACTAACCTTTTTTTTGTAAAAGCGGAAAAAAATGTACCTAACCACACACCCCGTCGTTCGGGGCCATGAACAGGGTAGTGTGGGGCCCACACTCACTTTATAAACCCACCGTCTGCCGTCTCTTCGCCTTTATTGGCGGGCCACTGGAACTATGTTACATTACTTCAGTGGTGGCCTTTACTACACTGCTCGTTGCACCGGACGAAGGGATGTGTGGTTCGTTACTTTTATACTGATTCATCTAAAAAGGCTATTTTTCCAGTTAGTTTGACATATCTCATCAGCCATAACACAATCTATATAGCTTTGGTACTTCTTGTTTTCTTCTTCCATGCACATAAGGAAATAGAAATGAACATTTTGTATATTTTTTATTTATAAAGTGAAACCCCTGTCCTACGTTTTCCACAATAGTGTATAGACACTGCAATGGAACGGCAGCAAGTATACTTACGTAAAATATACACGCAGATTAATACATCTATATCTATACATATACTATTATAAAGCTGTAACAGAGCTATGTCTGTACATTTAATATTTGAGAAAAAATGATTTTATAAGGCGATATAGGCGTGTCTGAACACAAAACAATTTTTTTAGTTCTGTCTGTTTATCAGTTTGAGCGGATTTTGATGCAACTTTTTTTATTTGATAGCTATTGAGTAGACTTAAAAACTACAATACATTTTATCCCGCTACTATATCGAGAACCTGATATATAACCTAAAAAAACTAGCTACTAGTATTATATATATAATAATATCCTTGAGGGAGCTCTTCTATTTACGCATTAATATTTGTAACTAATAATTTATGTACTAATAGGCCTAAACAAGGTTATTGATTAGGTTTCAGTGCAAATATAAGTTTTTAATGACCACTTATCAGCCCTAACTGGCGTGTATAAACACTGGCAATCAGAACAAGCAGTTCAGGCCAACATTAAGTACAAACTCAAATATTTCTTTAGGGAAAACTTCTCGTAACTTCTTTTGTGCTTAGTAAAGCTGGTGATTAATTAATTTAATTTTTTCTCGTAGAGCAACGAGACGAGAATTTGCTCTAACTGTTTCAGGATCGATTGCTTTGAATAAAGTATTTGAGTTCGTCAGTGTTCCTCTCGAACTACTATAATGATTAATAAAACTGAACGTACTTATTCAAAGTAAAGTCGATTCAAATAATGTAGGTATTATACAATGTAGTTTAGGGGTAGATCATCATTACTTACAAAGGCTGAGAGCTAGCGGATTTCTCTAGGTCTATGAATTGGGGCTCTCAACTTCATACATACATATGGGGATTACAAAATATGCAAGCTTTGTGTTGATATACATTACTTGCCTTTGCCTGCGACAGAGCTTTTCGATTATATCCCAATCCTAACTTCTTTATGCCTATAACAGAGCTGTGTTTTTATATTTAAGAAAAAATGCTATATTAGACCATTTAGGCATGTCTGGACATGATATATTTTTTTAGATTTTTTTTCTGTTGGTTTTTCATATATTACGCAAAAACCACTTAACGGATTTTGAAGCAAACTTTTTTTTTGATAGCTTTTTATTGGATTTGCAAAATGGTATACCTACGTTTTATCTTGCTACAATATCGAGAACCTGAGATATAACCTAAAAGATGGACTTACATATACGGAGTACTTACATTATATGTCAGGTTCCCGATATAGTAGCGAGCGAGGTTACAAAGTATAAGCTAGCAAAAAAAAAAGATTCATCTAAATCCGTTCAGTAATTTTTGCGTGAGGCGCGAACGAATGTTATTTAAACACACAAACAGACAAAAAATCATATAAAGAACGTTTTGTGTTCAGAGCCCATAACCTTATTTTTTCTCAAGCATATTAAATGTATAAACACGTAGATTTGTTACAATTTTAAAATAGTATAGTTTTTTAGTAAGAAAACTACAATGGAAACACATTCAATTACCGAAGGAAAATTAACTTTCATTTACAGTAATAAATACGTTGAAAACTCTGCATACTTTTATTCATAAATGGATATTCATTCGCGTTCGCATTAGCCTAAAAATGTGCATACAAAATGATTGAATTTTAGATAAATATATGTAGATGCACGGAAGACATCTCGTTGCTCATTGCTTCCTATCGCCACTTTAGCACACACAAGCACATGGGTATTCGGGCGAGGAGGTACAACAACCCGATTACGTATCAATCACACTATGTATTTCCTCAACTACCGAATACACAAATGAGATCACTAATTGTTACTTCTAATGATCAGTAACTTAGAACTACGGACGTTCTACAGAACACGTGGTGCTCGGGCGCGATGCAAACTAATTTTTGTGACGTTGGTTGTTAGCCTCAGATGGCTATGACAACCTTACCCGGACAATTGGTGAGCGCAGAGGGCTCTCAACCCGACATTTAAGCAACGCTACCCGGGGGCACCCCCTCTGGGGTAAGGACCTCGGCTCGGGCTGTTGCTGGCAAAGTGGGATTTCCCACGTTTATGATTTGACCGCGACACGTCTTTCGCCCCCGTCGGCGGGGACGAAACCGTGGGTATTTACTTGTATTATGATGACCGCCACCCTTTTTTTTTTTTTGTTTAGACGGGAAAAAATGTTCCTAACCGCACACCCTGTCGCTCGGGGCAACGAACAGGTTAGTGTGGGGCCCTCACCCACTAAAGAAACCCGCCGTGTGCCGTCTCTCCGCCTTTATTGACAGGCCACTATGATGACAGGGAACTATGTTGCATTCCTTCGGTGGTATGATGACCGCCACCGTTTTTTTTTTTTGCGCTCATTTTTTATATCAATCACACGTAAAAATGTCAAAAAAGTGACGTTTCTCACACCTGACATAGTGAACTAATAATCGAATGACAACCACCCATATAGCACCAGTGTTCTGTATTACGTCAGAGTGAAGATAATTTCACTCTAAATTCACGATATTTTAGGACGTGCCGTCATATATATATTTTATTATAGATGCCTGCCCTGCATTAAGGAATAATCCTTGTATCGCGGGGGACTTGCAAACATACAATTTCACGGACACAAAGTACACCCACACTCACAACAACCATTTGTGGATCACACAAAGTCTTGTCCTGTGTGGGAATCGAACCACAACACTTGGGCGGGAGGCCGGTATCTAAACCACTCCGCCATCTATGCAGTCAGTCAGTGAGCAGTTTGTTTTAATAATTATATTAATAACATAGGGTTTGTGTGGAAAGATTTATACAGGAAATATTCCAACTGCTGCGATAGCTTAGTGGCAGAACGTCTGGTCTGGACCATTCCAGAAAGCGCGGGTTCGACTCTCGCTTGTAGTTATCATTTTATGTTATACTATTTGTTCTAGTAAATGGGTGAGAACATCGTACTTAACATATTTATAAGAATAACATCATAACTATTTAGTAGAGTAAGCATCCAAATGTCTAAATTCATTCCTGCGGGTGTCGTATGAGGCGACTAAGGAAAGTAAGAAATTATCACCCATTGCTTTACTGGCGGTACGGAGTCAGCCAGTGTACTCACTTGTTATAGTGCCCAAGGTTGCTACCACCGTCTCGCGTATACCACCGACCAGCCATAGAGCACCTTGGTCTGATTTGTGTTAAAGCGGGAGATATATATCACTTACCACCAGGTGGACCGTCGCTTGTCTACCACCATGAGTAATACAAAAAAAAAAAGAGAAAAGAACGACTTGATCTGACAAGTTAAGCCACTACGCTATATTTACATTTTACCCTTTTAAATACCATTTGTTATTTTTTAAATACAAAAAGAACATTATTGTACTTAAAGTAGCCACTTTTAAACAAAGAACTTCCTAACAGCATTCCGGCATTCCTAGCTACACTCAAGTCGCCGTCAACTGACTAAACATAAATAATACAATGCAATAACAAGCGGATAGCTAACTGCGGTCCACCGCTGTTATTACTTCCCACCTCGGCTGGGAAGCCACGTGGGGGGAAAGTGGGAACTGCCCCCTCCTCGACTTCCCTTGTACCTAATGCGACATTCTTATGTGACAACGATTTATCCACGGTGTATTGTGCGCGGTTAATTTATAGAGCCGTTTAGAACATGCCTGGAATTATTTTCACATATTATCCATTATAAAAAAATATTAAAATTTATGTATTTTTGTCATTCCTTTTTTGAACGTTATTTTTTGAATACTTTGGATTAATAAAATTTCATTGTTATTTTTACGTTATCTAACCAAAATCAACATTTTTTGAGTACCTATTAATACTGTATTTACAAATATGTGTCGGTATTTATAGATATAATAGAAATATTTGTAAAATATTAAGACAATAAACGCTAAACATCGGGCAAATGGAAGTTGAGACAATTTCTATAGCTTTTAGATATTGAGTTGATTCATTCAAACATAAATTATTACAAATTGACTAAATTATGCTTCAAACAACTTACTGAACTTACCTACTTACTGCACGAGAATGAACGATACAGTACTTAACTACTTATATTAAAAGAGTTTATTTATTTTCGCATAATACTTTTTATATTATCATCAAAATTGTAACGATAAATAAAAATAGAATAAGACTGTATAAATGCAAGAATTATTCTTATCAATTAAATTCTTGGTTAATAGCCATGCTAGACTAACAGGATTTGAGATACAAAATCCTAAATGACATTTTTTTTTAGTTTTCTGGTTTTTGTTTTGTCTGTCTGTCCCATTATTGGGCACGTTCGTGACCCAGTGTGGGTTGCCAGATTTCACAAGATATCGAGAGAATTTCTCAGACACGCAGGTTTCCTGACGATGTTTTCCTTCACCGAGAAGTGATAATTTGTAAACAAACACTCTCATGTATTATATTCTCGAAAAATCTCTAAACGTCAGAGGTGTGTGCTGTGACCCTGGACTCGGGATCAAACTCGATACCTCTGTCTTTGCAGTCCTTGGTTTTACTATTAGGCTATCACTGCTTTTAAAGTTAAATTACTAAACAGATATTCACGAACAGTATAATTATATATTTCCCTATAGCCGTTAAAATATAATTATACTTTTTCTGCACTGCCTCTGTGGTGCAGCGGTAGTGTGAGCGACTGCTGATCATGAATTCTCGGGTTCGATCCCCGGGTTGGGCAGTATTATTGAGCTTTTTCGTAGTAGACGGAAATACCTTTGCCCCCAATTACGTGGGACTTAAACATAGCTGGCGAACCGTGGGTGTGTAATACACCTCTGCCTACTCCTTCGGGGTATACAGGCGTGATGCTATGTTTTAGGTTTTATTCGGGAAATGTTAATTGTTCCCGTGGGGTATATTATTAGTGTTGTGCATTACTACCACTGCGTAGACTCGATTAAATCTCGCTATTATAAATAATACTAGTATGTATTGATATCAGAAATAGTTATCATCTCAAATATCGATACGATTATTAGGGCAAATGTACAATAATTTTCACTAGATATTGATACTGTTATAACAAATATAATATAAACCACTGGAAAGATTTATATAGGACTAGATTTTGCCCGTGACTCCGTCCACGTGGACTTTAGAAAATAAACACCTCACTCTACGGGACATTCATTATCATTATTTTAAATATGAAAAAAATTGACTGCCTCTGTGGTGCAGCGTTAGTGTAAGCGACTGCTGATCATGAGATCTCGGGTCCGACCCCGGGTCGGCCAGTGCTATTGAAATTTTTCTTAAAAAAAAAGAATAAAAATTCAATAGCAGCCCGGAGTTTGGAAATGTGCCTGGTAGACGTCAATAGGCTCGCCCCCTATTACGTGGGACTTAAACATAGCTGGCGAATCGTGGGTGTGCAACATACCTCTGCGTACCCCTTCGGGGAAAACAGGCTGTGTTTTTTTATGTTTTAAAAAATGTGCTATCCTACGGGAACCATTTCTTTTCCGGGATAAAAAGTAACCCATGTCCTTTCCGGGGTTCCAGACTTTATGTATGCAACATTTTATGTATTTTATCAATAGTTACGGCCTGAAAGTGTAATAAACAAACTCACTTTCGTATTTTTTATATTAGTATAAAATAAGCATAAAATCAACTATCTAATAAACAACTTTCTTTTGCTCGATCGCCCTTTACATAATACATATTTATTGAAATTGTTATTAAAATATAGCCGATTGAGTTATATATTTAAACACTTTTTTTACGAGTATCAAATTATCTCCTTTTAAAAAGCGCTAAGAAGTTTATCCTCGAAAGATTTCCCACGCTCGCAAACATTACCAAATTCCCCGAACGCTTCCATAAATTCGTTTAAAAGGAGCAAGCGTTATCCCTAATACATTTCACTATCCACGACCCTTAAACATAATTATAGGGTAAGATGGGGAAAGATGAAAGGCCGTACGTAATTGTACGAACCTCCCCTCAGCTCCGTTTATTTGGTTTTTATGGTAATTACAATTTTATCGTTATGTTTTAATTCAATTTAACATTGAAGTATAAATTAAGACGGGTTCAGACTGAAGAAGAATTCGTTTTTGATAAAATATGTTTTTTTAGACTTATGAATATAAAGTGTGAACATTTGAAATAGAAAATAACAGTCACGAGCAGGATTTGAACCCCACCACTGAAGCAATGTAACATAGTTCCAGTGGCCTGCCAATAAAGGCGGAGAGACGGCACACGGCGGGTTTATTTAGTGGGTGAGGGCCCCACACTACCCTGTTCGTTGCCCCGAACGACGGGGTGTGCGGTTAGGTACATTTTTCCCGCCTAAACAAAAAAATATATTTGAACTTGCATCTCCTGGAAAACCGTCCCAGATGCTTTGCCAATTCAGCAATTCAATTATGACAACTGGTCAGGACTGTGAATTTCGATAACATATTCCTTCTTAATTTCTTGAGTGACGCCTGCGCCATCTGTCGGATGTATTTGTGTGTATTATTCTGACCAGGTAAGCTTAATGATTACAATTAAGATTCATATCAAATAATGACGCAGCCCTATAAATAGTTTGATATTTATATTATACTAGCTGACCCAGCGAACTTCGTACCGCCCTATAATTTTTCATGACAAAATATTGAAATTATAAATTGAGATATAAGGTATCCTATCTCTTAAATTGGAACAAAACACACATTTAAAAAAAAAGAAAAGTTAAGATCCGTTCAGTAGTTTCGGAGTTCATCCAGGACAAACACCGTGACACTGGAATTATATATAATAGATATATTTTAAGCATTTGCATATAAATGAACACAAAGGACGAAAATTTAACTCAAAAATAATAGTTATGATCAGGGTTTGAGGAGATGCAGGTTCAAATCCTGCTCGTGACTATTATTTTCGTAGAAACACTTCGTGTTTTTTGCTGAAAAAGAAAGGGCAACCGAAAAGTCGCCAAAATTATTATATGTTACTATTATACATTTAGAGATATGGGACCAAAAGGGAAAGAACTCGGCTACAAAATTGATCATATAATCTAGATAGTGTCCCAACCGTAAAAAGATATTATATCTTTCTCGTTTTTTTTCTACATAGATCTAACCCTATCAGATAACTTTATCCTTAAAATACTCTTATTAAACTATATTATATATACAAAAGTAACCAACAACTATTGGTAGTATTGACACTTTTAAATTATAAAAATCTTTTAGTACGTTTAATAAAAATTCGTCAAGTAATTTTTGCGTGATGTGCTAACAAAAAATATACAAATAGGGTAAACTGTAGTATTGCTGGCACCCCCTTAGTCATTGGCACTTTGGATTTTAAATGCAAATATTAAGAACTGGTATAGCAAAAAACATCTGTTCTACTTTTTTTCATAATCATTCAAATCATTATACAGTTTTAGATAACAGACAAAATAGACCAGAATACTAAAAAAAATTATATTGTGTTCACAGACGCCTAACTTATACAGACACTTTTTCAAATATCTTCTGCTGTGGCTGTTACAGCTTTTTAATTGTTAGGAAGTAATCAAATAAAAAGTGATGGTCCAGATTCTATTTAAACCAGCAACCTTATGTTAGTATGCAATAAAGGAAATCTGTTAATTTCCAATCACGCCCCCTGCCTTTATAGTCTTAACAAGACTACATTTAAAATGCAGAACCAGCATTAAGAATTCACCGCACCTTATTATTAGCTAAAAGCCTCCAGTAATTAAAATAATTTATTACACTTTCAACATCCTGCTTTTAGTCTACTTACAAATTAATGATTTACTTTCATTTGAATGTAACAAATATTACATTTAAGGAAGGTCCAAGAACATAATGTCTGCTGATGGTTTATGATTCAAATCGTTTATAAAAAGCAAGCAATTTATGGATTGCATATTTATTTATTATATTCTTTATTGTAAACCAGTAAAATCAATGTAAAAAATAAATAAAAATAATTAAATTGGAAGAATACAATGGGTGGCCTTATTACTAATAGTAATCTCTACCAGGCAACCTTAATTATCTGGATTATCTTAGTGTATGACTTTTTCCATTAAAAACGATATTTTTCTTGTTAAAGTACCACACACCCCGGGTTACCTACTCAATAAACCAGAAACATAACTTCAGTGGTTTCTTAGAAAGCACTGTGTGGTTACGTAATTTTCAAATACTTCTGCGCGTTCTAATGGGCAGTGGGATGTGCGGTTCTTAGAAAGCACTGTACGGTTAGGCAATTTTCACACACTTCTGCGCGTTTTAATCGGCATTGTGATGTGCGATTATGTTTATTATTCACACCGAAATAAATGAATTTTCAATAAAGATTAGCCACTGATATTGTAATATATATTACGTATAGTATCCTAGTACTTACCACTTATTATTCCTAGTCTTTTATAATAGTACACAAAATTAGAATTGTGTAAAATGTATAACATACAGTAAATGTACCTCGTTCACTTAATTTAAATACACTGATTTTCCCGATTGGGTTTACTTTTTCGAAATCGATTATAAAAAAATAAGAATAAAAAGAAATGCTGTATCTTGTTTGTCCAAACCTACCCTTATCCAAGGGTTCCTTTCGACTAAATAATGTAGTCTCAGGTTACAGTTTTATTATAATTTATTACGAAACTTATTTGCTTTTAACGCCGCGGGCGTTTTCAAGTAATTATCCAGTTATTTTAGCGTCTCAAATACGATATGCGATATTGGAACGTAAATCATGGGTGGAGAGAAACGAAGGCTTTCTGAAAATAATTTCCGCTTTTGATGATGAATGAACGAAACATAAATTTTGTGGGAATGCTCTGAATTTGATATTCAAATTGATTTTATTTGTAATGAATGAAGAAGACTCGTATACTTTGCGTACAACGTGTCCTTAATACTATTGTTAAACAATTGTTTACACACACACACCTCAGCCAAAACGTCTTGTTTTTTTTATTGCTTATGACGGCACACTAGCTACGGCCCGCCTTATGGTACGTGGTAACCGTCGATCATAGACTCAACTATACTGAAAGTATTGTCAAGCCGCTGCGCACCATTTAATTTCTTAGATATGAAATGAGAGAATAAACACCTATCTTTCGCTACAGTCAAAACACACTGACGTGCTTTATGACCGGTCACACAGAAGACGGAGGTTCGGGCCCGATAGCAAGTGAGTACTCTCACTTGGTACCACCAGTAATCAAATGGATGATAATTGCTTACTTCCCTTAGTCGCCTTGTACGACTCCTGCGGCAAAAGGATGGGGTGGTGATACTTATATTCTTAGTCCGTCACCACAAAATAATCATAATGTTCACGTTATGATTATTTGACGACGTTAAAAGTGTTATACTGCAATAATCTAGCCTAGTGGTAACCGAAAACTGAAAAAACTGAATTTCCGAAATGATGCTCTAGTGATAGAGCCTTGCTTATTCCAGCATTTATACATCGACCTACTACCCTCTTTGGTGAAAGAAAACAAGTGATAAAATATAATATTGTCTACTGCTCAGAAATAAAGTGAAGAAATAGAATTAAACTAAACAAGTTCATCAACTACCGAATTCATGAAATGCATGAAATGTAATTACAATAGAATCGAGATGGAACGTGCTTAAGACAAAGATTAACTGTAGGTTACCTCCCTTCACACGCGCGACACATGTTTGACAATGTTTGGTGAACAGCATACTTAGTATGCGCTACGCCAAACTAAAGTAACGTCAGGTGTGCTAAATTTATTCTAAAATAAGCATGAAGTGCCACTAGCTGCCATTTATATCTACCAAAGAAGAAATTCCAACATGGTTGCTTGTTTTTAAAGTTAGTATATTGTACACATTCCTCTATATTGGGGCTTACGCACCACTAAATCATTTAAAAGCATAATAATTTTAGTGACTTGATATCATAATGTGATATAATATATTATGTTAAAATTAAAGGCTAACAAATATAAATAATAGTGTTAAATTAAATATAAATGAATTAATTAAATTAATAAATACAAAGAACATTCATTATATTGAGCATTATATTCAAAATATATTTGTTATAAAAATTAATAAAATACTATTTGTTATGGTCACTTATGGTTCGAGAGTCATCTAAAAAGAGTTTTATAAAGTTATCTTTCAAATGTAGCTTATAAATTGCTTAGTTTATTTATATAATCACAAAATATACGTTAAAACTACCAATGTAATTAATTTAAAAAAACCAACATTGTTTTAATAGCACATTAATCCATTACACCATGACGTGTCGTAGCCTAAATATGTCATTGTAATTCGCTCTCGCTGCGGTATACGCTCTGCTCCAACGATGCTATTACAAAGATTCCCTCATGTGCGAGGTCTACCAATGATAATCACGCGATATTATTGTCTGAGGTTTATGTGGTGACATAAACGAAGGAATACTTGCTCTTACATTGTTGTAAAACATCGTCTCATAATTGCTAACAGAAATGAAGGAAGTTAAATTTAGATTTCAGTTCAGGGTATAAATATAACCATTTAAAAGCATCTATATATTTTTAGATGGTATTTTATTATCCGTATCACATTTATATTTGCCGCGTGGGGCCGGATTTGGAATTGTGTCACCCCTCCCCACCCATGGGAGTCGTAAGAGCCGACTGAGGGAATACCGGTGGAGTGGGCAGTGGCACTCCCTCGAGTATTAACAACATCTACTGCGATCGCCAACCCGCCTGCAAAGCGTCGCGATTACGGCAATATCCCCTCTTAAGGGCCTATGTCCAGCAGTGGACGTTGAAAGGCTGATGGATGGATCGCCATTTAAATCGTTTTGATGGCGATAGTTTTAATAGTTTTGCTTGATCCTTGACAGACATATTTAACAATCAATTACTTTCCTCAAATTATTTATTTTTAATTAGATAACCTTAATTTAATATACATTTTGTGTGCATTTAATATTTTCAGTGACCTGCGTTGTAAGTTACATCTAATAAAATCCTCACTTGTTTTAATTACTTGTTTTAATTACACTGTAATTAAATTAATTAACCGATAATAATAACTATTTATATATAAAAACACAATCAACAAAAGCCCCTCAAATGCCCCAGGCATAGTTGATAGAGCACATAGAATGACCCAAAGACAAGCTCACTCCAATGACTTGCCTATTTGTGATTACCTAGTAATCATCGCTTCTGCGGGTGAAGTTAATACTTGGACGCACCTGCCCAGAGATGTGCGCAGTATGTGAGAGCAACAAGGTATCGACTTCTGCTTTCTATAGTAAAAGATGTTGCCTCGTTGTGAAGTTCTACTTGACTATAGAGTCATCTGGTCGCTATAGACAGCCAAGACACCCAGTATCTTGCTAGCTAATTTCGCTTTGTGCCCTATATGACTCCTGAACTGTAGTTTGAAGAGGCTCTGAATACTATCGCAGATTGACAGTCATCTAGTTCTTGGAACAGAGATGCCACGACAATGGTCCTTCTTTGCAGTGAACGCGCATACATTTTTTCATTATTTTCACCACTTTCCGAAGCCCGTCCTAAAGAGCAGTCGATTGCAGACACAATTCGGGATCTCTTCTTTCAGCTTGCATTTTACTCATTGCCCGTACTCTTATTCGCATAGCAACTCATATCTTTTTATATATAAATTAGCTCACCCGGCGAACTTCGTACCGCCATATTTTTTTTCGTGAATATTTTGCAATGAAAATTATTAAAGTACTAATATCGTTATTAAAAAATAGGGGTTGGCAGTAAAAGGGACAAAATTTAGGGTTGTAAGTATTTTTTATTGCCAAAGCATAAAAAAATTAAAATAAGTAAAAAAAATTGTTCACAAAATAAAAAAAATGTTTGGGTCGGACCACCCTTATCACTTAGAGGTATGAAAAATAGTTTACATCCTATTTTCAGACCTACTGAATATACACATAAAATTTCATAAGAATCGGTCGAGCCGTTTTGGAGGAGAATGGCGACAAACACTGTGATACGAGAAATTTATATATTAGAAGATAGTTGTTATTATTAGTTAATTTGTGATAATTATATTTCTTCTCATATTGTATTTGTAATAACTTGTTTTTTAGTTTTCTCAATTTCTTAACTATTATTTAAATTATATTTATGATATTAAAATATAACTATTTTGATGTGAAACATCTAATGCGGAGGGAGGGTAAAATCGGCGTTAGCGTGGTGACACTTTTATTGTACTTGTCCCGTTCAAATCTTGCAAGTAAAATTTAACAACTTCCCGGTTTCCGATTGAGCTGTAATTTTACAAGCATGTGTATATCATGTGACAATGCAATATTATGATGACATGGAGCTGATCTGATGATGAAGCTGGAAGGTGGACATAGGAACTCTATAATGAAACGGCGCAACCCCATCGAGTTTGGTCTCGTATGATTCGTCTTGCCGAGTACTTTGTGTCTAGATAGTATCCAGGGGTTGATGATGAATCTGGAAGGTGGCCACAGTAACTTTATAATGAAATGACGTAACCCCGTCGAGTTTGGACACGTTTGATTCATCTTGATGAGTACTTCGTCTTTAGATGGTATTCAGGGTCTGATGATATAGCTGAAAGGTGGCCATGCGAAACTCTGGAATTAAATGGCGCAACTCCATTGATTTAGGACTCGTTTGAAAGGTTCTGACTAGAACTTCAGTCACAGATAATATCCAGGGTCTGATGATGGAGCTGAAAGGTGACCACAGTAACTCTGTAATGAAACGACGCAACCTCATCGAGTTTGGAATCATTTGATTCGTCTTGCCAAGTACTTTGTCTTAAGATAGTATCCATGGTCTGATGATGTAGCTGGAAGGTGGCCATGCAACACTCTGGCATTAAATAGCGCAACTCCATCGAGTTAGGGCTCGTATGATTTGTCTTGACGAATACTCCGTCTCTAGATGGTATCCAGGGTCTGACGATGGAGCTGGAAGGTGGCCACAGTAGCTCTGTAATGAAACTAGGCAACCCTATCGAGTTTATACTAGTTTGATTCGTCTTGAGGAGTACTTTGTCAAGTTATGATCATTTTATTTATGTTGTAATGTTTTCACATCTGCTAGACGTCCCGCGACATCTAGTTTTTTTTTGATATTATAAATTTTGGCCTCGATATGCGCGTCTTCTTTATTACTATACATTTTCATGCATAATCTAATTTAACATCTTAAAAAAGAAAAACTTCCCCAGAAACTTAACAAGAAATATTAATTTTAATTTTGTTATAAAAGAGTAGGTACTTATTTACTTCCTTAAAAGTAACTAAAGTGGCAAAAGCGATATTTTTTACGAAAAAGATTCTTAAAAATAATTATGATAGAAAAATGAAGGAAAGATTAAATTAATAAGATAAAACAATTATAAACGTCAAGGTCCCCGAAAAGACCGCCCCAAAGGGTCAAAAATTAAATTGTAAGTAATTAGTGGCCTCGAAGGGATAAACTCTAAGGCTGTAGGTACTGCTATTAATCAAAGTTTCAGTCATAATATAAGTATAGGGATGTATTCTGAATTTATCAATTCTCCTTATATAATTTATGAGTATAATCGTAACTATTCTAAAGCTATAACAGAGCTGTGTCTATACATTTAAGATATTTGAGAAAAAAATGACTTTATTAGGCTATACATATAGGCGTGTCTCAACACATTTTTTTTAGATTTTTTGTCTGTTTGTTTGTTCACGCATCACGCAAAAACTACTGAACATGTTTTAATGCAACTTTTTTGTTTAATAGCTTTTGGGAAAACGAGTGTTCTAGTACGAGTACCTTTTTTTGAATCCTCCAATCTCCATTTGTGATACATACTTCAATGTATATACATACACACCGGGTCCTGTGGCCATATTATTAATATTTGTAAAGATACATGTAGATTATATCAATGACTAGATAGACCTATATTTTGAAATCAACTAATTAGTAAAACTAACTAATCATTGGTTAATACCTCGTAATTATTAACCATTAATTAGTTAGATACCAAATATTAGTTTACATATCACGGTTGTTTCCGACAGGCAGGCAGCATCGGATTGCTACTTATCATAAAACGGATTTCCGCTGCCCAATTTTCGACCTCATAGACGTGATGGGTAGCGAACCACGTCATCACCATTCTGATGATTGTTACTAAAATTCTTCATGCATTTCCACGGGATTATGTATAACGTATTAGTTTAGTAATACTTATATTGGTGATTTTTAAATATCATTTTTGATTGACAATGAGGCTTATAAACATATGCGAAAATATTAATTTAAAAATAACAATCACGAGCAGGAAAAGTTATGTTCGATTTCACATTTTTGCACTTTGTATTAATATATATGGCTAACTATATCAAATGCTTAAAATATATATAAAAAAAATGAGAATACACATTAAAAGTTAAATTATGCTACTCCAAACCCTTTTAAATAATATCTTCATTTACGCGATAATACAACATAGCTAAAAAGTTTTTTTTTTGTATAAACAAACTCTGGATTTACTTGCATTCGATATAGCCCAACTCTTGAAAAAAGCTAATTAAAAATTAAACTGCAGTTTTTAGAAACCGAGCAAAAAAATAAAATACAGACATTACGTTAACATACGTGGTGCATCGTTAAGGTTCAGCAGCCGGGCATTAGGTATCTAAAACAACCGAACTATTCAAGATTATTGTTTACTAGATACCCTTAAACAAGAGGGTGTTTTTTTAATTTTTTTATTGCATGTAATGGCAGACGAGCCACGGTCCATTAGATGGCAAATGGTAACCGTCGTCCATGGACTCGACTATACCGAGAGTATTGTCAAGCCGTTGCTCACCAATTCATTTCACAGATATGAAATGAAATATAAACGGCTATCTCCTGCTACAGCCAAAACGCAACGATGTGCTTCATGGCCGGTCACACGGGAGATGGTGGTACCAACCCGCTCGGGTCCGATATAAAGTGAGTACTTCCAATTGGTACCCAGCCCTAGCACCAGTCATGCAATGGATGATAATTGCTTACTTCCCTTAGTCGCCTCATACGACACCCGTGGGAAAGAATGGAGTGGTGACACTTGTATTCTTAGTCCGTCACCACACGGACAAAAAGTGTGGTTTAAACAAGTAGTTACAAAACGAATTACACGTGGGCGAAAGCTAGTTCAGCTAGTTTTATGAAATACAAAGTCTTTAACTCCATTTCTTAGTTGTTCTGCAAACTTACAGTAAAATACTCGAAACTTTTATGTAGTTTAAAGTTAACTAAATTCAAGAAATTTCATACAAATATATTTCACTAGCCTTTGCCCGCGGCTCCGCTGTGCCCAAAAGCTAGTTTTTGGATACTATATCTCAGTTTCCCGGTATAGTAGCGGGATAAAATATGTATACCAGTTTTTAAGTCTAATCGAGACCTATATAAAAGTTGCATCAAAATCCGTTCAGTAGTTTTTGCGTTATGCGCAAACAAACAAACAGTCAAACAGATAAACAGACAGACAAAAATTCAAAAAAAAATTGTTTAATGTTTAGACACGCCTATATTGTGTATTACAGACTTTTTTTTCTCAAATATCTTAAATATACAGACATAGCTCTGTTACAGCTTTATAATAGTATAGATAGATAGATTAATCCGAAAATTAGGGATTTTGGAAATCGAATGTAAAAATTTACAGCCGTCAATTACATTAGATAAGATATAAATATTCTGCTGTGTAACAAACACAATTCCAGACTCCAATTGCTTGTTGTATAATTCAGTATTCAAAAACATGACATCGCGGCTAAAAGTAAAACTACGCTATTAGACGAACAGTAAGAATCACTAAAGAGGTACAACAAAGCTGTTAGACGAACGTACTAGTAAGAAACACTGTAGAAGTTCAGGTTAAATAAACGGAATATTGTACGAAATAGTGGGGTGGAAGCTATCTGGTGAATAAAAGAAGAGGTCTAACGATAAAATTAAATACAAAGCCACCCTTTATATAGTAAAAAGGGAGAGTTTTAAATGTAGTACTTAAAGTTCTCTCTATTGTCACTTCTGCGAAAGTAGTTCAAAATATTTGTGCAGTTTTTATTTTAGTTTATCGTTTAACTGTAGTTACTTTTGAGATATTATTTTCATTTATATATATATATATATATATATATATATATATATATATATATATATATATATATATATATATATATATATATATATAAATGAAAATAATATCTATATATATATATATATATATACGAGCCTTTGCCCGCGGCTTCGCCGCACCTAAAAGCTAGTTTTTGGGTTATATCTCAGGTTGGTATAGTAATGGATAAAATGTATACCAGTTGTTAAGTCTAATCGAGATCTATCAAATAGAAAAAGTTTCATCAAAATCCGTTCAGTAGTTTTTGCGTGATGCGCGAACAAACAAACAGACAAACAGACAAAAAATCTAAAACGCCTTGTTTTGTGTTCAGACACGTCTATATAGCCTATTAAAGTCATTTTTTCTCAAATATCTTAGATGTACAGATACAGCTCTGTTACAACTTTATAATAGTATAGATATAGCTCAGTAATGAGAATAAGGACTGCAAAGATTTTTTTTTATTGCATGTTGTTACAGACGAGCCAATGACCCATCTGATGGTAAATGGTAACTGTCGCTCATGGACTTAACTATACCGAGAGTATTGTCAAGCCGCTGCTCACTATTTAATTTCACCGACATGAAATGACAGAATAAATGGCTATTTGCTGATACAGCCAAAACGCAACGATGTGCTTCATGGCCGGTCACACGGGAGATGGGGGTACCAATACCAACCCGCTCGGGCCCGACACCAAGTGAGTACTCCCCTTGGTACCCAGCCCTACCACCAGTCATGCAATGGATGATAATTGTTTACTTCCCTTAGTCGCCTAATACGACAGAATGGAGTGGTGACACTTGTATTCTTAATCCGTCACCACACGGACGCTTATGTGTGTATTTGTTTACATATTATTACGCATTGGAAAACATCGTTAGGAATACTTGCATATCTCAAAGCGAATATAGCTGAAAAAATATTACTGTGCCTTCACAGTTTATATTATAATCTATAAGAAGTATCCAAACTTGCGTAAGAAAATCCATTTAACATAGTAACAAATGGAAAAAAGTTAGTTAGAGGCAAAGATAAAAAGGTTACATCTTAATGGCACCAAGTTTGGGAAACACTTTTGCTAAACATTCACTAATGGAAATGGAGAAGAGCCAGCAACACCAAAACGCTTGTTTTTTTTAATGCTACGTTTTTGTTGCCAAATTTCGTGTTGTTTGAAATATTGTTAATAGTTGAGCGTCGTCGATTTTGCAGTTTTAATTAAAAATAAATTGCTATACGTACTTGTGTGTAGCAGGCTTGCTTTTATAATTATCAATATACGTGGGAGTCCATTTATATAAAAAAATCAGATATTATATCACGCAGAGGTTTAAAGTATGATACTCACAGTGTACATCTGTGACTCATTTAACCTAAGTGTAACACGTGAAGAACTACGGGGAGAGTATCCTTAATTGGTTTGATGCAAAAACAGCATATTGTTATATATATGTCTGCAACTAACATTTTAGTATTTTAGTAACTAATCCATAAAATTAAAGTAAAAACTAAAAAAATACGAATTTCTAGTCTTCTAGTTAAAATGACGTGTCTATTTTTGAATAACTAAATAGTTCTAACTATGAAACTGTCACAGAACTATGTCTGTATATAATAAATTTAAGAAAACATGATAATATATTAGGCTATTTGGTTTGGTTTGATGGTAAGTGGTAACCGTCGCTCATGGATTCAACTATACCGCAAGTATAGTCAAGCCACTGCGCACCATTTCATTTCTCAGATGGGAAATGAAAGAATAAACGGCTATCTTCTGCTACAGCCAAAACACACAGACGTGCTTCATGACCGGTCACACAGGAGACGGTGGTACCAACCCGTTCAGGCCCGATAGCAAGTGAGTACTCTCACTTAGTACCCAGCCTACCACCAGTAATGCAATGGGTGATAATTGCTTACTTCTCTTAGTCCCTTATACGACACTCACAGTAAAGGATGTGGTGGTGATATTACATTCTTAGTCCGTTACCACACGGACTGTTTGTTTCTTCGTACATTACGTAAAAAAAACGGAACAGATTTTGATGCTTCTTATTTTGTTAAAGAGCAATTACGTGGGAACACATACACGCCATGTACACAGTACCTAACTATTGAAACGGATTCCTGAAAGCTTACACAACTACGGCCACCAATACAAATATGCAAAACACCGAAATTCGCACATAAATAATAACACGAGTGTGCTCGTAATGAAAATTGAACTCTAGCACAAAGTGTGCGAGTTTAATCATTTGTTGAGGTGAAGTTGTAGCAGTTTGCGGGTGAAACTAAAACTTATCGAGAATCTATGAGAGAAATCGATTCAACGAACATCGTAAACAAAGCAAGTTATAATACAAGTCGATTCACGGCCTTATGACTTCAAAGTTCCTTAGAAAATTAAAAACAAATTTTGTAAATTGTTTTTGTGGATTGTTGGTTTTCTTTTTGTTTAAATTAATTTTCTTTTTGCCTTATATTTTTGTTACTGCCTACTTAGATTATGATATTGGCTGAATATTGAAACGGTATTCAATCTTTAAATTGCAGTTATAATATTATATTTTATTCGCACTGTCAAGGAATATTTGATAATAACTTTTAATTAGTATTTAATAAGAATCTGTTTTATATAATATTCTGTGGTTCTAGCATCGAATTGGTTAAGCCTTTAAGGATGTTATGATTTAAATTAATAATGATATAAAACTAATAAATAAATTTTACCTATATATTCTACCTATATATTTTACCTAGGTATATATTTTACCTATATATTTTACCTATATATTCTACCTATATATTTTACCTAGGTATATATTTTACCTATATATTTTACCTATATATTTTACCAATATATTTTACCTATATATTTTACCTATATATTCTACCTATATATTTTACCTAGGTATATATTTTACCTATATATTTTTCGTACTTAGACTGAATGAAACTAGAAAACTATTGGTTCTAGTTTTACTATTTATGCCACAGAAAAATAATTGAAAAAAAATACATGTTCATTAGAAACTATAATTTTATGATAGTATTCAGATTTCTTAGGCTCGGTTTAATACTTGCCCCGAACGACGGGATGTGCGGTTAGGAACATTGTGGCAGCGTGTGCGATAGCTTAACCACGATTTCCTTCGACTTTTTTTCTTAGGAGAAAATTAAAACGATGCGTTTCAAATGGGTTAACGTTATATATTAATTTAAAAAATACAAGTTTCATGGATAGTGGGGAAGGAACATAGACAATAACAGCTAGCCAATCAGAGGTATTTGTCGCGCGTAGTGTTGCCGTTTATTTGATTCCGAACATGCCCCCGGCCTTGAAAGCATTAGCTTTCTAAGTTTCCCGGCCTTGCCTCTCCTTCCAGTGTGTCTACGGGTTTTTCCTCGACGAGTGGGCAGATCTTCGTATAGGCTCGCCTTATAATGCCTGAGGACGTGCGTATGTCTGCCACTCTTGCAATTCCGTCCTTGCCCGGAATTGATTGCAGTATGCGTCCCATTTGCCACTTGAGCGGAGAAAGATTGTTATCTTTAATAACAACCATAGTGTTGGGTTCAAGTCCTGCTGTGTTCTGATGCCATTTTGATCGAACCTGCAACTCTGAAACATATTCGGTGGCCCAACGGGTCCAGAAGTGCTGCCTAATTTGTTCCAACCTTTGGTAACGCGAGAGGCGATGCGTTGGGGTGTCCATCACGTCAGTGCACGCAGGCGCAGTAAGCGGACGACCAACCAGGAAGTGAGCTGGGGTTAGTGGAAGAAAGTCATTCGGATCTGCGGATAACGGGGTTATAGGCCGAGAATTCAGGACAGCTTCCACTTGTGTTAACACCGTGCTGAATTCCTCAAATGTGAGATGTGCGTTTCCCACTACTCGGCATAAATGGTATTTGCACGACTTTACCCCCGCCTCCCACAAGCCACCAAAGTGAGGAGCGTAAGGTGGAATGAAGTGAAACTGAATTTGTTGACTAGCTGCGTATTCCTTTATGACTGCATTACAGTTTGATAAAAACTGAGCAAACTCGTTCATTAAACCCACAAAGTTCCTACCATTATCAGAAAAGATTTCATTCGGCTTACCGCGACGAGAGATGAAACGTTTTACCGCTAATAAGTATCCATCAGTAGAGAGGTCACTAACAAGCTCCAGGTGTATTGCTCGTGTAACGAAACAAATAAATAAACAAATGTAAGCCTTTGTGGTCTTTGCACCCCTGCCCTTTCTGTTCAGAATGAGCACAGGCCCAGCGTAATCAACTCCACAACGAAAAAATGGGTAGGTTTGAGTGATACGTTCTTTAGGTAAATTACCCATCATAGGTGACATTGTTTTACCTCGAATGCGTTTACAAGTGGTACAATCATACACTACCCTTCGAGCTAAGTCTCTGCCGCCTATTGGCCACCATGATTCGCGGAGATGAAACAGCAATGCCTGAGGGGCTGCGTGGAGTAATCGCTTGTGCTCATGACGAAATAACAAAAGAGAAAAGTGATGTTTACTAGGTATCAGTATTGGGTGTTTTTTATTATAGTTAAAATCTGGCGCAGCTTGAATACGACCACCAACGCGTAGGATTCTACTGGTATCCATAAATAAATTTAATTTAGATAACTTATGTTTGTTTTTTAAATTAATTCCCTTAGTTAATAATTTAGATTCCTCAGGATACACTTCTAATTGACATAATCGTACCAGGGTGAGCTCAGCTGCCTTTAATTCGCTTATTCTAAGGATTCCCGTTCTCAGATTCGATTTATTACGCGTATTGTGAGTAAAACGCAGCATATATGCTACAGTACGACACATGCGATTATATTGCGAAAACCGAGCGAACGGAAACCAAGCAAACTCGTGTGAACTTCTGTCACCAATAAGAGAGACTACACTAGATTTAATTTCTGGTAACTGCTTAATATCGTTATCAATTGGTGCACCTGACGCTACCTTTCCACAGTCAAAATCGATATTATGTAGGAACTCCGGTCCGTTCCACCACAAACTTGAGGAAGAGAGATCTTGCAGACTGGCACCGCGCGATACCAAGTCAGCCGGATTGAGTACACCACTAACATGACGCCAGGGAAGTTCTTTAGTTAACTCATGTATTTCTGCCTTAACAAAAAAAAAAGGCTCGGTTTAATACAAAATTTGTACAATTCATTCGCTACTTGCCATATAGTTATGTAACGAAATCCCTTCAATCGAGGACCGCGAAGTGTCAACTTAATATCAAAACTTCCAAGATTATCGCGGAAGACTTTATGAAACTTTTAATAAAGTAAGTGAAAAAAGGGGAGGCAACTTGAGCAATAACTCAAGAGCTGCGGTACAGGTGTTTCTAACAGCACCAAACTGATTTAGTCGAGAACTTGCTAACTGTTAAAATTTTTTAACTTTAACTTTATACTTAGTGTTCTTAAGAAAGGATTAGGAAGTAAGCTCGTTTGAAGAAGGCTCTATATTAACATCCAAACAAGATTTGGACTTTGTTTCCGGCTTTATCTTACAGTATTATTGTTAAGCCTTATCACATTCTGTAGTGTAAGGCCATCACAATAATTAAGGAGTAGGAAAACCAAAGGAAATAACTACCTATATTCTTTTAAACAACAACCTCGAAGGGCTAGGCACAGGTGTATTGCACACCCACGGTTCGCCAACTATGTTTAAGTCCCACGTAATAGGGGACGAGCCTACTGCCGTCTACCGGGCTCATTTCCGAACTCCGGGCCGCTACTGATAATTTATCTTTTTACAAAAAAGCTTAATAATTCTGCCCGACCCGTGGATTGAAAGTAAATAAAATGATAGATATATTTAAACATGTTCATTTAAAGTTTTTGTTAGAATTTTCTAGTCTTGCTTATCCCAGTATGAATGGGCCGGCTAAATTGGGGAAGTACCACCCTCTCAGAGTAGATGGGTGTGATATCCATCCATCCATCAGCCTTTCAACGTCCACTGCTGGACATAGGTCTCCTCAAGAGAACGCCACAACGAGCGGTCCCGTCTTGGGGGATAATGCCATAATCGCCATGCTTGGTAGGCGGGTTGGCAATCGCAGTGGATGTTGTTAATACTCGAGCGAGTGCTGCTGCCCACTCTTCTAGTATTCCCGCAGTCGGCTCTTACGACTCCCGTAGGTAGAGAGGGGTGGAACAATTCTAAAGCCGGCCCACACGGCCTATCCTGTCGATACAAAGGTAGGTCCTCCTAACGTTGTATTACAAACCATTTTCGGGAAATGGTTCCTATTCTTATTATCCCTGCTAGCCTCTCTTTATTATCCGTTCTTTCCACTTTCCATCTCTTTCCTTGGATATGGTGATACGAGATTGATGTCTCTGGTGTTGCTAGTGTATATTATAGGCTACAGTAACCGTTAGCTCACCATTAGGTAAGCCGTATGATCGATTACTACACGCGAAGAATTAAAAAATTTAACAGATACAATAAAACACCAGCGAAGAAAACAATCTTCTAATTAAAGTCTATGAAATAACAGACTGCAAATGTAAATCAGGAATGCCTGAACTCTCTTAAGGAATTTCAATTTTAAACGGCAGTATGCCTTCCCTTAGATACCCCTAAACGTTCACAGATGATAGACCAAAAACGCAAATTGAAAACTTACTTCCCTCGAATACCGAGCAAATAATAAATACGCTGAAGAAATTTCAGTATGTCTCGCTATTTTAAGCTTAGAGATTTTGTTTTAAGTAAACAACATTTTTACTAAGAGTTTTACACTTCTATATTAAACTACCTATAGATAAGCTACAATGTAGATTAGGCCTATGTAATGGAATGCGAGCTAACTACCGTCAGACGGGCACAAATCTAGATACCTTATTTTTTAAAGTATAAATTATTTGTGAATAAGGAAAAAAAATTTTAATATGAACGGGAATCAAACCCGCGCCTTTTCCAATCCGGGGAAGTGCTCTAGCCACTGAGCTATCCTAATGATCTTTCGATCAACCCAATTTCCTAATGAACATTTGTCTTACTTGTCTCGAATTTATGCTTTAAAAAGTAGCGGAGGATGTCAATTGCTAAAAAAATAGATCTAAAATACCTTTTTTTTTGTTAAGTCAGGCAAAAATGTACCTAAGCACACACCCCATTGTTTGGGGCAACAAACAGAGTAGTGTGAGGTTTTCACCAACTAAATAAACCCACCGTGTGCCGTATCTTCGTCTGTACTGGCAGACCATTGAATTTAAAAGTTTTTTTATGAAAAAAAATGGTTGATCAGGATGCGAATTGGTTCTGGGAACCAGCCAGTGATGGTCAAAACTTATGTTATACATATGCTGCTAGACAAATCAAGAGAATTCAAATGTGGTTCAAATTATTTTGAACACAAATTGCAGGCAGCAATTGCACAGTGGCCAGCAAGTGGACACAGAATTGGGACAATTTAATATAAGTATTCTATGGCAAATAAATTATATATACGCAAAATTGCTATCCTATGTGTTAATACAGATAATAAACTATCTGTGTGCCAAATTTTGTCTAAGTCTGTTTAGCCGTTTTTGCGTTATTTAGTAACAAATATTCAAACATACAGACGTTCATATTAAAATTATTAATAGGATATTTATCGGCTATGTCCGAAGGCTAGTAAATACAATTTTAAAATACGAGTATTCTATGAAAGTATTTTGTTTTATATGGTAATCTATTGAATTTATAACAGCGTTCGTAATTCTACTTATAATGTTAACTCTTCAGGTCGAACAAAAGTCACGTCTCCTGACTAAAACTCACTTTAATTATGGATATTTTGCTACTTTATGTCATAAATATTTTACGAATTTCCGTTCTTACTAGAAAATGTTATATAATACTTGCTGATATTTACGTGAATTCTTACTATATTGTAAATGAAAATGTGAGTTTGTTTGTTCGTTACTTTTTCACGCCGTTACTAATGCACGAATTATCACCAAAAAATGGACGGTTCTTGTAATCTAGCTTATTTTATATAGAGATCATTAATGTGCCATAGAGCGAGGTATTTATATTCTGAAAACCATGCGGACACAGGCAGAACCTTGTATTAGGTACATAATTATGATGATTATGAAATAAAACACTTTAACATTACTTATCACGTTTACTTTATTTTATACTATCCCAAAGTTTCAAATATTTTACAACATCCATTACATTTACTAAGTAAACGATTCCGTAAAAGTAGTTTCATCTGTATATCTATACGATAAGATCAGATATTTTTGAGAAAAAAAATGAATGATAAGTTATTTATTCAACACAATTTTTTTATTTATTTAATAGACTTGAGAACGGTAGATATGATATTTTATCTCGCTATTATCTCGGAAACCTAAAAACTAATGTAAAAGACTAGTATCATAAAAAAATAATGTATTAAAAGATTACTTAACTAGCAATTATTCTTGTATTCTTTTTCTCCGTTCCGTCCGTTGTAGAAAAAAGACAGTGACAATTTTAAATATCATATACAATATATAAATAATTCCTGATGTTCCTCCCTTCCTGTATTGTTAGCCCGCGATGAACTCTGAAACTACTTATCCGATCGTAATGTATTTTTTACAAAATGTGTGATGTGTTTCAACTTAAAAGATGAGATAGTTTCTTTCCGATTATTTCTTTTTTTTATTACTTTCCGATTATTTAACGATTTTTATCAGGAGAGAACACCAAATAAACGTTTACCCCATCAATATTACGTATGTTAATTTAATTATAATAATTGACACAAAGTGAAAAATGTGAAATCGAAAATAACAGTCACGAGCAGGATACTGCTCGTGACTGTTATTTTTGTTATTTTCGATTTCACATTTTTCACTTTGTGTTTAATGTAGGTATAGTGCTAAGCATGTAAAATGCTAAAAATATATATATAAAAATATCTAAATATAATAATTGATTCATTTGTAAGCTACAGCAACGCGTGGTTGGTCTGCTACTTTTAAATAAGAATTATTATCGCAAGTCCCTATTGCCTATGACAGGGGGAAAAAACAAAAAAAACATTGATTTCTTCTCAGACTAACTAGACGGAGCCACCGCGTGGCCGCACTTGAAACAGCAATATTTTTTTAAATGTTGCCAGGTTGACAAATATTTAACCATATTTGGGCAAAATAAACGATAGTTAGAATGAGGTCTCGATAGTTAGAATGAGGAGAATCGTAAATAAGAAACTCTTCGTAACAAATATTTAATTGAAAATCACAGCATTTATCAAAATAATTATTTAAAACTAAATCTACCACCCCTTCTATTCATCCAACCATCAGTCTTTAAACGTCCACTGCTGGACATTGGCCTCCCCAAGAGAGCACCAGAACTAGCGGGCTTGTGCTGACTGCATCCAACGGCTCCCTGCAGTGTTGACCATATATTTGGTCCATCTGGTGGGAGGCCATATTACGCTGCGCTGTGCGATACGTGGTCGCAACTCGAAAACCTTTTTCCCCAACGGTTGTCAGCTCGTCGAGCGATATGGCCTGCCCATTGCCACTTCAGAATGCAAACCTGGCAGGCTATGTCGGATATTCACGTTCTACGGATCTCCGTAATAAGAATTCGATCACGTAGGGAAATACCAAGAATTTGAGCCTTGATGCAAGGTAAGTATTGCTGCTCCATAAATTGCCGTTCTGTTCGATATCTCATCTGGTAAATAATAATAAGTTATATTTAATAAAATAATAGTACACAATAATATAATTAAATTATCTTTTCTTTCTTTTAATTATTAATTTTGAGTAAAAAAGTCCATTTCATATCACTTTATAGCATTCAATCATTAATTTTTTTCATTTTCATCTACATATTATGAATGAAATGTTAAACCTGTATTTTTTCGCTGGCTGTAGCTTTTGTAGCATTGTACACTATTTTACAAGCACTGTTATCACGTAGTCTTTTTCTCAAAACACTCATTAACACAAATTAACATTAAATTTTAATTAAAACCCGATTTTTTATAAAAATGTTCGATTATGTCAGTTGAATCTGACAGACAAAGCATTTTGACATCGCGACAATACCAAAAACTGGCAACGGTGTCTATGACTTTGTCTGTTTTTTGCAGCAGTAAATTGTATATTGTATTCTCGCTCATACATGTCAAAGAATTCTCTTCGCTCTGTCTAGATATATTTAGTCTGAGGATTTCTTTATGAGCAGTAACAAGAAAATATAATCTGTTCAAATATTTTAATTACATCTACCAATTCAAATCTATTAATACGAGTATATTTCCTTCGCCTACCTTTACTTTGATATCCATCTACCGATAAACCTTCACCATACCCTTTCTTACGTCATCTTTCTCGGCCTCAGTTATTTTACTATATACTAAATCAATATTGAAATTCCATCAGACGTTTCCTCTCTGACCTTATTTCACGAACTCAACTTGCAAGTAATATTAATAATATAGAATCATAACGGAGCATCAACTAAGTATCGTAAAGCGAAAGATCTCACCCTTCGGGATACGTTATTGCAATACACCAGATCCATTACCAGTCAAATGTTCTATAACGCAGTAAGGAAACAAAAAATAAGCTCAAATTCCCAACCGAAGGAACCCTTGAAGCGTCTAATTCAACAGATTCCGATGCAGTGACAAATGTTAGGTTTTTCTCGTCCCCGGATCTCGAGTAAAATTCTAAATCAGTCCATAACTTGAGCGGAGATTGAAAGTGCTAATGTAATAAAAATAGAAATATTAGCTTGAGTTATTATTTTTTTAAATATAATATCTTCATTTTATATGTGAAGGTTATGATGTAAAAATGCACTAACTGTAGGTATAGTCAATGCACTAAGGCTAGTAATGTCTATTGATTTAAAGAACTGACTATTTTTCTACGTAGTAAATAGCTTATAGTGCATACAATTAAAAAATAAAATAGCATTGCAATTTGATATGAATAGAAAGTAACTGCCTCGGTGGTGTAGCGGTAGTGTATGCGACTGCTAATCATGAGGTCTCATGGGTTCGATCCCCGGGTTGGGCAATGTTATTGAGCTTTTTCCAAAAAAGAAAAATTCTCAGTAGCAGCCCGGAGTTTGGAAATGTGCCCGGTAGAGGTCAATAGGCTCGCCCCCTATTACGTGGGACTTAAACATAGCTGGCGAGTCGTGGGTGTGTAATACACCTCTGCCTACCCCTTCGGGGAATATAGGCGTGATGCTATGTTTAGAAAGTGATCATGCTGTGGATCATCAGCTTTTAATGGAAATTGCATAGGATGGAGACGCTTTGCTTGAATCCTATTTAAACGGTTACCCTTTATCTGTATAAGGATCATTGATTAAGACAACGGCGACGGCGTGTAATGTATAGTATTGTACACCTAGCAATAGTAGACGGTGAAAGCCCCTCACTACCCTCTGTTTCCTTAAAAGATGGGATGGTGGTGATGTGGCTTGGTATATTTCTTCCCGCCTTAAAAAAAATAAAAAGATTAAGCGAAATTTGCATAATCAACCATCTGGGTTAGTGAAGAAAATTTCTAAATTGCTTTCTCTGATTTTTTTGGAAAATATCTACCTACATTGTTACTAGCGATATCCTTTTCGGTACGTGTTGCTAAATTAATGATATATATTATCGTTGATAAATCAATCTGCTACAATATCAAGTAGGTATCGCGTTTTCTGTAGCCACAGCAACACTTTGCAAAAAACCGGTCCTAAGCGGAAATTCAAATTGAATGACAATAAGATTGACGGGCCGCAGCTTGATAGCAGACCCATTTCATTTCGCTAAGGTTTTATGTACAGCTTTAAAAGACATATTACTTTTTGGATGTCACGCGATACGTATCCGGGACGTGTTGATGTATAGCAGGGTTTGGTGCTGTTCTATTCGATGTATTGTTAGGATCAGCATGGGATAATCCTAGGTAAAGTTCTACCAAAGTACATGGCGTGTTTGCGATTTGCTGAGATTTTGAGGTTTCCGTGTTTCGTGTAGCTGTAAGTATCGAGGGCTTATTGTTAAATTGTTATTTTTTATTTATATGTATATAAAATAAGTTGGTATTTGAGGTTTTCTTATCAATTGAAACTTAAAGTTGTGCCTGTACATTTAACAGACATAAAGATTCAGAATAAAACCCAACAACACTTGGAACAAGAGATATTAACCACTGCGCCAGCTGTGAAATCAAATTTATTTCAGTCGAAATCAGCTATTTTTTTACTACGTATGTGGCAAACAAGCATATGACTCACATGATGTATACGTAGCCTAGATGCTAGTAACACCAGAGGCATCACTCGCGCGTCGCCAACTTCAAGGAAAGGGATGGAATGTGGAGAAAAACATAATCCGGGGGTTTGGGCTTCCGGCGTTCTTATTCACCATATGAAACGCAATTGTAGGAGACCTACCATGATGATCTTCTAGGAAATGGTAGTACTACACTGAACGAGTTGGTCAATTCATGGTGGCACAAGCAGTACTCTACCACTAGGAAAATCAAAAAACTGGAGGTCGCATTAATGTTTACTTATTATGGTGAGAGTTTGTTTAACCATCTAGCTCGGTGGTAGTGGTCTAGCTTATAGGTGTAAGCTATAATAGAAGGATATAATAAAATTGATGTCTATCATGAAATAAATATTCTTTTGTTCGTAATCGTTTTGTCCGCATGGTGACGGACTAAGAATACAAGTGTCAAACCCCAATCTTTCCCACGGGTGTCGTATGAGGCGACCAAGGGAAGTAAGCAATTATCATCCATTGTATAACTGGTGGTAGGGCTGGGTACCAGGTGGTAGTACTCACTTGGTATCGGGCCTGAGCGGGTTGGTACCACCATCTCCCGTGTGACCAGCCATGAAGCAAATCGTTGCGTTTTGGCTGTAGCAGGAGATAGCCGTTTATTCTTTCATTTCATATCAGTGAAATGAAATGAGCAGCTGCTTGGCAATATTCTCGGTATAGTTGAGTCCATGAGCGACGGTTACCATTTACCATCAGATCGGCCATGGATCGTCTGCCACTACAAACAATAAAATTTTTTGTTTTTTATTTATTTTTTAATATTCACCTATTTAGGGAAATTTATATTTTAATCTCCCACTCGTATGCATGAGAATATTATCTAGTAAACAAAGTCTCATAATTGTCTTCTTCAAACTCGCTAAAGTTATGTGGAGTGTGGGTTAGAATTTTTAAACTGTTTACTAGCGAGGTATTTAAACAAAAATGTTTCGCATTTCACAGATTAACTCGTCTAGAACTAGTTTATAACTGAATGCAACTAGGCTATGGTTTCAAGTAATACGAAGTTTGAAATTGTTGGACATGTTTAATATATTTTCCCGCCAACACATTGTATTATGCAACAGGAGTCTGTTTCATCCTGCGTGTGTTATTTAATTTTGTATGTTAATTGCTGTGAGTGCAATAATACAAAAAAGTGTGTGATAAAGAATATTATTAATGTAATTTGTTATATATAGCCTGTGGGCCCGGCTTTAGAATTATCTCACTACTCTCTAACCATGGGAGTCATAAGAGCCGACTGAGGGAATACTGAGGGAGTGGGCAGCAGCACTCGAGTATTAACAACATCCACTGCGATCGCCAACCAGCCTGCTAAGCGTGGTGATTATAGCACTATCCCCCATTCTTGGGGAGGCCTATGTCCAGCAGTGAACTTTAAAAGGCTGATGGATGGATGGTTGGATGGATATATAGCCTATAGTTGGAGGCCCAGACCCCTCCTTTTCGTCTCCTTAATGGCCTTCCTATCCACCCCCTATTATTTTCCTTAAAGATGGCGACGCACGAGTGATGCCTCTGGCGTAGCTAGCGTCTATACTACGCTACGATTACCGCTTACTGACAGGTGGGCCGTAGGCTTGTTTTTCATCCACGTAGTATAAAAAAACGAAACCTTAATATTAACAAAGAAATTTAGAGGTAACTTATAAGAATGGACGAGCAGACGTTTGAGTATGACCCTGTCTGCCAGATTCAGCTAGTAAACAAAAATGTTGTTGACTACTGTTGTTTTAAAATACGTAACGACTAAGTTCACTCACTAATCTAGATATTTTCTCTAAAAGGACCTTTTTAAGTTCTCGCAATTGACTTCTTAGAGAGGTCTGGATAAACACTGCAAAGTTAACACTGAAAGTAGGTAAATTGCTCTAAGTGCTTGCTCTGTTTACCATAGAGGATAATAGTGTCGTTACTCGTTGAAGTATAAGACACTACCGTTGTTTATGGATTTGTACGATACAAACTATTTTATATATTATAAACACTTGACATGTTCGGCCATTACCATAACACAAAGTACAAAAATGTGAAGTAGGTTATTTTTTCAATTTCACATTTTTAAACTGGTAATTTCAAAATTGTTTTCACCTTTTTTATATTTTTTTAGATATGGTCTGTGTGTTATGACCAAATCAAAGGAACACAGAAACACAATATACAATACTAAAAAATGTATTGGTTTAAAAGCAAGTATATATAAAATTATGTTAATTTTGTGTTGTCAGCTAATTTCACTACATATTCTACCATTTAGTAGTCTCCGGAAAAGCTACTATTCGTTTCAAATCGTGCCGTATTTTTTTGTTTTATTAGACAGCACCCTAATATCTTTCTTCTAGTGGCAGACTAGGGTACAGTTTACCTGATGGTAAGTAATCACCTCCGCTCATGGACGTGATAATACTAAGAATAATCAAAGGCGCTGCTCACCATTTTGTTTGGTAGATGGGAAATGAGGAAGATGACACTATATCCCATTACAACCAAAACATAGCGAGGTGATTTACAGTTGATCACGTGGCACCACCACCAACTAGGTGGTACCGACCAGCACGGGTCCAATAATAGAATGAGTACTCTCATTTTATATCCTACTCTGCCATACTCAAAACAAGTCATTGTATTAGAAAAGGTAAGCTAGAATTGGAATGTACATATGCATTCATGTTAGTAATATGAAATACCAAACTAATTTGGCAAATCATCTACCAAAAATATAACATACGATTTACTGGTGATAGGGTTGGGTACCAAAGTGGTAAACTGACTTGTACTTGGACCCAAGCGGGTTGGTACCACTGTCTGCCATGTTGTAGCGGGAGACAACTATCCATTAATTGATTATCCATGCACGAAATGGAAAAGTGAGCAGCAGATGGGCAGTACTCTTAGGGTGCGTTGCCACTGACGCGGAGCTGGGCGGAATGGAGCGGAGCGGACCGTAAATTGGCCAATCCTAGAGCTTGAAATCTCCATTCTGCATCAGAGGAAACAGTGTAAGTGAAGCGGAGCTGAGCTGATCGAACTTTCAAAAGGCCTCGTGCCGTAGTTGGTAGTGCAACGGACTTCCATGCACGATTATTTGTGTGATGAACACAGATATTTGTACTGAGTCTGGGTGTTTTCTATCTATTATATGTATGTATTTACAAAAAAAATATAGTATATGTATTATATCCGTAATCTGGTACCCATAGCACAAGCGTTAAGCTTAGTTTAGGACCAGAGGACGTTGTGTAAAATATCCGTGAATATTTATTATTATTTATTTATTATTAAATAAAATATATGAAAACGCGGCCCCGAGCCGGACAAAATGGAGTCGACGAGCGCTGCATTTTAGTTTAGTGCAGCTCTGGTCTACTCAGCACGCATTTAGCCCGCTTCGTTTCAATAGAAACATTCTTGTCTTCTCCGCTCTACTCCACCCAGCTCCGCGTCAGGGGAAACGCACCCTTAGTATTGTTAAATCGATGAGCAGCGGTCACTACTAATACTATAACGTGGACCGCTGTGGTTTATCACCAAAAAGAATTCACAAAAATCATAATTACAATTGTTATAACGTTATCAATGTCTCCCGTAACATACGAGTAACTTGGATTAGATATATATGTATAGGTATATATTACTGTTAATTTTGCCGAGTCTATTACAATTTATACATATTTAGCTTAGTGTATCATATCATATTTGTTCTTCGGTATTGGTATAATTATCTGATATTTTATCTCAGACATAACAGCGTAGTAAAATCTTGGATGTATTCCAAAGTATTTGAGTTTTATCTGTTGTCGCAATAAGGCATAAATTAAGTAAGTCGTATACGATTACGATGATCTACAGTTCTTAACTGACGATTATACTAACTTCGCGGGGGAAAAGTATAATCACAACGTAAATCAAGATATAAATAACCTGCATAGGGTCTAACAATCTGTTTAGCATTTTGTAAACAATAAACATTCTGTACAAACCAATAAAACTTGAAGTGTCTATTTGTAACGTCAAAATAACAGTTTTTTACTGTATTGTAAACGGGCGTCGTGGCGTAGTCGGTAGTGTAACCGACTTCCGTTCATGAGGTCGTGGGTTCGATTCCCACTCAGGACAATTATTTGTGTGATGAACACAGATATTTGTACTGCGTCTAGGTGTTTTCTGTCTATTATATGTATGTATTTACAAAAAAAGAGTAGTATATGTATTATATCCGTAATCTGGTACCCATAGCACAAGCGTTAAGCTTAGTTTGGGACCAGAGGACGTTGTGTGAAAAATGTCCGTGAATATTTATTGCAAATGAAATGATATACCTACCTTATTTATAACAAAAATACGATGTTTAAGATTTTGTCTGTCTAATTGATTGTTCCATCTCCGGAACGGCTAGACTAATTTGGGCGCGGCTTTTAATGGCAAGTAGCGGATGTTATAAAGAGTAACATATTCCATTATTTTAGCAAAATAATTATCATTCGACGCAGGAAAAAAAACACAACTGTATTTAGTATACGCGGACGAAGTTACGAGTAGCAATCAGAAATAAAAACATTATTTTAACAACGAAATTTAGAAAATGTTACGGAGTAGGGCAGCTATAGGGCGCAAAAAAAATAACTGGATTAAAATTATCGAGCTTCAGTTAGGTTTCATCTCAAATAGTTTATGGTCAATATAGAAGAATAATTTTTGTTAGAAATTTTAGTTTTATTTCGTTACTCGTCACGTCTCGGTTCCACGCGGGCAAAGGAAGCCGTCTTATGACATATTGTAATTCTTTGTCTCTCCCTATCCCTACGATAAACAGGCGTGAGTCTATGTATGGTTGTATAAGATAGATAAGATATACTTCGTAGAAAAATTGTAGTTACTAACGAAATCCATTAGCCTGAGAGGATCTTAAGGCGATGGTCAAGTTACTTCACGTGGAGTTTCGCAATAAATATAATTGCCTGTATTCTTTAAAAGTTGTGTCCAGTGTGGCCAGGCATTGTAAACTTTGTTATCGGATGCCCTATTAGCCTTCCATTTGAGTAGTTATTATTTAAAACGGGAGTCTGGAGCCAGTTGTCTTTGCGCCAAAGAAAAAAACTCCCAGATTAAAATATTTTTTATTTGTAAGGTAACGTTTAACTACATATATATTTTAACGCCTTTTTCCCATATGGATAAGCAGAGACCACTTCTATCCACTTACTACAATCCTGGCACCTACCTTTCGCTTCATGTATTTTCATGCATGCTCGTTGGTTACGAGTATTCTTAAACTAACAATGTTAATATTGAATAACTTTGAATTGGATTGAATCTTAATACAAAAAATATATCATTGATCCTATCAGCTGTAAAGAGTTATCTATACTATTATAAAACTGTAACAGAGCTATGCCTGTATATTTAAGATATTTTAGAAAAAAATACTTTATTAGGCTATATAGGCGTGTCTTAACACAAAACGATTCCTTTTTAGATTTTTTTGTAAGTTTGTTTGTTCGTGCACATGCATAAACTACTGAACGGATTTTGATACAACTTTTTCAATTGACAGCTCTTAATTAAACTTAAAAACTGGTATACATTTAGTCCCGCTACTGTATCGGGAACCTGAGATATAACCTGAAAACTAGCTTTTGGCTGCGGCAGAGCCGCGGGCAGAGGCTAGTTATGTAAATAAATCTCCATTATGTAAAGAAGAAAGTTAATTCGTATACAGTGCACAATTGATCAATTTTCACATCGGGAGACTCTAAGCTAAATTATTTATTTGGGGCGCCCGTTCTTGGCGGATTAGGTAAAAAAATCGCCATCCATTTGTATCCAATTTAAAATCAAATTAGAAGTAAATACACTTCCTATTTTATCCAATCACGTGCGATCCCGAGTATCGCTTAAGTTCTCAAGGCGCGGTAAAGCAGAATTCCCCATTTCCCCAGCCGGGTGGGAGATTTACCCCAAATCGAATTCCGTTCTCCATTCTGAATCGCCTTAATTTAACGGACGAATTTGTCTAATTCCAATTCTTATGCTGTGACAAATGTAGTGATTTTTATTCAGATTCCGTCTTTTTTCTTAAAAAAGTTTTGGCAAGAGATTTTGTCGATTTCTTTTTTGTATTTGTCTGGGCTTAAAACCTTAATTCCTCAATGAGTATAAAGTGTTTTTTGAAGTGGTGTAGAATATGAACTAACTGTGAATTTAAATGGCTGAAGACGTTTTAGAGAAAGGTATGGTCAGGACCTCACCGTGCATGTATGTAGAATGTAATGAGAGTAGGTAATAGACGGAAAAGTGGTGAGCAAGTGGAAATCCGTTGTCCCTGCCTACCCATCTGTGAAACAGGATTAAGACTATTTATGTATATATTGCACATCGGCAACGACAGTGTCACAATACATAAAAATACGAAATTGAGATATGTATCCTCTAAGAATCGCAAATGCAACCTTTATCTACTAAAAAAACGTCATAATTATAGTGTAGTTCCTCACCGAGATATGGCATTTAATACCCTTTTTCACTGAGCCACTTTCCTACCTTTTGCAGCGTAAATAGTGTCATATCAAAGTTAATACACAGCGGGCGTGCATATAGTGCATGTAGTACTGTGATAACCTGTGTAACGACCCTATTACCGTAAGTAATTCTTATATAATTGCCATACTTTTGAGTTATTCTATCTACGTATTTTAAAATTAGAGAAAATAACTGTCATATCATGTTAAATGACACTTTTCTTGATTTAGCGATAGTTAATACACGAAGTTATATAATAATAAGAAGAAGTGTTATAACATGTAACTATACTGTCGGTTAAGACAAGTATTTTATTCAGTATTATTTAATAATGTGTCTTTAATTCTAATTTATATAGAATTTATAATTTATCTTAGAACGCGTTACAACTGTTGCAACAGTGCTTACTTTTTACTTTATTAGGACAAAATGAAGCGGAAACTCTCTCAAGAAACAAGTACATGATTGATATAGTTTTACGCGATAACACTCCACAAGCATCCGTTGGTATGGATGAATCTGAAAATTTGAAAGAAAATGATGGCGTAAATTGTTTTTAATACCCACGTACTTCCAAATTTTACATTACGTTTGTTAATGTTCTATTCATTTTAATTTTCAGCATTTGCATCTACAAGTTTTAAGCGATGTAGTTTAGAAAATAATACTTAATTTAAATACCACTGTAGCAATACTCGATGTAAGTGTACCACCACTCCTCTCCACCCATGGGAGTCGTAAAAGCTGACTGAGGGAATACCGGGGGAGTGGGCAGCAGCACTCCTTCGAGTATTAACAACATCCACTGCTATCGCCAACCCGCCTGCCAAGCGTGGCGATTACAGCACTATCCCCCATCCCTGGGGAGGACTAGGTCCAGCAGTGGACGTTAAAAGGCTGATGGATGGATGGATGGGTGCAAGTGTAAATTATTTATTTTATTTTCGAACAGTGATGCTGTCAAAATAGATACAGAAAAGGTTAAAATCTATTTTTGTTATTTGTCACTTCTAGGCTTAAGTTCACACGAATTATGCTAAAGAATTTCATTTTGTTTGCGTAAAATATTGTTAAATAATATGTTTTCTAACGTTCAGGTTATCTTTTGTCTGAAAATTTGCTATATAGCTTTATATATGTATAGTTTTGATACCTTATCTTTCTAATATAACTGTTAATAACTGTGCAAAATCATAAGTGTATAAAATAGTCTTTGATTTATTTTAGAAACTATACAAAGTGATAACATATAAAAGTGTTTTATATTATGAAATCTTTGAATAATTTGTCTAAAAAAGTGACACATTAGAGGAATTTAAAAATAATAAATATATATAAAATAGAAAAAAATATCTTTAGATATTTATTTTCATAAAAACATAATAGAGCATTAAAAAGTCTTCTTAAATATATCTTAAGTTCTCCGATATGCATTCCCAGAAAAAAAGAAGTTTTTGGTTATAAAAAATATACAATCGTGATTTCCCAAAAAATGCATTTTTTGTGTTGTGACACTGTCCTTGCCGATGTGCGATATCTAAAATGGCTAAATGCTACTAATATAGAGTTTATATTTATCAAACGCAGTATTAATTTTACAACAAGACTATCATTGTTATAATATAACAGAACTACTGCGGGATCGCCAACCCGCCTGCCAAGCGTGGCGATTACGGCATTATCCCCCATAACGGGACCGCTCGTTGTGGCGTTCTCTTGGGGAGGCCTATGTCCAGCAGTGGACGTTGAAAGGCTGATGGATGGACTGCTATTAAGATACATTTTCAAAATGAACAAATGTTCTTGATATATATATCTTGATACTCCCCTTAAAATTATATGCTACGAGTAAAAAGACAAAATTATAACGTATCACTGTTATTTTAGGTATATTGATTTGGGATTATGCTTGCTACGTGTATTTTAAACCAAGGTGGACCATTTGTAAATATATTTAAGATTACATTACACTACGCAGCACATCTCATAAATCTGTAATCCCCAAAGTAATTTAAGTATTAGATATGTAACCATTATATATTGTAAAAACGGGGCCGGACCCGTGCTTCACCTAGGTTCTCTGCCTGGGTGAAGCACGGGAACCAATGTCCCGTGCTCCAACTGTTGATCAGTACAGTCAAAGAAAACATAATTGAATATACTAATCAACGGGATTTATTTCAACGCATTTTTTCCAAAAAATGGCCCACAGTTTTTTTTATTAATTAATTGCATTTGCGAATCCAAAATAAATCGGTATTTTTGATCTTTATTTTTTAGCATTTGACATATAGGTATATTTTTTAGCATTGTTTAAAAAATCGCGCCATCAAATAGTATGAATTTTAATTGCAAAATTAAACTTACTATATTGGATTAATGCATGTAAATGAATTCCGATAGATGGTGTTGGTCGTAAAGACAAATGTGATGAGGAAATTGGAATGACCGTAAGGTCGGTACGGTAACTCAGTGGCTTAGAACACTTCCCCGGATCGGAAGGGACGTGGGTTCGATTCCCGCTCGTACTAAAAATCTCTTTTTCCTCATTCACAAATAAATTTGTACTTTAAATCAGCATTTTTCGCGGTTTTCTCTCTTGTTTTATTCCACACAGCAGCTATAAAAAAAAACATGTAACAATTTACATCCGATAATAATCCTATCGTAGCAATGTCATAGTTTAATACTTTCGAATATTTATACGAATGTATATATCTATAGCATTTACTAAATTTTCTACTATCTGACGTTTCGAATACTGCAACTATCAAATAATATAAAAAATTTAGTACTTTTTTCCCCTCTGGTCTCAAACTAAGCTTAATGCTTGTGATATGGGTGCCACGGGGCTAGCCTAGTTGCATTCTATGATCGCTAACGCTAATAGAAAACTATTAAAATGTATGAAATTGACACCTCATATAACGCTAAGTCACGTGACTTAGCGTTATAGATATTGTTAAAGACTTAGATAAATATAGGTTCTTTATCTATGATTAAAGATGTCAAATTCCCATACATTTAAATAGTTTTCTATTAGCGTTAGAGATCATAGAATACAACTTGGCTAGGCCCACATAATACGGATATAATACTGATTAGTTTAATACTTTCTAACATTTACGCGAATTTTACACATTTTGAAATAAAACTACGTTTACGGAATCTATCGCGTTTACTTGATTTTTATACTAACCCGACGTTTCGAATACTTTACAGCATTCATGATCACGGGTGGACTTAGATGGTAGATGTCCAAAGCTGATATGTTGTTTCAACGGTTTCATCTACCCACAGTAATATGACTTTACAAATTTTTGGTTTATTTATTTCAACCCACATAATATTATAATACAAGAAGGCACACCACAAGATTGCAAGACACAGTTAGCACTTATTGTGTAGATAAAACCCACAGTAGTGATTAGTTAGTATTTCCGCATAAATTTAATAATCCATAACAAGTTGTTGCCTACTGAGTTTTCTGGCCGGATCTTTCTCAGTCAGGCCGCGTTCCGATCCGGTGGTAGCTTTTTAGTGTTAGCTTCTATTAAAATCAATAGATTTAATAATATAAACTAATAATCAATATTGTCTTCTTAATAGTAGTTTTTTGATTACTTAAAATAATTTAATTGGTAGTTTGTGGTAGAATTTTTAAGCACTAAATATAAACAAAAATTTTAAAACTTAAAGGAGTATTATCCTAATTTTATTACACTAGCTTAAAATCTCATACATTATAAGCATAAATCTTAGAATAGATACTTTTAATTGTGTTTCTAAACGAATATAATATATATGGGTTGAAATAAATAAACCAAAAATTTGTAAAATCATATTACTGTGGGTAGATGAAACCGTTGAAACAACATATCAGCTTTGGACATCTACCATCTAAGTCCACCCACTGATTAGTTTGTTTTTTTTTTTTTGTAAATACATGCATAATATAAGTAATAGAAAACACCCAGACGCAGTACAAATATTGTATTATTAGTGACATTAAAAACCCTGGGACGCAATATTTCATTGTTTAACTACAAAATAATATATTACCTATATAAAGTTGTAATAACCTCCGAAAATTTGTACAGCACTAATTTGTGGTTTTACTAAAAGGGGACCTAAAGCAAGCAGTAACTTGTGATTTTTGCTTTAAAGAGTGCCTTTTGCTCTGATAATATTATTACGAGACCTTTATATCAAAGCGAATGGAAGGTGAAGGTCAATTTCGAGAAATATTAAGAAAGTCAATGAACTCGCCAATTAATTAATTTTGTCTCAAAGAATAAAATAATGTAGTATATTAGATTTAGATGGTTATAGACCAGTGTCGATAATTTTCGAAACCAACAAAAAGTAATAGTAGGATGAAACCCATTGGAAACGTAAGAAAATATAACGAAAATAAAAGGAAGAATAATTTACGGGCGATTTGAGGTCGGGAAGTGGGTGGGGTGAGCTTTTAAGGGTAAAAATCGGTTTATCACGATTTCCGGCAAAACTAAGAGTACTATTGAAAAAAGTTTAATGGCAAAATTTTAGGCAATAAAAAGATCTACAACTTTTGTATTAACACTTTTTTCACATAACCTCAAAATTTATGTGAAAAATCTAAAAAAACCGACTTTTTGGTTTTTTACTTTTAACTTCCACAAAAAATAATATTTTTTCGCGAAATTTGGTGAAAATTTACCTTTTTATATATCAATCACATTGTAATTTTTTTGATGCAAAATATTTATTTTTTCCTCTTATTTTGATTAAATATTGAAAAATCATCCTGATTTTCAATCAAAAATTCTCGCGTCAAAATATCTGCTTTTTGAAAAAACTCGGTGTGCTTTTTATACGTTGAAACCTCTACTTTTTGATAGTACAAAAAAAATATACATTACTATGGAATATTTTCTCAGAAAATGCAAAAAAAAAACATTATATTTTAACAGAATTCCCTTCAAATCCTATCTTTAATACTTAGAAAATGCACTATTTTCATATGTTTTTTGCAATATATATGTTTCATGGATTTGATTTTTTTAATTTATCAATGTAACATGAAAACTTACATTTTTTGAGTAATTAAAGTATAAATTTTAATAAATAGCTCAATATTTTACATAAGGATTAACAAAAAGTTATTTCGCTTTATTGCATTTTCTGAGAAAATTTTCCATAGTAATATATATTTTTTTTGTACCGTCAAAAAGTAGAGATTTCATCGTATAAAAAGCATACCGATTTTTTTCAAAAAGCGATATTTTGGCGTGAGAATTGTTGATTGAAAATTAGGGTGATTTTTCGATATTTAATCAAAATAAGAGGAAAACATAAATATTTTGCATCAAAAAAATTACAATGTGATTGAGATATAAAAAGGTAAGTTTTCACCAAATTTCGCGACAAAATATTATTTTTTGTGGAAGTTAAAAGTAAAAAACCAAAAAGTCGGTTTTTTAGATTTTTCACATAAATTTTGAGGTTATGTGAAAAAAGTGTTAATACAAAAGTTGTAGATCTTTATATTGGCTAAAATTTTGCCATTGAACTTTTTTCAATAGCACTCTTAGTTTTGCCGGAAATCGTGATAAACCAATTTTTACCCTTAAAAGCTCACCCCCAGCCCATCCCGACCTCAAATCGCCCGTAAATTATTTTTCCTTTTATTTTTGTTATATTTTCTTACTTTTCCAATGGGTTTCATCCTACTATTTTTATTTTCACTTTTTACCATTTTCAAAGGCTTCGTCACTGGCCTATTAGCTAGTTTACAAATCAAGGTTTTGTCTCGTTATTTTGGGAATTAATATTTTTTTTTATATTGCGTTTGGTGCTTAGACAATAAATGTAAAAAAATCGTTTTGTGTTTAGACACGCCTATAAAGCCTATTACAGTCATTTTTTTCTCAAATATCTTAAATGTACAGACACAGCTCTGTTACATCTTTATAATAGTACAGATATAGATAGAAGATACACGTATCATAAGACGGACCACATAGCCCACATATAAACGCAATAGATGCCAATACCAAAATCGACGTTGTCCTTCTGTGATTAGGTCCACTTTTAAGCGCCGCACTAAAAGTATCTTTAACAAGTTTTAGGTCAAAAAAGGATTTTAGAAAATACAATAAGATCACACAAAGAATGGTCTTGCGTGGGTATCGAACCCACAAAACTCGGACAGAAGGCGGTATCTAAACCTCTCTGCCATCGGGGGAAATAATCACAGGGAAATGTTGCGAAGTCTGCCAATGCACACTGGGCCAACGTGGTCGACTATGCCCAACATCCTTCTCAGTTTGAGAAGCAGTAAAGAGTTAGAAAAAAAAACTAAGTAATTTTATATATATATATATATATATATATATATATTTTTAGCATTTGAAATCCTTAGCACTATACATTAAACACAAAGTGAAAAATGTGAAATCGAAAATAACTACTCGTGACTGTTATTTGTAATTTCACATTTTTCACTTTGTATTTAAAATATTTTTATGTTGGCTAAAGAGAAGGGAAAAAAGGTTTCTAACGAGACCCGAACTGATGAAACTCAATCGAACCGTTTTATTTAAAATAAATATGAGTCCAGTTAGGTGTGTTATTTGCGTTGTAAGATACATATCTGGTTGATATGGTAGTGATATAGCGACCTCTTACGTCAAATGATGTGGGTTTGATTTTTAGAAGTTCAGACATGTCTGGCCAGCGTGATCCTTATTAACCATTCAGTAAACGAACAGCTTAAAAAAGCCAGTTAAATTTATTATCGTTTATACGAGTAACAACCGGTTTAAAAATAATATAAAAATTTTAGGACTTTTTTTTTTCCTCTGGTCCCAAACTAAGCTTAACGCTTGTGCTATGGGTACCAGGTTACGAATATAATACATACTTATTACTTTTTTTTTGTAAATACATGCATAGGTAATAGAAAACACCAAGACGCAGTACAAGTTCATCACATAAAATACCAGATGCAGTACAAATATCTGTGTTCCTCACACAAATAATTGTCCCGAGTGGGAAATCGAACCCACGACCTCGTGCACGGAAGTCGGTTACACTACCGACTACGCCACGAGGTTTATTTTTGCAATTATTGCTAATATGGAAACGTTATTAAAATTGAATGTATGTGTACCTCACGACATCTCATTTTATAAGTCTAATGGCAATATTTATTTCTGCTAAGTCAGTAATGTCGGTAACGTAAGAGCTTATAATGAGACGATGAAAATCAGAATGAATTTGTGAAAATGCTTGCGTGATTCTTTTTTTAATGCGAATATAATATCAGTACTTAGAGAAATTGTGTTTCAAAAATTACCAAGGAATTCGATTATTCTTATTCCTTGCTAATATTGGACTGCACTCGAGTCTTCTGAGAGATAGATAATTATGCCTTAAATTGGTGTTTTTATTTCTAAAGTCCGAATCTAGTATAAGTAGGTATGTCGCTCTATAGCTCGTTAATTGTCTTTATGCAAAAATAATTATCCCACAGAGACGTAATATTATTCAAGGATAAAATATCCTATGAGTTAATCCAGGAAATAAACAATCTGTGTGACAAATACCATACAAATATTTTCAGAAATATTTACATATTAGAGTAACAAGCATACCTACAAACTTATCTATACTATTATAAAGCTGTAACAGAGCTATGTCTGTACATAGACATTTGAGACCGTATGACTGTATTAGGCTATATGGCGTGTCTAAGCAGAAACCGTTTTTATTTCGATTTTGTATCTGTTTGTCTGTTTATCAGTTTGTCTGTTTGTTCATTACACATGACACAAAAACTACAGAACGGATTTTGATGCATCTTTCTTTATTTGATAGCTCTTGATTAGAATTAAAAACTGGTATACATTTTATCCCGCTACAATATCGGGAACCCGAGATACAACTTAAAAACTCTCCGCCGCAGCCAAAGCCTAGTACATTTTATAATATTATATAGTAGGATTCTCAATCCAACACTTCACGGACGTGATGATTAATTATGTATACCTACTGTTTTAAAATATTCGACCCAGGAAACTAAGAACAAAATTACCTAGTTGTTTTTCAAGATGGAAAACAGTTGCATTGTCATGCTATTACCAACGTGTTCAGAAAACACCAGTCATACTCCGCAGTTCCTTTTGCGTTGGAACCGAGGTCACTTTGAACGCGCTGAGGTTACGAGTATTTTAATATTCGAAGTACTATTTAATTTTTCCAGTATTTATACTCTTTAAGTAGGTACCTATTTGTAATTTCAGTTTCTACTAAAATAAAAATACGTAATTGACTTCGCTTTACTCGATCAATCAATTGGTCAGTTTCTGCACATAGGCCTATCCAAATGTATGGCCATTAGCAAAATGAATTAGTAAATAGCGCTAAGGCAGTAACTTTAGTATTGTGAGTATTGAACAACGGTTGCTATTTAAAACATAAAAAAACAAAAAAAAAAACATAGCATCACGCCTGTATTCCCCAAAGGGGTAGGCAGAGGTGTATTACACACCCACGACTCGCCTGCCATGTTTAAGACCCACGTAATAGGGGACGTGCCTATTGACGTCTACAGGGCACATTTCCAAACTCCAGGCTGTTACAGAGAAATTTTCTTTTTTTTTTTTACGAAAAATCTCAATAACACTGCCCGACCCGGGGATCGACTGACGGTAGCTATTTATTTATTAGTACACCCATATCGTATGTATTTACATATTGATAATTAAAATATTATATAGTAGGTAACCAAAATATTATATATTTAACATCAGGTGGGTCGCAGTTAGATTTCTACCAAAAAAAAAACTACATTCGATTTCTTGCGTGCCCTATATTGTTTATTCCTAGTATTTTTAATAAGACGGATGTCCTACTCTACGTTTGTCGCAGTATCCACTCTAGAACATTTATTCTAGCGATTATCGGTGCTTCGGCTAAAATCACTAGCTCCCCTTCAAATTATTGATTTACTGATTGAGAAAATACTACTAGTAATCAACGATATTTAACTAAAGATTTTATGTTACGTTCACACTAAATGGCTTACCGATATTGTTGCAATATGACAATATACTAATTTATAGATAATACGGAATGGATAATACAGAAAGAGACTGATAAAAACTAATATTTTTATTGTAAATGTCAGGTTCCTGATATAGAAATAAGATAAAACCATCTTTTGAGTCTAATCAAGAGCTATCAAACAGGCACTTTTGCGAAATGCCCGAACAAACAAAAATATAAAGGGATAAAATTCTAAAAAAAAAAAAGTTTTTTGTTCACAGAAACTTAAGTAACAATTTTTTTTTCATATAATCTTAAATATTAAGACATAGCTCTGTTACAGCTTTATTCATAGAGATAGATATTTACCTAACCAATCAAAGGCCAACGCTATAGATAAAATGTACAAACTCATTGTTAGGTTTGTACTTGTTTTGGTAGGCAGCTTTGCAATAACGATAATTTTGCCGGGCGTCCAACGTGTATCGATGCAAATGACCTGAACTGCTCGTTCATTATCACCAACATCGGAAATTAATTCTCTGTGGGTTTGTCGAATGTTAGTTAAACTGTTTTACATGGGCCGGTCTGATTGCGTATGTCATCATGTATTGTAATATAAGTATAGCCATTTGCAGTGGTTGTTTACGTATAATATTGCTAATTTACTGTCAACATATTTTTGATAAATTGTGATTGAGAATTTGGACTTAAATACTATATTTGTAATGCTTGGTTTTACCGTTAGGTAGGTACTTTGTAATCCATCTATTCGAGAATACCATTAACTAAGTAGAGCGAACTATCAGAAAAAAAAATCTGATTATTTTCTACTTTATTCTTACTATTTTATTTATTCTAGAATAAAATAAACAAGTGAATTCTGGTAGGTAAATGTAATAATGTTATGAAATGCCTACTTTTAGTTATAAACACACTGTAAGTAAACTATTTTACTAAAACAAAGGAATTAATTTCGGAAATTCAATTAAATCTCTAATAGCGTTAGGAGTATTTCAAACTCAAACATCGAGATCCGTCATGAAATTGAATTGGATCCCTTATTTGACGTAGTATAATATCTATCTTGTGCATTTGCAGATAGACAGAGAAAGCTAAGTGAGGAAAAGCTACGCTTGGAAATTTAAGCAACTTTATGTTGAGTACCTCTAAGTTAAAATTTAATAGATGTTTTGTAATGTGATAAATGTTTTTGTTTTTGTGATTATTATTTTAGCATTTGATATAAGTACTTGTCTTGCCGTGCAAATAATTGCTGCGATAGATCAGCGGATAGCTTTTGGAAATCCTGTTTGCAGATCTCTTTTGGCACTATAACAAATTAGCTTCTGAACATTTTGATCTGTATTTTTAGCACTTGACATGCTCAGTTACTTTAAAGTACAAATTATTATTTTGTGAATGAGGAAAAAGATATCTTTAGTGCGACTGGGAATCGAACCTACGTCCCTTCCAATGCGGGGAAATGCACTAATCCACTGAGCTACCGCACTACCTTTCGGTCACATGCATCCAATATAGTAAGTAAAACTTCGTTTACGGAATCTATCGCGTTTACTTGATTTTACTACTATCCCGACGTTTCGAATACTTTACAGCATTCATGATCACGGGTGGACTTAGATGATAGACGTCCAAGGCTGATAGTAGTAAAATCAAGTAAACGCGATAGATTCCGTAAACGAAGTTTTATTTCAAAATGTGTAAAATTCGCGTAAATATCAGAAAGTACAATATAGTAAGTTTAATTTTGCAATTAAAATTCATACTATTTGATGGCGTGATTTTCTTTTACATTTTGATCTGTATTTTTAGCACTTAACATGCTCAGCTAATGACCAACGCCACCTATCGGAACGTATTTACATGCGTTAGCACTTCCCTGGATCGGAAGGGACGCAGGTTCAATTCCCACTCGCACTAAAGTTCTCTTTTTCCTCATTCACACGATAATAATTTGTACTTTAAAGTAGCTGAGCATGTCAATGCTAAAATACAGATCAAAATGTTTAAAAACAATTACGCCATCAAATCGTATGAATTTTATTTGCAAAATTTAACTTTCTGTATTGGATTAATGCATGTAAAAGCATTCCGATATGTGGCGTTGGTCGTTAAGACAAATGTGATGAGGAGATTGGGTATGACCGAAAGGTAGTGCGATAGCTCAGTGGATTAGAGCACTTCCCCGGATTGGATGGGATGCAAGTTCGATTCCCGCTCGCACTAAATTCTCTTTTTCCTCATTCACAAAATAATAATTTGTACTTTAAATTAATTTCTATTATTATTAAAATATACCAGCGGCCCATCTCGACTTCGCACGGTTGGATATTTGTTTTTACATTTTTGGATAAACGTAGAGTAAATGTCTCTTTATGCAGGATAGTATTTTTTTTTCAAATTACTATTTATAGTAATAAATACCTATCTAATAATAAATATAGCCTATGTTACTCATGCATAATGTAGCATCCTAATGGTGAATGAATTCTTGAAATTGGTGCAGTAGTTTCCATACAAAACTACAAATGTCACCTCTTTATAATAAAAAGTGTATATACTACTGTACTAACAAGCGGACCGTCCATCTAATAGTTAGCGACTATCATAGTCTACAGACGCTAGAAATCGCAGAGACATCACTAGCGCGTTATCAACTTCCAGGTGGGAGTTGAAGAGAAAGGACATTAGAGCCCCTCTCTAAGGAGATGTTTGGACTCTGAAGCAGCCCGTTTATGCTGGAATGAGCAACGCTTTCAAATGACAAGCATTAACAATAATTAATCCTAGATTTGTGAACCATTTTGATTTATTACTCTTACGTGGTCCTTCAGCTTAATCAACTAATGTGGGTTCTACTCCCGCTTTACACGGAACAACTGATTTTTCAAACTTAAAATGTCTCTATTTATCATATACTAGCTGTGCCCGCGGACTCCGTTCCGCATTAGAAATATTTTTGTCCCGGCCCGTTTGTCCCGCGTAATACTTCAGGTTAAATGTTCGGGATAAATCAAAATGATGATGATGAAGATTTTTTCTTATAATTTTTTTTTTATTGTATTTAGATATTTTTATATATATTTTTAGCATTTGACATACTTAGCACTATACATTAAATACATAGTGAAAAATGTGAAATTGAAAATAACAGTCATGAGCAGGATTTGAACCTGCATCTCCTGGATACCGTCCAGATGCTTTGCTAATTCAGCCATCGTGACAATTGTTCCTGACTGCTAATTTCGATAACACATTCATACTTAACGTCTTTGGGTGACGCCTGCGCCATCTGTCGGAGGTATTTTCAAACATTATACTGACCAGGTAAACTTAATTTTACAATTAAGATTTTTACCTTATAATGACGCAAACCCTATAAATATTTAGATATTTTTATATAAATTTTTAGCATTTGTCATGATTAGCACTATACATTAAACACAAAGTGAAAAATGTGAAATCGAAAATAACAGTCACGAGCAGGATTTGAACCTGCATCTCCTGGATACCGTCTAGATGCTTTGCCAATTCAGCCATCGTGACAATTGCTCCTAACTGCTAATTTCGATAACACATTCATACTTAACGTCTTTGGGTGACGCCGCAAGTTTTTTTATTGTTTTTGTATGTTTTGTGTTTTTTATGTTACTGTTTTTTGTTGTTATTTTTATAACTTGATGTTAATATACACTTTTTACATCATGTTTACTTATTTTAATTGTTCGAAACTTGACGATATACTATATTAGTAGTAATATTATCATTTGGTACTAAAATATATAGTCTTTCAGGAGTTCCAACCCGAGATAAGCCAACATATAACTGAAAGCTAAAAGTACATGGCAGAAAAACAGTGCTTTCTCAGGTCAATGCCCATCAGAGAAAATGTTTGACCCTGGGACTTATTAATAGTGAGGGCAAAAGAGACCTTGACGGGTAACCTTTTAAACGGTATAGGTAAATCAGTCGGAATCATGGGTATCCGCGAAAAACAAAGTCATGTTGGAGGGTCTCAAGTTCCTTAAAAGCATGATAGGAATGCCAACTTTTAGCATAAGGTAACGTAGGGAGGTAAGCCAGAAGAACTCAAAGAATTTGAACATTCTTGAGGATAGTGCACTGTATCTTCAATATTACACACCGTGTCAATGGACTTATAGTGATTGACTTGACTGGGAATTTTTCCTAAAATTATTTTATTTATCTCATTTTATTTATTTTATTTATCTCATTTTATTTATCACATTTCTGGGTGAGACTATTGCCTGTTGGTGTTAGGACAGCAAATTTTTCCTTCTCCAAGATTCAGTAGTTAATGCAGAAAGTCGTTATCGTAGTTGTCGCTTTAGTGGGCTCTCATGTTTGTTCGTAAATTGAGAGTTTCAACGGAACTCCATAAGCATGATGATTTTAAGCATGCCCTGATGACATCGGCGCGTGTTGCTTTTGTTATTACTGGCAGCATTTGCCGAAAATCGCCCGCAAAAACAAAAGTAACACCACCCATATCAGCGTCTGAGTTTCTGATGTCTTTTAGCGTACGGTTCACGGCTCCAATATGAGCTCTATGACTCATGGTACATTCGTCCCATATAATTAAGGATGTATCTTGTACTTCGAATTTCCGTTCTAAAAACATATTTATAAAGATATATGTATAATAATACCATATGGGCTAAATAAGCTTCACAAAAATTATTTTTAATTCACAATTTTAACAGTAAAAGCAGTTATTGTGAGTCATCCGTAAGAGATAGGCATATGCTATCGCGAACTTTTTTACAGATTTTGATACGTTCTTTAATATTGTAGTACAATGTTTTGTTATATCCTCAATAGTTTCCGCAGCGCACGCGATGAAACAATTTTTTTACAACTTGGATTACATTATTCATGTTTAAGTAAAGATGCGTAATTAATTTTGGAAATTATTATAGCCTGTGACACTCCACAATAACGTAGCTTTCTATTGGTGAAATAATTTTGAAAATCGGTTCAGTAGATCCAGAGATTACCCCTTACAACGTCACAAACTTACAAACGTTACCTCTAGTATAGGATAGGAATAGTATAGGAGTATAGATTGCACTTGTAAAATAATATCTACAAACACATATAAAGAACAAACACTACTTTTAACACTCATTATATTTTTGATGCCATTTTAAACTAGTTAAAAAACTGCTTGAAAAAATCTGGCTTGGACGTCCGTTAGTTGTAGGTAATGTATGTTAACACGATAACGACCAAAATACTTTACTAATCGAGTCTTTTTTTTTCGTTTACGAATTATTATGATTAGGAATAGAGCCCTATTACTTTTCACGTTCTGATTCGATGTGGTTTAATTGTTATTAAATAAACAAAAAAATATTTTTGATATATATTTTAGCACTTGACATGCTCAGCTACTCTTCTCGCCCTCTATCGGACCGCCTGTACTAAAATACTCTACCAACGCCCTCTATCGGACCGCCTGTACTAAAATACTCTTTTTCCTTATTCACAAATTATAATTTGTACTTTAACAAAAAAATACTGAATATTTACGCTCGACGCGACACTAAAACCAGCGCCTTTCATAAGAACTACCTTTTTACGTACGCATAGCCACCGGTGATTTTACTATCGTCAACAGAACGCCGTTCGCCCGGCTGGTACCTACATTGTTTTTTGTTAAAAAAAAGTTCTTCCTTTGCTTGACGAACTGATGGTGTTTGTCAAGTATAATAACTATTTTATCCATAACAATAATTAAAAACACTAAACACACCTAAATAATAACACACCAACGGAATATTTTTAGCGGCGCTTCTTTTTTGCGTGGCCTTGGCGTGCGCGCGGCCCGGAACTGAGAGGTAGACCAATATAGAAGTAGTTCTTAACATTAACGCTAGATGGCGTGTAAGACATGAAACCCACATTAGTACTTTTTGAAATTAGCGCTATCTATGTGATTTATTGAAAACTACTTAGTAAGGCCAATACATTTTTAGTTACTTATCAAATAATCAATTTTATTTTGAAAAATGAAGATTATGGGGCGTGCAGTTTTGGATTTTCCAAAGTATTTTAAAAGTATATTTTCTTCTGATTAGTTTAAAAAAATACCTATTTTACAACTGTATTCTGAACACACATTTGATTGTGACTTTGAAATAACTACTACTATAGTCGTAAGTCAAATAAAATTTATTTCATACGATTCTTCAAAACCTTTTATAAAACTATTTACAAAGCAAAAGGCTAAGGAAACTGTCTGACAGCCGACTACAAAAGTTACGGAGTTGCTTTAATGTTTATAAAGTTTGCAAAATGGTTTTTATACTCGTAAATATTATCTTTGAACGTATTATGCAAGCATAAAGTGAGTAGTCTTTGAGAAGCTTTTAGCATAAACCGTCTCGTGTACCTACATCTGTACTTGTAAATACGAATACTGCGAAGCTGCCGCGGTGATCTAACGGTAGTGTATGCGACTGCGGATTATGAGGTAAACATAGCATTACGCCTGTATCCCGGAAGGGGTGGGCAGAGGTGTATTATTATACCCACAGTTCACCAACTTTGTTTTTAAATCCCAAGTAATAAGGGTCAAGCATATTGCCGTCTACCGGGCACATTTCCAAACTCCGGGCTGCTACTGAGAATTGGTCTGAAAAAGCTCAATAACACTGCCCGACTCGCGGATTGAACTCGAGACCTCATGTGCAGCAGTTTGTCTGTTTGTAGTAGTTAGGTTATATCTCATATTCCCGATATAGTAGTGGGATAAAATTTATACCTTCCAGTTTTTAAGTCTAATCGAGAGCTATCAAATAAAAAAAGTTGCCTCAAAATCCGTTTAGTAGTTCTTTCCTGATGCGTGAACGAACAAACAGATAAACAGACAAACAGACCAAAAAATCTAAATAAAATCGTTTTAACTCAACCGTTATTAGAACATTAACGATCTTCCTACAGATATAATTCTTCACACAATCCGTTCTTTTATTCGGTCGTCCTCTCCCAGAGTTGCCAGCCGCCATGTATCGAAAATAAGTAAAAGATTTTTTTGATCTATATTTTTTAGCATTTGACATGCTCCGCTACTTTTAAAGTACAAATTATTTGTGGATGGAAAAAGAGATTTTCTTTCTCTATTTTTCCTTATTCTCAAATAATTTGTACTTAAATAATTAAAAGCTCATAAAAATGTGAGACAACATACGCGTATGTACCGGATAACTTTTAGCATTGCATTATCGTTACGTTCATATTATAGAACATTACTATAAAACGTTGCTTAATGGATGCTTAGGCTTACCCTTTCAGCGTTGTAAATAAAATGTACGGCGTATTAATTATTCAGAATGCACCCAACACCTACTTAGTCCACGGTTATTTGCATGTCTTTCACGTCACATCGTGTGTTCACATAGTATCAAATAGGTATAGGTTATACGATTTGCAAATTTTACTTTTAAAATGTGTGTTGTGAGTTTATTGTATATTGTTGTGTTGTAACACAATGTAATGATAAAACAAATATAATGCTGTTTCCATTTTTTATTTTAGTATAGTTTTATAATATACTAGCTGCTACAACTTCGTCCACGTGGAATTTAATTATCTCTTTTTTGATGCAGATTCCGAATTATTTTTCCAATATAAAAGAATCCCGTCCAAATCGGTCTAACTATTCCGAAGTGGTATTCATTTATTTCTGGAATAGCGGGGGAGTGGGCAGCAGCACTCCTTCGAGTATTAACAACATCCACTGCGATCGCCAACCCGCCTGCCAAGCGTGGCGATTACGGCACTATCCTCCATTCTTGAGGAGGCCTATGTCCAGCAGTGGACGTTAAAAGGCTGATGGATGGATGGATGAATTCATTTATTTTTATGGGTTTTATTTTTTTACGCGGATCCCTAATTATTTTTACAAAATAAAATTAGCCTAAGTTACGCATTGTAACAACAGCTATCTGCTAGTGAAAGTCCCGTCCAAATAGGTCCAGCCGTTCCTGAGATTAGCCAGAATAAACAGCCAGACATATAAAAACTTTAAAAATGTGTTATAGGTAGCGTATATAGATTTTTTAAGTTTTAACATAACATGTTTTTTATATTATGTTTTATTAGTCCTGCGTATGTACCTATGACTTTTTTGTCCTACTATCAGTACCTATCCGCGACATCGGTTGTGTGTTAGTTAACAGTAAAAAAATATTACATATTGAACAAAAGTCATCGAGAAATCGATTATTGAATAATCCATTACGAATAGATAATTATATCTTTAATCTGTGTGTTGTTATCTTTTTTTCTATCGTTTTGACAAATAATAAGCCGGGAACGTTCTGATTCTTCTATTCAGTGATCTGTGCTGTGCATCATAATAATAATAGTTTGAGCTAATTATATAAGGTACCTAATGGCTATCTGGTAGGTAGTAGCAATAAAATGGGCTTGTGGTAGAATGTTGTATGACACTGTGATAGGGATCCATGTATATTTTAATAAAATATGTTTTAGGTAGAATCTTATTTCAAGTAAGATTAATCTCAGTTCTGCAATGAAATGGGGAACAGCCGCTCATAGTAGAATCCATGATCGAAGTAGCATTAGGCTTATGTTCGTATTACAAGATTATACGAAATTGTAATTGACGCATGCATACGGAAAAATAGAGAATAAACTGAACCATGAGTGTAAATTTGTCCACGTGGTGACGGACTAAGAACACAAGTGTCACCACCCCATTTTTCCCACGGGTGTCGTAAGAGGCGACTAAGGGAAGTAAGCAATTATCAACCACATCATGACAGGTGGTAGGGCTGGATACCAAGTGGGAGTACTCACGGGCCCGAACGGGTTGGTACCACCATCTCCCGTGTGACCGGCCATGAAGCACATCGTTGCGTGTTGGTTGTAGCAGGAGATAGCCGTTTATTATTTCATTTCATATCGGTGAAATGAAATGGTGAGCAACTGCTTAACAATACTGTCGGTATAGTTGAATCCATGAGCGACGGCTACCATTTACCATCAGATGGGCCGAGGCTCGTCTGCCACTACATGCAATAAAAAAAAAGGCTACTGTTTAGGCAACATGACTAAAACATCAATCTAACTCAAACTAATGGCTGGAGAGTGTAATGTAACATAAGCGTACTTTAAATGTATCCTAACTAGTATAGAGCTGTAACAGAGCTGTGCATTTAAGATATTTGAGAAAAAATGATTGTGTTAGGCTATATAGGCCTGGGTGTCTGAACAAAAAGCAATTTTTTTCCGATTTTTTGGCCGTTTGTCACTATATTTGTTCGCGCTTCACGTAAACACTACTTAATGGATTTTGATGCAACTTCTTTTATTTAATAGATATTGATTAGACTTAAAATCTGGTATACATTTTATTAATCGGAACCGCTATTATATCGGAAACCTGAAACACAAATTTAAAACTAGCTCTTGACTGCGGCGGAGCCACGGGCAAAGGCTAGTTATGTCATATAAGTGTCTCTTTTTTATTTGCTCTGTGTTCCTTTTTTGTTTGCTGTTAGGCTTAAAGTACGTGAAGTATGATGAAGTCTAAGCCAAGCATATATTCAAGCCATTACACGTCAGTGACTCTATACAAGTGTTCGTAGATCTCGATATACATACATCTCGTCAGATGAAGTGCGACATTGTTAACCTCAGGCAAAAATTAAATCATTTTTACAACTCGCTATGCAAACATGGGCGTTATTGCTGTTTTATATGACTAAAATGGCGTAAACGTCCGGGCTGTTAGGTTATTGCTTCCGTTTAAGCGCGTCGGTACAACAAAAATATATAAAAATGTCTGCATGTATTGTTAATATCCCTCATATATTTCTTGTAACTATTGTCTGGGTTATAAATGAGCCGAGCGATGCAATTGTTTTTTTAAATTTCAAAGGAATGCTTTTAACGTGTCAAGTAACTATTTTTTTTTTCGGACGTTAATGGCCTGGTGTTTTCGTTTGACTTTGGAATTGTCCAAATTTGAAACGAATTTCAGTTAAATATGTATGGCTGTTTTAATTGGATTTTTATTGCTGGCCGTTTTTCATGGGCCCCGGCTCGCTTTTCCTTTGATGAGTAATGTTGAGTGCTGCTTTTAGTCGTATTTTAGGGTTAAATGTACATATTTGCTGAAAACCGGCCGAATGTGTCTGTACTGAACGTTACCTAGTATGTTGTCCTCAAAATAAATAGGTAGGTACGTAGTAGTATAGGTAGGATGTTGAAATGATTTCTATTAAAAGTTTTTGTACAAATTTTGACGTTTCCTGAACATACAATATGTATATAATGTTTTCTAAAGATATTACTAAAATGAATATTATTTAACACATCAGATTTTTATTACATTATTGTATTGATGGTAATAGAAATATATACAATATAATGACAAATATAATTTAGTTATTAAAAAAACGCCGTACTCGGACGAATAATTGGTGTAGACAGAGAAGCACAAATAGAGATGTTCTAAGTCGATTATAACAGTATCGACTTACCGTAGCGAGAGTATTAAAAGGCTAAAATTATGTTAAATCATATGTATTTTAGATATTTTTATATATATTTTTAGCATTTGACATGCTTAGCACTATACATTAAACACAAAGTGAAAAATGTGAAATCGAAAATAACAGTCAGGAGCAGGATTTGAACCTGCATCTTCTGGATACCGTCCAGATGCTTTACCAATTCAGCCATCCTGACAATTGCTCCTGACTGCTAATTTCGATACCACATCATACTTAACGTCTTTGGGTGACGCCTGCGCCATCTGTCGGACGTATTTTCATACATTATACCGACCAGGTAAACTTAATTTTACAATTAAGATTTTACCTAATAATGACGCAAACCCTTTAAATATTTTAGATATTTTTATATATATTTTTAGCATTTGACATGCTTAGCACTATACATTAAACACAAAGTGAAAAATGTGAAATCGAAAATAACAGTCAGGAGCAGGATTTGAACCTGCATCTTCTGGATATTAGGTAAAATCTTAATTGTAAAATTAAGTTTACCTGGTCGGTATAATGTATGAAAATACGTCCGACAGATGGCGCAGGCGTCACCCAAAGACGTTAAGTATGATGTGGTATCGAAATTAGCAGTCAGGAGCAATTGTCAGGATGGCTGAATTGGTAAAGCATCTGGACGGTATCCAGAAGATGCAGGTTCAAATCCTGCTCCTGACTGTTATTTTCGATTTCACATTTTTCACTTTGTGTTTAATGTATAGTGCTAAGCATGTCAAATGCTAAAAATATATATAAAAATATCTAAAATATTTAAAGGGTTTGCGTCATTATTAGGTAAAATCTTAATTGTAAAATTAAGTTTACCTGGTCGGTATAATGTATGAAAATACGTCCGACAGATGGCGCAGGCGTCACCCAAAGACGTTAAGTATGATGTGGTATCGAAATTAGCAGTCAGGAGCAATTGTCAGGATGGCTGAATTGGTAAAGCATCTGGACGGTATCCAGAAGATGCAGGTTCAAATCCTGCTCCTGACTGTTATTTTCGATTTCACATTTTTCACTTTGTGTTTAATGTATAGTGCTAAGCATGTCAAATGCTAAAAATATATATAAAAATATCTAAAATATTTAAAGGGTTTGCGTCATTATTAGGTAAAATCTTAATTGTAAAATTAAGTTTACCTGGTCGGTATAATGTATGAAAATACGTCCGACAGATGGCGCAGGCGTCACCCAAAGACGTTAAGTATGATGTGGTATCGAAATTAGCAGTCAGGAGCAATTGTCAGGATGGCTGAATTGGTAAAGCATCTGGACGGTATCCAGAAGATGCAGGTTCAAATCCTGCTCCTGACTGTTATTTTCGATTTCACATTTTTCACTTTGTGTTTAAATCATATGTAATATGTTTAAAAAAAAATAGATTCCCATGAACACTTTTACTACAAATTCAATATACCTGTACCTACTTACGCGCGTTTTTAGTCCCGATTTTGTACTCGTCTCTTTTCTAAAGAGGTTTAGCTCATATTCTATCGGTCCAAAGCGGATACAGTGCTGGACATCGAGAAAAATTTACAGCCATGGTGCTGTAAGAAGTACTGTAGCTCAGTGGATTAAAGCACTTCCCCGGATAGGAAGGGATGCAGGTTCGATTCCCGCCTGTACTAAAATACTCTTTTTCCTTATTTACAAATTATAATTTGTACTTTAAGAGTAGCTGAGCATGTCGAGTGCTAAAATATAGATCAAAATGTTTTAAAAAATCACGCCATCAAATAGTATGAATTTTAATTGCAAAATTAAACTTACTATATTGGATTAATGCATGTAAATGCGTTCCGATAGAGGGCGTTGGTCGTTAAGACATATGTGAATAGGAGATTGGGTATGTCTAAAAGATAGTACTGTAGCTCAGTGGATTAGAGCACTTCCCCGGATAGGAAGGGACGCAGGTTCGATTCTTGAGTGTATTTTGTTTAACAAACACGTCAAGCAAATCCTCAGACTATCAAATAAATTTGACCAACACGTAAAATTTGACAAATAATTTGTTGGTCTCCAGGCGGCTTTAGATCTACTCGATCACACCAACTTAAACACACAACAAAACACTACTCACTTAGTCAATACAAATACATGTAAAACATTCATACCATACTAGGTACAAAATATTTTTATATAACGCACAAACTTGTAAGAAAAATAATTTAAAATCATCGATATCGATAATGCTACATTAAGCCGAAAAAATCCGGGGAATCCCTCAGTAAAAAGTGCCATGACTAGCGAATTTTCACGAAAAGAAAGGAAACGCGATAATTCCTGGTAATGAATATTTAATTATTGTTTTTGTTTTTAACGCTTTATCGTAAATTTTACGTAATTATTTCATTGTTTAACACGTTTTTCTACTTCGTTCGAGATTAGCTTTACTTTGTTAACAGTTTTTTTTTCTGAAATAGGAATTTAATGTTATGTTCACTTTCAAGTTGCTGCTGGCCAGCTATTAAGTTTTAATGTTTTAAAGGATAATTGAATTTTATTCTTCTTTGTCTTAGTTGAAATTTGTGTTTGTAAACTATTTTTCTGCAAGGAAAAGTTTATGGAAACAGCTCGCAATAGCTTTTTTGTTTTCTGGTATATAAAAATAATGTCTAATAATAAAGTAAATTACTTTAAGCTCAAAAGAATCCATAAGATATTCGTCTGTTTACTATATTTCTAGGTCACGTTCGCCATTGACAGCTTTTGCTATGAAAAATAGAGTGTATTAAAGATAACATTTTTAAATGTTATTTACTTTAGAGTAAGAATTGACGAGGTACAATTTTTTGATTTCATTCCTATTAAAACAACCTATTATTACTAATACTAAATACATCTATAAGTTGTCTAGCATTGAGTTTTATTAAGTGTTAATTTTTATCAAGTTCCATATATGAGTGTTTTGCTTTTCATTATTTAAAGTCTATAGTTGTCCCCACTTATTAGTAATAACCTCAAATCAGTAAATCCTAAAATATAGAGAAGTATGACGACACAAAATAGACCACAATCATTTTCAATGAACGTAGTATATTCCTATTTGAAGGTTCATAGACTATGACGAATACGAGCGCGTTAAACATTACCTTTGCTTACTAGACTGAATATCTGACAAACAGTTAGCTAGAAGCCAACATTGGCAAATATTTGAGTGATTGCCTATGTATTGTAGGATTTGCTTATTCACCCATTCAACTACTGTTAACATGTGTTATATACGATAACCAATACCCGAGTTTTCATGTTTAGAATGAGTACAAAACAAATAAATATCTGCAATATATTTTGCCGTTTTCTGATGGGTTTTTTTGGGATTTGTGACACGTGAAATAGAAAATTGATTGTTTGGAAATGGTGGATGAAAACGATTGAATGGATTTAAGGGTATCAGTACGCTTATAAAGAAAGCAGTTGTGATATTGAGGTTTATAATGTAATTCGAGTTTGTGTGCGGGTAATCTTCTCTTCTAGTTTATAAAGGAAAGATATTTGTTTGTTTCAAATGTAGTTACATAGATTTGTGAAGTAACAATATTGTAAAAATCGTAGATTTATTAGTATTGATGTTGCAGAAACTATAAGAATAAATCGTTAAACTAAACTTAAATCTGCATTGTTATAGAGAGTTGTTGAAATATGGCAGGAATACAGAAGTGATTATTAACATCATCCAAGAAAAAAGAAGGATTATGCCTACTACATCGTCTAACGAAATAAATTACTATCAGTAGATTGATTTTGTCGAATGTTACATGTAAATTATGACAGTGACTTTTTATTAACGTAAGATAATAACGTTAGTTTTAGTTCGTTGTTATTAGGCTTACATTGTTCTTTTTTCATATTTTCCATAGATTTACCAAGATGCACCATTCTGGAAATTTCGCGGGGCAAATTGCAGTGCAACTCGATGATCGCAAATATTTGAACTGTAGAGTGGGATTGGTTTTCCTTCTGCGTAGAGACTGTGTTTACATTGACGAATAAAAATTATTCACGATTCACAACCCGCGGATGCGATCTTACAAAATCTCAAAGAAAATTATTCTTGAAAAATATTGGCTCGGTTTGTTAGTATTGAATGCGGATAATTTTCTGGTACATTTTCATTTGCCAGATCCAGGTACGGCGTAATGATATTTATTGGACCGTGACGATTCGTGAAAGCTTTCGATCCATCATCATTAATGTCGAAATACGTTTTAAATACAGCGATAAAATTGATGAATCTGTATTTAGGCAATATTTTGTACGCATGTAATATACCAATTCTATTTGTATTCATTTTGGGGAATACAATATGTATTTATAAGTGGTATTGAGCTTAGATGGTTCTTTTTTGGGTGTGTGTATGTACATATTGTATTTTATCAAATAACAAGCTTTTATTTAAGACTTAATCCCCAGGATCTAAAATACTCGCAACACTGTAAAATCTTTTATAAGTGTGAAAGTTTGTGAAGATTGTCCGTTGAATGTTTGTCGGTCAATTACGCTTAAACGACTTGGGGCGGATACGACCAAACTCGAATTTATACAAGAGTAACTATACCAGGAATAATCTATTTCACGATTATATTATCTAGATAATCAACAGTAATTTTTTAGGACGAATATGATGAGGAAATTGGGATGACCAAATAGGCCTGTATGATAGCTCAGTGGAGAGCACTTCCCCATATTGGAAAAGACGCGGGTTCGATTCCCATCGTATGAAACATCTTTTTTGTTTATTCACAAATAATTTGTACCTTAATAAGTGGCGGAGCATGTCAAATGCTAAAAAATATAGATCAAAAATATCCATAAATAGGTTAAACAGCAACGGAGACGCTACACATCCCTGTCTAACACCCTTTCCGATATTAAACCATTCAGTGTATGTCCCGTTTATCCTTACACAAGCTCTGGAATCCTTGTAAATAATCCTTCAGCCCGGAGTTTGGAATTGTGCCCGGTAGACGGCAATAGGCCCCTATTACGTGGGACTTAAACATAGCTGGCGAACCGTGTGTGTCTAATATACCTTTGCCTACCCTTTTGGGGATATAGGCGTGATGCTGTTTCTTAGAATAGTTGGTTAAACGTAAAATTGTTTTAATCTCGAGTAAGTAGCGATTTATTCTAGGAATAATATTTATTTCTATTTGGTCAAATCTGCCCTATGGGGATTTAGATGAAATTTAATAGGTAGATTGATGAGACATTGGATTAACATTTACTTTAGGATCACTATTTTTTGCAAATGACCTAGCAATTAAATTTGATTTTTTGAAATAAAACTACATTTACGGAATCTATCGCGTTTACTTGATTTTACTACTATCCCGACGTTTCGAATACTTTACAGCATTCATGATCACGGGTGGACTTAGATGATAGACGTCCAAGGCTGATATGTTATTTCAACGGTCAGCTTCAACATAGTAGTTTTATTTCAAAATGTGTAACATTCGCGTAAATATCAGAAAGTATTAATTAAATTTGATGTACCTACAGATATACCTATTATGGCTTTGATAATTACAGATTAAGTTTTTACTCCGATAATAAGTTCTTGGGGATATGACAATGTCTTAACAACTCTATGGACCAAATGTTCAAGATTTGCGGTATTCTAAGACTAAAATATATTTTTGTAGTTAACTGATCTGTCATCGTGAACTATGACTTATTATTTTTTTTGATTCTATTGTGAATTTCCGTTGTCTTTATACTATCAGGATCTGTAAGGAGTTCTTATCACATGCTTTTAAGACATTATGATCTTTGAATAGGAAGGTTAAATGTATCATAAATAATAAATTCCATTTCTATCTTACCTCCGGCTCCATCCCTTGTTCCTAGAACCGAAGCTATTTGAGGTCTCTCCTCATTAATAACCAGCTCAGCTTGTTCGCTGTACACTGAATGGACAGTGGAAATGCAGGTCAGCCTAAGCTGGCCACGTTCGAAGCTGTCTGGCCTGACCATGAAAGAAAGCTGACTAATTGATGCCACCTGCAATGCGAAATGAACAATCTCCATTATAAAAATGATTGTGTTGTTTCTAATTATTAAGGCTAATAATGTTTAATTAATATCCTTAAAATCATAAACGTACAGTGCATAATAGTATTATCAACTATTACAGTCAACAGGCGAAGACAAAATAAAATTAAGTTTACACTTTAAAGGACGTTCGTGCTAAATACTTATACGGGCATATGTAGTGGCATGGCAACGAGGCGTTATGACCTTTTTTGGGAAGCACTGGACAATAAAAGTAGGTGAATGAGGCCCAAGGAACTTTAACCTTAAATGCCGTCTGCAGTGCCTTAACCTGCTTACCTCATTCGTAAGCTGTATAGTGTATACATGCCTAGTGCAGTAGTCCTAAGCTGGAATCGTCTTTTTACAACAAAAACAAAGCTTTTGAAGTTACCTTGTTTGATGTTTCAGGCGTTGGCATCGGATCTGTGGCATCTTCTTCCAATGAGCTCTCATGATGTCTCGGCGATGGAAGCACTACTGTGTCCTGACTTGGTAATAGCTCGCCCTCCTGCAACAAATATAGTTTTGTTTGTACCATGTCACTATTTATTATAATCTACATTATTTAGAAATAAATCACTGTAGTATTTAGTGTAACAGTGAAGCCGTCATATCAGAATTATTAAGGATAAAGGGAAATCTAAGGAAATAACTATATTCTTTTTAACCTGTCTAAATTGATCAGAGATAGTAAAAAAGACACTAATATAATACAATATGTAGAATTTTAATAAGTTATATAAGAAAACTTAGAAATATAGGCACTATAATTAAGGCTTGTATTTTTAAGAAACCTATTTTTAAAAATAAGTAGTAATATTATATAAATCTTTATAAATCCTCACTAATTTGTTTGTTTTTTACATGTTGGCCGTAACTACTCAATTTATCATTATGAAATTGCTACAAAAACACAAAAAAAAAACATAGCATCACAACTGTATCCCCGAAGGGGTAGTTAGAGGTATATAGGCAGAGGTATATTTGTCCGTGTGGAGACGGACTAAGAATACAAGTGTCACGACCCCATTCTTTCCCACGGGTGTCGTACAAGGCGACTAAGGGAAGTAAGCCATTATCACCCATTGCATTACTGGTGGTAGGGCTGGGTACCAAGTAAGAGTACTCACTTGCTATCAGGCCCGAGCAGGTTGGTACCACCATCTCCTGTGTGACCGGCCATGAAGCATATTGCTGTGTTTTCGTTGTAGCCGCTGTTAATTTGTTCATTTCATATACCTAGTATGTGAAATGAAATGGTGAGTAGCGGCTTGACAGTACTCTCTGTATAGTGGAGTCCATAAGCGACGGTTACCATTTACCATCAGCTGGGCCGTGGCTCACCTGCCACCATTAACAATAAAAAAAATACACACCCATGCTACGCCAACTATGCTGAGAATTTTTCTTTTTGCGAAACGCTCAAAAAGCTCAATAGCACTTGCCCGACCCTTTTTTTTTTATTAAGGTGGGTTATAAAGTGCCTAACTACACACCCCGTCGTTCGGAGCAATGAACAGGGTAGTGTAGGCCCCTCACCCACTAAATAAACCCGCCGTGTGTCGTTTCTCCGTCTGTATTGGCAGGCCACTGAAACTATGTTTCATTACTTCAGTGGTGGCATTCGCCCGACCCGGTGATCGAACACGAGACCTAATGATCAGCAGTCGCTCACGCTACCGCTCCACCATTTATTTATTCTTCAAAGTACAGAGATGAAGATAGGCTTTTACGCCGGATAAATACAGAGTTCCTATGGGATGGCTAGTTTAGTACAGACATTATTTACGAGCTAGTTGATAATGTATTAAATTACAAGTGGATGTTATTGATAAATTAACAACAAACTTAAAGACATTAATATAACAAATTGCCTCTATTATTAAAAACGTTTAGTAGAAAAACTGAGTTATTTAGTTATGAATCAAGAACCTTTGCCAAAAACAACGCTTTGCTCCATAATGAATATGTTTACGACACCGAGACGGTCGGAAGCCGCCCGGTACTTTGCTACATCGTTAATCAATGCCAAAAACCAATTAGAGAATAATATTTGTTTTCCGAAATTTGTGGTAAAATTTCCAATCCTGGACTACACTTAGCTAATTGTTCTTTGAACTGTGATTGTTTCAAGTGCGATAATAACTTTGAGGTTGATGAATCAGTCTTTGGTGTACTGATTATATTTACTATGGGTATCTATATAAGCTCTTTATGAGACCTGGAGTACATATAAGGATTTGGAGTATTTTTATTGAATATTAACACTATCATACCTACTTAGTAATTTTCTACTATTGAATAACTAAAAGCGGCTACTGTATGGGTAAAATATATGTACGAGTATGTTCTGTTCGAAAATCAGGTAAATTATTTTATTTCTTACAATTTATTATATTCTTAGATATTTTGTAGCAATAGATTACCTAGAATCATTTTTTTGAGCTTAAACTATAACCTGACCTTTATATATACAATAAGTCATGTAGAATATAAAAGCATTTTTTTAATTAAAATTCCGACCCTGAAGTAAATTAATAGCACCTATCCAGTGCGTTTACTTGTATGATAGTTGTCGAATTATTCGAATTATCAGTATAGTAGAAAATCAAGTAAATGCTATGTGTTCTGTAATACCTTTTATTTTATGCTTAATATATAATGCTTAAATATATTGCTCGCGGCTTCGTCCGCATGGACTTCAGAATATGAATACGTTAGTCTAAGGATGATTCCTATGCAAAAATTACTATTCCAGAGTAACTATCCATTTTTCCGGGATAAGTAGTGTCTTATATCCTATTCTATATTCTGAACTATATATATGCTAAATTTCATGATGATCGGTAAAACAGTTATGATGTGAAAGCGTAACAAACAAATAAACAAACAAACGCACTTTCGCGTTATGACTCATGGATTCAACTTTACTAAAAGTACTGTAACTGCTCACCATTTCATTTTACGGATGTGAAATATAAGAATGAACGCCTATCTCCCGCTATAATCATAGCACACCAAGGTTCTTTATGATCAGTCATCGGGAAGACGGTGGTACGGACCCCCTCGGGCTCAGTGACAAGTGTATAATCCCACTTGGTACCCAACCCTATCCCTGGTAATGCAATGGGTGATAATTGCCAACATTAGTTGCCTCGTGCGACGCCCGTGGAAAATAACGGGGTGGTGACACTTGTATCATTTTTCTGTCACTACAGCGACTTATGTACTATCTTAAAACTAAGCACAGTTTCAAAAATAGGGTTGCAAAGATCTTTATTAACATTAAAGTGAAAACATTTTTAACGACCGCACAGATGGCGGAGTGGTTTAGATACCGGCCTCCCAACCGAGTGTTGTGGGTTCGATTCCCACACAGGACAACTCTTTGTGTGATCCAGAAATGGCTGTTCTGAGTCTGTGTGTCCGTGAAATTGTAGGTCTCTCGCGATACAAAAATTATTTCTTAGTGCAGGGTGTTGTCTTTGTGGGGTGTTGTGCCGGTTTACCTCCTAGTGGTGCACCCCGGGCAACGTCGGCAGTCGCCGGCGGCTAAAGTTCCGGACAGGATGGGTCTCTGCGTGTCCCTCTGACTCAGCAGAGGGCACAGTGGATAGACCAGGCGTCGGAGTCGGTGGGACCAGTCTGGCTCCCCGGGCTCTGGAGAGGGGGGACAGCGGGGCCACAGCGGCTCCCCATCCCAAATCGTAAACCTGATCGGGAGTCTGTGGTTACGTCTCGCGGGCTCACAGGAACGAGGGTCTTGGCTTAATCGCCCGGACCGCGAGGAAGACAACCTCTATAAAAAATTACCCCGAATCTCAAGTTCTGGCGCGCGGCGAGGAGATGCATGGCTGATGGGTAGTTCAGTCTTGAGCGCGCCCCCAGCCAGGGTACCTGCGGACCCCCTGTGTTGGGTTACAAATGTACGCTTACCCGGGAATAGAGAGCTCTACCCGGACCTCCTTTCTCCCACACTCGTGGTAACAAAATGGAAAATTGTTACAATAATAATAAATCGACAGAGTTAGGTGAAAATCCTGATGCCTCAGCCGATAGGGATCCGGCTGTAAATGCGGCTCCTACTAGTGCAGCTGCGCGTAAAACACGCGGCGGCAGAAAGTCCCGCAAGGGCAGGAAGGCGGGAGCATCCCAGTCTTCAAGGGACGGCTCGGTGACAGGCAGCACGGCTTGCACTTCAGCCGCTGAGATGTCTGCCGCCTAGGAGGGTGGCCTGACTAAGGCTGCCGAAAGTCAGTTGCCGCGGCTGGCAGAGGTCGTGGTGGTGTTGGAGTCGCACCCGTCGCGTTTCTGGCGCAAGCGCACCCTATCTCAGGGGGGCGCTGCCTCGGAGTTCGACCTGAGCTCGACAGAGATGCCCCCCCCTAAAATACCTGCAGCGGTTAGGGGTCGAGGCATCAGCCGGCCCGGGACACCAATACCACGTGCCGTCTCAGTGAACAAGACTGAGACGTTACAGTTAAGGAGAACGGAGGCGGAGCAAACAGCAGAGGAGAGCTTGGCGCTCCTCTCGGGGAAGCTCCGTCTTCCCATTGACTGCAGCGGGCCGCTTTCAGCGGCAAAAATTGTAGAAAGAGCCGCGGACAGCGTGGCCATAATTTCAACGGTGGCCACGGGCTCGAAGTATATGTAAGGAAACTTTGTCCGGGGACTAAAAATCGCCGCCACAGAAATGTCCAACGTGGTGGAGCGGCTTGTGGCGGAGGTAGCTGACCTTGGAGTGCGGAACCAGCACCTGGAGACAGCGGTCGAGGAGCTGCACAGAGGGATGGCCAATATGAGAGCCGGGCTCCCTGAGGCTGTCCGAGTGCTTCAGCTGCCGGATTGCGGGTTGAGCTTGTGCTCCCCGCAACCGCCTCAGCTCCGCCTGCCGTTCAGTCGGGCGCTGGACCTGAGCTGGAGGAAGGAACGCTCCGTACAATCATCGACCGCATTGATGCGGTCTTTGGTCCGCGGATTGAGGCCCTAGCCGCAAGATTGCCACCGTAGCCTCGACTACGGCCGCCACTGGCGGCTGACAAAAGGAATGCTGCAACGCCCTCAGCAGCAACAGCCCTTCTATGCCAGGGTGGGCACGTTTCATTTGCTGCGACAGACCGCCACACCCTCGCGAACTGTAGTCACACCCCCTCCAAAGGCGCCCAAACACAAAAAGAAAAGGTGCTGACTAAAGAAAAGGGCCTGACTTACGAGGCCATCCTGAAGCGTGCCCGGCGGGAGATAAACGTCTCCGAACTCGGGGACGTTTCCGCTCGCTCCCGCCAAGCCCGGACAGGTGCTCGGATTTTCGAGTACCTGGAGCCAGAGGGTGCCAAGACGGCCGACGCGATGGCCACAAGGCTGCTGGGCTTGTTCCCGGCTGAGAGTGGTGTCCGGGTCGCCAGACCCGTGAAGTGCGCAAACTGCGCATTTCAGGGCTAGACGATTCCGTGATGGCGGAAGAGATCCGGGAGGCAATCGCCTCGAAAACCGGGTCTCCCAGCAGCGCCGTCCGGGTGGGCACCATTCGCCCTGGTCCAGGTGGTGTGGGTGCCATCTGGGTCTCGTGCCCTGTCGTGGCGGCCAAGGATTTCGTCGCCGCCGCTAGGCTTCTGGTGGGCTGGAGCGCCACGCGGGTAACCGCGTTGGAGCCCCGGCCTGCCAGGTGCTATAAGTGCATGGCGGTCGGTCACACCCAACCGCTGTGCACAAACTACTTCGACTGCAGTCAGTTCCGCTGCGGTCAGGCAGGGCACCAGGCGGCGACCTGTACTGCCACTCCACCCTGCCCCACATGCGCGGCGGGCAACCACCCCGCCAACCACTGCATGGGGCAGGTGGGGTGCAGGCCTCCGACCAAGTCAGGCCCTAAGAAGGGGGTGGGCAGCCAATCGGCCCCGGCTGTCCAACCCAGCGCGGCTGGACCGCCGCAGCGCATGGAGGAGGATGTCGTGGTCTAGTTTATGGACCACGACTCTATCCTCCTCTAAGGGAATCTCGGCCGCTCCGCCAGGGCGCAGAACCTCTTCCTGCAATCCATGGCGGAGCGGTCGATCGGTGTTACCGTAGCCGCGGAGTCCTGCATAGTCCCCGATCGCCCCAATTGGGTGGGTAGCGGGGATTACTCCGTATATGTGGCGGCTGAATGGGGAGGGGTCACGCTGTATGGCTGTTGGCGGTGTCGCTCGACATCGCCAACGCCTTCAATAGTCTACCATTCGGCTGCATCAAGGAGGCACTCCGGTACCATGGAGTGCCCCTCTACCTAAGGCGGCTGGTGGCAGACTACCTCGACGGCCGCAGCATCCTCTTCATGGACCGGAAAGGGGACGTTGTAAGGAGTGCTACGTCGTGCGGCGTCCCACAGGGTTCGGTTCTAGGACCGCTCCTGTGGGACATCGGCTACGACTGGGTCCTCCGTGGCCGGCTCCCCCCCGGGCTGGGCGTAATTTGCCACGCAGACGATACGCTCGTCACAGTCCGGGGCGGGACCCTCGTGGAGGCGGCAACGCTGGCCACCTCAGGTACCGCGGAGGTGGTCAGGCGGATCGAGGAGCTGTGGCTTAGTGTGGCCCTTGAAAAGTCGGAGGCCCCGCTCTTCCATGGGCCCCGACGTGGCCCACCCGCCAGCGCCTTGATAACGGTCAATGGTGTGGGCTTGCCAATCCAGGTCCACACCAAATATCTGGGCCTGGTATTGGATGGACGGTGGCACTTCGACGAGCACTTCCGCCGTCTTGCGCCAAAGCTCGTCGGCATGGCGTCCGCCCTCGGGCGACTGATGCCGAATTTGGGCGGACCGAGTCTCGCGTGTCGACGACTCTACGCGGGGATAGTACGGTCAATGGCACTGTACGATGCGTCCGTGTGGGAGGAGTGCCTGGCCGCTCGCAATGAGGAGGCCCTTCTGTGGCGTCCACAGAGGGTCGCAGCGGTCAGGGTAATACGCGGGTACCGCACGGTCTCGTACGATGCAGCCTGCGATTTGGCCGGAACCCCCCCCCCCCCCGTGGGATCTGTAGGCGGAGGTGCTCGCCGACGTTTATCGGCGTCGACGGCGCGGGCGGGGAGCAGCCGCCTCTCGCTGTGCGCGATTTTAACGTGGCGGGAAGATGCCCGCCGCGCCTCCATCGCTGGCCCCGGGCTGATCTCTGGAGCGCTCCCACGGCGTTTCAGCCAATCTTGGAAGAATGGGTAGGGCGGCAACACGGGATCCTCACCTTCCGGTTGGTGCAGGTTTTGTCGGGGCATGGCTGCTTCGGCAAATACCTGCACACGATCGCTAGGAGGGAGACGACCCCAGGCTGTCACCACTGCAACTGCGGCGAGGACTCGGCGCAGCATACGCTCGAGTCATGCCCGGCCTGGGATGTGCAGCGCCGGGAACTCGCTGCAGTCATAGGCGTGGACCTGTCGCTGCCGGTCGTTGCGCAAGCGATGGTTGGCGTGACAGGGCCTGGACCGCGGTCACCGCCTTCTGCTAGGCTGCCATCTCGCGGAAGGAGGTGGCGGAGAGGGCCCGGGAGGAATCTTCCTTTGCGGACCCGATTCGCCGACGGCGCGCGGGGCGGCGTGCGCGCTTACCTGCGCCTGATGCCGCCCTAGCCGAGGCTGCGGACGGTGGGGTCGGGGGTACCCTGCCGTCCGCGGAAGCCTACCGTGAAGGTGTGCCGCCCAAGTGCGCGGGGCGTCGCACAAGAGAGGGTACCCGAAGGAGCTGCCGCTTGTGGATCGCGGTCGAAACGACGCGGTACCCGTGATCCGCCGTAGCAAGGGCGGGTGAGGGCGAACGGTGGGTTCTTAGTGGGTGAGAGCCCCACACTACCCCGTTGTCTCTCCGGGCAGCGGGGTGTGTGGTAGGACATTATTGCAACCTAAATAAAAAAAAAATATAAAAAAAGGGTGTTGTCTTTGTAAATAAAATAAATATAATTTAGTAAAGCTTTTTTGTTGTTAACTTAATTCTTCATAGAAAAATGCTTCCTTCAATTTATTTTTATGACGTAACATAATATTAGTAGAGTCCCTCACCTGTATAGTGTCAACAAAAGGCCCAAATGCCTTCCATGGACTAAATATTATATTACTATGTTCATCGCCTGGCACTGGAGTGCTTCTTGAATGATGTGGGGCATCTATGGACACCACAGGGCTTGGCAGGATTCTTTGTTGGATTATTGGCTTGCCTTGAATCTGTTGGCAAATAAAAAGAAAATAAGAATAAATAACTATTGCCTACACAGCTGCAAGATGGAATGGTATGATACTAACTTCCTATGTTCTAAGTCTTGGTATAATTATAAGAAACTTAGAATTAATAATATTAGTATTAGAAATTAATTTCTCTTAAGTTCTGTCCTCTAGAGTGATACTATATTTATACCTATTCGGAAGTACACGCGGATTACGACATCTAAAAAGGAATTTTATTATAAAGGGGAATTGGGTGTAACCGTCGGCTGCTGCGATGGCTTAGCGGTCTAGAGCACTTCCCTGGATTGGAAAGGACGCAGGTTCTAATTCCACTCGCAAAACAGCTCTCTTTTTCCACTTTCAGTAATACTGCCAGTAATACTCAGCTACTTTAAATATGTCAAATGCTAAAATATAAATCAAAATAAAAAAGGATCTAGTAAAAATAAGTTTAGAAGAAAAAAAATCTGCTCTTTTAATTAACTATTCGTCCGACGCAAAGGCCGAACAGCTTGCCTTTGCGTAGTTTTACATTAAAACTTTAGCTCAATAATTAGTTACGGAGGATTAATTGGAGCAAACTCGTTATAATTTTCCGTAACAGTCAGTGCAACTAATAGGCCCGTTTTAATTATTACACAAATGTGTTTCCGTAAGAGGCTTTTCGGTTTGAACACGCGTGAGGGCAAAATGAAATGGGTATTGCAGATGGGTGGGTCTCAATTTAGGAACCAATTTAGAGCTATAACTAAAAATGTTATGCGATAACGAACACAATACTTGTGTTAAATATAGTTTTCTCTTGTTTCTATTATAAATATTGACGAATCTAGGGACTATTTTTTCTTCCGAAGCCTAGACCTGGGTTCACAGTAATCAAAAAATTATGAACAGACATAATAATAGGTCTTTACCTATGAAATTGCTGTTCTGCAGTACTGGCCATTTCAGATCAAAATAATTTTTGTTTGACTAGGAATTCTAACTTCAATTTAATTTTGATTTAAAAACCTGGAATTCAATTTCCAAACGTAGTCATTTGTTTATTGATTATTGTTATGTTTTCATAGCAATTGAATTTTTTTCGTCATTATGGATACGTTAATAAATTCAAGTAATTATGGAATATGAGCAAAGCGGCATAAACGGCACGCAACATCAACGAGGTTTACGGAGCTAACACTACAAACCAACGCACCGAAAGTGCTCTAACTTCTAAGCAATCGCACTGACCAATAGCCATTCCCAATCTCCACATCACATTTATCTGTACAAGCCCTTCCTCAGATTGGAAAGGACGCAGGTTCGATTCCCACTCGTACTGAAGTTCTCTTTTTCCACATTTCACAAATATTAGTTCTTTAAAAAAAAAGTAGCTGAGCATGTCAAATGCTAAAATACAGATCAAAAATAATTAAAAGCTGTGAAAACGGTTTTGTTCAATAACGATTAGCCGTTACTTCAAAATCATAAAATATTATTTTACTAGTAGTAGTTATGAAACACAGAAAAAATAAACTAGTCATGAAACACAGAGAAAATATTTACTAAGTACACCTTTTTATATTTATAAAAACCCTTTATTAGACGATCAGTCACTGCTATAGTGTCCCAGCTCTAGATAGCGACGATAGAGACGTCGTATGATTGAGTGTTACATCGTTCATTGCGTACTACCGTTAGTGATGTGACCATTTAATATCGACAACAAACTGCTGTTATATTCGATCACAATGTATCACAGCCCGAGAGATCGACTGCTTGTAAAGTCTGACCAGATAGGTGGACTATTGCCTTAAAACCTCCCCCTCTGAGATGCGGCCCATGACCAGCAATGAAACAATAATTGATTGAAAACTAGATGCTTTCCCGATTGCGTCAATATGTATATGGATCCATACTTTAAAAAAGGTTTAAGTTTTTTGATGTGAATACTTCTTTAGCCGGGCTTAGCAATTTTTGGTAGGGAAAAAGCTTATGGGTTCGCATTACCAATGATCTCGACTTGCTCGTGACGTATTGCGCTTACGTTAGACTAGTGACGTGTAGTATAGCGACCTGTGTACTTGTATACACTAATATATTGTATACACTCAATTGTATCATATTCGTCTGACTTTTCTTTTTGGATGGATAAAACCTCGTGATTCGCGTCACCGTTATACTATAATAGCAGTAAGTGAAGTTATGTTGACTGCTTTAAAAGTTCAAGCATTATTTTGTGTATATTGTGCATTGTTTTAACCTGTCAAGGGTACAATGTTTTTTTTCTTTTAAGTTTTCACTTCTGTCAGCTGTCCTCATGACTGCCTATGTATTTTTTTTATTTGTAATTTATTAGTTCTGAGTTGAGATTAATTTAGCACGTTTCATTCTTTTTTTTACTATCAAAAACCGGTTTTAAAACGGAGGTTTAAAGAAACTATATTAATGGGTCTCCACTGAACTCATAATGGATTCCATTGCACAGTATGCAGATACCTCATCAGTGCATTTTTATAAAATCATTACCAGCTGCAAGTTCCATACAATTACTATAGATTCATGATTTATGTTCAGTGTTTAGTTATTTTAGCATTGTAAAAGCGTCTTGTAAACTTATATAATAAAAAAATATAAATTAAAAATAAAGCAATGTATCAATATGTGTCGCATCTAATAAGCCTTATTTTAATTTTATTGCTACCAATAAATTTAACCCTCATCACAATCCAGAACAATTTATTAACGAAAACAGTTTTATCGATAAACAATAAATCCATCACTATGTATTAAGCGAGCAATGTCAGGGTTTATTATGAACGGAACTGTCATCGGATGCCTATTACGTCCAATTCCCTCATAAATTCCAGTACCAAGGCTCTCCTGTTATGATACATTTCTACCAATTCCTTATACCTAGAAACATTAATATTATTAGTATAATATCTACCTATACTATACATTTTATTTGATAGGAAAGCATTGTCCGTTTACATCGTATCATTCGCATCAAATGAGAAACATTTTTGCAGAGGAGTGTAGAGTGGGAACAATTTTAAAAAAGGTTCAATTTCCTATATATTTAATGTTCTTTGTTTTTAGGTCTTTATTTGCCCCTTTCTTCATCGATAATAGGAGGGGAATTTCTGTTATAATATACGTACATATCAATGGATGGAATTAAGTGAAGAAATATAAGCGTGGTTAGCTATAATCTCTTACGTCTTCCTATTAACTAATATAGGCATTTGACACTTGATATGAGATTCTTAGTGTATATTATTCGCCGTTGAAATCATTAACAAAGTCCTTAAATAATTAAATAACTATGTTATATTAAACACAAAGTGTGAAGTCGAAAAGAACAGTCACGAGCAGGATTTGAACCTGTATCTCCTGGATACCGACCAGATGCTTTGCCAATTCAGCCATCGTGATAATTGCTCCTGATTGCTAATTTCGATAACACATTCATACTTAACGTCTTGGGTGACTCCTGCGCCATCTGTCGGCAGTATTTTCATACATTATACTGACCAGGTGAGCTTAATTTTAAAATTAAGATTTTTACCTAATGAATGACGCAGCCCTATAAATATTTAGATATTTTTATATATATTTTTAGCATTTGACGGTATCCAGGAGATGCAGGTTCAAATCCTGCTCGTGACCGTTATTTTCGATTTCACATTTTCACACTTTGGGTTTAATGTACGAGTATATGGCTAAGCATGTCAAATGCTAAAAATATATTTATATAAAAATATCTATATATTTATAGGGCTGCGTCATTAATTAGGTAAAAATCTTCTGGTCGGTATAATGTATGAAAATACTGCCGACAGATGGCGCAGGCGTCACCCAAGGCGTTAAGTATGAATATGTTATCGAAATTAGCAGTCAGGAGCAATTGTCACGATGGTTGAATTGGCAAAGCATCTGGCCGGTATCCACGAGATGCAGGTTCAAATCCTGCTCGTGACTGTTATTTTAGATTTCACATTTTCGCACTTTGTGTTTAATGCATGTATTTCGTTTCAAAATGTGTAATCAAGGTTTCACTTTTTAATATTAACTGAACATTTTTGTTATTAAAAATTAAGTACATCCTAACAAAACAGATTGCTGACTTAGGATAAATATAAAAACTCAAACAAATTTGCAACAGGTTTTTTCAATTAACATGGGATTAATAAGATTACGGTATGTATAGGTACCAGGGATATAATTGAAAAAAGATATTGATCAAATAATTTCTTCGTTTATCCACGTGGCTAACGTAGATAAACCAATAAAGCCTTTGATTTTGCCGATAGCAAAAAAGTTTTTTTTTTTATTATATCAGTATTAGATTAACCTATATAGGTATGTATTATATAATAGCAAAATCTAGCTCCCTCTCTAATCTTAATACGTCACTCAGCACAAAACTTTGTATAAAAATAGGATCTATCCCGCAGGAACCCTTAATTTTTCTGAGATAAACTATAGCCTATGACCTTTTCTACCCGGACTATAATGTATACCAAATAATGTGATGATCCGTTAAGTAGTTAGGGCATTAAGAGGTAACAAACTTCATATTTACCATTCTGATCTGCATTTTAGCACTTGACATGCTCAACTACTTTTAAAGAACAAAGTATTTGTTCTTTTGAATATATTTTCTATACATTAAACACAAAGTGAAAAATGTGAAATCGAAAATAACAGTCACGAGCAGGCTTTTCGATTACACATTTTTCACTTTCTGTTTTATGTATAGCGCTAAGCATGTCAAATGCTAAAAATATATATAAAAATATCTAAATATATTTTCTATTTCTTCAATAAATTTATTCAGGTTTTTTTTTTTGGTAAATATTAATTGAATTTATTTTGATTTTGAAAAAAAATACTGCACGAAATTCAACGGATCCCGTATAGTCATGGACAAACCTATTATTCATCCATCAGCCTTTAAGGATCTTTAACTTTTGTACATAGGTATCCCTAAGCGAGCAACATAACAAGCGGCCCTGTGCAGACGGCATTCAACCAGTCCCCAGGGCTTAGACAGAATCGTGGTGCATGGCTTTTCTACGTAGCGCTGTCCTACACGTAGTCGCTACTCGAGCTTTTTTCCCAACGGTTGTTGGCTCGCCGAGTGATGTCGCTTGCCCATTGCCACTTCAGTGTGCCAACTTAGTATGTCGGTCACTTCTGTTCTCTTATCATTCATATTACGGAGATACGCTCCGTAATATGGATTCAATCACGGAGGATACTGAATATAGCCCGCTTCATGGTACGCTGGGTGTCTTTGAGCCTTGATATAAGGCAAAAGGGAAATCTATAGGTACTTATTTTTTTATGTTAAGGCGGGAAAAAAATTACCTAACCGCACACCCCGTCGTTCGGGGCAACGAACAGGGTATGGTGGGTATGCACCCACTAAGAAACCCACCGTGTGTCATCTCTCTGCCTTTATTGGCGGGCCACTGGAACTATGTTACATTCCTTCGGTGGTTAATCTATAGGTACCTACTGGTCAAAATTTCATAAAATGTTGGCGACAATTTTGATAGAAGAATTCGTCGGTCATACGCGTTTCAAAAATATGCCCGCTAAACATACACACATACCGATGCATCTAGTAACATTTTGTTATAAGGGTGTAAAACATAACTTACATGTTTTTTTATTGCTTATTGTGGCAAATGAGTCATAGACCACCTTATAGTAAGCGGTAACTACTGTTAATGGACATAGTAAGAGTGTCAAGCCGCTGCTCACTATTTGATTTTTTTTATATTGCATATAGAGGCAGACTAGCCCCGGTCCATCTGATGGCAAATGGTAACAGTCGCTCATGGACTCAACTATACCAAGAGTATTGTGAAGCCGCTGCTCACTACAGCCAAAACGCAAAGCTGTGCTTCATGGCCGATCACACGGGAGATGGTGGTACCAACCCGCTCGGGCCTGATACCAAGTGAGTACTCCCACTTGGTACCCAGCCCTACCACCAGTCATGCAATGGGTGATAATTGCTTACTTCCCTTAGTCGCCTCATAAGACATCCGTGGGAAAGAATGGGGTGGTGACACTTGTATTCTTAGTTCGTCACCACATGTTTATAAATTAAAGAATGAATGGCTATCTTCCACTACAATCAAATACACCAAACACTTATCGGTCACTCGTGAGACGTTAATACCGACCCGTTTGGGCCCGAAAACACGTAAGTACTCCAACCTGTATGCCTACTCTTGAATTTAACTCCGATCGATCGACATTGGGATTTTGACGTTTGGTAACCTTTAATACAACACTAGCGCCAATTTTTTATAGGATTGCGTGGCTATTTCTTGGAATTAAATGGGATTGGAACCTGTTTTGGAAAGCATTAGACGCTACTTTTAAGGTTATTTTGACAGCTGCGTATTGGGTAAATCCATGGGGTAAATATTGTTTTCGGATGCTTTATAGATTGAGATTTTTCCAATGGCAAAATTGTAGCTGGTATCTAGTTTTACCAACGTTTCCGAGTTTTATGCATATACCTACTAGACTTTTTTTATCCAGCACTAGCTCGAGAGCAAAGTGTGCATAAGATCGATGAACTTCGATTTCTAACAAAATCTATTATACTTTGCACATTTGTTTAAAATGTATAAGACCTTTGTACAGAACTAGTACCAGACCTTACAATAAACATTGTTTGTTAAATTAATTCTGCTCATACCCACCGTACGACATCCGACAGAATCAATGGGTAGATGACAAACTTTTTAGGCCACCACCACAAAGCTGTTTAAACAAAATAATATATTTATTTGACAGACACAAATCGAAAAAACAGTCCACTTTTGTGTCCATATTGTAGACACGAGATTCAATAAACACGCTGTCACTCTCTAAATGGAAGGAAACGGGCACGTTTTATTTACGATGAAGTAAAACAGAAATGTTTAACGTTAGGTATTTTATTTGAAAATATAATATGTACTTTAGTATGGGCAACCTGATATGTTATTGTCCAACGTGTGTGGCTTGCAAAACAAACATAAATTTAGTCATATTCAGAAGCTTTATAGTTAGATATTTCATAGTTAGGAACCCAATTTTTTGCTTGCCAATCACAAACAGGAGTTAAATATTTAATTAGAAATAATTTTAACTTGTGTGATGATTTTAATAATTAATTTAAAAATAAAATGGCAGTTGTGACTGACTGTTCCTAAAAGTGGTTACCGTGGTTAGTCGAACTGACCGCTCAGTAGAGTCCAGACGTGTGTTAATCTAGTAATTGATCTAATGTATTATGGAAACAGTAATTATAGTACATAAGTATAATTATATCTGGTTATCTGGTAAGTTGTAGGAATGATGGAAATATTTTAGCGTTATTGTAGGAGTGGTTTATTTCATTACACTAGCTTAAATATACATTCATCAGTGATCAAATTCAGAACGAATATCTTAAGATACAGAAATAAGCACTGTTATTTTCGATTTCACATTTTCCCACTTTATATTAAGGCTAAGCATGTCAAAAGCTAAAAATATATATAAAAATATCTAAACACAAATAATTTGTTCATCAAACCAATTTTTAAATCAAAAGCTATCAAACAAAAAAAGATCACAAGCATCAATTCCGTAGATTTTGAGTGATAAGGGGACAAACGAACAGCCGAAAATTTGAAAAATGATGAACACCTTGTTTTCTTTTGATTTCTTTATTTTTTGTTAAGGCGGGAAAAAATTTACCAAATGTAAAAAAAAAAATAACTAACTTATTGTGTCATCCTCATGTGTTATATGAGTGAAAGAGACATGGAGCGCTGTGAACGATGACGGATTATAAAAATAATAATATTTTGTACTAATATCACGTTTAAAAAAATAGGGGTTGGCAGTAGAAGGGTGAAAATATAGGGTTGTATGCAATTTTTAATGCCGAAGCATAAAAAAATTTTTTTTTGCAAAAAATGAAAATAAAATTTTTGGTGTGCTCACCTTTTATCACTTAGGGGTATAAAAAATAGTTTACATCCTATTCTCAGACCTACTGAATATACACACAAAATTTCATAAGAATCTGACAAGCCGTTTTGGAGGAGAATGGTGACAAACACTGAAACGAGAATTTTATCTATTAGATATAGACAGATAAAGCATCAAAATGAATACCCCATACAGATTGTGTGTGTCTATGTCCATGTTTCAAACAGTCATTATGACTCTATCTAATATTATGACGAGTATACTTGCTGGTTGATAAAAAAAAATGACAAAAACAGAGCATTTTACTTCGTCAACGAATAATGCCATTACGCAAAATTACATTTCAATTGCGCCTTAATATCTTTTGAAAAGTAACATAATTAATACCCAGTCATTTCCACAAAAAGGCAGGATTTTACCAAAACCGCTGAATATTATAGCGACGTGCCCCAATTTAAATGACATCAAAATTGAAAATAATAAAATAGAATTAGCAACACAAAGACCCGTCGGATACGAGACTAGAATAAATTTTTCATACATGACTTTTGTAGAACATTTTACGAGAGAGAAATTAGCGAACGTGAAGTTACAATGTTGGAAAGGCATCGGCTGGAAACCAACTGTCAAGGGTACCTGCATCTGATGATCTATAGAATTAATTATATTTACGACGGGCCTCGTGGTGTAGTCGGTAGTGTAACCGACTTCCAAGCACGAGGTCGTGGGCTCGATTCCCACTCAGGACAATATTATTTGTGTGATGAGCACGATATTTGTACTGCGTCTGGGTATTTTCTATTTATTATATGTATGTATTTACAAAAAAAAAGCAATATTATATATTATATCCGTAATCTGGTACCCATAGCACAAGCGTTAAGCTTAGTTTGGGACCAGACAACGTTGTGTGAAATGTCCGTGAATTATTATTATTATATTATTGTAAACATCTGAATAATTTAAAATATCAGTGTATTCTTTGTGGTAATTGTATTTATTGCTTTCTATAGGCTCACGTTTCGGAGTCTAACGGGGTTATCAGAGCAGTCGTACATTGCAACTACTTAACTTAAACCTTTTTCTGTAAATAATTAAGCAATCTAGGAGTTGGGTTCCTTTAGCGTGAGCAACAGAAAGATTGATTATATTTGTTAAATTAAATTTGTTATTTGTTTAAAATCTCCATGTCGATGGGTTAACACAAATTAAAACTACATTTGAAATTTCTTCTTTCTCATGAAAAAATAAATAGTTCTGAGATCTACTATTAATACAGTTTAGAAATATTACATGAAAGCATAAATTAAGGAATCCGGTTGAATAACCATCAGTAGAGTTACTGAAATACCATAAATTACTTAAATACTCATTAAAAGTTTTGCTTCAAGAATAATCAAAGCATAATTTCTTGGAGCATAAAATAGATTGAAATTGCTTTTTACTGTGAAATCCAGTCAATTACACAGAATCACTTCAATTGGTCTTAATGGACCAATTCTTGGAATTCTCTTCAATGGTTTTCAAATAGCGTACTGATATTGTCAATAATCTTGAAACGACTTTGGTTTCGATACTTTGTAACAGTATTTAAAGATGCGTTCTTCATATGCCTATTGTTGAAAATATATAATATGAACCTTGTATATAATACGCATTAAATGATGTTATTAGCACAACTAAACAGATCGGTACTATCTCAATTTAGATATAGGGCATTATATTAAGGCCCAATCATAGTAGCAATTAACTTTAGCTAGTCACTTGGTTCAGTGTACTCTGTTTATTGGTAAATATAAGATATTGGTGATCTACCATCGTTAGCAATAAAGAAAGTCTAATTATTGTTTGCCGCGATTTTTGGGTATATTTTTTCACAATTTCTTGTGATAAAATATTTGTAAAATAATAATAATAATAATAATTTAATTATATTTACGATTTATTATTTTATTTATTTAATTAATAATAATAATAAAGCCTTTATTACCCAAAATGTTACATTAATCAGTCAATCAATCACATTAATCAATCATCAATTACATTAATCAGATTTCATTTTAATTAATTCATATATAATAAATATTGACATTTACATTTATCATTGTATATAACTTAAAAATTATTTATTTTAACTAAAAACAGTACCTATTCATTTATTGAAAATTATTTCTGTATAAATATGATTGTATCCTATCCTATTTTAATTTTATTTGAAATAATATAATATAATTAATGTTATATGCATTTCAATCTTAAATCTAAACTTATAATTTAGCAGAAATAAAATTAGTGTTAGTAAAAATTGTGTTAGTAAAAATTGTGTTAGTAATTACATATTTGTATCTAGCTAAACTACACTATTTTTAGTCAATATTTATTGGGTTACCCATTTCTGGGTGTAGGCCTCCTCCAACCTTTTCCAGTGGTGCTTGTTGTTAGCTAGGCCAGTCCAAGCCGGTCCGGCAACCTGGGAAATATCCTCATTCCAGCGCCGCTTGGGTCGACCGCGGGGGCGTTTTCCGTCATACGGATACCAGTGTAGAATCCTTTCACTCCACCTATTGTCTTTTATTCTTGCCGTGTGTCCCGCCCAACGCCACTTTAATCTGCAAACTAGTGCAACAGCATCAGTTATGTTTGTTAAGTTTCCAATATAAGTATTTTTTAATTTATCATTTAGCTTCACTCCTAGCATGCTTCTCTCTGTGGCTCTTTGAAATACATTGATTTTTTGTACAATTACTTTGGTAAGTGTCCAGGTCTGGCATCCATATAGCTGTGTTGGCAGGACAACAGTATCCATAGCTTTCCTTTTTAGATGGATAGGTATTTTGCCTTTAAATATTTCTTTCAATGACCAATATTTATTCCATGCTTTCTTTATACGTCGCTCCACTTCACTGTATGTCTGTTTATGAAATGATATGTTTTGTCCCAAGTATAAATATTCATCTACGTAGCTAATATTAAGGAATTCAGTTATTATAGGAACTTTTACACCGTTTGTTATCGCAAATGTTTTCTGAGCGTTCATTTGTAATCCACATTTTTTACTTTCTATATCTAATGTATTTAACATGTATTCCAATTCCTTAGGACTCTCAGAAATTAAAACAATATCGTCTGCAAAGCGTAGATTATTGATATATTCACCATTTATATTGATGCCTCTATTTTCCCAGCTTAAATGTCTGAAGATGTATTCTAATAGAGCAGTAAATAAATTTGATGATAGGGGGTCACCTTGTTTCAAGCACCTTCGAATATCGAATGACTCTCCTTTACCTTCTAATCTAATCATAGCCTTGCTGTTTTTATAAATTTCTTGCAGGAGCCTTATATATTTGTTTCCTACTCCTTGTTCCTTTAAAGCTATCCATAGAGGTTCATGATATATAGAGTCAAATGCTTTTCTGTAATCTACGAACGCTACATAGAGTGTTTCCCATATTCTGATAGTTTCTCAATAAGTTGGGTAAGTGTAAAGATGTGGTCTATGGTAGAGTACGACCGTTTAAATCCAGCCTGCTCCTTAGGTTGGTTGCTGTCCAGTGTCTTTGAAATCCTATTTAATAGAGATGTAGCAAACACCTTATATATTGTTTGTTGTAAGGTCTATAGGTTTCTAAGTCAGTTGGATTGTAAAATAATAATAATTATTAATGAACTCGCAGTTTTTTAATAAAATAAAGCCTTATTAAAAATACTGCTTTATCTACGTACCAAATGTTATCCAAATCTTCTCAGTCGTTTAGGAGTGATTGACGGACTATCATTCGAACATGAAAATATCTTCACAATCTATACATGTTGCCTTCATTTGGTAGCACTAATATTTTTTGCTAGACAGTTAATATGCGCCTTCTAACGCGCCGCTGTCAGAAATGAATAAAAAGCTGACTTTGAACTTTTTGTGAGGTATATATAATAGTGGACCAGCTAAAATTAATTCGATCAAAAGTCGAACCCACGAAGTTTTGAATAAGGCGAGGAAGAAGAGCTGAAAGATAATGTTTTAGCTAAATACAAAAATCAGACTGAGCCTAAGTTTATTTAAATACTATCCTATGCCCGCGGCTCCGCCGCACGCTACTCGTAGATTTTAGGTAATATCTCAGGTTCCCGATATAGTAGCGGGATAAAATGTATACCAATTTTTAAGTCTAATCAAGAGCTATCAAGTGAAAAATAAAAAGTTGTATCCAAATCCGTTCAGTAGTATTTGCGTGATGTGCGAACGAACAAACAGACAATCAAACAAAAAAAATGATTTGTGTTTAGACACGCCTATATAGCCTATTACAGTCATTTTTTCTCAAATATCTTAAAAGTACAGACACAGCTCTGTTACATCTTTATAATAGTATATACCTACAGATGAAAGATTTTGAAGTGGTAGACTCTTGCTTATCCCAGCATCAATGGGCCGGCTCGATCGGAGAAGTATCACCCTCTCACAAAAGATCAGCGTGAACCAACAGTAGTGGTACCTATCGTTGTGTTGCGTATGGTGAGTGAGAGTGCCGGTGGCCCGAAACTCCTCCCTATCTCCTTGTTATCCTTCCTATCCTCTCCTTAGTATCCTACCTATTATAATAGGTGATATAATATACTTGCTATCCCTTTTCTTGGAGATGGCGACGCGCGAGTGATGCCTCTGGTGTTGTTAGCGTTTATAGGCTACGGTAACCACTTACCATCAGGTGACCCGTATGCTTCTTTGCCACCGAAGTAGTATAAACAAAAAGGAACGACAAATCGAAAGCGCAATTCACATCACGTTAACTGTTCATATTTTAACAGGCCTATTTTCATGCTAAATCGAAACTTAAAAAGGTTGATTTTAAGAATAACCTGTGTATTTTCTCGGTAATGATGAAAAAGAACTATTTATATAGGTATAAAATAAAATTTTCATTGATCAGCCCACTTGACCTTTCTTTATACTGCGAATATAATGTTAATATAAAAATGCTTGAATTAGATTTGTATTATATAATACACAGTTAGCTTTGAAGCAATATTATTTTTATCTTTTATAATCAGCCCCTATTTTACGCTCTTGAGATACAATTTTGTAAATTATTGAGTAGGCTTTGAGAGGTTCGTATTTACAGATAAAATAAAATTAAGATTCCTAATTCTGATCTGAATGTTCCCTAAGAACCTTAAACACATAACACAATTTGATAGCTAGTTAACTCTTCCAGTTATTATATAGGTAGTTTGAAACTATCATTGACAAAAGAATATCGATATCCATTTCTGATTGGTAGAGGCAAGTAACATACAAACAGCAAGTCTGAGTAACAAAGTGCATGGGATATAGTATAGCTTTAGTATGTACTTTGAACGCATGAATATCATTACGTCTTTTCGAGCAAAATTGAAACGGCATTTTGAGTTTTATTGAACGGTTAGCGTATTTTAACAACCAGATCAATCGTAGGAGCCAAATATACCCATGCTCGGCCTTTACGGTTGGTCTGGATAGTTATGAAAGTTATTAAAATAGAACATAATAGTTTAAACACATACAAATTAAAAATATTTTCTAAACTTTAGTAATAATAATAAGTTATTTAGTATATTCTTAACATAATAATAATAAACATAATAAAAGATCAGCGTATAACAACGGCGTAACTACGCCTACCGTTGTGTTTCGTATGGTGAGTGAGAGTGCTGGAGGCCCAAATTCCCTCCCTATCCTCTCCTTATCCTTCCTATCTACCTCCTATCCCTTTCGGGATAGGAGGTAGACAACTTGGACATGGCGACGTGCGAGTGATACCTCTGGTGTTGCAAGCGTTTAAAGACTACGCTAACCGCTTACTATCAGGTGATTATCATTAAGATCTAACGGAGCTATTCCAAGTTATAAAAGGACATGCAGATAGATAGACAATAATTTACGAAAAAAAAAAGAAATTTCAGACAATGCTCACATATTTATACAGTACTAGCCTTTGCCCGCGGCTTCGCCGCAGCTAAAAGCTAGTTCTAAGGATATATCTCAGGTTCTCGATAAAATGTATACCAGTTTATAAGTCTTATAAAGAGCTAACAAATAAAAAAAGTTGCATCAAAATCCGTTTAGTAGTTTTTGCGTGATGTGTGAACAAACAAACAGATAAACAGACAGACAAAAAATAAAAAATAAAATGTTATGTGTTTAGACACGCCTATATAACCTAATATTTTTTTTTCTCAAATATCTTAAATGTACAGACACAGCTCTGTTACAGCTTTATAATAATATAGCAGTATTATAGATTTCAATATTCGTAAAGTTTGCAAATTAATTTGGTACACTATGCATATAATTAGCACCATTGATATTGATAGATATTCTACTCAAAACAATTTTTTTTCCCCTTCTTTATTCACTTCGTAATACGTGTGGCTAAGGGTTGTTATATTATTGCCTTAAATGAACATATTGTATAATTTGATTGAAATTTATTATATCAGTGTATGTGTATTAAATCATCCACAATACAGAAAAATCATTGCCTAATGCTGAATGTACTCCCAATTTTCTTAAATTAAATATAAACGCGAATAAGAAAAAAAATCGAATGGCATACCAATTTTATTGCGAAGAGAACACCTAAAATAATAAGGTTGATGTAAAAGTCTATTAAAAGTTTATTACCATTTCCGATCTTAAAGATGGCTGAAAGTTTTGCATTATTCATTCCAAGTCTCAGTCCATTTGGAGTCTCCATGGTTTTACTGCTTTCAATTATACCAGGACATACCTACTCGTATGTAAATGATACTAATACACAAGCTTATTCAAACCTCATTTCTATTTTATATACTCTCATGGAAATCTTGACCTAATATTGTATAATTCTTTTTCTCGAATGTCTAACGAATAGAATTTATCATTTAAATTCTTGTATGAAGCCATTTCATGAATACATGGAATATTTTGCGAATTTTGATGAGTTAGTGGCGTGTTATATCCATTTATGCATTTGGGGTAACTTTCTTTTGAAAGGTATATTTTTCAGTTTTATCACACAATACGTTTTTTTTTGTTAAGACGGAGAAAAAATATCTAACCGCACACCCATCATTCGGGGCAACGAACAGGGTAGTGTAGAGTCCTGACCCACTAAAGAAACCCACTGTGTCGCGTCTCTCCGCCTGTAGGTACTGACGGATCACTGGAACTGGTAGACATTACTTTTGTGGTCGCATGACTCGAGCGTGTGTCGCGCCGTGTCCTCATCGCAGTTACAATGGTGACAACATGAAGTCGCCGCCCTCCTTTGGACTATATGCAGATATCAGCCGAAGTAACCGTGCTCCGACAGCACATGCACCAGATGGAAAGTAACGGGTGCGCCTTAAAGCGCATCATCGATTGGACATCATAGAATACCTACGAAGTCACTCATTAATAGGTTTCTGTTAGTTGTCACAATCTGTGATTGCATTACTCAGTTTTAAAGAGGCATTAAGCCATCGTTTCTGGCATCGACTGTGGTTGTGTGTTTTTACACGCCATATTGTGGACATCACCGGTTGGAGATAGCAGCAATCTCTTCAATATCACAAACATTATTGTCGTAAAACTTTTCTGAGCAAACATTAACAACATTATCCCCCAAAAGCCAAAAGCGTATTTCACATGTAAAACAAGCCTGCATTTCGCCTGCTACTTAAAAGCAATATTCTTATGGTGAAACTATTAGATATCTACGGGGCATAATTTCATTGCCAGTTTTTCTTTGATCTTAACTGGGACAGCCCTGGTTGTAAAAAAGACAATAATTCACGCGCTTTTCGCGACACATATCGAATAAGTAATTCTATCACATCAGACGTAAACCTGAGGGAATGGCGGAATAATGCAACATGTTGGAGTGTGTCCTGAGAATACAAAGAGGTTACATTGCTTTTTTTTTGTCAACTGGCGTTTTGTATTTGGATATGTTGTGGTAAAATATTCGGTGGGTATAGTTAGTTTTATTTATAATGTTTCGGATTTCACTCGGTGGGTAAAGGTATATTTATGTGTCGGATTTCAAAAGCTAAGAAAATATGGCTGAATTTAATAATGCATTTTGATTGAGGTGGCAATGGGCTGTCTATATTGCTTGACAAAGTAACAATCGTTGGTAAAGAAATGATGAATAGGTATCGAACGGGGCAACCTTATGACCAAATTACCAGTCCACCCTGTAAGATCTAGTAGACTCTTGTATATTGGATGCAATGGTAATTCAAATATTTTAAATTAATTTTAACTCTGGTAACATCGGTAACATTGTGATTGGTGATAGTATTCGAATAAACAATAATAATTATAAAAGTAGAAAATTACCATGTATTGGATACCAAACGCAACTTTCTTAAAACCATTTTCAATATTAGGTATTTCCAAATAATTTATGTTTGTACATCTTTATTTTTAATCCAAACTATTCAGTTAAATATCTCAGGGTATTATGCTCTTTAAACTAAAATGAGAACTGTATACTCTAAAAGAGCTGTGACCATATTGAATTAGTAATCAATCATGGCTTAAGACCGGAATTTTGGAGCCTGTCTGGAGTTCCGAAAATCTAGTAACCTGTCCGAATTCAAAAATTCTGATAAAGTGGCTGCGTAGACTATTGCATAGTCTGTCGGTACTAAAACAGTAATACTTTACAAATAAATTAAGAAGTAATTAAAACTCACATAACAATCTAAATAAAACTACTTTATGTGATAAAATAGTACGTACAAAAGTGTTGCTTCTGTAGCGGGACAAAGAGAGTTGTGTTTTAAACTGTGGACTTTTATTTGCGTAACAAAGTTTCTAATAGCTGCTATTTAACGATGAAGAAGTTTTATAGCCTAAGGAGAAGTACAATTTGTATAAGTGCTTCAAATATAGTGCAATGAGTTGTATTGTTTTAAATTGTCGACAGTTGGAGTGCATCTTGTTTTATTATTAACTGACTCTGAAAACAAGGAGTTTCATCAATCTACATCACAACTATCTTTTTCAATTTTTATGCTGGTACAGAATATGGTGGAGTGGATTAGATTCAAGCCTCCCACTTGAGTGTTGTGGGTACGATTTTCACACATAATAACTCTTTGCGTGATCCGCAAATAGTTGTTCTGATTCTGGGTGTACTTTGTGTCCGTGAAATTGAGTATTAGTAAAGTCCCCCACGATACAAAGATGATTCCTTAGGGAATGGTGCGAAAATATCTACGCTCCAAATGAATGGTGATCCAAAAGACCCGGGGTAAATAATAATATCCAATAGAAGCCTAGGGCCTCCCAATAAGTCATGTGGGCTAGCCATCTAAAAGTCACGGATTTGTATCCCACCCGCAGATATCTATTCAATTTTATAAATTTTGAGTGGCAGTTACTTCTTGCGTTTTAATAACTCACTACAAAGCATAGTGTCAATGGTTATTATAAAATTAACCTTAAACTTCGATGATACATTTATCTATAGATACTTTTATAAAGCTGTGTGTTTGTGTTTAAGATCTTTGAGAAAAAAATACAGTATTAGGTACATGTTTTAATGCTAGGTTATGTGAGCCATATGCAATAGTATTGTGACGTTTAAATTTTAATAAGTCAATAAAAAAAAAGAAACTTCCCTACTAAATAAAAATATTATTTTTCAATTTATTTTCTTAGACAACCCTAACTTTTGAAGAGACGGCCATTTTTGGGCGGAGCCGTTGTTTGTTAACAAAGTAAAGTAACCTACCTATGGACGTAAGGCCTATCATAAACATAAACAAAGCGTAGGTACATACCATCCTTCTTATTTGTATTCTGCGCAGCTTTACACTTCAGAAATTTCACAAATTAAATACACGGAATACACCACATCACAAGTTGGTTTTGTTTTAGCTAATTGGTAAGTTATTAGGTACTTAAGTATGTAATTATTGGGTCACTAGTACTTTCAAAGCAGCACAGGTACATTATAACATGATACAGGATACAGATAGAAGTAGGTAGGTAGGTTTTGCAACTACACCACTAAAGGAAGGGTTCAATGTGCCGTCCCTCCCTTTCAATACATAATTCGGCTCGGCGAGCTACGGACGCGTCGCATTACGGAGCATTTGTGAGGAGACCGTGCTAGAAGCAGAAATAATTTTGTCACGCATTTCTTGGACAGTTTCATACTTGACACTGTGCCACCGCAGCCTATCCACATCGTAAATCGGCGATCCAGGTATTCTCGGACACCATGGGCGTAATGCCGTCCTGTTGCAGCACCATGTCCCGGTACAAACTTACTGGCAATTCTTCCAATGGAAACAGGAGCATGAGGGAAGCTTCCTATTCCGGTACCGACGGTGGTACAATTCGCGGGCGGCAAGCAGATTGTTATTCCTCACCGCACCGACACACCATATCATGTTGTAACATTCATTATTTCCATAATCTGCCATAATTATCACACAAAGTCACTGCAATCCAAAAAAAGTCCAACGCGACGAACTAACAAGAACGACAGCAGGAAGACTACTAAATTTATTTTGGTAAGTATATATCCTTTTAAATTGCGACATAATTAAGGTGTATGCACTCTAGATCGAACCACACAAGAGCGAATAATACGGAAAGGCATGCACGTGGCTTGTGTTTATGTAAGTATTTCACATACATTTACAATAACACTTCTCGTTATTGAGTAACAGTATGACAAATAAACAAAATAAGGAACTACATAACATAACATAGGTTCACGCCTGTATTCCTGAAGGGTTAGGCAGAGGTGTATTTTTTGCCACCCACGGTTCGCCAACTATGTTTACGTCCCACGTAATAGGGGGCCAGCCTATTGCTGTCTGCCGGGAAAATTTCCAAAAAACCCAATAACTATGTTTGCCCGGTCCGGGAATCGAACCTGAGTACCTCTTGATCAGCAGTCATATACGCTAGCCAATACGCCACGGAGGCAACCGTTATAATTGTAGGTAAATAAGATTCGAAAGTACAATAACCCTCCTTTTTGCTTCGCGTAGTCGGGTAAAAATAAAGCTGCATAGTGATCGAGCTATCACTGATACGAGGACGGTCAAAGATATCTATTTCTGACTAAATTTATCCGTGAAGAACAGTAACTTAATAGGAGCCTATTAGAATTATCTTTATTGGGTAATTAGGTACTTAACGAAAGTAAATACAAATTTAGAATGATTTTCAATGTCAGCTAAAGAAAATTTAAAATAATTCTACATTAGAGTACTTATCAAAAATGTGAACTGAATTCATTTCCGAAATAACAAAAAGATGTTGAATTAAAAATGGTGCAGTGTACATTATGCTTTAAGTGTCGGCATCCTTTTTGCAATGTTTTAGGTAAAGCGCGGTTTTTTTCAAAAGAAGTCGGTGTCACTGTCGGCTTTAAATAAAGATGCTCGATTAGCCAATTAGGTAGCTAAACCGATAGACGTGTCAAAATAATATCCAATCATGCAACTAATAAATGTTGGATTCTAAAGAGTATTAGGCAGACAGGTCGATCTTTTTAACCTAAATGCATAACATAACATAGTTTCATGCCTGTATCCCCGAAGGGTTAGGCAGAGGTGTATTTATTTTCACCTACGGTTGGCCAACTATATTTAAGTCCCACGTAATAGGAGGCAAGCCTATTGCCCTCTATCGGCCACATTTCTTAACTCCGGGTAGCTACAGAGAAACTTTTTACGAAAATGCCAAATAGCACTTTTTGCCTGGCCTGGGATCAACCCCGAGACCTCGTGATCAGCAATCGCATACACTAGCCAATACGCCATGGAGGCAGTATGAACTAACCGCAATAATTGTAGGTGCATAAGGTTCAAAAGTAAATACAAATGAAAAAAGTAAAAATAAGTAAATGAAAAAATAAAAGAAATAAAGTAAATACAAAGTAAATACACATTTGGAATGATTTTCAATGTCAGCTAAAGAAAATGCACACACAAAATACTTCTCTTCTTCGTCTTTATGGCAAAATGGGATCAAAGTTAGGCATTTTACTATGATCTGATACTATGTCACATCTACGTTATTAAGCTTTATTAGGTCAAATAAAGTTCAGAAAAAGAGCTGATTAGGGTTGCGGGAAGCATAATTTCTGCGAAAACTTAGCACATCAAAAATCGTATTAAAATATAATGCAAATTAATTTCTGACTTCACATAGTCATTAGTGATGACCTAAATAATGTTTGGTTTCGACTATAGTATATGCATAAAGTTTCGATTATAGTATATGCATAAAGTTTCGATTTGTATAGGCGTGTCTGAACACAAAACAGTATTTTTTCGATTTTTTGTGTGTTTATCTGTATGTTCGTTAGCGCGCTACGCAAAAATAGTTTTATATTTAGACACGCCTATATAGCCTATACAGTATTTTTTTCTCAACTATCTTAAATGTACAGACACAGCTCTGTTACAGCTTTATAATAGTATAGATAGATTTGGCAAAATCAAGGGTTTTTAATTTATCACTGAAGTAATAATATAATAATGGCTCACTCTAGTTCCTGTGGTCCGCCAGTACAAGCTGAGAGACGGCACAGGGCGGGTTTATTTAGCGGGTGAGAGACTACCATGTTCGGTACCTCGAACAATGAGATATATGGTTAGATATTGTTTTACTAGCCTTAACAAAACAAAAGGTTCTTAACTTAAAGAATCGAGTTTGATCGTTTGTCCGAGTTTGAGGCTTTTTAAAGCGAACACATCTACCTTTACGAATGAATATGCTTTTACACCCAAACTATCATTGCCCATTGAAGGTAAACAAGGTGAGGACGGTGATAGACTAAGAATACAATTGTTACCACCCCATCCTTTCCCGCGGGTGTCGTTCAAGGATGCTAAGGGAAGTAATCAATTATCACCCATTGCATTACTGGTGGTAGGGCTGGGTACCAAGTGAGAGTACTCATTTGCTATCGGGCCCGAACGGGTCGGTACCACCGTCTCCTGTGTGACCAATCATGAAACACGTCAGTGTGTTTTAGCTGTAGCAGGAGATAGCCGTTTTTCTTTCATTTCAAATCTGAGAAATGAAATTATGCGCAGCGGCTTGACAATACTCTCAGTATAGTTGAGTCTATAAGCGACGGTTACCAATTACCATGAGGTGGGTCGTGGCCCATCTGCCATCATTACCATTAAAAAAAAAGAGAATTATTCAACAATGTTACACTCAAATCAACCCATTACCGGGGATTACTAAATAATGATATATTATTCCCCTTCAGGCAAGAGTCGGCAAAATTACATACAACATTGTTCGAAATTGCAAACAAACTTCTTGGCGAGTAAAATTATAACAGCACCAGCACCGTAGTTTTCCTGTACGGTCTCAAAAGTCAGACGTGGTGAAAAGTAGTATTTTGTAAATTACTTCGTCAAAAGTCGGAAGTTAATCACACATTAATTAAACTATACTAGTTAAATAGTTATATTATCTTCATTTATTAAAGACTGGCCTTTACCCCGCAGCCAAATGCTAATTTTTAGGGTATGTATCTCAGGTTCCTGATAAAGTAGTGGGATAAAATGTATACCAGTTTTTAAGTCAAATCAAGACCTATTAAATAAAAAAAGTTGCATCAAAATCCGTTAGTAGTTTTGCATAATGCGCTTACGAACAAATACAGACTAAATTCTAAAAAAAAATTTTTCGTGTTCAGACACTCCTGTATAACCTAATACAGTCATTTTTTTTCAAATATCTTAAATGAGCCAGTTCTGTCTTTATAATAGTTGTACTTAATTGAGAGTACAAATAAAGAGCGCTTTTAAATTGGCAATACACACTCGCTTGACGATTAACAAAATATATCTGTTGTGACAGAGAGAGAGAGAGAGAGAGAGAGTTGGCTCAGTGGAGGAACTCGTTAATTTACACTTTACAAACCTTTGAGAGATCACGTTGTAAGGAATTAAACTATTAACTAATGTAAAACGAACGTATCCTTGTTAAGATATTTAATAAACACAGCTACCTGCGACTTCCACGAGATAACTTAATTCATTAAATATTTAGTACAGTAACTTACCTCGTAACTATGAATAACATTTTGTACCTGTGCCGTAAAATTATTTTTAACCTATTAAAACATTTTGAATTTTTTGCTGCTTAGAACAGACAATTCAAATTATTAGATAAATTAAATATCTTTCTATATTATACACAGTCTGTCCGTAAATACTGTTCCAATTAAAAATATATATAGTTTAAAATACTAAAATAACACGCTTTAAATAGCTAGTTGAACTAAAAAGTAGTTAATAATATTACAATAAATAATTATTGTAAAAAAGCGTGGGGTGCTTTTTACTATATAGGTGAACTATTTGTAACATTAACATTTGATTATGCACCTCACGCTTTTTTACAATCATTATTTATTGTAATATTATTAACTACTTTTTAGTTCAACTAGCTATTTAAAGCGTGTTATTTTAGTTTTTTAAACTATAATTTATTTTCTACTTTTTAGTCTCTCTCAAAATAAAATAGTATCAAAACTTCAAAAGTACGAAGCAAAGAGTAAAATAATACTACATGAAAGTAGAATGTAGATAAATAAAATACTAAAAACTAAAATAGAAGCAAAAAGATTCTTATTTCGAAAACACTCAGGTCGCCGGTGTACATCGATCGCGATTCAGAAACATCGGACAACGACGCCGATGCACATCTTAATATCGCGATTCAGAAACTTACACATTCAACAACTACGGAACCCTAAAAAACGATAAATACCGAATAATTTTATCAAATTTGTGTATTGTCATCGGTCCTCGATAAATCTACAAAGTTTGAACGAAATCCGGCCAGATTTTAAAGTGGGTCAAAATCGCGCCCAAAGGAGTCGGTTACAAACATACAAATATACAAACATACAGGTGAAGCTAATAAAAAGCGTGTAAAAATGGTAATATTACATCTTAATTTGGAACCTGTCATTATTAAATGAATATTTATTGTGTTTTCTTATTTCACGCCGATCTGTGTTAAACATTAAATGGACACTCCATTCCTTCCTTCATGGCGATATGGAGAACCGAATTGCTATTATAGCTTTACCAAAGTCGGCATGCAGACAAATGCAATTTTGAAACTCCATCTGCTTGTTATTAGTTGAAAAATAAAAATATCTGGCCATTTAGTTTTCATACTAAAAAGGCTATAAAAACAGTTAAGGAAAGAGTTCGAAGAAATCCTGTCGAAAAGCAAAATATTTTAGAGATTATATTACGTATTTTAAAAGATAAATTAGGACATTCATCTTACAAGAGATGCACTGGTTTTTATTTAGCCGATAATTTATAAATTAACAGGATAGTAAAATCAAAAGAACTTCACCGGTACTCAAACGGAGGTTACAGAAAAAAAAAATTACTAATAAGAACAATTCGAGCAATATTTTAACAAGTAGAATGACAGAGTTTATGCTCAAAACTCCATAGAAGCTTCTCAATTAGTCAGCAGAGTACAACGTGAGCATTATCTGACTTCAGTGATGGTATTTTTGAAAAAGGTAACAAAATACGTCAATATACGATTCTTGAGAAGGTGGAAGTCTCTTAACAACACCATGTTCTAACACCAGCTATGATCCTTTCAGCGAGGCTCAATACCTGGTCATAGAGCTCGATCTACATCAGCGTTGTTAGAAACGAACGTTTCTGAGTTCATTACTAAAGACTAGCATTATTTAGTTCCGATCTTAATCCGCTGGATTATGATTTATGGTCAGTTTTAGAGAGTATGGCATTCGCTAAAAGCTATAATACATTGGAATTCCTAAAGCAATCCTTAGCAGTATTTCGCATGGAGGATGATGATGTTTTAAGACAAACGCAGATCATTTTGAATAAACTGTACTAACACACACTACAGCAATAAATATTATAAGCAATAGAAAAACAAGATGTTTGTGTGTCCAAAGATAACCGGGGTTGACAATCCGTGGGTGAGTAGTGGGCTCTCCTACTAAAATGTCCATTCTATAATAATAAATAAAAAAATATAAAAATGTAATGAATATGGAGAAGGGTCGATAAAGTAAAGGTGCGATGTTTAAGTCTTTTGACTGTTTGGTTGATGGTTTTAGCGCACATAGCTCCTTTTAAATTACTGATCGTATTTTAACACGATTCACAATTGGTTGAACTTAGAGCAAAATACATGTTCAGCCTACATGTCATCATTTTAATTTTAATAGGATATCCTAAAAAACAGTATCTTCACTTAAACACACAATAAAACTAAATTCTACACAAACGACATCGTTTATACCTACATATAAATTTTATGAGAATTTTGCCAAAGTCCTAATAACGATTCAAGTTACTATGATCTTTAAATCACTTCTCTATATATGCTCCAAAACAATCTACATCCTTTAACAAACATAAATTAAATTGATAAAATATCCGTGTGACATATTTCCTACCACACATCCTTGTTACTTGATCCTCAATAATGGGTTCAGCTAAACCTTTGATCCCATACGAATCCGACGTTTAATTACGTTTCTGACATTATATTACCCCGGATCATAACACTGTATGTCAAGACAACCTGTGTGATGACGACAATAATAATTACCTTACAGTTTAATTTCACCGAGTGGTAAATTATTGTACGTCACATTAGATATAAGTGGCAAGAGTAAAAGACAGTGACGCAGGGGACTTGAGTTCGCTGACGGCACGCACTTTTTTATATTATACAGGTGGTTACGCCAGTGCGTCATTTCTTTTTAATTAGAGTTTAATCTGGTATAATCCTCTTTCCTTGCCTATGTAGTCTGGCCACAAAATGTCAGTGAGAAGAAATAAGGAAAAATAAAACAAAATAACTATCGCGCATGTGTCTAGGAAAGAATATATATATATATATATATACGTCACATAACTCCAAACATAACACATTTTTGATGTGAAACATCTAATGCGGAGGGAGGGTGAAATCGGCCGTTCAAATCTTGCAAGTTAAATTTGACACACTTCCCGGTTTTCGATTGAGCTGAAATTTTGCACGCACATGTATATCGCGTGACAATGCAATATTATGATGACATGGAGCTGATCTGACGATGAAGCTAAAAGGTGGTCACAGTAACTCTGTAATGAAACGACGCAACCCTATCGAGTTTATACTCGTTTCATTCGTCTTGAGCAGTACTTTGTCAATTTATCCGTGACGGACTAAGAATACAAGTATCACCACCTCATTCTTTCCCAAGCAGGTTGGTACCACCATCTCCCGTGTGACCGGCCATGAAGCACATGGTTGCGTTTTGGCTGTAGCAGGAGATAGCCGTTTATATTTCATTCCATATCTGTGAAATGAATCGGTGAGCAGCGGCTTGACAGTACTTTTGGTATAGTCGAGTCCATGGGCGACGGTTACCATTTACCATCAGATGGGCCGTGGCTTGTCTGCCACTATACGCAATAAAAAAAAAAAGATATGATTATTTTATTTCTACAAAATAATTTCGATGTTTTCACATCTGGTAGACGTCTAGTTTTTTTCCTTTTCTTGAATTGGATGTACACCTGCACGTGATCACGTCGAAACAGTGCACGTGTGGACTGCTGTGGAGTGCTGGACATTGGCCGTGAGTACATTCGTTTTTGTCACATCCCATTTTAATCACACATCTTTCTGATCAAAAATTAGGGACTAACTGCTGCTACCATAATACTCTGGCGTGATAAACAGGAATGGAACAAGCTTACGCCCACGTGATGATAAGGAATTTACCGTAGCTTATTGATGCTAGTAACGCCAGAGCTATGATGTGTTTTGCTAACATAAGGAGGGTACAGGGAGGCGGAAAAAAAAGATGATCGTGGTAGAATTGCGAAATTGTAGAGTAAAGACGTATGATAAAGTGGTGCTAAGTAAGTATGACACAGGGAATGAGGTGAAGGAATGTGCCACTGGCGATCTAGATCACTTAACGAAAAATAACTGCGCGTGACGGTTTAATTAAGTCATGTATAGTCCCCCAAAAATTAAGATTAGTTTCCGCAGTTAAATGGCTATATTTATTATTCATGTCCTAAATGCCAAAACTCTCTCACTATCCTCTCCTTGCTATGCTTTTTATCCTCTCTTTATAATCCTTCCTTTCCTCTTCCCATTATCCGTCCTGTCTCTTAATTATCCTTCCGATCCTTTCCTTAGTATGCTTCCTATCCTGTCCTTATGATCCCTCCTTTCCGCCTCCTATCCCTTTCCTTGGAGATGGCGTCGGCGATTGATGCTTCCGGTATAACTAGCTCTATAGGCTGTAGTTACAACTTACCGTCAGTTGAGCCATATGATTGTTTGCCACCGATATAGTAATAAAAAAAATAGTTAATTCACAATATTTAACTATATACTTCTCAACAAGAACTTTATAATTGTCGGCACACGTTGTGGAGCAATTTTACCTACTTTTCACAATTTTTCTCTACGATCATCAAAGTCATTTTTCGCGTCTTGTGTTCTTAAAACTTAAAAATCATGAAATATACATAGCACAGTTACTTTTAAATTAATAATACGTTCTACTTAGCCCATTAGATTGAAATACCAGAATGATGTTTCACGGCCGCGGAGGTCAACATCGTTTCATTTTCATTTGATCGTTAAATATAAAAGCCTCGCTTCCAAAGTGATGATGGGCTTTAAGGTTTATTTAATAGCGTGGGATTATTTGCGACTGTTTCTGTCCGAATTAAAATACAATTGTGTGTATATAATTTAGAATGTCTATTTTAATTTAGAAAGATGAGCTTGCCGTATCTTCATTATGATTTCAAACACTAAAATGAAAATGAAATTAAATAGGACAGAATTAAAGAGAAATCACAGTGTAATTAATTTATTTATACCACCGTCGCCCATGGCCTCAACTATACCGAGAGTATTGTCAAGCCGCTGCGCACCATTTAATTTCTAAGGTATGAAATGAAAGAATAAACGGCTATCTTCTGCTACAGCCTAAATACACTGACTGACTTCATGACCGGTCACACAGGAGACGGTGGTAGCGACCCATTCGGGCCCGATAGCAAGTGATACTTGTTACCCAGCACTGCCACCAGTAATGCAATAGCTGATAATTGCTTACTTCCCTTAGTCGCCTTGTGCCCGCGGGAAGGGATGACACTTGTATTCTAAATGACAGGATTTTCGACATTAATATCTCATCTGGGGGGTTAGGCGGAATCTCAATTCTCACATGTCGATCGTATCGTGATCACTGTGATTGGTTGAGAGATCACCGTGATTGGCCAACGGTTTATTGCGACATCACGCGTTTGTTTCTCAAACAATCACAGTGATCGCGATACGATCAACATGTGAGATATGAGATTCTGCCTAACACCCCAGCCCATAGAACGTAACTCACTAAATCGTATCGACATCACATTGTCTCGCTTGTCATTGGTAGAGAAACAGACGCGTGATATCGCAATAATCACTCGGCCAAACACGATGATCTCTCTAATCACAATGACACGGTGCGATGTCGATACAGGGGGGTTAGGCAGAATCTCATATCTCTCATGTCGATCGTATCGTGATCACTGTGATTGGTTGAGAGATCACCGTGATTGGCCGACGGATTATTGTGACATCACGCGTTGGTTTCTCAACCAATCACAGTGATCACGATACGGTCGACACGTGAAATATGAGATTCTGCCTAACTCCCCAGTTTAGTGAGATACATTCTAACCCCCCAGAGCATTAATAAGTTTTTTTTATAATGCTTATGATGGCAGACGAGACACAGTGATAACCGCGGCTCCTCTTTTTTTGTTTAATTACCATTAAAAAAAAAGAGAATTATTCAACAATGTTACACTCAAATCAACCCATTACCGGGGATTACTAAATAATGATATATTATTCCCCTTCAGGCAAAAGTCGGCAAAATTACATACAACATTGTTCGAAATTGCAAACAAACTTCTTGGCGAGTAAAATTATAACAGCACCAGCACCGTAGTTTTCCTGTACGGTCTCAAAAGTCAGACGTGGTGAAAAGTAGTATTTTGTAAATTACTTCGTCAAAAGTCGGAAGTTAATCACACATTAATTAAACTATACTAGTTAAATAGTTATATTATCTTCATTTATTAAAGACTGGCCTTTACCCCGCAGCCAAATGCTAATTTTTAGGGTATGTATCTCAGGTTCCTGATAAAGTAGTGGGATAAAATGTATACCAGTTTTTAAGTCAAATCAAGACCTATTAAATAAAAAAAGTTGCATCAAAATCCGTTAGTAGTTTTGCATAATGCGCTTACGAACAAATACAGACTAAATTCTAAAAAAAAATTTTTCGTGTTCAGACACTCCTGTATAACCTAATACAGTCATTTTTTTTCAAATATCTTAAATGAGCCAGTTCTGTCTTTATAATAGTTGTACTTAATTGAGAGTACAAATAAAGAGCGCTTTTAAATTGGCAATACACACTCGCTTGACGATTAACAAAATATATCTGTTGTGACAGAGAGAGAGAGAGAGAGAGAGAGTTGGCTCAGTGGAGGAACTCGTTAATTTACACTTTACAAACCTTTGAGAGATCACGTTGTAAGGAATTAAACTATTAACTAATGTAAAACGAACGTATCCTTGTTAAGATATTTAATAAACACAGCTACCTGCGACTTCCACGAGATAACTTAATTCATTAAATATTTAGTACAGTAACTTACCTCGTAACTATGAATAACATTTTGTACCTGTGCCGTAAAATTATTTTTAACCTATTAAAACATTTTGAATTTTTTGCTGCTTAGAACAGACAATTCAAATTATTAGATAAATTAAATATCTTTCTATATTATACACAGTCTGTCCGTAAATACTGTTCCAATTAAAAATATATATAGTTTAAAATACTAAAATAACACGCTTTAAATAGCTAGTTGAACTAAAAAGTAGTTAATAATATTACAATAAATAATTATTGTAAAAAAGCGTGGGGTGCTTTTTACTATATAGGTGAACTATTTGTAACATTAACATTTGATTATGCACCTCACGCTTTTTTACAATCATTATTTATTGTAATATTATTAACTACTTTTTAGTTCAACTAGCTATTTAAAGCGTGTTATTTTAGTTTTTTAAACTATAATTTATTTTCTACTTTTTAGTCTCTCTCAAAATAAAATAGTATCAAAACTTCAAAAGTACGAAGCAAAGAGTAAAATAATACTACATGAAAGTAGAATGTAGATAAATAAAATACTAAAAACTAAAATAGAAGCAAAAAGATTCTTATTTCGAAAACACTCAGGTCGCCGGTGTACATCGATCGCGATTCAGAAACATCGGACAACGACGCCGATGCACATCTTAATATCGCGATTCAGAAACTTACACATTCAACAACTACGGAACCCTAAAAAACGATAAATACCGAATAATTTTATCAAATTTGTGTATTGTCATCGGTCCTCGATAAATCTACAAAGTTTGAACGAAATCCGGCCAGATTTTAAAGTGGGTCAAAATCGCGCCCAAAGGAGTCGGTTACAAACATACAAATATACAAACATACAGGTGAAGCTAATAAAAAGCGTGTAAAAATGGTAATATTACATCTTAATTTGGAACCTGTCATTATTAAATGAATATTTATTGTGTTTTCTTATTTCACGCCGATCTGTGTTAAACATTAAATGGACACTCCATTCCTTCCTTCATGGCGATATGGAGAACCGAATTGCTATTATAGCTTTACCAAAGTCGGCATGCAGACAAATGCAATTTTGAAACTCCATCTGCTTGTTATTAGTTGAAAAATAAAAATATCTGGCCATTTAGTTTTCATACTAAAAAGGCTATAAAAACAGTTAAGGAAAGAGTTCGAAGAAATCCTGTCGAAAAGCAAAATATTTTAGAGATTATATTACGTATTTTAAAAGATAAATTAGGACATTCATCTTACAAGAGATGCACTGGTTTTTATTTAGCCGATAATTTATAAATTAACAGGATAGTAAAATCAAAAGAACTTCACCGGTACTCAAACGGAGGTTACAGAAAAAAAAAATTACTAATAAGAACAATTCGAGCAATATTTTAACAAGTAGAATGACAGAGTTTATGCTCAAAACTCCATAGAAGCTTCTCAATTAGTCAGCAGAGTACAACGTGAGCATTATCTAACTTCATCCATCATCCATCAGCCTTTTAACGTCCACTGCTGGACATAGGCCTCCCCAAGAGAACGCCACAACGAGCGGTCCTGTGCCGACCGCATCCAACGGCTCCCCGCAGCTTTGACCAGATCATCGGTCCATCTGGTGGGGGGCCGTCCTACGCTGCGCCGTCCGATACGTGGTCGCCACTCGAGAACCTTTCGTCCCCAACGGTTATCGGTTCGTCGAGCGATGTGGCCTGCCCATTGCCACTTCAGCATGGCAACCCGGCGGGCTATGTCGGTCACTCTCGTTCTCCTACGGATCTCCGTATTACGGATTCGATCACGTAGGGAAATACCAAGCATAGCCCGCTCCATGGCCCGCTGAGCGACTTTGAGCCTTGATATGAGGCCAACATTCAGAGACCACGTCTCTGTTCCGTATGTCATCACTGGTAACACACACTGGTCGTAGACCTTCGTTTTCAGACACTGCGGAATATTGGACGAGAAGATCTTCCTTAGCTTCCCGAACGCTGCCCAGCCGAGTTGGATTCGTCGATTGACCTCTTTCTCGAAGTTGTGCCTACCTAACTGGACTGTTTGTCCCAGGTAGACATAATGGTCGACAACTTCGAGAAGCGCACTCCCGACTAGGACCGGTGCTGAAATGACATGGACATTAGACATGACTTTCGTCTTGTCCATGTTCATTTTGAGACCCACTAGTCGGGAAACCCTGCTGAGATCATTGAGCATGGTGCCAAGGTCCTCCAGAGATTCTGCCATGACTACGATGTCGTCGGCACATCGAAGGTGAGTGATGTATTCGCCATTGATGTTGATGCCGAATCCGGTCCAGTCCAAGAGCTTGAAGACATCTTCCAATGCAGCGGTGAAGAGTTTCGGGGACATAACGTCTCCCTGTCTAACACCTCTCTGCAGTTGGATCGGTCCCGTACTCTTGTCCTGAACACGGACTGACATGGTGGCGTTTCTATACAAGCACTTCAGCACTTCGATGTACCGATTGTCAATTTGGCACCGCTGAAGGGACTGCAGCACCGCCCAAGTTTCGATCGAATCGAAGGCTTTCTCGTAGTCCACAAACGCCAGACACAGAGGCCGATTGTATTCTTCGGTTTTCTGTATAATCTGGCGTAGCGTGTGAATGTGGTCTACGGTACTATAGCCTTTTCGGAACCCGGCTTGTTCGGGAGGCTGGAAGTCGTCAAGCCTGCGCGTGAGTCGATTTGTAATGACCCTCGAAAACAACTTATAGACATGGCTCAAGAGCGAGATGGGTCTATAGTTCTTCAAGAGGGTTCTGTCACCTTTCTTGAAGAACAGCACCACCACGCTTCTGGTCCACGACTCTGGAACGTCGCCCCCGAGAACGACGGAATTGAACAGCCTCTGAAGAGCTTTTAAGACCGGCTTTCCGCCTGCTCTCAGAAGCTCTGTAGTGATTCCGTCGTCTCCCGGTGCCTTTCCGTTCTTTAGTTGTTTGAGAGCCATTCTGATCTCGTACAGGCTGACGTCCGGGATATCTTCGGTAAAGTGCCGAGTTAGCTTGGATCTGGGGTCTTGGACCAAGCCAACAGCAGGGCTCTGGGATCTGTACAACTGTCCATAGAACTGCTGGACCTCTCCCAAGATCTCATCTCGAGAAGAAATGATAGTGCCGTTGTTGGTCCTCAGTTTAGTCAACTGACTTTGGCCAACAGACAGATCTCTTGCGAACACTTTCGAGCCTTGGTTCCGCTCTATCGCCTCTTTAATACGGGTAGTATTAAATTGGCGAATATCGTGTCGCACAGCTTTGGAGATCTGTCTGTTTAACCGCCTTAGGCAGGACCAATCGGCTGAGGACTGGACTATCATTTCTTTTCTCCTCTCCATGAGTTTGAGAGTATGGTCCGAGAGTTTACGGTTCCTACTGACGCGACGGGCCTTGAAGTAAGTCGACCCGACGGCGTGGACAGTTTGCACGAACCTGCTGTTCGTATCGCTCGCTGATTCACACTCATCTAGACATTGGAAGCGATTTTGTAGTTCGAGCTGAAAGCTCTCGGGGTTCTGGTATTGGGCAGGTGTTGGTCGGAGCGTAGACTTCATCAAACGCGACCTCTCGACTTTTGTTCTAATATTCAAGATGCCCCTGACTAGTCGGTGATCACTCCCAGTTTTAATCCTGCTGATCACTGAGACATCATTGAATATGTGTCGTTTGTCCGACAGGATGAAGTCAATCTCGTTTTTCACTGAACCATCAGGGCTAATCCAGGTCCATTTTCGCTGGGGCTGCTTCCTGAAGAAGGAATTCATCATGAAGAGGCATTCCTTCTCCAGAAAATCAGCCAGCATCTGGCCCCTGTGGTTCCTCTGCCCAAATCCATAGTGCCCCACCTTCAGCTCATCGTCTGTCCTTTTGCCTAGTTTCGCGTTAAAGTCTCCCATAACCACCGTGAAATAGGTTTTAGACAAGTGGATGGCCTTCGAGATGTCCTCATATAGGGCCTCCACCTCGTCATCGGAGTGTGTAGAGGTCGGTGCGTAAACCTGTATGACCTTCAACGAATACCGTTTGGTTACTCTGAGTATAAGGTACGCTACCCTACTCGACACACTTTCAATCCTCTCCACGTTGCCTACGAGAGACCTGCGAACGATAAACCCGACACCCCCTTGGGACTGGTGGTCGCCCTCCCGGTGGAAGAGCAAGTTCCCGGACTGGAGGATTGTCGTACCCTCACCCTCTCTTCGGACTTCTGACAACCCTATAATGTCCCAGTGGATCTTGCTCAATTCCTCTTCCAGCTCGGTGATTCTCTCGTCGGTCCGAAGTGTCCGAACGTTGTGCGTTACCAGGGCCAGAGGTCGTTGTTTATGGTAGCCTATCCGCGACCGGAGATTCTTCGCACCCCCCGCTCCGCCGTTACCGGGCCCGCTACCGTTAGGCCACGGAATAGCGGAGCTGCCGTGACTGAGGGCCATTTTTTGTTGGGTGCTCATTTTTTTTTGGGGGATATTGCCGTAATCGCCACGCTTGGCAGGCGGGTTGGCGATCGCAGTGGATGATATTATTACTCGAGGAAGTGCTGCTGCCCACTCCCCCGGTATTCCCTCAGTCGGCTCTTACGACTCCCATGGGTGGAGAGGGGTGGGACAATTCTGACTTCAGTGATGGTATTTTTGAAAAAGGTAACAAAATACGTCAATATACGATTCTTGAGAAGGTGGAAGTCTCTTAACAACACCATGTTCTAACACCAGCTATGATCCTTTCAGCGAGGCTCAATACCTGGTCATAGAGCTCGATCTACATCAGCGTTGTTAGAAACGAACGTTTCTGAGTTCATTACTAAAGACTAGCATTATTTAGTTCCGATCTTAATCCGCTGGATTATGATTTATGGTCAGTTTTAGAGAGTATGGCATTTGCTAAAAGCTATAATACATTGGAATTCCTAAAGCAATCCTTAGCAGTATTTCGCATGGAGGATGATGATGTTTTAAGACAAACGCAGATCATTTTGAATAAACTGTACTAACACACACTACAGCAATAAATATTATAAGCAATAGAAAAACAAGATGTTTGTGTGTCCAAAGATAACCGGGGTTGACAATCCGTGGGTGAGTAGTGGGCTCTCCTACTAAAATGTCCATTCTATAATAATAAATAAAAAAATATAAAAATGTAATGAATATGGAGAAGGGTCGATAAAGTAAAGGTGCGATGTTTAAGTCTTTTGACTGTTTGGTTGATGGTTTTAGCGCACATAGCTCCTTTTAAATTACTGATCGTATTTTAACACGATTCACAATTGGTTGAACTTAGAGCAAAATACATGTTCAGCCTACATGTCATCATTTTAATTTTAATAGGATATCCTAAAAAACAGTATCTTCACTTAAACACACAATAAAACTAAATTCTACACAAACGACATCGTTTATACCTACATATAAATTTTATGAGAATTTTGCCAAAGTCCTAATAACGATTCAAGTTACTATGATCTTTAAATCACTTCTCTATATATGCTCCAAAACAATCTACATCCTTTAACAAACATAAATTAAATTGATAAAATATCCGTGTGACATATTTCCTACCACACATCCTTGTTACTTGATCCTCAATAATGGGTTCAGCTAAACCTTTGATCCCATACGAATCCGACGTTTAATTACGTTTCTGACATTATATTACCCCGGATCATAACACTGTATGTCAAGACAACCTGTGTGATGACGACAATAATAATTACCTTACAGTTTAATTTCACCGAGTGGTAAATTATTGTACGTCACATTAGATATAAGTGGCAAGAGTAAAAGACAGTGACGCAGGGGACTTGAGTTCGCTGACGGCACGCACTTTTTTATATTATACAGGTGGTTACGCCAGTGCGTCATTTCTTTTTAATTAGAGTTTAATCTGGTATAATCCTCTTTCCTTGCCTATGTAGTCTGGCCACAAAATGTCAGTGAGAAGAAATAAGGAAAAATAAAACAAAATAACTATCGCGCATGTGTCTAGGAAAGAATATATATATATATATATATACGTCACATAACTCCAAACATAACACATTTTTGATGTGAAACATCTAATGCGGAGGGAGGGTGAAATCGGCCGTTCAAATCTTGCAAGTTAAATTTGACACACTTCCCGGTTTTCGATTGAGCTGAAATTTTGCACGCACATGTATATCGCGTGACAATGCAATATTATGATGACATGGAGCTGATCTGACGATGAAGCTAAAAGGTGGTCACAGTAACTCTGTAATGAAACGACGCAACCCTATCGAGTTTATACTCGTTTCATTCGTCTTGAGCAGTACTTTGTCAATTTATCCGTGACGGACTAAGAATACAAGTATCACCACCTCATTCTTTCCCAAGCAGGTTGGTACCACCATCTCCCGTGTGACCGGCCATGAAGCACATGGTTGCGTTTTGGCTGTAGCAGGAGATAGCCGTTTATATTTCATTCCATATCTGTGAAATGAATCGGTGAGCAGCGGCTTGACAGTACTTTTGGTATAGTCGAGTCCATGGGCGACGGTTACCATTTACCATCAGATGGGCCGTGGCTTGTCTGCCACTATACGCAATAAAAAAAAAAAGATATGATTATTTTATTTCTACAAAATAATTTCGATGTTTTCACATCTGGTAGACGTCTAGTTTTTTTCCTTTTCTTGAATTGGATGTACACCTGCACGTGATCACGTCGAAACAGTGCACGTGTGGACTGCTGTGGAGTGCTGGACATTGGCCGTGAGTACATTCGTTTTTGTCACATCCCATTTTAATCACACATCTTTCTGATCAAAAATTAGGGACTAACTGCTGCTACCATAATACTCTGGCGTGATAAACAGGAATGGAACAAGCTTACGCCCACGTGATGATAAGGAATTTACCGTAGCTTATTGATGCTAGTAACGCCAGAGCTATGATGTGTTTTGCTAACATAAGGAGGGTACAGGGAGGCGGAAAAAAAAGATGATCGTGGTAGAATTGCGAAATTGTAGAGTAAAGACGTATGATAAAGTGGTGCTAAGTAAGTATGACACAGGGAATGAGGTGAAGGAATGTGCCACTGGCGATCTAGATCACTTAACGAAAAATAACTGCGCGTGACGGTTTAATTAAGTCATGTATAGTCCCCCAAAAATTAAGATTAGTTTCCGCAGTTAAATGGCTATATTTATTATTCATGTCCTAAATGCCAAAACTCTCTCACTATCCTCTCCTTGCTATGCTTTTTATCCTCTCTTTATAATCCTTCCTTTCCTCTTCCCATTATCCGTCCTGTCTCTTAATTATCCTTCCGATCCTTTCCTTAGTATGCTTCCTATCCTGTCCTTATGATCCCTCCTTTCCGCCTCCTATCCCTTTCCTTGGAGATGGCGTCGGCGATTGATGCTTCCGGTATAACTAGCTCTATAGGCTGTAGTTACAACTTACCGTCAGTTGAGCCATATGATTGTTTGCCACCGATATAGTAATAAAAAAAATAGTTAATTCACAATATTTAACTATATACTTCTCAACAAGAACTTTATAATTGTCGGCACACGTTGTGGAGCAATTTTACCTACTTTTCACAATTTTTCTCTACGATCATCAAAGTCATTTTTCGCGTCTTGTGTTCTTAAAACTTAAAAATCATGAAATATACATAGCACAGTTACTTTTAAATTAATAATACGTTCTACTTAGCCCATTAGATTGAAATACCAGAATGATGTTTCACGGCCGCGGAGGTCAACATCGTTTCATTTTCATTTGATCGTTAAATATAAAAGCCTCGCTTCCAAAGTGATGATGGGCTTTAAGGTTTATTTAATAGCGTGGGATTATTTGCGACTGTTTCTGTCCGAATTAAAATACAATTGTGTGTATATAATTTAGAATGTCTATTTTAATTTAGAAAGATGAGCTTGCCGTATCTTCATTATGATTTCAAACACTAAAATGAAAATGAAATTAAATAGGACAGAATTAAAGAGAAATCACAGTGTAATTAATTTATTTATACCACCGTCGCCCATGGCCTCAACTATACCGAGAGTATTGTCAAGCCGCTGCGCACCATTTAATTTCTAAGGTATGAAATGAAAGAATAAACGGTTATCTTCTGCTACAGCCTAAATACACTGACTGACTTCATGACCGGTCACACAGGAGACGGTGGTAGCGACCCATTCGGGCCCGATAGCAAGTGATACTTGTTACCCAGCACTGCCACCAGTAATGCAATAGCTGATAATTGCTTACTTCCCTTAGTCGCCTTGTGCCCGCGGGAAGGGATGACACTTGTATTCTAAATGACAGGATTTTCGACATTAATATCTCATCTGGGGGGTTAGGCGGAATCTCAATTCTCACATGTCGATCGTATCGTGATCACTGTGATTGGTTGAGAGATCACCGTGATTGGCCAACGGTTTATTGCGACATCACGCGTTTGTTTCTCAAACAATCACAGTGATCGCGATACGATCAACATGTGAGATATGAGATTCTGCCTAACACCCCAGCCCATAGAACGTAACTCACTAAATCGTATCGACATCACATTGTCTCGCTTGTCATTGGTAGAGAAACAGACGCGTGATATCGCAATAATCACTCGGCCAAACACGATGATCTCTCTAATCACAATGACACGGTGCGATGTCGATACAGGGGGGTTAGGCAGAATCTCATATCTCTCATGTCGATCGTATCGTGATCACTGTGATTGGTTGAGAGATCACCGTGATTGGCCGACGGATTATTGTGACATCACGCGTTGGTTTCTCAACCAATCACAGTGATCACGATACGGTCGACACGTGAAATATGAGATTCTGCCTAACTCCCCAGTTTAGTGAGATACATTCTAACCCCCCAGAGCATTAATAAGTTTTTTTTATAATGCTTATGATGGCAGACGAGACACAGTGATAACCGCGGCTCCTCTTTTTTTGTTTAAGGCGGGAAATAATTTACCTCACTGCACACCCCGTCGTTTGGGGCAACAAACAGGGTAGTGTAGGGGCCCTCACCCACTAAATAAGCCCGCGGTGTGCCATCTCTCCGCTTGTGTTGGCGGGCCACTGGAACTATATTACATTATTTCAGTGGTAACCGTAGCTCACCTGAACGCTGTGAACTATTTTATTACGCTGAACGACAAATAATGAATGGACGACTCTCTAAAACCAACACATGCTGAAGTGCTTCATGGTCGGTCAGGTGGCAAACCATGGTACCGACCTTCTCAGCCGGATAAGAAGTGAGTAGTCCCACTAATCTTAGTCATGGCGGCCATTGTCAAGAGACACTAGCTATGTACGCAGGATATGTTAGATTGCACAAGTGTGTGCGCAAAAACAAATGCACTCTCCGTTCTCTCACTGTCAACATCCAATCGATTAGAATTCCGACTCGACTTTGTAATAATATTACCTAAATCCTCTTTTCTAATATTACCTAAATCCTTCTTTTCTAAATAGATTACAAATGATATCTGTAGCATTTAAAAAAAGTTTTCTTTCGGTTTTCAAAAAGAAAAAACTTTTTTTTAAATTTTAGACTCCTAGGTATGTCCTAAATAATTGTGACGTGACGGCTTCACCGTTACGTTACAACTTATCATTATCCTATCCAAATTAGCAGTCAGGAGCAATTATCACGATGGCTGAATTGGCAAAGCATCTGGACGGTATCCAGGAGATGCAGTTTCAAATCCTGCTCGTGACTGTTATTTTCGATTTCACATTTTTCACTTTGTGTTTAATGTATAGTGCTAAGCATGTAAAATGCTAAAAATATATATAAAAAATATCTAAAGATTTTTCATATGATTTTATTTTTATATAATTTTAAGAAATTGACGTACTAAAGTCATTTATCAGAACACTAAGTGCGACTTATCTGCTGAGAGGCATTTTAACCCGCACCCTCTGAACGCGGTGTTCTCACAATTTTTCATAGCGAATTATTTCATTGCTCATAGTGGCAGACGAGCCAAAGCCTGATGGTTAGCGGTAATGTAATTGTATGAATATGAATGACAAGGAAATTAAAACGCCATTGAAGGGAAAGCTGTGTGCTTCAGAGGTGTCCTCGACGGCTTGTGAAGTCTGTCAACCTTAATTGAGCTAATTTGGAATAAAACTTATTCACTCTGAGACCCGAACTCCATTAATAACTTATTAGACTTTGTTACCAATTAATTATTTCTCCTACGTGGACTTCAGAATATAAATATTCTAGACCCAGCGGACTTTGTTCCGCCTCAGGGGCAAGAAATGAGAAGATTTTGGGTTTTTTTTTTTATTAGGATAATAAATATAAATAAAAAAAATCAAGTATTTTAAAGATTCTTTATTGGCCATGTATTTTGATGCATGGGTTGCACTCCTCGGTGAAGCACCTTGTGATAGACGACATTTTTCGATTTATTATCAGGCGCAAGAACAAATAACGCAGATGGTCTTCCGACCCGTGAACATGCCACATATACCTAATTGACCATGGGAAAAACATAGATTTTCTAGATTCAGACCACAAATTTTCAAGGATTGGCCTTGTGATTTGTTAATTGTCATGGCAAATGCAAGACGGATTGGAAATTGAAGTCGTTTCAACTCAAACGGCATATCGGTTGGGATCATCGGGATCCTCGGAATAAGAACTTCCTCGAAGGTGAGGCATCCATCCAGCCTTTTAAAGTCCGCTGCTGGACATAGGCCTCCCCAAGAATGGGGAATAGTGCCGTAATTTCCACGCTTGGCAGGCGGGTTGGCGATCGCAGTGGATGTTGCCAATACTCGAAGGAGCGCCGTCCCCTTTATCGAGATAAAACATAGCCTTCTTTTCTGAGCACTACTCGGAAGTGCTGCCCTCTCACAGAAGATTATATGTGTATTATATGCAGGTATATAGTATGGAACAAAATAAGACTGTAATACTGAACTATTGGAAGTTATGAAGGCAAACTTCGCGGGCTACTTTGTCTGAGTGACGTTATCTTTGCACTGCGCAGACAGTCCAGATAGAACGATTTACACGAAGTGGAGTTTCATCCTATGCTTACTTGTCTTAGAATGCTTTTCACACTATTATTATATTAAATACTAGCCTTTGCCCACAACTTCGAGCACATATACCAGATTTTCAGTGTAATCAAGAGCAATCAATCAAAACAAAATTCATCAAAATCCATACAGCATGCGTAATGCGTTAACAAAAAAAAAAACATCCATCTATCCATCCATCAGCCTTTCGACGTCCACTGCTAGACATAGGCCTCCCCAAGACAATGCCACAACATGTGTTTCACTCATATGGAGGATAGTGCCGTAATCGCCACGATGCTCGATGCTCTTAATACTCGAGGGAGTGCTGCTGCCCACTCCTCTGGTCTCTCTCAGTCGGCTCTTACGACTCACATAGGTGGAGAGGGGTGGGACAAAAAAAAACATAGCACGCCTGTATTCCCCGTGAATATATCTACCTGTGAATTGAAGATAATATTTAAAAAAAAACTGTATACGGCTATGTGGTTTCTAAACCAAAAACAATTCTTTTACAATTTTTGTCAATATGTCTGTTCATCTTTTTGTTTATTTGAACATCACTCAAAAAACGGAAACGGATTTATATGAACCTGGTTTGTTTGATAACTTTTGTTTAGACTTAAAAATTGGTATACATTTTATCCCGCTAATATATCGGGAACCTGAGATATAACCTAAAATCTAGCTTTAGTCTGCGGAGGAGCAGCGGGCAAAAACTAATATTTAATAAAGTAAAATGTAACGACCAATGTCGCCAGCGAAAGCTAAATTCAGTAAAGCAATTAGTTACAAAGCAAACTAATTGGGCGCCGCTATAATTACAGTACCGACATCTATTATTTATGACACTGGATGGACATAATTGTATAGAAAGGGTGGTCTAATTAAAAGAGCAACCTCATATTTATCTAATAAAGCAGAAATGAGACATAAAATATAAATGGGGTTGATGTTCTGTGCACATATAAGTCCAAATGGTAGAGTAAATAATATCCAGATAGTGTGTATTATATTTTTTTTTTCTTATTGCATGTAGTGGCAGGCGAGCAACGGCCCATCTGATGGTAAATGGTAACCGTCGCTCATGGACTCAACTATACCGAAAGTATTGTCATGCCGCTGCTCACCATTTCATTTCACCGATATGAAATGAATGAATAAATAGCTATCTCCTGCTACAGCCAAAACGCAACGATGTGCTTCATGGCCGGTCACACGGGAGATAGTGGTAACAACCCGCTCGGGCACGATACCAAGTGAGTACTCCCACTTGGTACCTAACCCTACCACCAGTCATGCAGTGGATGAGAATTGCTTACTTCCCTAAGTCGCCTCGTACGACACCCGTGGGAAAGAATGGGGTGGTGACACACAAGTGTAAAATACAAATTCTTAGTCCGTCACCACACGGAAAAAATATTTACCCTGTATGTTAATTATCAGAATAAATTATCTTAGAATGTATCGCATTTACGAGAAAATATTTTTTTCGTTCCAATTAGTGTATATGTCATTAGTCATCTCAGACATAATCCTAACTATTATAAAGTTGTATCAGAGCTGTGTCTGTATATTTAAGATATTTGGAAAAAAAAATACTATATCTAGGTTACCCGGTGAACTTCGTATCACCTGCAATTTATTTTATCAGCGATTATCAATCCTAATCAATCTGCATCAGGTGTGAATTTAATAGGTTATTAAAACTTGATTGTAATTCAGATTAATTAGAAAAAATGACTAAATTTTTCAACTGTTTTTGTGGGATTTTCCTATTTTTTTGTCTTTTAACCCACCCCTGTTTAAGAGGAGAAAATAATAAAAAAAAACAATTACTCAAATCCATCAATCCATTTTTGAGTTTTAGCGAGAGTAACAGCAATTGATTTTTATATTATATAGATATAGGCGTGTCTGAACACAAAACATTTTTTTAGATTTTTTGTCTGTTTGATTTGTTGGGGCATTACGGAAAAACTACTGAATCGATTTTGAAGCAACTTTTTTAGTTAGATAGCTCTTGATCTTATTATTCATCCCGTTATTGTATGAGGAACCTGAGATATAAACTAAGGCTAGTAGTAGATATATGTACACTTACTTCTTTTAAATCAGGCAGCGGATACATACACTACGCTCCTGCGTAGAAGAAGACGCAAGTTCGAATCCTGCTTGTGGAAAATTTCTCTTTTATCCAATTTCACAAATATATACGCCTTTGTTAAATGTTGTACGATTCAAAATTGCCACTAGACGTATAAGGTAATTTTAATGAAGTTTAAAATAGATTAATGGTTCAGTAGCATAACTGTATCAGGCTTGAAAACGCAATATACTCAAGGATAGTAGACAATCACTAGGCGGCAGTATCAAAGCACGCCAGTATGTGTACCTACATTCGTCGTATAATTAGTGAGAATATAGTTGGTGAATATACATGTCTATCGCTTGATAGATATTTTGAATCAATATATCTACTTAATTATACTGTAAATAATATAAAGAAATATTTGTTTGTTTGCAATCAACAAACTCTGAAACTATTGAACTAATTTTAGTAATTCGCTCAGTTTAAAGTTACTCAAAAGTAACAAATGGTAGATAACATTACTTTATTACTTATGCGAGTGTGGCAGTAACATTAATGTCGATGAAACCATACGGTACAGCTAGTACTTTTAACACGTTTTAATTAAAATTTTACCCACTTCAAAACGTTGGATTAAATTAAAACCATAGTCAAGGACCGAGGGCAATACTATAATTTAAGATGGTCAATTTCTTTTGTTTTTTTTATTACAAACTGGTACTACTGTCACACATTTTTTTTTTAAGAAAAACAATTAAAGTAACACTCTTTAATAGGTGTAGTTTTAGTAGCAGTAGTGCTTGACATGGACTGGCAAGACAATTGTATATTAAAATATAGAAAAAGGGACACCACGCATCTTGTAATAGTTATTATTTATTTTTGACGTGTTAACGTCTTTGGTTACATCTCAGGTTCCCGATATAGTAGCGGGATAAAATGTATATCAGTTGTTAAGTCTAATCAAGAGCTATCAAACAAAAAAAAAGCTGTGTCAAAATCCGTTTAGTAGTTTTTGCGTGATGCGCGAACATACCAACAGATAAACAGACAAACAGAAAAATATCTAAAAAAAAACGATTTGCGTTTAGACACGCCTATATAGGCTATTACAGTCATTTTTTCTCAAATATCTTAAATGTACAGACACAGCTCTGTTACAGCTTTATAATTAGTATAGATGAACGCCGGCTACACGCACGAAAAAGTGTCACGTTCCGAAAAATGTATGGCAACCGATACATTGTTTGTGAAACACTCAGAAAACATATATGACGTTATCGCGTAAAATTATCGTCCGTAAAATGACTTTACAGACAACCATGCAGTTTTTTTCTAAAATTTAATATTAATTTTATGTCAATGTGACATGACGTCTCCTCATATAAAACTACATAGCAATCAATAGCTTAGTATAAGCTAATTCCTTGAGCATCGATAACCCATCACATGAACCACAAACTGTCTATAAAATATGAATAAACAGCAGCCATTTCTATTTACATATATTCTGTTAGTTCGCCTGTTACCGCTTCCCGTCCTTGCTGTCCACTTTTTTATTTCTTCTCTATCATCCTTCTTCTCCAGCTCCTGAATCTTTACCAGAGGCTGCAACGCGCGAGTGGAATTGTTAGCGCCTATATACCAAGGAACATAAACTCTACCCGAGAAGAATAGCAACATCGAACAAAAAAATGAGACAGATTCTGACAGATACCTATTGAACGCCCCCTTTAATTGATACAGAGAGGGAATTTTAATACGACCACTTATATTTGTAGTTTTATTAGGATTCTTATTTTAAATGATTGAAAATAAAAATAGATTAAAATAAACTTTTATTTAACAAAAAATATAAAATTTTACAATCACAGAACTCTATTATCGCAACTTACTTTGATCACTTTAACTAGCTATTGTGAAAAGTATCCTGAACTGTATATTTTCTTTACACTAAAACATTTAAAACGTTTTCTCTGATTTTCCTTCATTCCACCTCGAAACAATTACTTACTAACATTTCTGGTTACACGTATTACTCTTTGTACTAACACTACAAAACAGCAATAAGCAAGTTCGTAAACTACATTTGCAAGTGACAGACAGCCATTTTTTTACATTTGACTAATGTATTAGGCTGGGTTCCGATATACACTGCTAGCACTATCCAGTGCTCCTACTGAAGAAAAATCATTCCTTTATAGACTGAGGATCAGTATCCTCAGTCTATAAAGGAATGATTTTGCGTCAGTACGCAGTATTCTAGAGAAGTATGACGTCATAAATCGACGCCATTTTTGTACTGTGAGCAGTGCGAGCACTGGCGTTTTCGAGGTAAGGTGCTCTAAGTGGTTTGATCACGTGATTGATCACGCTGTTGACAGCGTCCAGAAATTTAACCACTTGCACTATTAAAAAGTATTATTGTTATTAAATATTGTTATACCGAACCAAGGAAAATTTAAAGAAATTGTGTTTATTGCAGTGTGAAACCAATACTTTGTATGAAATGAAGGTAAGGATAGATTAGTATACTGGACTGCGTTCCGTTATAAACAGTAACCAGTATTGCTAACTATAATGGAACGACTTTGCAGTATACTAAATTAACGTCACGTCAGCGCTCGCAGTGTATATCGGAACACACCCTTAGTCTGTGACGTTTTGTCAGTATTGCCACCAATGAAAAATAAATAATATATTTAATTCTTTTTTCTATACAGTATTATTATTAGGAACCCCCTAGGTATGCCGCATATTCGTAAATGAAAGTTGACCGGGCCTGCTATATACTCGTACTATGACTACGGTAACCACTCACAATTAGGTAGGCTTATATCCTTCTTTGGGGTGCGGGTCGGGATACCTCCGCGTTGGTGCACCCCGGGCAACGTCGTGGCAGGGGACGGGTCTCCACGTGTACCTCTGATTAGCAGAGGGCAGAGTGGATAGGCCGTACGTCCACCGTGGAGGGTCGGCGGGGCCACAGTGGCCCCCCCAACCCTGAGGTGGGGACAGCGGGGTCACGGTGACCCCCCCCCGTCCCCGGAGGCGGGGCTTTCAGCCCTAGTGGCGACGGGCCCACTGCTTGCAGTGGGCCGAACGTCTGCCGTGGAGGGCCATAGTGCCCCCCCGGCCCTGGGAGACGGAGACGGCTGCAAGCGCGCTCGCCCCGAATCCATCGGGGTCTCAGCCGGGAATGGCTGGCTCGTTGGAGCGGCCCTCACGACTTCAGAAGTCAATCGCGCTCAATTAGAGCGCGATTGACTTCTGAAGCTAGAAGGGGATGCATCGGAATCGGAGGGTAGCTCCACTGAAATGCCTACGCCGGAAGGCCGGCCAAAAGAGGTCGAGGCGCCAACAGGCGCACAGTGCCGCGCGCCTTGTCCAAGGCGGACGAGGCAGTCATTGACGACCTGGGAGCGGGGCTCTCGGTGGAGGAGCGGCTAACGTTCCTCACATCGAGGCTTCAAGAGGAGCCTCTGGAGAAGGACAATCTGTAGTCAGCAGACCAGATTACCCAGAGGGTCTCCGATGCTCTGGCCATCGTCTTCACGGTGGCGGATGGGTCACAGGACCTTCGGGGAACCTTCTCCGAGGCCCTCAAGAAGGCCAACAAGGTGGCCTTCGAAGTTTTGTAGTCCCTCCGGCACCATTCGGCGTCTGAGGAGAAGAGGATGCTGTAGGCGCACTGCAGGCGCCTCGAGGATGAGGTGGCAGAGCTCCGAAAGGAGCGCAGTGGCCCACGAGCCAAACCAGGGTTCGCCAAGGCCGTGCCGAAAGCCTCAGCCTCAGCGGCGGGCGCGTTGTCTCTGGCCCCTAAACTCCTCAGCGAGGAGCAGATATGCCAGGTCATCTATCGTATTGGCGCGATCTATGACCCACGCATCGACTTCCTAAGCGCCAGGGTGCCGCCGGAGCCGCGACTCCGGCCGTCGCTGACCGCGGGTTAGAAGAAGGCCGCGACGTCTTCAGGCCTAACGCCGCTGCCCTGTCAGGGCGGCTGCGTGGCCACTTACTCCGCGACCGCGGCCGCGTCGTCAAAGGAGCAGGACAAAGCCCCCAAAGCGAAGGCGGCGCAGAAGGCTGGGCAGCGCCCCGAGGGCCAGCCCAGAGAGGAGTTCCCTCCTCTTCCATGTGCTGGCCAGCCCTCGCGGGCCCCAGCGACCAATTCCCGGGATCCACGTATCCCACCTCCTGCGCCAACCGGCTCTGCACCCTCTGATGAGGGCTGGGAGGTGATGAGCGTGGGGAGGAAGAAATCCCGGGGCAAAAGGAAAATGGGGGCCGCGACTGGGGCTGCTGCCCAAGCTGCAAATCCCGCTGCGCCAGGGAGCAAGCCCAGCCCTAAGAAACCGCGCAAGCTTCAAGCACCGAAAACGGCAGCGGTGGTAATCACCATGCTACCGGAGGCGGAAGCGGGCCTGACATATCAGGCCATCTTGAGGAAGGCCCGGGAGGAAATCGACGTCTCCGACATCGGAATCGTCGCCACCCGGACCCGCCTAGCCCGCACAGGGGCTCAAATTCGGGGTGGAGGGCCCCAGGATGGCCGACACGGTGGCCGAAAGGCTGACGGGTCTGTTTGGCGAGGGGAGTGGAGTTCGTGTCACCATACCGGTAAAGTGCGCTGAACTGCGCATTTCCGCTCTGGATGACTCAGTGATGGCAGACGACGTCCGGGAGGCTATTGCCTCGAAAACCGGATGCTCGAATGCTGTCATAGGGGGCTCCATTCGGACCGGTCCCGGCGGTGTAGGTGCCGTCTGGGCGAGTTGCCCTGTCGCGGCGGCCAAAACCTTGGCCGACGCAGGCAGGCTGCTCGTGGGCTGGAGCTCCGCACGGGTCGCCGTGCTGGAGCCCCGGCCCGCGAGGTGTTAAGTGCATGGTGGTCGGACACACCCAGCCGACACGCACTAACTGTTTGATAGCAGCGGTCATTGTTTTCGCTGCGGTCAGGCAGGGCACCAGGCGGCAACTTGCACCGTCGCCCCTCACTGCCCCGCGTGCGCGGCAGGCAACAGGCCTGCCAAGCACTGCATGGGGCGGGAGGGATGCAGACCCCCGACGACAGCCCCAAAAAGGGGGGGCCAGCCAATCGGCCCAAGCTACCCCCCCTAGCGCGGCTTCGCCACCGTCTCGGGTGGAGGAGGATATGGTTACGTCTTAAAATTCAACCGTGACACTATCCTCCTCCAGGCGAATCTCAACCACTCCACCAGGGCGCAGGATTTATTCCTGCAAACCATTGTGGAGCGGTTGATTGGTGTAGCCGTAGCTGCGAAGCCTTATTGCGTTGGTGACCGCCCTCATTGGGCGGGCAGCCGCGATGGCTCCATGGCAATTATCAGCTATGCGGCGCTTCGTTCCCCGCCCTTGTCGATCAGAGACAGGGGCACGGGATACGTCGCGGCCGTCTGGGGGGAGTTACGCTGTATGGCGTATACTTCTCCCCCAACCGGAGGCTGGCTGATTTCGGGGTCTGGCTTAACAGCCTAGAGACCTCGATACGGCGACTGGCACCACGTCCTGGTCATCATTCAACGCTGTGTTCGAGTGGTGAGCGCACGCGCCTACTTCACACCTTGCTACGCTAGTGTTTTACCCTTGCTAGTGATGTACCCACTCGATAGTTTTGGTATCGATAAACTCTTAGTCCCAGTAGACTATTAAAGATGGAAAAGTATCTTGTGAGGACTGCGTCCTCTGAGAGCTTGTCCAACAAAAGGCCAGCTGAAGACAACATCTGGAGGAAACCCAAGCGTACTGCGGATCCTAAAAGGCAGGCTTCCCGATTCAGCTTCAACACTTCAAATCGCTTCAAGGACTTAGCAGACAACTCAGATTGCGATCAAGGACTTGCAACTCTCTTGGAAAGCCAAGTCATATATCTCCAATTGTTCTTGTAGTTAAAGAAGACTGGACACACCAGATAATAACTGGCATGTTCAGTAAATTTACAAAGAAATTTCACATGCAATACCGTCCTAAAGGCAGGGTTGCAATACACTCTAACGATGGTCACCGCATGGTCACTGATGGCTTACGCGCTGATAACGTTTTTTTCCACACTTTTTCGAGAAAAGAAGAAAGAACTTACAAAGTTGTCGTTAGAGGCATTCTTAATGATAATATAGATTTAGTGCGCGATGAATTAACCGAAATGGGATTCCATAACGCTTCGGTTTCTCAGCTTAAAAGCTCATTTCCTGGTGACAAAATGTCATGTTTACCATTACTAGTACAGCTTCCTGCAGGCTCGGATATTGTAAAATTTAAACAGATTAAATATCTTTGCAGCTGCGTTATTAAAATAGAACGCTTCAAACCTAATACAATCATGGGCACGCAATGCTACCGGTGCCAAAATTTTGGACACGCTGCTAAAAATTGTAACTTGATGGAACGATGCGTAAAATGCATTGGGTCTCACGCCACAAAGAACTGTCCAAAAAAAGAGCGAACTAGTCCTGCCCAGTGCTGCAACTGCAAGGAAAATCACCCTGCAAATTTTAGTCAGTGCCCCGTTCGGGTAAACTATCTAGAACGGCTCCAGCACAGTAAAAGCGGTTCAAGCAGCTTTAAACTGAACCCTTCCGTTATGGATAAAGTCGAAAAAACCCAAATCACCCGAGCGCAACCGGTTAGCCAGCCGCGTGTATCTAATACTGCAGCTCCGAGAATGATGACAATGGAATATGAAACTCAAAACCAAGCAACGAAGCAACAAGATGTAATGACCATTGAAATGTTACAAATATTGAACGTAATCAAGCGCCTTAAACATGAATTTGAATCATGTACAAACATGATGAACAAAGTTATTTTAGTCCTTCAACATCTTGGTCAATGCGTTTAATACATCTGAGTTACGTCAACTATATTGGAATGCGGACGGCATACGTGGAAAACTTGCTGAGCTCGCAGATCTAGCAATCTATGAATTATCTTCTGATGTCATTGCTATATCTGAAACTAGATTAGGTAAACAAGCTCCCGTTGAGTTACCAGGATATTATTGTTACCGTCAAGATAAACTTAACTCACATGGTCAAGGAGTTGCTGTTTTTGTTAAAGTCGATATACCTCATTCTCAAGTAATCCCCCCCAAAACAAATCAAAGGAAGTCGTAGGGATTGAGATTTACATGGATAGAAAAACGTCACCAATTCCATAACTGAACAGTGTAACGAAATAGCCTCGGTATTCATGGGCAATATGAGTTTAACTTTGAACTGGATTGACGAGGATATCAACACCGCTGTAGTTTGTAGTTTTTACATAATATAGGTATATAGTTTATATTATACCCTTATATTAAAAGTGTGCGCTATACAAAGTGCTCCTAGTTTATGTCATGAAAATATTTAAGTAATATAGTTTTTATTAATTTAGGACTTACAAAGTATTATTACATAAATAGCATTTTTATCAAAAATCTTTTATAGGCGCTGTTAGCCTGATATAGTTACCATTTAAGTTTCTGGTATATGTTATACTTAACCGTGGTTAGTTAATAACAGTTTTTATATTTTATACCATAAAAACGCCATAAAGTCGGCGGCGCAACCGCGATGGGGAGCGGGAGGGCCAGCTGTACGAGGCGTACCGCACTTCGCGGGCCGCGTTCAAGTTGGTTATCTGCCGCGCCAAAACAGAAAAAAGGCAGGAGATGCTGGACGGTCTCAACCGTGACCTCTGGGGTCGCCCGTATCGTGCGGCGCTGAACAAGCCTTCAAACCCTTCAGCCCAGCCTACTCACCGAGGTGGTTGAGGGCCTATTCCCACGACGGGTGGAGCACACGCCCCCGGTCATGGCACAGCCATTCGGATTCGGATTCCGGATTCGGTTGGGACCTTCAGGCCCATCGTGCTGCTGGACGAGGCGGGTAAGCTGCTGGAGAGAATCCTCGCTGCCCGCATCGTCCAGCACCTGTGCGGAGTCGGACCCGACTTGTCAGATGCCCAGTTTGATTTCGACGGTCGGCGCGATCATGCGCCTGAGGGCCGCGGCCGCGGCGGTCGTCACGGCCGGTGAAGTGCTGTTGGCGGTGTTGCTTGACGTCGCCAATGCATTTAACAGTCTGCCATTCAGCTGCATCAGGGAGGCGCTCCGGTATCACGGGGTGCCTGCATACCTGAGGCGGCTAGTGGCAGACTATCTTGAGGGCCGCAGCGTTCTCTATGAGAGCCGCATAGGGGACGTTGTGAGGAGACCTATGTCGTGCGGTGTCCCACAGGGTTCGGTTCTAGGGCCGCTCTGTGGGACATCGGTTACGACTGGGTGCTACGCTGTCAGCTCCCCCCTGGGCTTGCGGTTATCTGCTATGCGGATGACACGCTGGTTGAGGCCCGGGGTGGAAACTTCGAGGAAGCGGCGTTGCTGGCCACCTTAGGGACCTCGGAGGTGGTTAGGACGATCGGGGCGCCGGAGTTTAGGGTGGCCCTGGACAAGTCGGAGGCTCTGCTTTTCCATGGGCCCCGACATCGGCCACCTGCTGGCGCCTCAATCACTGTGGACGGGGTCCAAATTTGGGTGCAGGCCCAGATTAAGTATCTGGGCCTGGTGCTGGACGGGCGGTGGTGCTTTTGCGAGCACTTCCGCCAACTGTTCCCGAGGCTCGTCGGTGCGGCGTCCGCCCTTGCACGGCTCATTCCGAATATGGGCGGACCCAACAATGCGTGCCGACGGCTTTACACGGGTGTGGTCCGGTCAATGGCGCTGTACGGTGCACCCGTGTGGGCGGAGACCCTGGACGCACTGAACAAGGCTCTTCTGTAGAGGCCACAGAGAGTCGTAGCATCCAGGGTCATACGTGGATACCGCACGGTGTCGACGGAAGCGGCCTGCGCGTTGGCTGGAACCCCTCCGTGGGACTTGGAGGCGGAGGAGCTCGCCGAGGTGTATTGGCGGGCGTCACAAGAGCGGGAGGGGGGGTGGACGTCCCCCACCCAGCGTGGTGGCGAGATGGCAGGGCGATGCCCGCCGAGCAGCCATAGCCAGCTGGCAGATATCTGCACATAGTCGCAAGGAGGGAAGCGACTCCGGGCTGTCACCATTGCGGCTGCGATGAGGACACGGCGCAGCACACGCTCGAGTCGTGCCCGGCTTGGGCCGAGCAGCGCCGTGAACTTGTCGCAGCAATAGGGGGGGACCTCTCGCTGCTGAGCGTCGCCAGAGCGATGCTTGGCAGTGACAGGAATTGGGCCGCCGTCGCTGCCTTCTGCGAGAAAGTCATCTCGCGGAAGGAAGCGGCGGAGGGGCCCAGGGAGGTGGATTCTTTCGCAGACCCAAACCGCCGCCAGCGACCGGGGCGGTGCAGGCGCAGGTACCTGCGCCTCATGCCGCCCTAGCTGAGGCTGCTTGTGGATGGACCGGGGAACGTCCGCCACCCGCAAGGCCTCCCGCGAAGGTGCGTCGACCCGTGTGCGGATGCGTCGCTCAGTAGAGGGTATCCAAAAGGGTAAGCCGCCGGCGGACCACCGAAGGAATGTAACATAGTTCCAGTGGCCCGCCAATAAAGGCGGAGAGACGGCACACGGCGGGTTTCTTTAGTGGGTGCAGGCCCTACACTACCCTGGTCGTTGCCCCGAACGATAGGGTGTGCGATTAGAAACATTTTTTCCCGCCTTAACAAAAAAAAAAGGCTCATATCCTTCTTTGTCAACCTCGTAGAGTGTTCGTATTTTAAAATTTAAAAAGGATCATAGTTTTAAATTTTAAAACTAAACTGCGAATATCATTTTTAAAAGCCAGTGATATATCAATATTTGAATAGCGAATCTTGTTGAGTGGCAGTGAGAGTGCACTCAATATTTTGTTCGATTCTATTGAATTCGTCCAAATAGGAGCGTATTATAGCGGAGCGTTCGAAAAGCTTCAATTTTGATTGTTACAATTTAATAAAAACTTTAAATACGCACGCAGTGTTAATGAATGTAGGGGATTACTGTCATTGTGGAGCGGAAAATACTTTTCACCAATATACTTTGAACTTTAAGCTATATAAAAACACACACACATTTTCACATTGGATTCACATTGGATGAATGCATGTAAATGCAATGCCGATAGAGGGCGTTGGTCGTTAAGTCAAATGTAATGAGGAAATTCGGTATTTCTAGAAATGGTACGATAACTCAATGTACCTTTTTACAACTGACCTTAATATACTTAATACAGGCTCAAAACCAACATTTGTAAACAGACGCAGCAAGACAATCATTGACTTGACGTTGGCAACCGAAGATGCTTCGAATCACATCTCGAACTGGCATGTATCAAAAGATCTATCATGCTCAGACCATAGGTGGATTCGATTCGATATTCAAGTAAAGACAATCGCAGCAACCCCATGGAGGAATTCCCGCAGAACGGATCGAATCCGGTACGCGGAACAAATGTGCCTAGCCCTGGTTCAGACAGAGATTCCCACAAAACTGTAAGGTGCTGCAGAAATAGAAAGACAGGTAAGCGTCCTCACAAATACCATGCTGGATTGCTATCACCAGGCGTGTCCCTTGTCCTCTCCATCGCCCAGTCGAGGCAAAAAAGCTGACTGGTGAGGACCCGAGCTGGATAGACTCAGGAAAAGGATGAGGCGACAACTCAACAGAACAATGAACACAGGTACTGACCAGGACTGGGATAATTATGAGTCAACTAAGTCTAGGTACAAGAAACGTAGTGGGCGGGGCGACGGCACGGAGTCCTTACCTTCCGACTGGTGCAGGTGCTGTCGGGGCACGGTTGCTTCGGCAGATATCTGCACATAGTTGCAAGGAGGGAAGCGGCTCCGGGCTGTCACCATTGCTCGAGTCGTGCCCGGCTTGGGGCGGGCAGCGCCGTGATCTCGTTGCAGCAATAGGGGGGGACATCTCGCTGCCAAGCGTCGTTAGAGCGATGCTTGGCAGCGACAGGAATTGGGCCGCGGTCGCTGCCTTCTGCGACGAGGTCATCTCGCGGAAGGAAGCGGTGGAGAGGGCCAGGGAGACTGATCCTTCCGCAGACCCGAACCGCCGCCAGCGACTGGGGCGGCGCAGGCGTGAGTATTTGTGCCTAATGCGGTCGTAGCTGAGGCTGCGGGTGGTTGGACCAGGGAACGTCCGCCACCCGCAAGGCCTCCCGCGAAGGTGCGATGCTCTGTGTGTGGGTGCGTCGCTCAGTAGAGGGTACCCGAAAGGGTAAGCCGCCGACGGACAACTGAAGGAATGTAACATAGTTCCAGTGGCCCGCCAATAAAGGCGTAGAGACAGCACACGGCGGGTTTCTTTAGTGGGTGAGGGCCCCCCATCGCCCAGTCGAGGCAAAAAAGCTGACTGGTGAGGACCCGAGCTGGATAGACTCAGGAAAAGGATGAGGCGACAACTCAACAGAACAATGAACACAGGTACTGACCAGGACTGGGATAATTATGAGTCAACTAAGTCTAGGTACAAGAAACGTAGTGGGCAGGGCGACGGCACGGAGTCCTTACCTTCTGACTGGTGCAGATGCTGTCGGAGCACGGTTGCTTCGGCAGATATCTCCACATAGTTGCAAGGAGGGAAGCGGCTCCGGGCTGTCACCATTGTTCGAGTCGTGCCCGGCTTGGGGCGGGCAGCGCCGTGATCTCGTTGCAGCAATAGGGGGGGAAATCTCGCTGCCAAGCGTCGTTAGAGCGATGCTTGGCAGCGACGAGAATTGGGCCGCGGTCGCTGCCTTCTGCGACGAGGTCATCTCGTGGAAGGAAGCGGTGGAGAGGGCCAGGGAGACTGATCCTTCCGCAGACCCGAACCGCCGCCAGCGACTGGGGCGGCGCAGGCGTGAGTATTTGTGCCTAATGCGGCCGTAGCTGAGGCTGCGGGTGGTTAGACCGGGGAACGTCCGCCACCCGCAAGGCCTCCCGCGAAGGTGCGATGCTCTGTGTGTGGGTGCGTCGCTCAGTAGAGGGTACCCCGCCGGCGGCGACCGCCGGGGTAAGCCGCCGGCGGACCACTGAAGGAATGTAACATAGTTCCAGTGGCCCGCCAATAAAGGCATAGAGACGGCACACGGCGGGTTTCTTTAGTGGGTGAGGGCCCCACACTACCCTGTTCGTTGCCCCGAACGACAGGGTGTGCGGTTAGGTACATTTTTTCCCGCCTAAACAAAAAAAAAAGAAAGGATCGTTAAGCTTAGCACAGGCGCAACACACAAGGCACTGGTGGCCAAAGGATGCCCTCAAGGGGGTGTGCTCTCACCGCTACTTTGGAATTTAGTAGTAAATGATCTGATTGCTACACTGAACAACAATCACTATTATACGGTCGGTTAATTATTAATTATTCAAAACAGAACTCCAGTTATCAACACAAGTTAAATACCTAGGCGCAGTTTTTGACTGTAAGTTAAACTGGAGTAATCATTTAAATAGTAAAATAGATAAAGCTACAGTCGCATTCTGGCAATGCCGCAGAATGATAGGTAAAAGGTGGGGCCTAGACCCTAAAATCGTTCTATGGCTATACCAGCTATATTAATTAGCTACGGTGCGGTGGTGTGGTGGCCACGAACCGAATTATCCACTGTCGTAGCTAAACTACAACGACTCCAGAGATTGGCCTGTATGGCGGCCACGCGATGCATGAGGACAACTCCAACTGCTGCCCACTGCATCTGTTCATAAAACAAGAGGCAGCAGCTACAGCGGTACGCTTTAAAAACCTGAGTCTCTGGAGACTAGCAAGGGTACCGTACACCAAGATCCTCAGTGAGGTAACAGGTAAGGAGCCGCTCATGGCAGCGGTGACCGACAGGATACCCAAGCAATTCGTATTTGAGAAAAAGTACAAGATACAACTGCAAGAACAACCCGGTGAAGGTCTTAACCCACGAGAGATGAGAATCTTCACAGATGGATCTAAAACAAGGTCAGGTACTGGTGCGGGTGTATTCTCCGAGGACCTGAACATACAGATATCTACACCATTAGGAGCTCATAACACGGTCTTCCAGGCAGAATGTGTGGGCATCTTAATGGCAGCGTATGCAATCGACTCTAGAAAGGTAAAGAACAGCCAAATCCGTATACTCTCTGACAGCCTATCAGTCCTACAGGCCCTTCAAAGGTACACTGTAACCTCGGGTCTTATATACGAGTGTCATCGAGCCCTGTCACAGGTAGGTATCGACAACGATATAACCCTACAGTGGATCAAAGGACACAGCAACTCACGCGGTAATGACGCTGCCGATGAAATGGCAAGGTGGGGTTCGGAGATGATAGTGGAAGGACCAGAGCCCATTCTACCCCTGCCGTTCTCTTGGCTCCGAAACACACTACGACAAAACAACAAGGTAGAACACCAAGAATACTGGTCTAACTTAGGTACATGCAGGCAAGCCAGAGAGGCCCTACCGACAATCTACCCCGGATTGTTTCTAAAGCTACGGCGTTTGAAGAGGCCTCAGCTCCGGCTCCTAATGGAAGCCATTAGGAGCTCCGGCTCCTAATGGAAGCCATTACTGGACATGCTTTATGGAATAAACACTTATTTACTCTACGTGCTACAGACATCCCTCTTTGCAGAGCTTGCATGGAAGCAGACGAAACGGCCGCCCACGTCATCCTTGAATTTCCGGAGGTGGCAGAATACCGGGCACTATACCTCGGCTCTCCGAGGTCGCTCCCAGAAGTCGTCAGCAACGTCAAGGGTCTGCTAGGCTTTCTGGTGATGCTGGGTTGGCAAGAGTAGTGCCAGCAATCCGTCACGCAAAATAGGCGCACTTACGACGTCGAGTTGCGGAAAAAATAACGCGTTTACAATATTACAACTAGGGTAGGTCCTAGTTTCGAATAATAACTAGGTATAATTTACAATTATTGCTATAGCTACGCTACGTTGCATATAAAGCGGGTATTATAGTTAACCAAAAAATAAAACGTCTAAATATTGAAATGAACGTTCATTTATATATTACATTCTTATTTTCACAAACAAAAATAACAATGTTCTGCATTTAACAAATACCTAAATATTTGCGTTACACAAACATTTCTTTCTTTTAACACAGTTAACTCCCTAATTTACTTCAAGGGAACCGTCAAAAACAATATTTTTGATAGATTACAATTCATCGCACAAAAGGCAAAATAAAAAACGCACACAATGTGTACATTTAAAACGAGAGATGAAACAAGCGAGATAGTGTTGCGCAGTCATCTATCAAACCGTGACGTCACGTTGGCCAGTGACGTCAGACCTCACACAAATTGATTTTATTATTGGTTTGTTACTCGTGTTGTTTTTTTTTAATTCAAAAAGGCTAATACTGCTAATGGCATTATATAAATAGGTTAATCTCTCCAAAGTATACATATTATTATATAATATATGACGGGCCTTGTGAGGTAGTCGGTAATGTAACCGACTTCCGTGCACGAGGTCGTGGGTTCGATTCCCACTCAGGACAATTATTTGTGTGATGAACATAGATATTTGTACCACGTCTGGATGTTTTCTATCTATTATATGTAGGTATGTAATTCCAAAAAAAAAGTAATATAATATATTACTTTTACATATTATGTATTACTTGTATCCCTAATCTGGTACCCATAGCAAAAGCACTAAGCTTATTATAGTTTGAGACGTTGTGTGAAATGTCCGTGAATATTTAAATTTACTTTGGGGGAAGAAGGATATTCTATGAGAGAAATAGCTCGCCGAGTTGCTGTATCCCAAATCTTGTGTCGTGAACACATTGCGGAGGTATCGCGGTATGGATAAATTTGCTGATCAATCTCGCAGCGATCGCCCAACTGTTCTTACTGCTGCTCAGAAACGTTACATCAGCTCGCTTGTGATGCTCTAAAGCGAGCTCTCTCTATCCTGAATAACTTGATTCTCAGCATGCCCAGGAGAATTGCTGCTTGTGTTCGAGCTAGGGGAGGAGTTATTTTGTACTAAATAAAAACAATTCCGTAATAAATTCTTAATAATTTACGTGTGTTTAGTGTTTTTAATTATTGTTATGGATAAAATAGTTATTATACTTGACAAATATTATCAGTTCGTCAAGCAAAGGTAAGAACTTTTTTAACAAAAAATAATGTATCGGCCGGGCGAATGGCGTTCTGTTGACTATAGTAAAACCACCGGTGGCTATGCGTACGTAAAAAGGTAGTTCTCATGAAAGGCGCTGGTTTTAGTGTCGCATCGAGCGTAAATATTCACTATTTTTTTGTTTATTTAATAACAGTTAAACCACATCGAATCAGACCGTGAAAAGTAATAGGGCTCTATTCAAAGTAATACTCAAGATAAAAAGAAAAAAAAAGACTCGATTAGTAAAGTATTTCGGTTGTTATCGGGTTAGCAAACATTACCTACAACAAACGGACGTCCAAAACAAATTTTTTTTAAACAGTTTTTTAACTAGTTTAAATAACAAAAATTGCATAAGAAATATCATGAGTGTCAAAAATAGTGTTTTTTCTTGATATGTGTGTGTATATATTGTTTTAAAAGTGCAATATATGATAAATAGAGACATTTTAAGTTTTAAAAATCAGTTGTTCCGTGCTAAACGGGAGTAGTACCCACCTCAACGCTTCGCTTATGAGGCGTGCAATAATTTTTTTATTTCGTCGTTTCCTTTCATTTAATTATTAGTCACAATTGCATTAAAACTTTCAAATCAAATTTTTATTTGTAAAATAATTAAAAATAGTTACTTAATATTTTAGTTTCAATAAAGACGAGAGAGAATAAGATATCACACAATTTAAGAATACATAATTTTTTGCTAGTGATCTTAAATTTTTTTTGATGTGTCTATGTTATAGATCTATCAAATAATATTATGAGATCTGTAATAGACATGTGCGTGTGCAATTGTATTAGTCACGCGGCGGAGTCGTGTACGAAAGCTAGTATTGCGATAAAATTAATCTAATACCAGAACTTTGATGATGAAATTCATAGTTAATTAACCCTGTCAGCCGGATACTGAATAGAGAGCAAATTTAGCCCATGTCACTATCTGCGAAAGTAGATCGACTGATTCACTTCCTTGCATTGAGTAGGTATACATTTATAAGATAAGGGACTCGCAACTTTACAAATATTATTTCAGATAATCTTATTGCTTTAATTAATAATTAAACTAGAAGATCTGATATCTGCAATAATGTCTAAAGTATAAAAATGATATACTTTGCTTCCATCATTCGTGTGGTAACTCCAAAAATTAATAGAAAATTTAGCAGCAAAAATCTATATCCTTTACTAATAAATGGAGAGCCGGCTTTTTTGTTCCTTTATACTGCGAAAAGTACTGAACCGATCGGAATAATACTTATACCATAAGATGCAGCGTGTTTCGTAGAAGGTTAGAGAGTATAAATTATTTGTGAATAAGGAAAAAGAGATTTTTAGTAGGAGCGGGAATCGACAAACAGGTAAGACAAATGTGACAAGGAGATTGGGATGATCGAAAGATCAGTAGGATAGCTCAGTGGCTTAGAGCACTTCCCAGGATTGAAAAAGACGCGGGTTCGATTCCCGCTCCTACTAAAAATCTCTTTTTCCTTATTTACAAATAATTTATACTTTAAAAAGTAGCGGAGCATGTCAATTGCTAAAAAATATAGATCTAAAAGGTTAGAGAGGTTTTAGTATATGATATGTTGGTGATTATTTATCCGGAACCTATATTTTTGATGTGAAACATCTAATGCAGAGGGAGGGTAAAACCGGCTGTTAGCGTGGCGATGCTTATTTTACTTGTATATAATAGGTAATTTAACAACTTATATCAAAGGGCTACATTATTAAAAGGGACAAAATATTTACTACTTATTTGTAAGATAAATATGATTTTATAAATGCGAATTATTATCTATAAATAATATAAAGCCTGTATATTTCCCCGCTTACTTCTTTTTGACTATGCAACAGATAATTTGAAACAATTTTCATTGTGTTTTCATTGATGTTCGTTTCAGCAACGGACTCGGCGTCTAATATGAATGCTTGCCATTCAACAAATGATTACAGCCGATAATATGGATGCTTGTATGATGATCGTGATGAATATAGACGATTAACGATCATCGCCGATTGTGTGGTTACGCTTTAACATTTCGCAAATATCTTTCACTCAAACAAAAACAAATAAGATTTTACCAAGACATTTTGTAAAGCCAGCGCTATCTTAAATTAAATAATAACGGACATATTATGCTTGTATACGTTGGCCGTGTGGGGCCGGCTTTAGAATTGTCCCACCCCTCTCTACCCACGGGAGTCGTAAGAGCCGACTGAGGGAATACCGAGGGAGTGGGCAGCAGCACTCCCTCGAGTATTAACAACATCCACTGCGATCGCCAACCCGCCTGCCAAGCGTGGTGATTACGGCACTGTCCCCCATATGAGCGAAACAGACGTTGTGGCGTTGTCTTGGGGAGGCCTATGTATGGTTATGGGAGACTTTAACGCGAAACTAGGCAAAAGGACAGACGATGAGCTAAAAGTGGGGCACTATGGTTTCAGGCAGAGGAATCACAGGGGCCAGATGCTGGCTGATTTTCTGGAGAAGGAAGGCCTCTACGTGATGATGAATTCCTTCTTCAGGAAGCAGCCCCAGTGGAAATGGACCTGGATAAGCCCTGGTGGTTCTGTTAAAAACGAGATTGACTTCATCTTGTTCGACAAACAACACATGTTCAATGATGTCTCAGTGATCAGCAGGATTAAAACTGGGAGTGATCACCGACTAGTCAGGGGCATCTTGAATATTAGCACGAAAGTCGATAGGTCACGCTTGATGAAGTCTACGCTCCGACCAAAACTACCCAATACCAGAATCCCGACAGCTTTAAACTCGAACTAGGACTCGTAAGCTCTCGGGCCGTACTCTCAAACTCATGGAGAGGAAACAAGAAATGACAGTCCAGTCCTCAGCCGATTGGTCCTGCCTAAGGCGGTTAAACAGACAGATCTCCAAAGCTGTGCGACACGATATTCGCCAATTTAATACTACCTGTATTAAAGAGGGGGAGGGATATTTATATAAATAAATAAAACAGGCGATAGAGCGGAACCAAGGCTCGAAAGTGTTCGCAAGAGATCTGTCTGTTGGTCAAAGCCAGTTGACTAAACTGAGGACTAATGACGGCACTGTCATTTCATCTCGAGATGAGATCTTGGGAGAGGTCCAGCAGTTCTATGGACAGTTGTACAGATCCCAGAGCCCTGCTGTTGGCTTGGTCCAAGACCCCAGATCCAAGCTAACTCAGCACTTTACCGAGGATATCCCGGACGTCAGCCTGTACGAGATCAGAATGGCTCTCAAACAGCTAAAGGACGGAAAGGCACCGGGTGACGACGGAATTACTATAGAGCTTTTGAAGGCAGACGGAAAGCCGGTCCTCAAAGCCCTCCAAAGGCTATTCAATTCCGTTGTTCGCGGGGGCGACGTTCTAGAGTCGTGGACAAGGAGCGTGGTGGTGCTTTTCTTCAAGAAAGGTGACAGAACCCTCTTGAAGAATTATAGACCCATCCCGCTCTTGAGCCACGTCTATAAGTTGTTTTCCAGGGTCATTACAAATCAACTCGCGCACAGGCTTGACGACTTCCAGCCTCCCGAACAAGCCGGTTTCCGAAAAGGCTACCACCATAGACCACATCCACACGCTACGCCAGATTATACAGAAAGCCGAGGAATACAATCGGCCTCTGTGTCTGGCGTTTGTGGACTATGAGAAAGCCTTCGATTCGATCGAAACTTGGGCGGTGCTGCAGTCCCTTCAGCGGTGCCAAATTGAATATCGGTACATCGAAGTGCTGAAGTGTTTGTATAGAAACAAATGTTGGCCTCGTATCAAGGCTCAAAGTCGCTCAGCGGGCCATGGAGCGAGCTATGCTTGGTATTTCCCTTCGTGATCGTATCCGTAATACGGAGATCCGTAGGAGAACGAGAGTGACTGATATAGCCCGCCGGGTTGCCATGCTAAAGTGGCAATGGGCAGGCCACATCGCTTGACGAACCGACAACCGTTGGGGAAGAAAGGTTCTCGAGTGGCGACCACGTACCGGACGGCGCAGCGTTCGACGGCCTCCCACCAGATGGACCGACGATCTGGTCAAATCTGCGGGGAGCCGTTGGATGCGGTCGGCACAGGACCGCTCGTTGTGGCGTTCTCTTGGGGAGGCCTATGTCCAGCAGCGGACGTTGAAAGGCTGGTGGATGGATGGATGCTTGTATACGTGCAACAAAGATTGAAACCAAACCTTTTTGTTTCATGGTTTAATTTAGGTTATCATTTAAGTTTAAGTTTGCCTGTTATGTCTCAAGCGTTAAAAGTATAGCAAACACTCAGTAAAAGGAGGTGACGTTTGTTTTGGAATGTTTTTATTAAAGTTTCCACGCAGGAAATTTAAATAGGATGACATTCTACGATCAGGGTTAAGAGTTTAACATTTTACAGAAATCGATTTAGGTAGTATTTATATTTTATCGAAAATATTGTGAGTTGACCGGGTTTCGAGGACAGGACGAGTGCGCACCGGCGGGAGCTCGCAGACGCCGCTGCGCACTCATCCTTATTATGAGCATCGGATATGCTCGAAAGCCGGGTCGATGTAATTGATTCTAAACGTGTGTTTCTTTCCGGTATAATAGTCCTAGCATTTATTTTTGCTATTGAATAGAAATAAATTTTTCATGTCCTCAAAATATACCTTTTTATGCCCATGTAAATGAACTAACTTACAAAAACAATAACGAAATAATCTATCCAATAGGCTTAGTCACGTGACTTAGCGTTATAGATAACGTTAACGATGTAATTCCCATAAATAATAGTTTCTTACAGCTTTAGCCATCATAGAATGCAACTTGGCTTATTCAATAATAATTGTATTTTAGATATAAAAAGTATAAAAATGAAAGATGTTTAAAGTGATATTGTTTTTTATTTTGACTTTATGATCCAGTTTTTGTACGCTTTGACAATGAAAATCACAAATTAGGTTAATGTTTACTTGTTTTTTTTATTTGAGAGTAAAACAACTTTCACTAATACTGCTAATGTAGGTAATTTACAGAATACTTACGTCACGCCCATTAAGTAACCACGTGAGGTTGGCAGGTGGGTCGGCTGGCGGTGAGGAGCACTGCGCTCTTAGAGAGTCTCCAGATGCGTACCAGCCTTTCTCTGCCTTTATCGTCGGTTTATCTTGAGGGAGTTCTGGAAATAATTAATATAATTATAACTCGAGCATCATTATTCTTAATTGCTAATGGTAGCATATGAACCACCTAGCAGCATGGTCAGTGACACTTGTGGAGTCAGTAATACCATAGACACAGCTAAGTATGTACTTATTGTAAAGATTCTTGTCTATGTGAGAATAGCGGGTAATGTCGGCTTATATTTATGTTTCTGGACAACCAAAATGCACCCAAAAGCTTCACGGCTGTGTACAATAAGCCCACCCATTCTTGCCTTCTGGTCCAGCTTCAAGTGAGAACCTATACTTGGTATGAAGTCCTACAACCAACATGTTCATTATTTTTAATTTGTCTCGAATCCGGGCGCTCTTAGTTTTTTTTTTTAAGACAACGGCCAGCACTAAGGAATAATTCTTGTATCGCGGGGGACTTTACAAACATACATTCTCACGAAGACAAATAACACCCAGAACAACCATTTGTGGATCACAAAAAGAGCTGTCCTGTGTGGTAATCGAACCCACAACTTTCGGGCGGGAGGCCGATATCTTAGCCACTCTGCTATCTGTGCATTTTATAAGTAAGTTAAACAACTGCATCAGAAACAACGAGGCATCAGGCAGCTGGCATATTTTTATCAATTGACACCTATGTCGCTTATGGGAATCTAAGTTATTCAATAAATAATACATAATCACTACAATTGTAACTTTTAAAGATTCGCGAATTGTACACATAACTAACATAAACGGGTCTTTTTTCGCGTATAAATTAGGTGAAATTATTAACTACCTTTTACCCGACGTTTCAACTGCGTTGCAGTAGCCGTGGTCACAGAACAACTCACGTCTCCCGTTTATGTTACTTTAAATATCACTACAATTGCTCAAAATCTATAGCCTAATAAGCATAGATGAATAAAATTGGTGTAAAATTTTTGATTTTTGTCAAGATCCAGCGGTATCTTGCATCAAGTAGCAAATAATAACAGTCTGAGTTCTGTGAATAGAATTAATTAAAAGTGATTTTTAATATCTCAGAGTAATTGATTGTTTCTGTAATCTAAAAACCGTTTTTGCTGGAGGCTACCAATTATATAGGGACCTACCCCGAACCGCAATTACAAACTCGGATAAAATATGGTGGAAGCCTCCGGGGAATTATTTTATTTAGAGATTAAGGGTTCTAAATGTGAAGGGGATTTACTCACGTTATTTTTTTAACTTTATGGAACAGGCTTATTTCAGAAATAAATTAATTTGTTGTATATTGACTTATGTTATTAAGAACATAAAAGTATTGCTCATTAATTAATATCACTCATTATATAAGTTATATCTAAAAGGATTTAATCACACTTTAAGCAGTGCGATACGACCGTTTTTTAGTAATGCTACGCGAGTGAAAAATAGGCAGATAGGTGGAGGCAGCAACACAAGAGGCATCACTTAAGTGTTGTCAACTCCAAGGAAAGGGATTGGAATTGGAGAGGAGGAATAAAAAGAAGGAAGGATAATAAGGAGAGGATAGGGAGGCGCTTTTTTGTCTACGATTCTCACTCACTATACAGAACAGATAGATAGGAGTACAGGCTAGTGTTTCACGATGATCTTCCGTGTGAGGGTCGTACTTCCCCGCTCGAGCCAGCCTATTCATGCTGGGACAAGTAAAGCTCTACCACAAATAATGCGAACGATTTGGACGACAAAATTGATCCAACGAATATTTAGCTACACCGATCACCAAAAACAAAAACAGGACTGTGCTATGCAGCTTGATTATAAATCGAGGTTTAAAATTTTTAATCATATTACAACAATCAAAAGTGTAAAATTGTAAACATACTTTCGACCCCTTACAGTTCCACTATTGGGTATGGGTGTCCTAGCAGACTGAGAGCGCATTACGTCATAGTCCACCACGCTGGGCCATCGGTGGAAGACTTCCACAAGCCGTAGGGAAAATCTCTTAGGCACACAAAATTCCTCACGATGTTTCCTTTTACCAAGCAGTGAATAAAATTGTATACAAATACACACATAATTTAGAAAAATCTCACAACATCAGTAAATACCGTGCGAGGGCTTCAGATTGATAATAAAATTCGATAATACTGTCTTTGGATTCCTTGGCTTTGGCACAAGGCTATCACGGCACTAAAGATATTAAAACTACTGTTATATTTTTGCTATAAATATCTAAAAGAAGAGATAATAGGTCGTAGTACAGCTGGCATATAAATTTACATTAACAAACTTTCGTTTCAATCTGACTTGTCATTTGTAAGCTACCAAAACCCCCGCCATGTCAAGCGTGAGATGAACTCTTAATAAGTTAAAAACAATTGGAGTCAACGCTTTTATTTTCTTTAGCCTTCCCTTCCATCAGAAGTATCTTCTATGTAATATATAAATCTTTATATATAAAAATTTTGTGTCACGTCGTTTGTCCGCGATGAAGTCTTAAACTACTTATACGATCTTAATGTTTTTTTCAAGTATTTGTTCCAACTTAAAAGATAGGATAGTTTTTGCCCTTATTATTTCATTTTTTATTCCAAAATGCGATGCAATGGTCACTGTGATGGCTTAGCGGTCTAGAGCACTTCCCCGAATTGGAAGAGACGCAGGTTCGAATTCCGCTCGTAGTAAAACTCTCTTTTTCCACATTTTCACAAATAATTTGTTCTTTAAGACTATATATAACTACAACTATTACCTCGATTTTTAAACACAATTGTGGATCCTTAATTTGTGTACAACCTTTTTTTTTAATTAACTTTAGAAAAAAAAAGTTTATTTGTCTCAAAACTTACATTACTGATCTTTAAGAGTAAGTATATATATATATATCATATAAGTATATATACATATCCTTGCATAATCATTTATATTACTGATGCTGTTTCCCAAACTAGGCTAAAGCCTGTATCTTGGGCGACAGTGTTCAGTCGTACAAAAGTTGACAGTATAATAAGTACTTCCTCAACTGCGTGAATTTCTCTCTGTGTGTGTATGTGTGCGTGATTTTCCTGTGTGTGCGTGATGTGCCTTTGTGTGCGTGTGTGTGTGCGTGTGTGTGTGCGTGTGGTTGGGTAATCGGGTGAGTGTATGCGGTTGGTTTAAGCGAGGTAATTAAGTAGGTCTTCAGTCTTATAATAGTCTAGCTGTTTCAGCCAACAGCCAACTTTATATTTAACTTCATGTCTACTCTGTCCGACAATACGTAAGAAGAACATAGAGAGGACATTTTGACATAATCCACCATTGTTAAACTCTAGATGGTTTGTGTGGTATGTTTATTAATCTACAATGTAATAGAGAATAAGTAAGTCTGTCGCCTTGTACGACACCCGTGGGAAAGAATGGGGTCTGTCACCACATGGACCTATAATAAGCCCTATAAATATTGTAATATTTAGGTATTTCACATGCTAAGTCACACATAATATTCTAGTTTATATGTCTAGAACAGTTCAACATTTCAATCCCTAAAAGAAAACAGTGTTTCGGATATTGTTCTTAAATTGTTTTTGTTATACTCCACAGTTTAAGAGCTGAATTGCGGTTGTTCACGCAATCTGCCAGTTCAAATTGTATTTGGGTCTGAACTTCTGAAGTAAATCTGCTAACATACGTGCTCTTCAATGAGGTCAAAGTATTAGTATTATGAACACGTTGACGTGGTCTTGCCGCCATTTTATGGGAATAATATTCTGGCTGATAATGAAGCCAAATACCGACTTCCCTTTTCAAGTGCTTGTGAGTCAGATTACCACACAGACGATTCTTTATATGATACATAAAATAATAGTTGTTGTAAATTTGGGTGTAGGTAATTTGTTTCCGTTAAATTGTAAAAACAGTGATAGCCTAGCAATAAAATCAAGAGCTATAAAGACAGTGGTATCAATTTCGAACACCAGTTTAAGGTCCAGACCTCCCACATCATTGATACTACGAGATTTTTCGAACTTACTGCATAATTTATCACTGCTCGGTGAAGCAAAACATTGTGAGGAAACCTCATGCCTGAGAGATTTTCAACGGCTTCTGAAGTCTGCCAACCTACACTGGGCCAGCGTGGTGGACTATCACCTAATCTCTCTCACCACGAGAGGAGTCCCGTGCCCAATAGTGAGATAGAAAATGGGGTTGAAAAAACACTTATGTTTGTAAAATCCCTCGCGATACATGTGATGGATGCCATGTTAAAAAAATAAGTTACTTATCTCGATATCATCCAATGGAAACGCAATGATGAAGTAATGAGATTTTTAGTAATAATCACCAAAATGCGACGCGGTTTGCACCCGTCATGTCTCGTTCCCATTGTGCTGAAAAGTGGGCAGCGGAATATTGTATGACAGATGGCAATTCGTTGTCTCTGCATACCCCTCTAAGAAACATGTGTAAGTTTGTATATATATATTATGTACCTTCTAGATTCTGCCCGCGACTTCGTCCACTTGGACTTCAGAATATATTATACATCGCTCAACGGCACACTAATTATCTCTATGTAAAAATAGCTTTCTCACGGAAACCATTAATTTTTCCGGGATAAAAAGTAGCCTGGGTGCTTTCCTGGACCCCATATTATATGTATATACTATATGAATGTAAGTACATTTTGATCTATATTTTTAGCACTTGACATGCTTCAGCTACTTTTAGAGTACAAATTATTATTTGTGAATGAGGAAAAAGAGAACTTTTAGTACGAGCGGGAAATGAACCTGCATCCCTTCCTATCCGGGGAAGTGCACTAATCCACTGAGCTACCGCACTACCATGCGGTCATACCCAATTTCCTCATCACATTTGTCTTAACGACCAACGCCATCTATCGGAACACATTTACATGCATTTCAATTGTTATCGGGACTCAACGGTTCGGCACAACCGTCTGCCGTGTGACCGATCGTAAAGCACCTCCGTGTGTTTAAATTGAAGCGGGAGAGCCGTCACCGACCCGTGAAATGAAATGGTGAGCAGCGACTTAGTAGTATTTTTAGTATTGTAGAGTCGATGAGCGATGTTTACGACTTACCATCAAGTGGGCCGGTGCTCATCACATCGTCTGTTATTTTTTATTGCTAATGGACGAGCTGAAATAATCTGTCAGCCTAGCACTCAAAAATCAACCAGCCAAAATAAAATAAAAACCTTTGCCCGCGACTCCGCCGCAGCCAAAAGCTATTTTTTAGGTTATATCTCAGGTTCCCGATATAGTCGTGGGATAAAATGTATACTAGTTTTAAGTTAAATCGAGAGCTATCAAATAACTAAAAAGTTGCATCAAAATCCATTAAGTAGCTTTTGCGTGATGCTCGAACAGACAAAAAATCTAAAAAAAAAGCGTTTTGTGTTTAGACACCCTTACATAACCCAATACCCATTTTTTCCCAAATATCTCTAATGCACAGACACAGCTCTGTTACAGCTTTATAATATGTAGTATAGATGATATCGAAGAACTTCTTATAATAACGTTTGAACATCACCTCCAAATATAATCTGCGGAAAGATTAAGGTGACATTCAGGTATGAGTTATGAAGCCCTCTGATAAATGCTTTTAGTCTAATTTATTCTGTAGGAATACCTTCCTTAAAATGAAAATGAGATAGACAAAGGTTTCATGTTCTTAGGTCTCGAGTACAAAAGAAATATTGTATGTAAATACGCTGTCGTCTTCGAAAATAAGTAGGCTGGTAGGTACTCTTATTTAGCAAAAAGATTATATAAGATATCTGTACTAACAAAGTAGAGGTAGAATATTAAATAGCGAGAGTTTGTGTGTCGTTCTAATCTCTGACAGTGCCAATATTTTCTGCACTTTATTGAAAAACGTAATTCTACAAGCGACATCGTCCGACTGGATTATAGAATATAAATACATCACTGTACTGCACACTAATGATCTCTAAGCGTAAATTGCTATTCCACAAGAAGCGTCAATTCTTCTTAGATAAAAAAATTGCCCATGTCGTTTTCTGGGTTCCAGACTAGATATGTGTATAAGTGTGTATGTGTATTGTCCGTGTGGTGACGGACTAAGAATACAAGTGTCACCATCCCATTCTTTCCCACGGGTGTCGTATGAGGCGACTAAGCGGAAGTAAGCAATTATCCTCCATTGCATGACTGGTGGTAGGGCTGGGTACCAAGTGGGCGTACTTACTTGGTATCGGGCCCGAGCGGGTTGGTACCACCATCTCCCGTGTGACCGGCTATGAAGCATATTGTTGCATTTTGGCTGTAGCAGGAGATAGCCGTTTATTCTTTCACTAGCTGACCCGGCGAACTTTGTTCCTCCTTAGGGGCAATAATGAGCAGATTTTGGATTTTATTTTTATTAGGATAATAAATATAAATAAATAAAATCAAGTATTTTAAAGATTATTTATTGGCTGTATTTAATTCAATTGGATAGTTGGTGGCTTCATCTTTATTTGTTACACAGTCAATCGATTTGAATGAATGCAGTGTACCAATGATTTCATTCTAAATCATGTAGGTTAAGTCATCTACATCTTTATATTTAGCTGCCAAAATTGCTCATTCACTCAACCATTTATTATTTTTGTGGTTAGTAATGATGTTTGCTAATACTTTGTTGATGAGTTCGTCTTTCGATGAAACAAAGTTACAGAAATTCGTAGGAAATAAAATCAGTCCACTCGATGCGTCGACAGGTACTCAACCATTACCGATAGTCAGCTATTGCTCAGAGAAATCTTCAGCAGATGTATCATTCAGCAATGCAACTCTCATATTTGTTGTCAGCAGAAGTTTTTTCACATAGCGCCATAGATTCGATGATTTATGGCAAGCGTTTATTTCGTCGGCAGCAGTTGATCTTGGAATTACTGGCAGTGTTTGACGAAAATCACCAGGAAGTAAAATCATTGCGCCTCCAAAACATCTCGAGATGTTCGGTTAAGTGCTTCCAATGCACGTTTATGCGCCATTGTGCATTCGTCCCAGATGATGATTTTCGAAGCTGATAAAACTTTGGCCATTGCGGAGTGTTTTGCAATATTACAGGTTGGTTCTTCAATAGTTTGAGGATTTAACGGTAATTTTAATGCTGAATGAGCCGTACGGCATCCTTCTAACAATGTGGCTGCTATTCCAGAAGAAACAACTACAACCGCAATGTTGGATCTCACACGAACAGTGGCTAAAACTACTGACATGAGAGATGTCTTACCAGTTCCACCAGGGGCATCCAGAAAATATAAACCACCATTTCCATCATCAATTTCCTTCATTAATGTATCTTAAACTTCCTTTTGTTGGGGATTCAACAGGGGTACATTCGTTTGAATTGCTAAATCTAATTCCTGATGATCATATTCACGTTCCCGTTCCAATTCTCGATTAAATGCGTCATGCATTTCACTATTTGGCGCTGGCAGTGGCTGTCAGGTTCCTAAACTGACTAATAAGCTACCTTAGAAACCTGACTAATAAGCTACCTCACATGAGGTAACACATGTCTTCGATCAAGATCAAAACCCGATTATGTATTTCCTCATTCATCTCAAGATCGGGATTTCTTGAACTGACACAAATTTGAATATGTCTTCTGACATATTATCCTTGTATTTGTGCCACAGATTAGATGGGTTTGATGGAAAGCATGTCGAAATGATGATAAAAAATAATGTGCGTGACTTGGCGATGCAGAGATAACTAATTTTTTCAACGATTGTCGTATCCCAGTGGGTATCGTTTTCTTGTAAATTAAGTTCTTCACATGCAGCACGATATGTTGGAAATATTGTACTATTAACAGTCCGTAGTGACTCAAATGACTTTGGCCCTCGCACATACCACGTTCCACGGCAACGGGAATAAAAAAAATCCTATGTCCGTCTCCTGGTTCTAAGCCGTTCTTGAATTATAAATAGTGTAACTAACACGACTTTCTTTTATATTTATAGATTTCATATCTGTGAAATGAAATAGTGAGCAGCAGCTTGACAATGATACCGAGAGGTATAGTTGAGTCCATGAGCGACGGTTACCATTTACCATCAGATGGGCCGTGGCTCGTCTGCCACTAAATGCAATAAAAATTGTATCTAAAATTTAATTATGATAGTTTTAGTAGTTCTGGCCTCAGAATCATGATTATTTTTGATAGGCTTAAAATCGTCAAAAATCCACTAATAACGAACACGAGTATCTGAGGTAAGTCATACGCAGCAACAATTTCCATAAGCAGGCGGATACCGTAGTAATACGTCCTTTTATGAAAATAACCCGGCAAGAAACTCAGGCCACTTTTTTAAATCGCCAACTTGACACAGTTTAATACGGTTGCTTATAGTGAAAATGACAATGAAAGATGCTCCATAAATAGATGGCGCAGATCAGATCAGTGGAGTGGTTTATATATCGGCCTCCCATCCGAGTGTCTGAGTCTGAGTAACTCTGGTGTACTTTGTGTCCGTAATGTAACATAGTTCCGGTGGGCCGCCAATACAGGCGGAGACACGGCACACGGCGGTTTTGTTTAGTGGGTGAGGGCCCTACACTACCCTGTTCGTTGCCCTGAACGACGGGGCACACCCCGTCGTTCAGGGAAACGACGGGGTGTGCCCCGTCGTTCAGGGCAACGAACAGGGTAGAACGGGCCGCACACGGTTTAGTACTTTTTTTCCCGCCTCAACAACAAAAATGAAGGGTATTTCTTGAGTCCTAAAGGAGAAAAAAAACTATCACAGGAACGATATACGACAAATTTTCCACCAAGAATTTGAGAACAGCGATAAAATAATACAAATTATAATATCGTCCGCTTTCCACTTTCATTTGTGACGACGTCCCCTCCGTAATAAGTTTCCTCACGTAGGCACGCAAGGTCCTTCATTCCATCATGATTGCTTATGACATACGGGTCCACTCGGGACCTTTAAACCTCCTGATATTTTAAAATAATGATGGAGTGGGTAAGCATAAAACATTTTTGGTGTTACAGATAAGGTGAATACATAAAAAATTCTCAGTAGCAGCCCGGAGTTTGGAAATGTGCCCGGTAGACGGCAATAGGCTCGCCCCCTATTAGGTACGTGGGACTTAAACATAGCTGTTGAATCGTGGATGTCTAAAATGCACCTCTGCCTATCCCTTCGGGGATACAGGCGTGATCTATGTTTATTATAAATCCATTAAATATTTTGAAAAAATGTGTGCTTTAAAAAGTCATCTGTTCTAAGTCACGGTTAGCAGCTAGTAAAAATTAAATCTTTATGTTTAAATAATAAAACTTATTACAATCTTCCTTAAACACAAAGTGAAAAATGTGAAATCGAAAATAACACTTTTTTTTTTCACTGTGTTTTATGTATAGTACTAAGCATGTCAAATGCTAAGAATATATATAAAAATATCTAAACAATCTTCCTTGTTTCATTTTCAATGGCTTTTTAACTCTAGATTGATTATTAAGTATCCGAACTGAAGACCAGTGTTGATTTATTTAAAAAAAGCTTTTAAGTAATCGACGGGGCCCTCATTCCGCCTCTTTTAAAATTCAATTAGATTCTGCAAAGTTTCCAATCACGAGCCTGTTGTTCGACACCCTTCAATGTCATTGGCAGATTTTGATGTTTGTCGATGAAAAACAAATAACTTTAAGCGACGGCGAACTTTCACGTCAGAGACTCGATTACAAAAGTATATTCGATCGATTTTGACATTGTAGGTTGTTTTGGTTTTATATCGGCAACTTTGTTATAACATAACTATGGCTGTAGATGTTTTAGGGACATAGAGAGTCTATTTTTCTGAATAAATAATTGCATAATATTAAGTATTTAAATCCAAGACCCCTCATAGAACGCGTCTCACAGGTGTATGTAGGTATTTCTTTAATTAGAAATATTTATTTTGGCCAGCGTATTCTATTTTTAGAATTTCTTTTCGCATGGCCATATCATTTTGCCATGAACACGCCTGGATAATGCGATGAAGTGATAACATCTATACCTACTATTAAAAAGCTGCAACAGACCTACATCTGTAAATTTAAGATATTTGAAAAAAAACTGTCTGAGCGCCTTTGAACAAGAAACATATTTATGGAATTTTTGTTTGTTTCCAAATCACGCAAAAGTACTGAACGGATTTAGACGTATTTTTTTGTTTAATAGGTACCTTATGATTAGTCTTATGGTAAAAAAAACTTTTATATCGCTATTAATATCCGACATAATAATAGCAATATAAAAAGGTTTTTTTCGAACCTGAGATATAACCTAAAAAAGCTTTTATTTGCAGCGAAGCGATTGTATGTATGTTAGTTATATAGAATATTATTATGCAAGTATTTTACCTAAAGTTCTGCTAGTTTGATCAATATACTATAGATGAAAATAAACATTGATTAACAATAATACAATCACTTGATAAGATTTCAAACAAATTTAATGTAGACACATTTAAGGATTTATTTAACAGGCAGTTCTTGAAGATTCTAAGGGGATTCTACAGTTGAAGTACTTGAACCCATTGTTTAATGTTATTTTCGTAGAACTTAACTCATCTGGAAAACAGATTAAGTTTAAAGTAATTACGAGTCTCGTTTTAAAGTAAGTTTAAATTATTAGGAACAACTGAAACTTTTCGAAAACTCCTGTGAGCTAATCGAATATACGAGTTTATTGATCTTTGTTTTTTTTATTATAATGTAATATGTAATTAAGAATGTAATTTAAATAAATTACACGAGTCCAGTCGTCATTTTTAACGGACTTAAAAAAAGGAAGAATAGGTTATCAATTCGGATGTTTATAATAATTATTATATTCTTTTTATGTATGTTCGAGCATAACTCTGTCATATATAGACGAATTTGCAAAAATATTTTTGTATGAAAGGGATTTATTCCCGAATGTCCCATTTAAATTTTATCGCATTTTTAAAAAATCAACAAAAATCTGAAATAATTTACCATCGAAGATATTATTTCGTTTACTCTGAAAACTCGCTGTCTCTTTGGAGTAGTGCGTATAGTTGGCGTATCCATATTATATAAAAAGCCTTTCTTCATGGTCTTAGGAAGACTCTTCGAGACGTTGTGTTTTATTTCTTTCTCTATTGCGCTTTAAGTGCTCATATTTGTCATTTTCAGACTCCTGAGGCACCCAAGGAAACCTCCCCATCATGTGCCACCTACAATAACCTACGCACCCATTTTATAAAAAGCAAAAAATAAATGCCAAATCCAAAAGTGTCAAAAACAATACGTATGCTCGTATAATAACAAAAATGATTTATAATATAAATAACATATAAACATTTTGGCACCGGCTTCAAACACATCAGTAGGTGTCTATCACGGCACCACTGAAGGAATGTAATATGGTTCCGGTGATCCGCCAATAAAGGCGAAGAGACGGCACACGGCAGGTTTCTTTAGTAGGTGAGGGCCCCACACTACCCTGTTCGTTACGTACGACGGGGTGTGCGGTTAGGAACATTTTTTCCCGTCTTAACAAAAAAAGGTGTGGAAATCGTATGTAAATATCAATTATTTTTTGCTTTTTGTTCCTGGATGTTTTTTGAAGGTGGTTGTTTTTTTTTATTTATTTATATATTATATACTAGCTTCTGCTCGCAACTCCGTTTGGATTTCAAGATATGAATGTGTATGAATCGCTCTACAACTCAATTATTATCTCATGTAAAATAGTTATCCTGCTGGGACCATTCGTTTTTCTGGACTGAAAAATAACATAATGACCTTTTCTGGGTTTCAGACTATAATTATGTATTCAAAATTTTAATGTCTATTGGTACAGTAGTTACAGAGTGAAAGCGTAATAAACAAATAAACTCACTTTCGTATTTATAATATTGAAAAGGATTTACCGAGTTCTAAAATGTGAGATAGAAAATGATACAGGAAATTGAACCCACGTCTTCTGTATTACCGTTTCAGATATTTTGCCCACTGGTGTACAGTGGACACACAGGACAAATATTTATTATATTAACATAATTATTTCTTAGGCTGATCAGAAGGAATGTAACATGGTTCCATTGGCCCGCCAATAAAGGCGGAAAGACGGCACACGGCGGGTTTCTTTAGTGGGTGCAGGCCCCACACTACCCTGGTCGTTGCCCCGAACGATAAGGTGTGCGGTTAGGAACATTTTTTCCAGCCACAACAAAAAAAAAAACTCTGATCATAGTCCGGAGCGTGCTCGTCGCGATCCCTGCCAGCCTGTAATCCACAGGCTGCAATCCGGCTCGAATGCGTACCGCAGTGCGGGTTAGGGCGTGCCCCGGAGCGACGCGTAGCGACCCGCCCCCGTCGGTACGAACAACGGCAGATGCGGTGATGGAGGCCGCCACCCACCACGTCTTGCCCAGTTTGGCGAGTTGAGGGGAGCAGAGTGTCGAGTAGGCACGTGGAATGTAAGAGGTGGTGTGGAAGATAAGTTACATGAGCTGGTAACCGTCATGTCGGACAGACAGCTTGATGTGCTCTGTGTAACAGAGACCAAGCGAAAGGGTAGCAACGCCTGTGATCTTCCTGGTGGCGGGTTAGCTCTGTGGTCTGGTGTACCGCAGAGCGATTGGGCCAGCATGGGAGTGGGGGTGTTGCTGTTCGCTCGCTTGGCCTCAGGTGTGAAAGACTACGGGAATGTTTGATCCCAGACTTCTATAGGTCCGAATAAAACTAGGTGTCACCAGGGTCTTCATGGTCACAGCTTATGCTCCCGTAGGCTCTTCGGTGGCATCGGATCTACAGAAGTTCTGGATTTGGCAGAAGCTAGTGAACGCGTGATCGTATGCGGAGACTTGAATCGATGGGTTGGGACCAAGCGTCCAGACTTCGAGGACGTGCTTGGTTCATTTGGTGATAAGAGAGTAAATGATGCAGGTAGGCTCATTGCGGATGTATGTCAAACAAATTTTTTCAACATAAGGACTTCCATATGTATACATGGAGAAGGAATGAACAGAGAAGTATGATAGATTTCATTCTGGTAGACAGTCGCCTCCGAAGTAAAATTTTGGATACAAGAGCCTACAGGTACAGGTCTCACTGTCGACACAGACCACTATCTCGTTATTGCGAGATTTAGTGGTCTGTTCAGAAAGTAGAGACACTGGCGAGAGCGTGTCCACTTCGGAGGGCTTGAAAGAATAAAGATTGAAAAGTTGCAAGAAGAGAGTGTAAGAGCAAAGTATGTAGAGGGTGTCCGTGAACGGCTGACAATGGCAAGTCAGCCAGGATCTGACATAGAAGAATGCTGGAGAGTATTGAAAGATAGTATGGTAGATACAGCGAAAGAAGTATGTGGATGATCAAAGAAGCATAGGAAAGTGAAAGGTGATGGTGGGATACGGAAGTAGCAGCTTCCGTAGACTAAAAGAAGAAAGCGTGGTTGGACTATGTATCTTCTTTGAACCTGAGTGCAAGTATGAAAGAACAGAAGAAAGAAATATACCGGCAACGTAAGAATGACACCAAAGCCAAAAGAGAAGCGTGATAGAGCAAATATGATTGCAGAAGAAAGGCTGACCAAAAACTTCGAGAGCAACACCAAACTTTTCTGGAGGGAGGTGAAGAAATCTCGGAGTCGTTGGTCAGCTTTCAGAATGAATAAAATAAGGTCTAAAGGTGGAGACATTCTTACTCAAACACAAGATGTGTTAAGCCGATGGAGTGAATATTTTGGAGACATGTATGCGGATGTTCAGGGTGATCCCGGTACCACATGTGGTCTGACAGGATCAGCATTCAGTACCGGCATCTTCTGATGACATTAGTATGGATGAAGTTGAATGGGCGGTTAGAAGTTTGAAAAATGGTAAGGCAGCGGGTATTGATATGGTGTCTGCTAAGATGATCAAGTTTGGAGGCTCATGTGTCTGGGAATCCATCCTGATACTTCTCAATTTATGTTAGAGCTCAGGAATGGTTCCCAAGGACTGGAGAAGCGCAGTCATCGTGCCCTTGTTTAAAAGCAAGGGTTCACGTTATGTCTGTGCAAACTACAGAGCCATAAGCTTGACCAGTTTGCCAGCCAAAGTGTATGGTAAGATTATTGAAAGAAGAAAGAGGATGGTGTCTGATGAATTTTTGTGTGAGGCACAAGGAGGTTTATATCTGGATAAATGTCTACAAAGGTTGAATGAAATGAATGTGGGAGTCCAGATGGGCGACTCAGTGGTTAACTCGCTGCTATATGCAGACAATGTGATCCTATTAGCGCAGTCTGCAACTGACCTGCAAACCCTAGTCGACGTAATGGCAGAAGAATGGTTTTTGAAAGAGAAGAAGCCAGAACAGATGTTAGACTAGCAATAGGAAATGGTAAGCTAAAACAAGTGGATGAATTTGTATATCTTGGATGTGGATTCAGTCGGGATGGAAGGTACACCACTGATGTAGAAAGAAGAGTGAATGCGGGAAATAGATTGAACGTAGCATTGGGACAACTTCTCGGCAGCCACCACCTCAGCCAGAAGGCACGTGTCGCAATACACAACGCAGTGCTTGTCCCAACGTTATTATATGGAAGCGAGAGTTGGGTATGTAAAAAGGAGCATGAGAGCAAAATCAATGCGGTCGAAATGCGATCTCTGCGGAGAATCTGTGGAGTGAGGCTGACTGACCGCATTCGTAAGAATGACGTAAGAGAGCGAGTAGGTATGAAAGAGAGTATTGGTGTAAAGATGTGAAAGGGAATGCTCCGATGGTTCGGACATGTGGAAAGAATGCCGGACAAGCGACTGGCTAAAAAAATATACAATGCGAAAGTGGAAGGATGTAGGTAAAGGGGGAGACCGAGATTTACCTACCCAGACCAAATTGGTTATGTATTGAAGGAAGGTGGAGTCAGGAGTCTCCGACACCGGCGAGCGTGTATGAAGAGAGTTATGAATGTTGAGAAAGCGAGAGATGTATGCATGAATAGAGCCTCTTGGGACTCTGATTTCTCTGCCTACCCCGCAAGGGAAATGGCGTGATGATAAGTTAGTTAGTTATTTCTAGTGGTAGAAACTTGCTTATCCCATCATGAATGGGCTGGCCCGATCGGGAAAGTACCACCCTCGCACAAAAGATCACCGTGAAACAGCGGTAGATACTCATTATCCTACCTATACTCTCCTTAATGTCTTATCCACTTCCTATCCTTTTTTTTATAATATACGTACCGTTGCCCTTTGTTTAAGTACAAAATTGACTGGGCTTTTGATATATTTTCCAAACTACAACAGTATGACAAAAATTGTTAAAGTCAAGTAGGATCTGAATTCGCTTCGCTTGCAATAACCGCACACCCATACGTTTGTACCGGTGAGCTATCACAGATGCATGTTCTGTCCTTTTTTCTAAATTACATAACATAACATAGCATCACACCTGTATCCCCGAAGGGGTAGGCAGAGCTGCTTACTGCACACCCAGGGTTGGCCAGCTGTGTTTAAATCCCACGTAATAGAATGCGAGCCTAATGCCGTCTATCGGGCACATTTCCAAACTCCGGGCTGCTACTGAGAACTTTTATTTTTACGTAAAAGCTCAATGACTCTGCCCGACCCGGAGATCGAACCCGATACCTCGTGATCAGCAGTGGCACACACTACAGCTGCACCACCGTGTCAGTAAATAATTCTAAATTTTTGATCTATATTTCTTAGAAAAAGAGATTTTTTGTACTAGCGTAAATGTGTGTAAATATAGATCAAAAAAGTTTAAAAAATCGCGCCTTCAAATAGTATGAATTTTAATTGCAAAATTAAACTTACTATATTGGCTAATTGCATATAAATGCGTTTCCGATAGATGGCGTTGGTCGTTAAGACAAATGTGATAAGTAGATTCGGATGATCGAAAGATCTGTACTATAGCTCAATGGCTTAGAGCACTTCCCCGGATTGGAAAAGACGCGGGTTCGTTTCCCGCTAGTACAAAAAATCGCTTTTTCCTTATTCACAAATAATTTGCACTTTAATTCTAAATTATGTATTTCAAAACGAGGCACCTCCATTGCATTAAATGAAATCACTATGTTTTTTTAAAATTGATGTTTACAATGTGATATAAAGCTCTATTTTTACAGACATAATAATATAACCGCTAATCTAAATACGGGATATGTTTAAACGAGGCAATCAACTACAGTAAGATACAAAGCCTTAAACACACTTTACCTTTTTCAATTGACTTGCGAAATAATATTTACCATGACTCCCCCGTGATGTGCTCGTTAGCCTAGCTTCTACTTGCGTTGAGTGTATTGACTTTGCCAGTTCGTTGGAGCCAAGAGCCAATGTTTTACTTTTCGAAGAATGACGAGTGGCGCGGAACAGGGCAATTTTTTGTTACATGTAGTGTTGCCAATCGGTGATTTTGTTCACATTTTCTCGATTGTAGAAAATATTCTTTACACAACCGTTTATTGTTATTATATTGCTTGAGTAGTTATCAGTGAAATTACAAAGGCTTTGGATGTTTTGAGTATAATACTTGTATTACCGTTTCTATGTTAGATCACTCAAAGTGTAATACGTGATTATTATTGGATATCCAGAACGACTAAATACTTTCTTTAATTATAGGTATTAAGAATAGACTCATATATAAAATAAAATAGTAAATGCCGCTGCTTCTTTTCTTCATTTCAGATATGAAATGAAAGAATTAACGTCTATCTCCTGCTACGAACAAAACACACCGATATGCGTCATGGCTGGTCACATGGGAGATGGTGGTACTAGCCCGCTGGGACCCGATAGCAAGTGAGTACTCCTACTTGTTGGGTAACAAGTGGTGGTAGGGCTGGGTAGCCCTACCACCAGTCATGCAATGGGTGATAACTGCTTACTTTTCTTAGTCGCCTCGTACGATACCCGTGGAAAAGAATGGGGTAGTGACACTTGTATTCTTAGTCCGTCACCACAAAATTATAGCTGATGTGAGATTTTAGCAGCATCAAATATACACGATACTCAGTAGTGTATAATATATAAAAAAGTATTTTTAATCTCGAATTCATTTCGAAATATTCAATTTACTCTTAGACTACACTCTAAAGATTAATACTTTAAAAATAAGCACGTCGTATAGATCCTACCCCTTTTACGTACTGTGAAGAAAAAATATTAAAAAGCAATTACCAACTACTAGATGAAAATTAAAATGTATGTTCGGGTTAAATCAATGTTGTTCTTTTACATCTGTCAAACTTTCCACGACGACTCAGTTTTTATTTTACACAATTTGATACAAAGTAAATATTCTTCCATAGTAAATCAAGTTTAAAAAAATAAAGGTGTTTCTGAACGAGTTGAATACCCAGAGGGCTTGTTGGACGACCTTTTTATTTTTAATTGCGAAAATTTTGGCAGCCATAGGGACCAATTTGCTGTGATATAAATTAGATTTTAAAAATACTAATGAAACATGACGTGGTTTAAAGTGATTTATAAATGCAACCTTTTTCCATAAAGAACGTTATTGTATTAGAATCATTTTTTAAAATTTTATTTCCAGTTTTATTGTTACCTAATGCAATTAAATGTTAGCATATTTACGTATATGCCATAACTACACCATTTTTTTTTACTTCAGATTATTTTCATTCTTTGAGAACGGCACCATATGACGCTGTGCATTTACCCCTTAAACAGTAAAATTCAATTTTACTGTTACTGTGTACGACTGCCTCCGTGATCTAGCGTAGTGAGAAACTTGAAAACATACACAAAACATAGCATCACGCCTGTATTCCCCGAAGGGGTAGGCAGAGGTGTATTACACACCCACGATTCGCCAGCTATGTTTAAGTCCCACGTAATAGAGGTCAAGCTCATTGCCATCTACTGGGCACATTTCCAGGCTTTGGGCTGCTACTGAGAATTTTTCTTATTATGAAAAATCTCAATAATACTGCCCGATCCGGGGCTCATGTTTAGCAGTCGCTTACACTACCGCTGCACTACCGAGGCAGTTAGCAGCTTTCGGACCGAAAGTTATTGTTATTATTAATTTCTTCAGAATGTTATTATTAAGTTCGTAAGAAATTCTCAATTGCAGCCTTGAGTTAGGAAGTTGGCGTTGGCACGTAAAGCAATACAGATCAAAAATGTCAAAAAAGTCGCGCCATCATATTGTATGAATTTTGATTGCAAAATTAAACTTACTATATTGGATTAATGCATGTAAATGCATCCGATAGGTGCCGTGGGTCGTAAAGACAAATGTAATGTGGAGATTGGGAATGGCCGTTGGTCAATGCAATGAAGTTTAGAGCACTTCCCCGGATTGGAAGGGATCCAGGTTTGAATCCAGCTCGCACTAAAGTTTCCCTTTTTCCACATTTTACAAATATTTTTTTCTTTAGAGATAATTACCATATTTTAAATCGAATATAATTAAAAGATTTATAAAAGAGTCCTATTGCAGAGGCAATAACGTTATTAAAACAAATTTTAATATTATATATTTTACGTATTATATAATATATTTAGACGTGAAGCTTAAGGGAATTTTGAAAATTTACAAGGTTTTTAAATTAAAAGAAATACCCTTTCAAAAATTTCGCGAGACAGAACAAGGGTGATCTTGTACAGGAAAATGAGAAACAATACTACGAATTACGGAATTACGAACCATCTTTGAGATATAAAAGCTTTTGAAAGGTTTTATGAACAACATACGGTCGAATGCAAAAAGTTATTGTGAATGTTTTATGTATCGGATATTGTATGTAAATAAATTTAGGACAAAATATGTTTGATTTGTATCTTATCATGGGTCAGGCAGCGTCATTGAATTTATTTGAAATAAACGAATTAACGGCTATCTCCTGCTACAGCCAAAACACACCGATGTGCTTCATGGCCGGTCACACGGGAGATGGTGATTTCAACCCGCTCGGGCCTAATATCAATTGTATACTCCCACTTGGTATCCAGCCCTACCACTAGTAATACAATGGGTGACAATTGCTTACTTACCGTAGTTGCCTCGTATGACACCCGTGAGAAAGAATGGGGTGGTGACACTTGCATTAGTCCGTCACCACACGTACTTAAACATAGTTGGCAAACCATGGGTGTATAAAATACACCTCTGCCTATCCCTTCGGGGATACAAGCGAGACTGTAGTAGTAAATATAACATATTTTCTCTAGAGCATATTATTAGGTTTTCCTACTATAGGTACAAGTTCCTTCTAGATATATTCCTAGTTCCATGAGCGGCAGTAACTATTAGGGCACCATTAGCAATAAAAATGTGCCAAGCTGACAATCAAAAATGCGAGTATGCAAAACGTGATAAAAAATACCCAAATCTTCAAGAACAAAAACGCTGAGTAACCGCAGAGCAAAAACGATGTAATACCTAAAAAAGATACATTATTGTTCCGTTGCTTATTCGGCAATAATGCGTAGTTCATACGTTTTACTCAGACGGCCACTGACACATGTCGTCCTCGTTTTGTAGATGCTTAAGTCGAGTTGATATGTGGCGATGTTACCTCATACTGACATCTAACAATAGCTTTTTTAAGTCTTTTATAACCGTTTTGGCTAGTTAGTTTGAGTGAATAGTACAAATATTTCAATTTTTTTTTTGTGAAAATATACGCACTGGTGACTCGTTTGGGCATTATATGGGTCTTTTATAATGTTTAACGTCTATGTTCCCAAACAGGAACGAATATATAAATTTCAGTAATTTCCAATAATAAGGACAGGTCTAGTACACCCGTAATTTGTCTATATAACTTACTCCCACCATATAATAGAGGGTCGGGATATGTACATCTACCAGACAAACTTACTACTACAGAAAATGTATGTATATAATTCCTATAACTTAAGCTTTTTTTAACATATATTTACGTATTTTGTGGGCAAAATAAGGAGTAAAATTTAGTTTTAGAGGATCGGTTTTGTTATAGGGAATATGAAATATTTTCACTTATCACAAATAAATAATGACTTGTTTCGGAGGTTTAGGACATTTTAATTTGTATTTTGCACTTGACATGCTCAGCTACTTTAAAGAACAATTTATTTGTAAATATGGAAAAAGAGAAGTTTATATCCCGCTCGCACTAAACTTCTCTATTTCTACATTCATAAATAATTTGTTGTTTTGAGAATTGGAGTTGTACATAGGAGGTTATAAACCATAACACAAGGATATTGTTATTTAATATATGTATTTATTTTAATTTCTTACCACCTGGAAGCTAAGCCGCGTCTTACCTAACACATAGAGAAACAAAGAGGCAAGCATAGATACGGTAGAGTGGCAAATATAATATCATAGAAATGCACTAAGTTTGCAAACTACTGACGACCATCAAGGTTGATTACCATATTTAATATCGGTTAACAGTTAATTATTTTTTGCACTACAGAACAATAAGTAGATATTCAACACTATAATAAACAAAGAAATGGTACAGAGGTTTGCTGCCGCCGGAATATGGAAAAAAAAACACAAATTTATTTAACTTTAATTAATAGAAATTACAATATAATTATTAGCTACCGAATCCTATCGATATTAGAATAGAATTAAAATTAATGTTACACATAACTGCATTATTAATGTTGCGAAATATGCTTCGTCGGCGGCTCATGGCTAACCCGTCCGGTTAGCCATGAGCGATTGACGACCTCAATTTATGTGTATTGGGGTTCATGCGGTGCCTCAGTGGTGCAGTGGTAGTGCTTGCGACTGTTGATCTTGGGGTCTCGGGTTCAATCCCCGGGTCGTGCAATGTTATTGAGCTTTTTCGTAAAAAGAAAAATTCTCAGTAGCAGCCCGGAGATAGGAAATGTGCCCGGTAGACGGCAATAGGCTTGCCCCATATTACGTGGGACTTAAACATAGCTGGCGCACCGTGGGTGTGCTATACACCTCTGATTACCTCTTCGGGAAATGCAGGCACGATGCTCTGCTATGTCATATGCTTAAAAAAAGAACAGATGAAAATAAACAGAAAAAAAAAATGCTCAAAAAATATGTAGAAATGACAACAGAGTCGAAAAAAGTAGGTAATTGAAATAAGAATTCAAAACTAATTCTATTATTATATAACATTACCTCAGAAAACTTTTTGTAAGAAACATTTACACAGTGAATAATTGAAGGTTACTCCGAGTACTTTGGCAGCAGAGCATAAAATTACATGCGAGCGCGGGATTGATTGAATGAAATTGATAAATTGATTGTTCAATATTGATTGATAGCATACAGCCGCTGAGTTTGTTAATTAATTAAATTCTACCACGCGTCAGGGTACTGATTTTATTACGTAGGTATCTTCTATGTATTTTATATCACAAGAACGAATATTAAAAGAACTTAATCAATAGAAAAAAAAAATCCATAAAGTTATTTTTACATTTAAAGATATAAGCCATCTCTTTATTTACGGAAAAATTGAGGTCTTATCATTATGGTGAGAAGCCACTTGGTCTACTCAGAAGCACGTCTATTACTACTTACAGTATTTATGAGCACTGGTTACCACTTAATATTATTGCTGGCCTGCTGGTAAGAAAAGAAAAACTAAATAAATTATAAATAAAAAGATCGCCTTCAAAATACACCTAGAACTAAAAATAAAAAAATAATTGAAATTTATATACGATTTCAATACTAGACACCTACTGATGTGTTATGTACTACTCCCTTGTGGGGTAGGCAGACAGAAGAGAGTACCAAAAAGGCTCTATTCTTGCATACATCTCTCGCTTCCCTCGTTTTTTGAATGTTGACATTCATAATTCTCTTCATACACGCTCGCCGGTTTCAGAGACTCCTGACTTCACCTTATTTCAATACATGACCGATTTAGTCTAGGTAGGTGAGTCTCGGCCTCCCCCTGTACCTACAACCTTCCACTTTCACATTGTATACCTTCTTGATCAGTTGCTCGTCTGGTATTCTTTGATATATTTTTATTCAACCATCGGAGCATTCCCTTTCGCTACTTTACACCAACGCCTACCTTCATACGCTCTATATTTACTGTATATATATTATATTTATAACTCTATTTAATTATGACCAAGATTTCCTATACTCTCCCAGCTGGTCTATGTGAACGGACACCAACAGCAAATACGGCACTCCACCAAAAAAATAATTCAATCTCTACAAATATTATATGGCAAGATTATTTTACTAGTTCTATATAATTTTGTTCAAACTCTATTGATATGCCTACCGAAAATAATCGAATATACTCGTAACATTGATATTTTAATAGCATACAGTTAAAACAATGTCGATATACCTAATATATTATTGAAGTTAATGTTAAAATATCACAGTATAGTCCAAAAGAATTTTGGTTTCTCAATTTTATTTATTTTTACTAATGTATATAAATTATATATAGAATATAGCCTATGCCTGTGACTTTATCATTAAACCTTCATACAGACCTCGGCAATGATTCAAGGTATTACAAAATTTTCATAACGTCCCAGCTTAAATCACATAACTTACTATTTACTATATTTAAAGGTATAAACCAGTGCTTTATTAAACCAGGCTCGAGCTTAGCGATGCAATGGCTTTAGTTTGTAAAGCTCATATTTCTAAAGTCGGAGCGACTTGACTTTGTAATTCAAATCCAGTCTGGTACAGGCTTTCAGACTTTACCATATTTTTATGTTTTACTTAGCTTTGCCCGCGGCTGCACTTCATGCAATGCTAGTTTTAGGTTATATCACAGGTTCTCGATATTGTAGTGAGATAATAATATATATTAAACAAATAAACGTCTGATCAAGAGCTAAAAAAAAGTTACTTCAAGATCAGTTCACAAACAAAAAAAAGAATATGTTGTATTCATAAACGTCTAAGCTAAGTAATATAGTAATTTTTACACAGCTCTTTTACAGCTTTAAATAGTACGTATTTTTTTTTTATTGCCTGTTGTGGCAGACGAGCCACGGCCCATCTGATGATAAATGGTACCTAACCGTCGCTCATGGACTCAACTATACCGAAAGTATTGTCAAGCCGCTGCTCACCATTTCATTTCACCGATATAAAATGAAAGAATAAACGACTTACTTCTGCTACAGCCAAAACGCAACGATGTGCTTCATGGCCATGGAGATGGATGGTGGTACCAACCCGCTCGGGCCCAATACCATGTGAGAACTCCCACACCTACCTACGCAGCCCTACCACCAGTCATGCAATGGATGATAATTGCTTACTTCCCTTAGTCGCCTCATACGACACCCGTGTGAAAGAATGGGGTGGTGAAACTTGTATTCTTAGTTCATCACAAATTATACAAAGTATCACTATTTGTTCTTATGTGTGTATGTGATATTTCTTATTCTTTCTGTTGTCGTTGAATTTGAGAATATTAATAGTTATGCCAAAATGTACCAACTGCATTTTAATTTCAAGAAAATGACGTGTAAAGTTTGTGTTTCTTATACATAATTTGATTCATTTATTATGGTTTATGTAGAGACACAATTTCTATAAAAATTAAAGCTTACAAACTGTAACTCAACTACGAAAATAAAAATGTGATCTAAAAAGTATGAACACACAGAAATAATTTAGACAAAAATCAAGAAATGCATAGATACAGAATGGTCCTATCAAACATTTCAATTTGGGTTATAGTTTTTAAACTTTATTGTAGATCATTTTAGATCTATATTTTTTAGCAATTGACATGCTCCGCTACCTTTTAAAGTATAAATTATTTGTGAATAAAGAAAAAGACATTTTTAGTAGGATTGGGAATCGAACCCGCGTCTTTTACAATCCGGGGAAGTGCTCTAAGCCACTGAGCTATCCTACTGATCTTTCAATCATCGCAATTTCCTTATCACATTTGTCTTACGAAATGAAACGAATCTCCGGATTGGAAAAGACGCCGGTTTGATTCCCGCTCCTACTAAAAATCTCTTTTTACTTATTCACAAATAATTTATATTTTATTGTTGATTTTATACTTTTCCGTTTTAACGCTTGATAAACGTCATGAGAATGTAAATGCATATCTTGTGAGCACTATGTAGGTACTGAGTTTGTAGCGTGAAGGGATTCTCCGGAAGAGCCAGCATTCCCTAGCTAAATGGCCTCTTGATGAAAAAAATATTTAAAACCCGCGTTAAAAAATATACTATTTAGATATTTTTATATATATTTTTAGCATTTGACATGCTTAGCACTATACATTAAACACAAAGTGAAAAATGTGAAATCGAAAATAACAGTCAGGAGCAGGATTTGAACCTGCATCTTCTGGATACCGTCCAGATGCTTTACCAATTCAGCCATCCTGACCATTGCTCCTGACTGCTAATTTCGATAACACATCATACTTAACGTCGTAAACGGATTGGAAAAGACGCGGGTTAGATTCCCGCTAGTACAAAAAAATTCTTTGTCCTTATTCGCAAATAGTTCATATATAGACTGTTAAAACCATAACCTTTACTTTTGGCTTCTCCGTAGTCGGGTAAAAATGACACCACAATGTAAAAATAGGTGACAGGTAGATGAAACAAACTGTATTCTACAGCCAAAGAGTTCCATTTTCAAAGATTGTAATAACTTTTAAAAATTGTAAGTGCCTATGTTACAATGATAATTCTACTTTAATTATTACATTTTTAATTAATCTTTTAAGTAGAATTACCATTACTAATAACAATCTCATAGTCTAAACAGGCACACCTGAAATTAATTCTCAAGCAGGGTAATCATACAAGAACGTAATTACACAATTATAATTAAACTTAATTTGTGTAATGTGCGATGTTAAAATTTTACAAGAAAATCACTTTGCAACCCTTGTTACCCAAGATGAGCGTTATGTGAATCCATGTGAGGGTTATGGGCGTGATCACGCAAAGATTATCTTTTAAATGTCATTGGCAAGCAGTTGGAATAATTTTATTATTTTTGATATCATTATGCCAGTGTGTCTGTGCATTTAAGATATTTGAGAAAAAAAAACTATATTTACGTGTTTAGTTATCTCTGAATACAAAACCATAGAGCGTCCCGCATTCGATTTTATGCCGATGTACAACCAGGATATACCCACATATGACGCTCGATAGGTTAAGAGGTTATTTGAATAAAAAAATACTATATGTGTTAGATTAATTAGGCGTCTCTGAACACTTTTTTTTAGATGTTTGTCATTTAGTCTATTTGTTTGATCGCAATTTCACAAAAAATCGCACCACCAGCCTGCGTAACCTCCCCGAGGAAATCACCTTACAAATCAGCACCCAGTCGTAACCGATGTCACACAGGAGCGGTTTTCAGAACGTGAGAAAAAAATTAAATATGACTAATATTATGTATTTACTCAATTCACAATAGCACTTGTTTGAAGGAAAGCTGCAGTATTACGATTGGAAACCTAAACCATCATTTTTTGGCTATAGTAATAGTTTGATGATACAGATAAGTGCTATGTTAAACCCATCCTGTGATATTGCTTTAAGTTGGCGCTTGGCCCACATTTTATAGCCACCCTAGCCTGAATGTAAAATAGGTAAAATATCAAACTTAATTTGTGGCAACCAAATCAGCGTATTTGAAATCAAATTTGGTATATATACCAACACTTTTTACTATATGATAAAGCTGAAAGGTTTGTTTGTTTTATGTCTAAAAAAACTTATCTGTATAACTGCCAGTCATTTGAAAACCCTTTTTTTCAAGCTGTGACCTCTAGGATGAAACTGCAGTGACACTGTAGAACACTGCTAGTCGCAGCACTGCTTAATAAAAAATCGTTGCTGTTATTAAGAGTAGATTGAAGATATATACTTACATTATAAACGCGGAAAAGCGATTGTTTGTTTGTAAGTTTAGCTCTGACGCTGTAACTACGAAACTCATCATTATGAAATGTTGCATGTAGGAACGTAGTCTGGATCTCTAAAAAGGAAATCGGGTACTTTTTAACTTGGAGTTTTTGCATAGTAATTATACTTATACTGTAAATGTGTGTGTATGGTACGGCTTTGTTTAAAGTTTCATTGCTTACTCTTACGAACCCCCAGGAATGTAATGATGTGGCCATTACTTTCTCAGGCCTCGACCTGAATATCCAAAAGATATAATTATCTACCTAATATGTACGTAAAATAAAATCACACTGACCTACACAAAATATCTTATATATATCCTTAAGTCAGCTAATAGTCGTTGACCTTCTTTTTTACTATCTTAAATCGCTAAAATCAAAGCCATACACTTAGATGTAACAAGAAAAACACATTTGTGGTTGGTGAAAACTTTCGCATCAGGGCGGCAAATTCAATACCGCTCCAGTGTGACTAAAGGTTTATGTTCCAATTTTGATGGCTCGATCTCCTTGGTTATTGAATCCAGCCCTGGCTGGATTAATTGAATTTGCAAGTTGCCTTCAAATACGAAAAACTGGAAGGTTATTAAGAAATCTGTTGTCGAAAATGAAATGAAAAATATTATTGGAATTTGTGTTCGTGTGCTCGGAAATTTATTTGAAAAGTTTCTGATGCAGCCGTTTATAAGAAGTGAATTATTTCATTAAAGTTAATAATATTATCTTTATTTTATGAACGCCACTAAGGATTTTTCTCGACAAAATCTATATTTTTATATAATAAATATAAAACAGAGCCATGTGTCTGTACATTAAAGATATTATAAAAAAACAAACTTTCAGTATTATGGTATTTGGGCGTTCCAAACATAAAACCTTTTTTTATTATGACTAAGCACAGGGTAGTGACGGCCTTATGTTTAGTGCATAAGAGCCCCACACGTACTCGTATGTACGTTTGTCTAGCCTTAACAACCTAGCCACGTGTAAAAAAGATTTTAAAACCATTTGAATTTAATACTTTCTGATATTTAAGCGAATGTTACACATTTTGAAATAAAACTTCGTTTACATTTGAATTTAGAACACAAAATGTGATAAGGTTCACGAGCAAACAGCTGGCTCGTAATTTACGTAAATTGATAACAATTAGTCAACTATCTGAAATCCAAACACTCTTACATTTATAATTAAAGTGGGATAAATGACTATGTAAAATATTTAACACCTTATTTTAAGTATTAAAATATATATTCGAAGCTATAACCGATTATACATTTCAATATTTTTTTTTCAAATCTTTTTCCAGTATCTCGGCTGATTCGATTTAACTTGAGAGGGATTCAGATTTCAGCCGGAGTCTCGATGACAGCTGTGAGATTACGTCACTTAACTGTCAGGGCTGTTAACTAACTTGGCCGGCTTTATCTCATTTGTACTAGCAATGGTCCCTTTTAATAATGAATGGGTACTAAATTTTATTAGGTTCAATATTTTTATATTGGAATTTAATATTCGTTGTATAGGTATAGATGAGGCTATTGTAACGTTTTGATATATTTATTATATTTTTTTAGTATTTGACAAGATTAACCTTATAAATTAACATAAAGTGTGAAAATTTGAAATCGAATGTTTACAAATACTCCTAACAGATGGCGCAAGCGTCACCCAAGACTATTAAAAAGCTGTAACAGAGCTGTATAGGTACATTTAAGATATTTGAAAAAAAAATACTGTAATTTGCTATATGTATAGGCGTCTAAACACAAAACATTTTTTTTAGAATTTTTGTTTTTCTCTGTTTGTTCGCGCATCACGCAAAAACTACTGAACAGATTTTAATGCATTTTTGTTTATTTGATAGCTCTTGATTAGACCTAACAACTGGTATTTTATGGTACATTTTATCCCGCTACTATATCTGGAAGAGATAAGATATAAAAACTAGCTTTTAGCTGCGGCGGAGCTGCGGGCAAAGGCTAGTCGGATATATAATAGTAAATAATAACTATTAAAAGGCATTCTCTTACCTAATACGTAACTATATCTTGGCCGCGACTTGTCCGCGTTGGCTTAATTATATAATGGTTACTTAATTATATAATACGGCAAAAATAGCTATCCCATAGCAACCATCCATTATTTCAGGCAAAAATTAACTTATGTCCTTTTACTACTTACGCTCCATACTATATTTCTGTATACCAAATGTCTCGAAAGAGTAACAAATAAACCCACTTGCATTATATATACTAATAATAATATTATAAAGAGGAAAGATTTGATTGCTTGTTTGCATTGAATAGGCTTCAAAACTTCTGGACCGATTTGAAATATTCTTTCACTATTAGAATCCAACATTATTCCCGATGAAAGTAGGCGATAGAATATTTTCAAAAAAGGTAGGGATCCGTATGAAAACATCGATGCTGTAATCCAACGTGAAAAAAAAAATCCCAAAAAAGTCCTTATATCGCTTACGCTGCGGAAATGATTGATAATAGAGCAAAGTGATGTACTATAGTTTTATAGAAGATATCAATATCTAAAAAAAAGTTTGGGATACCAAACGTATAACTATAACTTGACTGCACAAATGGTGGAGTGGTTTAGAGGTCGGCCTCCGATTCTCACACAGGACAACTCTTTGTGTGATCCACAAATACTTGATCTGAGTCTGGTACTTTGTGTCCGTGAAATTGTATATTTGTAAAGCCCCCGCGATACAAGGATTATACCTTAGTGCAGCTTGTAGTCTTTATAAAAAATATAACAGTTATAGCAATAACTACTTTTTTCATGTTAAAATATGCAATAGTAACTCCGGTACAAACTAATATTATAAAGAGGAAAGATTCGTATTTGTGTAGGTATGTATACAAATGACAATTCTATATTTATTACTATAATGTCTATGATGTCTTGCATAAAGATAAATTTACTCTACGTTTATCACAATATGTTTAAAAATAAATGTCTGTCCGTGCAAAGCGAGGACGGGCCGCTAGTTTGTAATATAAGTAAGGATACGTTTGATATTTATTTTTATATATACCGAATGAAGAGTCTTTATAACACTAAGTACACCCAAACTCAGAACAACAATATCATCACACAAAATATAATAATGTCCTGTCTAGGAATCGAATCAACGACACTCTGTACAGGAGGTTGGCATCTAAACCACTCTGCCATCTGTCAACCCAAATGGTAGCTATAGTTGGAATAAGTTCTTATCAACAATTTCGTCGTCAATCAATCTACGCCCTCCAATAGAGTAGCGCATCAGCAAGATCGACTTATCGAGAATATATTCGATTTTGCATGACCCGAGTGATTTATCGGTGCGATTGCAGCGACCGCTTCGGTTCGACGCACGTGGTAATCGACATAGCTCGAATCGCCGGCGTTACGTTCGTGCTTGTGAGTCATGGTGATTGCACTGCAGTTTTTTAATTAGACTTGCAAAATTCTTCCGAGATGGATCAATGATATTTATGAAAAATTTCCTACAGTAAGTATTATATTTTTGAAGGCGAGCGAATAGGGATTATTTTAAATTCATCCATCCATCCATCCATCAGCCTTTTAACGTCCACTGCTGGACATAGGCCTCCCCAAGAGAACGCCACAACGAGCAGTTCCATCATGGGGGATAATGCCGTAATCGCCACGCTTGGCAGGCGGGTTGGCGATCGCAGTGGATGTTGTTAATACTCGAGGGAGTGCTGCTGCCCACTCCCCCGGTATACCCTCAGTCGGCTCTTACGACTCCCGTGGGTATTCATTTCACAGAAACAAACAAAATATGAACGGCTATCTCCTGCTACAGCCAAAACGCAACGATGTGGTTCATGGCCGGTCACACGGGAGATGTTGGTACCAACCCGCTCGGGCCCGATACCAAGTGAGTACTCCCACTTGGTAGCCAGCCCTACCACTAGTCATGCAATGGATGATAATTGCTTACTTCCATTAGTCGCCACATACGACACCGTGGGAAAGAATGGGGTGGTAACACTTGTATTCTTAGTCCGTCACTACACGGACAGACATTTACTATCAACAATATAGACGTAGCGAAAAAAATCTACGCCTATGATTCACAAGCAGGTAGGCCATAGCCTCTCCATCACCTTTACTACTAAGAAACAACTTGATACGAAATGTTAGAAGAAGAAGTTCATGACGACGAAGACTCATACAGCGAATGTTTGTTTTTTCAGGTCCTAATACGTCATGTACATACTAGCTGTGCCCTGCAGTTTCACCCGCCTTTTAATTTAAAATAAATTCAATTATTTACGTCACGCTTTATTTTTCGGATTTTTTTAGAAAAGCGCCGTAAGAGCATAATGTCGTAGACCAGTAATGTTTTTTTATACTACGTGGGTGGCAAACAATCATCCTAGCCAGTAGCCTATAGACGCTGACAAAACCAGAGACATCACGAAGGTTTTCTGAGGTTGAGAGGAAAGATAGTAGGGAGAGGATAGGAAGGAGTATCCTTCGGCAAGAATATAATATAAGAAAGAAGAGAATGGGAAGAATAATAAGGATTAGATAAGTAGGATAGGAAGGATAATAAGGAGATGATAGGGAGAGGTTTGTGCTTTTGGCACTTTTTTATCGATGTCAAATTTTATTGAGGATCCTGACGACTTTATATTGATTCCGTATTATTTAACTCCAGAAATCAAATGTCTTTCCAATCATGAAAGAGGTCAGATATCCAAAAATAGGTATCATATTCGATCATCTATCTGATGCCTGCCGGGAAAAAGTTGATCAACCGATCGTGTGAGTGGCAAGTACACAACTAGGCTGTTATAATCTTCTCATACGAGGTGACACGATAGCATATATATCTGGAAAGAAAACAGAATAACAATCTTCTATACAAAACATATCTTTCGATGGTAATGTAATTTGACCTACAATGCAATAGCTTAGTGGTCTAGAGCACTTCCCTGGATTGGATGACATACAGGTTCAAATCCTGCTTGCAGTAAACTTCCCTTTTTCAACTTTCACAAATAATTTATTCTTTAAGTTTGTTCAATTATTATTCTTTCCCAAGCAGTGGTATTATTTCCTTCATTATTCTTACGTAGTCTACATTTGTGACCGTGGAAATAGCGTGATGACTATATATTATCATTTTAGTCCTTCACCACGAAGATAATTTAATTTTCGGCTGAATTACTCAAACGACCAATTATTCCAACCTCGACATGGGTTACTTAGTTGTGTTGTTTTGGGGTAGATATTAATGGCCCCTGGGGGATCCTACACATTCCATATTTGTAGATTTCGCGGAACATCTAGTGGACTCAAACCGTGATCAAAATGCTGGCTTATGCCATGGTCATAGTGATTGGTAGATCATGGCTGGCAAAACCTACGCGTACTGTCCCAATAATAATTCCTCAGCCAATCACGGTGATCTCTCAACCAATCAGAATGAAACGATGTGAGGTTGACATGATTTTATGTGTTAAATTCTAATCCCCCAGCCTTGGCATCGAACCCGATACGGTCTTTGAAGTCTTGGTTTTACCACTAGGCTAACACTGCACAGCAAAAAATATTAATTTCTTAAATCTGAAATAATAGTGTCAAGAATTACGCGAGTGTCACATGCCTCTCTTATATTGCACGCCTCATAAGCGAAGCGTTGAGGTGTGTTCTACTCCCGGTTGACACGGCACAGCTGATTGTTCAAACTTAAAATGTCTCTATTTATCATATATTGCACTTGTAAAATAATATATACACACACATATAAAGAACAAACACTATTTTTAACACTCATGATATTTTTGATGCCATTTTTGTTATTTAAACTAGTTAAAAAGCTATTTAAAAAAACTGGCTTGAACGTCCGTGAGTTGTAGGTAATGTATGTTAACACGATAACGAACAAAATACTTTACTAATCGAGTCTTTTTTTTTCGTTTACGAATTATTATGACTTGGAATAGAGCCCTATTACTTTTCACGTTCTGATTAGATGTGGTTTAATTGTTATTAAATACTAAATACACACACTAATAACACAAAAAATACTGAATATTTACGGCATTTACGCTCGACGCGACACTAAAACCAGTGCTTTTCATGAGAACTACCTACCTTTTTACGTACGCATAGCCACCGGTGGTTTTACTATCGTCAACAGAACAGAACGCCGTTCGCCCGGCCGGTACATTGTTTTTTGTTAAAAGAAAGTTTTTACCTTTGCTTGATGAACTGATGATATTTGTCAAGTATAATAACTATTTTATCCATAACAATAATTAAAAACACTAAACACACGTAAATAATAACACACCAACGTTATAAAACACGAAAAAACATATTTTACATTCCACAAATTTTTTGCGTGGCCTTGGCGTCACGGTGTTTTCACTTAGAACAAAGTATAAAATTATAAGGCAACCAAGTTAGGAAGATAAATGGTTTAGAGATTTCTTGTTGAACTCATTGATATTTAAATAATTCGTATAATATTGTCCAAAGTTGCAATTTTATATTGATAGATGTCGCTGTTTTAAAGTAAAAGAGATATTGACAAATGCAGCCCTAGATATCGCAAGTGGCAATTATGGTCACAATATTGGTTTTTTTGTAAGGAAATTAGCGATGTCTTTTTGTTTTCTTAAATTGTTTTGTTTACAGTTTAATAAATTATTAAATTTTACATGTTTATATATATTATATGCACTTATGCAGGTATATATGTAAACTCTTGGATTGTTGTTCTTACTAATTGCCAGATGACGCCTTGCAAAATGACAGAGGTAGACCAATATAGAAGTACTTCTTAAAATTAGCGCTAGATGGCGTATAAGACATGAAACCCACATTAGTACTTTTTGAAATTAGCGCTATCTATGTGATTTATTAAAAAAAACTTAGTAAAACCAATACATTATTAGTTACTTATCAAATAATCAATTTTATTGTGAAAAATGAAGATTATGAGGCGTGCAGTTTTGGATTTTCCAAAGTATTTATAAACTATTTTTAAGAAAATAGTGTGTGATACAAACAAAGCATTAATATAATAAATTCAAAGAGGTTGTTTGAAATATCACCACAAGTATCATAAAATACAATTTATGAAGGTTCAACATCCGTAATTTTCTAACGCATGGCGGTTCTTACAGATAACTGGTAAGTGTTTACGGTTTTTACTATGCTTGTGTCCTTTATAAAGACTACCACACTAAAGGTATATACTATTAAAAGGACCAGCTGTTTATTCACATGGAAAAAAATATATACTTACTAAAGTTGTAGAAAAAATGTTTTTTACCGCACATCCTTCGAGATTATCTCTCTGTATATTTTATGTAGTGTATAATAATCCAGTTAGGTTTCCCTAATATCTTTTGTCAGAGAAAGTACGGCAGATTTTTGAATATGTTTCGGGTACAAAAATTATTAGTTTCTAAAGAAAAGTAATGTATCAACTATGGAGTATTATGGAACTCTATATATTTGTTATCCTTATTATCAGAATAGTTCGATGCCCAGTCCGAGGTCCCCACACACGGCACCCAGCTCTGACTTTTCGAATCTTTTTCAAATTATGTGTACTTATTTGTTTAAAAATTATCACCGCTTGGTGAAGAAAAACATCGTGCGAAAATTAAAACAAAGTGTAAAAATGGGCTAAGCATGTCAAATGCTAAAAAAAACTATATGGTTGTCTGTAAAATCGGTTTATGGACGATAATTTTACGTGATAACGTCATATATCTCGATAGATGCGTCACAAGCTGAACGCTTAGGCCGATCGTGCCTCTCTATCGCTTGTTCTGCGCTCTCGCTTACACGCTTGGCTCAGGCGGAACGTGATAATGAGTCATGCTTTGTCGTGCGTGCAGCCGGCGTTCATAGATTTATAAGACGTTATCACGTCAAAAATATATAAAAATATCAAAATATCGTGAGGAAATCTGCTTCTTTGACAGATTATCTTCATAGCTTGTACCGACGCGGTAGACTACGACTTAAATCTGAGAAAAGACTAGAAATGCCTCAGAACAATCATTTGTGAACCTCACATATAACTTAAACATTTTTCAATTCAATATGCAAATGGAACATCAAACATTAAAATTGCAAACACACGTGGCATGAAAAAGTTGTGATGTTAAACGTCACTGAACCGCAAATGCGGTAATCCTGATAGGTACACACCGCGGTGCAAAACGTTGGTTAGTTCTTGTGAAATGGAGCACATGAACAGAGCTCTCGGGAAATAACAATGTTGTAGTTGTCAAGTGGTTTCGTTCAAATAACATGATATGATAAAGCTGAAGAGTTTGAATTTTTGTTTTGTTGGTAATTGGACCGACCAAAAAAGTCTTTTTATATTACATAAAGTAATTAGGTAGGTAGAGAAATAGCGAACGAGGAAATCTATTTTTTTTTAATTACTAATGATAACAGACGAGCCACAGCCCACCTGGTGGTACCTAAGTGGCAACCGTCGCTTCGCACCATTTCATTTCTCAGATATGAAATTAAATAATAAACGGCTATCTTCTGCTAGACCCAAAACACACTGACGTGCTTCATAACCGGTCGCACAGTAGACGGTGGTACAGACCCGTTTGGGCCCGATAGCAAGTAAGTACTCTCACTTGGTACCCAGCCCTACCACCAGTAGTGCAATGGGTGATAATTGTTTACTTCCCTTAATCGCCGTGGGAAAGGATAGGGTGGTGACACTTGTATTCTCAGTCCGTTACCACTTGGATTATATATTTGTATACATGAATTTCCAAATTATAGTCTGTGGCGTTGAAACCACAGACTTCACTTAGCAAGACTTACATACACATACACTTGACTAAGTTCTATCTCAAGAGTTTAAAAATGTCGAAAGTCTAATCAAGAGTTATCAATTAAAAATTTTCATTAAAATCCGTTCAGTAGTTTTGCGTGATGCCTTATCAACTAAACAGACAATCAGACATACTAGCAGCTGTGGCAGATATAAATCGTCCGTTAATTTTTAATTAAAAAATAAAATAATCGGGATAAAAACTAGTTGGATTAAATTTTACATTTAAAGAAAAAGTTAAGGTTTGATAAGTAGCTTTGGAGTTCAACGCAGACAAACACTGTGACAGGCAATATACCTATAATATATAGAATATTTATAGATTTGTACGGATAAATACTGACATAATATTGAATATAATGTAACAGTGCTCCGCAGACATCTCGTCAGATGAGATATCTTTTGAGCCACGACAGTAAAATGACGTTTAAAAATTAACTAAAGGCTTTAAGCTAGAAATAAGGAATAAATACGAAAGACCTATTTTGAATTATCCGAATCTCACTACTAAAACATTGAAGATAATACGCATATGAATTTCAGGATCAGTAAATCAAAGACTAAATTGACTCATATGACCCTCGAGGGATGTTATGCGAGGCAAATTCGTAGACGGCAGACGATAAAGTTACCAGACAGTGATCAAATACTATCTGCCACTTATAACTTTCTTTTCCTGTTCACAAATAAAATTTAAATTCTTATCGACACTTTTCACATCTCCAATAAGTTTTCAATTGTATGTTTAAAATGTTAGCTTGAACTTGAAGAGCTATGATGCACGACCGATGAATTACGTGATACTTGCCGAGATCTTCTGAACAATTTTCTATAAATATTATAAACTAGAAAACCATGTAGGCTATCTCAAGGGAGTCATCCATTTTGAGATCAAAAGGACCATATGTACTTTTCCGTAGACCGAATATTATACGTATGTAAAATTTAATGAAAGGTACGACGGCACATAAAATATGGACAAACAAACATTGATTTTTATGTATTAGATTTATCAGAACACATCCCGCGTTTTCTGACTAGTGTAAGGTTTAAATATATTTACCTTAATTTTAGTGTAACTTGGCAATTAATTATTTTTACTGACAACACTGTACTTGTCAGTTACGTGAAGTCAATATTCGTCTTTAGGTCTTTATAAATAGGGCATTGTGTATGCTCGGGGGGAGGAAGCTTGTGACGATTGAAGTGTGCGGACGTAGTTTAAGTAACAGTGGATTATAAGAGATATATGAATTGTGGTGTAAATTATGTGTGTTTTAATTATAACGACCGTTGGTTAAACTTAAGATCGGGATAGCTTACACTAGATACTGCTTAGACGAACCATAACGATAAAACCTTAATCTATACTATTATAAAGCTGTCTGTACGTTTAAGATATTTGAGAAAATTTACTGAATTAGGCTATATAGGTGTGTCTAAACACAAAACGATTATTTTTATATTTTTGTCTGTCTAATATATTATATTTTATCTGTTTGTTCGTTCACGCATCACGTAAAAACTACTCAAGGGATTATGATGCAACTTTTTTATTTAGTAGCTCTTGATTAGACTTAAAAACATTATATCCCGCTACTATCACGGGATCCTGAGATATAGCCTAAAAACTAGGTTTCGGCTGCGGTGGCGCCGCGGTCAAAGGCTAGTTTAGGATTATAAATTTAGTAATTTTTAAAGAATTTGTACGTATGTTATCGACATATACTTACTATGATAAAACTGTAACAAAGCTGCTTATGCACCTACATTAAAGATTTTACAGAAATATGAACGAAAGTGTTGCAGGGCACCGTTTCGAATATAATAAACCATTTCGTGAATTGCTAGTTTTCAGAGAGCGATTATTATAGTTTCTATTAGCTCTTTATTATCCTTCTTCCATCCATCCATCCATCCATCAACCTTTTAACGTCCACTGCTGGACATAGGCCTCCCCAAGAATGGGGGATATTGCCGTAATTGCCACGCTTGGCAGGCGGGTTGGCGATCGCAGTGGATGTTGTTAATACACGAAGGATTGCTGCTGCCTACTCCCCCGATATTCCCTCAGTCAGCTCTTACGACTCCCATGGGTGGAGAGGGGTGGGACAATTCTAAAGCCGCCTCCACACGGCAATGTCCTTCTTATACTCTCCTTATTACCTTCTATACTGTCTTTATTATTATCCTTCCTCTCCACCTCCTATCCCTTTTCTTCGAGATAGCGACGTGCGAATAATACCTCTGGTGATGCTAGCATCTATAGGCTACGTTAACCACTAACCATGAGGTAGGCCGTATGCTTATTTGCCTCCCAGCTAATATATATAAAAAAAAAAAAAAATATTGTTGGTGACGCCTTGTCAAGTCTGCCACCCTCACTGGGCCAGCGTGAAGGATTACAGTTTAGTTCCCTCTTACCTTGAGAACAGACCCATGCTCGACAATAGGATAGCAAAGGGTTGAGAAAAGGAAAACCCAAAGACAAAATATAAGTTGTTCATAATATCACCCAGAAGGCAAGACATGTTTAATTCATAAAATGTAACCTATTACTTTTACACACAATGACAGGGAAACTCATCCGTTAGTTCACCACACATCACCACAACATAAGGCGTTTTGAGGCTTATTAGCATTGCAAATGCTAGGACGGAAAGGAACCCGGTCCTCGCATGTAAAGTACCTAAGTGATATTTCGGATTTAAATTGCAAAAACGTGTTGAGAATCACTTAAAGATACACGTGTTGTGAACATTTTGGAGGCTAGTGATCTTTTGACTTTGTATACTGTATAATATATATAACTTGTCATCTATTTATAGTCTAGTAGTATGACCAAGGACTACAAAGATAGGGGTACCTATATCAATCTTCAATTTGAGATTACGACCGTGAGGCACTCACATTTTTGGAAAGTAATTTGTATTTGTTAATTTAATATTGCCACTGTAGGGAAACATTGTGAAGAAACCTGCATGGTGGAGAGATCTTATTCTTTACCAAGCCACTCTTAGCCATGGTCCCTTCCTCTAACTCTAAGTACGGAGACCCGTGTCTATCAGCGAAATAGTAAGTAGTGGATTGTTATAGGAGACATTATTTATGGCCTCTTATAACAATAATATATTATACCTAACTGTTGATGCTGTATTTCCGAATGGAAACCAAGTACCATACGACAATTTTTCAAAGAAATTCATTATTATATTTGCTTTCCAATTCTATGGCTTTTACATATGCATATAAGGTTGTTTTTCAGGAACAATATACATTCGATCCCACCAAACATTTGTCAGTGTGAGGTAATCAGTCTGTCTGTCATTGCTTCAACACATCACCCGCTTGACGCAAACTCGGTGATTCTTCTTTGTAATACTGATTGACTTGTTGATAAGCGAAATTCTACTTTGATTTGAAAGGATTATGGTTAGATATAGCTTGATTGATGTACGCAGACTGGCGACAAATTAGAAGTTTAAACACAGATAAGTGGTTGGATCTTACTTTAACACGAATTTAAATACGAACTTGTAATAATGATAAGGGCTGATCTACTTCAGGACTTTGTCAATTAAGTGGAGACTGTGATATCCTAATTTTGGATATCATTCGTTTTCGTAATAGGACCGAGCTATGAAATTTGAAGTGTGATAAATGAGTTCATAAGTACAATACCATAACTGTTCCGCCCCCTTATAATACAGTTTGATATTGTATGGCTTGTGTTAATTAGTGACTGGATAATGTAGCTTGATGAAACTTGAGGAAAACCTGCATGCCTAAGAGATTTTGTATTAAAGATAAAAAAAAATAACTAGCTTTTTGGTTATATCTGTGATTTATAATACTATTAATATATTATTATTAATAAAGAGCTATCATAAAAAAAAACACGTGTGCTTTAGACACAACTGAAGTAAAACTTAACAATAAATATATATATTAATAACTTAGACGAAGGACATTATAGACAAGCTATCAGCGTATGCAGTGTCGAGATAGCAATAGATAACCGGAATAATTTTAAAAGATAACTATGATTATTATTTTGTTGACTTAAAAACCTGTTTTAGCTGCATAAAAGAATGACAGGACAAAAGAAAATGCATTTATGCTTATATTTTGCTTAAAATGTATTAGAACATGTAATATTAGCGTATATAACGTGATTAATAAAGGTATTTTTTACGTCATAACAAAAACAAGCTTACATACTGCTGATGGGGACGGTTGGTGACCTTATTGTTTGGACCCAGTTCATTGGGTCCAAATACAACTGACGCATACGCGAAAAGGATAAAAATACTTATACATGTGTCTCTTTCACTCTTGGTAAAACCTAGTATGTGCATCCTGTTCTTCGTCCTTAATGTCAAAATAGTAGTGAGTCTATATAATTCTTCGTCTAAGATTAATAATGTTAGTATATCCATTAATAATGAGAAAGAGAGAGACAAAGTGTGTTTTTCGCACCTATCTCTTGCCCCTACAGTAATATACTAAACGCAACTCTCTCTCTTTCTATCTTCACTAACTTATATCTCCCTCTCAACTTTCGTTCGCCTTGCCCGATCATTTTCGTAACGCTCACGTCACGCATTCACCAGCTTACTCCCCAAATCAATCGTGCGTAAAGTATTTACTTCAACAAGAATTATCAAATTCAGTTTAGTTGTTTTTGCGCGATGTAGGTACTAACAGATGAACAGAAAAATATACAAATATTTAATAAGTAGTTTTCTAATGCAAACTAGTCACCGTCTAGTATGATGATAGTCATATGATGGTAAGTGGTAACTGCCGCTCATGGTCTTAACAATACTAATAATACTGCCGACTTGCTGCTCACCGTTTCATTTCGCAAATGGGAAATAAATTAATCTTCCACTACAGCCAAAACACGGTGAGGTTTTTCAAGGTCGGTCACACAGAAGAAGGTACCGATCCAGATACCCCAGGACTAGATAACAAGTCAGTACTCCCACTTAATATCTAACCCTACCACCGGCAATATAATGGGTGATAATTGCTTACTTCCCTTAATCGCCTCGTATGACATCTGCGGGGAATAATCCATAACTACTGACTCCAGTTTAATATTGAAAAAGAAATCCAGTTTTGGATTTGCATCTAGGATTGGAACTTTAGATTTTGATTTTGAAATTGCACATAATCCATCCATCCATCCATTAGCCTTTCGATGTCCACTGCTGGACATAGGCCTCCCCAAGGGCACGCCACAACATGTGTTTCGCTCCATCCATCCATCCATCCATCAGCCTTTGGAAGTCCACTGCTGGACATAGGCCTCCCCAAGAGAACGCCACAACATTTGTTTCGCTCATATGGGGGATAGTGCCGTAATCGCCACGCTTGGCAGGCGGGTTGGCGATCGCAGTGGATGTTGTTAATACTCGAGGGCTGGGCTGCTGCTGCTCACTCCCTCGTATTCCCTCAGCCGACTCTTACGACTCCCATGGGTGGAGAGGGGCGCGACAATTCTAAAGCCGGCCCCACACGGCACCGCATAGTACCCAACTTTATTAACAACAATTTAATAGAAGTTACTCAAAATTATATAGGTATTATTGAAACGAATAATACGATAGATTACAATAACAAAATGGACTTTTTAATAAATACCTACGCAGTAAATGTGAAACAAATTCATTAACGATACGAGCAACATTTGGGAGCGTCATCGAAACAATATCTGATACATTATTTCGATGACGGTCCCAAATGTTCGCTGCAAAATAGAACATGGTTTCTTATACAGACTTAAAAATAAAAACAGGATTATTTCCAGTCAACAACAAATTTACTGTCGAACAGGGCCAATGAATCAGTAGAAATTTTCCGGGAAACACTTATTCCTTTTGCATTAGTAGCGAAATTGTTGGCACTGTAAAAAGCAACCGCCATAACGCGATGGGGTGAAATTATTATAAATCTCCATGATATTACCATAGAGCAACTTACGGAACTTTGCTCTCTACCAAAACTCGCTTGGTAAGTGGGCTGTAAGTCATCCGGGCCTATATGGGTATACTGATACTACCCCTTGTTTACGATTTATACTCACTATTATGGCAAAATATACGATCGCTGGATATACCAGGGTTTTAGGATTTTTGTTATACAATGTAGGAGTACATATTATTTTAGTTTAAATACTTAACAAATAGTTTTAATGGGTACACGAACAAAATTTCAGTCAAGTTTTTTTATTACTTATGGTAATAGACGAGTCACAGTCCACCTGTTTAATTATTGCTTATGGAGTCAATAACTAAGGACACTGCCAAGCTCACTTCGTTCACGTATGGCAAAGTAATTAATGGATGTCTATTTCCGCAACAACTGAAACACACCGATGTATTACACGGACGAGCACACAGAAGATGGCGGTACCGACACGCTCGGACTAGATAACGGTTAAGTGTGTACTCCCACTTGGTACCCAACCCTATCACCAGTAATGCAATGGGTGATACTTACTTTCCTTTTTGTTGCTGCAATTCCCTTAATCATACGATACCTTCTTATTTTTTTGTTAAGGTGGGAAAAATGTATCGTTCGGGGCAACGAACAGGGTAGTGTGTAGTTCTCACCCCCCTAATTAAACCCGCCGTGTGCCGTCTCTCCGCCTATAATGGCAGCCTACTTGAACTGTGTAACATTACTTCAGTTGTATGCGGGGAAGAATGGGATGGTGACAATTGTATTTTTATTCCGTCACTACCCGGACAGTATATGTAAATTATATATAAGGATCTGTCAAATATATTGTGTAGCAAATTAGTAATAATAAATTATGTTTTAAATCGTAAACTTTTAATGAAAATAGTTATACTTAATATAAACAGATTCCGATTATTTGTTATTAAAAATATACCAACACTTATTTTATTAAGCCAGTAAAATATTTATTGTTCAAGTATTATAATGGAAATTAAATTTTAAGGTGCAAATATATGTATACTACGTGCGAGGTTAATTGATTTACCATAGATGAAGCGCCTTCACCAGCTAGAATAAAAACTAATATACTTTGCTATTCGCATTTTTCCTATTTCGAATATAAAAAGGTCCTAACCCTAAAACTCCATCTAGCTATGGATTACAGAATTGTGGATATACTCTAATAACAAGTCTGTGCGTCTATTACAAAGGCTTATATAAACCGCAATATATTTGTATAGATCCATAAAAACAATAATTTTACGAGTATCCTTAGTAAGGGAACGGAGTTCTTGTCGCCAACTATTTTTGTGAGGGTAACATCTGAGTTATAACGCGAATGTATTCGCTGAAAGGTAACGACGGCGTAAAAGGATGTTGTTACTATAGTTACATCAAAATAACCTAAGCTAGGAAGTGATATTGCTTTTAAGTTTCGCAGTATAGGCACATAAACAGACGTACGTAGCTAGCTTTCTGAGTAATAATCGTAAACAGTTATTAACAAAAATAATTTCATTAGATAAGTTTACACATAAGAATCAAATTCAATGATTTCAAAAACAAATTACATAGCCTCACTCCTGTATCCAACTATGTTTAAGTCCCGTGGGACTTGACGGCAGTAGCCTATTGCCGTCTACCGGGCACATTTTCCAAACTCCGGGCTGCTACTGAAATTTTTTTATATCCGAAAAAGCTCAATGATGCTGCCCGACCCGGGGATCAAACACAAGACTACATGATCAGCAGTAGCTCACTACCAAGGCAGTGCAAAAACAAATGATTCATATTATTAAAGCATAATGAACATTCCAACAACAGAGTCAATGTTCGCAGCTGCCTTGAAATCGCAATTATAGTAGGAACACAAAATAACATTTAAGCTATCATAAATCAAAGTTTGGTATGTAAAATGTATGACACGTATTACGAGAGTCATCAATCACAGTAAAGTTAGTAATCATACTCCGTATACCTTAGTATTCATCAACACGCAAAATCTTTCGGTAGAACGATGAAGGTCGAAGTCAAATACGTCTATTGAAGAATATGTTCTACAGACTAGCTGTATGGCTTATTAAGACTTGCACATCTGTCTGCGAAGATTTTGCGAAAAAGCCTTAAAATAATTGCACATAATCCCCTTCACTAATATACTTTGTTTAAGCTCCGAATAGTAATTCAGTGTTTTGTTCCGTTCTTTCAACGTCAAACTGTCATATAAGTGACAAAGACAAAATACTGAATAACTATTCAGAGGTTATACCTACAACGTTTATTAGTAAGGGCGTTTTAACGTTTGGTGGTAGCGCTAAAATGATTTTGGTATTAATGGGCTTTATTCTGAGAAATTTTATTCAGGGAACTGTTTTAGTTACGTAATTGTTTGTTATTGTGTATTTGTCAACACTTTTACATTTTCATTCAAGTAAATTTTTTACTGTATGCATATTACCTTTTCGTATGTTATTTTTTTATATTTTTTAAGTATTTGAAATGCTTGGTTCTATACGTAATTACAAAATGCGAAAATGACATTTCATTGACATTTGTCCGTGTGGTGACGGACTAAGAATACAATTGTCACCACCCCATTCTTTTCCATGGGTGTCGTATGAGGCGACTAAGGGAAGTAAGCAATTATCATCCTTTGCATGACTGGTGGTAGGGCTGGATACCAAGTGGAAGTACTCACTTGGTATCGTCAGCCACTAAATGCAATAAAAAAAATAAAAAAATAACAATGATAGGCACAAGCGTTGTTCTAACTCGCACCTTTTGTGGCATGTATGGATTGTAATAGTATTTTCAGATTACATATACCTAAGCTATAACAATATTTATTATAATACTGTAATAAACTACGTTAAAAAGATTAGACTTATTTACTTGTACATAAATATTTGCTAGCCGTAGACCCTTGCATATCCCAGCATAAATGCATCGGCTCGATCGGGTAAGTACCCCCTCTCATAGAAGAGTAGCGTAAAACAACGATCGGTGCTCCTACCATTGTTTCGCATGGTGAGAGAGTACCGTCGGCCCGAACCCGAACCGAAGTGAGAACACTAAGCTCTCTTTATTATCGCTCCTATCCTCTCCTTATTATCCTTCCTATCCTCTCCTTAGTGTCCTTCTGTCCTTACCGCCTATCCCTTTCCGTGGAGATGGTGAGGCGCGACTAATATCTTAGTTGCTACTATAGCGTCCATATGCTACGGTTACCGTTTACCATCAGATGGGCCGAAAGCTTGTTTGCCACACACGATATTAAAAGAAATATGAATGAGCTGGTGATTTAATATCCATGATGGTGAATCAATATCCATTAATTAGGAAGTAGAATGTGAAAACATTCAATTCTTACAATAATCTATATTTTACAAACTGGAAACCCCAAATCAATAAATTTCCAACTTGTACAGAAAAGATTCCCGATAAAATATTACACAGGCACCTGTCACTTTGGGTCCAAAACTCGGAAATGCGGGTGCCGGTGTAATCCGAGCAAGGTTAGCAGACATTTGGAACAATTCAACCGCACGGTTCGGGTATAATTAGTTCTCGTGAGGCTTGTTTGAGTGATGGCACATACTTTGAAAACTGTGAGGTATAATGATATACTGATACGAGTATAAGTAAAACAAACTTTTATACATTTACTAGCCTCTGCCCGTGACTTCATCTGCGTAAAGTTTTAAATAAAAATATGTGAGTAGTAAGCGAATGCGTTTATCAAAGTCGTGGACCGCTATATGTCTATCTAGCGAAAAGAGTTCAGATTCTCGAAAATTCGGGGGTGTTTGAAAACACAGACGTGACAAAGTGAAAGGAGGACAGGGGCCTCCGGCGCTCTCTGTCACCCTACGAAACACGCTTTTGTCTGGCATGATGGCTTATATCGTGACTCACCAGCAAAGTTTTAGATTTGAATAAGGGTGATGGGGTGGAGGGGCAGGTCAGTGGCAGGATCACAACACATCATGGAAATGTACCTAAATCATTTTCAAAGTTAAAAGAGTTACATCATCATAAACTATCTGGCATATCGAGAATTCAACTATCTGACATGCATTTTTGAAGCGTGTAATAAGAATGAAAGAGGCGAAGAGGTGAATAATAAGCGTAGCTGTACCTGAAAATCTTTTTGTCTCAGTCGGAATATGTATATATGAAAAAAATACTAGGGTCGCTAATAGTAGGCAAGTCAACGTTCGGGCAGCACAACTCAGCTGATTCGGCTAGTGTAACAGTACACTACAGTTATTTAAAGGTCACTTCTTTAAAAATATAGAACACAAAACTAACTGCAAAATGATTCACAAGGATACAAGGTGTTGCATTATTCAGTTAACAACAGAATTCTGTACTTGAAAGCGAATTAAATTATCACATCATCCAATATAACTCTATTGCCTCTTGATTGAGTGAACGAGATAGTAATCTATGGAGCTCTCTACTTGCTAGAGGGAGTTAGCAGTATTCGAACTTGCAGCAATCAAGCTGCACTTAAATAGATGACGTGATAATTTAAGCGAAGTTTCAAAGTGGTATAAAGTTATTAAATGCAAATTGCAGGATCGTAGACATACATGAATATTTTTCGTAGAATGGTATTGTGCGTAAATATATCATTGATTCAGCTATAGTTTAGGTATTTTTTCTCCCGTCATAATTAAAAAATAATGTTAAAATTTAATATTGTTACAGTATTTCGGTAAATTCTAGCAAAATTGTTACGTATATTGCTTGTACTTGACAGGCTCAGCTACTTTAAAGAAAAAAATATTTGTGAATTTAGAAAAAGAGAAGTTTAGTGCGAGCGGTATCGAATCTACGTCCTTTCCAATCCGGGGAAGTACCTACTCTCCACGCAGACCACTAAAGTTCTCTTTTTCCACATTCACCAATAATTTGTTCTTTAACGTATATTATTATTATCTTTTATAATAAGATATGCGATTTGTTAGCTTAGTACTTGAAGCATTTAGAAAGGTTATTTATTAACTCATAATGACGAATCCATAATTAATTTTATTTCACAATTTGTTCTAATACTAGCCATCTGCTCGCTTCGCACGGGTGATTTAAAATATATATTTATGATGTGCAATTCTAAGTTCAGACACTGCGGAATATCGGAAGTTCTCGTCCAATATTCCGCAGTGTCTGAAAACGAAGGTCTACGACCAGTGCGTGCTACCAGTGATGACATATGGAACAGAGACGTGGTCTCTGAATGTTGGCCTCGTATCAAGGCTCAAAGTCGCTCAACGGGCCATGGAGCGGGCTATGCTTGGTATTTCCCTACGTGATCGAATCCGTAATACGGAGATCCGTAGGAGAACGAGAGTCACCGACGGGCCAGCCGGGTTGCCATGCTGAAGTGGCATTGGGCAGGCCACATCGCTCGACGAACCGTTAGGGAAGAAAGGTTCTCGAGTGGCGACCACGTATCGGACGGCGCAGCGTAGGACGGCGCCCCACCAGGTGGACCGATGATCTGGTCAAAGCCGCGGGGAGCCGTTGCATGCGGCCGGCACAGGACCCCTCGTTGTGGCGTTCTCTTGGGGAGGCCTATATCCAGCAGTGGACGTTGTGGGACTGATGGATGGAATTCTAAGAAAATCCTTATACTTACACGCGCGATATTTGTGTACCCAGATATTTATGCTCATAATGCGGTACAAAACCGGATCGGGGATGTTCTAAGTTCTAAAAAATGGAATTAATTAGGTACAAGTACAGTTAATTAACCTAATCCCTCTCTCTGAGTGGAGACCCGTGCCCAATAGTGGGACAGAAAGTGGGTTAAAAAAAAACACGTACATACTTTAATTGAAATTATCTAAACGGTAGCGAAAAGCGTTTCAAATTTCGTTGCGAGGTTTAGGAGAAGTTAGCGGAGACACATACACACGGGGATAATGACTTTATTTTATACTTTTTAACACGCTTTTATTAGCTTTGCCTGTATCTATCTATCTATTTAATCGAATCTTTGAATGTGTTGACCCACTTCAACACGTCGGATTAAATTGAAACTTTGCACGCTGATCAAGGACCGATGCCAATAAAATAATTTCAGAAGTTTATTCGTTTTTTTTATTTATTAAGCCTGTAATATTAGGTCACACATCCAATAAAAAATTAAGTAGTCTTTTAAATTGAAGTGCTTTTCTCGATCCGATGCTGGTTCGGGACTAAAAAGAAGATGTAAACTCTACAAACATAATTTTTATTGAAACATTCTATAAATCATATATTATAATTTAAGTTTATTAATTATCTACCATCTTGTAGCAATATAATATCAAGTAAGCTTGAAGCGCACATATTTTACAGTGTATGATGCATCCCGATATAAAGGAATTTCCAGCAACAGCGTTCAAGTATGCGAGGAAATGTGGTAAAAGCATCCATAGTACTCTACTTGCATATCTCTTAGATTATTGTAATATGTATAGTTAAGAACTTCATTAAAAATAAATTAAGCCATATCCTACATTATTTTTTAATGAAAAAATTAATGTATCTCTTTTTTACAGCTGATTGATAGTCCCTTTTTTGGGCACAATTCTCACTCCACAGCTGGTCGCTAGTCTGACAGATTGACTGATTTTGGTGTGCAATGAGTGACATCAGACTCAGAACAACAATTTGTCCTGTATAGGAACCGAACCCACAACCTCGATACTTCCGCACACTGGAGTATCTCTCCTTCGCTGGAGGCTGGACCAAACCACGAGACGTGGTAGGATTCACCATCTGGAAACGATTCCGTCTAAGACTGTTGTTTTCAACGTCTTTTCTACCACGTATGTGTAGGATCTGGAATGACCTACCTGCTACGGTGTTTTCCGCTATGACATATCCTTCTTTAAACGAGGTTTGAGAAGAGCACTTAACTTAGGGCATATGGTGGCTTGGTTGTGCCTCTGGTGTTGCTAAACTTACCACTAACCATCAGGTAATCCGCTTGCTCGTCACCACCGTTGGCAATAAAAAAATATATATAGATATCTCTAGTAAAGTCTCTAGTTTAGTAAGCGATCCCTTCTTACACCTTCTCTTGGTTAATATTAATGAAAAAAATGAGGTGATTTACTAGATTCAGTAAAGTAGAATTTAAGTAGAGGTCAAGCCTTACCTCAAGTTTACAGATATAAAGTGCAGCACTCACTATGCATTGTGGCAAGTGCACATTTATCGACGTCCACACTAATGCACAGAAGCTATTTGCCTTAATAGGTTTTACTTTGTTACATTAAACTGTAATGGTAAGGTCCGCTTCCGAGTTGCTAAGAAAGCCTTAAAGACCGTGTTACAAGTTAGTTGTTTCAGCACAGAGAAAGGAACTTTATTTAATGAGAGGTGAATTAAAAATAAAAAAATATGACTTACTTACTTATCATCAGGCCATGCCCCTTGCGGTATAGGCAGAGAGAACAGAGTTCCAAAAGGAATTCTTACATACATTGCGAGCTTCTTCAACATTCATAATTCTCTTCATACACGCTCGCCGGTTTCGGAGACACCTGACTCCACATTCCTTTAATACATGACCGATTTGGTCTTGGTAGGTGAGCCTCGGTCTCCCCCTGTACCTACATCCTTCCACTTTCACATTGTATATCTTCTTAACCAGTCACTTGTCCATTCTTGCCACATGTACCAACCATCGGAGCATTCCCTTTCGCATCTTTACACCAATACTCTCTTTCATATCTACTCGCTTTCATACGTCGCCGTTACGAATGCGTTCAGTCAGCCTTACCCACAGATTCTCCGCAGAGATCGCATTATATACTATATTACTAAAAAAAAAAAAATTTGGTTGATTGCCAGTCCAGGATAAGTCCAGGATACTCGAATGGTACATACCTCTAACATTTTAAAAATATATATTGTTACGCTGTTAACCTGCATGCCTTAGAGATTTTCCCGACTCACGTTGTAAGTCCATGTATTTATGTCCTTTTTTTTTCTTTGTAATACCACATGAACTAAACATGACTCGTCAAACTAGAAATTCTATATTCTCAATATAATTTAAAAAAAAATCAAGCTGCCATCCAAGTCGATAAATAGTTAAGTTTTTTTGTAAATCCTAGCCAGGATTATTCATATATAAATTGTTTACTTTATTTTTTTGTTAATCCCACCCAGGATTATACGCCGCAGACGCTGCTTACAATTTCATAAGGTTGATGTGAAATGATTGAATGAATTGACCGCTATTTCCCGCTAAAACAAAAACACTGAGCTTTCACTGTTGGTCACACGGAAGACGAAGTAACAATCGCTCGGGTCTGATAACACGTGGACAATAAATTGGTGGCCTATAGACACTAGTAATACCAAAGGAATCACTCACGCGTCATTATTTCCAATGAAAGGGATCCTATAGGAAGAATATTAAGGTAAGGATAGGTAGGATACTAAGGAGGATAGGAAGAGAGGGTGGTACTTCCTCGATTGAGCTGGCACATTCATCCTGGATAAGCAAGGCTGTACCACTAGAGATTCTAGATGATATTGAAGAACAAAAGAGGCTTGTTCCTAACAGTGAAACATAATGAATTAGGAAGGAAAAAGGAAACACCTATTATTAAAAAAACAAAATAGTTGCTGAAGTCAATAAAAAAAACATTAATCCAATGACCCGGTATTCACATACATGAATGAATATACGGCTTCATAAATCAATCAGTGAATTAACAACCGCAGTGAACCCCAGTGACGTGGCTTTATGCAATGTTTCAACTAATTTACTAAGCGCTTTAGTCACGTGCTACGTTGTCACAAACTAGCTTGTTAATATTATTTAAACTTAATAAATTCAGCCGTTTTACCTTTGTTTTTGTTAATGTGGATAGACATGTACTTAGCTGCATACCCCGTTGTTCGAGGCAAGCAACAGTGTAGTGTGAGGCCCTCGATCACCAAATAATCCCGCCGTTTGCTGTTTTTCCACCTGTATTGTCAGGCCACTGGGACTGTATTACAATACTTCAGCGGTGTTTCAGTCATTTTTTTATTGCTTATGATGGCAGACGAGCCATGGCCGACCTGATGGTAAGTGCTAACCATCGCTCATGGACTCAACTATACCGAGAGTATAGTCAAGTCGCTGCGCACTTTTCGCATTTCATGTCACAGATGTGAAATGAAAGAATAAACGGCTATCATCAGCTACAGTCAAAATACACTGACGTGCTTCATGACCGGTCACACAGAAGACGGTGATATTAACCCTTTTGGGCCCAATAGCACGTGAGTACTCTCACTTAGTACCCAGCCCTACCACCAGTAAACACATTTTACTTAATATTGATACCGGGATAGCTTATGGGTGCATTTATTTCAGTGAAATGTGCTATAGTGTGACAAACAATCATAGCCTGATGATAATCTGTTACCATAGCCTATATCAATACTAAGGGCATTACTCAAGCGTTGCCACTCAAGATAAAAAGATACGAAGGAGATGATAATATAAAGAAGGAATGAAAAGATCAAGAGGAAGGAAGGATCTGTCATTCTCACTAAGTCATTGTCTTTGGCGGGCCCTTGAAGCGCAGGTCGTCCCCTACCGTCTAAAATTGTGAGGGAAGTGATGGTTGAGCCATGCGTCATAGTCATGAATGGGTGCAACTGGATTTTGGCGTTGCAAGAATCAGTGCCTATTTTCTTTTCTTTTTTAGTACATTATTTTCTTTTATTATTTGAATACCGTTCTAGTCATTGATGCTTTTGCTATATGTGGCATACTTTAAAAATAATTAGTGGTGTATGGTAGAATAACTATGTCATACTGGTTGCAGTTTATTTCATGTCATTCTAATTATAAGAAACTATGGCAATATAGCGATACCTTTGCAAAAATGTATATCACACAGAAACCAAATATTTTTCCAGAATAAAAAATATTCTTTTCCGGGTTTTTTATTATGTGTATGCCAAACATGATTATCAATTCCGTAGTTATGGAATGATAGCATAAAAAACAAACAAACGCTCTTTTGCATTGATAATATTATTAGTAAGGATAATCCGAGAAATCCTAAGTTTGTTTAAGTTTTTTAAGTTTTTTTTAATATAAAACAAATTATAAGTCCTATTGCATCAATCTGCATTATTTTTGATAGATGACTCCTAAAGCCTCTTTTACCATGACGCTAGGAGAGACGACGATTTTTAAAAATATTTTCTCGCAATTATACCAAGCGTTTTAAACGTCCAAAACATTTTAATGTTAACTACATCAAAACCAATTTAGCAAATCCCAAGCTTAGCAAATTCTAAATTCAAAGGATTTGCACGCGATCAAAGTGACGTCACAAATTCACAAATCGGGGGCAGACAAAGAATAAAACGTTAAATCTGCTTGGAACAAAATTATGTTAAATGAAGATCTGCGAAAACGCCTTTATCCTTGGGCAGTGATTTTATTTGATTAAGTCTACGATTTGGATAATTTAAACGTCTTTGTATTATTAGATGACAAGTTTGAATACTTATGTTCATGTTTGCTGAGCTGATTATGTTATCAATCACGCGTGTTGTCTACTATTTGAATATTTGTATATGATTAGAACGGTAATATTCAAGTCAATAAATGAATACGTAGATAAACGGTGTTTTCTAAGGAGATCCTTTTCTTAAAGGTCGTTCTTTATTTTTAAATTATCATCTTTGGAATCAGTTATCATCTCTATGTCTATTCTTTTTCTAGTCACATCATTCTTTCCATCCATCTCTTTTTGATCTTCTATCCCTAACTATTCAACATTTATATCATATTACAGCAATAAAACATTAGATGCTCACGTTTTTTTCGTTACTAGTATAAAGTTCATATTCCCTTCAGATGTTTTTTTTATCCATAACTGTCAAATCACGTCCATGACATTCACATCTTTAGTACATGTTGTTGTCTCTGATTTATCATCTATTATGCCTTTTTTTCTTTAGGCAGGAATCATCTATTATGCTTAAGGATTCATAATACAGTAGGCTTATTATGTCTGTCATATTTTAAAATACTCTTGGGTATTTCTAAATCTTAGTTTAAACTTTTGTCGAATATTGCAGTACTTTATATTTCGTATTATGAGCATTAGAGCTAACTTTACTAGAATAAATTATTTTTGAAAGTGAAAATAGAAAGACTTGCTAGGACTCGAACCTGTGTGCCTACCTATTTAGAGAAAGTATTCTGGACCACTAAGCTACAGCAGATACCTAAACTTAGTTGTAATAATTATCTAAACTTACTATAATGGAATAAAATGTATGTAAAGATACCCGAGAGAAGGTGTGGGTCTTAAAAGACTACTAAAAACAAACATGAAATCTAGATAAGAAGTCACCAATAAGTGTCTGCGATAACTTAGTGATCCATAACACTCCCCTGGATAGGGAAAGATGATTCTCCTCTTTCACAAATAATACCAAATGCTTTATTTCTCTAAAATATATCATAACCTGAAAATAATTATCTCGCCGACAAGTGCAAAAAGTCACAGTAACTTAACGTTGGAGACAAAAATGAAGTCAAAGTTAGACGAGATGTAACAGCAAACTACTAAATCTTATTATGACGCTCTTTAGCTGTATTTGTTCCGTTTAATAAGTTTCTGTACTTTCGTAACTTCATTTATGAGTTAGAACTCGAAAAATTATTGCTTTTAAGGGAATTGATATCCGATGTACTAAAGTACTTTACTTGAAGGTTATAGGTACAATACATGTACGTCATACAAAAGTACTAGCGACAGTAGGCGCAAAAAGAATCGTGGAAATTTTTAATCGATACTCCAAGTGCCTGCCTGTCATTTGCAAAAGAATATATTATTCTAATGTGAAAAAAAAAGTGATACATTGTATATACTTATGAATAAACTGTTTTATTAAATATGATACTAAAGATTTTGCGCAAAGGTAAAATAAATTTTTGGAAGGTGACATTAGAATGTCGAGCACGAACATATCAGAATGATCTTTAAAGATATCGTTCACATGTGGTGCTTCACAATCATTGTGTTTTGCTATTGGAAAATTCTGTGATATTGCTGTCTGCAGTGACATTCTAGCTATACGTTGTGCCTATAGTAGAACAAATACTCAATTCAGTGCATGAAAATTTATCCCAATGTATCGGCAGGCTTAGAATATAAAGTTTCCACAACAAAAGTTATTCCTCTGGACTTCATTGTCCTCGTTGTTATGTTTAAGTCAGGCTGTATGATGAAAATTGGAAACAAACTCAGATGATTCCATTACTTTTTTTTTACTATGCTTAATATCTTTATGAGCTCATAATTGATAATGTCTGTTCGGATGAATATTCATATTATGCTAATGAATAATAATAGGTACTAGCTTTGTTAACAGGATTTCTACCACACTAGTATATTTTACTTACTTTTTGTGTTATGTCACCATACTAACTGCTCACACTAGAAACGTTATATCTACCAGCGTAATTCTAAAAAAGCTACGAGACATCAGCCAGGAAAAAGATTGCTTAACGTTCATATAGAAACTTAAAAAATATCTTTTTAATTGTAATTTTTTGCATTACCCTATAAATATTTAGATATTTTTATATATATTTTTAGCATTTGACATGCTTAGCAACATACATTAAACACAAAACGAAAAATGTGAAATCGAAAATAACAGTTACGAGCAGGATTCGAACCTGCATCTCCTGGATACCGTCCAGATGCTATAGGGTTTGCGTCATTATTAGGTAAAATCTTAATTGTAAAATTAAGTTTACCTGGTCGGTATAATGTATGAAAATACTTCCGACAGATGATGCAGGCGTCACCCAAAGACGTTAAGTATGAATGTGTTATCGAAATTAGCAGTCAGGAGCAAGGGTCACGATGGCTGAATTGGCAAAGCATCAGGACGGTATCCAGGAGATGCAGGTTCGAATCCTGCTCGTGACTGTTATTTTCGATTTCACATTTTTCACTTTGTTTTTAATGTATGTTGCTAAGCATGTCAAATGCTAAAAATATATATAAAAATATCTAAATACAATATAATTGATTATTTGATAACTAATAATGTATTGGTCTTACTAAGTATTTTTCAAAAATCACATACCTAGATAGCGCTAATTTGAAAAAGTACTAATATGGGTTTCATGTCGCCATCTAGCGCTAATTTTAAGAGGTACTTCTGTATTGGTCTACCTCTCAGTTTCAGGCCGCGCGCACGCCAAGGCCATGCAAAATAAAGGGACCCCGCGCCGCTAAAAATATTCCCGCTTAAAATTTTGTTAGAGGTCAATCTCTTTTTAAATTTTATTAGTCTGTATTCTAGGTTATAGTCAAAATTACTCAAGCCAATATAAACTGTATCCTTGTAAAAAAAAGTTGTAAAATCGCTTGCGCCCGGCCGTCAAAATGAACCGAAACGTCATTACGTCAAGGTTGACATTTCAGTGTTGTAAAATTGTGGAATGTAAAATATGTTTTTTTCGTGTTTTATAACGTCGGTGTGTTATTATTTACGTGTATTTAGTGTTTTTCATTATTGTTATGGATTAAATAGTTATTATACTTGACAAATATCATTAGTTCGTCAAGCAAAGGTAAGAGCTTTTTTTTAACAAAAAACAATGTATCGGCCGGGCGAACGGCGTTCCGTTGGCGATAGTAAAACCACCGGTGGCTATGCGTACGTAAAAAGGTAGTACTCATGAAAGGCGCTGGTTTTAGTGTCGCGTCGATCGTAAATATTCACAATTTTTTTGTTTATTTAATAACAATTAAACCACATCAAATCAGACCGTGAAAAGTAATAGGGCTCTATTCGAAGTAATACTCAAGATAAAAAGAAAAAATAAAAGACTCGATTAGTAAAGTATTTCGGTTGTTATCGTGTTAACATACATAACCTGCAACAAACGGACGTCCAACTCAAAATTTTTTAAACAGTTTTTTTCTAGTTTAAATAACAAAAATGGCATAAAAAATATCATGAGTGTCAAAAATAGTATTTTTTCTTGATATGTGTGTGTATATATTGTGCAATATATGATAAATAGTTACATTTTAAGTTTGAAAAATCAGTTGTTCCGTGAAAAACGGGAGTAGTACCCACCTCAACGCTTCGCTTATGAGGCGTGCAAAAAAATATGTCAAATTCTAATGCAAATGCCTATATACAATATTATACACACGGTATTCCAAAATGAAAGGATGGTATGTCTAGCGCGTGACGATTTAAGAACAAACAATTTATTAGAAACAAATACACGTTAAGCAATATTATAATACCTCCACCTCCCAAGACTCGGCATATTATTTGAGATCACAAACAACGTCACTGTTGTTTAACTTATGAATATTAATGTAAAGGAAATTTTTCCATTATACTTCACTATGAGGTACCGTCTTGAATACATTATGGCAGATCTAAGTGATTTAGTACTTATTATGGCGATAGGGTACATATATTTATTTGTTCCTTTAACAGTTGTATTAGTATGGTTGAGATTTAGTTAGGCATTTACAAGGATTTATGTCCCTTCCCTTTTTATATTTTGTTTTGTATTGAGGTTAATGATGTCTTTTGTTTGGGTGAAAATTACCTGACTTTTTGTTATTGAAAATAAATAATTGCTGGGTTATGTTATGTTTCACAATTAATAAATTAAGGCTACAAATGGTTTCAGAGTCAGTTAGCATATTCCTTTTTATGGCACAGGAATTAGTTTCCGAAAAATTAAAATTAGACTCAAAAATCATTAAATACGTGGGTGGCAGATGGTAAGCGGTTATCATTGTAGCGAGATATCATTATATATGATTATTGATATATCATTGCCTCATACGAACAACTCCTACATTGCGATTATAAAGTTATACGAGCGATTGAGTATATATAGATGAACCCGACAACAACCGTCGGACAGTTGCCAACCAGACACAACACCCGTCTCGTCGGAGGATCCTCCCTTTTCAGTGGTGGATGGAGGGACTTAACAACTGTTCCTTCTCCCCTCCCAAACTATAGCCTATAGACGCTATTAATACCAGAGGCATCAGTCGTGCATCGCAATCTCCAAGGCTTGATAAGAGGTGGAGAGGAGGAGATGACATAAGGAGAGGACAGAAAGGATACTAAGGAGAGGACAGGAAGGATAATAAGGTAGAACTCACCATAAGAATCACAGGGAGTACCTACCGTTGTTTCACGCTGATTTTCTGTGAGAGGATGGTACTTCCCCGATCAAACCGGGCCATTCATGCTGGGATAAGCATGGCGTCTTAAGGTTAATTGTGAGGTTCACATCAAATTTAATAATAAGAATAAGAATAATTTATTTGCAAAGAATATAGGTACAACCAGATAACATTTAGCAGTATACATTGTTTCTTGCCATATTCTGTCTATAAAAGACATGCATATATATATATATAAAGAAAAACTATATGAACATTAATTAGTATTTTCAATTAAATTCATAATAATACGAACAATAACCCCTAATTAAATTCATACAAACTACATGTTAAACCTAAATTACCGTGTAAATCTATATTACTATAAAGCTGTGTCTGTACATTTAAGATAAATGCCTTTATTAGGCTATGTAGGTGTGTCTATACACAAAACAATGTTTTTTAGATTTTTTGTCTATTTGTCTGTTTGCGCCGTGTGGGGCCGGCACCAAGAATTGCTCCACCCCGTCTCTTCCTATGGGAGTCGTAAAAGCCGACTAAGGAATTACTGGAGGTGTCTGTTTGTTCGTTCGCGCATCACGCAAAAAATACTGATCGGGTTTGGATGCAACTATTTTATTTGATAGCTCTTGATTAGACTTCAAAACTGGTATACATTATATCGGAAACCTGAGATATAACCTAAAAAGTTAGTTATTTACTACTCTGTCAAGAAATTACCGGGAAAAGATCTAAATAAACAATTTTTTTGTTATACATCCAAATTTATTTCATCATCTTCAAAGTATGCTCCTTCAGAAACGATAGACTTACGCCAACGAATAATCGAATCATCAAAACATTTTTTAAACGCTGTTTCCGGAATTGAGTTCAGTTTTCGCCGCGAATTCTCCTTTATGTCTTCTATCGATTGTAAACGGGTGCCACGAAGTGGTAATTTGAGTTTAGGAAAAATAAAGAAGTCGGCTGGAGCCATATCTGGTGAATGGTGGTTGCTCGATGGTATTTGTTGAGTGTTTGGGCAAAAAATCATTCACAATGATGGCCTTGTGCGAAGGCGCATTATCGTGGTGCAAAATCCAAGAATTTTCTTTCCACAAATCTGGCCTTTTTCGTCGAATTTGCTCTCTTAAACGCCGCATAACTCTCAAATAATATCCTTTATTTACCTTTTGTCCTTCTGGCAAGAATACCGAGTGCACAACACCGCGATAGTCAAAGAAAACAGTCAGCATGACTTTGACTTTTGATCGACTTTGGCGTGGTTTTTTCGGTTTCGGTTCAGTTGGAAGTCGCCACTCCGAAGCTTGTTGACTAGTAGCATGTTAAACTCGTAAACCCACGTCTAGTCACCAGTAATAACGCGTTTCATAAATGTTGGGTTGGAATTGACTCGTTCTAGCATGTCATCAGTGACTCTCATGCGATTGAGTTTTTGGAGAAAATTTAGGTATTTTGGGACTAGCCGAGCGGAAACATGTTTCATACCCAAGTGATTATTTAAAATAGTACGGATCGACTTGGGAGACACAGAAAGTTCGGCGGCTATCTCTATCAAAGTTGAATGAGGATTTTCAGTCACTATTTCTTTCACTTTTGCAATGTTAACTTCAATTGCAGACGTTGATGGCCTACCAGAGCGAGGAAAATCTTTCATCACATCTCAACCGCTTTTAAACGCTTTGTACCGCTCATAAGCACGTGTTTTTGATAAAGTCGATTCACCGTAAACCTTCTGTAATATTTTCAGTGACTCCAAACACGAAATTCCATTGGCGATGCAAAATTTAAGACAAACTCTTTGTTCGATGTTTTTGACCATTATGAAATTCGCAATACACACTAGATATAATATAAATAAAAACAGCACTGTATTTAATACAAATAATACATGCAACTCAAACTCCGCGCCAAAATGAATGACAGTAGTGCCAATCTAACAACAAAAAAAAAAACAAAAAAAATAATTTGGAACGATAAATAAATCATCCATTCCCGGTACTTTCTTGACAGAGTAGTACTCGTATAAACACATTTATTATTTTTACACAGACGCCTACATACATCTTTTGCTATGAGAAAACCCTACAAGAATAATATCCTTGAAGTGGCTTTGTTTGTTCGAAATAATCCTTATAATTTTCAGCGAATATCAGATTTAATAAAGCGCAATAGGCGCGATAACGATCGCTTAGTTGTAGGTACCTAGAGCTGGGACTGCCCTCATGTCAAAATGTATATTACTACGGCACCCATAATTTATAATAAGATACCTAAGTGTATCAAAAAAAACTACACGTCGCGGGGCGTCTACCAGATGTGAAAACATCGAAATTATTTTATAGAAATAAAATGATCATAACTTGAGAAAGTACTCCTCAAGACGAATCAAACGAGTATAAACTCGATGGGGTTGCGTCGTTTCACTACAGAGTTCCTGTGGCCATCTTCCAGCTCCATCATCAGACACTGGATATCATCTAGGACTGAAGTACTAGTCAAGACATTTCGAACTTGCCCTAGCTCGATGGAGTTGCGCCATTTAATTACAGAGTTTCGCATGGCCACTCCATCACAGACCCTGGATACCATCTAAAGACAAAATACTCATCAAGACGAATCAAACGTATCCAAACTCGAAGGGGTTGCGCCGTTTCATTATAGAGTTCCTATGTCAACCTTCTAGCTCCATCATCAGATCAGCCCCATGTCATCATAATATTGCATTGTCACGCGATATACATATGCATGTAATTTCAGCTCAATCGTAAACCGGGAAGTGTGTAAAATTTAACTTGCAAGATTTGAACGGAACAAGTATAATAAAAGAAAGAAAATCTAAAACAAATATTAATGGATAAATATTATTATAGTATAAATGATTTTATTGATGACAAATGCCTTTTTAAAATTATTTTGACACACAAATTATAATTTGTGAATAAGGAAAAAGAGTATTTTAGTACAGGCGGGAATCGAACCTGCGTCCCTTCCAATCCGGGGAAGTGCTCTAATCCACTGAGCTACAGTACTATCTTTTAGGCATACCCAATCTCCTTATTACATTTGTCTTAACGACCAACGCCCTCTATCGGAACGCATTTACATGCATTAATCCAATATAGTAAGTTTAATTTTGCAATTAAAATTCATACTATTTGATGGCGTGATTTTTTAAATATTTTAATCTATATTTTAGCACTTGACATGCTCAGCTACTCTTAAAGTACAAATTATAATTTGTGAATAAGGAAAAAGAGTATTTTAGTACAGGCGGAAATCGAACCTGCGTCCCTTCCTATCCGGGGAAACAAATTATAATTTGTACTTTAAGAGTAGCTGAGCATGTCAAGTGCTAAAATATAGGTAGATCAAAATTATTTTGACATCCTAATTTATACAATGTTCATTTTTAGTTAAGTATTTAACTACCTCGGTGGTGTAGCGGTAGTGTATGCGACTGCTAATCATGAGGTCTCGGGTTCGATCCCCGGGTCAGGCAATGTTATTGAGCTTTTTCCTAAAAATAAAAATTCTCAGTAGCAGCCTGGAGTTTGGAAATGTGCCCGGTAGACGTCAATAGGCTCGCCCCCTATTACGTGGGACTCAAACATAGCTGGCGAGCCGTGGGTGTGTAATACACCTCTGCCTACCCCTTTGGGGAATACAGGCGTGATGCTATGTTTTATAATTGTTGCCTCTCTGTGTTAAACGTATTGAGTCATTTTTAGTTATACGCACAACAATAAAATACAATTAGCTGGCAGTATCGGTCCTCATGTACAGTGTAGGCATATTTAAGGTGCTTGGCGAAAAAAGGAAGGGCTTGCCATTTTTTGCCCTCCCCGTGTAAGCTTCCCTAGTAGAGACAGACGCATTGGGGCCACCGGAGCTGCCGAGCCCGCATTCCCGGTGTCCTTTACAAGGCATCGTAGGGTAGGCCATCATGATGGTTTTAATTGTTAGGCCCTTCGGGGAACCGAAGGAATGTAACATAGTATCAGTGGCCCGCCAACAAAGGTGGAGAGACGGCACACGGCGGGTTTCTTTAGTGGGTGCAGACCCCACATTACCCTGGTCTTTGCCCCCAACGACAGGGTGTGCGGTTAGGAACATTTTTTCACGCCTTAACAAAAAAAAAATCCGCCATAACCTCTCTTGCATGCTCTTGTAATAGAGGTATGCGTAATGCATCTCCTCACGTAAAAAGGTATCTTTAAGGTAATAATATATTATAGGCTACTCTATCGTTAGTTCCAATTTGGTAGAATATTTTTAGTCAAACAATATATGTCAATAAGTATAGATATAAACAGAATATATATTATGTAACTAAATCACACAAATACTCGAGATGATAAGACATCACTAACTGGTGCGTCCAAAAATATGCCAGGGAAAATCCGGCCAAAGTTAAGCAACAAATGTATCTCCATTATGTATGTCTTCTATTTCTATCTTGAGAAGAAAGTGTAATTAGGACAGTTAATTTAATTCTCGGATCCATTCCACAAAGACAGCGTAACAGACTATGTAAAACAATAATTACTTAGACATATCACAATTACTTTTACTTTCAAATGAACGAGGAAAATTACTACATAAAACTCGGTATAGTAAACACAAGCCTGCTGCTACATTTTAAGGTCCCTAATTGTGTATCAAAGAAACTAATAAGCAATAAGTGGGTATCCCCGGATCACAACTAAATATCAAGTGCTCTATCTTTAGAAAATTTACTTTGTTGTCGCGTATATTCAGGCAGAGGTCGCCACTTAACCTTTCCAGGCAGTGCCGTTTTACCTCGAAGGCTTGAAGCCTTGAGGTACTTATCCCTACTTATCTAGGGTGAGGGTGTAACGAGCAAAGGTAAAATTTAATTTGGTTGTCAATGGTAAAGCCTGCGAAACTTTTTAGAGAAGTGGACGGAATAGGTTTTGAAGTAGTATACCTATATTTGTTGGTAATTAGGTATAATTAATATTTCGAGCTATTGATAAAGTTAAGTCTTTTATGTAAACATATTTTAAATGATGTCAGCCAATAGTCCAGAGATTTGATTCAAAAAAGGGGTTACCTGGAAAGTTTTCAGCAAGTTTTGAAAACTGGTAGTCTTATAGATTTTGATGTAATCTTTTCGAATTTCAACTTTGTCAACTAGTATCTTTGCCGCTTGCGCCGCCATATTGAAAAAATGGTGCCCAAAAGCAGTTTTTGTCGATTTTTCCTTTCAGAGTGTTCGATTTAGTACAAAATTAAAATAGAGAAAATTTTCTTACAATTTATTCCATAACAATATTTTTCGTAAGATCAATAGTTCAGCGTACGAGCGCCGCAAAGTGTACTTTAATATGGGTTTTGAATAACTTATTCCAACATCACCCCGAACCTACCGGGGAAACCACAAAAACTCTCCCAAGGAAATTTTCTCTAGTTTAATGTTGTATGTGTTTTTATCGTAAAATGAGCCTAAAAGGTGATATCGGCAAAGAACTGCTTTTAGGCACCATTTTTCCAATATAGCGGCGAGAGCAGCAAAGTTACGAGGTTAGAAGCTGAAATTCGAAAAGAGCATATCAAAGTCTATAAAAGTATTAATTTTCAAAAATCTCGAAATTTTTTTCAGGTAATACTACCAGATGACTGTACTACAAGCTAATATATTTTATTACTTCCAGAAATTTCGTATATTGTTCATGTTATTTTATAAATGATGTTTTGCCAGTCGTATGTTACTTTTACGAGTACCTATTTTCTGAGACGTAATAGATTCAAGTATTAATACGTAGATATTGAGAATAATATTCTCACAATGATATCATTCTCTAAAAAATATGAAGATTTGTACCGCTAAAAGCCTCCCTTAAAAAACCTTATGAGTGAAATTATAAAAAGAAAACATTGGTTTTATAAAATGTACTGTTACTGAAATAAATCGGTATTATATATAAGCAAATAGAATGCACGCAGCACACATACGTTGTACTAAGATCCCATTTAGGTCAAGCCACGCTTAGCTCCGTCAATCAAAGGATTTATGTACACGACCAGGCCCTTCTCTAATTCCCTTCTGTATGTCAATGTTGATTTCCATCCGAAGTTTTACTGCCAAGAATTATTTTAAGGTTGATTTTGTATCCAGATTACCTCATAAGCCTAGTGGTATAAAAACTATGTTATTTTTTTTTATTGTGTGTGGTAGCAGACGTGCCACGGCCCACCTGATGATAAATGGTAACCGTCGCTCATGGACTCAACTATACCCAGAGTATTGTTAAGCTGCTGCTCACCATTTCATTTCACCGATTTGAAATGAAAGAATAAATGGCTATCTCCCACTACAGCCAAAACGCAATGATGTGCTTCATGGCCGGTCACACGGGAGATGGTGGTACCAACCCGCTTGGGCCCGATACCAAGTGGGTATTTCCACTTGCTATCCAGCCCTACCACCAGTCATGCAATAGATGATAATTGCTTACCTCCCTTAGTCGCCTCATACGACACCCGTGGGAAAGAATGGGGCGGTGACACTTGTATTCTTAGTCCGTCACCACACGGACAATGTGTGACAATAGAACCTATGTAAGTATATTCTCTGATGTAGTATTTAGTTATTACACAAACTTGTGAAAGACGGCGTTACCTAATCCATTTCACGCGTCTCATAAGTACAAAAGATTATTAATGTCGGAGAGGTTATTAACGAGGCTCCTTAACCAGGAAACGCAAGCTACGTGTCATGGCAGAGTCTAAACTGATAGTCGCACAAACCAAGATGACCAGGGAACTGTTGCAGTACAGCATGTCTTTCTATCTTAAGGCGTTACGTAAACTACTTCTGCCTTACTATTAAACGTTATAACGTCTGAATGGTTATTCAGTGTTTTGTCTATGGTCTTTGTTACTAATATGACATTTTAGATCTATATTTTTTAGAAATTGACATGCTCTTCTGCTTTTTAAAGTATAAATTATTTGTGAATACGGAACAAGTCAAGGCGATGGTCGTAAGACAAATGTGATAAGAAGATTGGGATGATCGAAAGATCGGTAGGATAGCTCAGTGGCTTAGAGCACTTCCCCTGATTGGAAAAGACGCAGGTTCGATTCCCGCTCCTACTAAAAATCTCTTTTTCCTTATTCCCAAATAATTTATACTAATATGACAGTTTGACGTTGAAAGAACGGAACAAAACACTGAATGACTTTTCGGAGCTTATACCTACAATGTTTATTAGTAAGGGGGCTAGTGTGTATAAACTGTCTCATGTTTCCGTCGAAATTTGTGTAATTTCAATTAATCAGTTGTGACCTCTCTGCCTGTTTCTATTTGGCATCCAAGTCATTTCTTTTTCCGATAAACTAATATACAAAGTTTCACAGAAATGAGCACATCAACAAATGTTGCGTTCGGCTATACAGATTTCTGCGCGTTCAGCATATTATTTCCATGACACAATCGCAATAAAAAATATGATCATGTTTTATCACATTTTATATCCTCATTCTGTGGAACTATAACACAACAAATAAATGCCGCAGCAGTCGTAAATGTATCCTTTTACGATTATATGAATGCACTTCAGTCGTAAAAGAAACTTCGATATTAATATCTTCTGGGCTCTTTTGAGAGTTTAATTCAAGAACATTGTTCTAGTATTTTTAACATTATCTTTATACAATTCCTTTGGCAAACAAGCGCACGGACCACCTGATAAGTGGTTACCTTAGCCTCTACACGATAGCAATACCAGAGGCATCAATAGGGCTTCGCCAACTCCAAGGAAAGAGATAGGAGATTAATGATGAAAAGGGGAATTTTTTGACCTTTTGAGAGAGGGTAGTACTTCCCCAATCAAGCCGGCCTATTCGTGCTGGGACAAGCAATGCGATACCGCAAGCAATATTGTATTTCAAAATAATAAGAAATTGTATGTGGATTTGCATGTTTCCAATTTTTTTTATCAATAACATTAAAGCTCCTCAAGTAGGTAAAATACTGAGAATCAGTTGACAAACAATGGAGTAAAAGGTACTACTAAGTATTTTATTTGTGTCTATTTTTCAAAATCTTTTATTTGCCTAATTTTGGGCACGAATCCTTCTCAGGTTGAAACGGATTTAGTCCACAATGCCCCAGACTTCAAAATCTACAATATCATGGACATGCAAGTTTTCTTGTGATGTATGAAAACTCAAAGATTTGTACCCTTAGAATCTACGACATCGGATCTTGAATCAACATAAACACTTACCTGTGTCATTTACACAAGTCACCATTTCTATCTATTCTATATAACTATTACCTACTTATATAAAAATCAATGTTTATCTGTTTATATCTTACGCTACCATACCATTCATTGAATAATCATTAAATTTTACATACATATATGTACAAGAAAGGACACACACATGGTTATCGTAAAAAAATGATAAATTCAGTAAAATAGCCTACAATAATTGAGCGATGGCAACGGGTGGACGGGTTTGTTATATACCTATATATTCTACCACCGCCAATAATAAGGGCATGGCCATTTATTAGATCTTAATTTGCTAGTTATGTTAACAAGCTAAGCACGTTAATAATTTGCTAAAGCTCGCGTGGTTACGTGCCCGCAGCTTAATATAGAATACTACCCTTTAAAACAAAGCATTCCTTTGAGGGTTTGTTCAAGAACCTACAACTTGTTTCGTAATTTGATAGAGAAATCGTGTTATGTTTTCTGGAAATTATATCGCGTTGAATAAATGCGTCTCTAACCATACTCTAGTTATTGTAAAAGGGGATTAAAATACAAAATGATTTTAAGCGCAATGTGTGAAAATGTGAAATCGAAAATAACAGTCACGAGCAGGATTTGAACCTGCATCTCCTGGATACCGCCCAGATGCTTTGCCAATTCAGCCATCGTGACAATTGCTCCTGACTGGTAGTTTCGACATCACATTCATACTTAACGTCGGGGATTGGGCAGCAGCACTCCTTCGAGTATTAACAACATCCACTGCGATGTCCAACCCGCCTGCCAAGCGTGGCGATTACGGCACTATCCCCCATATATTATAAGCGAAACAGCAGGACCGCTTGTTGTGGCGTTCTCTTGGGGGGGCCTATGTCCAGCAGTGAACGTCGAAAGGCTGATGGATGAATGGATGGACCTAACGTCTTAGGTGACGCCTGCGCCATCTGTTGGAAGTATTTTCATACATAATACCGACCAGGTAAACTTAATTTTACAATTAAGATTTTTACCTAATAATGACCCAGCCCTATAAATTATATAAATTTAAGTTTTTTTTTATAAAAATATCTAAATACAAAACTATTTTAAACAATTAAATTTGTTCATCAATATAATTTTTATGTATAAATATTCTTTTGTAAATATGAATGTATCTTCTTAAAAGGCTAGACTGATTTTGATGATTTCTATGAGTTGTTTTTTTCCTCTCCATATCTCAAAAATAACGCACAAATGATTTTTTATGGAAAGGCGCAGGAGGTGATAGAGAGGAAATGAGCAAGAGGAAAGATTATAGGAAAGATGAGAAGGGTACCTACCATTGCATCATGCTGATCTTCTGTGAAAGGGCAGTATTAGTTGAGCTGGCCTAATTATCCTGCGAGAAGCAAGGCTTTTTAACTATCTATTGACCTATCTATCTATGTAACGGAATCTTTGAAAGTGATTTTCACCCGCTTCAAAACATCGTGTTAAACTGAAACTTTACACACATATCAAATACCGAGGACAATACTTACAATAATTTAAGACTTCTTTCCTTTTTTATTACAAAAGAAATAGGGTGTTTTGAAGTCCCACACTACCCTATTCGTTGCCCCGAGCGACGGGGTGTGTAGTTAGGTACATTTTTTCCCGCCTAAACAACAAAAAAAGGTGTTTGAAGTACTTTTGATGCTCTTTTGAGATTTAAGAAGAATATCAATTAAAATAGTTTTATAAAACTAAAAAAATGTGGTGCTTTTTATTATATCGTAATAATTAATGTCATATCAGACACCCCACACTTTCTTACAATCATTATTATTGTAATATTAATTTCTACTTTATAGTTCAACTAGCTATTAGAGCATATTTGTTTAGTTTATAAACTATAATTTATTAAATCGTAATTTAATATTGAACCGCGAACCAATAAGTAGTTTATTGGCAAGAATAATCCAATTTCAGCAGCATTGTAGATGAGCACGAGGCGAGACAATAGTCTACACTAGCCATAAATAAATAACATTATTGTGCGTTCACAACAAATTTAAACTGCAATTTCACAATCCAATCACTACTATACACGACACAAAATTATTGAGCACTATAAATGCTCAAGTGAACGATGTATACTGTATTACAAACTATTCCTACCCGTATAGGTATTAAGTTCATTTAATACACGTACAATAGCGTATTACGTGCAGTTTAATAAACCGTAGCTATGTTGATCTGCGTATCAAATTGGCCACGTAATCCTCTGGCCGAGAGCACCGTGTATATATAAATACGTAGATGAAACTCAATATGGTACTTATTCGGCAAAACGATTTAAATCCGATACGTAAACGTATCGTTGTCGCTTTACTTACATCGGTGTTGTATACGATATAGGTAAGTTTTAAAACTGCAATAAATATTGAGATACGTTATTTCAATAAGTACAATGCAAGTGGAAGGATGTAGGTACACTAAGAGACCGATACTCACCTACCTAGACCAAATCGGTATTGAAGGAAAGTGGAGTCAGTAGTCTCCGAAACCGGCGAGCGTATATGAACAGAATTATGAATGTTGAGGAAGCGAGAGATGTATGCAAGAATAGAGACTTTTGGCACTCTGCTCTCTCTGTCTACCCTACAAGAGAAATGGCGTGATGAATAAAGGTAAGTACCTAATTAAATCTGTGTGAATATTAACAGCTAATTTATGCAATTGGAGCCTTTATTTTTTTATTCGAGATATATAATAAACACTAAACCACTATCAATTGTCATTTAATTTTACTTTGACTTCTATAGCTTTTGTTACAAGCGAGTGGAAGTTTATTATCAACAAGTACTAATTAAACATAAAAAACAGCATCACGCCTGTAATCCCCGAAGGGGTGGGAAGAGGCGTATTACCTCTGAAGGAATGTAATATGGTTGCGGTGGCCCTCCAGTAAGGGCGTAGGGCGGGTACGCCGGGGTATACGGCGGGTTTCTTTAGTGGGTGAGGGCCCCACAATGCCCTGTTCGTTGCGCCGAACGACGGGGTGTGCGGTTAGGAACTCTTTTTCCCGCTTTAAAAAAAATGGCAGAGGCATTTTATACACCCACGATTCGCCTGCTTTGTTTAAGTCGCACGTAATAGCGAGCCTATTGCCGTCTACCGGGCACATTTCCAAACTCGGGGCTGCTACTGAGAATTTCTCTTTTTACGAAAAGCTCAATAACCCTGCCCTGGGATTGAACCCGAGACCTCATGATCAGCAGTCGCACACACTACCGCTACACCACCGAGGCAGTTATGAGTACTAATTATATCTTAATAGTTGCTGCCCACGCCTTCGTCTGCGTTGACCTCAGAATTGAGTCAATATAATAAAAGTACTCTATATCACATTCATCTCTATGCAAAAATATCTAGGCATCTTATAGGAACCTAACATTTTTCGGGTATATTATATATATATTAATCCAAGTAATATATACGAGTATATAAATAATGCATTTAGTTTCAAAAAAAAAATTGTTCAGCCATTTATACGTGATGTAATAACAAACATACAAACTTGCACATTTATAATATTAGTAGGATTATTTTTTATTTTTATTGCCATGAATGAAATCCTTCAGTCAGTAATATAATTGTTATAGAAGAGCATTGTATATCAGTTTGATGATATATCTAAATAAAATTGCGAAAAAAAAGAAACAACAATTAAATATTTTAATCTGTATTTTAGCACTTGACATGCTCAGCTACTTTAAAGAACAAATTATTTGTGAATGTGGAAAAAATCGCGCCATCTAATAGTATGAATTTTAATTACAAAATTAAACTTAATATATTGGATTAATGCATGTAAATGCATCCAATAGGTGGCGTGGGTCGTAAAGACAAATGTGATGTAGAGATTGGGAATGGCCGTCGGTCAATGCGATGGCTTAGCGGTCTAGAGCACTTCCCTGGATTGGAAGGGACACAGGCTCGAATCCCGCTCGCACTAAACCTTATGTTTTTCCACATTCACAAATAATTTGTTCTTTAAAACCATAATTAAGATTACTGACATGGTGCTTATTACTTAATTGGTAGTAATTTATTGTATTAGTATGATTATTTATATTGATAATAATTAATTTTCATTGTATCGGTTTTAAATCATCCCTTAAAATAACCACTCTCATATAGCAATCCAGTTAAGCACGGCAGGTTTACCGGCCCAAATAACGACCACAATGCGGCGGAAGTGTGAGCGGAATACCTGCCACTTGAGCTATAAGCGACTTCGACTAATAAAGTTACTTATCAAAAACTACTAGTAAAGTTACTTAACAATAAAGCAATATAGGCGCATAAAACACTGTTTTGGCTAATCCTATCTCAAAAGATGAGAAAGCACTGTATCGATTAATTAAGTTTGGTTTAAAAGCAATGATTTTATTTGTAATATCAGATTGTACCTTAGCAATTGTATTTGGTTGTATTTACATTAGCAATTATTGTGTTTAGAGTAGTTTAATGAGGACGAAATGGTCGCTTCTGTTACGTGCGGCGAGTATATGACTATTTTGTATTATAACTCCAAGGTACTTCGCACTGTCTTCTCAATAACTCTCTTATTTACTATCGTGGCTTGGCTTCAGCTTGACATCAGATATTTTATGTCCATCATCAAAACATGCAACGACAAAATATCATCCAAAACTTCACCACTACATGCAAATAATTCCGCTAATAGTACGCAAGTCAATGTTTGGGGAAAACATCTACCTGATACCTGATGAGTCATATATATTTTTCAGTTGTAAGAACTACATCCAAAAGAAAGAAAAACAATTTCAATGAGCGTGGAGGCGGGAAAATAAGAATTTAAATAAAATTAACCGTTTGATACTGAAAACACCAAAAATTCTCAAAATACAATCAGCTAAAGCTATTTTCTTTCCATTCAAGCATTTGGCATCTCATCTTCAAGGCAATTACCTCTAATTTAATGTTGAAATAAGCCAGAAATTGGAATATCTAAAACATTACAGTGCGAAACCTCCTTTTTTTTTAAATTCTTTATTATTGATTATTGATGCCATACACCCTTTAGGTTAAGCCGGCTATAAACAAAAAAAACATAATATAATCTAACACAAGTTAAACATAAAACTAAACAAAAACTAAAGATAACGCATTTAATTTACGTCTTTCAAGAAAGAACGAACTAAAAAACTCATAACTCTGTCGCTCACACGCACATTTAAAACATGATACAAAGACCTTATGCAGAAAAAACAACAATTCATACCTAATATGACCCGTATCTTGCAACAGTTCTACTCTATCCGGCTCATTCTGGACACATTCCATTAGTCGGTGGTAGAGGAACTCTTTGGCACCGTGGCACGTGGCACAAACCTCCTTTTAAAAACGCTCAATTTAGCAACTTTTTTTGTTAAGGCGGGAAATAATGTGCATACTCGTACAATTAGTTAATTAAATAAGAAATTTTATTAAAATCTAGTTTTTTGGACCTGCTAGTAGTAAAGAGACAATAAAGTTGGTTGTTTTAAATTTTTTGACTACATATATTATCCGTGTGGTGACGGACTAAGAATACAAGTGTCACCACCCCACTCTTTCCCACGGGTGTCGTATGTGGCGACTAAGGGAAGTAAGCAATTATCATCCATTGCATGACTAGTAGTAGGGCTATGTACCAAGTGGGAGTACTCACTTGGTATCGGGCCCGAGCGGGTTGGTACCACCGTCTCCTTTGTGACCGGCCATGAAGCATATCGTTGCGTTCTGGCTGTAGCAAAAGATAGCCGTTTATTCTTTCATTTCATATCTGTGAAATTAAATGGTGAACAGCGGCTTGACAATGCTCTCGGTATAGTTAAGTCCATGAGCGACGGTTACCATTTACCATCAGATAGGCCGTGGCTCATCTGCCACTACATGCAATAAAAAAATACCTACCTATAGCCTTGGTTTTTTATGTGTTACGCATATAATAACTGCACTAATCTAGATATCTTGAAAAACCTAAACACAGAAGGAATTACAAATATGGTATCTTTTTGGTTAAATATTTACCCTATCGTAATTTTGGAGCGTTCTGAATAAAGGCGCTTTGAGCACTTTTGGGTGAACAATAATCATGGAACTCGCGTCATCGTCACCGAACGCTTTGGTCGCGTAACGTGTTAACGATAACACTATGTGGCGTCCCACGAAGGTTCATATCGAGTGTCGGATCTTCATGGACCGCTGATTTGCTTTTTATATTTTGATATACTTTTTACATTGTTAGCTTATATTGATTTGATTTTATGAATGAATTAATAATGTTGATTTATAAGTTTTAATAGATCAAACAATTCATTTGGATATCCAGAAATAACAACTATTTGTTTATAGTTTTAAGTTTTCACTTCTGTCGGCAGTCCGCATGACTGCATTGAATTTTTTTTTAAATACGACATTTATATAATGTTAGCGGCAAAATACCCTTAACTAGTATTCCATAGTAAATAAAAAGTACCACCAGTAATGCAAAGGGTGATAATTACTTAATACCATTGGTTGGCTCGTACGACACCCGTGGGAAAGAATAGGGTGGTGACACTTGTATTCTTAGTCCGTCACCACACGCAAAGGTTTCTGTTATCTGATCTTTTGAATTAATAAAACTTTTTTGATGTGAAACATCTAATGCGGAGGGGGGGTAAAATCGGCTGTTAACGTGGCGACGCTTTTATTGTACTTGTCCCGTTCAAATCTTGCAAGTTAAATTTGACACACTAACCAATTTCTGATTGAGCTGAAATTTTACACGCATGTGTATATCACATGATAATGCAATATTATGATGACACGGAAGCTGATCTGATGATGGAGCAGTGTCTAAATGGTATCCAGGGGCTGATGACGAAGCTGGAAGGTGGCCACAGTAACTCTATAATGAATTACATAACCCCATCGAGCTTGGAATGATTTGATTCGTCTTGACGAGTACTTTGTCTTTAGATGGTATCCAGGGTCTGATGATGGAGCTAGAAGGTGGTCATAGGAATTCCATTATAAAATGACATAACTCCATCGAGTTTGGGCTCGTATGATTTGTCATGACGAGTACTTTGTCTCTAGATGGTATCCAGGGTCTAACGATGAAGCTGGAAGATTGCTACAGTAACTCTGTAATGAAACTGCGCAACCTTATCGAGCTTATACTCGTTTGATTCGTCTTGAGCAGTAAGTTTATCAAGTTATGCTCATTTTATTTCTACAAAAGAATTTCGATGTTTTGTACTAGACGTCCCGCGATGTCTAGTTATTTTTATTTTTAATCATACCTATATTATTATGTATAATCCTGTGTAGTTATAGCAGTTATAGCATTACTCTTTCTAAAAGAAAGTTGTGTCAAACAGCTGAACATACCAAAATATTACATTTAATATAAGGGTTTAAAAGGATGAAATAAATTTTATTATTATTTTAAAATAGAACAAGAAAATACCAAACAAATGAATAATTGTTAATTACGAGATACCATAAAGTAAAGTTTATAAATAAAGTTTCTTATAATGAGAGATTTTTCAATTGGCAAAAATGTGAAATCAAAAACGATAATGACAGCAGGATTTGATCCTGTGTCTCCTGAAATACTGTTCCTGACGCTTTTGCCGACTAAACTGTCGTGACATTTGCTTGGAAGTATTTTCAATAACACATTTTTGTTATTGTACGTGGGTGGTAAAAAAGCATACAGCCCGCCTGACTGTAAATGGTTACCGTAACCTATAGCCACCAGTAACACCAGAGGCACCACTCGCGGGACACCATCTTCCAGAAAAGGGAGAGGAAGGGTAATAAGGAGAGGATATGAGGAATACTAAGGACAGGATAGCGTGGAAGTTAGGGGCACATTCTTTCTTATTGTCTTAATTTTAAAAAGTGGTAATACACTTTGCATTGTGGTAAATGACCGAGGATGTCAAGTGCTTAATATACACTTTGAATAATCATTCAACACTTTTACTAGTTTTCAAGTAAAAATAAAACAGAACTCCCAAAAAGTTCCATTCAAAATCGCGTATATATACGAAACTCGTTGAAAATAAAAGACAGAAGATTTATAAATCGTATTGCGTGTGTATAAATCATAGTTAACTGTCGTTCAGTCGCATTTCACGACTTAGATATATGTGCGACCCCTTATATTTATAACCCTGCAGTCGTCGTAGAAAATTGTCTCTTTTATAAAAAAATATACGCAAATACGATTTTGATGCAGTGTTTTAGCTATTGCCAATATACTAAGGTTACTTTATCAGTTTATTAAATTTAAAAAAAAAACAAACCTTTATGCTTTAAAGACAATTCTCAGTATAAAATAATTTCTGTGTTGTTAGTAAAAAACTTAAGTATTATTCTACCCATATTTTATATAAAAATCCCATCAGATTGATTTTTTTTGGGCCCTAAATCTTGCTAGCGTTAGTTAGCGTTAGCGTGTGATGATAATCAGTAAACCTATTAGACACTTTTACAAATATCATGTGCTAGGCTTTGCCTGCGGCTCAGCCGCTGCCAATAGCTGGTTTTTAGATTATATCTCAGGTTCCCGATATAGCAGGGTGATATAATTTAGGTATAAGAGCTTTCAAATACAAACGTTGCATTAAAATTAATTCAGTAGTTTTTGCGTGATGCGCGAATGAACAAACAGATAAACTGACAAACAGCCAAAAAATCTAAAAAAAATGTTTTGTCACGCCTTTATAGCCTAGTGCGGTATTTTTTTTCTTAAATATCTTAAATGTACAGACACAGCTCTGTTACAGCTTTATAATAGTTATGATTCAAACGAAGCTTTTTTTATCGGGATAATTAATTATAAATAGTAGTTGCATCATTACAAAGAAATAAAATATTTACCAAAACCTAAAATTAGATTCACTTTATACTTACCTACACAAATTTGAATTGTACATGTCCGTAATCCTTATTTCATTTTCCATATAACTGAACATGGAAAATAATATGAAAGGGCTATATATAATTCAATCCTTTGATATACATAAATCGCTCCCATAAGGACAGCTTAGACTTAATTCGTTAAAAACCGAAATTCCTCGGCAGATTACAGACACCCACAAACCCGACACCAACAGAATCCAAAAAGTTAAACCCCTATACCTAATTTCACTTAACTTTTTCATTATAAATCCGTTTCCCTCGTCCCTTTATATTTCGACGGAAATTAAACGGGTAACAAAAAGCTTAGAAACTTCTATGGCTCGAAACACGAATACTGAAGCTTGAATATAGTTGCAAATATTTATTGTGAAATCAGACTGTCGGTGTGGCCGTAAATACGCCTAATATTGATCGTGCAAAACGGAAATCAGCCTTTCAAATGATATCTAGTACTCTTTGATAAACGGTCACCAACCTCCTTTATCTGGACAGGTAACCGATAATTTTTGTGAAATCATACTGAATAGCGCGATTTTGGCAATGTATATCAATACCTATGGTTATTTGGATGACTGATATTATTACTTTATATGAGTAAATAATTTTATTTTCAAACTAGCCTTTGCCAGCGGCTCCACCAAGACCTAGTTTTTAGCTGATATCTTAAGTTTCCGATATAGTAGCAGGATAAAATGTATACAAGTTTTTAGGTCTACTCAAGAGCTATCAAATAAAAAATTAGCGTCAAAATCCGTACTGTAGTTTTTACGTAATGCGCAAATCAACATACAGACATACAGAAAATAAATCTAAAAAAATGGTTTTTTGTTTAGACATGATATAGCCTAATACATATATTTTTTTTAAATATCTTAAATGTACACACATAGCTCTGTTACAGCTTTATAATAGTATAGATAAATATGAGATCTAAAAACTAAGAAGCAGAATCAATATTATATAGTGGAACTAGAAAGGAAAATCATAGTATCAGATTTTGATGAAACTTTTTAATTTGATAGCTCTTGATTAGACTAAACTGGTATATTTTTTTCCCGCTACTATATCGGGGACCTGATATATAGCCTAAAAACTAGCTTTACGCTGCGGCGGAGACGCGGGCAAAGGCTAGTCTATCTATCTATACTATTATAAATCTGAAACAAAGTTATGTTATTAATTCGTTTTTTTTATTCCACATGGGTGGCGAACAAGCATACGACCCATCTGATGGTAAGCGGTTACCGTAGCGCTAGCGCGTAGACGCTAGCAACACCAGAGGTCTCACTTGCGCGTCGCCATCTCCAAGGAACGGGATAGGAGGTGGATAGGAAGGATACTAAGGAGAGGATAGGGAGGGGGTTTGGGCCTCCGGCGCTCTCACGCACCATACAAAACACAACGATAGGCGTATCTACCGTTGTTACGCGCTGATATTTTCTGAGAGGGTGGTAATTCCCCCATTGAGCCGGCCCATTCGTGCTTAGATAAACAAGGCTCTACTACTAGAACTGACGAAATACGTATTACTACTTACTATAATAATCAATATTTTTTTAAAATAAAGATTAATTAACAAATTATTTGTGAATTGTGTAAAAAGAGAACTTTTAGTGCGAGCGGAAATCGAACCTGCTTCCCTTCCAATCCGGGATGCTCATTTTTGATTGGAAGGGACACAGGTTCGATTACCGCTCGCACTTAAAGTTCTCTTTTCCACATTTCACAAATAATTTGTTCTTAAAAGTAGCTTAGTATGTCAAGTGCTAAAATACAGATCAAAAATGAATAAAGCTTAACTACATTAAACCTAATGGCATGTGGACATTATCTTAAGTGGTTATGCACATTTAGCTTTGTAAATCGCAATAATAGCAATGCCCTGCTGATCAACTTTAGATCACGGCTGACGTCAATTCAGTGTAGCCAGCACATAGGCACCTTTTCATTTTCCTCACTTATATTTAAAAAACATATAATTATATTTTATATGATACTAGCTGACCCGGCGAACTTCGTACTGACATATATTTTTTCATGAATAAATATTGCAATTATAAATTGAGATATAAAGTATCCTAACTCTTAAGTTGGAACAAAACACATTTTATCCCGCTACTATATTGGCAACCTGAGATATAACCATAAAACTACATTTGGGCTGCGGCAGAGCCCCGGGTAAAGGCCTAGTGTTTATAATATATGTTATTGTAGGCCAATGGCAACCATAATCATGACAGCCGTCTTGAGTACTTTTGTATAACTGGAATATTTTTACAATTGTTTCACTGTCCCAGTATAGGGCACGGGTCTCCTCTCATATTAAGAAGGACTCAGGCCGTAGCCCACCACGTTATCCTAGTGCGTGTTGGCAGACTAAAAAAAGTATCTTATTTTACTACTAAACCGCTAAACTACTAATCAGTTTGAGTATTAAATCGTTTTTTTTATACTACATGGGTGGCGAACAAGCATACGACCCACCTGATGGTAAGCGGTTACCGTAGCCTATAGACGCTAGCAACACCAGAGGACTCACTTGCGCGTCGCCATCTCCAAGGAACGGGATAGGAGGTGGATAGGAAGGATACTAAGGAGAGGATAGGGAGGGGGTTTGGGCCTCCGGCGCTCTCACGCACCATACAAAACACAACGATAGGCGTATCTACCGTTGTTACGCGCTGATATTTTCTGAGAGGGTGGTAATTCCCCCATTGAGCCGGCCCATTATTGCTTAGATAAACAAGGCTCTACTACTAGAACTGACGAAATACGTATTACTACATACTATAATAATCAATATTTTTTTAAAATAAAGATTAATTAACAAATTATTTGTGAATTGTGTAAAAAGAGAACTTTTAGTGCGAGCGGAAATCGAACCTGCTTCCCTTCCAATCCGGGATGCTCATTTTTGATTGGAAGGGACACAGGTTCGATTCCCGCTCGCACTCAAAGTTCTCTTTTCCACATTTCACAAATAATGTGTTCTTAAAAGTAGCTTAGTATGTCAAGTGCTAAAATACAGATCAAAAATGAATAAAGCTTAACTACATTAAACCTAATGGCATGTGGACATTATCTTAAGAGGTTATGCACATTTAGCTTTGTAAATCGCAATAATAGCAATGCCCTGCTGATCAACTTTAGATCACGGCTGACGTCAATTCAGTGTAGCCAGCACATAGGCACCTTTTCATTTTCCTCACTTATATTTAAAAAACATATAATTATATTTTATATGATACTAGCTGACCCGGCGAACTTCGTACCGACATATATTTTTTCATGAATAAATATTGCAATTATAAACTGAGATATAAAGTATCCTAACTCTTAAGTTGGAACAAAACACACATTTAAAAAAAACAAAAGTCAAAATTGGTTCAGTAGTTTCGGATTTCATCCCGGACAAACATCGTGACACTGGAAACATATGTAATAGATTTAACACTAACAGTAAAGTAGCCTCATGAGTTGTATTATATACTCGCAGGTCTACAAAAATTTATATTTGTTTTTTTTTTTTGCATGTGGTGGCAGACGAGCCACGGCCCATCTGATGGTAAATGGAAACCGTTGCTCTCGGTACAGTTGAGTCATGGACTCAAGTATTGTCAAGCCGTGAAAGAATAAACGGCTATCTCCTGCTACAACGCAACGATGTGCTTCATGGCCGGTCACACGGCAGATGGTGGTACCAACTCGCTCGGGCCCGATAGTAAGTGAGTACTCCTACTTGGTACCCAGCCCTACCACCAGTAATTTAATGGGTGATCATTGCTTACTTCCCTTAGTCGCCTCATAGGGCACCCGTGGGAAAGAATGGGGTGGTGACACGTGTATTCTTAGTCCGTCACCACTAGGACAAATTTTTAATTAAGGTTTTTTTTAGTTATTATGTACCTAACCGCACAGCCCGTCGTTCGGGGCAACGAACGGGGTAGTGCAGGGTCGTGGCCTAATAAATGAACCCGCCTGTATTGACAAACCGCTGGAATTATAAGACATTACCTCAGTGCCCTCTATAGAAAATCCTAAGGCAATAATTTCTTCGTTTTACCCGCTACCCTAAAACTTCGTACCGTGCAAATGTTTTTACATTTCTATCGATTGTGATAGTTTCCGTGACATGACACAGTTAGGAATCTATTTAACTATATGCTATATCTATAAGAATCAGGTTTATTGTACTACATTGCTTGTAGGGATATTTCCTTTTTACAAATAATGCCTTTGGGTTTGGCAAACTACATTTGAATTTAATTCGATCAAATATACATCTCTATTATCCGTTTTTGGTCCTCATTTGGGTAATATAAGATATAGCAGTAGTTATATCTGACGGGCATCGTGGTGTAGTCGGTAGTGTAACCGACTTCCGTGCACGAGGTCGTGGGTTCGATTCCCACTCAGGACAAATATTTGTGTGATGAGCATAGATATTTGTACTGTGTCTGGGTATTTTCTATCTATTATATGTATGTATTTACAAAAAAAAGTAATATAATATGTATTATATCCGTAATGATCATCTCTCCCATGGCACAAGCGTTAAGCTTAGTTTGGCGTTGTGTGAAAATGTACGTGAATATTTATTATATCTACTAATAAGGCAGTTATTAAAAAAAACAAATGAAAATTGCGAAAGAGAACGCTTTCAACATTAAGTCCGCCTTTGTACATGTTATAGTGTGCATGAATGTTAAATAAAGAAATAAAATCGCAGTAATATTTTTCTCCATTTTATAAGTAAAACTAGGGATTGTATATCAATAAATATAAAATCTATATTTGCTTAAATAACGCATCAAAACTAAGCTGTTATAGAAATATTAAGTCGCAATACATTCTCACGTACAGTTCCAATCAGCCTTTGAGGCTTTAGTCTGGCAGAAATTTGATTATCCACCTTTAAGTTTGATGAAATCTCACTCTAGTCAATCAATAACGGGATTTAGGGTAAAGTCTCGGATACGCCTGGGCACGTTTTAACGCATACATAGGTACGTATATACTTACCTACATATATATTAGTTTACTGAGCTGATTAATGGTGGAATTTTAATCAAGAATAATTTAAATTATTACGAGCACTGAAAGCGTGACGAGATGAGTGGAGGGTTATAGGAGAGGCCTGCCTCATAGAATCGGTTACTATTAGAAATATGAGATTACCGCTATCTTTATTTATATGTTTAGGTACTTCTGTAGAAATCTATTTTAATGAAATATTTTTTTTTTGTGAGATGAACATAACGTGTTAATCTTAGGATTTACAAATAGGTCTAGATAATTATCCTTTCGTTTTAGAGCTTATTTTTGCATGTAATTTAATATGTACTTATTATAAACCCCATATGTACAGCAACAGTCTAACCATTTGTGGGTCACACAAAGTATGGCCCTATTCGGGAATTGAAACTACAGCAATAGTCCAACCATTTAGACGGGCTTCGTGGCGTAGTCAGTAGTGTAACCGAATTCCGTGCATGAGGTCGTGGAATCGATTCCCACTCAGGACAATTATTTGTGTGATGAACACAGATATTTGTACAGCATCTGGGTGTTTTTTATCTGTTATATGTATGTACCTATTTACAAAAAAAAAATAGTATATGTATTATATCCGTTATCTGGTACCCATAGGCACTAGCGTTAAGCTTAGTTTGGGACCAGAGGACGTTGTGTGAAAATGTCAGTGAATATTTATTTATTTGTGGGTCACACAAAGTATTGCCCTATTCAGGAATTGAAACTACAGATACCGGATCCCATGGGATTCAGTATCTAAACCACCCTCATTATGTATAAGGGTTGAACCCACAGGAAGAAGGTATTATTTTGAATGAAACCCACTTAGTATAATTGTTTTTGTAAACTTTGCTATATAGCACACAGTTCCCCACTGCACTGACAGACTGATTATCTCTGGAGAACATTTGGTTATTTAATAATAAAGGTTGCCTTCTGAACTGAAGTAAACAGTACCAAGGTAATGAGGTTATTCAACATCAATATTAGATTAGTGCTCCTAAAATGGCAACAGAAGAGTTCTCATAATTATATTTCACCCTAATTAATGTAATCTAGCATTACTTAACTCTATCTTGAGAAAACCTGATCTAGGTAATCAAGCTGAAATGTTGTAGCTAAGTTATGTATCAGTGAAGGAAGTGAAATGTTAATTTCATTAAAGATATGAGGAAACTTGAGTTACACAACATATCCCAATCTACAAAAGTAGCTACTCGTAAATAAAGTGCAAAAAAGAAACTCCTTATTCTATGTATTCTTCACGTGGCCTAAGTTGAGCTTACTATTTTACATTGATAGCATAGCGGTAAAACCGAATGATACAGAGATAGAAGTATGGATTTTCACTTTGTGCTTAATATAGAAGTATGGAGTTCGATTGCCAGTCATGAAGTCGGGATAATGTAAAGCAGATTAAATTTTATTTTCCAAATTATGTGTGTATTGTTTTGTTTTTGTTGTATTTGTTGACTGATTAATTTATAAATGCTTGGTGGAGGAAAAAGTCATGAGGATACGTACAAGCCTGGGGAGGGAGTCAGAGTGTATCTCACTAAATCGTATCGACATTGCATCGTGTCATTGTGATTGGTTGAGAGATCACCGTGATTGGCCGAGGGATTATAGCGACATCACGCGTTGGTTTCTCAACCAATCACAGGCAAGATGATACAATGTCGATACGATTTAATGAATTACATTCTACGGGCCCTGAGAGCTTTTTTTAGACAGCTTGTGAAATATGCCAACCTGCACTGGTGCATTTGATGAAATATGACCTAAATAAATCGCTCTTAATCTGAAAGGACACTCATTTCCAATAGTAGGATAGTAATGAGCTGTAGATAAATAGTTTTTTTTTCAAAGTATGTGGATGGCAAACAAGCTACAGCCCACCTGACGACAATAAGCGGTTATCGTAGCCTACTATAGACGCTAGCAGCACTAGGGGCGTCATACGCGTCGCCTACTGCAAGGAAAGGGAAAGGAATGATAATAAGGAGAGGATAAGCATTAAGCATCCGGCGTTCTCACTCACCATATGAAACACAACAGTAGAAGTGCCTACAGTTGTTATACGCTGATTTTCTGTGAGAGGGCCATACTTTTCCCGATTGAGCGCCCGATCTCGCTATACGATCCGACCCGATCGAGATCAGGGACAAACCAAGCTCTACAATAAAAAAAATCAAAAAATGTTGGCTTTAAGCATTATTTTAAAATAAAAATATAACAATAGTTGGAGTATGGATACACATACAGTTTGTAATCATTATAATATTACATTATATCTTATAGTAAATAATTATAATATTTTTCCGTGTGGGGCCTTAGAATTGTACCGCCCTTCTCCACCCATGGGAGTCTAAGAGCCGACTGAGGGAATACCGGGGTAGTGGGCAGCAGCACTCTTTCGAGTATTAACAACATCTACTGCGATCACCAACCCGCCTGCCAAGCGTGGCGATTTCGGCACTATCCCCCATTCTTCGGGAGGCCTATGTCCAGCAGTGGACGTTAAAAGGCTGATGGATGTATGGATGGCAATAATTATAGTTATTATAATAACTTAGTCTAAATATAACACACAAAGAAAACAATATAATTTTGAGAGAGATACTTTTGTTTTTCGCCTACATTCAGAGGTGAGAACGCTTTGTCCAAGACAGATGCGTTAAGGATAGAGAGAATGGCCTTATACATAAAAGATTACCCCATTTGAGTTCAGGTCGGCAGATCGACCGCGTTCGTGTAAGTTTCGCTAAGACGACACGTAATAGAGCCTTGAAATAGACCAGGCCGAAGATTTGGCGGTGATAATAGGATTTTGTTGAAATAATTTTATATAAATACTTTTATGTATTTATTGTTATAACATCTGCATGATAAATTTTATAATTCTATTTTATTAACTATTATTAAAAAATAAATATCTTTTTATAATACTAAGATTAGCAAATGTTAAGCGCCTACCGTAACCTACAAATGCTAGCAATACCAGACGCAAAACTCAAGGGTTGGCAACCCCAGGCCAAGAAACAGAAGGTTAGGAAGGTTAAAAAAGGATATTAGAAAATGGTCTAGTTTGCGCCACCTTTTATAATGTATCCTTAAAGCGGGGGCTACCCTCGCTATTAATACAAAAATTGCATTCAATCGTTCCGTACCCGAAGGCTCAAAACGGGACCCTATTACTAAGACTTCGCTGTCTGTCTGTCCGTCCGTCTGTCGCCAGGCTTTATCTCAAGAACGGCGATAACTAGACAGTTGAAATTTTCAAAAATTATGTATTTCTGTTGCCGCTATAACAACAAATACTGAAAACAAAAAAATAATAATATTTAAGGCGGGTTCCCATACAACTTCTATCTGTCCATCCATCTGTCGCCAGGCTGTAACTCAAGAACGGCGATAGCTAGACAGTTGCAATTTCACAAATGATGTATTTCTGTTGCCGCTATAACAACAAATACTAAAAACAAAAATATAATAATATTTAAGGGGGGCTCCCATACAACGTCTGTTGGTCGTCCGTTTGTCTCCAGGCTGTATCTCAAGAATGGTGATAGCTAGACAGTTGAAATTTTCACAAATGATGTATTTCTGTTGCCACTATAACAACATATACTAAAAATAATAACAAAACAATATTTAAGGAGGGCTCCCATACAACAAACGTGATTTTTTTTGTCCTTTTTTGCTCGCTATTGATAACGGCAACAGGTAGACGCTTAAAATATTTACAGAATATTTAGTTATATATTCACTTTAAAAATAAATAATTAAATTAAAATAAAACAAATATTTAAGGGGTCTCCCATACACAAATGTGTTTCTTTGCTCGTTTTTGCTCTGTCTGACCGTCCGTCTGTCACCAGGCTGTATCTCAAGAACTGCGATAGCTAGACAGTTGAAATGTTCACAGATGATTTATTTCTGTTACCGCTATAACAAAAAAAAACTAAAAATAAAATAAAAAAATATTTAAGGTGGGCTCACATACAACAAACGTAATTTTATTGGCCTTTTTTCTCGCTATTGATAACGGCAAGAGGTAGACGCTTGAAATGTTTACAGAATATTTAGTTATATATTAACTTTAAAAATAAATAATTAAATCAAAATAAAATTAATATTTAAGAGGGGGCTCCCATACAACAAAAGTGATTTTTTTTTTACTTGTTTTTGCTCGATATTGATAACGGCAACAGCTAAACGCTTGAAATATTCACAGAATATTTAGTTAAGTATATATTCACTTTATAAATAAATAATTAAATTAAAATAAAACAAATATTTAAGGGGGGCTCCCATACAAAAACGTGTTTCTTTACTCGTTGCGCATCTAAGTTGAAAACCACGAAATGAGTCAAATTTTACTTGCAAAATTTGGTAACAGCCAAACACCGTGGTTACAGAGAGTTACAATAGTGCAATGTTGTTTTTTACCTAGTCAATGGTACGGAACCCTTCGTGCGCGAGTCCGACTCGCACTTGGCCGGTTTTTTTATTTAACAACCCTTTCATAAAAAAAAATTTGGTGTAAATTTTCTGTTAAATTGTAATATCTAAAAACCACTAAATACCTAAAATAAACTTTTTTGTGGTCATTTATGACTTCTAATAAAAAAACTAATTGCTAAGCTAACAAAATGAGTAATAAAATAGATTTTTTATAAAAACATTCGAGTATTCATTGTTTAAAATTGGTCAAAGTCGAGATAAAATTGTCTTTAATTGTCATTTTCTCAAATTAACCTGATTGTCAATGGGCCCTTTTTTTCCTGTACCCTTTAATTGTATAGGTACCTGCACAGATTTATTTTTTTGTATGAACTACAAGACAAAACTTTGCCAATTGCATAATTATATTGGCTTATATAAAAGGTATTATAATTATATGCAATCATTTATAAGGAATACATTTCTGCTAAGACCTACGCGAAAGGTAATAAACATTCATTAGCAATATTCATTAAGTTCTGTAATTAAATTTAAATTCCATGTGAAAATATCATGAGATCTGAGGATGCCCTGCATGGATTTAATTGTCTTACAGGAAATTGTAATCAAAGGACGCTTTGTTAAATTGTCTAAAACCTTACTATGCTATTAATGGGATATTTTATTTGGACTGGTTTTCCTGTTTATTCAAACTCTTCGTAACGAGAACTAAACCTAATAGGAAATGAGTTTCCGAATGTATTTTTGGATGAGTTGCTAAAACAGTATAGGTAAAAAATAACATTTTATTTTTATTTTGGCATTTTCTCATTTTTGGCTGCTTACTAGAACAAAATTTATACTTATAATAATGCAAAAAGATATAAATTACAACGCAATGGATGGCATGGTGCATTTCCCATCTGAGAAAGGCTTGGTAGTATTTTTAGTATTTCTGAAACCAGGACCCGCGGCTACCACTAACCATGAAGTGGGCCGTGGCTCATCTGCCACCATAATTTGGGAGGCCGCGAAAGGCCTCTTACCAGGTACTAGGTACTCGCGATCTAGTCAAAGCCATCGCAAGTCGTTGGATATAGGCGGCACAGAAGGCTCATCGTGACCTTTACTTAAAGAGTCCAACGGATCAATAAAATCTGATGGATGGATGGTTGGAAAAAGACAAGTATTTTTTTATTCTACGCGGTTAGCAATCAAACATATGGCCCACCTGATGGTATGCAGTTACAGTAACCTATAGACCCCAGCAATATTAATGCTTCACTCGCGTTATGTTTGAGAGAAAATGACTGTAATAGACTATTTAGGCGTGTCTAAACACAAAATGTTTTTTTTTTTAGATTTTTTATCTGTGTCTGCTTATCTGTTTGTTCGTTCACGCATCACGCAAAAGCTATTGGAAGGATTTTGATGCAACTATTTTATTTGATAGCTCTTGATTAGACTTAAAACTGGTATACATTTTCTATTCTACTATATTGGGAACCTGAGATATAACTTAAAAACTAGCAGTTGGCTGCGGTGGAACCACGGGTAAAGGCTAGTATGACAATAAATAAATAAATAAATAATAATAAATATTTACGGATATTTTCATACAACGTCCTCTGGTCCCAAACTAAGCTTAACGCTTGTGCTATGGGTACAAGATTACGGATATAATACATATACTACTTTTTTTTGTAAATACATACATATAATAGAAAACACCTAGACGCAGTACAAATGTCTGTGTTCATCACACAAATAATTTTCCTAAGTGGGTATCGAACCCACGACCTTATGCACGGAAGTCAGTTACACTACTGACTACGCCACGGGGCCCGTTAATTAAATGCAGTTGAATCATCGGATGAATATGGCCTTGGTATTTTCCATTATTCGATGAGTAAATTTAAGAGCAATAAGGCGGAGTCGTAATAATAAGATATAAGAAATAGAACTCACTTGTTCATTTAAAAAAAAGCTGTTTTACTCGTAGTTTATTTTTCAGAACTTCTTTGTTTATTTTATACATAATAGGTTAGTTCAATATCATATTTTAGTGCACCTATACTTTTGTTCTAAGAAGGCTGTGGGCGTTTCTGATCGATATGTATATAAGAACTGTAATTAGTAAATTTGATAAGCAATGTTGTTTATATATAAATAAACAATAACAAAAGATTTTAAATTTTCTCTTTACAAAATATCACATATAGGAATGTTTATCCCAGGCTTTGATGATTTCAGACTTGAATCAAAAGTATCGTAAAATGTCTCAATTCATAAAACATTTCTATAACAAACAGTTCAATGAAAAGACAAAGCCTTTTACATAAAAATTCAAATCTCCTTCGGATACCCAGAAAACTCGAAACTGCAGAATTGATACCGCAAGATTATGTTTTTCAGCTTTAAGAATAGAACATTCAAATAACAATTGTTTTCCAAATACCAACAATATGTGGTTTGTGTTAGAATTTAGAAGCGGTATTACGTGAACAGGAACACTTCAAGGAAACTTGGAAAGAACAAGTCACAACTCGGAATTCGTAAAACTTTAAGGGTTTTAAAAATTGTAGCTTACAATGTGGTACATTTTGAACAATCGCTTTGTAATTTTGCACAATTGTATGTATTTTTAATCAATCGCTTTGTAGTTTTGCGCATTGCATGTATATTAAATATCTTTTGACTTTTTATTAGCTTCAAGGACGATTCAATTTAGTACTGACACTTTACTCAAAAAGTGAATGTTTAAAAAATACAATATTAATAAGTACTGGGCCTTACCAGTAAGATAAACCTTCGTGACTTCAACAATCTATTTCTTCATAAAAACAAAATAAATCATACAATATCAATCAGTAATATTCTATTTTTAAAATATGATTTGATAATCTAATTGTTTGAGTGACAATCCAAAAGTCGTGTTATGAGGAAGGTATTCTTATATACCCAGTGACAATTATTTAGACTTAAAATTACTGGCACGAAAACTTTTCGAATTTTACCATATTTTGTAGTATACAAGCGATATTATTATCTTTCTATAAGGTTTAATAAAATTATGTATGTCTTGTTTAGAAGGAACACTATTTCTATATTAATGTAATTGTATTAATAAAATATTCATTTTCAATGAAAGGTGTTAGAAATAAATTTACCCGTAAGAAAAGTTAGAAGAGATAGAAATTTATCAAAGTAATGGATATCATAAAAAAAGAAACATTAATATTCACATTCCTCACTCAAAGTTAAATAAGACCTTCGAATTCAATAAAATGTGAAAGAAATGAAAATAAAATAAGGTACATTTTAATCATTCATGACAGAAACGAGAAATTCGTCGATAGCCTCCTTTTATGAAAATAATTTCAGTTTTTCAAGGCCCCTGTCGAATAAAACATTGCTTGTTATAGCACACTCTTATTATAGAACATAGCTGCTTCAAAGTTTTCAAAATGATCTCGCAGGTTTACGAGATTTTTCTTGTTACAAGACTGGTTTAGAACAAGCCGCGGGAGGTCGCCGATACTCGCCAAACTTTGTTCTTACACTGCTTTTTGAAAATAGTTAGTCTGGAATAGGAGTTTCACGAGTGATTTCTTTGAGTTTAAAACTTGCTAGTGTTTGGCATCACATCAGGCTAGTTTCACGGCCTTTTGAACGCAGAAGGATCTTTGATCATGAAATAAGTCTATGACGAACCTTTTGAATCAAAGGACCGTTCGCGGAATTTTATTGAAAATTTAAATAACGTTTGTAATGATTTATTTTATAGAGTAGCGTTAAGGTCACCAAACGTTCTGGAAGCTACCTATTAATCTAACTTAAAAGCGAATTTTCGAGTCTCGAATGTGACTTAAAATTCGAAGTGAATTTTATGCCAACTTCGGGGCGCTAATGGCGTCCGCCCCGAACAAAAACTCGCTTGATTAAAATCGTTTGTCGTAATAAAAGGAGCACTAAAAAGTTACAACCGTACGAAACGCGAGACCGGTAGGCCCGTAAAATCGATCACCCGCCGATACTGATCACGGGGACAAAAATTTTACGGCGCAGCTCGAGATTACGAACTGGTGCTTAATTTAGTGATCTAAATTAAAGGCGAAATATTAAATTGTCTGGTAGCTTCTTGCCGACGCGGCGCAGGCGTCCCGTGGCAAATGATCCGTGAATTCTGCCGTGTTTATTTAAGTAGCAAGAGTAGGGTTTTTCTCCGCGCCTCGTCGATGACATGCTCCGCTCACGTCCCGGCAGGCCCGCACCCGCGCCTACCCTATTTACATTCACGAGTGAAGCAACGGCGTGTGAAATTTTATTTCTTCGACAATCTGAGATGAGATTAGCTGTAAATTGAGTTTATGATGGAATCAAATATGCAAGTCCCCACCCGTGCGACCCAACGTCACTACTCTCACAGTTCATCGCGTTCATAAATTCTGTATTCGCTCTTTTATTCTCGCGACTTATTCTGTCTCATCTAAATGTACCTACTGATCTGTGTTCCAATGAAATATTATTTCTTATGGTTCACTTCTATTCAGATTCGCTCAATTTTATTCATATTTCTCGTAATAAAGCATGATTTATTTCGCTATCAAGAAAATCAAAGAAAGTTAACGCAAATTTATGTAGAAAAAGGTACTTGTAGATATTTTTTTTGGAAATATGATATGTTATATAAGTGTTCATAACGAATGTAAGGAAAGTAAGTGTTAAGTGACAGTGTCAATTTCTTCCCTCATACCACAAGCTTTCCTTCGCGTGTAACGGCATATTTTTTTTTGTATTTTTTCTCGTTAAAATACTGAACTCTCTTTGTTTATGAATATTTATGGGGTGAGACATTGGGAGTACACCTGTGATATTTTAGTGGCCATTATCTATACACTAGACCATTATGTTAATATGGAACACTTTGAATATATTTTTTACGTCGTTATTATTTACGTCTGGTTTTATTCTTATAAATAAAACATGGGAGTACTAACGTACTAGGTTATAAATATATTATATATTATGTAGGTAATTTAAAAAAAAAAGCACCTCGGTCCATTTTCACACATTTAATCGCAACTTTACACTCAGATTCGTGTGAAATTAATGTCTGATTAACTTTCAGGTTATTTGGAAAACAATTGTTTTCAAGTTACCACTATTCACTGTTTATTTTTTCAGGTTGTTAAATAAAATGGCTTAACTACTATTTTTAGTACAATTAACCAAACAGAAAATATATTCTATCTACGCAAAATAATGTCCATCCATCCATCCATCAGCCTTTCGACGTCCACTGCTGGACATAGGCCTCCCCAAGAGATCGCCACAACGAGCGGTCCCGTCATGGGGGATAATGCCGTAATCGCCACGCTTGGCAGGTGGGTTGGCGATCGCAGTGGATGTTGTTAATACTCGAGGGAGTGCTGCTGCCCACTCCCCCGGTATTCCCTCAGTTGGCTCTTACAAGTCCCGTAGGTAGAGAGGGGTGGGACAATTCTAAAGCCGGCCTCACACGGCCAAAAATTAATGTAACTGATTGAAAAGAGTGACTATTTTTCTGTAGTAAGTGGTAACATTTATACATTTTTGATATGCTTGCACGAATTAGCAATTACTGTGAAATCTGTTTGTTTATCAAACACGAGCTTCTACCCGCGACTTCGACTGCGTGGAGTACATAATTGTGGAAGTATATAGTTTAATTATAAAAGAACAGGTTTGTTTACAACAGTGTTTTTTTTTTTGTTATATCGCGGGTTCGCGATGTAGTAGGTATATGGAAAAAGTCGGAATTTTAAATTTAATCTAGATCTTTAAGAAAGGTTTCATTAAAATCCGTTCAGTAGTTTTTGCATACAAACAAAAAGACAAAGCCCAAAGTTTTTTTTTTGTGTGCAGTGATGCCAATTGCAGTAATTATTTCTCTTAAATGTACAGCTTATTGCAGTTTTTTAATTATAAACTTTTTAATTTTATCGGGCTTATGAATGGATGGATGATTATAATAATTTTAAGGAGTGGTGAATCAGAAGACTATCTACAGAAAAGTATCCAGTTCGATGCGGAATCAATTTCACAAGTAAATGACATTCGATTTTTAAAATAGTGTGCGTACTTAACCATAAATTATCACTAGTGAAGGAGACCTGCATACCTTTTTTTTTTGTATTAAGGCGAGAAAAATGTACCTAACAGCACAACCTGTCGGCAACGAACAGGGTAGCGTGAGGCTCTCACCTACTAAATAGACTCGCTGTGTACGGTCTCTCCACCTGTACTGGGGGACACAGGATCTGTGTGACATTAACTCAGTGGTAGGAGACCTGCATACCTAAAATTGGATAAGATTATATCCTTGTGAAGTTTCCATTCATCCATCCATCAGCCTTTCCAAATCCACTGCTGGACTTAGGCCTCCCCAAGAGAACGCCACAACATGTGTTTCGCTCATATGGGGAACAGTGCCGTAATCGTCACGCTTGGCAGGCGGGTTGGCGATCGCAGTAGATTTTGTTAACATTCGAGGGAGTGCAGCTGCCCACTCCCCCGGTATTCCTTCAGTCGGCTCTTCCGACTCCCATGGGTGGAGAGGGGTGTGACAATTCTTAAGCCGGCCCCACACAGCAGACGCGGCTTTTGTGAAGTTTACCAACCCGCATTAGGCTAGTGGATTAATTGCAATGAGCAACAATAATAGTTGGCCGTGTGAATACAACACGCGGATATAATATAGCACTGGTTATATTTGCGGATATAACAGAATGTAGGCGGATATACTTGCGGATATAACATGGATTACTGTGGCCAATTAACGCGTCGGTTAATGATGGTAAGCTGTGTTATTATACTGCCGTGTTCACGCTTGTTTAGAAGTAACATTCTTCTAGTCGAGCACCTAAGGGAACCATTAAATTGTATTTATTGTTGCGCTTTCATTGTACAGTACTAACATTAGTGTTAAACAATTTGATTATATACTAAACATTGTTTTTATACAAAACATTTAAGTACTAGAAAAATAATAAGAATCCCGACGCCTCGAGCGGAATGTGTGCTCTTAACGCGGTAAAAACCAAAATGGAAACGCTAAGGTTTAAAATTAAAAGATCCGACAACGAAAAATCCTGCACGTGCCTTCATTCGCGTGGACTTGTGATTTTATATGCATCACTAAGGCACACTAAATATATGCAAAAAATACTATCTCATAGGAACTATCCATTTTTCGTGGATAAAAAGTAGCCTATGTCCTTTTTTGGGTTCTTGACTATCTTTATGCTAGATTCCATGATCTTTGATTGAGTCGTTACAGCGTAAAAGCGTACCAAACAAATAAACAGACAAAACTCACTTTCACATATATAATATTAGTAGAGATTATTATTTCTATATTATCCAGAAACAACTTATCTCTGTGTGTAAAAAAATATCAGCTCGTAAGATGAAAATTTTCTAAATTTGCTGGTACTCTATAAATGATATTGAAAAATTTGCTCCTTAAGTGAATGCTCCAAGGCTACATTTGATATAGGAAACTAATCTATCAGAAATTTATAACTTAATGTGAAATCGGAGGTTTCACGATTGCCCTTATCTTGCTATATTTTTATCCTTTTTGATGTGAAACATCTAATGCGGAGGGAGGGTAAAATCGGCTGTTAACGTGGCGACGCTTTTATTTTACTTATCCCGTTCAAATATTGCAAGTTAAATTTGACACACTTCCCGGTTTCCGATTGAGCTGAAATATTACACGTATGTGTATATCGCGTGATAATGCAATATTATGATGACATGGAGCTGATTTGATGATGGAGATGGAAGGTGGACATAGGAACTCCATAATGAAACAGCGCAACCCTATCGAGTTTGGACTCGTTTGATTCGTCTTGACGAGTACTTTGTCTTTATATGGTATGCAGGGTCTGATGATGGAGCTAGAAGGTGGCCATAGGAACTCCGTTATAAAACGACATAACTCCATCCAGTTTGGGCTCGAATGATTTGTCTTGACGAGTACTTTGTCTCTAGATGGTATCCAGGGTCTGACGATGGAGCTGGAAGGGCCACAGTAACTCTGTAATGAAACTACGCAACCCTATCGAGTTTATACTCGTTTGAATCGTCTTGAGGAGTACTTACTTTGTCAAGTTATGATCATTTTATTTCTACAAAATAATTTCGATGTTTTCACATCTGGTAGACATCCGGCGACGTCTAGTTTTTTTTGTTAAGGCGGGAAATAATGTTCCTAACCGCACACTAGATGGTGCTGCTTAATATTCCAGCTATTTTACTGTATGGTGTGCTAGTTTTTATATTTGTATATTCCGTTATTATATGTATTTCATTTTAACCGAATTCTTAGATTCACGCAAACGAAGGCTCGGGTAGAAACTTAGTTCAAAATAAAACATTATCTTTTAGGACAGCTGGATATGAATGCTATACTTGCTTAGACGATATGTATGTTACAAGTAAAGCTATTGTGAAGACCCCAACTAATAATGAAACAGGAAATTTAATCGGTCATTACCCGTTCCCACCTAATGACACACAAAACAACGCCGCTTTAATGTGCACACACGAACCTTTTATTGTTCAATGATTTACGTTTAATTGTTGCAATTAATTAACCCTTTTTATCATTGTAAATCTACATTATGATTGGTATATCTACATACTGTGCAAAGACATCATTGCGCCACTCTATTTATTATAAGGGAATAAAAAATATAAATGAATCAATGCGGTCAAAATGCGATCTCTGCGGAACATCTGTGGAGCGAGGCTAACTGACCGTGTTTGTAACGACGATGTAAGAGAGTGAGTAGGTATGAAAGAGAGTATTGGTGTAAAGATGCGAAAGGGAATGCTCCGTTGGTTCGGACATGTTGAAAGAATGCCGAACCTGTAATTGGTTAAGAAAATATACAATGCGAAAGTGGAAGAATGTAATTCTCTGTACTTACATTCTTCCACTTTCGTATTGTATATTGCATTATGGAGACCGAGACTCATCTACCTAGACCAAATCGGTCATGTATTGAAGGAAGGTGGAGTCAGGAGTCTCCGAAACCGGCGAGCGTGTATGAAGAGAATTATGAATGTTAAAGAAGACAGAGATGTATGCAAGAATAGAGCCTTTTGGCACTCTGTTCTCTCGTCCTACCCCGAAAGATGGCGTGATTATAAGTAGGTATTATAAGGGATATTCTTAAGATTTAGTTTAAACTGACAGGACCTTTATTTCTGAACCTTTCCGCTTATGGGAGAGTTGAAGGAGTTTTTGTTTTTTTATGTACTGTACTACCCACTGTAAAGGAATTACGTGTTATCAGTGGGACGTAGGACTATAAATATAATTATGTATTAATACCATATTGTAAACTGTAAACAATCTTTAACATCATAATCTATTGCTTATTGTAACCTTGCTATGTCTGCAAATTTAAGATATATTCAGTAAAAATGACTGTATTAGACTATTTAGGTGTTTCTGACGGGACAAGACGGGAAAAATGTACCTAACCGCACACCCCGTCGTTCGGGGCAACGAACAGGGTAGTGTGGGGCTCTCACCCACTAAAGAAACCCGCCGTGTGCCTTCTGCCGGAATGTAACATAGTTCCAGTGGCCCGCCAGTGGTTTATTTTATAACCCTAAAACTTTTGCATGGGGCAGAGCTACGGTTGAAGTCTCTCGGACTATAAATGTCTCATTATAAAAACACAAACCGAATGTAGTTTTTTCGAGATTAAAGGATAAGGTTTCCAATTCCTCATATGTTAAGATAAGATAATTTCTATTCAGGTCATGTCTGCTAAACGACTGCACAGATGGCGGAGTGGTATAGATACTGGCCTCCCTCTCGAGCTGTGTGTTCGATTCCCACACAGGACAACTCTTTGTGTGATCCACAAATGGTTGTTCTGAGTCTGCATGTACTTTGTGTCCGTGAAAAATGTTCAAAGTTCCCCGCGATACAAGGATTATTTCTTAGTGCAGGGAGTTGTGTTTTTTATAAAAACAAAAAAATAAACACACTCTTAATTTACTTGACCTATGTATGTAACGTCTACTATACAAAAATATAATTTAAGTGACTTTAGTCAAGTTCTTCAAAAAACTTCGAGCTCTAGAGCTTTTAAGTTCAAAATTTTAGGAAAAACTTAGCTTTTATACTTAATATTTTCTACATTAAGTACTATATTTATTTACAATATTGTGAGAGTTGCAGTAATATACTAGTAAAGCTTAGAAATGAAAAAAATCAAAAATGATAGCCACGAGCACGATTTCAACCTGTGCCTTTCGGATAGCCGTTTCAGACGTTTTACCAACTAGCTAGCGTGATATTTGCTAGTGACTATAAATATCGATAACACAAAATCTTGGGTGACACTCGCACTATCTGTCACATAAATTTGTATACATTGTTCCGACTCAGGTACCTAATATATATTTTAAGCACTCGACAGTGACCAGAACAGAAAATGCAAAAATGTTAAAGTATTGACTGCATAGATGGCGGAGTGGTTTAGGCCTCCCACCCGAGTCTTGTGGGTCCGATCCACACTGGACAACTCTTTATGAGATCCACGAGCAGTTGTTCTGAGTCTGGGTGTACTTTACACCTGTAGTTACTATAGCACACTTATAATTCGTTCAATTACCATTTATAATAAAATACTTAACAGCCGTTTCTTAGGTTCATAATCTTTATTAATACTGTGTAATAATAATCTTTACTACCTAATATTATAAATACGATAGCGAGGTTATTTGTTAGCTTTCACGCTGTAACCACTTAGCGAATTATCATGGAATTTATAAGTATGTATAGGTATATTCCAAACCTCAGAAAAGTCCATAGGAAACTTTTTATCCCGAAACCCAAAAAAGTGGATGGTTAAGTGGGATATTTATTTTTGTATAGAGACAATTAACATGATGTATGTGACGTATTTATATTTGAAAGTCCAAACGGATGAAGTCGCGAGAAGATGCTAGTAGTTTCACAGAGAATTCTCATTCCAAGATATTGCACAAATTATTATAAAAAGTTAGATACAATTTTGACCTTCAATAAAAAAGTTCAGTACTTGAAGTTTCAGAAGTTAAACTAAATAAAACAATACCCATCAAAAAAGTTTTTATGCAGTTTATCTGTTGATGTTATCTATAACTTAGGTACTCCAAAACCAACAAACATGATTGGATCCCCGTAAATTCAAATGAAAACTTTTTCATTGTTGAAACATTAATAAGCGCTGTAAAAGTTTTTGACGACCTGCCTTATTAAGTTTAGATATCTTTATATATTTTATTATATGTAAGAAGGTTAAGTGAACCGTAACTTGGGGGCATAAAACGTAGGAAATTCACAACGATAATAAGTAATTCCCATTCCATATATCAAGTGATATGAGACTTTTGCCAAAGAATTTCTAACTCCCGTTTCTATGGAGTTGGGTTTACAGTTACGATTTTGCGACAGCGTCTCTCTTTTTGATGGTTTAGTAAAGTTTATTTCGCATATACTTTTGATAACTGATAAAGAATGGTGAAACAATTTTCTAATAGCATAAGGCAGTAATTTTTTGTGATTACAAAGATTCGAATTTCGAAGGTGAAGATGTTGCAAAAAGTAATAAGTTAAGTCTTGAAATTTAAATGTTTTTATTTGCAGTATAATCAGCCAGAAATAAAGCAGTTAGCGAGAGCGTAGACGCATGTGATTTATGACCATAAGAGAATTTTTATTCATATGAACACAAATTTGTTTCATAAAGTTTAATTTTAATGCAAATAAGTAGGTGAACTTTAGAAATTACCGTAGAACGACGGGACTACCTATATACAATTTTTTCGTCAAATAAATTCGTAGAGCTACAATAGTTCGGGGTTTGAAAGTCGGTACTATTTCACCCCCTGTGCCCCCGTAAAGCATGAAAAGCCTTTGGTTCTCCGTATGATAATTGTCCAGAACCATTCATTTTTTCGATATAAAAAGAATATAATGTCCTTTTATAATGTCCTTTGGGCTTCAGGTTATATAGAGCGTTATGACGACTTACTTAATAGTTACGCCATGTAAGCGTGACAAAAAACAAACTCACTTTCCTGTTTGTTTTAGGTTAGACACCCAACGCTTAACCATCCATCCATCCATCAGCCTTTCGACGTCCACTGTTAGACATAGGCCTCCCCAAGAGAACATCAAAACGAGCGGTCCTGTGCTCATATAGTGCTGTAATCGCCACGCTTGGCAGGCGTGTTGGCAATCGCAGTGGATGTTATTAATATAAGAGGGAGTACTGCTGCCCACTCCCCCGTTATTCCCTCAGTCGGCTCTTACGACTCCCATGGGTGGAGAGGGGTGGGACAATTCTAAAGCCGGTCCCACACGGCCAACGCTTAACGCCGCCTACCAATGTCGGCGGTGGATGTCGGCGCGCTCGTAAGTTTACAGCCTTAGTACATGTCGACAACTACTCTGCTGAACAGCGTCAGCAGCAGCCGCTGACGAGCCGACTGCCGCTACAGTTAGCTCTGTCAACGTCAAATTGCTGCTCGTGTATATATATATATATTTTTTTTGTTTTTTTTGTTTAGGCGGGAAAAAATGTTCCTAACCGCACACCCCGTCGCTCGGGGCAACGAACAGGGTAGTGTGGGGCCTTCACCCACTAAAGAAACCTGCCGTGTACCGTCTCTCCGACTTTATTGGCGGGCCACTGGAACTATGTTACATTCCTTCGGTGGTGTGTGTATAAGGCCTAGTGATTAAAACAGGTCACATTCAGTAAACACAATAATAGCACATACGAGTACGTAATGGTATTATAATATCGACCTATTATTCGGGACAATGGCGAAATTATTTGTACGTATTCAGAAATATAATGTTGACCATTTTGTTTTATATTTCATTTGTGCAACTATAAATATGGCAACAGCAATTTCCTCACGATTTCATTCCACCACTTGCAACGAGAATTTTAATATATTTAACGAAGTTTAACATTTGGGGCGGATCGTGTTTCGCATACAGTTGGGAGTTTTATGAAAATTCGTTAACAAATGCACGCTGGCGGTGACATGTCTTATATGTGTTGATGACTTTTGTTACGTCATGTAAACTGAATTATTATATTTATTATATTATGTGACTAGTGGCATAAGTTTATTACTTTCTACCGCGAGGTTCCCAGGTTCAAGTCCTAGGCCGTGCAAAGTCTAGATTTGTAACTTCAATAGACTCACTCTGTGTTATTATTACATTAGTTTAACTGCCTTGGTGGTGCAGCGGTAGTGTGAGCTACTGCTAATCATGAGAAAAATTCGTAGTAGTAGACCGGAATTTTGAAATGTTCTCGGTAGACAGTAATGGGCTCGTCCCCTATTACGTGGTACTTAAACAGTGGGTATACAATAAACCTCTGCCTACCCCTTCGGGTATACAGTTGTGATGCTATATTTATGCTTTTGTTTTTAAATATATAAACTGTGGAAGTGTTCTATTTCATAACCTTCCAGATTTGAGGCCATAGGACTATAAGAATTTATTACATTAAATAAAAGAAACATGTGGTGAGGCAAGAATCAAAAAAAATTGTCATCACCATATTATTTATTTATTTTATTTTATTAAAAAGACAACAACCTGCGCTAAGGAATAATCCTTGTATTGCGGGGGAATTTACAAACATACAATTTCACGGACACAAAGTAGTTACACCCAGATTCAGAACAACCATTTGTGGATTGCACAAAGAGTTGTCCTATGTGGGAATAGGGGTATATATTGTGGGTTCACAACAATTGGACGGGAGCCTGGTATCTAAACCACTCCGCCATCCGTTGCATCAGTTCTTTATTACGTCAACTCTAAGTAAAAATTGGTTCGGACATGTGGAAAGAATACCAGACGAGCAACTGGTTAAGAATATATACAATGCGAAAATGGAAGGATGTAGGTACAGGGGGAGGCCAAGACTCACCTACCTAGACCAAATCGGTCATGTATTGAAGGAAGGTGGAGTCAGGAGTCCACGAAACCGGCGAGCGTGTATGAAGAGAGTTATGAATGTTGAGGAAGCGAGATATGTATGCAAGAATAGAGCCTCTTGGCACTCAGTTCTCTCTGCCTAACCCGCAAGGGAAATGGCGTGATGACAAGAAAGTAGTAGTAAGTAACTCTAAGTAATTCAAGTGCACAATTCACACAGTACTGTGATACTGCAAGTCACGTCCACATAAAAGATATTAATTCTCGGATTAAATCCCGATAATTGTCTGTTGGAGAATGTGGTCATGGCTTATGGCCTATGACACTCAACTAAACCACGTCTTATAATAGATTAGGTTTATAGGATAGCCTGCCGTAGATATGGGAATTACAGCGGTTAAGAATAGTATTTAATATGTAACTATCACACTCAGAGCCCGTATAACGATTACTTTTATGTATGGATTTATTAAGAGATGAATATGTTTAAGTATGGATTTATTAAGAGAAAATGTATAAGTATTAAATATTATAATTACCATTACAGGACATAGCATGTCAAGTGCTAAAAAATATAGATTAAAATGTTTTAAAAAATCGCGCCATCAAATATAGTATGAACTTTAATTGCAAAATTAAACTTACTATATTGGTTTAATGCATGTAAATGCATTCCGATAGATGACGTTGTTCGTAAAGACAAATGTGATGAGGAGATTGGGTATGGTCGAAAGGTCAGTGCGGTAGCTCAGTGTTAGAGTACTTCCCCAGATTGGTAGGGACGCCGGTTTGATTCCCACTTGCACTAAAGTTCTCTTTTTCCTTATTTACAAATAATTTGTACTTTAAAAAGTAGCTGAGCATGTCATGTGCTAAAAATAGAGATCAAAATGTTTAAAAAAATCGCGCTGTCAAATATAGTATGAATTATTTTCAAAATTAAACTTACTATATTGGTTTAATGCATGTAAATGCATTCCGATAGATGGCGTTGATCGTAAAGACAAATGTGATGAGCAGATTGTGTATGGCCGAAAGGTCAGTGCGGTAGCTCAGTGGCTTAGAGCACTTCCTCGGATTGGAATGGACGCAGGTTTTATTCCCGCACGCACTAAAGTTCTCTTTTTCCTCATTCACAAATAATTTGCACTTTAAAAAGTAGCTGAGCATGTCAAGTGCTAAAAAATATACATCAAAATGCTTAATATTTTTTCCAAAATAAAAGTAGCCTTAAGTCACTCCATATAACATTATCAATCTGCTAATGAAAATTGGTCCAGCCATTTCAGTACACAAAGAGCCAGAAAACATTTTTTTTTATAATTATAAGTACCGTATATACTTTTATATGCCCTTAGTAAAAAGCTGTTATTTAGATATTATAAATATACACTCCAATTTTATTTTTTGTATAGAATAGAGAAGGTATGTGTTATGATTAATAGTTTCTGAAAACCACAATGCAACATGGTATGTAATATATTAACACAAAGTGTGATAATGTGAATTCGAAAATAACAGTCACGAGCAGGATTTGAACCAATTCAGCCATCGTGACAATTACTCGGGACTGCGAATTTCGAGTACACACTTATTCTTAACGTCTTGGGTGACGGCTGCGCCATCTGTCGGAAGTATTTCGATACCAGCAGTATTTGAACCTGCATCTCCTGGGCAGAATTCTAAGAGATGCAGGTTTAAATCCTGCTCGTAACTGTTATTTTCGATTTTTACACTTTGTGTTAATTTTTACGCCTAAGCATGTCAAATGCTAAAAGAAAAATATCAAAATGCTATTATGAAAAAAAAACAGTATTGCTTTCTTACTATTTGTCTACGTAAGAGGATAGCTTAACTTAGGTCAATGTTTAATATGTGCAGGTCAACTGACAGTATGGCGTAACGCCAGCTTGGTTAATCTTTACTGGGCCCACTAGCCAATTGTCGATGGCTTAAAAGGAAAGAAATTACTTCAATACTGCCAAGACTACGATTATCTTAGATGTTATAATATTATATTGTCTATTTTGTTTTGCTTTCTTGAGTAAATGGATTCAATATCAAAAATAGACTAAAGGGCAAATTAATTGAAGGAGTTTTTTATCGCTAATGATGGCAGGCGAGCCACGGCCCATCTGACGGTAAGTGGTAACTGTCACTGGACTCGACTATACCGAGAGTATTTTCAAGCCGCACACCATTTCATTCTTCCGATACAGACAGGGACACACAGGGGACGGTAGTACCGACCCGTTCGGGTCCGATAGCAAGTGAGTACTCTCACTTGGTACCCAGCCCTACAACCAGTATTGCAATGGATCACCCATGGGTGATAATTACTTATTTCCCTTAGTCGTCTTATACGACACCCGCGGGAAAGGATGGGGTGGTTACACTTTTTTATTTTATTTTTTTATTTTTGTACTCATTAGGTGACGATGGCAATCCCATCCTTCCATATACAAGATGCTCTTACAGAAGAATACTATGCATACAAAAAACATAATACTATACACTGTTTTGTAAAACAAACTAGCAGTGGTGACACTTGTTTTCTTAGTCCGTCACCACACGGACCGGAGTTGAATGCAATGGAAATTACTCGCCTCATACGACACCCGTGGGAAAGAATGGGGTGGTGACACTTGTATTCTTAGTCCGTCACTACACGGACAACATATATAATTAGTCATACTTCAGAAGATTTATAATCGAATTTATGAAGTTATAACATAACAATTTAGAAAATGTTAGCCACTTTTATCATATTGGTCTTCAATCAAAGAAATGTGATTTTATAATTATAGTCTATGAGATAGAAATATATACATTAATATTACTATGCATGATTTTTAATTCCATTCGTAAGTAATACCATCGTTATTTATGTAGAGACAGTCTTAGAATCTTGCCTATATTTTTCATTATGTATATTCTTTCATTTTCTGTAAATATGTCAGCCATAACAAATATGTAAATGGTGTAACATTAGCATTCACATCTAGACACATTAGCATATTCCAAAATATGAGAATTGAGGTCGATTTTAATGTGAAAATTATAGCGTTTAGGATGAACTAATGTTCGATGCAAATTACCATTTGCGTATATAGTAAATTTTCTGCCAAATAGGCTTTTCAATTGTGTCATTTAGATAACTACAATAATGTTACGAGAATTGAAATCATTTTGTTTATAGGAGCGGTTGTAATTTGAATAGTGTTTGTATTTAAAAACGAAACTGAACTGCCTCGGTGGTGTAGCGGTAGTGTATGTGACTGCTAATCATGAGGACTCGGGTTCGATCCCCGGGTCGGGCAATATTATTGAGCTTTTTCCTAAAAAGAAAAATTCTCAGTAGCAGCCCGGAGTTTGGAAATGTGCCCGGTAGACGTCAATAGGCTCGCCCCCTATTACGTGGGACTTAAACATAGCTGGCGAGTCGTGGGTGTGTAATACACCTCTGCCTACCCCTTCAGGAATACAGGCGTGATGCTATGTGTATGTGTGTGTGTGTGTAAAAACGACTTTTATTCACTTTATACATTAATGGCATCTGTTCGCGACTTCGACTGTGAACTTCGAAATTCAAATCTATTTAGTTATTTGACCGTATCCCACAGGACCCATTATCAGGATGAATACGTGTTATAACATATCGTGCAGCTCAAAGTTGTCTTCAACCAAATACTTCATCCATCCTTCCATCAGCCTTTCGACGTCCACTGCTGGACATAGGCCTCCCCAAGAGAACGCCACAACGAGCGGTCCTGTGCGTTCATATGGGGGATAGGGCCGTAATCGCCACGCTTGGCAGGCGGGTTGGCGATCGCAGTGGATGTTGTTAATACTCGAGGAAGTGCTGCTGCCCACTCCCCTGGAATTCCCTCAGTCGGCTCTTACGACTCCCATGGGTGGAGAGGGGTGGGACAATTCTAAAGCCGGCCCCACAAGGCTAAGCCGGCCATACACGGCTTGTGTTCCGTCCAAATACTTACACGAAGTTTATTCTAGTTATATACATTATTAAGAAATTCAAATCTTGCTCGTGACTGTTAATTTTACTCTTTGTGTTAAAATTTTTCTTTTTCTTATACTACGTGAGTGGCGAACAAGCATACCTGATGGTAAGCGGTTACTGTAGCCTATATACGCTAGCAATACAAGAGACATCACTCTCGCATCGCCATCTCCAAGGAAAGGGATACGAGGTGGATAGGGTGGATAATAAGGAGAGGATAGATAGGATAGGCCGTGTAGGGCCGGCTTTAAAATTGTCCCACCCCTCTCTACCCACGGGAGTCGTAAGAGCCAATTGAGGGAACAACGGGGGAGTGGACAGCAGCACTCCCTCGAGTATTAACAATATCCACTGCGATCGCCAACCCGTCTGCCAAGCGTGGCGATTACGGCATTATCCCTCATGATGGGACCGCTCGTTGTGGCGTTCTCTTGGGGAGGCCTATGTCCAGCAGTGGACGTTGAAAGGCTGATGGATGGATGGATGAAGATAGAATACTGAGGAGAGGATCTCCTCAGGAGAGGATAGGGAGGTGGTTTGGGCCTCCGGCGCTCTCACTCACCATACAAAACACAACGTTAAGATTAACTACCGTTAATACACGCTGGTCTTTTGTGAGAAATATAGTAATATAAAAAACCTTTTGTGTTAATTTATATGGCTAAGCATGTCAAATGCTCAAAAAATATATAAAAATATGTGACTGTTTATTTACATGGGTTGTTTAATTATAAATATAATTTACTATTTAGTAAAACATACGGGATTGTATTCGTTTGTCACTTTCTAGTGAGACGCTCAATTTGAATAGAACGAGCCACAATCAAGACGGAACACAAAATCCCATCCCGTAAACAGCGAAGCATGTGCTCGTAGCAGGCAATCTCGTTTGTCTTGACTTCGAGCAGCAACGATCTACGAAATACTAATTGGAGCATTTACCTATGTAATTCAAACATGCGATTTATTCTGTATTGCTTTTAAAAGGTGTATGTCAAAACATTACCGTTCTTGATTTTTATTCTTGTGTGTTTATAGAAGCAAAGATTGTATCGTTAAGGAGAACTGCTGCTGCCGGAGTAGTTTAGATTCAACGTCTTCTGGATTTGATTTCCACACAAGACAATTCTTTGCGTGAGGATTTTGGGTTTTTTATATGGACTCGTCTCGACTTGTATACGTTTTACTTAAAGTATTGGGTTTATAACTAAACGAAACGGTTGCTTTGTCTTTTTAAACGATATTTCGTTTTGATGTGAAATCATGTAATGTGGAGGGAGGTTAACACCAGCTGTTAGCGTGGCGACGTCGCCACACCCAATTATTTAATTGTTTTTTTACGCCATCTGTTGACAAAAACATTTACCTAGGAAGGATAACGTCCGTCGGGCCTGACTTGTCGGACGCCCAGTTCGGTTTTCGAGCTGGTCGTTCGACAGTCAGCGCGATCATGCATCTGAGAGCCGCGGCCGCGGCGGTCGTCACCGGCCGGGAAATGCTGTTGGCGGTATCGCTTAACATCGCCAACGCATTTAATAGTCTGCCATTCGGCTGCATCAGGGAGGCGCTCCGGTATTACGTGGTGCCTGTATACCTGAGGCGGCTGGTGGCGGACTATGTAGAGGGCCGCAGCGTCGTCTATGAGAGCCGCCACGCGTATTTGACCGTATCCCACAGGACCCATTATCAGGATGAATACGTGTTATGACATATCGTGCAGCTCAAGGTTGTCTTCTTCCAAATACTTCATCCATCCATCCACCAGCCTTTCATCGTCCACTGCTGGACATAGGCCTCCCCAAGAGAACGCCACAGCGAACGGTCCTGTGCCGCCTGCATCCAAAAACTGCCTGCAAATTTGACCAGGTCATCGGTCCACCTGGTGGGACGCCGCCCTACACTGCGCCGTCCGTTACGCGGTCGCCACTCGAGAACCTTTCTTCCCCAACGGTTGTCGGTTCGTTGAGCGATGTGGCCTGCCCATTGCCACTTCTATGTTATGCTATGTCGGTCGCTCCCGTTCTCCTACGGATTTCCGTATAACGGATCTTATCACGTAGAGAGATCCCAAGCATAGCCCGCTCCATAGCACGCTGAGCGACTTTAAGCCTTGATATAAGGCCAACATTCAGAGACCACGCCTCTGTGCCGTAAGTCATCACTGGTAACACACACTGGTCGTAGACCTTCGTCTTCAGACACTGTGGAATATTGGACAAGAAGATCTCCCTCAGCTTCCCGAACGCTGCCCAGCCGAGCTGGATTCGTCGATCGACCTCTTTCTCGAAGTTGTGTCTACCTAACTGGACAGTTTGTCCCAGGTATACATAGTGGTCGACAACTTAGAGAAGCGCACTCCCGACCAGGACCGGTGCTAAAATGACATGGACATTAGACATGACTTTCGTCTTGTCCATGTTCATTATTAGACCCACTAGTCGGGCGGCTGAGGTCGTCGAGCATGGTACCAAGGTCCTCCAGCGATTCTGCCATGACCACGATATCATCTGCAAATCGAAGATGAGTGATGTATTCGCCATTTATGTTGATGCCGAATACGGTCCAGTCCAAGAGCTTGAAAACATCTTCCAATGCTGTGGGGAAGAGTTTCGGGGACATTACGTCTCCCTGTCTAACACCTTTCTGCACATGGATCGGTTTTGTGCTTTTGTCCTGAACTCGGACAGACATAGTGGCGTTTCTATACAAACACTTCAACACTTCGATGTATCGATAGTCAATTTGGCACCGAAGGAAGGGACTGCAGCACCGCCCAAGTTTCGATCGAATCGAAGGCTTTCTCGTAGTCCACAAACGCTAGACACAGAGGCCGATTATACTCATTCATTCACACTTTATTATAAGTTAATTTCCTTTATTTCCATTTCCGTTATTTTACACATGTCATAATTTTATACAAACACACATTGATAAAGTTATGATCATTTTATGTCCACTCTTTACTTCTATAAAATCATTTCGATGTTTTCATATCTGCCAGACGACCCGAGACGTCTATTTTTTTACACTACAGTCAACTAAATCATCTGAATCAATTCTTAATAACACAAAGAAATACCAAACCATTTCACTAATCACTTCCTGCGTCATCAAATCAACTGCCTAACTTTTTATAAGGGACAAAAATTCGAGCATTTAGGTTAATGCGTTCCACAGAAACTGTATCGTCTAATTAGTGAGACGCACATTGGCCTGCAATTTTTTCCTTGTACAGGAATTAAGAAGCTCATATTTTTTGTTACATGACTTTTATCTAAAAGAAGATTAAATACTTTAGATCTATTTTTTTTTTAGCAATTGACATGCTCCGCTACTTTTTAAAGTATAAATTATTTGTGTATAAGGAAAAAGAGATTTTTAGTAGGAGCGGGAATCGAACCCGCGTCTTTTCCAATCCGGGGAAGTGCTCTAAGCCGCGGGTTCGATTCCCGCTCCTACTAAAAATCTCTTTTTCCTTATTCACAAATAATTTATACAATAAAAAATAGCGGAGCATGTCAATTGCTAAAAAAATAGATCTAAAATGTTTAAAAAATCGCGCTATCAAATAGTATGAATTTTAACTTGCTATATTGGATGCATGTAATGCTTGCCGATAGATGGCGTTGGTCGTAAGACAAATGTGATAAGGAGATTGGGATGATCGAAAGATCAGTAGGATAGCTTAGTGCTTAGAGCACTTCCCCGGATTGGAAAAGACGCGGGTCCGATTCCCGCTCCTACTAAAAATCTCTTTTTCCTTATTCACAAATAATTTATACTTTAAGAAGATTAAATATCCAATCATCGTGATATCAGTCTTAGGTCAGCTTAGATATTTTAATCACTTGCTTTTATGATAAATAAAATTAGAAATAAGAAAAAAGACTGTATTGATACTTCGCAGAAGGGAACACATACAATTAATATACTTTTTGGTTATACCCATGTTGGGTGGCGAGCAAGCATGCGGCCCAGACACCAGAGGCATCACTCGCACGTCAACATCTCCAACGAAAAGCATAGAAGGTGTATAGGAAGTATAATAAGGAGAGGATAGGAAGGGGATTTGGGGCTCCGGCGCTCTCACACCGGTACCGTTGTTACACGCTGATCTCATGTGAGAGGGTGGTACTTCCCCGATCAAGCTGACCCATTCGTGCTGGGATAAACAAGGCTTTACGGTGGTAACCAGTACGTATAGCGTTCGGCGCTAAATAAACGATGTAATATCATTTTATAAGATAAGTTACGTTCCTATCTGTCTGAATGCAATAAACTTAAAAACTTTCGACTGGCGGTTCATGAGTTTTTATCTACACATGAAATAATTCATGAGAAAGGTTTACGTGTATATGAAACGCAATGTTTATATCAATTGATGTATAGTTGTGATATTTGAAGAGTTCAAAAAATAGTTCAGACCGGGAGCTTTATTGACGTGAATCATCTCAACCTACACTGTTATACGAAAGCAATTAGCGTGTGCTCGCGGTGAAGCTGCGGGTAAAAACTATTATAAAATATTTCCATCCATTCATCAGCCTTTTAACGTCCACTGCTGGACATAGGCCTCCCCAAGAGAACGCCACAACGAGCGGTCCCATCATGGGGGATAATGCCGTAATTGCCACGCTTGGCAGGCGGGTTGGCGATCGCAGTGGATGTTGTTAATACTCCAGGGAGTGCTGCTGCCCACTCCCGCGGTATTCCCTCAGTCGGATCTTACGACTCCCATGGGTAGAGAGGGGTGGGACAATTCTAAAGGCAGCCCCACACGGCCAAAAAAGATATTTGTCTAATATTTTAGCGCTGCACTAAAATACTTATTCTTTTGTTTCTATTACCCGTCTATGTTTAAACCAAATTAATAAAATTGAGTATCTGTTTGTAATGTCAATATAACAGCTTTTTACATAATGCCTATGAAGGTATATACGGTCCATCCATCCATCCATCAGCCTTTCAACGTCCACTGCTGGACATTGGCCTCCCCAAGAAATGGGGGATAGTTCCGTAATCGCCACGCTTGGCAGGCGGGTTGGCGATCGCAATAGATGTTGTTAATACTCGAGGGAGTGCTGCTGCCTGCTCCCTCGGTATTCCCTCAGTCGGCTCTTACGACTCCCGTGGATAGAGAGAGGTGGGACAATTCTAAAGCCGGCCCACACTGCTGTTTATACGGTACCTATAACAAAATATCAATTATTAAAGTTTTGGAATATTTATTCCAGTTAATCTCCGAAATAGCTGGACTGATTTGAACGGAAAACTTGGGAGTGTAAGACCACTAGTAGCTCCTTAGGGAGTGTTGAATAGATAACAATAGAGGTATAACAGATAGATATGTACATATTTTACATAATAGATCGTGCAAGACGGATAATAGATCCGCCCCAATATTTCGCCTGCAATGGTATTTTTTTACCCCTGGTGACGCGAGCAAACTCTATGTATCTTACGCTACACAGCATTTTAGATGATATAGATGATTTCTTTTAAAAGACGTAGATATTTGTCGCAGAAAAGTTATGTAGATACTTCAAAACTAGTTACTAAACTGCCATATTTTAAATGATTTGCCAAAAGAATTTTGCTTTGAATAGAGTTCTGACTGCTATCATTAACAAGACATACTTGCTCATGCTTGTACGTTTTTTACACATAATTTTCACTTCATTTAACAAATTCAATACTTACTTCGGGTCATGGCAAAACTAACGACGACCCCAAATAAACGGTTTTTATCGTAAAATGTTAAATTTCACTAAATTATCTTCCAACGGTTCGTCGCAGACGAAAGCTAGTTTTCAGGTTATATATCAGGTACCCGATATACTCGCAGCATTACATATAGTAGTAAGAGCTATCAAAGAAAAGATGCATCAACATACGTCCAATTTTGCGTGATGTGCGACTAAACAAACAGTCGAGTTGAGAGAGGCCTCAATAGCATAAAACAGTCATTTTGCTTAAATATCTTAAATATTTTCCCCGTGATCACTAAGCCTTTTTACTTGGATGATAGTAAAGGTTTATTTTTTTTTACTTGAATGGTAATAAAAATGAAAAAATAACATAATAACATAGACTTATTGTATAGCACTTAAAAATCCATTAATAACTAATACCAAAGTCTGTCGCCATGGCAATCGCCAGAAGAGGCTAATCTTTTCTACTTAAATTTTCCAAGTTCTCCTAATCTCTCTTGAATGTAAAAATGTGATTTAAATTAAATAATAATGTCTAGTCATACGACGATGATGATAAGGTTTTTCTAGTAATATTATACTTATTCCCAGAACGAAGCCGAGCACATTATATCGCCACCTCTCTAAGTTATAACATTTCTCATATTACGACCGAATGTATCGAGCCGTATAATATTTTTTCTAACACTCAACGAAACGGTTTATTATTGGGCGTGTACCATCTAATAACTTTGACACGTGCTGCGTATATTAACTTTGTTATTATAGTTCTTGTTTATACCACAACCACGCCAGTGCACACCAGGAAAAGTTATTAGGAAATTAATACTTCTGTATTTGATTAATTAATTACAGGACCATTTAGTTATTTTCTAGTGACTTCTGTTAAGAACGAGCAATATTACATTCTGTTAATTTAACCTCCTGGAGTGATACTATATGGAGCGAAATGTTATTTTTCTTTATTGGTAATAGATATCTCCTCAAAATCAACGGTATTTAGGCCATAGTCCTGTGAAGATTGGCAGACTTCTCTATCCATCACAAAATCTCCTGGAATTGATTTTCACTTATTTCTTATTTCGTGGATGTGTAGTACACCTCTGCCTACCCCTTCGGGGAATACAGGCATGATGCTATGCATGTATGTATAAATGGATTTTCTCACACATTTTACTTCACTGGGGAATATTAATTGAATTGATGGTTTAATGTGCGCATTATTTCGAGAAGTCGGATGTACATGTTGACCGGCTTCTGAGTGATGAAATAGATCCTTACCAGCCAGCAGTCTTACCACTAGGCTGAGCTGCATTATATTGTAACTGTAGCCCCAAGTAGGTTGATATAAGGACATTATATTGCTTCGTATTAAGCGTAATTTAACACAACAAGACATTGTGACTAGTAAAGGAAGGTGCATTTTAAAAACTTCAACATGTCTTATAACTTTTGTTAAATTACTATCCTTTGCCCGCAGCTCCACCGCAGCCAAAAGCTAGTTTTTAGGTAATATCTCAGGGTCCCGATATAGTAGCGATATAAAATGTAGACATAGTTTAAAGGTCTAATTAAGAGCTATCAAATAAAAAAAGTTGCATGCAAATCCGTCATTAGTTTTTGCGTAATGCGTGAACGAACAAATGGACAAACAGACAAACCGACAAATAGACAAACAAATGTTTTGTGTTCTGATACGCCTATATAGCCTAAAACTGATATTGTTTTCTCAAATATCTTAAATGTACAGACACAGCTCTGTTACAGCTTTATACTAGTTAATGTTTGAGAAACAATATTACTTTCTACAATAGTAAATAGCTCGCCATTTCAAAAGAAAAAGGTAAATAATTTCTTAAAAAACTTTTTCTTCATTCACAGATTCGTTTAGAATTGAATATTGCTAACTATGTTATAACGCCCAACACCCCCCCCCCCCTATCTACCCACGGTAGTCGTAAGAGCCGACTGAGGGAATACCGGGGAAGTGGGCAGCAGCACTCCCTTGAGTATTAACAACATCCACTGCGATCGCCAACCCACCTGGCTTAATAATAGCAAGACCACCAAAGCTCTACTATAAATAATGAAATGTAAAATTGACTTTTCAAAGACGAAAACCACCAACCAAAATAAGTTTTATTAAGTTTATAAATAGGTGCCTTCCGATAGCCTTGATATTGGAAAACTGTGAAACCTTATTCGAACCTTACCTATTTGAAACTTTGTTAGAATTTATTTTAGATTGTGAATTTAAATTTTTATATTGGACAAAGTACGAGTAACTTAAGTGCATTGAAAAATGAGTGACGAAATATGGAACTACATTTCTGATTTGATGGTTATTACTCCTATAAACGACACAGTGAGGAAGATGAATAGAAAATCATTCAAACTGCATAGCTTTATCATGAATTCTAGTAGTTTATTTGTGTTTGTAGTTCAAAAAAATGGTAAACTATTCTTTTCTACATCGTCCTAAAATAAAATTGCATTTTGAATAACAGTATTAATATCTACTAAAGAGTATTGTATTATCGTCCTTGAAGTAAGATGAAATGTTCATACAATATTGAGCAGTAATAAAAATTTCATGCTTATTCATTTTAAAAAATAATTAATTAATTAATAATAATAATAATAATAATCTTTATTGTAACAAAGGTATTTACAATAAGCGTGCAAGCCCTGATTCCCAAACTAGCGTGAGCTGTATCTTGGGAATCAGTTCCTTCCCAATAACAAGTGCAGCAAACATGTTACAATCTTATTTAAAAGTACAATTTAATATTAACTCGGTAAAATAGTTACAAATATTATAATAAGTAGGTATGTGTATGCGTTTGTGTGTGTGGTGTTTGTGAATATTATTCATGATATTAATAGGTATAGTATGTAGCCACGAAAAGACTACTTTTTATCCAGGAAAAATGCATCGTTCCCATGGGATCACTGTTTTTACACAGATATAAATTATGGCGTATTTACATTCAGTCCATCCATATACAGTTTAATATAATACTCAGTTCTATTTTGGTCGCACAGAAAATGTGTGGCAATAAGATCTAGTCATAAAAAATATGATCCAAGTTTATTAAATTCAAGTCAATATTCAACAAAGCTATATATAAGTAGCCTACAAACATTTTACTATATCACCTATTGCAATAAACATTCATATAAATCTCAAGAGATATAAAAATTATTACTCCATAAACGCGAGCTCGGTCTCGATAATATTCAATATGGACGCAATATAAACTTATATTATAAATAAATTTGAGTTATACGTACATCATACACTACATATACGTGTATCTACTGTCATACACAATCTTTCTCTACAAAAAGGGATGTTAACTGTATTCAAATAAAATACGATTTTAACGTAAAGGGATAGAAATATTATAATATACCTACATAAATATTATATATTATACATTAGTGTTACCTAATTTTTAAGTAATTTAATTTTTAATTTGATATGTATTTTAGCACTTGACATGCTCAGCTACTTTAAAGAACAAATTATTTGTGAATGTGGAAAAAAAGAACTTTATTGAGAGCAGGAATCGAACCTGCGTCCCATTCGACCCGGGAAAGTGCTCCAGATCGCTAAGCTATTGCAGCGACCGACGACCACTCCCAATTTCCACATCATATTTGTTTTAGCCGTCTAAGTTAAAGATCTTTAGACCAAAATAAAACTATAGCATGGCTTGAAAATATATTGTGTGTTAATTAAACACAGCTTAACACGTAAATATTTCTTATTGTTGGATGTTATTTTTAAAAGCAGTAACTTCCCCAAAAAGGAACACAAGACAATTCTCTTCTTATATTTATATTTTACTTAAATAACCTTAAATTCATAATAATAACACCATCACATTAACATGATTTGAATGAAATTAAAACGTCTAATCCGCTTATACTACCAACATAAAAGGTGTGAACGGCAGGCGTCTACGTGCCGGAAGTAGGCCGTTACCGCCACTTCCGGCGTCGCTAGGGCTGCCACTTACCTGCAACTTGTTCGAATTAAAACATGCACTGACAGATTCAAAACGTTTGTATATTGTTTAAAAATATACAGGTCCATTTCCCGCCAGCAGAATAGTTATAAACTTTTTCATGAAATGTTGACGATTATGCAGAAAAGTTTTTCGCATTAGTTATTTTAATTTACTTTTAAATTGAACAAAGTTTTTAACGTGTTTTACGATCTTAGTGTATACTGGAAGGCGTTGAATATACAGCGGATTTATAGCTTATGTATAAAATATATATTCGAGTAATATAAAATGCTTATTAAGAGGTCCGGGAAGAGTTATCTTTTCTTCCTGAGCGTTCGAGTTTCATGGAATCCTATAGAAGAAAGATATGGTTGGGAACGCGAAGTGCCCCGCATTTGCGGCGGCGTCAAGGTATGCATATTATAGGGAGATGGATTTGGATACTGACCTTCTATGCCGAATCAGAATCAATTATTGCTTACTGTTACATGGAGTGCGAATGTCATTGCAGAGTATTTTTCTATTAAACAGTATACCCATATCGGGCATGCAATAATATATTAAAAGATATTACATTCACTTATAAAATACGAGACTCAATTCAATTATTAGTAAGTACATTTAATGGTCAGATAAGATCAATTCATAACAATTAGCCAATTATCTCTTTACAATGGGCAATAATTTTATTATATTTAATATGTCAAGTACTTGTACGCAATACGAATTATTCATTGATAGTATAAAAACATTATCAACCAACTACTTTTGAATGAGTTTTTAAATAATTTACCTTCAAATGTTTTCAATGATTCGGAAGATGCAGTGGTGCAGATGAGTATATAAGTACTTTTGTAAAACATCACATTACGGATACTTGGTAACTGCCTCGTTGGTGTAGCGGTAGTGTACGCAACTGCTTATCATGAGGTCTCGGGTTCAATCCCCGTGTCGGGCAATGTTATTGAGTTTTGTCCTAAAAAAGAAAAATTCTCAGTAGCAGCCCGAAGTTTGGAAATGTGCCTGGTAGACGTCAATAGGCTCGCCCCCTATTACGTGGGACTTAAACATAGCTGGCGAATCGTGGGTGTGTAATACACCTCTGCCTACCCCCTCGGGGAATACAGGCGTGATGCTATGTTTATGTTTAATACTTGGTAGATCAACACAAGTGTTGTCGGTTCTATTTCCACACAGGACAATTCTTTGTACGGCCCGCGAATGGTTAATCTGAGTCTGGGTGATTGCATTAAATTATTTGTTTATTTATTATTATTATTTTGATTGCATGTAGTGGCAGATGAGCCATGGTCCATCTGATGGTAAATAGTAACCGTCGCCCATGGACTCGAATATACCGAGAGTATTGTCAAGCCGCCGCTCACCAATTCATTTCACAGATGAAATGAAATATAAACGGCTATCTCATGCTACAGCCAAAACGCAACGATGTGCTTCATGGGGACACGGGAGATGGTGGTACCAACCCGCTCGGGCCGGATACGGTAACAGTACTCACTTAGTACCCAGCCCTACCACCAGTCATGCAATGGGTGATAATTGCTTACTTCCCTTAGTCGCCTCATACGACACCCGTGGGAAAGAATGGGGTGGTAACACTTATATTCTTAATCCGTCACCACACGGATAAAATGTTTGATAAATTTTAATTGCGGATAAATTTTTTTTTTGTTTGATGTTTATTAAATTTGTCCCAATACAGAAGGGTTTTTTTAATGCAGCGTATTGTCTTTACCCCACACTTCCCTATTCGTTGCTCCAAAAGACAGGGGGTGCGGTTAGGTACATTTTTTCCTGTCTTAACACAAAAAAGGTTTTTACAAAAATGTATTGCATTTGATTCTTTTGTACGATATTCGTGAAAAATAATGATGTTATATTTATTTTTAATCTAGAACCACACCGGCAAAACCATCAAGTATATATTTGTTTGCCTATAACACTACCCAAAACATGAAAAACCTTGAAATAAACCATTCGTTATAACCTCTCAATTATTACGTAATTTCAAAATTGATAATGTAAACCTCACGCACTCGATTCTCATTAAACATCAATCCAAATATTCGCGTCATCGGAATCGATTCGAACCGAATATTCGAACATGTACCAAACTCACGTATCGAGGGACTAATGAATAGCCGCCATTTTGAATTCGCTATCAATAATAGATTTCAATCGCGGGCCGCGAGTCAATTGGATTTTCATGACCTGTGAATCTAGAGCCTTATTTCGCATAAGTAATGTGATTTCAATAATTTTCACTGAATGATCAATGAGTAGATAATATTTTCGTAATATGAAAATATCATTCAAGGAATTTTTAAAATAAATATCTGTTTAAATAACTATCCACAGGTAATATAAATATAACTTTAGTCTATTCTACCCTTCTAAAATTATATTAGCCTAAATGACTATATAATAGCATTAGCTATCCGTCAATAAATATCACATTAAAATCAGTGCATCCATTTTGGAGATAACCTGGAAAAAACAAACTAAATAGACGGACAGATAGAAGAAAGTTATGAAAATTGGTTATAAAGAACAAATTACTTCAGAAAGTAAAAAAAGGAGCTTTACTGCGAGCAGGATTCGAACCTGTATCTCATTCTATCCAAAGAAGTGCTCTGGACAGCAAAGCTTTTTCAGTCACCCAACGGTGACACCCAATCTCCACTTCATATTTACTTTAAATGTCTTTATGAATTAGTAATATAGTATAATTTCTGTGATTAATTTCAAATTTATTAAGTACTAGCCTTTGTTCGCGGCTCCATTGTAGCCAAAAGCTATTTTGTAGGTTATATCTCAGGTTCCCGATATAGTAACGGGATAAAGTATATACCAGCTTTTAAGTCTAATTAAGAGCTATCAAATAAAAAATGTTACATCAAAATCTGTTCAGTAGTTTTTGCGTGATGCGCGAACGAACAAACAGACAAAAAATCTAAAAAAAATAGATTTGTGTTCAGACACGCCTACATAGTCTAATACAGTCTTCCCTTCCACCTCCTATCCCTTTCCATGGAGTTCGTGACGCGCGAGTTATGCCTTTGGTGTTGCTATAGGCTACGATGCCGGCTTATTATCAGGTGGCCCGTTTGCTTGTTTGCCACTCGCGTATTATAAAGTAGGTAATATCTACATAAAATTTGTTAAAAAAGCTGAACATCAGAAACAACAAAAACATAGCATCACGCCTGTATTCCCCGAAGGGGTAGGCAGAGATGTATTATACACCCACGACTCGCCAGCTATGTTTAAGTCCCACGTAATAGGGGGGCGAGCTTATTGAAGTCTACCGGGCACATTTGTAAACTCCGGGCTGCTACTGAGAAATTTTCTTTTTAGGAAAAAGCTCAATAACTTTGTCCGACCCGGGGATCAAACCTGAGACCTCATGATTAGTAGCCGCATACACTACCGCTACACCGAGGCAGTTAAAAATTAGATTTAAACATTAGAGTTCATTCATAGTCATTTTTCGTTATTAGACAATTATTTAGCACAAAGAATGACCTGACTAAGAACAATACTATATATGTTTTGATATATTTTATAAACATTTTAAGCATTTGACATGTTTAGCCATGTAAATTAACATATTGTGCAAGAATATGAAATCGAAAATAACATTCACGAGCAGGATTTACACCTCAATCTCCTGGAAAACCGTCCCGGTCTCGCCGTGTTTTCCGATTTTCGATTTCACATTTTGTTCGATTAGATTAGACAAAATATGTTTCATGTGTGGGAATCAAACTAAACACTCGGTATTAGACATAGCTGATTAGGCCACTAGGGTATCTGTTTTGGTATCAATCGTATGGGAATAATAGAATATGCGGTTCTATCAACTCTAGATATTTACATTTAAAATTACTTTAATCAGCCTAATAGCTCTAACCACCAGTGATTTCTATTAATTATATAAACGTCACGTCATGACTGGATAACTGTTAGGAATTGATTCTCATTGTGTCGTTTTCAATATCAGGAATACCATGTATTTTGCAGCTAATATTATGATTACATTCGTTCATGGTACAATTCCTTTTTAACCTATAACGATTTACCTTATAAAGATTTACCTACTTTTCTTTTCAAGACCCTCTACTCTTCCACGGATGGGAATGGGTTTCCCCGCAGAAGGAGACTAGAATTTACTAGTAGTAGATCCTTGCTTATTCCAAAATGAAGGGGTAGCTCAATGGGGGAAATACCAGCCCTCTCATAGACTACCCTCTCACAGAAGCTCAACGTAAAACAACGGTAGGTAGGTATTATCCTTATTATCATTCCTATTCACGCTTTATTATCATTTCTAACCTCTCCTTGCTATCGTTTCCTTCCTCTCCTTAATATCATTCCTATCCACTTCTTATTATCTTTCCCGTCCACCTTCCATAAGTTTTCTTCTATGACAGTCACGAGCAGGATTTGAACCTGCATGGTGGATGGTTCAAATCCTGTTCATGACTGTTATTTTCAATTTCACATTTTTCATTTTATGTTTAATGTATAGTGCTAAGCATGTCAAATGCTAAAAATATATATAAATATTTATAGGGTTTAGGTAAAAATCTTAATTATAAAATTAAGTTTATATGGTCGGTACAATGTATGAAAATACTTCCGACAGATGGCGCAGGCGTCACCACATCAGATGCAGGTTCAAATTCTGTTCGTGACTGTTATTTTCGTTTTCACATTTTTCACTTTGTGTTTATGCCATATGCTTGTTTGCCACCCACGTAATATAAAAAAAAGAAGAAAGGTTTAGTTAGTAGCCCATTATAGTGAACCAAAGTGTACCTCCTGTCTTGAGTCAAATCGTACAACTTCCACTTAATCGTAATCATAATCGATTAAAAAACAATGTCAAGCTCTCGTCTGTTTTAGGAAAACACTCTCACTTATTACTACATCAATAAAATTGTCATTGAATGCTAATTACCAATGAACGATAATTAGTTTTGGAGCGAAGAGAAACATTATGTAAATGATGTTGGTTTGTTGCATGTTTCAGACTATTGTTCTTGCTGTAGTTAATTATTTCCTAATTTAATAGTAGATAATCTTATAAATTAATTCTCAAGCCTGTTTTTCTGTCGGTCCGTGAGATCTTCCTTATTCTTTTATCAAATTCCATGAATCACCCCTCATTTTAAAGCTTTCCGTGCCGGCTAATGATGAACCCATGGAATAAAAATGTACCGGTTCTCTTAAATTTGAGATTTAAAATCATGTAAGAAGAGGTTCTTTAATGGATGCGTCGCATTTTCGATATATATCGAATCGGATTTAATAAATATCGAACTGCTGAATTCCACATGAGTCTGACTGGTGGTAGGGCTGGGTACTAAGTAGGAGTACTCACTTGGTATCGGGCTCGAGCGGGTTGGTACCACCATCTCCCGTGGACCGGCCATGAAACACATCGTTGCGTTTTGGCTGTAGCAGGAGATAGTCGTTTATTCTTTAATTTCATATCGTTGAAAGGAAATGGTGAGCAGCGGCTTGAAAATACTCTCGGTATAGTTGAGTCCATGAGTGACGGTTACCGTTTACCATCAGATGGGCCGTGGCTCGTCTGCCACTACAGGCAATAAAAAAAAAGTTATTTATTTCGCTTTAAAATCACTTAAATTATGTTACCTATAGATAATATAAATTGTCAGTAATTTTTGAGATATTATGTGTTGTATAGAAATTAGCATGTTGATAATATTATTAACGAACGTCCGATCAACTATCTAAATGACGGTGAAGTAGCCTTCATTCATTGTTTAGATAGTTGATCGGTAGCTACTATTGTACCATTGTACCTATCAATTATCAATAATTATATATAAGTATTAGATTTAAATATTACATATTGGGGATATACATAGACATTTTTATCTGTATTTTAGAACTTAATATGGTCAGTTAATTTTAAAGAACAAATTATTCGTGAAAGTGGATAAACAGGCATTTTTGGCTTAATTCAGTGACTTTCTGATAAAGTTAGAGTAACCTTAATCGAAGAGTATTTACAAAGTACTTGATGTATAGGATTTCAAACTTTCATGGTCACTTTTTTACGGGATTTATACCATGTAAATTTTTACTTACGAGTTTCCGATATTTCGGCACTGTTGCAAGCGCCATGATCACGGTTCAACCGTGATCATGGCGCTAAGTACTTGATGGTTGTGAAATGGGCGTAATATGTATGCCATGAATGTAGTAAGTAAAAATCTGAACTCTCTGCCAAAACCTCAGGAAAATAAGTGTGAGTCTGTGTATGTATATAATTAGAATAAACATCACTAATAGGCTAATCCGGCACTTCAACTTTACCCCAAATCTGAAACAGCAATACAAGAACAGTTTCCTTGTAATCGCGTTTCGTAAATGGAAATTGAACGAATAAAACGAGTTAATAATAAGGTTTTAGATGTACTTGGTTCATGTAAATGTAGAAGCGTCTTTTTAGTGGGAAATGTTCCATTGTAAAATATTTACAAAGAAGAAAGGTTTTTAAATACTTACAAACTTGTGTGACTGGCTCTGAATAAAAGTTTCACTTGAAATTAAAGTGATCAATCCTCACAGATCAAGAAGATAAACTATTGTTTACATTATCTAAATTAATTGAAAAACTAAAACACAACTCAATCTTCTAATTAAATATATATAAAATTTACTAAGCCTTAACTTTGTCTTTTAGGGTACGCTATATATTACCACTGAAGGATGTAATATGGTTCCGGTGGCCCACCAATAAAGGCGGAGAGACGGTACACGGCGGATTTCTTTAGTGGGTGAGGGCCCCACACTACCCTCTTTGTTGCCCCGAACGACGGGTGTGCGGTTAGAAACATTTTTCCCGTCTTAACAAACAAAAAACAAAGGGTACGCTATATTTAAGTTTAGGATGAAGTCACATAGCCATCAAGCGCCGAAAGATTTGCCATTTGCCTTAGCCATATAAATTAACACAAAGTGTGAAAATGTGAAATCGAAAATAACAATCACGAGCAGGATTTGAACCTGCATCTTCTGGAAACCGTCCCAGATGCTTTGCCAATAGTTACCAATATGTAAAATTCTTAACTCGAACGCATCCAAACATAAATCATGCGGTAATAAAAGAGCTCCCAACAAAACTGGTTCCACTATGGATTTGTGATGACAGACAGCCGCGTAGCTGTAACAAAACTTTTCTTGTTTTATTGGAAAAGTATTCGCAAGAGCTTTTTATTTTACTCTGTTTTGGTTTAAGTTGGAACTTGGACGTTGGTTATGTAGATATGTGTACTAAAGGATATGTGTGCATCTAGAAATTACAGATAAAGAAAAAGAAGACAGTGATTTTTGTGAGTGCAAAGCTTTCCATTCGCTAATGGTAGAGCCTTGCTTATCCCAGAATCCACCCTCTCACAAAAGATCAGCGTGAACCAACAGTAGTGGTACCTACCCTTATGTTTCGTATGGTGAGTGAGAGTGCCGAAGGCCTGAACCTCCTCCCTATTCTCTCAGTGTTATCCTTCCTATCCTCTCCTTAGTATCCTACCTTTTTTTTTCTTTTGTAAAGGCGGGAAAAAATGTACTTAACCGCACACCTCGTCGTTCTGGGCAACGAACAGGGTAGTCTGGGGCCTTCACCCACTAAAGAAACCAGCCATGTGCCATCTCTCCGCCTTTATTGGCGGGTCACCTGAACCATATTACATTCCTTCAATGGTTTAGTATCCTACCTAACCTCTCCATAATACACTTCCTATCTACCTCCTGCCCCTTTCTTTGGAGATGGCGACGCGCTACTGATGCCTCTGGTGTTGCTAGCGTCGATAGACTACGGTAACATTTATTGACATTTTTGCTCTCTCAAACCAAAAATTTCAAAAACAAGTTATTGAGCTACTATCCACAGATACTTAATATAATAATATATGTCCCTGACAGACATATCAATATTAATTTGATTTTGTTTTTAGTTACGGTTTTTTCTTTTCTCTCTCTTTCAAATATTTAGTAAAAAAAAACATAGCATCATGCCTGTATTCCCCGAAGGGGTAGGCAGAGGTGTATTACACACTCACGACTCGCCAGCTATGTTTGAGTCCCACGTAATAGGGGGCGAGCTTATTGACGTCTACCGGGCACATTTCCAAACTCCGGGCTGCTCTACGGGCGACTGAGAATTTTTCTTTTTAGGAAAAAGCTCAATAGCTTTGCCTGACCCGGGGATCGAACTCAAGACTTCATATTTAGTCTGATCTACTTTATATTGATTTTTATGTTAAGTCGTGAACAATGTCGTGGGTTATACATTTATAAATTTAGGTTAAGAAAATTTATAAATGCATGTAAAATTTTTATGTATAACTGTTTGTTGTTCCAAATAAATAAATAGATAAGTAACCGCTTCCCATCAGGTGCTTGTTTGCCATCCACGTACTATAATCAAAACAATTATATTTAGTATTTATATCAGTTTCTTTGATTGCCCATCATGAAGAAACTATGTAACGGATATTGATGAAATTGTTTTTATTACATAGTTTATGATTAGACTTAGAAACTGGTGTACATGTTATCTTGCTATTTTACCGGGAACCTGAGATGAAACCTAAAAACTAAGTTTTATCTGTAGCGAAGCCGAGGGCAAAGGATAGTTCTTTATAAACATCTAAATGAAATACCTTAAGGTAGTAAGAGCAATCTGAATTATCTCTAGTGTTGTAAAAGCAAAACAAATCAATTTAACTTGAACCCTATCTAAGATTCATTTGGATTCTAACAAAACAAATCCCGCAATCTAATTTAAAGTTTCAAAGTATCGATCGTACATTTTAAGCAAACAATGTTACACCAACTAAAATGGTGGCGGTCCGGTTTAAAGTCTGGAGATACACAAATCCGATTTGCGAACGCTTCTATATAACACTAAGAATGAGAAGTAAAAATGAGCAAAAGAATAAAACGCTCAAGCTGAGCACGAGCCAGACGCCCTGTGGTAAGTATTTGTCTCTATGAGATTTAATTAATAGAAATTCTATATTCAAATTTGCGTACCAATTTAAAAGCTATTGTTGTACATTTATTTTCTAAATTTATTTTCGTAATATCTGTTATTAAAATAAAGCCGCCGTCTGCGTCTGTATCTTTTTCCGTTTATTTCTTGGAAACCACTCAATGGATTTTGATACGATTTTGTGAAAGTCTTAACTGTAGTTAGTATAATACATTTTAGTTAAATTTACTTACAATAAAAGAGATTCAGTGTTAACAACGTTGAATCTCATCAATCAAGCTGTAAAGAAGTCCTAAAAGATATGATAAAAGATATTTTTTAGTTACCATACCTAAACTAGGGACAAGCTTTGGACTTTACAGACGGTACAAAGTATACTCAGACACTAAACAACAGTTTATTCTTCTATATGTATCTGTTAAAAATTATGTATAATAATGATGCAGTTCTTCGAAAATTCAAATGTGTCTGAATATACTTTGTATCGTCTGTAAAGTCCAAAGCTTGTCCCTAGTATAGGTGTGGTAACTAAAAAAATGCACTGAAGCGGCTACCAATTATTTTTCAATATGAACTGTTTAACTTTTTAGAAAAAGTCTTATAGGCAGTTGAGATGAGGATGTTCTTATAACCATTAAACAAAGTTAAGCTCTCTTAAATCTATAATAGACAAAATAATTTCTGTATATAAACATAATCTTATTTTGAACTTAACTGTTATTATATGGCATAGAGAGAATATAGTCAAAACCATTTCCAGAACTACAATACGAGTATATTGTCTTAAATCCATCATTACTAAATTAAATAAAATTTCTGGAACATCTCTAGTATTGCTAGTATCTATAGACTACGGTAAGCGCTTACCATTAAAAAAAACGCAGTCATGAGGACTGCTGGCAGAAGTAAAAACATAAAAACAAACAGTTGTTATTTTTGGATATCGAAATTGATTGTTTGATCTTAAATTAAAACTTGTAAATCAAAAATGTTTACATTTATCGGGTTTTGACGTCTATTGGCACTCTGAGCAACAATTATACGTGACGTATTAACGGGGAGGTTTTCACTTCAAAACTAAAAAAAAATCCTTTAAAATAGTTGGGACAAATAAAAGTTTACATAATAGAAATATCATAAAATGGAAATAATTTAAGCAGTTAGTTACCAATATGCTTTAGCATAAACAAACAAAGCTGCCCCGATTGCACATAGTTTGCAGTACAGCAAGCAGCTTATTTTCTTACCCGTCTTTTAGCCTTTTCTTGCATCCACTTATAGTCGACAGGCTACTTTTTATGTAAAAATTGCCTCTGAAAATAAGAACGGAAACATGTTTTAAATCACTTCAAACAACTAAGGAATAGAACCTTTCAAATCGACTTATTCTTTGGTAGAAAAGGGGACTGTTCGTAAATTCTTAGAGGCCTATGCTTGCCCACAATTTATTCTAGGTCATCGTTATTGATTTTAATATAAAATTCAGAACAATTAAATTGAAACGGATGTGTGATATAGCCGACTTTTCATAAGAAGAAGGAAGGACAGGTTAGGAGTACTCGTTACCGAAGAGCATGCATGAAAGCGCTGATGAAAATAGATGAAGCAGATGTGTGTCAGGATCGTAGCAAAAGGAGAGAAGTGGTCTCTGCCTACCCCTACGGGAAAAATGCGTGACAATAGATATAAGTATGTGTGTTCAGAAGAAACTCAATTTTATACTATTGAACTGAGCTGTTAAATAATAGGAACAAGATATTGCGCGCAACTCCGTCCGTATGGACTTCAGAATATTAATATGTTTAATTTACGGCATATTATCTCTATTCAAAAAAACTATAACACAGTAACCTAGTATTTTTTCGGGATAAAAGGTTACCTATATCCTTTTCTGGTCTCCAAACTATATGTATGAAAAATTTTATGATGATCGGTCCAGTAGTTACAGCGTGCATAATAAACAAACAAACGCACTTTCACATTCATTATTTAGGGATAAGGATTGTAGTTTATACACCAACCAGTGATAAATCTGTCTGTGTGGTGACGGACTAAGAATGCAAGTGTCACCACCCCATCCATTTCCGTGGGTGTCGTACAAGGTGACTAAGGGAAGTAAGCAATTATCACCCATTTTATTACTGGTGGTAGGGCTAGGTATCAAGTGAGAGTACTCACTTGCTATCGGGTCCGAACGGGTCGGTACCACCGTCACCTGTGTGACCGGTCATGAAGCACGTCAGTGTTTTTTGGCTGCAGCAGAAGATAGCCGTTTATTCTTTCATTTTTCAAACCTGAGAAGTGAAATGGTGCGCAGCGGCTTGACAATACTCTCTGTATAGTTGAGTTTATGAGCGACGGGTACCACTTACCATCAGGTGGGCCGTGGCTCGTCTGCCATCATAAGCAATAAAGAAGATACTGACTCGGCTTGAAATTCTAAAAAACGAGTTTAAAATATTATTATACAAATAAGTCACTCAATTATCTCAATATCATAATATAGATATCCTACAATAATCATTCATTATCTCCGGGATAAAAAGGACTATACTATATCCTTTGTTGGACTTCTAATTAATAAATGCATTACACTAGCAGGCAAGCCAACTTCTGTCGGGCTTGCTAGTTATATTTTTTATCATTGGCATCTGATAGACAATTGGATGAAATCTTATATTAAATATAAGCTATAAAAGAACAAAACCTTTGTTTAAACTTTCGCAGGCTTTCCATTCACCACGAACATAATAAACATAGATTTCAATATTACCAGGAATCAATACTTACTACAAATTCCTTACCACAAATTCCAATGAAAATACAATTACATCAAAATAGTTCTGTAAACTATATTATGAATATAGAGACAATGAGCATTCAGTACACATAACTTCAGTTAATTTACAATCGTAACTAAATTTAACTGCTTACGTCAGACGACTGCAGTCACTCCGCGTGATATTATTATGTTTGATTGAGTGCCCTTTATTAAATTAACGAGCTAGCTGCTTCACTAAGTTGGAAACAGAGCACCTTCTCGACTATTATTTTTTCTTTTTCTCTCTGGGCGCAGTAAACTCAAAAACAACCACCACAAGTGGCAATCAAACGAACAGCCTCAATAGATATTATAGTTATTTTGCGTTCAGTTCAGTACAAGTGATTTTAGTTATGTGTACTCTCACCATGAGGGAGACGTGCAATAGTGAAACAGAATAAGGGTTGAAAAACTTTTTATACGAGTATTTCATATATAACATTCATAAACCTTTAAGTAAAACGGAACCGCATCCGTAAGGGAGTCCACTAAATTAGCCGTATTCAAAGCCATGCGACATTTCAATTTGTACGCAGTGAGGTCGACAGTAAAAATAGTAAAAGCTGACCGTCGAAAAAGGCAAAGGGTTTTTAGTCTATATTTTATAAAATATAAGGTTTATGTTATACTTAGTACCGCAACGGTTTGGTTTGGTTTTAATAATAGCTGGATGGACTCAACTATACCGGGAGTATTGTCATGCCGCAGTTCACCATTTCATTTCACAGATATGAAACGAAGGAATTAAAGGCTATCTCCTGCTACAACCAAAACACACCGATGTGCTAATATATTCTGTATCATCGCTGTAAATAAGTATTATTTCTAGGCCAATACAAAGGTGACCACTGAAGTAATGCAACATAGTACCAGTGCCCCACCAACACAGGCAGAGAGACGGCACACGGCGGGTTTCTTTAGTGGGTGAGGGCCGCACACTACCCTGTTCTTTGCCGCAAACGACGGTGTGTGCGGCGGTGATGGGGTTAGGTACATTTTTCACGCCTTAATAAAAACAAAAACACCAATACATAAGTATACCTAAATCTGCACATGGAATAACCCAAACTTGTATTTGTAACACGCCCTCTAAAATAATCTAACTTGTTCTCTAAAGATGTCCTAGTAAAACCTTGTAATATTGTACTCATATTATACACGCCAATTTCCAAACAAAAAATAGTTTGCTGGAACACCTGACCGCTATTTGAACATGTAAAACTTTCTTGTACTTTTTTATCATGGCCAATATGCACTTTGAATATTGAAGAGTTTCGTTAAAGCGAACACCGGACTACGGATAAAATGCTAAACCAAAAGGCTTCTATTAAAGTAAATAGTTTTGGATCTAGTTTTAAGTACAATACTTTTTACATACAATACTTTTTTCACTGCTGTTAGGGTTTTCACTGATTATAAGGTTCGGTATCAAGTGATCAATTTACACTGGCCGCTAGACCCCAGCCGTTCAATAACTTCTTCATCTTATCCATTCAGTTACAGGCGATTTTGTCTATTTTCTCGATTCCTGTCTTAAGCGTGATGGGGGATCTTTATAAAAGGTAGTCGTTTGCCTGTGTCCTGTATTTCCAATACCATGAATAGGGATAACTAACCACCGTCAAGTTAGTCATGGCTTGGCTACCGTAAGAATTCGGTAGTAGCAACTTCGTTCCAAAATTCCGTTGTATATATACATAGATTGATACAAGAAGCTTATAAAAGGCATCAAAAACAAATTTAAAGTGGAGATTGAGTGACACTGTTAGGTGTCTGCAATAGCTTAGCGGAGAGCACTTCCCCGGATTGGAAAGAACGCAGGTTCGGGTACTGATTGCGGAAAAGCTCTCTAATTCCACGTTCACAAATAATTTGATCCTGGTCAAAGACTGTTAAAAACTTAATTTTCATTTATAATAAGATTTTGAACATATAACTAAGATATATTCAAAATACGTAATAATAACAACGTTTCTGTGCATAAGTGATATATCAGCCTTGGACGTCTATCATCTAAGTCCACCCGTGATCATGAATGCTGTAAAGAATTCGAAACGTCGGGATAGTAGTAAAATCAAGTAAACGCGATAGATTCCGTAAACGTAGTTTTATTTCAAAATGTGTAACATTCGCGTAAATATCAGAAAGTATTAAGTGATATAGGTATGTTATTATTTTTAATATTACAAACATTGACTTAGTTACCTACATACCATTATTAAAGCAAGCAATCCCTAGCCAAGCCGCTAAGCCAAGTGGTAAAACCAAGGACTGTAAAAACAATGGTATCGATATTTTGATATTTTTATATATGTTTTAGCATTTGACATGTTTAGTCATATGAATCAACACAAAGTACCAAAATGTGAAATCGAAAATAACAGTCACGAGTAGGATTTGAACCTATCTATATCTATATATGTATCTCTTGAAATACTGTCCCAGATGCTTTGCTAATTCAGCAATCGTGACAATTGCTCGGGACTGTGAATTACGATAACACATTGATTCCTAAATTCCGTCTTGGGTGGTATAATGTATGCAAATACTTCCGACAGATGGCACAGACGTCACCTATTCCATCCTAGTGCAAAAAAACGGCACTTGCTTCTGACTTTTCGAGATTTTGCCAAAATATATGTGTATTTGTTTACAAATTATCAACTCGGTGAAAGAAAACATCGTTAATAATAATACTTTATACCTGAGAATTGTCTAGAAAGTTTATAAAGTCTGGCAACACTGAACCAGCACGGTGGCCAACTGCCTTAATCCTTCTCACTCTGAGAGGCCATATATATTAAAAGCATAATGAGGTGCTAATATAAAAAAATGAGCCGTCACGGGATGTCTCACAGCTGTGAAAACACCGATTTTCTTTCTTTTCTCAAATATTGTCCGATTGACGACCGTTAGACTCCCGGGAGTCTTACGTGTGCCAAGCGATAAAGTGTCAAGGCCACGAGAGGCCGCGCGAGTTTATATGAAAAAAAAATATTTAAAAAAACTACTTACCCATTGTTGAAAAATCCATGTTTATTGTCAAGTATAATAACTATTTTATGCACTAAAACACTTAAAAACACTATCCACTAATTATTATAATAACACTGACGTTATAAAACGAAAACTTTCCACAAATTTTAATTTTATTTCACTTTCCCGTTGAAAACTCGACTTTATTACCGCACGGTTCGAGTCCATTGACGCAACTGGTTGACGTTTATGTTTGAGAATTATTTCTGGTTGATACAGTATATATAGGCGTAGGCAAAAATCGTACACAGATTATAGAATGAACAGACTGTATCGGGCAAAAATTCAAGAGTAGATAGCATTGAAAGTGAAGGAGTAGGAAATAATTTTTTAGCGCCAAAATTTTTTGCGAATGCGCGCGCTGCGCGCCGCTTTCGCCTACGCGATGCTGACCTCTATTGCAAACCCGGGGATTCTTTCTGTATGTTGAGGGGTTGCTAAGTACCCTCTCGTTATCTGTAGACGATACTGTTATTGGTTTATTGATTGATGTTATACTTCCTAGTTAGATGCTTTTGTCAACAGATGGCGTTAAAAACAATTAAATAAATTGGCGTGGCGACGTGGCAGCCGGTTTTACCCTCCCTCCGCATAAGTTGTTTTCACATCAAAAACAAATCTATAGTATCATAAAGCTGTAACATAGCTGTGTCTGTACATTTAAGATATTTGAGGGAAAAATTACTGTATTAGGCTTTATACGCGTGTCTAAACACAAAACAATGTTTTTTAGAATTTTTGTCCTTTTATTTGTTTGTCTGTTTGTTCATTCGCGCATCACGCAAAAAGTACTGAACGGATTTTGATGCAACTCTTTTTATTTGATAGCTCTTGATGAGTCTTAAAAACTGGTATACATTTTTTCCCGCTACTATATCACAAACCTGAGATATAAACTAAAAACTAGCTTTTGGCTTCGGCGAAGCCGCGGGCAAAAGCTAGTCTCTTCTAAAATGGTATAATTCCAAATTCAGACTTATACACTATTTAATGCTAACATTAAAATCATGCTTCCAGTGTTAAAACATGGAATGTAAGGAACTCCTAAGACTAATTAAAGGATGTTAATTAGCTTACTACATTTCGCTGCCAAGATAAATTCAAATTTAAATTGACTTAAAACGAAACTGCTAACCGTTATAATTACAAATTAGATATGCAGTTAATTTTAAACAAACAAAATTGGCTACCTTTTTGCTTAAATTGAGTTTCTAATTATGTTTAACTGACTAATAGCTAATATTAATGAAAATCTACTTATCATAAACGCCATATTTAAGATACAAGTAAGGTGAATTCAAAATTATGACATGAATACACTAGTATCTAAATTAAATTCAAACCTAGCACATGCCAGTTCCCCGAGTTTCACCCTCTTTTTGTTGAGGCGGGAAAAATGTTCCTAATCGCACATCTTGTCCTTCGGGACATGGACCGGGTAGTGTGGAACCTTCGCCCACTAAAATAACCAGGGTGTTGAAGTAATGTTATAAAGTTCCAGTGGCCCACCGATACAGGCGGAGAAACGTTACACTGCGGGTTTATTTTGTGGGTGAGGGCCTCACACTACCCTGTTTGTTGCCCCAAACAACGGGATGTGCGATTAAGTACATTTTTCCTGACTTAACAAAAAAAAGGATATCGGATCACTAGGACAGTTTGACATTTCTTCAGTTCGAAAATACAACAAATTCAAAATTTGCCTATCAAACTATATGGTACTATTAAAATGTTGTACATAATACGTTCGTGAATTAGTACCTACTACGCGTGTTTAAAGAACGTAGTAGGATTTTTACGCTGAACTCACAGAACAAAACACTGTTTTTTTTGTCACTTACTCGTAACATCCTATTTATTTGATTTTTATATTTATTCGCGTATAACGCAATAGCAGTTGTATTATAACAATAGTAAGGTTTAATATTACCAAAACACTATTTTGCACATATTATCAAGTCATATTCTCCATATATCACAGATTATGACGTCTTTAAATAGAGTTCTAGCTCTCTATCTCTTTAGAGTCTCCGAAACTGGCGAGCGTGTATGAAGAGAGTTATGAATGTTGAGGAAGCAAGTGATGTATGCAAGAATAGAGCCTCTTGGCACTCTGTTCTCTCTACCTACCCCGCAAGGGAAATGGCGTGATGATAAGTAAGTAAATAGAGCTAATAAAACCAGCAATAAACGTCAACAACTGCCGCTAAACATAAATCATAATAAGTTATTTTTAGCATAGAATAGAGTATAATTTTGCAGTGCTGTTACATTTATAAGTCCATTAGTTGTGTTACACCATAATTACATATATGTAAGTTTTTTTTCTCACATACAAAGTGTACAAAGGGTTATACCCAAAACTGCAAACCAAAAACCACAGTGGTTTGTCCGGAATGCTTTATATCAACTCATTGACGAGCTTTAGAGCTAATATATTTCTAGGCTTATCCCTTATGGGGTCCTCTTTTGGGGTCGATTTACGATCTGTTCGATTTTAACTAATCCACTAGAATTTAGACCAGTATTATGAAGGTCAGGTGTTTAACAATAGGTGTCACTTTTGGTCACCCATCTGATGCCGGTCGAGCGAAAGCCATGTGTAACTTGCCGATAGTTCAAACAGCAAGTGCACAACTAGGCCACGATCTCCTCTTTAGAGCTTGTTTATTAACAGAAAACTTTTGGCAAAAGATCAAATAAATAAATAATACATAAATCATAGAAATTCATTTGTAAGTATAACGTTTTCCTTATCTAAATCAGTAATGATTAGAGGCACGACATTTCAATAGCAAACACTGGCAATGGAAATTACAATAGACGTTTATAAAATATTGAGAAAAATTAATTAACTCTACGTCAAAAACTTGTTCAAAAGACGAAAATACTATAAATTCCAAATTGGGTTATCAACCTAGCAATTCCTCTTGGAAATTGCAACCATGTGGACTGAAAAGAACCGATTACCGCATTTTTTAATAATGTTTTATTTTTCCGGTTAATTGAGTCATAATATTATATCTATAATATACTCGTAGAACTTACCGACAACATGTATGAGTGCAGATCGCACTTCTGTGTGGAAGGAGGGTGCGTCGGCAGACACTTCACATCGGTAACGACCAGCAAGTGCCCGCGTCGCATCCCGCAGCACCACTTGCTGGGATGTTGATCTTGATACCTGTATAAAAGAACTATTAAGGTGAACATTCCTTACAAAAAACAATACAATGACAAACATAAAAGTTTAACTATACAAAGATCATAAGTGGTCTGAGATTGTTATCATATCGGACGGTCATGTAGTGACGGACTAAGAATACGAGTGTCACTTCCCCATTCTTTCCCACGGGTGTACGAGGCGACTAAGAGAAGTAAGCAATTTTCACCTATTGCATTACTGGTAGGGCTGGGTACCAAGTGGGAGTACTTACTGCTATCAGGCCCGAGCAGGTTAGTACCACCATATCCCGTGTGACCGGCCATGAAGTACGTCAGTGTGTTTTGGCTGTAGCAGAAGATAACCGTTTATTCTTTCATTTCATATCTGAGAAATAAAATAGTGCGCAGCGGCTTGACAATACTCTCGGTATAGTTAAGTCCATAAGCGACGGTTACCACTTATCATCAGCTCAGCAGGTTCGTCTGCCATCATTAGCAATAAAAAATGTATATAATATATAGCGATAGCATATTATATATGTAGGCGTGGGTCTAAATGTAAATACACCGTCTATTTTATTTTAATAGAATTTATTTTCTTCACCTGAGATATTAACACACCGTAGTCGTCGTTCGTCGTGCGAGAGAGAGCGAGATACCAGTCCTCATTCATTCGTCTCTTTCATAGTCGTTGCGTTCAGAAATCATCATTCATTCTGCGTTTAGAAATTGTTTTACAATATTTTAATCCTACAGCTCGGCCCTTCCTGAAATCAGTCTGCCCTCAGACTGAAACTAATACAGTATTAAGTACCTTAAAATATTTACAATATTGTAGCGAGCTTACTTAACTACTAAATATTAAATTACCATCTAACAAGTAACTTCTTTTTAATTTAAATAAACAAATCAAACTATTAGAGCAATAAATTGAATATCCTGCCTTAAGTTTAATTATTACAGTAATAAGCTGTTATACACTTATGCATATAAACAATGTTTCCAATTATTACAACATTTATGCTAGAGACTTACAATTGGTGAAATAGTTAAAACAATAACTTCTACACACTTAGTGAATTAAACACTTACTTAATACAACAAGTGAGTCATTGAAAATTGATGATGGTACTATCAGGTCAAACTGAGTGCATTTTAATTTTAATAAAAATTAATTGGGCTAAGTTAAATAAAAGTCTAAGCTAGATTAAGGCCACCTCTTCATGCAATCTGAAGCTGATGTAGTTTTCATTGGCCCATCCTTACCACTGTCAATCTTCTGAACCTCATACCTATCCTTACCCAAATCCGTTGTAACCCTATATGGACCGAAAAACTTAGGTTTTAATTTTAGTGCATTGCCAAATTGGGTTCTTTGTATGGCTACTAAATCACCTGACTTATACTTCTCTCCTTCTTTACGTTTTTTATTAAAAGTCTTTCTGTTCTCCTCCTGAATTTTAACTTCTTGTCTTGCTTCATCTCTCCTATTCACAAATTCTAATCTACTTTCTTCTTCTAAAAATTCCAAAATTGATAAGTCTTCTTTCAGCTTAAGTTTTACCCCAGTCAGCAGTTCAAAAGGTGTTGTGTTAATTGATTGATATGTGCTGTTAATCACTCTTTGCAGTTTACTCACATGCTTGTACCACTGACCTGGTGCTTCGAGACACATCTTCGTTAATGTAGAAATAATAATACGGTTCATTCCACGAGGAATTTCCACGAGGAATCCCAGTTGTGATAGTGATATGTTCAATGCCTTCTTGCAGACAGTACTCGCGAAACTCATTCCCAGTGAAAACTGTCCCTCTGTCTGTTATAATCCTCAGTGGGTTGCCATAATCTTTTTGATATAACTTTAACTTTTCTACAGTCTCATTGGTTGTCACAGTTTTAACAGGATATATCCAGATAAACTTTGTATATCCATCAATTATGGTAAGTATATAGTTGTATAATTTCTTAGTTGAATCTAAAGGTCCTAAATGATCACAATGTAAAGTATCGAGTGGCAATTCTCCTTTTCCAATTGCATGCAACAAACCCTCCTTTCTTCCAGCCTTCCGACTCGCTAACAAACATGGCACACACATAGCAATAACTTTTTCAATTTTATGATCCAATTTAGAGATATAGTAATCTTTTTGTATAATTTCTTTAATCTTCTTTTTTCCAAAATGCCCTATTTCATGTGCTTTTTTGATCATTAATATATCCATCATCTCAGATAACACAATCTTTTTCTCTACATCTTTATAGATAACTTCATTCTCTAAAAAATAATCTTCATATTCTAGCCCCCTGAGGCAGAATGTCATATTTCACGTGTCGACCGTATCGAGATCACTGTGATTGGTTGAGAAACCGACGCGTGATGTCACAATAATCCGTTGGCCAATCACGGTGATCTTACAAGCGAGACGATACGATCGACATGTGAGATATGAGATTCTGCCTAACTTGTTTTTCTAATCTAGTGTACTGAATACATTTACCTTACTTAATTTATCTATATGGTCATCAATTACAGGCAATGGGTGTTCATCTTTTACCATCTTTTAATTTATCTTCCTATAATCTACAAACACTCTGGTACTTCCATCTTTCTTCTTTACTAAAACTAAAGGACTTGCATACTCAGAATAACTCGATCGAATAATACCCTTCGCCAACCAATCATCAATTTGTTGTGTCACAATATGTTCTTCAGTTAAAGCCAATCTTCGTGGTCTCTGTGTAATTGGTATATCATCTTTTAACACTATTCTAAGCTTTATAGGTGCCTCTTTAGCCTTCACAGGTGTATAGTTATTATTTAATTTCTTTCACTTTTACATTCTGCTCATCGTAGCTAGAAAAAAGACAGTTAGCATTTAGATAAATGCTAGCATAACAGGGAGGCCTCACTCTAACTAAGCCCTTGTCAATAACAGTTATAGTATTTACCAAAAATGGTTGACCCAATATTGCATCATAAGGTATGACTTTAGTGGGAACAATATTAAAAATAACGTCATATTGGTGATTATCATTCGTTAACTCAGCCACAAACGTACCAATTGAAAATACTTGATAACATCCCAACCCCGTGAGTAACAGATCAAATATAATAAATAAATAAATAAATATAAATATTCACGGACATTTTCACACAACGTCCTCTGGTCCCAAACTAAGCTTAACGCTTGTGCTATGGGTACCAGATTACGGATATAATACATAATATATATTACTTTTTTTTGTTGTAAATACATACATATCATAGACAGAAAAAGATCAAAGTTTATTAAATTTAAATCACTACCTGTATTAATTAGACACTTAGCCAGAAAACTATTAATTTTAACATTTTTTACACTCCTTTTAATAAAATCGAATTTGTTTACTGTAAATACGTTATTACTTGACGTTGACATTAGTTTAACATAATGGTGAAGTTGGTACAAATTGTCACTGTCATATTGACTGACTGAACATTTATTTAAGTTCGATTTATACTCACTCACTCGGTTTATGTCATTACGCTTTTAATTTCGTTCAAAGGGTTCAATTTCGTTCGTTCGTAGACATAGCACCCTCTGGAGTCTGATACTGCTGCACGAGTATTGCTCGCCGTTCTCGTCTACCCTCAAAACCCTCATCATGTGGATGTGTTGTTTTTCTAGGTTCCCTCTCATGTGGTATTCCAGTCTTCTTGCAATCTACTTCTATGTGCCCAAACTCATTACATCTAAAGCACTTCACGCCTTTACTACAGGAACTAGATAAATAACCTTTTTCACCGCAGTTATAACAACGTACAAGAGATCTTACTTCAGCCAACCGTATTCTAGGTTTTGACACAATTTCACGCGGTTTTATAAGGTCTACTCCTCTTGTTTTCTGTTTGTAACTTTCGTAAAGTGCCAATTTTTCTTTTAATACTGGATATGAGGTTACACCGTATAATAACATTTTGTTTGACTCGTAGTCTTGTATCCCGTCGATAATGTACTGTATGGATACGTAGTCTGGGAATTTAGCACGTTTTCCTAACTCTTTCATCACAAGCATATATTGGTACAAGGTTTCATTGTGCTGTTTCTTGCGTTTACTCATCATCTCGTGCATTTGTTTACTATTTACCGCCTTGGGGAACTCTTACATCAGCGCTGTTTTCAGTTCATCGTAGGTTCTAAAGGCTTTTTCCGTCCTGAGCCACAACTCCGCCGTACCGGCTAGACATCGTCTGGCTATTATTAATTTTTGTTGTTGGCTCCACCCAAAAATATCAGCATTATCTTCTAAGTCTTGTATCCACTTCGTCGAGGAATAAGTTACGTTATCTCCCGTGAACTTGGGTAGTACGTCGACCATATTGAACGGATAACCCTTGCTATCGTCGTGCTTACTTTCCGCCATCGTATAATTCTTGTTGAATCGTAGTTCGTACGCCGTCGTAATAATCGTCGTCTGCAGATAGGCGTGTAGTACACTTGGAAAAATTGCGTTGATATTTGAGATAATGGCGGCCGGCGCACGCGACCACGCCGTTACTTCGTTGCTAGTTTTTTCTCTTTATGTCGTGGTGTAGTAAAGATATTTTGATTTCATTTAGACCCCTGTATCCCGGACGAGAATTTGTAGGCGTGGGTCTAAATGAATACACCGTATATTTTATTTTAATAGAATTTATTTTCTTCACCTGAGATATTAACACACCGTAGTCGTCATTCGTCGTGCGAGAGAGAGCGAGATACCAGTCCTCATTCATTCGTCTCTTTCATAGTCATTGCGTTCAGAAATCATCATTCATACTGCGTTTAGAAATTGTTTTACAATATTTTAATCCTACATATATATATATATATATATATCAAACCTATTTTGAAATAAAACTACGTTTACGGAATCTACCGCGTTTACTTGATTTTTATACTATCCCGACGTTTCGAATACTTTACCCACAGTGGCTAGATGAAACCGTTGAAACAACATATCAGCTTTGGACATCTACCATCTAAGTCCACCCGTGATCATGAATGCTGTTCTGTAAAAATTTGAAACGTCGGGATAGTATAAAAATCAAGTAAACGAGATAGATTCCGTAAACGTAGTTTTATTTCATAATGTGTAAAATTCGCGTAAATGTTAAAAAGTATTATATACCAAACCTAGTCCTATAGATACTGTATTTTTTTTTGGTATATTGACACTCAACCACTGAAAAACTAAACATTTTGCTAACCTTCTGATCTACTGACACAGATACCATCTAAATAATTGTACACCAGTGGTCATAAAAATCGGCAAAATATTTTTGGTAGAGTATAATTTTACAACATTTGGACATACAATTATACAACATTTGGACGCTGTGAATCCAGCTGCCTCTGTGGTGCAGCGGTAGTGTAAATGACTGTTGATCATGAGGTCTCGGGTTCGATCCCCGGGTTGGGCAGTGTTATTGAGCTTATTCGTAAAAAGAAAAATTCTCAGTAGCAGCCCGGAGTTTGGAAATGTGCCCGGTAGACAGCAATAGACTCTCCCCCTATCACGTGGGACCTTAACATAGCTGGCGAATCGTGGGTGTATAATACACCTCTTCCCAGCCATTCGGAGAATATAGGTGTGCGTTTTGTGAATCCAGCTATCAAACTTACTTTTTAATAATAGTCATAAAATTGTGAATTATCGCCATGATAAAATCTTCTAATTTGCTATACTATTATAAAGCTTTAACAGAGCTATATCTCTATATTTAAGATATTTTAGAACTGAATGTATTATACTACTTAGGCATCTCTGAATACAAAACAATTTTATTAAAATTTTTGTCTGTTTGTTTGTTCTAGCATTACGCAAAAACTACTAAACGTATTTTAAAATTTAAAATCGGTGTATACATTTATATCATCATTCATATTGCCGTATTCAAGTCCACATGAATGAAGTTGTGGGCAGAATCAAGTACTTAGTTATATTTGAGTAACTCTTAATTTAGCTAATTTTACTGTTTTTATACCATCATTGCTTTAAAACCATTTTATGTAAATAATTAAATGATAAAAATAACAGTAAAGATAAACTCGCTGATTTTTTTTGCCGGATTTCTTAAGTGGGGGTTGGGTCATCCGGCGTTAGATTATAAGATTAAAAAATATGAAAAATTGAGTAGCTCTCTGCAGGATCATAATGATAATATATATATTTTTTAAATAAAATCTAAGCTTTTTATGTTTATTTTATTTAGTCATATACTTACCTAACTACAACGAGATTACTTATTATCTAATCTCTGCTCACCATTTTATTTTGCAGAAATGACGACGTCCTTTATTGCCGGACACTGTAGACGGTGGTCACTTAGTAAGCAGCCCTAACACCAATAATGCAATGGGTGATAGTTACTCACTTCCCCTATTAGTCGTCTCGTACGATACCCACGGTAAAAAGTGGGTTAGATGATGATTTTATTATTATTAATTAATGAGTATATAGTAAGTAATAAGCTTATTTGTTGGTATTTACTTGCTCCAATAGACGTCACAACTACCTCTGAACCCAAAGTAAGTTTAACTATGCATTTTAAATAATGTTGATATAAGCGATGAGGTTGTTTTTGTACCTTGAAAATGAAGCGAGCGTTTCAGCAATACAGTTTCGTGAGTGCACTCAATGTTTACGCGTATATATTATATTCCTGACACCGCTTCTAATAAATTAGATGAAATTATCTTGTTTACCTCACAAACATATTTTTATAATCATAATATGCAAGCAATAGTGGTATAAACAACTGAAATAATATAACCACTCTATCTATAAAACGTTATTACAAATTAATATACAATTGTATGTATATGATCGTATTCGTAACGATGACGTATGAGATAGAGTAAGTCTGAAGGAGAGTATTGGTTTAAGGTAGAAAATGGAAAAGCTAATTGATATAATAAATGATTGGTTAAAAATATATATCATGCGAAAGTGGAAGAATGTAGGTATATGGGGAGACCGAGGCTAACCTACCAAGACCAGATCGGTAATGTATTGAAGGCAGGTGGACTCAGGAGCCTTCGAAACCGGCGAGCGTGTATGAAGAATGATGAATATGAGCTTTTTGGCACTCTTTAGACCTGTATATAAAATTATCTGAAAGGACCCAGACTGGTCTTAATAATATGTATGTTTTTGTAAATTGTGTATAACCCGGTGTTACCGCTCGCGAGTGGCTTCCATTATGTCTTAAGGCTAAAAATAAAAAAAATAACGTACAAATCTGGTTGTTTAATTTTGCATTCTGGTACTAATCCCTTAATACAAACGGAGTAGCAATTACAATTAGTCCCAGGATAAAATATTTGTAATTCATGCAAAAATTGTCATGTAAAGGAATCGAACTGTATGGGTTCTGGTATTAGAGCTTAGTATTTAAACCTACGCCAATATAAAAAGACATTTTTCTATTCAATTCTAACTTTAAAGAAGTATGTGTGTAGAACAAAAATAGAAAACTAAATAAAACGAATGCACTACTATGTGTTAAGCCCCGCGTGAAGTAAACGCTTGAATAACCACAACGGCTAACCTCCCCAGTACTCTTCAACACGACAGAACATAATTAAAACACTTTTTTTAATTCAATGTTCAGTCAGTTTTTGCAGTAATATCCTGTGTTCTATTTCTTATGAACTCGACATAGTAAAATAACTTCGAGTTACTGTGTTCTCCTACACACATTTAATGTTTAAAACTCAAGTAATTTTTTTTTTAATATAGTATGCTATCTTCTATTATGTGAGATCAATATGCAGCTATATTGCAGCGAATTCATAAGAAGATTCTCTTTCAATTAACAAATATCTGTATGCTCGCAACATCAAAAGTAATAAAATATTGAATAGCTGAATTAATTATCAAATGAGACAAGACAAGAAGAAATCGATGTGATTTGAATATTTCTGTGTATACGGCGAGATGTTTCGAGGTGGTAAGCCACACACTATCCCGTTTCCTCCAAACTGAAAACCAAGTAAAAACATTTTTTTTTCAATTTCTTCTGGATCGGTTTCCACTAGTTGAGAAATCAGATTTACCTTATTCAACAAAATACGTATCAAATTTTCCACGTAGCAAAGCTATAGTTTCACAGATAACCATAACCGTTAGGTCCAACCGCTTGCGGTTTCCGATACATGTAGCCTGTAATTGACAAATTAAGAAGCACATAATTTCTCGCATTATATCTATTGGAATTCACATCAAACTATGGTTTATATTTTAGACTCAAAAAAGCTGTTACGACAGTTTCAAAATAGTATTTTATTTAAAACCAATCTTTAATAAAGAAACCGCTGCGCGATGTCGCAATAATCTCTCGACCAATCACGGTGTTCCCTCAACCAATTACAATGACACGATGTCATGTCGATATGATCGAGTGAGATACATTCTAAACCCCCCAGGGCCAGTAGAATGTAACTCACTAAATCGTATCGACATCGTATCGTCTCGCTTGTGATTAGTAGAGAAACCGACGTGTGATGTCGCAATTATCTCTCGGCCAATCACGGTGATCTCTCAACGAATCACAATGACACGATGCGATATCGATACGATTTAGTGAGATACATAGTGCTTAAAGAACTACAAGATCGAACTCTCTAGCGCTGCTCGAAGCGACGGAGCGTAATTAAAACACTTTTTCCACTTAATGTTCACTTTTTTTCCAGCAATATCCTGTGTCCTACTTCTTCTTATGGATCCGACATTGGAAAATAAAACTGGCGGCGACCCACTCCCCTTTGTTTACTGACCACGCTCCAAGCTCATTTTAATTTCTCACGATATTTTCTCCGTTATTATCCTAGACGACAAGAAAAGTTGAGCGCCTCATTGTCTTTACCGATGCTCGCTTTTACACGCTCCATCCGCTGACTGAATAAAAATTTCTTTTGTATTAGAATCACTAAGATTACTACAATTTCTATCGCGATTTATATTGTCACTGTTCCGGCTAGGGTTGGCCACTGCGGAAACGCTCATTTCTTCCAGAATATTCGTACTAAGCTCGAACACTTCATTTTTATAGCGAAATAAAATTTTACTGTGCTAGTTTGGAATACTGATTTTTATTGGCAAATATTCTTATTGGGATAATTGTATATCGCTATTCAAATGATTGAGTTATTTTTATTGGAAATACGAAAATTCGTTGTTCTGAAACCACAACGGTTTTAGTAAATGTTTATTAAGACAATGAAGATATATGAATCGAACATGAAGTTGTTTTAATATTTTTTTAGTAAAATTTTTGATACCTATGCGACGTTTTTTCTGTTTTTTATGTAAAGCAATATTTGTTTTCACAACAACCCGGTATTTCTGTCTTAGCAGTTCTAAGTTTAAGTGATATAAACTATTATACACGTAATACCTACACTAGCATACTTATAAGAAAAAAAAATATTCTGTTTTTTTTTTTAAAGCATAATATAAAATTTCAAAACTTATGTAGAATCGATAAGTCGTTATTAATTTAGGTTAGTCGAGAATTGAAATATAACTTTTTCTTTATTTTGTCTTTAATTTCATGTCCGCCCGTTAGGGCAGAGAACTGTTCTATTTGAGGCTGCAAGCTTCATTCAATCCAGATGCGTTGAACCTTTTAGGCTTCCGCAATAACAGTGCATCGCCATGTACGTTTCGGGCAGTTGCGCTTATTTTCCAAGGATTCAGCAGTATTTTTTATTTTTTGTTATACTTCTTTTTTATTGTGTATGGTGGCAGACAAGCCTGATGGTAAATGGTAACTGTCGCTCATGGACTCGAACTATACCGAGACTACTGTTAAGCCGCTGCTCACTAATTCATTTCACATATATGAAATGAACGAATTAACGGCTATCTCCTGCTACAACCAATACCTACACACTGATGTGCTTCATGGCCGGTCACATAGGAGACGATGGTAACAACCCGGTCAGGCCCGATAGCAAGTAAGTACTCCCACTTGATACCCAGTCCTACCACCAGTAATGCAATGGGTGATAACTGCTTACTTTTCTTAGTCGCCTCGTACGACACTGGAGGGAAAGAATGGGGTGGTACTACATGTGTCACCACCCCATTCTTAGTTTGTCACCACACGGACTGACTTTCAAGCAAAAATCGTTGCATCGTCTTAAATAGTTTTAAGCACTATAATTATGTATACAAATATTATAGTAGAACAATTTGCACAGTAAATTGTGTATGGCATTATTCACGAAGACTCAGATGAGCTGAAAACGCGAATTATAAAATTCTTAAAACCGACATCATTTGCTGAAAGCAGCCTGAGGTTATTTAAAAGCCCAGCGTAAATATCATATATTATGAAAACGTGCTCTATTGCAAAGAATTTGCGGTCAAACGGCCTATTTTGGCCGAGACTGATTTGGGCCCCGAGGGAATTTTTCCGTTTCAATAATTATCCTCATTCTGGAACCAAATTAGGAAACGCTATAAAAATGTTTTCTTTATTGACTTAACCTTAGAAAATACTATAATAAGTCGCATTTTTTTAATTAATACAATATGAATATTTTTAAGACTTGTTATGTATAGTATATTTATCTCCGCTGACACCAATGATAGGCTAGTAGTTTCTATGGTATATAAATGTCGTACTCAATTATTGTTTAAGTTCAATTTTACAAAGAACCCATCCAAGCATTAGAGGAAATTATTTATTGAGAACATTACAAAAAACCTTAATGTGTTTTGTTGTTTTATTGTATGTTTGTACACAGAACGCATGCATCAAAAATATATATTTGTTTGTTTGGTATCTACATTTTTAAAATTACTGAACGGGGTTTATTCAGCTTTTATAAATACATAGAACTTGTTTCATCAAATGGGAAGTCATTTTATGGTGTTTATAAACGACATTCCATTCAAGAAAAAGTGATACTTTATTGAACATTTACAATAGAATAATATAATATGTATACACAAAAATATCATTATACATTTTTGTTGCTGGGACCTGAACAAGTCACTTTTTTCTGTCCTGTGATTATTACACGAACATAGGAGCAGGTCATCACATACCAGCGAGTAGCAATGGCAGTATATTTTATCCATTTAAAACAACATTGAATTGCGGTAACCACGGTGTCTGAGGAATGGCAATTTAAGAGCTTGTGAAAACTTATAAAAGTAATACCTACACAAAATATTTAGTACAACATTATAATCTCTAACACAGTTATATGTAAACCCATCTATTTTCAGTGAACAATAAACGAGACAGAATGTAGAATATGATTCACTGTTGGTAAACTTTCGCACCAAGTGAAATCTACCGCTTGTTGCTAGGTCCAAATAAGTAGGTACCACCATCTTTGTAACAGTCGAGAAACATGTCAATGTTTTTCGGTAGCCAAAGATAGCCATTTTGATTCCCACTCCACTCAAGCGTAGTCCAATCTACCAATCTTCAAGGTGGACAGCGGCTTGGTTTGTGCTCCTGGTATTCCAAAGTCCATGCGCAACCGCTATGACAGCATCAGGCGACCAGTAACACCTCTGCCATTGTAAGCAGTTTAAAAAAAATGCTCAATTGGTGAATGTGGTAGAGCCTTGCTTATCTCAGCATAAATAGGCCGGCTTGATCGTGGAAGTACCATCCTCTCACAAAAGATCAGCGTGTAACAACGGTAGTTACGCCTACCATTGTGTTTCGTATGATAAGTAAGAGCGCTGGAGGCCCCAATTCCCTCCCTATCCTCTCCTTATTATATTTCCTATCCTATCCTTCCCACCACTTATGCTAAGTATACCTAGGTATTAAATATTTTAATTTAATATAGTATAATACCAGCCATTCTTGCCTGAAACACAGGATCACCTAGTTCAGGTACAACTCTAATTCTGTACTAATTTAAGAACATCCCTCTATGTACACATTATTGTAACAAAATGATTTAATTGAATAAAATTGTTATTATTCTCTTTATTAATTTTCAAATATCATATTTTATATAATTTTAAACAGATTATAAAAGAAAACAAACACACACTCAAATACACTATTACAAAAACATTCACAACAAAACAAATTTATTATTATTATTTTTATCCTTAGTATCCTACCTATCCTCTCCTTGTTATCCTTCCTATCCACCTTATATCCCTTTGCTTGGAGATTGCGATTCGCGAGAGATGCCTCTAGTGTGGCTAGCGTCTATAGGCTACAGTAACCGCTTACCATCAGGTGGGTCGTATGCTTGTTCGCAACACATGTAGTATAATAAAAAAATACCTAAAAATACCTACTGTAAGCAAACCTATATTAGCTCTATAAATACGTATTCTAACAATAACGTGAGTATTTACACACCTGCAAATTAAAAGACTCAATGAAAATCTAACATAAATTTCGAAAGCTAATCGAACTGCGGGTCATAACAAATATGGCTACGCAATATACCCGCAACTCACAGCTAATCAATTTCAAACCTTATTAAAAGAAGATAAGGCTGTTACTGTGACGGCTCTTTAGCTCGAAAACACTCTATTCTTTAAACAACAACAGGAAACTTTTGAAGTACTTTAAGTACATGTATTTATTTAAAACTTTGTTTTACTTTGCATTATTTTGAAGACTGGTTATTTTTAAAAGAATTAACAATGGCAGATTACATATTTTGTCTAAATTAAATAGAAACATGAGCCTCAATAGCAATAAATTCCTCAGTTTTCTGTTAGCGTATCACTAAGTAGCTAGAACACAACGTGCGTTGTTTAAAAGCATGGTTAAATATGTATTTGTGGGCACAGTTTTGCACTAAATACTTTGCAGAAGCACATGTAACAGTCTGAAGCTGCTGTCTATCACGAAAATCTACCAAAAAGTTCGTTAAGAAATAAGAGAGGTTAGCATAACCTATTTTCTATTAGATTCAACCTTGAGAATTTATAAAAAAAACTATCCCGTCGGAATTCATGGCACAACTTTGGTAAAAGATCTTGTGAACCTCAATAACAACATAAATAACAAAAGTATACGATTCACTTCGGGGTTAGGTGAGAAAATTACTTTATTTAAATTAGTTATAACTGGCATGGAACAATGGCAAGTGAACATAGCAAAACAGAGATATTAGTTTATTATTAATGCATATCACTTTTTCAAACTTAATATTATATACACCGTGGTCATAATTATGGTTTAAGTATTGATCACGCAAGCCGGAGACCGAGGCTTCAAATTAACTATTAAGAACTACTTTTTGTGATTAAAAAAATATTCAAATTTAAAATAACTTTAATGGACTTTTCTGCAACTGACTGTTAATCCTTTACATTTATGTGTTTCTTTCTTTATCGTGACGCATTTTCGGTTCATCGAGTTTCAAATCACAACGATTCTAAAGAAGTTTCACTTCAAAAAATTTTAGCTACATGATCCGTATTATCACCTGACAACAAACCTGAAGAACACGAAATAATCCACCCAGAACTAAAATAAAAACAAGAGAATGTTTTCCAAGGAAAATTGATGATTTCGTTCATGACTTAACGCGTACGTAAAGCCATAGGTCCTGCACCCGATCTTTCTCTGGTCGTGTTGGAATGCCGTTCCATCGGACTAAGTGAGTGAGGAAACAGAGAATGCACTCGTGCACTATAGTGCAAAGATTCCGTTACAAAGGAAATATATATCTGCTGCGTAATTATTAGCTAGTGTCCATTAACACTTCCCAAATCCTCCAAAATCGATTTGGAGAGATCATCAATATTTATTTGAAAGTTTTCCTTTCTTGTTTTTATTTTAAGTCTGGGAGAATGATTATTTTATAAGATCATCATAATCATCACCAACAGTAAACAGATCATCATCGAAGTAGTATGCAACCTTAGAGATAAAGCAAAAAACTATTCATCTTTATACATAGAATGTAGGTGGTATTAAAATATCGGCGGTATTAACGCTGTTCTACTTTTTTAATTTTATCCGTATATATTTTACCACAAATACAGCAAATAGGATCCCATTGCATGATATTAGGTGATTTGGCAACCCACTAGCAGACGAGTTCACGTCCAAAGTGCGCTTGAGCTAAAATACGATAGGAATGGCTGGAAAAACTCACAATATATTTTTATTATACTTTTTGTTTTTGCAGCTCGATTTTCTTTAAAGTTCACAGATATATTTCAAATATATTTAGGTACGTTATGAAAACCACACACAAAATTCACCATATTTCACTATATTACATTATTTATTTACCTGATCATTTTACAGCAGTGAGTAAGTATTTATATGTGTTTAACCATCCATCAGCCTTTCGACGTCCACTGCTAGACGTCCGGCGGCTTTGACCGGGTCATCGGTCCATCTGGTGGGGGGCCGTCCTACGCTGTGCTATCGGATACATAGTCGCCACTCGAGAACCTTTCTTACCTAACGGTTGTCGGTTCGTCGAGCGATATGGCCTGCCCATTGCCACTTCAGCATGGCAACCTGGCGGGCTATGTCAGTCACTCTGGTTCTCCTACGGATCTCCGTATTACGGATTACATACACGTAGGGAAATACCAAGCATAGCCCGCTCCATGGCCCGCTGAGCGACTTTGAGCCTTGAAACGAGGCCAACATTCAGAGACTAAGTCTCTGTTCCATATGTGGTCACTGGTAACACACACTTGTCGTAGACCTTCGTTTTCAGACACTGCGGAATATTGGACGAGAAGATCTTCCTTAGCTTCCCGGACGCTGCCCAGCCGAGTTGGATTCGTCGATTGACCTCTTTCTCAAAGTTGTGCCTACCTAACTGGACTGTTTATCCCAGGTAGACATAGTGGTCGACAACTCCGAGAAGCGCACTCCCGACTAGGACCGGTGCTGAAATGACATAGACATTAGACATGACTTTTGTCTTGTCCATGTTCATTTTGAGACCCACTAGTTAGATAACCCTGCTGAGATCATTGAGCATGGTGCCAAGGTCCTGCAGCGATTCTGCCATGACTACGATATCGACGGCATATCGAAGATGAGTGATGTATTCACCATTGATATTGAAGCCGAATCTGGTCCAGTCCAAGAGCTTGAGTACATCTTCCAATGCAGCGGTGAAGAGTTTCGGGGACATAACGTCTGCCTGTGTAACATCTCTCTGCAGTTGGATAGGGTTTGTACTCTTGTCCTAAATAATACGGACTGACATGGTGGCGTTTCTATACAAGCACTTCAGCACTTATACCGATGTACCGATAGTCAATTTGGCACAGCTGAAGGGACCGCAGCACCGCCCAAGTTTCGATCGAATCGAAGGCTTTCTCATAGTCCACAAACGCCAGACACAGAGGCCGATTATATTCCTCGGTTTTCTGTATAATCTAGCGTAGCATATGGATGTGGTCTATGGTACTATAGCCTTTTCGGATACTGGCTTGTTCGGGAATACGGGGCTGGAAGTCGTCAAGCCTGCGCGTAAGTCGATTTGTAATGACACTCGAAAACAACTTATAGTCGTGGCTCAAGGGCGAGATGGGTCTATAATTCTTCTTTTTTTTTCTTTTTTGTATGTATTATCAGATCGAAAATACATTATACCATTTATCTTGTAGATATCGATAAAGATATTTATTAAGTTATATTTTAAGTAAACATTCTAACAAGATAGAAAAAAGTAGCTCGAATCCAAAATAAAAACTCATCTGAAATCTAATCACCATTTCCAGGAAAAGTTCAGCAAGCTCCTTTAATTAACTATAAATGTGTGTGTGTGTATTCCGGAATATGGCAACACTAAGTGAAATATGCGGAGCAATATACGTGTAGCATCATTGCTAACGGGTAATCTGAGATTAATATTTAATTTAAATTGAAAATGGGATATAAAACGAAAACAAGCCCCAATGGGAATTATTTTAATGAAACATAAGTATCAATAACGTAACATTTTAACAAAACAGTTGTATATTTTTATTGAATCTACAATGATTAACCCTTAATTGGGCGCACCTTAAAAGTAGCATAAGTGGTCGCGTGGGGTGAGAAGCACCCCACAACTAGTTTATTAAAATGAAAAGAAATCAATGCAAAATTAGACTTTAATTAATGAAAATATTCGAATTACATATTAATCAATATTTAAATAATAATATGGTTAATATTTTTTTAAACAGTAAAGAATAAATTTTATAAATACTAGTTTAGATTATTTCCAGTTGACATAAAACATTGCAAGACAGACTACAACCATATGATCATTTTGGCAGACTACAATCATATGATCATCACACACGTGCTTATGACACCTAAAGCATTCAGTTTTAAAGATATCTAAAAGAAATGTAAAGTGGATATTGGGTGTCACTATTAGGTGACTGCGATAGCTTAGTGGTTCAGAGCATTTCCCCGTATTAGATGGAATGCAGGTTTGAATCCTGCATGCAGTAAGGTTCTCTTTTTTCAATTTCACAAATCATTTGTCCACCCAGTCTTTGTTTTAGACCATAAATAACAAAGTTGGCAATTATTCACCTGCACGGAATTTAGTCTACACAAATATTCAACAGTCTGGGGTGTCGTGCACCCCAAACGTGCTCTCCAAGCCCAACCGTTGACGATCTAACACCGTTCGCGACTAAATTGTAAACGTCAAACGTGCTTACGAAGCTATCTAGAAAACCAGCGTCCTAAATTAATATTTTAAGAAGTTCTTAGCCTGGAAACTTGTGCTGGGGTGTATGACAACCCACGTGCCCTATTAAGGGTTAACTAAGAAAACATTAGGTTTTTAATTATATTTCGGTAAAGAAAATAAAGAAACTTTCAATATCATCACAGGAGAGCGAGTTACAGTAGCTTAATTTACGTTTGAGGAATCCTACAAAATAATGAGACACACGCAAATATAAAGGTTATGATGTTAATTATAAAGTATAGAGCAAAAAATATTCAACACTATTTCCGCCTTTAACATTCACTGAACTAACGAGAACATTAATAGTACATTTTTAAAGGTTAATATGGTAAAACAATGAAAATCTAAAGTGACCAAAATGTGTTCGGAAATTACGCAAAACATTAATAACATTTGTGTTATCCCATACAATGGTCTTATCTTCATCGGTTCCTTGAAGACAGCTTTATAATACGACCTAAGGGTAGTAATATACACCTTGCTGCTGCCGTGAAAATATAGCAACACTATCGTTTTGGTATTTGAGTGTGATGAATTCAATTATAGTAATGAGAATAAACTATATACTTTTTTTTTCTTTTTTATTGCATGTAATGGCACGAGCCACGGTCCATCTGATGGTAAATGATAACCGTCACCCATGGACTCGACTATACCGAGAGTATTGTCAAGCCGCTGCTCACCAATTCATTTCACAGATATGAAATTTAATATAAACGCCTATCTCCTGCTACAGCCAAAACGCAACGATGTGCTTCATGGCCGGTCACACGGGAGATGGTGGTACCAACCCGCTCGGGCCCGATACCAAGTGAGTACTCCCACTTGGTACCCAGCCCTACCACCAGTCATGCAATGGATGATAATTGCTTACTTCCATTAGTCACCTCATACGACACCCGTGGAAAAGAATGGGGTGGTGACACTTGTATTCTTAGTCCGTCACCACACGGACAAATATATTTTTTTAACTTATGTGAATTTGTTATTTTGTTGCCTTTATTGTCTGTATAAAAACACATTTATGTAAACAATAACCGCGTTTAAATATAGTACGACATCTAGACAAGAGAATAATTCTTGAATAGCATGAACTGACTAAATAAATATGAAGGAAACGGATATAAATTACAAGAAATTAAAAGTACTAATATAAGAATATTATTATGATACATAAATTATTATTGTATATTAATAGCGAAAACGCATATTATATCATACTCGATAATAAATAGTATTATTCGGTATAGCTATTATGGACATGGATGATACAGGTTTTCTCATGCATTCCATTACCAGATCATAACCAAGTTAAATAGTTTAATTACTTGTAGCCCCAGTACTAAAGCAACTGATTAATACATTTTATAATAATAATTATAGCAATACGAATTCGAGATCATATCGTCAAAATTTCTCTGCAATTTTTTGAATTTTAATATTTTCTATTGGCTTCCATTATCAATTCAGATGAGTTTCATAATATATTTACGAAACCTCTTTGGAGGTATCATCTTTTTATTAAAATGATAACGATACGTTATAATTGTATTGCAAAGTAAATAAATATTGCAATTACTATTTGCCTTTGCATTCTATAAAATACACAGCTTATTTTATTTAGAACTCCGTATTACCGTTATATTGCTATAATTTATATTATAGCTTGGAACAGAACTGTGCTACCAACTTAAGGTGAGGTGAGGCGAATGAATGCCCATTGAGCTATTGTCAATGTGAATCTATACTATTGTAAAACGAGGATTTTGGCCTGTGTACTCAAGATACGAGGGTACGTGATAGATTAATTAAGTTGAACTTACGCTTGGAGTTAATTTATAGGTCACCAATAATAAGGAAGTGTCTGAATTATGTTTTTTTTAAATTGCCCTGATTTTAGGGACGTACATTCTTGGGTTATTAAAAATGTTTGAAAATAACAGTCACGAGCAGGATTTGAACCTGCATCTCCTTGAATACCGTCTCAGATGCTTTAACAAAAAAAAAGTGATACCTGCGCCATCTGTCGGAAGTTTTTACAGACGTTATACCGACCAAGTAATCTTAATTTTACATTTAAATTTTTTACCAAATAATGACGCCGCCCTATAAATAATTTGATATTTTTTATATATTTTGTTATCATTTAAAATGCTTAACCATATAAATTAACACAAAGTTAAACACAAAGTGAAAAATGTGAAATCGAAAATAACAGTCAGGAGCAGGATTTGAACCTGCATCTTCTGGATACTGTCCAGATGCTTTACCAATTCAGCCATCCTGACAATTGCTCCTGACTGCTAATTTCGATAACACATCATACTTAACGTCTTTGGGTGACGCCTGCGCCATCTGTCGGAAGTATTTTCATACATTATACCGACCAGGTAAACTTAATTTTACAATTAAGATGTGAAAGTGTTAAAATGTGTAATCGAAAACAACAGTCACGAGCAGGATTTGAACTGCATCTCCTAGAATACCGTTCCAGATGCTTTGCCTATTCAGCTTGCTAAAAAAACAATTAAAAAATATTAAAATATTAAAAAATTACCATCTATGAGGCAGTGATTTTTCACTGCAGTTATGTAACCTAATCTCTAATTACGAGAGCACAAAATAATGGAAGCAATTCACTATAGTAATAAAGGATATCCATAAGATGGTTATTACTTCATACCACGTTGTTCCACCAACACCCGACCTGGATCTAATAAACACGTATTATATACGATGAAGGTGTTACAGTAATCGTTTCAACCGAATCGAATGCAATTTACAGTCGATTTAGCTCGCCTATTATATCGTTTTACAATACGGATTCGATTATTACCGATATCAACAGACGAATGTGTGATTGGTACTGTAATATTGATACAATAAACCTGTTTATTTTAGCTGGGTTTATGAGGGCCCCTCTCGCATTTTGTTTACGATAGCGCGCGGTTTAAAATTGTAATCATTTTGATACATTCAAATTCGATACTCGTGTAATACATGTGGATTTATCTCATAATTATTAGGAAAACCGTTGAAATAATTTGACGAAAATCTTAAAAATACGTATGTCATAAAGTAAAAGTTTTAGTTTTCAAGAACTAATTTCCACTGGCGATTATATAATACTATATAGGTACATATGATAAAGTAGCATAGAATATAGGTAATTAGTATTATTGTTACTAACATAAATATGACTCTTGGCTACTTGAAATATTTTTATCATAATAATAAATCATGATCACAGAACAATTTATACCAACGGATCATGATGACGATTGACGGGCCTCGTGGCGTAGTCGGCAGTGTAACCGACTTCCGTGCATGAGGCCGTGGTTTCGATTCCCACTCTAGACAATTATTTTTGTGATGAACACAGATATTTGTACTGCGTCTGGGTGTTTTCTATCTATTATATGTATGTATTTACAAAAAAAAGTAGTATATGTATTATATCCGTAATCTGGTACCCACAGCACAAGCGTTAAGCTTAGTTTGAGACCAGAGGCGTTGTGTGAAAATGTCCAGGAATATTTATTTATTTATTTATGATACCTATATTTTAAATTAATATTTCTTTTGGCGTCTTTGAGAAAGATCAAAGTGTATTTTATCTTCTTGCATTATTTTAGACTATAACCTCTTTCAAGGAATTGTTTAGCAAACAGGTACGTTATATGTTTTATATAATATATACTAGTGAAACTAACAGACGTTGTCCTGTCCAAACATTGGCGTTTCGTTTGGATTCGTTAGACAGGTATATCTTTTTACATTAGAAAAAAATTAAGAAAAAGATCCTGAAATCCTGTCGTGGCGCCATCTACCAGGTCCAAATGTGAATCTAAATCAGCACGATACTTACTCAAACATTCACAAATAAATAGAAGAAAAAGTAATGAAATCCTATTGTGGCGCCACCTACCGGGTCCAAATGTGAATCTAAACCATCCAGGGCGCCACCCAAACGCATACAAAAAAAATTTATTCAAATCGGTCCAGCTGTTTAGGAGGAGTTCAGTGACATACACACGTACAGTAGAATTATATATATAAAGATGTAGATGTAGAGATAGAGGACTAGGAGAGCCGAGAGGTATATCTTCAGGATTTGAAGTTCCCATTTAATTGGGATAAAGATTATTGTATAAACAACTAATACATAAGGTTGTATTAAACTGTTATTTACACACTATAAAACAAAACACAATACAAATATTAATTCAAATCAGTACAGTTGTGTAAGCGAAGTTTTCAATCCTAACGAGTCAACCATGCGAGATTTTGAGGAAGAAGTGGAGAGTGTGCTCTCCAGTGATCAACAACTATCACTACCACTGACTTGCATTACTCGCAATGAATTGAAAAGATCGATTAAGAATTTAGATAACAAAAAAGCGCCTGGCTTTGACCTTATAACGGGAGAAGTTCTTAAACATTTGCCAAGAAAGACTGTAGTATTTTTAACGATGTTATTCAACGCCATTCTAAGAGTACAGTACTATCCAAGACTTTGGAAGATCTCGAAGATATGCATGATTGCAAAACCTGGTAAATCGCCTACTGAACCAAGCTCATATAGACCTATAAGCTTACTTCCTGTAATATCGAAGGTGTTTGAAAAATTGCTGTTACACAGACTAAAACCTGTTTTGGAAGAAAACAAGATCATCCCGGACCATCAGTTTGGTTTTAGAGAAAAGCATGCAACTGTAGAGCAAGTTCACAGAGTGATCCAAACAATTAGACAATCGCTTGAGAAAAAAGAGTACTGTTCTGCTGCGTTCATTGATATACAACAAGCATTTGACAGAGTTTGGCACAAGGGTCTACTTTACAAGTTGAAAACACTACTACCGAACACATTCTTCATGATAATAACATCATATTTAGAACAAAGAAGTTGTCAAGTGAAATATGGCGAAGACTACTCTAACCTATATACCATTAAAGCCTCAGTACCCCAGGGATCGGTGCTAGGCCCAGTGTTATACTCTATATATACGGCAGATTTGCCTGAGACACCTGGAGTGGTAACCGCAACATATGCAAACGACACTGTATGCTTAGCTAGCGACACGAACCTAAACAAAGCGTCTGACAAGCTCCAAACTTAGCTGGACAAAATAGATGTGTGGCTACAAAAATGGAGAATAAAGCCTAGCATCACCAAATCAACTCAAGTGACATTCACGTTGCGAAAAGGGGTCTGTGCTCCCGTCTGCATGGAAGGCGAAACTCTCCCAACAAACAACACCGTTAAATACCTGGGCCTGCACCTGGATAGAGGACTAACCTGGAAAAACCATATAAAAGCTAAGAGAATAGAAGCAAACCTACAACTTAGGAATTTCTCCTGGTTATTAGGCCGTCAATCTCGACTTTCACCCAGCAAAAAATTGCTTGTATTTAAGACAATCATAAAACCAATCTGGACATATGGAATAGAATTATGGGGAGCTGCTAGTAACTCCAATCTGGAGATACTGCAGAGATTCTAGAATATAGCTCTAAGAACGATATCTAGCGCACACTGGTTTGTGAAAAATGCAGAAATACACGAATTCCTCGAAATGCCGACTGTCAAGGAAGAGGTCGCAAACTACAGTGCAAAATTTGAGGCGCCTAAAGAGGTGGCACATACTAGCACTTGATCGTAGAAAATAATGTTGCTATGAGATTATATTACTTTGGCGCTATTAATTGTATCTGATAAAGGCTGCAGAGCCGATCGCAGATATTAAAAGGAAAAAAAAGAAAAAAGAAACATCAGTACAGTTAGTCGAACGAACCTTTACGGTTACAGTTCGTACAGCGGCGTAAGCCATCCAAAGCAAAGAGTATTACTCGCTATTAATCGAACAAACCTTGATACCAAAACACTAAAATATAATAGATCTAATAAGACTTATATTATAAAGTATTCAAATAATACAAGAATATTTATCGTAATGGATATTTCACAAAGTAAATGATTTAAAATCAAACAAACATGTCATCAATTGTTTTGAACAAAACTATCATTACAAATATCAAATTGCCAAAATCAATTAGTGCGTACACAGCACGGAGTACAGAAAAATAGGTACACAGAGTACTCAATAAATTATTTTCCGATTTATAAAACAATAATTTATAGTAAAATCACTTATGTTAATTATTGATTGATTACCCACAATTTTAATTGACAACCAACTTCGACGTATATTATTTAGAGTGTAATGAAGTTGCACGCGCCAACGTAATTTGTTATATTATTATCGTAACACCTAATAATTTTAATATTCGTATGGCGACGGGCACTAGAAGTTGGTGTCCAAGGAGGACGACAAATTAAAATAAAAAGGTAGTGTTATAAACAAAATAAAAATTATAAAAGGAGAAAAAATAAATTTAGAAAACGTTCCTCAATTCTTCAATAATTATTTGTCCAACCACTGTATCAATATAAGTATTTATAACAAGACAAACCGAAAAGGATCATAGAGTACTGTGATTAATCGACTTAGAACTTCCAAACTTATGAGGCTCTTAGAAGCAGTCTTATGTCGCATCTTTATAAGCTGTGTTTATAATAATTCTTACGTGTATACTCTCTAACAAGGTTTACGAGAAGAGTCTTTATTTGTGATTTTTTCTAATATCAATAATTATGTTACGCTGGAATATTATCAATCAAGAATATAGTAGTATATTATATAATTTCTACGGCAGAGCGTCTACCTGATGGGAAGCCGTCCAATAAATTATAAAGAGAGCATAGAGACTAAAAGGGGTTTATTAAAAAAAATACACGGGTCTTTACAAAGTACACTTAGACTCAGAACAACCATTATTTTGTGGATCACACAAAGAGTTAACGTGTGTGGGAATCACCCACAACACTTAGGCGGGAGACCGGCATCTAAACCACTCTTTTTAATAATCAGTCAGAAAATACCTATAGTTTTTTCTCGTTCTAGTAGTATATTTGCTCAGGAAATCTATAGACTAATACCAAACTATAAGCCTTTAAAGTGAAGAAGTCAACAAGTAACTTAAAGCAAGCAGAAAAGCTGTCCTGATAATGCAACTTTATTTAAATCACACTTAACACCAGGGGCGTCCGGGGGCGGTTGTGCGGTTAGGTACATTTTTTCCCGGCTTACTAAAAGAAGGGGGATTTTTATGATGGTCTACGTCTTTGTCTTCTATATTTCAATTAAATAAATAAAAAAAATCATCATTGACACTAGGGCAGCACTAGAGCTTAATATCATTATAGCAATACTCGGCCCCACGTTTATTATTGATTATTGCAACAATTAAGGTCATTAAACCTTAGTAAGGTCCGCCACATAACGAAATAACAAAGTGTGGGAAAGTTTTTAGATGTTTTGAACATATCCAGTTTTAGAAAAATATAACGTTGAAGCCTGTTTTTCAGACCAACGACTCTGGATATTGAATTCGGAAACTTTGGCGATACTAACTTTATCCACTTATTGGCTAAAGTTATGTAGCGAATTGGATGCTTTTACGGAAACATGTTCGGGTATAGATATTAAACATGCTTCCGTATGTACACCAATATAATAATCACACACTACTCTCTTCTATTAAACTTACTCCCAGGAAAAGAGAAGGTTAAGCAAATTGTAGATATCACCAACTATCAATCTGGACTGAGCGCCTCCATACAATTACGAGTATATAGAGAAACGTGAGTCTGTAAATCGAAGTTATTTTTTAAATACGGAAGACAAGAAGCATGGTAATAGAATATAAAAAAAAAACCGTTTTAATTCTGTCTGTTTATTAGAGTGCATCCTTTGTTTATATAAGGTATATAACCAAAGAGTAAATAAATCTGAAATATTCGTAAATATTCGTACTGAGTGGGTTTTAATATGGTTTCAAAGGGCAGATAGAACTTGGCTTGGAGCAAATCTTTTTTTGCTTTTGCTGTGTCTTTTTTTTTAATTCACGTTAACTTAAGAAGAAACTCGTATTCTATACAATCTCCCATCTGACGGTACGTGGTAATATTTTTTTATTGGTATATGATGGCAAACGAGCCACGGCCCACCTGATGATAAGCAGTTATCGTCACTCATGGACTTATCTACACCGAGAGTATTGTCAATTCACTGCGCACTATATCATTTCTCAAATATAAAATGAAATAATAAATGGCTATCTTCTGCTACAGCCAAAAGATGGTGATACCGACCCGTTCGGGCCTGATAGCAAGTGAGTACTCTCACTAGGTACCCAGTCCTACCACCAGTACTACCAAAAAGCTGCTCGCCATTTCATTTTTCTAATGAGAAATTAATCAATGAAGTTTTTCTGTTTGTATCTTGTGATTATCTTAGGTGATCGTCCTCTTTCAAGGAATTATTTAGAAAACAGGTACGTTATGTTTTTTAGATCAAATAAAGATTTTTTTTTATCGCTAATAATGGTTTTATTGTATCAATCTCATTACATTTATTGTAAACCCCTATATCGTTTTGCCGAAAATTTTCTCTTTGTGCAATTGACTGATAAGTATACCTAAAAAATCTTATTTCACGAGCCCCTACATAAAAATAATACCGTAAAAGTTAATGTGATTATCTGATTGTATCCGATTATATCAGGCAGTTACAATATCGTTGCTTTTTATTATCAATAACTTTATTTTAGAAGATGTACTAATGCAGCAATGGATGTTGGCTGACCCGTTAATATCGTAAGAAGGGATTGTACCATATTGTGAAGCAATCAAATTGGCCTTGCCAAAGATAAAGTGAAATAGAAAGAAAACTGTTTGTCGCAGTAAAAATTGACAACATGATCTTATTGACACATAAATTAGATTTTGCTAAGTGTTTAATTTTTTATGTTCATATGAAGCTAATTTATCATCCTCAAAATCGCGTTTCCTAAGTATTGAAACCAGACGGTGTATTCTGTCTGTCTGACTAATTATTTATTATATATATGTCAGAGAGCGTCATCAGGTGCATCGAGACAAACAAGCACAGGTGCGCGCAGCTGCAAGAACACGTGCGCGCAGGTACAAATACACATGCAAGCCATTTGGCCGCCCCACCACTTGACTTATTTTGTTATTGTCTGTCGTAGAGATATAAAGGCGGACGGTCGGTACTTTTTCGGGTTAAGAGCCCTCTGTGCTCACCAATTGTCCGGGTAAGGTTGTCATAGTCATCTGAGGCTAACAACCAAAGGCACACACAAAAAAAAAACAAAAAAAAAACGGCGAAAAAGCATTCATTCGTGAGACACGAGAATGAACGGTCGTCACCACTTTACGCTTTATAGTCCATCTAGATCTTTGAATACTTTGCTATCTATGCTAACTGTTTACGTGAGCCAGTAAATACACAGAAACTGTTAAGTCCATGTGTTATTTTGATTTGAACATGATGTCCATGTGTAACCATCCTGATAGTGACACCCCTCCGTTTCGTTCTAAGCTCTGACATATATATTAAAATAGTGCCTATTCATACAAGTAAATAAATTTTAAGTGTCTGTTTGTAATGTCTAAATAATAGCTTTTAGGCACTATATACCTTACCTACAATAAGATACCAATTTTAAAGTTTTTGCCCGTCTGTCTGGTTTTGTATACTACTTGAATGGCAAACACCTGACCACGCCGAAGGCCCAAGCCCCCTCCCTATTCTCTCCTTATTATTTTTTTTTAGCATCCTACCTATCATTTCCTTAATATTCTTCCTATCCACCCTTTCCTCGGCGATGGCGACGCGCGAGTGATTCCTCTGGTATTGCTAGCGTCTATAAACTACAGTACTCGTTCCCATCAGGTGGGACGCATGCTTGTTTGCCACCCTAATAATATAAGAAAGTAATTATTTTAATTACTTTCTTTTATTTTTAGTATCTTTCTTATTTAAATCCATGTGGGGCGGGCACCAAGAATATCTCCACTCCGTCTCTTCCTATGGGAGTCGTAAAAGCCGACTAAGGCATTACCGGGGGCCGGGCAGCAGCGTTCCCCTGTGTACTAAAAACGTCCACTGCGATCGCCAACCCGCCTGCCAAGCGTGGCGATTATGGTAAAACCCCCATTTTGAGGAGGCCTATGTCCAGAAGTGGACTATCAAAGGCTGATGGATGGATGGATGAATTATTTTAAATGAGCATTTATATCTGCTGGATACTTAAGAATATTTATTACACCCGAAAAAAGACGTAAACAACTATGTTCCAAAATCAATTTTAGTGTTCACTTATAAGCAAATAAATAAGAGATGCTTCGTAAAAATATAACAGGCAAATATTCGTCAGATCAGCAGTTACTTATTTATATGAAACGCTAAGGTTTTTAGTGGCAGTCGTAAAGCGAATCTTCTTAACAATGGTTGACAATAAAACATGAAAAGTGCGTTAACGACCAATAAAACCTGTTTACTGGGGCAGTTAAACAAAATCGGACCACGGTTAGGTCAGGCTGGTATTGGTACTTTGAGCACCTTTATGTAGATATAAACGTTATTACTGTTTAGTTTATTTGAGTAAGAAATTGGGTGGATCATGTTAACGATTTTTATTTACGACGCTAATAGTATCTTAATAGGTTCCTTAGAGTAAGCTCCATGATCAGTATCAGTATTAAAAATAACAATCGAGAATATGAACAAAGCATCACGCTTGTATTCTCCGAAGAGGTAGGCAGAGGTGTGTTAGGACTCCAAGCTTAAAAATGGCGGACAGTAAAAATACAATTATTCCTCAGGAGGGTACCGGGTGCAATGCACCTGGAGAACCCCTTACGGAGCTGCGTACCAAAACCGGCTCCGTCAGCCCCATGTATCTGAGGAGGGCAACCTACGCCAATGAAGAAAAAAAGACGGAGAAAACAAAAAAGAGGAGGACCCGTGGGAGAAAAAGCACTCCCGCTGCAAGTCCTAAAGGGAGTAGTTCTGCCGCTGACACAGTGGAGACGTCGGACGCCGGTAGCGCTCTTGCTGCGGTCGCGGATGTCTGTCTGCCGGAGCCGTCGGGGTCCCGTGCGGACGCAGCCGGTGTGGTGAAGCGGCCTTCGCGGCTCTTGAAGCGCTCGATTGCGCGCGAGGGCGACGCTTCGGAGTCCGAGGGCAGCTCTACGTCGATGCCCCCACCGGGCAGACCGAGTAGAACGGCTAAAAGAGGCCGAGGGGCTGGTAGGGGCCTGGGTTCGGTGCCGCGATCCATATCGCAAGCGGACGAGGCCGCAGTTAGGGGATTGGGAGTGGAGCTCTCGGTGGAGGAGAGGGTAACCCTCCTCACATCGAGGCTCCGAGAGGAGCCTCCGAACGAGGATGGTCCACCTACAGCGGACCAGGTTGCCCAGAGGGTTTCCGACGCTCTGGCCATCGTTTCAACGGTGGCTAATGCGTCGCGAGGCCTTCGTGGCAACCTCGCGGGGGCCCTCAAGGAGACTACTAAGGTAGCCTTTAGCGCGGTGGAGTCCCTCCGGCGTAACCCAGCGCCAGAGGGGATCGGCAAGCTGGAGGCGCCCTGCCGCTGCAAGCACCTGGAGGCGGAGGTGGCAGAGCTCCGGAAGGAGCTCGCTGGCCTGCGAGCTAGGCCTGATCTCGCCAAGGCTGGGCCGGGAGCCTCTGCTTCAATGGCGGGTGCGGGGCCTCCGGACCCTGATCTCCTGACGGAAAAGCAGATGCGCCAAATCATGGATCGCGTCAGTGCGGTCTATGACCCGCACACCGGCTCCCTCAATGCCAGAATGCCGCTGGAGCCACGACTACGACCGCCACTGGCCGCGGATGGGAAGAAGGTCACGCCGCCTTCAGGCCCAACACCGCTGCCCTGCCAGGGCAGCCGCGTGGCCACCTACTCCGCGGCTGCAACCACGCCGCCCAAGGGGCTGGGTAAAACTGGCCCTAAGGTAAAAGCGGCGCAGAAGGCTGGGCAGCGCCCCAAGGGCCAGCCCAGAGAGGAATTCCCTCCTCTTTCGTTAGGAACTGGCGTGTCTTGGAGGAGGTTGAGACCTTGTCCGATCATCGGTACATCCGGATTGAGGTCTCCCGGTCCCTTCAGGGCTCCAGTAGGGGTCACACGGCGCGCAGAACTATCGCGTTCCCGCGGTGGGCTGTGGGCAGGCTGGATAGGGACCTACTGGTGGAGGCAGCTATCGTTCAGTCGTGGCTGTCCTCACCAGCCCCAACTGAGGGGTTGTACGTTGAGGCTGGCTGATTTCGCGCTGCGATTACGCAGGTGTGTGACTCGGCCATGCCCCGAGTGCAACGTCCTCCTCCGAGGAAGGGGCCCTACTGGTGGTCCCAGGAGCTGGCGGACCTCCGTGCGGCGTGCATTCGTGCCCGGAGGTCCTACACCCGCAGTCGGCGGCGCAACCGCGATGGGGAGCGGGAGGGCCAGCTGTACGAGGCGTACCGCACTTCGCGAGCCGCGTTCAAGTTGGCCATCTGCCGCGCCAAAACTGAGAAAAGGCAGGAGATGCTGGATAATCTCAACCGTGACCCCTGGGGTCGCCCGTACCGTGTGGCGCTGAACAAGCTCCGCACTCAGGCCCCCCCCCCTCACGCAGACCCTTCAGCCGAGCCTCCTCACCGAGGTGGTCGAGGGCCTATTCCCACGACGGGCGGAGCACACGCCCCCGGTCATGGCATCGCCAGGTAGCGACCGGGAGGCCAACCTCAGTGTACCGCCCGTCACTGCGTCGGAAATGGGGGCGGCTGTTTCGCGGATTCGTTCAAAGAACACCGTCCCCGGCCTGGATGGGATACCCGCCCGGGTCTTGCCCTGGCTCTGGACCACAGGGAGCCCCGCCTCAGGGGACTGTTCAACGCGTGCCTGGCATCCGGACGGTTCCCTGACTGCTGGAAGGAGGGGAGGCTGGTACTCCTGCCGAAGCCGGGGCAAACGCCGGATTCGGTCGGGGCCTTCAGGCGCATCGTGCTGCTGGACGAGGCGGGTAAGCTGCTGGAGAAAATCCTCGCTGCCCGCATTGTCCAGCACCTGCGCGACGTTGGACCCGACTTGTCGGATGCCTAGTTCGGCTTTCGGGCTGGTCGTTCAACGGTCGGCGCGATTATGCGCCTGAGGGCCGCGTCCGCGGCGGTCGTCGCTGGCGGTGGAGTGCTGTTGGCGGTGTCGCTCGACATCGCCAACGCATTCAATAGTCTGCCATTCAGCTGCATCAGGGAGGCGCTCCAGTACCACGGGGTGCCTGCATACCTGAGGTGGCTGGTGGCGGACTATCTTGAGGGCCGCAGCGTTCTCTATGAGAGCCGCATAGGGGACGTTGTGAGGAGACCCACGTCGTGCGGTGTCCCGCAGGGTTCGGTTCTAGGACCGCTCCTGTGGGACATCGGTTACGACTGGGTGCTACGATGTCGGCTCCCCCCTGGGCTGGCGGTCATCTGCTATGCGGATGACACGTTGGTCGTGGCCCGGGGCGGAAACTTCGAGGAAGCGGCGTTCCTGGCCACCTTAGGGACCTCGGAGGTGGTCAGGAGGATCGGGGCGGTGGGGCTTAGGGTGGCCCTGGACAAGTCGGAGGCCCTACTTTTCCATGGGCCCCGACGTCGGCCACCTGCTGGCGCCTCAATCACGGTGGACGGGGTCCAAATTGGGGTGAAGGCCCAGATCAAGTATCTGGGCCTGGTGCTGGATGGGCGGTGGCGCTTTCGCGAGCACTTCCGCCAACTGTCCCCAAGGCTAGTCGGCGCAGCGTCCGCCCTTGCACGGCTTCTGCCGAATATGGGCGGACCCAACAATGCATGCCGACAGCTTTATGCGGGGGTAGTCCGGTCGATGGCACTGTACGGTGCACCTGTGTGGGCGGAGTGCCTGGACGTGCCGAACAGGGCTCTTCTGTGGAGACCATAAAGAGTCGTCGCGTCCAGGCTCATACGTGGATACCGCACGGTGTCGACGGAAGCGGCCTGCGCGTTGGCCGGAATCCCCCCGAGGGACTTGGAGGCGGAGGTGCTCACCGAAGTGTATCAGCGGACGTCGCAAGAGCGAGAGGTGGGTGGTCGTCCCCCACCCAGGGAGGTGGCCAGGTGGCATGGCGATGCCCGCCGAGCTGTCATGGCCAGATGGAGGACACGGCTGGAAGCGCCCCGAGCCGGTTTCTGGACCGTAGGGGCGCTCCAGCCTGTGCTGGAGGAGTGGGCGGGGCGACGGCACGGAGTCCTTACCTTCCGATTGGTGTAGGTGCTGTCGGGGCACGGTTGCTTCGGCAGATATCAGCACATAGTTGCAAGGAGGGAAACGACTCCGGGCTGTCGCCATTGTGGCTGCGACGAGGACACGGCGCAGCACACGCTCGAGTCGTGCCCGGCTTGGGGCGGGCAGCGCCGTGATCTCGCCGCGGCAATAGGGGGGGACCTCTCGCTGCCGAGCGTCATTAGAGCGATGCCTGGCAGCGACAGGAATTGGGCCGCGGTCGCTGCCTTCTGCGACGAGGTCATCTCGCGGAAGGAAGCGGCGGAGAGGGCCAGGGAGGCTGATCCTTCCGCAGACCCGAACCGCCGCCAGCGACTGGGGTGGCGCAGGCGTGAGTATTTGCGCCTAATGCCGCCCTAGCTGAGGCTGCGGGTGGTTGGACCGGGGAACGTCCGCCACCCGCAAGGCCTCCCGCGAAGGTGCGATGCTCCGTGTGTGGGTGCGTCGCTCAGTAGAGGGTACCCGAAAGGGTAAGTCGCCGGCGGACCACCGAAGGAATGTAACATAGTTCCAGTGGCCCGCCAATAAAGGCGGAGAGACGGCACACGGCGGGTTTCTTTAGTAGGTGAGGGCCCCACACTACCCTGTTCGTTGCCCCGAACGACGGGGTGTGCGGTTAGGTACATTTTTTCCCGCCTTAACAAAAAAAAAGGCAGAGGTGTGTTACACGCCCATGATTTGCCAGCTATGTTTAAGTTCCACGTAATAGGGGGCGATCCTATTACCGTCTACCAAACACATTTCCAAACTCCGCACTGCTATTGAGAATTTTGCTTTTTACGAAAAAGCTTAATAACATGACTGACCTGGGAATTAAACCCGAGACCTCACGATCAGCAGTCATTAATACTACCGCTGCACCACAGAGAATATAATGAATCTTGTTTTACTTCTTCTAATTCCAAAGACTCCTGTAAGACCTCCGTATTCATTTTGCTCTCTTTCTACCACTACGCACCATATTCTTTTTGTACAAAATAACCTAACAATATCATTTTCCTAGAATTTAGTTGGAGACAGCTTTCAATCACTTTTAACTGATCAAGGTCTGAATTTCACTACTACAATTAAGGAGACAACTGGTGGTCTCAGAGCAAAATTACAGTCTGATTCTATTCAGGACTAAATGCTACCTGCAAATAATTTCGCGGCGAATTTAGTATTTTTGTGCGGAAACCCTATATAACCCTTTAGTCTCAGTTACTTATCCACCTATAACCCTATAGTCTCAGTTACTTATAATGATCCAATATATCCTAATCTCCCATCCAAATCGGTCCAGCCATTTCGGAGGTCAGCGGAAACAAAAAAGACAAACAAACAAACTTAAAAATCCTGCTCGAAGTAAAAGTTCTCTTTTTCCACTTTCACAAATAATTCTTCATCTTTCATATGCATTTAAAAAAAAAGCTGTTATTTAAACATTCCAAATATACACATTTATATTTTATTTATTTCTATAGATTCTACCAACCTGTGATGACTGCCAAGGTTTTATTTAAATATCAATAAGTCAAATTTCATTAAGATAGTTTTAGTAGTTCCTCTTCTGTACAGTGGTTATTTCCAGGATAAAAATTACTTTGAGTTTCGTTCATTAAATAATTTCTCTGCAACAAAAATTATGTAAATCCTTTACTCGGTTTGTACGTGAAGGACAAACCGGCACAGTAAACATACTTTCATATTGTATAATATTAGTAAATATACAGAGTATGAGATCACGAACAATCTCCGAGTTTATCCCTTCATCCCTTCGTTATCTATTACAGCCGCAACTTCGCTCACAGCCCCTATAAGTAAAACCATCACGTTCTTCCAAAACTAACCACGTGTCCGAGTATAAACAAAAACCTTTTAGTTAGTAAATTATTTACAAGTATTTAATCAACATTCCTCTCGAGTTCAAACTACTGTTGCTGGATGTTCTGATGCTGCTTCGTGTTTAACCTTACTTAAATTGAAAATACAGAGTTTTTGAAGTGAAAATTTCTATTGGAAGGTTTGGATAGGGAGTAAATTCATGTAAGTCGTCATCGACATGGTCACGTGACGTATTAACGATAACATTATATCTATTCCTATTAGTATAACTTATTCCGCTGGGCCCGCTGTAAATGAAAAAATGAATAATTTTAAATAATATTTCTTTTTATGAATGAATGAATAATTTTGGTTTACAAGTTTTAAGATCAAACAATTAATTTGAATATCCAAAAATAACAGCTGTTTTTTATAGTTTTAAGTTTTCACTTCTGTCGGCAGTCCCCATGGCTGTTTTTTTTTGTAGTGTGTCGACATTGTATTATAACTAGATGAACCGGTGAACTTCGTATCAATTACAATTCATTTGATCAGCGAATATCAATACAAATTAATCTGCATCGTCAAGGTTAAAATTTAGATAGGTTATAAGAAATAATGACAGTAGCTGTAATTTTGTCGTCGCCAATAAAGGCGGAAAGACGGCACACGGTGGGCTTATTTAGTGGGTGAGGGCCCCACACTACCCTGTTCGTTGCCCCGAACGACGGGGTGTGCGGTTAAGAACATTTTTTCCCGCCTTAACAAAAAAAAAGGTCCATAATCCAAAGAAGCAATCCATAAACAAAATTACCAATCTTGTTATTTTCATTTTTCTTACTTTTAAACTATCCCGCTATTAGAGCGAACAAAACAAAATAAAGAATTATTCAAATCGGTCAAGTCATTTATCAGTTGTAGTATGACAAGACTAACGAACAGCAATTGATTTTTATATATAAGATATTCTATATGTAAAAGTTTGTATGTTTGGATATTCAATCATTTAAAAATAGCTGAATAGATTTGGATGATATGCGATACTGTAATAATACATTACAGTTTTATATAGTCTTTATTTTATCAAATAGGTTTTATAATAAGTCATCTCAAAGAAATAAAATAATTGAAATTTTTGAATTCTCCTGATTGGAACGTCAAGTCTCGAGGAGTGTTGTATGGAGAGCAGTCTAGAGCTGCCTTTGAAAGGGTGAAAATGTGAAGAAATGGAAGAGAATCTTCAAAGAAAACGCCTCGTTAAAGGAAATTTAAAGAGCGTGTTCTTATCTAAGAAATCTCCCTGTATTACAGTTTTATAAATTTATGTGACACTTTCGCTCTAAACGTTAATGAACCGATCATTCTGATGACCACAAGGTACTGCAGAAATGATATTATTACCATCCAGACTCTACTTGCGCTTACTCTCTCATCTCTTATTTACTTTTCTTAAAGACTTGACTTCTTTATAATTATGGTGGGTGGGTGGGCTTCACCGTAACACTACAATACGTAGAAAGTTTATTACCTGGATTTACGTAGGATATATTTTACCCCGGGATAATTATGGTTTCATGTGGGATAGTTATTTTTTATAAAGGTATAATTAAACCTTAGAGCCGTATCGGATTTAGTACCGCGCGATACGAGCATGTCTTACCACTAACCATATGAAGCTACAGAGGTTTATCTACCATAGAGTGTAAACGAAGTCGAAAGCAGTAGTATTTTGTTTTTTGTATTTTTCTTAAAACAAACAATTTTTTTTTTCTTAAAAACAACAAAATTATATTCTTAATTCTTGTATCGCGAGGACTTTACAAACATACAATTTCACAGACAAACAAAACAAAGTATACCCAGACACAGAACAACCATTGGTGGATTACACAAAGAGTTGCCATGTGTGGGATTCGAACCTGCAACACTCGGGCGAGAGGCTGGTACTTAAACTACTCCGCCATCTATGCAAAGGAGATAGTATCTTATAAAAGAATTAGGTGTTTCTATGAAAAGGCTAAGCTGCTCAAGATGCTATATAAATTGAGCAATATGTAATGTAACTACTTAAAAATCTGTAGATGCTTGTAGCACTGCTACGCTGTTGCTACGCCAAGACTAGCAAAAGTTTGCTACGAGAGCTAGATATTTTCACAAAATATAGAATTCCTTGGACTATCAAGACTATAGATTTTATATACATATTTATATACTTGGATTATTTTACTACTATATCGGGAACCTGATAAATAACTAATAAAAATAGTTTTTACTAGCAGCGGAGCCCTAAGCCAAATCAATTACAATCTATAAACGACAATGATAAATATTTTGTTATTGTTATATTATATTTTAAAAGCACTTAACATGCTCTGACATTCTCGCACTTTCCGTTCTGATGATGATTAACGTTATCAAGAAATATTAATGTTGCTGTAACTAAAAACTAAACTAGGTCTTTAAAAATAGACCTTTTTATTATATAACAGCAGCAGAGATATGCAATATTGTTCTAAAGACAGTCGTGAAATCAAAAAGGCACAATTTTTTGAGGCTAATAAGTCCAGATATATTAAGAGTCAAATATTTAATAAAATTTGGCTCTTCATGACAATGGTATGTTGCATGTTAGAGGTATTTTATTGATGTACTTATATCATCAAATGCATTTTATATATGTTAATTTTTAACTTGTATCGTTTGCCATGATTTATTTGGACTGTCATGTACTTTAAACTGATTTTAATAATCTATGTAATATTTTTTTAAGAATTCTTTGTCTAGTCATTCTGATTTTACCGTAAAGATCTTCACAGAATTCTTAAAGGATGTAACCCTAAAACATTGCCATAACTCCGTTCTGTTATCTATTAAATAACAAACTTTTACACAGTCCAAAAACTTTGTCCATGGCGCGATGTCGCTTCGTGTGATAATTTTTCAAAACGTGTTATTTAACCGGACCTACTTCAAGTTTAATGAACTCGTTCAGGGTTTATGGTCCATTACAAAACTTTTGTATGTAACAACAGTTTTTTTTTACAAAAATAATCGATTCTAAACCGTATCGCTAAAACTTTGCCTACATAAATGACGTAGAGGTTAAAAACGATCTCCTTAAATGGTAATCTACTATTAACACTCAAAACAAATATTTGTGTGATTCAAAAATACTTTCAATCAAAAATATATAGCTCTATGCTTTACGTACTAGCGATCTCCTGTGACAAACATCATTATTTAACACGAGGTTTTCATTTTAAACAAAAAGGAAACATTTGTTCGAAAAATTAAAAGAATTTTTTTTAAACATTTTTTTTTATTTTTTTATACTAATTGGTAAGCTATCATATGGCCCACCTGGTAAAGGAGTACCGTAGCCTATATACGCTAGTAACACCAGAGGCATCACTCGCATGTCACCATCTCTAAGGAAATGGATAGAAGGTGGAAAGAACAAGGAGAGGATAGAAAGAATAATAAGAAGATGATAGGGAGGGGGGTTCGGGTATTCGGCACTCTCAGCCGCCATACGAAACGTAAAGGCAGGAGAACCTATAGTTGCTTCGCGCCAATGTTCTGTGAGAAGGTGGTAATATCGAGAAAGCCCATTCATGCTGGGATGAGAGCCTTGCTTGCTCTTTCGTTTACATAGGCAGATTCGGAAAACAAAGCAAATTTTTTTTCTTTTTTTATTGCGTATGGTGGCAGACGAGCTACGACCCACCAAATGGAAAGTGGTAACCGTCGCTCATGGACTCAACTATACCAACAGTATTTTTAAGCCGCTGCTTACATCTCACATTTATATGAAATGAAAGAATTAACGGCTATCTCCTGCTACTACCAAAATACACCGATGTGGTTCATGGCCGGTCACACAGGAGATGGTGGTACCAACCAGCTCGAGCCCGATAGCAAGTGAGTAAGTACTGTCACTTGGTACCAGTAACGCAATTGCTGATAATTGCTTACTTCCCTTAGCCGCCTCGTACGGCACCCGTGGGAAAGAAAGGGGTGGCGACACTTGTATTCTTAGTCCTTCTATGAGTGACGGTTACCATTTACCATCAGGTGAGCCGTGGCTCGTCCGCCACCATAAGCATAAAAAAAACCTATTTTACCCTATCAGAGGTGGAATTTCGTAAAACTCTATCTTAGGACCTACTTCACAAAGAACATACCCATCAAATTTCACGTCTCTGGGATCAGCAGCTTAAATTGAATCAGTCAGTCAGATAAATTTATATAATGTATATAAAAGTACTAGCTGGCTTTATTTTTTTTGCGTATACGACAATATTACTACAAAAAAAAAACTTTCTAATTACACAAGCTCTGTAGTAACGCAATTGTTTTATGAGCTTAAGTTAAGTAATTTATGGCTGTGACCCAGAATTAGAACACCTGAGGCGTTGACCCAAGATGTTATAGAGAGTAAGATCTCTACCCAAGCGGATTAATCGCTTAATCGATCCTTATGACATACAAACACATTCGGTTGATCTATTTATAGGGTTTTCGATACCAGGAAGTAGTTAGTCTTTATTTAATAACTTAGTACATAATTCCTTGACTAATTGCTTAACAGTTTGTATCGCGGTAATATAATAAACAGAAGAACTATACAATAAATACAGTAGGTATTCAAAAGGTTCGGGATTAAACTCCGCTCGTGGTCGCCATTCATTCAATTTTGCACAAATTTTAATGTGTCGTATTTTTTTTTATACTACATTGTGTGGCAAACAAGCATACGGCCCATCTGATGGTATGCGGTTACCGTAGTCTATACTAGCAACACTAGAGGCACCATCCTCACCTCACCCCCTCACCTCACGCGTCACCATCTCCAAGGAAATGGATAGGTGGTGAAAAGGAAGTATATTAAGAAGTTGATCAGTAGAATACTAAGGAGAGGACATGAAGGCTAACAAGGAGAATATAGGAAGGGTAAGTTAGTTAGTTAGTTTGGTTAGGGCCTCCGCCAGTCTCACTCACTATATAAACACAACGGTAGGTACAACTACTGTTGGTTCAGGTTGATCGTTTGTGAGAGGGTGGTACTTCCCCGATCGAGCCAGCATATTCTTGCTGGGATAAGCAAACCTCTACCACTTAAACGTATTTATGTTATTCTGCATTACCCGAAGGGGCAAGCAGAGTTGACTTACACACCCACGATTCGCCAGCTATGTTAAGTCCCACATAATAGGGGGCGAGCCTATCGCCGTCTACCGGGCACATTTCCAAACTCCGCGCTGCTACTGAAATTTTTTTTAACGAATAAGCTCAATAGCACTGCCCGACCCGGGGATCAAACCTGAGACCTCGTGATCAGTATTCGCTTACATTACTGGTGGACCACATAGGCAGTAATCTATTTATTTACTAATTTATACAAGCGATATAACGCCTAATAATTAACAAATGCGAAAAATTTGTTTACAAAAAAATATAAACATTAAAGAATATAAGATCGCAATTGAATGAAATAATTATTCATGTATATTATTTACCAATTTCACCAGAAACCAATCAAAAAAAGTTCAACAAAACCCAAAGGAAACAGAGATATAAAACATATTGAATTCCTCGGCTTAGGGCAAACGAAGGTGGATTACATCATTAAAATATTCGGGTTATGTAATAAACATTATATTAAAAATACATATTCAGCATTATTGAAACGCAAAGCAAAGATTTGCTTCAAATTGATGTAGATCAAAATTAATTGGACAATCGAAGACGAGGTTGTGCGTGTTATTGTGGTTTATCATTTTATTGGTTGCACGTGATAAGTAAAAAAGCACTAATAGTCGTGTAAAAGGCAGATTACACTTCTTTTATGACACTCGAATCTATATGGTTTAATTACAGATCACCTGTGAAGTGTAGTCTGTAAATCACACGATTTTTTGTATCAATATTTTGAAAACTTATAGTAATTCAGTGTCTAGTTGCACCTTGTAAATGTTATTTATATGTTTGAAATTTCCCACTAGCATGAATGGGACGGTTTTATTGAGAAAATTCCATTCCATCACAGAACATCGGCGTTGTTACGATGTAACCGAACAAATTACTATATAAATTACAAAGACGCATATTCAATTGATACCGGATACCATATCCGCAAATTTAAAATACGCGCGGTTGCCTAGACTCCCTACCCAGTTAGATTATCGCCACTGGATCGCATGAATCCACTCCCACAAAGGCCAGAATCAAATATTATTACCATATATGGCCAGCATGTGATCCCGGATGCGAGCAGAGTACGCCAGGGTTGGAGAACGTTCGATGGCTACTCCAATCGCAAGCGTATGGATAGGGAATGTTCTAGAACAAAAAACTATCCACCAATGAGTAAGTCGGGGCAACAACGCTAAAATGAGATAGCAATAAGAGAAGCATAGAAGGGGGTATTATCAGGGAGAAAATATAAAGCTGACAGTGGGTAGTTTTTTTTTCTCTGACTCTGAATTATCGCGTGTGTCAAGGCCGATAACGCTGCCCAAAAGAATACAGTAAAGTAATTTATATTAAGTGTATTAAGGAAATTAATAACATTCAAACAAATAAGTGCGTGACTTAGAAAACCCCAAAGAACCGAGTGGAAGGGAGCGCCGGTCTTAGATATACCGCCCCCCATAATTAGACACTAACACCCGAATAAAAGCTCCTGGGGTTTCCAGTCAGAATTTTAAGTCAAGATTTAAAGTCAAGACTTCGAGTCAAGAAGTTCAAGTCCAAGTAATGTTCCTGGCTGCGCTCGAGATCCGGGTTACGGCCTACCGGGTTGCGGCTGCCCTACGGGTCCGGTTCCAGCACCGGTTGCGCCGGCTTCACCCGCCCTCCGGCATACATCTGCGTGCCTCCCCCCCCGCAGTTGAGTGCCCGCCCGTAGGTGACGGTCTTGGGGACAATCCCCTGAGTTGCGAACCACCCCCTGATTTCTCATTGCTCGCTTCTTTTATTTAATTTAATTCGCAATCTGTATTTTTAAGTAATTAATTAATTTTGTAATTTTTTTTTTTTAGTTATATTGAAAATTTTGGGCTTTTTTTTTTCTTTTATTTCATTGTTAGGGATTTCTCCGTAACAGCGTGAAACCACGAAAGGTACTACTTACTATTTTGTTTCGTATGGTGAGTAAGAGCGCCGGAGGCCCAAACCCCCGCCTTATTTTGTACCTACTTATCGTCTATCTACTATCGTCCCTTTCTGCCTCCTATCTCTGTCCTTATAATTGCCAACGCGCGGGTGATGCTGAGGCTACGGTAACCGCTTATCATCAGGTGGACTAGATCTTTTTTGCCACCGACGTAATATATTTAAAGACTTTCCAGTTTTGCCATTGTCTTTAGAAATAAATAGAGTCTACCCGCGAGAGTTCGTGTGATATTCAAATAAAAATACATCACTCTCCATCCATCCATCCATCAGCCTTTCGGCGTCCACTGCTGGACATAGGCCTCCCCAAATTGGGGGTATAGTGGCGTAATCGCCACACTTGGCAGGCGGGTTGGCGATCGCAGTGGATGTTGTTAATACTTGAGGGAGTGCTGCTGCCCACACCCTCGGTATTCCCTCATTCCGCACTTACGACTCCCATGGGTGGAGAGGGGTGAAACAATTCTAAAGCCGGCCCCACACGGCCATCACTCTACGACACATCAATTATTTTTATATGAGAATAGCTATCCTACGGAATCCATTAATTTTTCCGGCATAAAAAGCTTACATACTTATATATAGCTTATATACTTTTCTAGCCTTAACTACATGTTATGATAATTGGTTTGGTAGTAATGACGTGGAAGCATACCATGCAAATTCCTTTCGTTGTTATAATACTAGGTACTAAGTATAATAGACTAACACTGATATGAGCTGTTATCTACATGAAATCCAGTACTACGAAAGTTCAACCTCGCGAATTACCATCGATACCGCTCGTGGGCATTGTTAGTGTCGTGTGTAGTGATTATATCCTATATAAAAAAAGTGAAATCCATGTGAGGGAGGGGGTTGAATCTAACACCTTCAAACGTGCGCCAGTGACCACAAACTAGTTTAACCCAGTCAAATGGTCAGAAATTCAAAAAGATAAGCATAAATATACTTACATCAACATCGATCCCTGGCTGTGCGAAGATCCTTGTGAACGGATATTCTTTGGGTAAGTAACTAAAGAACTCTTGCCTACCACGATACCACTTTACACTGTATAAAGTTTCATTGCCTTCGAGAGTCCATTTGCAACCAAGGAGGACTGTGTCACCAAGTTTTACGGCAGATGGCGCTATTAGCTGCACATCGCGAAGTGCATCGGTGTCTGTAACAAAAGATAGGACATCTTTCAATATAAAAATTTATAAATGAGATTACTAATTTTCATATCTATTAGGTAACCTAAAATCTTTATTATATACAAGTAAGATTTGATTCCGTGGGAAACTCCCACTCACAAAACTGTAAGAAATATGAATCTATACAATAAAGATATACTTATAATAAACTAGCCTTTACCCGCGGCTTCGCTTCAGCCAAAAGCTAGTTTTTAGGTTATATCTCAGGTTCTCGATATAGTAGCGGGATAAAATATATACGAGTTTTTTAATCTAATCAAGAGCTAACACAATTAAGTTGCATCACAATCCGTTTAGTAGGTTTTGCATGATGCGCGAACGAGCAAACAGATAAACAGCAAACAGACAAAAAATCTAAAAAAAAAAATGTTTTGTGTTTATACACGCCTATATAACCTAACAAAGTATTTTTTTCTTAAATATCTTAAATGTACAGACACAGTTCTGTTACAGCTTTATGATAGTATAGACTAATGAATGTACACAAAGTGCGAAAATGTAAAATCGAAAATAACATTCAAGAGATTTAACCCGGCATTTCCTGGAAAACCGTCCCAGATGATTTGTTAATTCAGCCATAGTGACAATTGCTCGCGATTGCAAATTTCAATAAAACTTTCCTTCTTAATATCTTGGGTGACGTCTGTGTCATTTGTCACGATGGCTGAATTTGCAAAGCATCTGGGACGATATTCCATGAGATGCAGATTCAAATCCTGCTCGTGACTGTTATTTTCGATTTTACATTGTCACACTTAGTGTTCTACCTTTTCTTGTATAAGCAGTTTCTTAATGAGACTCAAACGTGAAATTTTATCTATGTACTATATCGGGATCAAGAGATTTAACTAAATATGTACTTTTTATTTATTACAGCGCAAGTGATATAAGGTTACTAATTCGTTATTCATATAAATCAGGACGTTATTTTATTCTGAAATCCACGTCAACTTAGTTGACTGAAGAATCTAGTACTAAATTAATCACGCTTTCGAAAATCATAGAAGCCATGGTAACGTTCTTGTTATAAAAACTAAATACACAGGCTTATTCAGGTTCCTAGATAAAAGAAAACAACGTATATAAGAAACCATTTCAAAAAACAAGATACACATAAAACAAACTACACATCTAATAACACCTCAAAAGAGCTCCACCCTTAATTACTTTCTAAATAATGTTTGATTCAATATGTTTGTCGTACACTACACGCCTAACACGATGTGATAGGATCAGTAAATCAATTTGGTGGAGTAATGTATAGAAACATTTGTTCTAATGTATCATTTTCTTTTTGTCTAGCTCCCACGATGAAGTATATATAGAGATTATGTGACTAGAGTATAGCAGTCTCAGTGCAAGCTTTTTTTTTTTTTATATTGATGTTATTGGTGATGCAATTTTACTTTATACTGACAGTAAACCCAAAGTGAAAAATGTGAAATCGAAAATAACAGTCACGAGCAGGATTAAAACCTGCATCTCCTGGATACCGTCCAGATGCTTTGCCAATTCAGCCATCGTGACAATTGCTCCTGACTGCTAATTTCGATAACACGTTCATACTTAACGTCTTTGGGTGACGCCTGCGCCATCTGTCGGCAGTATTTTCATACATTATACAGACCAGATAAACTTAATTTTACAATTAAGATTTTACCTAATAATGGCGCAATCCCTATAAATATTTAGATATTTTTATATATATTTTTAGCATTTGACATGCTTAGCACTATACATTAAACACAAAGTGAAAAAGTTATTTTCGATTTCACATTTTTCACTTTGTGTTTAATGTAATGTCAAATGCTAAAAATATATATAAATATTATACTGACAGTTTCCTGTGTCTAAGTTCACCTGGAATTTCACTTTTTTACTCCCACATCAGTATCATTTCGTTTCCTAAAAGCAGCCTAATTTACTCACCATAACATTAGATGTTTATCGAAGAAAGTCTCCTCAATCAATTTTGGAGATTAACCGAAACAAAGTGACAGATTTTTATATCTTGGTGTGATAAAATGTGATTAGGAGGGATGGAACAGGTTTACTTACTTTTTTAATTGCAATATATCATTAACAAGGCAGAAATAGAGGAGAAGGCCTAGATTTTATCACTAAAATTATGTCGCAATGTGATAGTAGGAGTAGTGGAGGTTAAAAAGTAGAAAGTATATCGTAACTTATGAACAACCCTTTACGGCGTGAAAGCGTTTAAACAAGCAAATAACCTCAAGTTCATATTTATAATATTATTAACGATAGTAAGGATTCTCAAAATATTGACTATCCATACATTCAAAAAGAAGAATTATTCCTTTACTTTACTTTTTCTACGAGATCGCTGCAACTACTATCCAACCATGTTATTATTATAGATATTTTTATATAATTATTATATTTTTAGCATTTGACATGCTTAGCACTATACACTATAAAGTCACTAATTCGTATATATATTTTTCACTTTGTGTTTAATGCATGTCATTATACTTAACACGACACTTTGTGCAAGAATAGAGCCTCTTGGCACTCTGTTCTCTCTGCCTACCCCGCAAAGGGAAATGGCGTGATGATAAGTTAATTTGTTAGTTACTACTCACACTTTGACCACAAACAATTACATTACACCCAACTGACGCAGCGTTAACTCATAATTAGAAGATCGTGACCCAATTTATGAATAAATAATAAATATTTAGACAGGTGTACATTTGTACATGAAACTAAACATAAAATACTTTGGAAAATCCAAAAGTGCACGCCTCATAATCTTCATTTTTCACAATAATGATTATTTGATAAGTAACTAATAATGTATTGGTCTTACTAAGTAGTTTTCAATAAATCACATAGATAGCGCTAATTTCAAAAAGTACTAATATGGGTTACATGTCTTATACGGCATCTAGCGCTAGATTTAAGAAGTACTTCTATATTGGTCTATAGAAGTAGTTCAAGTATTTCTCACGAAATAAGGTATAGCACTAGTTTTAGTGTCGAGTCGAGCGTAAATATTTACTATTTTTTTTTATTTAATAACAATTAAACCACACCGATTAGACCGTGAAAAGTGATAGGGCTCTATTCGCAATTATACTAATTCGTAAAAGAAAAAGAAAAGACTCGATTAGTAAAGTATTTCGGTCGTTATCGTGTTAACATATATTCTCCGAACATACCTACAACACACGGACGTCCAAGACAGAACTTTTTCAAACATTTTTTTAACTAAATAGTTTAAATAACAAAAATAGCATCAAAAATATCATGAGTGTTATAAATATTTTCTTGATATGTGTGTGTATATATTATTTGACAAGTGCAATATATGATAAATAGAGACTTTTTAAGTTAGAAAAATCAGCTGTTCTGCGTGAAGCGAGAATAGTACACACCTCAACGCTTCGCTTATGAGGCGTGCAATATTAGCGTTTTATGTCTTGTGAAAAAGATTCTTATTGCTGTGTTTGTTGGAATTACTCAAAAGTGAATTGTTTACATCAATACCAATTTACTTATACTAGTTGACCCGTGCGGAATTCCGCATCCATTAAAGGACCTCTTCTTAGATGATTTTAGATTTCATCTATACTAACAAATGGAGAGCCGATTTTTTTGATCGGAATAATACTTATACCATAAGATGCAGCGTGTTTCGGAGAAGGCTTAGTATATGATATGTTGGTGATTACTTATCCGGAACTTATATTTTTGATGTGAAACATCTAGTGCGGAGGGAGGGTAAAACCGGCTGTTAGCGTGGCGACGCTTAAACCTAATAATAGAATATAAGATAAGATTTTTAATCGACAATATGCGAGCGAAGCCGCGGGGTATGTACTACTAGTATTGTTATATACGATAAATGGTACATTTTCAGACCGTGGTGACTGATAGAAAAACAGGCTAAATATATAGAAATAAAATATAAGATAGCGAATTAATCTTTTAATATACATTTTCTAGGTCCATCTATTTGTTAATATGCTTGAAAAAAAATTTTCCATTCTTCATAAAAGTAGGAGTTTAATCAGCTTAAAACTAGGTTTAAGCTCTAGCGAAGCCGCGGGCAAATGCTAGTAAAAACCTTAAAGTTACTAACGTAGAAGTACTCAATGCTTCGAATAATATACCACCTTTATTTATTTCCATTAGCAAACAAAATTACAGTACCCATATACGTACAGGAAACATATATGCGATCAACTCAATCGTATATTCGCAGAAGATTTATATAAAACATAATTGGTTTTGTATCGGTCCGAAGAGCTATTTAAGTAATGGACGGAGGTCTTGCGATCTGGACGGTATTACGCTCTTGATTCCACCATTTGTAGGGCAGCTTGGGCAAATGTGTTTCCCTCGCAAAATGATTCCGATAAGTATCTACGTATTGAGAGTGAAAGGTCGTTTGCGATCGCCATTTTGTGATCTTATGAAGTTCTCAAAATAACATGAAATGGATACTTTTAAATTTCGCATTATATTAAAGGTTCAAAAGTATATCAAAATTATTATTTTATGGTTATTTAGATATTTTTATATATATTTTTAGCATTTGACATGCTTAGCACTATACATTAAACACAAAGTGAAAAATGTGAAATCGAAAATAAATTCCTGCTCGTGACTGTTATTTTCGATTTCACATTTTTCACTTAGTGTTTAATGTTATTTTATGGTTGTTTACAACTAAAATAATGTTGCTACTTTGATGTAATTAACTATAATAGTAGGAATACGCAGGGTCGGACTGGGCCGGAAGGGCCCGGATGGCTCCCGTCAGGAGACTGGATAATGGTAGACGGGATACAATCGTAAAATAATGAAATATACAAATTATTAATTATCAACGATATTGTTATGAGATACCTGAAGTAAAGTTTCAGCTGAGCTGGTAATAACTCGATCGTAGAAGCGGCTGTTCTCGTCATCCTTGATTGGTTCCGATTTTGTGTTCTAGCCTGCGTGGGCCCCCTATGCTACCTAGCAAGCCCCGCAAAGTTCGCTTGTGGGGGGCCCGAGCTGGCTGGGGCCTGGTTGGCAAACGCCACCTTGTCTATATGGCCAGCCCAACGCTGGGAAAATACCTACACTGTAAAGGGAGTTGTTTAGATACCGGCCATCCGTCAGAGCATTGTGGGTTCGACTCCCACGCAAGACAACTCCTTGTGTCTTGGTTGTTCTGGGTGAGGGGGAGGGTGTACTTTTTGTCCGTGAAAAAACAAACAATATTCTTCAGTGCGGTGATGTCTTTAAAACAAATAACTAGACGTCTTGGGACGTCTACCAGATGTGAATCATCGAAATTATTTTGTAGAAATAAAATGATCATAACTTAACAAAGTAATCCGCAAGACGAATCAAACGAGCATAAACTCGATAGGGTTGCGTTGTTTTATTACAGAGTTACTGTGGCCACCTTCCAGCTCCATCATCAGACCTTGGATACCATCTAGAGACAAAGTACTCGTCAATACGAATCATACGAGCCCAAACTCAATGGAGTTATGTCGTTTTATAACGGAGTTCCTATGGTCACCTTCTAGCTCCATCACCACACCCTGGATACTATCTAAAGACAAAGTATCCGTCAAGACGAATCAAACGATTCCAAACTCGATGGGGTTGCGTCGTTTCATTACAGAGTTATTGTGGCCACCTTCCAGCTCCATCATCAGACCCTGGATATTATCTAGGACTGGAGTACTGCTCAAAATATTTCACACGAGCCCTAACTCGATGGAGTTGCGCTATTTAGGTAGTTACAGAGTTTCGCATGGTCACCTTCCAGCTCCATCATCAGATCAGCTCCATGTCATCATAATATTGCATTGTCACGCGATATACATATTCGTGTAAAATTTCAGCTCAATGGAAAATCGGGAAGTGTGTCAAATTTAACTTGCAAGATTTGAACGGGACAAGTACAATAAAAGCGTCGCCACGCAAACAGCCGATTTTACTCTCCCTCTGCATTAGATGTTTCACATCAAAAAATGTTTCAATAGACTTCATAAACTTTTATTTTATGAAATTTCACGTTTTAGTTTCGTTATATTGTTTCATGTAGACATCACAACAACATTATTTATCATAATTTATATATGTTCAGCTAAATGAACAATCAAAAGAACGCTTGAATTAACTAAAGCCATTTAATAATTAAAATCTAAAAGAGAATTCCCAATATTTTTACGAATAGCTAATGATACGCTTCAAAATCCAGGCAAAATTGTTAAACCTTCAAAATTAGTGATGCATAACTAACTTTCCTCGTTAGCTTTCTGAACTAACAAACATGGCCAAAGTACTGGAATATTTCGCGTGATAAAAACCTCTGAACTTTTACATAGGTATGAAAATAAATTCAAAGACAGATAATTTAGATTTGGCTATAAAATATTTTAAAGGAATACCTGTACAAGACTCCTCAATTATTTATGTATAATTGAGTAACCATTCTTTCCAAGTGACTTATTTTGAATCTTATGGAGATCAAAAGTAAATTAAACAGACAAAATAGGTTTCCATAAATGGTTTATGGTGGAAAATTTGTAGAATTACGCAGGTAAGATAAGCACAAATACCAGGATGGATTAGATATCGACCTCCCGTATCGTAGTACCATAGGTATATTTTTGGTTCCATTCCCACACAACATAATTCTTTGTGCAATCCATAATAGATTGATCTGAGTCTGGGTGTACTTTTATATATATAAAATTACATTTTTGTAAACTTCCCCTTGATATAAAGTTTATTGCTTAGTGCATAGACCACATCATCATCATCGGCGGGCCTCGTGGCGTAGTCGGTAGTGTAACCGACTTCCGAGAGGTCGTGGGTTTGATTCTCACTCAGGACAATATTTGTGTGATGAACACAGATATTTGTACTGCGTCTGGGTGTTTTATATCTATTATATGTATGTATTTACAAAAAAACTAATATATATTATGTATTTTATCCCTAATCTGGTACCCATAGCACAAGCATCCTCTGGTCCCAAACGTTGTGTGAAAATGTCCGTGAATATTTATTTATTTATAGTGTTCTGTGTGTCTTAAAAATAATTAAAGGTAGTTATACAATATTTTACTAATGTTGTGATAATATTTACTTTCTAGTAGTACAAAAGACATTGTCTATGGAGATTTCCTTTAACATGCATTCTGAATTACATACATCTATACTATTATAAAGCTGAAACAGAGCTGTGTCTGTACATTTAAGATATTTTGAGAAAAAATGACTAATAGGCTTTATAGGCGCCTCTAAACACAAAACATTTTTTTTTAGAATTTTGGTCCGTTTATCTCTTTGTCTGTTTGTTCGCGCATCACGCAAAAACTACTGAACGGATTTTGATGCAACTTTTTTATTTGAGAGCTCTTGATTAGACTTAACAACTGGTAAATATTTATCCCGCTACTATATCGGGGACCTGAGATATAACCGAAAAAGCCACTTTTGGCTGCGGCGAAGCCTCAGGCAAAGGCTAGTACTATTTTTTTTTTTTTTATTATTTTTTTATTCCCAGCGGTGGCAGACGAGCAAGCGGCCCACATGATGGTAAGTGGTAACCGCCACTCATGGACTTTAGCAACACCAGGGGCACAGCCAAGCCGCCGCCTACCGCAAGTTAAGTGCTCCTTTTAAACCTCGTTTAAAGAGGGACATGTCGTAGCGCCGGGGAAACACCGTAGCAGGTAGGTCATTCCAGAGCTTACACGTACGTGGTAGAAAAGAACGCTGAAAACGAACTGTCTTTGACGAAACCGTTTCCAGGTGGTGTGGATGAACCCTACCGCGACGTCTCGTGGTTCGGTGGTAAAATGGTGATGTCGGTACCACCTCAAACAGCTCCTCCGAGCACTCCCCATTGTAGTGCCGGTAGAGCACACAGAGGGACCCGAAGTCTCTCCGCCGCTCCAACGACTCCAGACCCTCCGTAAGATCGTGATCATCGACAATTCGAATAGCACGCCTTTGCAGGGAGTCAAGTGGGTCGAGTTGGTACTTAGGCGCACTTGCCCAGAGATGTGAGCAGTACTCCATATGAGGGCGGACCTGTGCTTTATATAGCACAAGTCGTTGCCTCGATGTGAAGTACCACTTGGTTCTATTCAGCACGCCTAGTTTTTTACTGGCCAAATTGGCTTTGTCCTCCAAATGACTCCCGAACTGGACTTTGCTAGAGATGTCGATGCCGAGGATCCCAATGCTCTCGGAGACCGGAACAGTTACCCCTTGGAACTGGGGCGCCACGACAAATGTGTCCTTCTTTGCAGTGAATGCGCAAACCTGTGTCTTCGTGGGGTTGAATTGAACCATGTTCTTTTCACCCCATTCCGAGGCCCGCCCAAGAGAGCGCTCGACTTCAGACACAAATTCGGTCCGTCTCTCCTCCAGCATATTCCGAGGGACTTTCTGACAGCCGGTATATCGCGCATCACCCGTACTGTCATCCGCATAGCAATGTATATTCTCTATTGAGAGCAAGTCATTGATATGCAGGATGAACAGTGTTGGGGACAGCACCGAACCTTGTGGTACGCCAGCATTAACCCCCATGGTATCAGAGCAGAAGCCATCTACTACGAATTTGATGCTCCGAACATCTAGGAAGCTGGCGATCCATTTGCAGAGTCCCTCGGGGATCCCATAAGATGGTAACTTCGATAGAAGGGCCCTATGCCAGACCCTGTCGAACGCCTTTGCAATGTCCAGGCTGAATTCCAAGGCTTCACCTCCACCCTCCAAGGCCTCCGCCCAACGGTGGGTAAGGTACACGAGAAGATCACCAGCAGACCGACCGTGACGAAAGCCGTATTGGCGATCATTGATCAGCTGGTAATCCTCTAGGTACTGCAAAAGTCGGCGGTTTATGACCTTTTCAATAACCTTGGAGAGCAGAGATGTCATTGCGATTGGCCTGTAATTCGACGGGTCCGACCGGTCACTCCTTTTGGGAATCGGGTGAACATGGGCTACTTTCCACGAAGCAGGAACCCTGCCGGTACTGTATGAGAGACGGTACAGGCGCGTTAGGATGGGGGTCAACTCAGGGGCGCACATTCGAAGAACCACTGCAGGGATGCCATCCGGCCCGCTCGACTTATGGACGTCCAGCAGCCGTAGCTCCCTCCTGACCGCACGTTGCGTAATGCGGATTTCAGGTAAGGAGCTTTCACACCGCGGGATGGTAGGCGGTGTGGCTGCCCCGGCGTCCAAAGTCGAGTTCGAGGCAAAGAGTTGGCCCAAAAGATCGGCCTTCTCCTTGGGACTGTGAGCTAAATTGCCATCCTGTTTCTGCAGCGGTGGGAGACTAGACTGGCAGAAGTTGCCCTGTGCTGCCTTGGCGAGCGACCAGAAAGCACGACTCCCGACAGGATAGCTTCCGAGCCGCTCGCCAAGTCTGGCAACGTGTTCTGCCCTGGCTTCGGCAATAGCCCTCTTGTTGCACCTGGAAGCAGCATTAAATTTACTTACTTTTATGCGGACTGCTTCTGGCGTGCAGCCGTCCTGCAGGCTTTGTTAAACCATGGACGGCTGCGACCACCGACCGGTACTTTGGTGTTGGGGATGAATAATTCCATCCCCATAGTCACCGTTTCCGTAACGTAGTCCGCACAGTTGTCAGGATCCCTACGAGGAGAATCATAGCTGCTTCCAAGGGTAGGACGCAAGAAACTCGTGGAGTCCATCCCGATCTGCTGAATTATACTGCCAGACTCTGCCAGACCAGAGAGAGCGATTGGTCCTCGCAACAGGGGCTGTGCAGCGGACCAGGCAGTGATCTGATGGTCCCAAAGGTGCATCCGCGTGGATTTGTAGTCAGCAGAAGGTCCGACAAGGAAGGCTCGTGGCTCTCAATATCTGAGACACGGGTAGGTTGTGTCACCAGTTGTGAGAAACCATAGGCCGAAACCATATTGAAGAGGTGCCGACCCGGGAGGTAAGTGGTCCGGGACCCCAGCCACTCTTTGTGATGAGCATTGAAGTCACCTAAGACCACCACCTCCGCAGATGGATACTGCTCCAATATTTCGTTCATCCCCCGTTCGACGTTCTCAAAAAGATGAGTTAACCCCGAATCACTCCTATGAGACCTGTACAGGCACGCGTAGATGCGAGTGATCCCTCCATATTCTACGCGTAGCCACAAAATAGACAGGTCTCCATGTTCGAGGCCCCGAAGACGGTGACAGCAGACAACATTCCGAACGAACACGCACACCCCGGCTTTACGACGGAAAGAGTGCTCCAGATCGTAACCAGGGGATCGTAGCTAGTTAAGGTACGATATTTCGTCCGGGGCGCTTATCTGTGTCTCCGTTAAAAAGAGCAGGAGGGTTAGGCAGAATGTCATATTTCACGTGTCGACCGTATCGTCTCGCTTGTACGATCACCATGATTGGCCAACGGATTATTGTGACATCACGCGTCGGTTTCTCAACCAATCACAGTGATCTCGATACGGTCGACACGTGAGATATGACATTCTGCCTCAGGGGGCTGAGCAGGCTGCGCCGTCTCGAGATGTTGATGGACGGCGTCGATATTACTGTGTAGTTCCCTAATGTTGCAAAATTCCACTATAAGTGTGGATGTGGAGTCCGCCGTAGAAAGTCTACTCTTTTTTTTTTGTCTTTTTGGCCATGGTTTTAAGGAGTTTTAGGGTGTATGGAAGAGCACGCAATGGAGAGCGACAGTACCCAAGAAAAAAAAGAAACGGTATCACCTGGTACAGTGCTAGGTAGTGGTTTTGTTAGGAGCTGACACGAAGCACGGAAGGGCCCCCGGTGCCCCCCTGCAAGCAACCGTCGGGTGTACTCCGGTCTCCCGTTCCAGCACAACTGCTACTGACAGGATTTTCGCCGGTTGGCGGTACAGCCTCCCGAGGTAGGATATCCCGGGTTAAGGTCCCCTACTGACCGGCAGGTGGCCGGCGGAACCATTTCCACCAGGTCTCCCTGAACCCCGTACCAGCTCCCCACGCCCTCACCAGTCACAATCCAACCACCGTCCACTCTAAGCGCCACCGCAACCCACCACGTACCGAGGGATGGGGAATGGGATAGGGACGGAAATCTGCCGCTACGACCAAAACACACCAAAATGCTTCACGGTCGGTCACACGGCAGACGGTGGTACAGAACCGCTCGGGCCCGCCAACAAGCAAGACTCCTCTCACTTGTTACCAAGCCCTACCACCAATAATGCAGTGGATGACAACTGCTCACTTCCCTTAGTCGCCTCATACGACACCCGCGGGACAGAATGGGGTGGTGACACCTGTATTCTTAGTCAGTCACCACACGGAAAGCTATTATAAAGCTGTAACAGAGCTGTGTCTGTATATTGAAGATATTTGAGAAAAAAATAGCTGTAATAGGTTATATAAGCGTGTCTAAACACAAAACAATTATTTTAAGTATTTTGTCTGTTTGTTCGTTAGCGCATCACGCAAAAACTACTGAACGGATTTTATTAAAACTTTTTTTATTTATTAGCTCGTGATTAAACTTAAAAACTGTTATACATTTTATCTCGCTACTACATCCGGAACCTGATATATTACCTAATGGGGAATGGGATAGGGGTAACTAGGTAATATCTCAGGTTCCCGATAGACACCACCGAAGGAATGTTACATAGTTCCAGTGGCCCGCCAATAAAGGCGGAGAGACGACACACGGCGGGTTTCTTTAGTGGGTGCAGGCCCCACACTACCCTGTTCGTTGCCCCGAAAGACGGGGTGTGCGGTTAGGTACATTTTCTCCCGCATTACCAAAAAAAAAAAGTTCCCGATAGACATATATAATATCAACCCAGATCTTTTCAGTCGGCGAGAAGACCTTTTTTGTTATGGTGGAAAAAAAATCCTAAGCGCACACCCTGTCATTCGGGGCAACGAACAGAGTGGTGTGGGACCTTACGCACTAAATAAACTTGTGACGCTGTGTGCCATCTGTCTTACTGTACTGCTAAACCACTGGAATTGTTTTACATTACTTCAATGGTTTGAAATTTTTATATATATTTTTAGCATTTAAAATGCTTAACCATATACATTAACTTATTACTTCAATGGTTTCTGCGAGAAGAAGAGCGGCAATCAATTTGATTTTTATGTGCCTTTTTTGATTTATATTTCTTAGCATTTTACATGCTCCACCACTTTTTAAAGTACAAATTATTTGTGAATAAGGAAAAAGAATTTTTTTTTTGTACTAGCTGGAATCGAACCCGCGTCTTTTCCAATCTGAGGAAGTGCTCTAAACCACTGAGCTATAGTACATATCTTTCGATCATCCGAATCTCCTTATCACATTTTTCTTAACGACCAACGCCATCTATCGGAAACGCATTTACATGCAACTATCCAATATAGTAAGTTTAATTTTGCATTTAAAATTTTTATGTGCCTGGTTGACATACACCTAAAAGATGACCCAAAGGTGTCCCATACACCTAACTACAAACAAACTTTAATATAAGTACATCAAACTATACGGAATCACAAAAAGAAATTATATTGAAGCATTTATAATTGATAATGATTACTGATAGGTCATTTTTAAAATACCATTGACAAATATGTTGAATAAAATATTTACGAGACAGATTGTTAATAGGATTAATAAATGCATTGTAGTTTAAGCAAATTGCATGAAATATTCGCGTGACCACATTGCGGTGTGGCGATAATTATTTTAACGAAGGCCGAGATACATTGTGTTTACAGCCATTTTTAGTTTTTATGTTCAGCTAGCGTTATGAAATGCAGAAATCCGTAAAATAATAGAAACAGGTCCCGTAAACCTAAAATTTAGGACACTTACATGGTAATAGACATTCCACTTAGATGGATGAGCCGAATAACCATTATAAAAAAATTAAAACAGCTATTACGTAGCGTAAGTGTAGTATTGCTTCTTACCAGTTGAATGAGCATCCAATCCGAGTCGCTAGTTTTGGCGCAAAGTTATTGCTTATAGTGTCAGACAAGCAGTGGAGTCATTTAATGGTAAGTGAAACTAGTAATTTCCCATGGCTTTTGATAACACCAGGGACACATACAACCCCTTAAATGGTATTTTTAATAAACTTCTATTAAAGAAGGCTATGTTATACCGTATAGACGATTTAACCAGCAACTGACGCTAAATGGATGGATGGATGTATGTTTAGGTTTCTCTTCTCTTACTTATTAATAAAGGAAGAAGAAGTACTACTTAGAATTACATCCATAGTAACCAGCTATTGATTTTTGTCAACAACATTAGAAAAAGAGTACTTTCATTACAAAATGAACTGAAAAAACTGCTTTGCAGAAAATGGTGGCACGACGGTACGAAAGCGATCAATATTCAATACGAATGCAATTCGATTCACATACCTACAATATTGCATTAGATCTAGTCTTCGTTGGAACTAAGACAAACTATTTTTTTATATAAATTTCCTTGGGTTGGTCTTCAAACGTGAATGCTTCTAGCATCTATAGGCGGCTTACTACTTAATATCAAGTGGCCTGTATGCTTGTTTGCCACTCTTGTAGTAATTAAAATCATGAAAAGCTTCTGTCACTACCACCAGTGATACAAATTGTATAGTGATTAATAAATACAAAGTTTTCCGACCATGCGCACTATACTTATATATAAGTATACTAGCTGATACCCGCCGACTTCGACAGCGTTAAAGATTTACTTTCTAAATTCGACCCCTATTTTATCCGCGGTTTTATAAAACCATGGAAATATATGCTGTATCTTATATCAAATATAAAATTAAATTTAACATTATTAATTCAAAAAAGTCTAAATATGTGTGTTTCTATCTCCAAATTAGAAACCTACCAAATCACCCCCTCTTTCCCTTCCTATTATTTTAACTGACCACTTCCTCATCTCCTCTATATCATCATTTCTCTTCATGTCCTATAGCTTTTCTTGGGGTGGATTACTCGCTAAGGTAGCCTTTGATCTGTATAGGCTACAACGCCAACCACTCAGGAGGTGGCAAACTTACCGTCTTACTCACCATCAAGCCATACAGCCTAGTATAATTGTGTCATAAACTAAATGTATAAACAAAAACATAGCATCACGCCTGTATTCCCCGAAAGGGTAGCTGTATTACCGATTCACCAGCTATGTTTTTGTCCCACGTAATAGGGAGCAAGCCTATTGCCGTCTACCGGTCACATTTCTAAACTCCGGGCGACTGAGAATTGTTTTTTTACGAAAAAGCTCAATAACACTGCCCGAATCGAACTCGAAACCTCCTGATCAGCAGTCTCTTACACTACCTCTGCACCACAGAGGCAGGTGATAAATAAAACAGTGAAGATCCACAATTAGGCACTAAAAGTGTCAACTATAAATTAGTGCAGATTACGCTTTCCTGCACTCATTTCGTTTAGTACCTATTGTTTTTCGCAACGTATCAATATGGCTAATAATACTAAAATCTCTTTTGGAAAACTCATTGACTGTCTCTTTTTCTCTCGTTCTTTCTGAATTTTAAGCTCACGCACGTAGTTAAAAGTTGTTACCTAGTATTTTATAAAATCATACATACATATTGTCACGCCTTTTTCCCGTAGGGGTAGGCAGAGACTACTTCTCTCCACTTGTCCTCACGTCCCACGATCCTGGCACACTTCTTTCGCTTCATCTACTTTCATCAACGCTTTCATGCATGCTTGTTGGTTTCGAGTAGGTACTCTTAACCTAGCCTTCCTAAGAACGTCTCCAATCGGGTCAAAATACGTTGCATCCGATAAGTGGAGTGGGTCGTAAAGACAATTGTGATGTGGAGATTGGGTATGGCCGTTGGTCAGTACGATAGCTAGCGACCTAGAGTACTTCCTCGGATTGGAAGTGACGCAAATCGAATTCCACTCACACTAAAGTTCTCTTTTTCCTCATTCACAAATAATTTGTAATCGGTAATAAGTCTTTAAAAAAACTATTAAACTAACAATATCAATATCAGAATATCTAAAATAAGTCTTTAAAATCTACTAATGCCAAATAATACTCTTTAACTAATAAACATAACATTTGCATGATTTTATTGTACTTTATTAAAACCACATCAATGGTTACCATAGCAACGGTTGACAGTTAATTTGTGTTGCTGTGATAATAAGTGTAGAGCCTGTAGAACTCTGAATACGATAGCAGACAAAAATATATATTTTGGATAGGAGTTTCGTAAAATCCTTTCTTAGTGAGCGTCTACGTCATGAAAGGAGCATCTGTGCAAAATTTCAAGTCAATCGGACGTACGGTTTCGGAGATATCGTGATGAGTCAGTGAGTGGTAAATCGCTTAATATATACCCACCTATATAGATATCACTATCTACTAGCATCCTGTGAATGCAATCCAATAATGTAAGTAGTAATCTTTAGGATTTTTAAGAACCACAACTCCTTACTACAGTATTTAAAGTATTTATTAAGGTGTAGCCAGTATTCAAACATTGGATTTCTCAACTAAAAAAACTGTCTTTGTGGTGCAGCAGTAGTATGAGTGACTGCTGATCATGAGGTCTCGGATTCGATCCCCAGGTAGCGAAGTGTTATTGAAGTTTTTCTTAAAAAGAAAAATTCTCACTAGCAGCCCGGAGATTGAAAATGTACTCGGTAGACGGCAATAGGCTCGCCCCCTATAACGTGGAACTTAAATATAGCTGACGAATCGTGGGTGTATAATAGACCTCTGCCTTAGGGGCATACAGACGTGATGCTATGTTTCATGTTTACAAAAGTAATTACAATATTATACATATAAAATTTTCTCGGAAAATTATCCAAACGACAATCAAAACCTATTCAAAATCCGTTCCGTCCCAAAAGACAAACCCGAATATATTGTGTATTTTTTGGTCCACAAATATTTAATCTGAGTCCAGACTTACTTTATGTATGTTTGCTATAGGGTAGGTATTGATAAACTGACTAACTATAATGTCGTTTAAAAAAAATGAAACAAAGAAAATAAAGATTAGTATTTCATTTCCTTTGTACTTGCAAGTGAATGCATTTTTAGGTTAATGCTCCTAGCCTTTCAAGTCACAGCAGGCTGCGACTTAATCTAATTTAAAATGGAGCGGACGTCTTAAGTTCGTTAATTTAATTGGTAGCAAGGTTGATGCTTAATTACCATTCCTATTTAAGTTTATGCCATAATAAAGCCTTAAAATGTCCATTACAATTAATTGGGCTCAGTTGCTACATTAAATATTAATGTATTGTTTTATAACTGCTACCAGTGAAATTAAAAACAAAGACAAATAAAAAACAAAACACGGTGGCGCCTAGGTAGTGTAATTAACGATTACTCTTATTTAAGTGTGAAAAAATATATGGTGCTTCGGATATGTGGAAAGAATGCTGGAAGAGTGACTGGTTAAGAGGATATACAATGTGAAAGTGGAAGGATGCAGTTACAGGGGGAGACCGAGACTCGCCTACCTAGACCAAATCGGTCATGTATTGGAGGAAGGCGGAGTCAGAAGTCTCCGAAACTGGCAAGCATGTATGAAGAGAATTATGAATGTTGAGGAAGCGAGAGATGTATGTAAGGATAGAATCTTCTGGCACTCTGTTCCCTCTGCCTGCCACGCAAGGGAAATGGTGTGATGATAAGTAAAAATATAAACATTCGTTAATGAATGTATGAACTCCAGCTTTATACCTACATTTATTTTATTTTAGTCGCAGAAAAATAAACCAACATTAAGCTCAGTTTTAATGTTTGTATATTTATATTCCAATTTTAAAACTACTGTGACCTCTCGATGCATGTCATACTTTTTTTCAAACATTCACTGACCTCTATTTCGGCTATATATATAAACGTCCATGAAAAGTGCCTAAATTGGCACCAGAATCAACAGAACTCTATCCGCCCCCGCCAATGTTTTAAATACAGATCTCTTTGGGGCAGGAAACCGCTGTTAGAGGTATCAGCTTTTACTAGTCAGTTTTGAACGACAACTCACACTGTCGTCGTTCCTCAGTTTGGTCTTTAAAATGCAAATTGAATCCTAGTTTAGATTTGCAGTATGTTGTGCCTAACTCCATAGCATTTTTGACGCGTTATCAGATTTATTACAGAACTGACATAGATGTAGCTGATAGTTCTCTTTTTATATTTATGGCCGATTCCCAGTGTTTTGAATTTAGTTTTTATACATGCACAAAACTAATAAATCACAATATTTATAGTTTTAACTAGCCTGGTTTCGGAGTTGCTTTTACCGTAGTCATAAAAAAACTACGCATGATAGATCAACTACCTTTTGATTTTACTTTATGCTTTTAAATTCTGAGTTCAAATAGTATCTATCTAATTTAAGACTTATGATGTAAATTTCCAAAAATAACTATTGTTAGCAATGCAGAACATCAAATAAACTGTAGAATATTTTGATATTTTTATAATCATGCTTAGCCATGATAAATGAACACAAAGTGCGTGCGAAAATGTGAATTCGAAATATTATTTTCGATGTTCAATATAATATGTGTGTTCAAATATTGTACAATATCCTTACTTAAAAACACATAGACACGTCGTTTAGTGGTAAAGGCTTGCTTGTCCCAGCATGAATAAGCGGTCTAGATCGGAGTAGTAACACCCTCTCACAGTAGATCAGCGTCAAAAACCGGTGCTCCTACTAATACCACCGAAGGAATGTAACATGGTTCTAGTGGCCCGCCAGTAAAGGCGGAGAGACGACACACGGCGGGTTTCTTTAGTGGGTGCAGGCCCCAAACCACCCTGGTCCTTGCCCCACCAAAAAAAAAAAATGGTGTTCCTACTAATGTATTTCATCTGGTTAGTGATGGCGCTGGAAATCTCCTTATCCTTTCCTTCATCACCAACACCTATCACTTTAATCACAAAGTGTGAAAATGTGAACTGCATCTCCTGGATACCGTCCAGATGCTGTGCCAATTCAGCCATCGTGACAATTGATCCTGACAACTAATTTCGATAACACATTCATAGTTAACGTCTTGGGTGACGCCACACACTGTGATTAATGTATATAAGCATGTCAAATGCTAAAAATATCTAAATACCTATCACTTTCCTTGGAATTAGTGATGCTCGAGTCATGCCTCTTATATTGTTAGCCACTATAAGCTACGGTAACCGCTTGTCATCAGGTGGGCCGTGTGCTTGTTTACCATCGGTATAGTATAAAAAACAGCGTTCCTACTACTTCAATAAATAAAAAAATAAAAATAAAAAACATAAAAACAAACCCAAATCTTTTTCTTGGTCTTAACTATCGTGAGAGTACTCATTTCACTAACGTGTATAAATAAGTCTCGCAGACCCCAATTTGTATTGCGTCAAAATGTTGAGCATAAAATATTCCAGTTGACGCTAGAAGCGTACGAGCCACTGCAGATCGGATTAGCTTATAAAATTCTATCCCGAAAACCGTGTACGTACTTGATGTTATTAGATTTTATGTAGAGGTAAGTACCTGTAATATTTTATACTAGATCCTGGCCACGACTTCGTTTGTGTGCAATCTCCAATCAAAAATCCAACAAGCGCAGAACGCTTGTTGGATTATTTGTTTGTTTACACTTTCACGTTATAACTATTCATCCGATCATCATGAAATTTACCTAACATTTAATCCTTTTTTTTTATTTAGGCGAGAAATAATATTCCTAACCACACACTTCATCGTTCGGGACAATGAACAGGCAAGTGTGGGGCCCTCACCCACTAAAGAAACTCGCCGTGTGCCATCTCTCCACCTTTATTGGCGGTCCACTGGAACTACGTTACATTCCTTCGGTAGTACCTAACATTTAATCCTGAACTTTTTCTTTGTTGTGTTTATTATTATAAGGAGGAGGTTCTTATGAAAGAAAAAAATAAGAAAATTGCACATATAATTGAAAAATTCTAAAGGACTAAAGGCTAGTCAGGAATATAATCGACTATTTTCTCCTACAACCAACACAAATTGAGATACAACATGAAAACAGTCAGGTGCTAGTGCCTACTATTTGAGTTCGAGGTCTGACAGTAACTGAGAATTATTAGATAGATGATTAGTATCTGTGAAATTCTTTTGATTTTAAACTAGAATACATTATTTTTAAAAAAGTTCTACATATTTTTGTAACGACAAATACTTGAGCTAATTTTATTCGGTTTTTATTTCTGTACACAAGAAAAAATGTACGTATAAGTACATAAACAATAATTATTCTTAAGAATATTATAATAATAATAAAAAAACAAAAAACATAGTTTCACGCCTGAATTCCCCAACGGGGTAGGCAGAAGTGTATTTGGCGCTGCACACGCTAGTGGACTGCTCAGCTTGGGCAGAGCAGCGCCGCGAACAGTCAGGGTGGAAATACTTTCACTCCCAGCCGTGGTAAAGGCCATGGTCCGGAGCGAGAGTGGATCCCACCCCCGCCGTCTCCTTTTGCGAGCAGGTGATGCGCGCGAAGGAGGTGGCGGAGCGTGAGCGGGAGATTACAAACCATCTCCCGCAGCACCGCAGAGGACGCACGGGGCGCCGAAGGGCACTTGTTGACCTCCGGCCCCCATAAGCGCTGGCCTGAGTGTGATGGACCCAGGGCAGTCCGCTACCCTAACAGAAACAGTCTCGAGATGGCGGCGCACGTGTTCCGCGAGCGCCTCTCAACGAGGGAGGGCAGGCCTTCCAAACCAGACGGGGCCACCAGCACTAGAGGCCCATATCTGCCAGGGGTGGAGAAAATCATGCGAAGAGCGTATACCTCGCCCCTGGCCACAGGAAGTCTGAAAGAACACCGCGGGGTTTTAGCAGGTATACCAATTGTAAAAATTGGGACTCTGGCATAACCTCTCTGCCCGCCCGGCAGAAGGTATCCATAAAGGATTTCCTCGCGAAAAAAAAAGAAAAAAAGGTAGATGTGTATGTGTAACCACGGTTCGCCAGCTATGTTTAAGTCCCACGTAATTGGGGGCGAGCCTATTGCCGTCTACCGCGCACATTTCCAAACTCCGGGCTGCTACACTGAGAAATTTACTTTATACGAAAAAGCTCAATAACACTGGCCGGCCCGGGGATCGAACCCGAGACCTCATGATCAGTAGTCGCTTACACTACCGCTGCACCACAAAGGCTGTTATATATAGTTAGTTTATAATAATATAAAAAATAATATCGATACTATTATAATAAAATTGTACCAAGCATTGTACATTGCAGAGGGGGGATTTAGGAGCCTTTATGAGAGCCATCAGCCAAAACAACAATTATTAGAATATTTATCTGTCTGTATGTTTTTTCGCGCATCAAGCAAACACTACTATACAGATTTTGATGAAACTTGATTGATTATTCTTGAGTAAAATTAAAATCTGGTATGTTTTATGCCACTACTATATTGGGAACCCGAGATATAACCTGTAAAACAAATAATATATGAACGGAGTTTGATGAAACTTTTTTGATTGATTGCTCCTAATTAGATTTAAAATCTGGTATAAGCATACGAAGTTGCGGGCAAAAGCTAGTCTACAAATAAAAATAATATCTTTCTAAATATTTTCAAAACCAATGAAGTCATTCGGATAGCATATCAAAACCGCCACAATGAACGGTACTCAAAATACGCCCGAATCCAATAACGAAAACCACTACAAGCGAGAGCGAACTTAGGTGCCAATAAAATCGACACCACTCGAGCTTCTCTCTCACAAAAATATATTAAAGACCATACATAAAACGGCTGGAACCTTATCGACACGAAGCAGCCGTTCAAGACAGGGTCAACCATATAAATATGGATTAACCAAAGGAAATATTAAGAGAACACAGAAGAAATAAAATCTTTTTGAGCCCTTCAGGACTGTGGGTAATATGCCAGCTGCGGGGTATCAAGCTTATTTTATTCGGGTTAAGTATTTAATCGCAGGGCTTCATGAGAGATTGACAAAGGATGATGCGTTATATTACCATCATAGATTAGAGGTTACACTACATGGAGATATTACATAGAAACAAGTAATTTTGCTTATCCATTTTTTTATGTGGAAGCTTCTAAAGATGCGTTTTGGAAATTTTAGATAATAATCTAAAATCTCATGCTGAGCGCGCGAAATTTTTAACACCGTCATTTTGAATTTCATGTACAACGCCATCTATCGAAGCAGTTCATACTAAATACTGTTCGTCAATAATGTTATCGATTTATAAGTTACAAAAATTACATATCCAGTACATATTGAAATATATTTTGATACATGAAAATTTTTATGGCAGTCCTCATGATTGTCTATGTTATTTTTTTTTTATTTTATTCGTATGAGACATGGCTTGTTAACCACGATTACAGTTTCTTGTAATATAGGAAACAAATCTTACACAAAGATATATCTTAGATCAGTTTAGGAAGAAACACAGATCAACCAGGCTGCAATCAATTTTCCGTCCTATAAATGAAACGGGCTAATTAATTAAGTAAAATTAACTAAATACTTTTACTCTGTGTTATTATCTTATCCATCATATCAGCAGTGATAGCCTTGCGGTAATCAAGGACTGCGAAGACTGTGGTATCAAGTTCGATCTCGACTCCAAGGTTCCGACCTCGTACAGCACACACCTCTGACTTTTCAATTTTTTTCCGTGTAAATATGGCGCAGGCGTCACTGAATACATTCAGAAAGAATATGTTATTGAATTCATAGTCCTCAGCAGATATACGATGGCTGAATTGGCTGGCCCAGGATCTTTTCCTGGGAAGGTTCCAGGAGATACAGGTTCAAATTCTGCTCATGGTTATTATTTTCGATTTCACTTTTTTGCACTGTGTGTATTATAGGGCTAAACATATCAAATGCTTCAAAAAATATACAAAAGGAACTGACTGACTTTCTCACAACCCAAACTCCTATAGGGACTGTGAAAATTTACATATGGGCTTTGATACTGTAGGTTATCAATAAGAAAGGATTTTACGAAAATCCCATCTAAATTGGATTTCTCACTACGACGCGAGAATAGCCGCGGGTAACACGCTAGTATAATTATAATATAAACCTATTTGTAGCAGTAATAGCCTAGGGGTAAAACCAAGGACTGCAAAGACAGTCATATCGAATTCGATCCCTAATTCGAAGTCCTGGGCCCGTAGAATGTAATTCACTAAATCGTTTCGACATCGTATTGTCTCGCTTGTGATTGGTACAGAAACCGACGCGTGATGCCACAATAATCCCTCGGCCAATCACGGTGATCTCTCAACGAATCAAAATGGCACGATGTCATGTCGATATGATCTAGTGAGATACATTCTAACCCCCCAGGCCGCACACATCTGACTTTTTGACAATTTTCGAATTTTGAAATTTGTATTTGTTTACAAATTATCTCACTGCTCGGTGAAGGAATACATCATGAGGAAACCTGCATGCCTGAGAGATTTTCTCGACGGCTTGTAAATTCTGTCAACCCATAGGCCAGCGTGGTGTACTACGCTCTTAATCTCTCTAACAATGAGAGGGGATCCATGCCCAATAGATAGTGGGACATTAAAAGAGTTGCGAAAAAGCCATTTAGTACAATTGAATGGAAAATTCAAAAAATATATGTAGAAAAAGAAAAACAACATAGCATCACGCCTGTATTCCCCGAAGGGGTAGGCAGAGGTGTATTACACACCCACGGCTCGCCAGCTATGTTTGAGTCCCACGAAATAGGGGGCGAGCCTATTGACGTCTACCGGGCACATTTAAAACTCCAGGCTGCTACTGAGAATTTTTCTTTTTAGGAAAAAGCTCAATAACGTTGCCCGTCCCGGGGATCGAATCCGAGACCTCATGATTAGCATTCGCATACACTACCGCTACACCACCGAGGCAGTAATATATATGTACTTTAATAATATATAATTACATATCTGTTATCACTATAATTTCAATATGAACACAACAATTCGAGTAACGTACTATGCAACAACATAATACACCTATCCATACTAGGTATATAATCTGTTTTACCACGTATTCATGTTCATCAATGCGATTAATTAGTTACTATGTGACTTGCATACCGTTAACAAGCTACCTTGATATATGTGTGGGTCTAATCAAAACTATTGCTCATAGAGTAATCTCCATATATATTTTCTCAAAGGCAAAATGTTTGTCCGTGTGGTGACGGACTAAGAATACAAGTGTCACCACCCCATTCTTTCCCACGGGTGTCGTATGAGGCGAATAAGGGAAATAATCAATTATCACCGATTGCATTACTGGTGGTAGGGCTGGTTGCCAAGTGGGAGTACTCACTTGCTATCGGGGCCAAGCGGGTTAGTACGTACCACCATCTGATTCTCCCTTGTGACCGGCCATGAAGCACGGTGTGTTTTGGTTGTAGCAGAAGATAGCCGTTATTTAGTTCATTTCATCTGTTAAATGAAATGTTGAGCAGCGTCTTACCTATATTTTCGATATGGTTGGGTCCATGAGCGACGGTTAACACTTACCATCAGATGGGCCGTGGCTATCCTGCCACCAATCGTAATAAAAAAAAATGTGCGTGTGTAATATCTCCCTTTACTAATTGCGCCCAAATTAGTTAATTTTATTTTATCTAGATGTTTATAAATAATATTATAGTAATATGTTCAATTATATAATTACAGTAACTGCATCTGTGGTGCAGCGGTAGTAGCGGAGTTTGGAAATGTGCCCGGTAGATGACAAATGGCTCGCTCCCTATTACGTAGGATTTAAACATAGTTGGTGAAGCGCTGGGTGTGTAATACACTTCTGCCTACCCCTTTGGGGAATACAGGCGTGATGCTATGTATAATTACATTTATATCAAACTTTCTTCTGTCTGTTTAGTATTAAAAGGACACAAAGAGATTTAATAATCCTATCTCTCTATTATTCACTACAAACTAGACAAAGTCGCTCGTCATAGTAATCTATTTCTAAAGTAACTTGTATTATTGTTGTGGAAACTAAACATCTAGTTTTGTGCAGATAACTGAAGTTACCGAGGTTTTGGAAATACTAATTAACTGGCGAGATGTGTTCGTAACTTTGTTTTATGTTCCTAAAGGCAATTGTGCTACAAAAACAAAGAGATTGAATGCAGCGTTTTTAATTCCTTTTTTTGAAATAAAACTACGTTTACGGAATCTATCGCGTTTACTTGATTTTTATGCTATCCCGACGTTTCGAATACTTTACAGTATTCATGATCACCGGTGGACTTAGATGGTAGATGTCCAAAGCTGATATTTATGATGATGGCAGATGAACCACGGCCACCTGATGGTAAGAGGTAACCGTCGCTCATAGACTCAACTATACCCAGATTATTTTCAAGCCGCTGCGCACCATTTCATTTCTCAGATATGAAATAAAAGAATAAACGTCTACCTTCTGCTACAGCCAAAACACACTGACGTGCTTCATGATCGTTCACACAGAAGACGGTGGTTGCGACTCATTCACGCCCGATAGCAAGCGAGTACTCTCACTTTGTACCCAGTCCTACCACCAGTAATGCAATGGGTGATAATTGCTTACTTCCCTTAGTCGCCTTGTACAACACCCGCGGGAACGGATGGGGTGGTGACACTTATATTCTTAGTCCGGTAAATATCTTATTCTTCATCTAGTATTTTTTTATTTGAATTCTATTTGTTTGCATATTATGATTATTATTTCACAATCAATTACTTCTACAGTTGAACACGACTCTTTCTTGACAGTGCCAGGGATTTATCTTCTAGTCTACTACGATAGCCCAATTTGTTTTTTTTCCTCCCGTTGGTTTGCTTCGCAAGGCGTTAAAAATCTTCAAATACGCAGGTTTCCTCGAGGCACTTTCTCCACCATACATGGATAATTTATGAACAACGAATATGTCAGCTCGATCAGGGAAGTACAACCCTCTCACAGAAGATCATCGTGAAAGAACGGTACTCCTACTGTTGTGTATCGTATGGTGAGTGAGAGCGCCGGAGGCCTAAGCCAGGCGAAGCTAATAAAAGCGTGTTAAAATGGTTTCAAAAATGTTTTGTTTTTGTAGATTTTCTATACAAAGTCATTACCTAGCTTTGAAGAAAGGTATGTGCATAATTAGTAGATTTATTAAGTTTCTGTGATACAGTAATTACTTTTTCTCGGCGAATTACCTAAAAAATGTTAACTAAAACTAAAATAAGATGTTTTTTAGTTATATAATCAGATTTTAATCTATAAATTTGGAAGAGCCTAGTCGCCGGGCGTGAGACTATTTACTGCTAAGGGTAAACCATAAATTGCACATGTGTACTCCGAGGACAATATTTACCACCTGCGACCCTCACGGAATACGTGTATATCCTATCTTTGTTTTTCTTTATACTGGGTTCTACACCAAGGTATTTGCTATCTTAATGATATTTTATATTTTTACTGGCTGCAACCCGGACTTCGACCGCGTGCAATTTAGATTTTTTTTTTTGCGGAACCCTAATTATCTTTCCAAAACATAAGTAACTTAAGTTACTTCTTGTAACAACAACTATCTGTTGGTGAAAGTCCCGCCCAAATCGGTCTAGCCGTTCCGGATATTAGCTGGAACAAACAAACAGACCGACAGACAGACCGACAAAAATTGTATTTCGTTATAGGTATTATATATATTATACTCTCGTATTAAATTTAATAAAAAGCTGTTATTTAGGCATTACAAACAGATACTTTAATTTTATTTATTTGTAGAGATAACAATATTTGAACCTAATATGTCGTAGTTTCTTCAGCTAATGCTAGTGTAAATAGGGTCAAGGTTTAAACCACACAAATCAGCAATTAATGAGATTTAATGAAATAAAACCAAGTTTACGGAATCTATTGTGTTTATTGGATTTTCTAATATCCCGACGTTTTGTATACTTTACAGCATTCATGGTGGTTCTTGACCATGAATGCTGTAAAGTATTCCAAAAAGATTCCGTTCACATACCGTAGTAGTAATAGTACCTATATTTCGCGTAAATATTTGTGTTATATTAATTTTTTTTTGGTATTGCACTTTGGCTTGCAGTGACATAATAATGTCAATCGAGTTTAATTACCACAAGTGACAACTGCGACTGTGATTGGAATGTGAACGTAAGTGTGCCAACACTTGGATATAAACAAGTTTATATTAGATGAGAATATACATCATTGTACACCGTTAAATTAACATTTGTCCATCTATACTATTTAATTATAAAATAATTAAACCTTAAGACTGGTATACCGGGAACCTAAGATATAACCTTTTTTTTTTTTTCTTTTGTTTAGGCGGGAAAAAAATGTTCCTAACCGCACACCGCGTCACTCGGGGCAACGAACAGGGTAGTGTGGGGCCTTCACCCACTAAAGAAACCCGCCGTGTACCGTCTCTCCGCCTTTATTGACGGGCCACTGGAACTATGTTACATTCCTTCGGTGGTACCTAAGATATAACCTAAAAAGCTAGCCTTTCAACTGCGGCGGAGCCGCGGGCAAAGGCTAGTACTAAAATAAAAATACGAATGCACAATAGCTGGTCTTATTTTAATAGCTATTTCTGCCAGAAAACCTTTATATAGACTTTAATAGCAGTATAAAATACTTAGTTAAGTTGTAGGTATGTATACATATATAGACTACATAGATACATCTACTCACACAAATAGTAATCAGTGTCATAAATACATATAAATTACACATTCAGACTTAATATTAAATGGTAGGTCTGCAGTAGCACTGAAGTAATGTCACCAGTGGTCCGGCAGTACATGTGGAGAGACGGCACACGGCGGGCTTATTTAGTGGGTAAGGGCCCCATACTACCCTGTTCGTTGCCCCAAATTATTAACAAAAAGAAACAAAAAAAGGTCTAAGGTTTCAGTGACAGATAGTAGTCTGTAACCAATGTCATAAATTTATTTAATGTTTGCGCGCACTGATTTAGGAAGGTAACGGCCACTACTCCAAAGGATTTACTAAAGTATTTTGTGGAATGCGTTGATATTTAGAAAGAAAAAGGAGATAGAAAAAGCAAATAATTCAAGAAATACGCTTTAGATTTTACGATGACCTCAAATACCTCTCATGCGTGTCTTGTAGGAATTCAAAATTAAGTTTACCACGTTATATACCTACATATATAATAATATAATATATAAAACTTTATAAACATAGCAAAGCTGAGGAGTTTGTTATTTTTTGTTTAAACGCGCTAAACTTTCGAACGATTAGTCGGATGTGGAATATTCTCATGCATTTGATACGTTTATTTTAAAGGGAGCCTATGATCTATAACATTAAACTTTGACCAACGGCGAATATAACCGAGGAACATAACTAGTTTTTATATAAACGTATTTAAAGGAAGACCTAAAACAACATTTATTTGTTTACAAACATTTTATACAAAGCACACATTTAACTTACAAGCAGTAAAGTTTTCTCTCGGACGCGCTGTGGTTCCCTATACTTAACTTTGTAATCCCAAATCTTAATTACCAACATCGTAAATTCAATTTGGTCTAAAGCCGGCCTTAGCGAGGTCTAGCCTTGGTTTTAGCTAAGGATAGGTTTACATGGCCGGTATTAGCTCTTTTGTCATAGGTGCTTGCTATTGTAGGTAATCTAAAACAGCGTTGAGTGTAGGCAATAAATTGTTGTACGAGTACTTGGAGTACGAGCATAAGACAATTTTGATGTTATTTTTAGAGAGAACACCCAGCACTAAGTCATAAACCCTGTCTCACGAAGGACTTTATTAAACATCATTATGTAGATCCGGACACAGAACAACCATTTATATGAAATCTAAACCACTAACATTCATGCAGTCAAATTGAATTGACAACACAACTGTTAAATGAACTTACATTTTATTATATAAATCTATATATGCACAGATAGTAAAGTGGTTTAGCTACTGACCTCTGGCCCGAGTGTTGCGGGTTCTATTCCCACACAGGGAAAATATTTGAGTATTACAAATGCTTGTTCTGAGTCTGGGTGTAATATGTTTGTAAGGTCCTCCGCGATACAAGGTTATCATTGCATATGCAGGATATAATTTTTCAATGATAAATTAAATGGAAATTTATGACGCAGCAACATCAGGGGCATCACTAGCGCATCCTACTCTAAGAAAAGATGGGATAAGATAAGTGATTTATGCGTATGACTCTTTTGGACGCGTCGCTCAGTAGAGGGTATTCGTAAACCACCGGCGGACCACTGAAGCAATGTAACACAGTTCCAGTGGTCCGTCAATATAGGCGGAGAGACAACACATGGCGGGCTTATTTAGTGGGTGAGAGTCCCACACTACCCTGTTCGTCACCCCGAATGACGGGGTGTGCGGTTAGGCACATTTTTTTCCGCCTTAAAAAAAGGTGTCTAACTCTCCCACTCCCCAAAAAAAACGTAACAAAATTCCATCCATCCATCCATCAGCCTTTTAAAGTCCACTGCTGGACATAGGTCTCCCCAAGAATGGGGGATAGTGTAATCGCCACGCTTGGCAGGCGGGTTGGCTATCGCAGTGGATATTGTTAATACTCGAAGGAGTGCTGCTGCCCATTCTCTCGCTATTCCCTCAGTCGACTCTTACGACTCCCATGGGCGGAGAGGGGTGAGACAATTCTAAAGCCGGCCCACACGGCAAAACCACAATTTTTGTAAAAATTGTTAGCATTGTATTAAAATATAGAACCTCGCGTATGTTTTTTTAAAAATGGAATTGCATACTTACACTACTATTAATATAAGTTCTTTTAAGTTCATTGAAACCCATTGAAAGAGGTGTACACACTGATTGTTATGGAACGTCAAAGGCACTGACAGCTTGATATTCAATTAATTGGAGAGTACTTTCAATACGTAGCTTTGATGTATCGGGCGAATAGACCAACTGTCAATTTATTTGTTACTCAGTACTTTGTTTTGTGGACAATTTTATACGGTCTGCGTATTACAAATAACTGAGATAAAAGAGACTTTTGTTGAGATTGCGGCTTGTTTTATTTGAGTTTTTGTGCTGTTTTGAAGGCGATTTATATAACGCAATTCCTTTTGGCAAAAATGGCGCCGTCAAAATGTCAAAATGTAATTTTATTTCTTTAAGTGAAAAAGATTGCATCGTTGCCAAAATCCCGATTTTCTTATCACTTTGAGTTAGTAGGTTTCAAACTTAAACTAAATCTCACTATGACGTTTAGTTAAATACAACATTTTCAATCATTTTTAAGTAAATTGAACGAGTTGATAACGAAAGGCGTATAAGAAGAATACATAAAAATAACATAATTTTCATACTTTTAGAGTAATTATATACATTATATTTCATAAAAAATATCCTCGGTTTGGATCATGACGACATTTTATCGGTTCATGGCTATCGCCTTGTCGTGTGCACATCCGTCGCCCCAGTCGCTTTTGTGTTATTTTAGAGATCAGTAACGTGTGGTTGCTTCAGAATATAAATGATGAAGTTGAAATTTTACTAATGTTCTACATTTTAAAAAGACGAAAGTTTGCCGTGGAGGGCGTGATTGGGAAAGAAAAACACGTGTAAACGACGTGGCGATATTTTTATTATGGCTACGATACATAGTCACACGTTTGCCGTCACAACTAGATCGTGACGTTTTTTTATCATTTTACTAGGTACTATAACGTGCTAAAATAAGATCAAAATGTTTTACTACTATTTAGCATTGCTATTGTCTCGGAAAATCTGTTGTTACAGCAAAAAGAAGTCGTGGACGATAGTTAATCATGCCGTCCTATATGTGAACACTACCATTTAAATATACAAGCCGATGACGACACGACAACGACGCTTTAAACTGCAGGACATAGTGGAAACGCAGCCTTAGCTAGATCTTAAATAGAAAAAAATCATTAAAATATGCAAAGTCCGATATCAAACAAATATTATATGTAAATACGAGCAAATATGTGTCTTATTTTAACACCTGCTAAGTGCCATTTTCAAGAAGGTGTAGCGTAATGTATCTTCATGGACCCGGGCGAGTTAAGAGATTTATTGAAAGCATAATTGGTTTTGTTTCGGTCAAAGGCGGATTTACGATACTTTTATTACCCTAATGCTTGCAGTAAGAACAACATTCATTTAATGTTTATGTTATTTGGAGCTAAGGAGTATGTTAGTGTGTTATGTACGTGGTGTTCGTTCTAGCTTATGTATAGCTTTAAAGTTTTAAGATTTAAGCGGTGTATTATAAGTACATGCGTGACAAATGCAGCAATACAACATAAATCGTCCGTTTGGTGACGGACTAAGAATACAAGTGTCACCATCCCATTCTTTCCCATGGGTGTCGTATAAGGCGACTAAGGGAAGTAAGCAATTGTCATCCATTGCATGACTGGTGGTAGGGTTGGGTACCAAGTGGGATTACTCACTTGGTATCGGGCCCGAGCGGGTTAGTACCACCATCTCCCGTGTGACCGGCCATGAAGCACATCGTTGTGTTTTGGCTGTAGCAGGAGATAGCCGTTTATATTTCATATCATATCTGAGAAATGAATTGGTGAGCAGCGGCTTGACAATACTCTCGGTATAGTCGAGTCCATGGGCGACGGTTATCATTTACCATCTGATGAACCGTGGCTTATCTGCCACTACCTGCAATAAAAAAAAATACCTGACATATACCTAAAAATACTCACACTACGTATTTTAAGTATACTATTATATAGTATTTTATATTGGGCCGGCTTTAGAATTTTCCCACCCCTCTCCACCAATGGGAGTTGTAAGAGCCGACTGAGGGAATACCGGGGGAGTTGGCAGCAGTACTCCTTCGAGTATTAACAACATGCACTGCGATCGCCAAGCCGCCTGCCAAGCGTGGCGATTACGGCACTATCCCCCATTCTTGGGGAGGCCTATGTCCAGCAGTGGACGTTAAAAGGCTGATGGATGGATGGAATGATATAAATATATATATAGTATTTATAGTAACTTATTTTAAAATCTAGTTCACCTATGACATCTCTTGTATATAATCGGATTACACTACACAAATAATCCCTATAAAAAAATAACCATTCCTCAGCGAGTTGTTGAAACAAACTCATTTATATATTTTTGTGTTGTAACTGCACATACACCTATGATTCTTACGTATACAAATTTAGGGCTCCGGATTACCAGAAAATTATATTCTGATAGCATAATCTATTATATATCATTCTCGTGTCACGTTGTTGCTCACGATGTACTCTAAAACAATCTAACCGATTATTACGTATTTTTTATTATATAATTACAATATATTCACGAAAATAAATAAGGCGGCACGAAATTCGCCGGGTCAGCTAGTTTTCTTATAGTTTTTATTAAAACCTAGGCATTTTACGGAGCGTTGTGCGATTTTACAAAGCACCAAATAAAGGTGAAGTGTTTGTACGTTAAAAGTCATATTCACATACAGCATACCGCCTTGATACCCAGCTAAACAACTGTTAAAGCTGGTTGATAAAATCTAAGGGAAATTTACTTCAAATACTAGGAAAGATACTTCAATTTCCTTTACCTTTAGTAAAATCGCTTTGGCCACTCTCAAAGTGCCTTTCGTTATAAATCGTACCTTACAGATAAATTTTAATTTAACTCTTAAATATAATTATTATGTCTACTGTATATTGTATTTTACTTTCAGTCAAACATTGACTATAGACTTGGCACAGGTCTCCTCTCAGATTTAGAGGGATTTGGGTTCATCACTCTGGCCAATGTGGGTTGATAGATTTCACAAGCCTTCGAGAAAATCTCTTAGGCAACATTCTTAATATTTAAAAAAAAATCTCAACCTATAGACAGAAAATTGCATTGCACGCGCACTTCACCTTTGTAACTTGGCCCACCCGTAATAACTAAGAGGATTGTGATGTTTCTGACGGATAAAGGCTGCAACACATTATTTGATAAAAGTTGCTTACGCTATCAGAACACGGAAACATTCAATCTATTTTAGTAACCCATCAAAACCAAAATGAATACGCAAGTAAAGCGTAAACATTTTAATTAAGCAACATTTTGAGGGCGTCGTTTTGTCCCGACGGATTCTCTATAAACCTCTGTATTATCTGTTTATATTTACAGCGTCATATCAAAAGACTTTTTATTCACAATTCTCGACATCTCCATTCAATGCACTGTGGGGTAACGAGGAGTCCAAGAGCGTGGGTATAAACAGTTAGGAAGACGCGACTCGACCGTTGAGATACATCGTTATGATTACAATGATGAGAATTTTTAACGACCGTTGCTCATTTTTAACAGATAAAGGACCTTGTGAAAGATTTTAACTCAGACGATATTTTAGATTGTCATATCAGAAAAGTTGTTTGTAATGCATGAATTGCAGAGAAATGGACTTTGGCAATCGGCCAAGATAAACAACTGTTTTTCGAAGGTTCTCTAAAGAGCTACATTGACTAGCAATTGGCAGTGTAGAGTATTTACGTTACTTTTAAAAAAAAAAATGTGCATAATATATTTATTATAAAAGGTGGTATTTAAAGAAATCCTTTAAATGACTTTTCAAGACAACGCTATTACATAACGTACTTCAAGCAAGTGCATTGCCTGTTTGTTTTGGAATGACTGACATCATCAGATGTCGTCGGTGCTGGACTCGGAACTATACATAAATGGCATAAATGTTTACTTTTGGAACCAAATTACTCAGCATATCTATATTTATATTAATACATACTTGAGTACCATATTTACGGAAGATAATTATGCACTACAGTTAGGCCCAATTTTGAGCTTTCGTGGCATTGGTATGGACCGCCACGTTTACCTAATCCAGGTATAGAACTTCGCTTGCAAATAAAATCAATGGGGTATAAAAGGTTTTTTTGCAATATTTGTGATGTGAAACATCTAATGCGGAGGGAGGGTAAAATGGCTGTTAGCGTGGCAACGCTTTTATTTTACTTATCCCGTTCAAATCTTGCAAGTAAAATTTGACACACTACTCGGTTTCCGATTGAGCTGAAATTTTACACGCATATGTATATCACATGACAATGCAATATTATGATGTCATGGAGCTGATCTGATGATGGAGCTGGAAGGTAGACCTAGGAACTCTATAATGAAACGGCGCAACCCCATCGAGTTTGGGCTCGTATGATTTGTCTTGACGAGTACTTTGTCTCTAGATGGTATCTAGGGTCTGAGAATGAAGCTGGAAGGTGGCCACAGTAACTCTAATATGAAACGACGCAACCCCATTGAGTTTGGACTCATTTGATTTGTCTTGATGAGTACTTTGTCTTTAAATGGTATCCAGGGTCTGATGATAGAGCTGGAAGGTGGCCTTGCAAAACTCTGTAATTAAATGGCGCAACTCCATCGAGTTAGGACTCGTTTGAAATGTTTTGACTAGTACTCCACTCCTAGATGATATCCAGGATCTGATGATGGAGCCGGAAGGTGGCCACAGTAACTCTGCAATGAAATAACGCAACCCCATCGAGTTTGGAATCGTTTGATTCGTCTTAAGGAGTACTTTGTTAAGTTATGATAATTTTATTTCTAAAAAACAATTTCCATGTTTTCACATCTGGTAGCCGTCCCACGACGTCTAGTTTTTCCTTTACGGAGTAATGATAACTAAGAAACATGTTTTTTTTATATTACGTGAGTGGCAAACAAGCGTACGGCCCACCTGATGGTAAGCAATTACTGCAACACCAGAGGCATCACTCGCACCTCGTCATCTCCAAGGAAAGGGATAGGATGTGGATACGGTGGATAATAATTAGAGGATTGGTAGAATTATAAGGAGAGGATACCCCCTCCCTGGTTTGGGCCTCCGGCGCTCTCACTAACCATACGAAAAACAACAGTAAGATTAATACTGTTGTTACACGTTGGTCTTTTGTGAGAGGGTGGTACTTCCCTGATCGAGCCGGCCCATTCATGCTGGGATAAGCAAGGTTCTACCACTAGAGATATTTTCGGAAAATCGGATACTTACTTCCCGAAGTCTCAACCACAAAGTGGTGAATCTAACTCAATACCACTGTACTTAGCTGTCTTTAGCTCATTCTCAAAATAATTAAGTAAGCAATCATATATAATCCCCTGTCAAAACTAAGAACAAGTAGGTAACTATAACTTCTATATCACCAACAAGCTGGTTTTAACGTGAAAATAAACAAATTTATGAATTATAAAGCCCTTCAGAACACTCGAGTGACTAATTAAAATATAGATGAAGCGTGATATGTTGATTACTTTACGAGAAGACACTGATGTAATGGAACGTATGATTTAAAATCAATTGTTTATGAGATTGACTGACTGATTGGATAGATGATGTAGATTTTTTTGATACTAGGTTAGTTTAAAAGCGTGACAAATAAGCATACGGCCCATCTAACATTATTTCCTTAGCATATACGAATAGTGTTAGCAACACTTTAGGCATCACACGAAAGTTCCTATTACGGCATAAAAGCATAGGAAGTAGAAAGCAAATAAAATTTCGGTCAGATACGGGCTTTAGAGACTCTTATTCTCGAATGAAATACAACAGTGGTACATACTATCAATATTCGGTGGGAGGACAAAGGTAGGTACTTTTCTGTTGAGAATAGTAACAATACTTTAATCTTCCAGCACATGAACACAAAGTTTTAGATTATTCTAGAATTATGCCTAATAGATCGCATTTGTCTTCTGTTACGTGAAGGCTTATATCATAATTTGGGATAGACGTGACAAAAACTCATAAATACCTATTTATTTTATTACAAAATAAAATGAAAATATTTTAAAGTATAAATATAATCTTATAGCAGGTATATAATTGTTTAAATTTCACAATATGTTCCTGCACCTTAAAACTTAAGCCATCCATTCGATGTAATATATTTGATCAGATTTTTTATTAGGTAATGCGTACTTTTAGTTAAATATCAATAACATCCTTTGAAAACGATATTTACGAAATACAACGAGGTAAATCACAATACGACTAATCAATCGATGACTCGTTACAGTTATATTTATACGTCAAAGAAAGGAAAACAAATCCTAAATCTGTGAATATTTAGGCAATATGAGCCCCATTTGACGGTAGGAAAAGGGTCGCACAGCTAGTTTTCCATAAAGAGACGCTTACGTAATATTACGCCAGGATATGCGTAAAAATAGACGGTTTACGCACACATAGACGTCACTTACAATGGTTAAGGGTTGTCACGAATCAGGAAGTATATATTTCAAAAGTAGATTGAGGAAAAGGATATGAGAATTGTTTCCGGGCAAAATTAAATTATCTTCTTCGCATATTAAAGTTAATATCACAATGATTCATTTAAAAAAGCTAAGGATGGGGGAGGGCGTTTAGCTTTTGTAATGTAATATTTAGTTACAGGGAGTTCGCAAAAATGGTGATACAATCTTTTTTTACTTGAAGTTGTGGAAATACATCTCCCCTGCCATTGACAGACTGGAGTGAAAGTGTGGCCCGAAGTTATGCTCTTGGATGTGATTATCCACTGCAAGGTGGTTAGAAGACTGAGGAGAGTGCGGTATTGTTAGACCTACCCAGAAGAATCATAAATTTGACCTAGGTTTCTTCAGAATCTGCTACTTTCTTATATTTTATAATAAACCAGTGGACCAGACAGACGTTGTTCTGTCCGAACATTGGCGTTTCCTTTGGATGGAGTAATTTATTTCAGTTACTAAAGATAATTAATAAAATATGGGGTTAGCGTCTGAAATTTTATTGTTGGGTATATGTGTTTTTACTTTAATTTGACCCGAATCTAACAAACAAGCATGACAAAGGGCACAGTAACAGGCACAGCAACATACATAGCTCTATAGGAGGACAAGACTTCTTTTATCCCCTCCGTACCATTATGGACCAACTTTCTATAGGTTAGAAAAGGTACAGGTGAGATAGCTTTTTAACCAGCGTAGGTGGGACCCTAACTCCCTTGCTTAGGGTAACGACAGCAATGGTAGCCTTAGGTTTCTCCTTTTTCCTTTTGTTCGCTGCAAAAGGTGGATTAGTGTTTTTGGAAGAGAGAGAGAGAATGCTCAATGCCAGCTAATAGAGCCGACAACATCTCCCCAATTGAAAGTAAGATTGAGGCACGAATTTGTTCCATTACGTTTAGAGCTAAAGATGATGCCGAGACCCTCATTTCAATTGAGAATTTACAGCGGTATGCCTTCAATACTGTGCAGTCTCATTTTCTTGCCAGAGTTGACCTAAGTTATCGCGGAGAAGGTGGATGTCCTCCATTTGTGTCCGGTGGTGACGGATTAAGAATACAAGTGTCACCACCCCATTCTTTCCCACGGGTGTCGTATAAGGCGACTAAGGGAAGTAAGCAATTATCATCCATTGCACGACTGGTGGTAGGGCTGGGTACCAAGTGGAAGTACTCACTTGGTATTTGGCCCAAACGGGTTGGTACCACCATCTCCCATGTGACCGGCCATGAAGCACATTGTTGCGTTTTGGCTGTAGCAGGAGATAGCCGTTTATATTTCATTTCATCTGTGAAATGAATTGGTGAGCAGCGGCTTGACAATACTCTCGGTATAGTCGAGTCCATGGGCGACGGTTACCATTTACCATCAGATGGACCGTGGCTCGTCGGCCACTACATGCAATAAAAAAAAACATTTCGTACTCATCAGGGCCTTAATTCTCTATGAGACCTAAAATTACTTGCCAAAAACCAGTGACGTCATACCGAGCGCGTAACTCAAACGTGCGAACGCAACGTACCACGACATATTTTACAAAAAAATATTCTGTATACACCACGATACGTTGTCTATGCCAAATTTCGATTTCACAAAGTACGTCTAGAAACCATACAATCGTTTCAATCGAAAAATAACCGGTTTTTTAAATTACATTTATTTGTTTCTAAACTTCATTATTAGTTGATATTTATGCATCGAAATTACCAATAAAGATAATTAATATTAATTTGTTTTTGTTGATATAAATATATGATCAAATATTGGATAATTATGTACTATCTCTACGCACTAGGAGATAGTTTTAAAACTAAAATCAATCTGTAATTTTTTTAATGTCACGTCATATGTCACAGTGTATAAGTAGTATCTCTTAGTAGTCTATGCATATTGTTGTGAATTTTACTTTATAATAACCCATCAATGAAATTGTTTATTTAATTGAATATAAGTAATTTACTTTCACAAACTAACAAGAAAAAAGAAAGTAATATGTAAAATAATAAGCTCAACACAACGAACTTATCAACAGAAGAAAAATTCAGAAAACTGTTAATTTTCGGAATCAATCATCAATCAAGATCGCCACAGAAGAATTTATTGTTATAACAATAATACACATTGCTCCTTACTTTGATAATCTATTTGAATTAAATACGGGGCATTGGCGACGTTGTTTTTAGAAGGCTATCATAACTATTAAGCAAGAAATGAATTATCACATTATATACAAAAACAAATACAAAAGCAAAATTCACATATTATACGATACTTCATCGATATCAACAGCAAAATTGCGGCGGCTATTGCTTAATACAAGGACCTAATTTCATAAAATGGATATACTTTTAGTAGACGTGTTGTGAGATGTTTTTGTGAACGTATTAGTACCTTCCTGCCTGTGCGATGTTTCCAATCAATGACTTGCTTAACTTTTGTTTGTGAGACTTCATAGGTACTAATTAAGTTATACTTATTTATACAAATAAATAAATGATTATTACCTTTCTGCAGACTTTATTTCATAAATTTTATTTGTAAGAACACAATAGGAGTTTGCCTACTATTATACACACGTCTGATACTTGATCTAAATACAGATTTTATAATGTCATAGGTACATGGAATATTTTATTAAATATTACAAGTATATTACTTGGACATTTTGGAAGAGTTTGTAACAATGTTCGGTTTATATCTAAGACATGAGTCGTAGTTTTTTGTTTCTCCCAAATAACATAACGAGCACTATTTTATCAATAAGTATGTGCATTCTAAAGTTATTGATATTAAATGTACAATGTATAGTATCAAAATTGTAAGTTGTAATACTAAGAAGACAGAATTTACTCTCATACTCGTAATAAATAACAAATGACCTTTTAATACCTAAATATTATCTTAGTGATTCTGAAAATGTATGCTTCAAAAGTAAATAATAAGTAGGTAAATTATTAGCGGGTAGCGATTTTAATGGTATTATAAACCATTAAAATCACTGGGTTTCTGAACTTCAGCTTATTTTGCCAGTTACAGAAACTTGTAGTCATTTCATCCACGAAAGTATAATAACAATGGTAAACGTAACCACAAATCATCGTAATTGACAGTTTAGAACAGCTTCAAAACTGACCTAACCGCGTTATGAAACTTGATACTTTGCATAGTGAATACAATTTTAGACGACTTCCACGCAGCCATCGTCAACTCGCCACGTAACGTGCTTCTTTAACCATAGCAAATCAGGGCCCAGAAGAGTTTCCATCTTAGAGCTTGTTGATTATTGGTCTCTTTATATCGCCAGTTTTTCTGACTGCCTACGTTCTGACAATTACGGCGGCCTTATGGCCACACACTTATGGATTTCTTCCGGCCCCAATGAGTCTCGCAGAAGATTACCGTAAACGTATAGTGAGTGAGAGCGCCGGAGTTCCCCCTCGTCATCATCTCCTTCATATCCAACTCCTATCTCTTGGAGATGGCGAAGCGTGAGTGATGCCTCTGGTGTTGTTAGCGTCTTTAGGCTACGGTAACCGCTTACCATCAGGTGAGCAGCATGCTTGTGTGCCACCCATGTAGTAATGTTTTAACCAAGGTTTGGTTGGGCTTGATATATTGTACTAATCCAAAAAGGTAGCATCAACAGATCCAACATTTATGTTTCCCAAAGGAGTACTCGTAATGACAACCCTATCCAACCCCATAGAGACAACGCACGCTTTATAAAATAACTGTTTCTATGTTAATATAGGTTGGTCGTGTTTCGTGTTTTGTTTCTGCGCAGACATCCCTTAACTGTATTACGTCAACGTCGTAGCTTATACATATGCAAGTAAAATAACGTCATAGTTCTGTCATCATTACCTAAATAATTTTTAATTATGATGATAGTAATCTATATATAAAATATAGATGACCCGGCAAACGTTATTTTGCCATATAAAATATTATTTCTAGGTAATTTCTAGTGTAACACTAACAAACAATATCAGTCTCTTAATGCTATAGCGTGAACAATATTTTTTGTTAGCCCATCTTTAGCTAACATAGTGGTCGCCCGCGGCTCCGCCAGCGTGGATGTCAGTTACCGCTGCAAAAAGCCTTCCCAGGAAAGACACGGTCAGCAAAATGATTCCCAGGTCAATTCACAGACACCGACACTAACATCGACGACGCAGTCATTATCCACAGGCTGCATAGATTGTCTTTATGAGGATGTTAAAGTTGTTAATGATGAAAATATTTAAATGTAATTAATACTAAGTTTTCACTTCTGCCGGCAGTCCCGGAGTGAAACCCGTTGTTTTAGGATAGATAACTAAAGCGATTATTTTAGAGCTTCTCTATAAACAACATTTGACGTTAAATTATTTTCAGATAACAAAATATACTGATGGTCGGGAGCCCCGACCCGTGATAGGGCAACGTAAAGTTGCCCATGAGTACAACATTCTTTTCGTAAATCAATTCCTACTAATTTGAATGTTTGGCCCTGGGATTTATTTATCGTTAGTGCGAAAGAATTTTTTACTGGAAATTAGAGCCTTTTGAAGGGTATAGGCAAATCAGTAGGAATCATGTGTATTCTTGGTATATGAGCTAATTCACCAGCTGCAGGGCCGGTGATAATCTCCGCTACTATTAAATTATCTTTTAGCTCCTTTATAAGAAGTCTCGTGCCATTACACATGTTGGGGGGGCTTAAATTTCTGAGAAGCATTATCGGCGTGCCAACTTTTAACGACAGTTCATAAGGTGGTAGCCCAGCGGGGTTCTGAGAATTTAAAAATTCCTGAGGGTAGTGCACTGCGTCCTCGATGTTAGTGACGGTGTCTATGGATTTATAGCACACATTTATAGTCAGGATATATAGCATCTATCAGACTATAAAAATTATGGACTATTTGGCCTAGAGACTCATACAAAGTAACTGCATAATCGGTGCCCAAATTTAAAATGGAAAAATTCCTTCTCCAAGTTTCTGCAGCTGTTGTGGAAAATTGCTATGCGTATTTCCATGTAGATGAGTTCTCATATTGGTGCGCAAATTCAAATGTTGAACAGATGTCCAAAGTTGAGACGATTTTAAACATGCCTTCATAATATCTGCTCGCGTACCTCTGTTGACGACTGGAAGCGTTTGTCGGAAATCTCCAGCAAATACAAAATTGATACCACCCATGACATTAGCAGAGCTTCGGAGGTCTTTTAAAGTACGGTCTACGGCCTCCACATGAGCTCTATGACTCATGGTGTATTCATCCCATATTACCAACGACGCATCTTGCAGTAACTTACCAAGAGGCCCATTTTTCCGAATAGAGCACGTAGACCGTTGATCTAAAGATACAGATAGCGGGAGTTTAAACGTAGAGTGAGCAGTTTTTCCTTCGTTCAAGAGAGTTGCAGCAATTCCTGACGAAGCAACTGCAATCGCTATCTTCCCTGATTGCCGTATCTTAGCAAGTATCAAATTTGCGAGAAAAGTCTTTCCGGTGCCTCCTGGTGCGTCCAAAAAAAAAAATCTCCCCATGTTATTGTTCACGCTATCTGCTCATAAGCATGTCTTTGATCTGGTACTAATTTTGGCACATTGTCATTTACAAACGCTGTTAAATCATTTCTGTTATACTGTTGTACCATTGTGTCAATAGTATTTCTATGTATGTATGTTCTGGGTACGAACGAGAGAAGGTAATCCAATATCACTTAAATTTTTGTCCTTTAATTCTAGTAGTTTGTTTTCTATTTCAATGAATCCTTCATTATAAATGACTTCAGTGAAGGGTAATGTGTTATCCTGATTTTGTTGTCTGATACGATGTCTAATATCTTCACAGAAATGATCTTTGAAAGTTTCCCATAACTTCAATTGTTCCGATGGTTGACAAAATAAAAGTATGACTACGAACAACTCCCTTAGTTTTTTTGGACAATGTGATAACGAAGCTTCGCTTAAAGTGTTACCCCAATGGTCATCGTTTTCAAGTAAACCTCGGTCACGGCAAACTGCTTGATACGTCTCTTTGACAATACCGTTTACAGTTTTAAGGTATGCAAATGAGGTCGGACCGCGTACGTGGTGCAGTAGAATCCTAAGATAAAAACACTCTGATTGTGATGGATGTATCCCGTAGCCTTAACCTTAAGCGACATCTTTTTTTATCTCCGGATGTCCAACTACATCTTCACCACGCCTCCTTCTAGTGAATTTATTATTTGCCCATGTATAGTATTGCGGGACTTCATGATACAGAAGAGTTTTCGCGAATTCATCTTCATTACAGAGAGCAAAAAATGCCAGTAATGTGGTATTGCGTGGGTTTTGGACAACTTGATGAGCTGTCCCTGGTGTAAAATACACCCTTTGACCGTTCTCTAGATGAACAGCCAAATGCACTACAGTAGGATGCCGGTCGTGAATGGGAAATTCAAATAAGCGCCAGGCAGCTTCAGATGTGCTTATGTACCTGCCATTTAAATAGTTTTAGACCTCATCGTGTGGGTTTCTAAGGCTAAAAGTTGCCTTATTTGAACCTTTATTTATATACTTACATATATATTTAATGGCTTGGACAGAGTGGCAATACTCTACGTTTATATGAGCGTTAAAAGTCTTACATAATAGCGGGGAGTATGGAATAATCCACCTATTATCTATCATCACCATGTTGCCCCTGATTTGTAGCGTAGTCCTCCGACCGCCATTTCCTGTATCGCGCCTACGATAAACTGGATACCCATCCTCTCCGGTCTGGGTATCGTTCATGAAACGGCGAGGGTATTTTTTTGTGCAGACACCGTTCTTCATGCATGGTGCAGGTAAATTATGTTCTCCGCAGGGTCCATGTACCATATTTTTAGTTATAATGTCGTGTAGTACCGGATCAATTTCTTGATCGGGTAGCTCCGCAACTATGACACTGTCGATCTCATCTGGTTGTATTTTAGTTTCTAGCCAGAACAGCAAATGACAATGAAGTAAACCGCGCTTTTGCTACTCCACACTTGCCATATAACATTTTACTTTACCGAATATCTGTTCTTTGACAAATAATTTGATGAATTTCTTCATCTTTAAATGAAATACACGTGAAATTATGTCATGACGGTAAAAAGACCGTTGTCCTGGTAGCAGCTCCGCCTTAATTTCAGGCCATTCGGGGTTACATGTAAAAGTGACAAATAAGTCAGGTCTACCATAATTTCGACCGTACGTCATCGCGTCCTGCGTTTTCTCGTGCATGAAACGCGGATAACCCGTAAATGATGATGGCAATATGACATGTTGACCGATATTTGATGGATCAACATTTGCGTCATGATTTAAAGCATCTCTGAGATGAATGTAGTCATCAGCCCTCAGTCTTTGTTGATTCCGAGAAATATAATTTAATCTTTCCGATATCATTTTCGCCATCATGTAACACAATATTGACTAAATAAGTCTCTGTAATAATGTAACGGATTAAAAGAGTTAGTTCTAAACATTAATCTAAATGCATAAAATTGCATACAAGAAACAGTTTTATTACGCCCAGAACCCTGCTGAGGGATAGTCAAATAATAACTGTCTTCTCCTGTCACAAACATTATAGGATACTGTAGTGGATCATAAGACCGATGTAGCTCAGAAACTCTTTTGAGCTGTCCGTCTCTACTGTGTAAGACTATATCCCTGGGACCTTTGTCTTCATCGACCAAGAGAACGGCTACCTCGTTTACAGTAGGAGCATTATATCTGTCTCTGTGTGCTGTCTGTGGAGTGCGATCTGAATGAATTATCTGAGTAGTTGAATTCTAAGTTTTGTTTAAAACTTCGTATATACACATTATGATTATTCAGAGCGGTCTGTAATTCGCGAATTAAATCCATTTTTAAGGTTGGTGCGATGCTTGATCGCAACGATAACTGGTCTGCATCCGAAATAAAATATTTGCAAGAACTGTGGGTTTGGGCCTGATGGTGGTAAAAGGCTACCAATGAGATGATACACCTGTCCTTCAATTTTAAAAGTGGACATAAAATTACCTTCCCTGATTTCTTTTGCGCCAAAAGAAGTCATTTGAAAAAGACTATTGTATTTACGTATATTTGTTAAAAAATGACCAGATAATGGATGGTTATTAGTTAAAAGATTTTTTATTGGTTGTGGCGGCTCCTGAAGGTTAGGAAGACAAACACAAAGAAGCACAGCACATACCATTAGGTTCGTCCACCCATTTCTTGGCAGAGTGAATCCGTGTGGTGACGGATTAAGAATACAAGTGTCACCACCCCATTCTTTCCCACGGGTGTCGTATAAGGCGACTAAGGGAAGTAAGCAATTATCATCCATTGCACGACTGGTGGTAGGGCTGGGTACCAAGTGGAAGTACTCACTTGGTATTTGGCCCAAACGGGTTGGTACCACCATCTCCCATGTGACCGACCATGAAGCACATTGTTGCGTTTTGGCTGTAGCAGGAGATAGCCGTTTATATTTCATTTCATCTGTGAAATGAATTGGTGAGCAGCGGATTGACAATACTCTCGGTATAGTCGAGTCCATGGGCGATGATTACCATTTACCATCAGATGGACCGTGGCTCGTCCGACACTAAATGCAATAAAAAAAAAAAAAGAAGTTTGAGCAGATCTTATTCATGACTCCGATTTGGACGGACGCTTGTTGTGCATAATCAACCTGCGGATCATATCTGAAAGCCAGTCGTTGCTGCTAGCTAAAATTCGATGGCGAACTCTATTTGTGGACAACTGCTGTCTCACTGCCTGAGCTCTAAGTCGCTGCAAACGCTCGACACTCGACTCTCTTTCGCGCAACTAAGAGGTCCTTATATTTTGTTCATTAAGACGTTGGGAACGCTCCAGCCTCGACTCTCGTGCACGCAGAGGTTCTCAGATTTTGTTGTGCAAGGCGTTGCGAACGTTTGACACTCGACTCTCGTGCGCGTACCTGAGAGTTTCTCTGATTTTGTTCAGCAAGGCGTTGTGAACGTTCAGGTGAAGATTCTCCCTTACGACGTATTTTTGCTGCCCGTGCTTGAGAACTATGTTTAGAAAGTTGAGACCTGGCTCTCTTAGGCATTTTCAATAGCTCTGAGAAGAACTTTTGCGTAGGTGTAGTTTTAAGAAAAATGGTTGTTGGGCCTCACTCGACATAGATAGTGTGCCGCGGACTTTTTGTAGATATTTATAAGATCTACAATTAATTAGAACATTTTATGGTTCTATCTTTTATAGTTTAGGCAGCGTACGCAAAATAAGTAACTTTTCTGGTTGATTTTTTACACCTTGTGTCCGAAAAAACCCAAATATCTTACGGAACCCTATGTTTTTCCAAAATAAAATTTGGCCTATGTTACTCGTGGATAATGTAGCTTTTGAATGGTGAAAGAATTTTTAAAAACGGTCCAGTAGTTTTTCAGCCTATTAATTACAACCAAACAAACAAAGTTTTCCTCTTTATAATATTATTATATATATTAGTGTAGATTAAGTGACTGACTGACTGATATATCAACGCACAGCCCAAACTCCTGGGGCTAAGTCCGTGAATATTTATAAATGAGTTTATATGATACTGTAGGTACATGATCAGTACGAAAGGATTTTACGCAAAACCTATCCAAAATGAATTTATCAATATGACGTACGCGATGTGACGCACTCGATAATGCACTCCTTATAAAATAAACGATTATACAAGTGTTCTTACTCATTCGGATCAATTTTGAGACCAAAACTTACGATAGTATACGTTTTTGTTAAACCCTATTTCTGTCCCTCTATTGGGTACGGGTCTCCCCTAATGGAGAAAGGGCTTAAGCCAATATCCACCACGCTGGGTTAATGCAGATTTGTCACCTCCATCCATCAGCCTTTTAACATCCACTGCTGGACATAGACCTCCCCAAGAATGGGGGATTTTTCACCTAGCAGTGATAAATTGTAAGCAAATACACACTTAAAAGCCGTGTGGGACCGGCTTTAGAATTATCCCACCCCTCTCTACCCACGAGAGTCGTAAGTGCCGACTGAGGTAATACCGGGGGAGTGGGCAGCAGCACTCCCTCGAGTATTAACAACATCCAGTGCGATCGCCAACCCGCCTACCAAGCGGGGCGATTACGGCATTATCGGCATTATCCCCCATAATGAGTACACAAAAAAAATAAAGGATGCGGTCGGCACGTGACCGCTCGTTGTGGCGTTCTCTTGGGGAGGCCTATGTCCAGCAGTGGACGACGAAAGGTTGATGGATGGATGGATGGATGGACACACTTAATTTCTAAAATCTCGAAAGGTAAGTAATGTGCCGTACGACGTCTGGAACTTGGACTCAGGATCGAACTCAATACCACTGTCTGTGCAGTCCTTGGTTTTTCTGCTAGCTCTATACTCATTTTAATATAAAGATCTTCCACTGTGTCTATCATTGAATAGGCAGAGCAAGTACATCTATACATAAACAAATTCCCATCGCTAAATTCTTACGGTTTTGCTGTTAATACGTGACATTTCTCTTTCTATAAGGGTTATAATTCCGTAAGGGAGTCGGACCTATCGATATAATACAATAAATCAACAACACCGCAAGATAAGTCACCTGTAGTGACTATCCTAATTACATCGATAGCTCAGGAACAACATCTACGTGTACATATTTGATTGATTCACAAAGATCGACGTTTAACTTTATACGTTTTGATTCAGTTTAATTTTATTATAAGTAATAATGTTTTACTATTATAAAGCTGTAACAGAGCTGTGTCTGTACATTTAATATATTTGAGAAAAAATTACTGTATTAGGCTATATAGGCGTGTCTGAACACAAAACATTTTTTTTAGATTTATGTCTGTTTGCCTATTTATCTGTTTGTTCGTTTGCATATCACACAAAAACTACTGAACGGATATTGATGCAACTTTTCTTTGATAGCTCTTGATTAGACTTAAATAGTTCCACATACACCAGTTACTATACATTTTATCTCGCTACTATATCGGGAACCTGAGATATTACCTAAAAACTAGCCTTTGGCTGCGGCAGAGCCGCGGGCTAAGGCTAGTTATTATATAAAAATTAATAAAACACAACTTTTAGCAGTTGTTCCGTTTAGTAACAAACATTATCTGTTTGTTAAAGACAAGCAGACAAAATCGAAAAAAGATTGTATTGTTTTTTGAAATAAAACTTCGTTTACGGAATCTAACGCGACAGATTCCGTAAACGAAGTTTTATTTCAAAAAATGTGTAACATTCGCGTAAGATTGTATTGTATTTAAACACGCCTATATATCCTAATACAGACATTTTTCTCAAATATCTTAAATGTATAGACACAGCTCTGTTACAGCTTTATAATAAATTAGATTTTTCTTAGATTCTCTACTTATAACAGCATTTCTGATGAATAAAATAAATGAATTCAACGGTACGCAGCCAATCGTCTGCCTCGATGATCGTGGTAAACGTGAGGTGAATGCCACACTACCGAGCTCACCGCAGCAAATTAACATAAAAATCACAGAGTAAATGCTTTAAATGGAAGGTGGTTGAAAGGAACTATTGTTAGTTTTTACTGAATGTTAAATGCTTAGTTTTATATTGATTTATGAATGTTTTTTTTTCGATTATATACTTGATTTATATATTTTATAATAAAAAATATAGAATTTTGAAGAACTATCCCCATTTTCCCCATTCCCATCAGCATTCATCGTCCACTACTGGACATAGGCCTCCCCAAGAGAACGCCACAGCGAACGGTCCTGTGCCGCCTGCATCCAACGAATGCCTGTGACTTTGACCAGGTCGTCGGTCCACCTGGTGGGAGGCCGTCCACACTACACTGCGCCGTCCAATACGCGGTCGCCACTCGAGAACCTTTCTTCCGCAACGGTTGTCGGTTCGTCAAGCGATGTGGCCTGCCCATTGCCACTTCAGCATGCTGACCCGGTAGGCTATGTCAGTTACTCCCGTTCTCCTACGGATTTTCGTATTACGGATCTTATCACGTAGAGAGATTCCAATCATAGCCCGCTCCATGGCACGCTGAGCAACTTTGAGCCTTGATATAAGGCCAACATTTAGAGACCACGCCTCTGTTCCGTATGTCATTACCGGTAACACACACTGGTCGTAGACCTTCGTCTTCAGACACTGTGGAACAGTAGACAAGAAGATTTTCCTCAGCTTCTCGAACGCTGCCCAGCCGAGCTGGATTCGTCGATTGACCTCTTTCTCGAAGTTGTGCCTACCTAACTGGACTGTTTGTCCCAGGTAAACATAGTGACCGACAACTTCGAGATCTGCGTTCCCGTAGTGATGTATTCGCCATTTATGTTGATGCTGAATCCAGTCCAGTCCAAGAGCTTGAAAACATCTTCCAATGCAGTGGTGAAGAGTTTCGGGGACATGACGTCTCCCTGTCTTACGCCTTTCTGCAGTTGGATAGGTTTTGTGCTCTTGCCCTGAACTCGAACAGACATAATGGCGTTTCTATACAAGAACTTCAACACTTCGATGTACCGGTAGTCAATTTGGCACCGCTGAAGGGACAGCAGCACCGCCCAAGTTTCGATTAAATTGAAGGATTTCTCATAGTCCACAAACGCTAGACACAGAGGCCGATTATACTCCACGGTCTTCTGTATAATCTGGCGCAGCGTATGTATGTGGTCTATGGTACTATAGCCTTTTCGGAAACCGGCTTGTTAGGGAGGCTGGAAGTCGTCGAGCCTGCGCGTGAGTCGATTTATAATGACTCTCGAAAACAACTTATAGACGTAGCTTAAGAACGAGATGGGTCTATAATTCTTCAAGAGGGTTCTGTCACCTCTCTTGAAAAACAGCACCACCACGCTCCTGGTCCATGACTCTGGAACGTCGCCGCCGAGAACGACGGAATTGAATAGCCTCTGGAAGGCTTTGAGGACCGGCTTTCCGCCTGCCCTAAGAAGCTCTATAGTAATTCCATCTTCTCCCGGTGCCTTTCCGTTCTTTAGTTGTTTGAGAGCCATTCTGATCTCGTACAGGCTGACGTCCGGGATATCTTCGGTAAAGTGCCGTGTTATCTTGGATCTGGGCTCATAGACCAAGTTGAAAACAGGGTTCTGGGATCTGTATAACTGTCCATATAACTCATGGACCTCTCTTAATATCTCATCTTTGGATGAAACAACAGTGCCATTATTGGTCTTCAGCTTGGTCAGCTGGCTTTTCCCAACAGACAGATCTCTCGCGAACACTTTGGAACCTTGGTTCCGCTCTATCGCCTCTTTAATACGCAGGGTATTAAATCGGCGAATGTCTTGTCGCATAGACTTGGAGATCTGCCAGTTTTGTCACCTCTGATTGGACCAATCAGCTGAAGACTGCACCGTCATTTCTGTCCGTCTTGCCATGAGCTTAAAAGTTTGGTCCGAAAGTTTTTGAGCCCTATTGACACGACTGGTCTTAAAGAAGGTCGACCCAACCACGTGGACAGTTTCCACGAACCTATTATTCATATCGTTCGATGATTCGCACTCGTCTAGGCATTTAAAGCGATTTTGTAGTTCGAGCTGAAAGTTTTCGGGGTTCTGGTATTGATCAGGTGTTGGTCGGAGGTAGACTTCATCAAGCGTGACCTCTCGACTTTCATATTTAGATTCAATATGCCTCTAACTAAGCGGTGATCACTCCCAGTTTTAATCCTGCTGATCACTGAGACATCATTGAATATGTGTCGTTTGTCCGTTAAGATGAAGTCAATCTCATTTTTCACTGAACCATCAGGGCTAATCCAGGTCCATTTCCGCTGTGGCTGCTTCCTGAAGAAGGAATTCATCATGAAGAGGCCTTCCCTCTCCAGAAAATCAGACAGCATCTGGCCCCTGTGATTCCTCTGCCCAAATCCATATTGCCCCACCTTCAGCTCATCGTCTCTCCTTATGCCTAGTTTTGTGTTGAAGTCTCCCATAACCACCGTGAAGTGACATTTAGACGCGTGAATGGCTTCTGAGATATCCTCGTAGAGGGCCTCCACTTCGTCGTCGGAATTTGTCAAGGAAGGTGCTTAAACCTGTATGACCTTCGGCAAATACTGTTTGGTTATTCTGAGTATAAAGTACGCTACCCTACTCGACACACTCTCAATCCTCTCCACGTTACCTATGAGAGACTTGCGAACGATAAACCCGACACCACCCTGGGACTGGTGGTCGCCCTCCTGGTGGAAGAGCAAATTTAGAATTTTGAAGAACTAACTTATAAATTATTCTTATATCGTAAGTTAAATATTCCTATTTTACTATAACCTATGCACTAAAACTGTATTTCATAACTCTAAAATAAACAGTTTATCCAAATCCAGCATAAACAAAACAAACCTAAAAACCAGCGATACTGTCGCTAAACTATTGTGTTATGGAATACAGAGAGACAAAAACAGAGTTATACAGTGACGAGGGAATGCTAGCTTTTTATTGCGATGTGGTCGAAAACAAAGCGCTATCCGTTGTCAAATAATTTTAGTTAAAATAGTATATTTTCTGTTTTAAAAAGGTTTACGACGAATGCTAGTTGTAGAGCATTGCTTATTCCAGCACGAATGAGCCATCTGGATTCGGGTAGTACACCACTCTCTCACAGAAGGCCAGCGTGAAACAATGGTTTGTACTCCTACCGTTGTGTTTCGTATGGTCATATGGTTTCGTATCATCTCCTTATTATTATTCATATCGTCTACTTAGTATCCTTCCTATCCTGTCCTTATTATCCTTTCTCTCTATCGAAAAGGAAAGGAAGAGGTCCTTTCCTTTTCGTCTCTTGGCTACGGTAGCCGCTTACCGCCAGATGCTTATTATTAGTACGCTTGTTTGCCAACCACATAGTAAAAAAAAAAATTGGCTATCGGAGGAATAGTTTCAAGTAACCCATTATTCAATCGGTTCCGTTGTCAGAATGAAGAAACGACTTATAATTTCGAAAATACAGAAGCTTATGCCTTGTAAAATTTTAACCTCTCACAAGGGATCGAAATTGTTGTTACGAGCGTACTTGATCTTACTCCAAGACAAACATTAGGTGGGATGTTTGTTTTGATGTGATTTAGTAACCATCGCTCATAGGTTTTCTAGGCGGCTTGTGAAGTCTGCTAACCCACACTTCGCCATCGTGGTGGACTACGACCCAAATGCCTCTCATTATGAGAGAAGGCTAGTGCCCAATAGAGTGACATGTTTATGTTTTGACTAGCCGTTACCCGTGGCTCCGCCGCAGTCAAAAGCTAGTTAGGCTATATAGGCGCATCAAATGCAAAACTATTTTTTAGGTTATATCTCAGGTTTCCGATATAGTAGCGAAATAAAAAAAGTTTATCAAAATCCATTCAGTAGTTTTTGGGTGATGCGCGAAATCTAAAAAAAAAATAGTTTTGTGTTCAGACACACCTATAGCCTAATACGGTCATGTTTTCTCAAATATCTATCTACTGACACAGTTCTGTTACAGATTTATAATAGTTGGAATAAAAGTCCACGCGGATGAGTCGCGGGCAGCATTTAGTTTATTATATTAGTAAGGAAAGTTAAGATACTCTTACGATTTCAGGTGTACCATGCATATTTATTAAATTGGAGAAAATAGTCTTCCTTACCACTACAGCAGCTGCTTTGTTGCACACTTTACATAGATAGCATCATTAAAATGGAGCTTACATTGAATAAACGAGGACTTCACAAAGGAACGTGTAATTCTCTTTCGTTCCCACCTTCATAGTTAATTTAATTTGCAAGGCAAACGTGTTTTATGTAAGATGTTTTATTTTGGCGTTTGTTTTTTGTTTCTCGCGTCTTGATATAAAAATTAGATGTCTTTGAGAATTAAATGGGCTGTGCTTTTAAGATTATTTTAATAGCAACAATCGCGTGATAGCCTAGCAATAAAACCGAGGGCTTCAAAGACAGTGCTGTCGAGTTCAATCCCCATTCCAAGGTCTTATTTTATTTCTCCAAAACTACGACATTTCTTTAAGCGAAGTTTGAGGAGAGCACTTTTTCACGATAGGCGGCTTAGTTGTACCCCTGGTGCTGTCAAAATCCATGAGTGGTGGTTACCACTTACCATTAAGTAGGCCGTTTGCTCTCCTGCTGCTGTTTCTCTCCGATAACAATGAAAAAAATTATATGTATTTTTTTTTGTTAAGGCGGGGAAAATGTATATAACTGCACACCCCGTCATTCTAGTCGTATGGAGCCCTCATTCACTAAATAAGCATGCCGTGTGCCGTCACTTCACCTATTAATATAGGTACTGCGTGACATTAATACATGTTAAACGGTCGATCAACAATTGATCTTCTAACATGTGATAATATATTTCAAAATGTATATTATCATTACTTTAAATAAGAATAAATCATTAGAATACAATGTCAAAGTAACCTACTTGGAAAATCTATAACAATTTTCATAAAACGAATAGCTGACATTTTTTTTTAATATTTATGTTTGCTAAGGTTATAAACTTACAAATAAATTTGTTACTTCATAAGACTTAAATAATAAATAAAATGCGATGTTCAACGAAAATTCTTGAAGTCTTCACTACCCATTCTATTACGAGTATTTTTCAGTCTCTTGAGTACTAGAAAAATGTAAATCTATTTATATATTGTTCAGCCTTTTGATTTTCAAAATTAGAATTCATTCCCAAAAAGTTGTCCGATTATTCATAACTAGATAAGGCTACATAATATCTGGCTAACACTTAAGACAGATCCTCTGGAGGCTGGCATTTAAACTTGCCGAATCTCAACCCTCAACAAGGCCCGACGGTTACAGTGCGTCTTATCTCAAGCAATGTACATTTACAAAGGTTTACCATATAAATTGCTTCCACAAAATGCACGGGGAGAAAAACTGTGATAGCTCACGTGGGAATGACCCTTTTGAAGGCCTAGACAAAGAGTTTGCACGCTCAAGATATTTATCGGACCATTTCGGCTGCTTTATTGACAAACCAAATTGCACATTTATTATTGTTAAAAATTGATGGTTTGGTACCATGTTTCGTTGAAGTTTTATTTTTGTTATATCTGCCAACTCACTCTGGGCCAACGTGGTGCAATTTGGTCTAAATTCCTCTCTTTTTAAGAGGAGACTACTGTATGAAAGTAAATGGTGGCGGAAAAAAAAGTTTTTGTTGGGAAATAGCACAAATGCAAGTAGATAAACACCATATTTATTAGATCATAAAGTGCTCTTTGTGTTCTGGTAATTGTTTGAGCATGTCAAATGATTTAATTATACATAAAAACTATATTATATTTTGCCTATTCTTTTTGCTTGCATGGTCTGTACAGAAGGGGAACTGGTATGTCTTCTTCAATGATAAAGATAGAACAAAGAAACAAATATTGCAGAGAATGGTGATATTGACAGCACCTGTGTAAACTAGGTTGAAAAGGTTATAAGCTGATTAATGAGCTGGCTTGATTACAATATCACCTTTTCATAGAATGCCAATATTCTCTGAGAAAAGAAGAGTAAAGTCTTTCTACTCTTATTCAATGAGCAAAAGCACCAGAGTCTCATGTTTCATTCCTTCACTTGCCTCACTCCGCCTTTTCTTTTCTCTACCCCGTTTCTTCGAGGCGGGAAAAATTGTGTTGCCCCGCCTATATTGATTGACCACTGGGACTGTTTGACATTACTGGGCTGATGTGGTTCTCCTAAGGCTGAAAAGATGACAGCGATACCTCTAGTGTGGCAAGCGTATAATAACTAGTGGTAAAAGCTTACGGTTAAGCGGTACTTGGTGACAATCTAACTCTTGTTACGTACTTTTTTAAGCCCTTTCTCTGTCCCACTTTTGGATACTGGTCTAAAACTTGGACTCGAGATCGAACTCGATGCCACTGTCTTTGCAGTCCTTGGTTTTACCGCTAGGCTTGAAAGCCTAGGGGAATACTAGATAAGTACATAACAGTGATCTGTTATGTACTTATCTAGTAATTATGTACTAGGCTTGGACAATATTCAATCTTCCAACACGGTAAGCTAATACAATCAATGTTTTTTATTATTTTTGGTCGCAGACGAACCACGGCCCCGACCACGGTATGGCTGGTTAGTAATATCCGTCATTTATAACACTCAAGAACTGACGAGGCGCTAACTATCTCATTTTACCAATTAAAAAGTCATTAATTAATGGCTCCCACTGCAGTCAACCGAAGTGTTTGATGGTCGATTACAGAATGGTGACGGTGGAGCCCAGTGTTGCCAACTGCACCGTAATTACGGTAAAAACACCATAATCAGCAAAGATCTACCACCTACCGTAGGATTATAATTACGGTAGCAATATATACCGTAATACACATTGAAGTTAATTTTTTTTTAATCTTGTAGGTACATATAATTTTCTACTAACTAAAGTAATTTTAGCGAGTTTATTTTCTTCGCGTTAGAGTATTTTCGTTTTATTCTACCGACAACACTGTTTTATGCGTCGGGAAATCCCCCAATAGCGCGGTACCAGTTTGAAGATATTACGCGAACGATTTCGGTTGAGCTGTATGTATTTGAATTTCGATGAATACTTAGAAGTTTTTAATTTACCTACTTTATTTTTTGTTTCTTAATCGACTAACATTTCATTCCTGCATAATTACATTAACATGTAAATGTTACATGTGTTTTATGTTGTGTTGTGATCTGAGTTTTTAAAAATATGGAGAGTGATAGCGACAGCACCACCGATCGAGAAAATAGCTTAATACGCGTATCGGCTAAAAACAAGAATAAAGAATATAGTGATTGGCTAAGAAAAGATAACAGGGACTTATCGAAGGCGACCTGCAATGTTTGTAATACATCTTTCAGTGCCGAAATAAGCGTAATAAAACGCCACAAACAAGGAACTTAACACGTGAATAGTTTAAAGAGATGTAGTGCTTCAACGTCCAAAAAACAACAGAAAAAATTATGACAGAAATAGCTAAATTTGATCTTGAGACAGTAATTTCTAATAACAGGGAAGAGTCAGTTTCGTCGATATTTCTATTACTGCCCAGAAGTTCCCTTACTTCAATCCAACATCAACAAGACCTAGATGATGAGTGGCGGAAGTTACCCTTTTACCAAAAAGATTTGGATTTAAGTCAACCTCCTGACGTATTTTGGCACCAGGTATGTTCCCAAGTATACTTGAAACAAGATGAATCCATATTGGTTAGATACTATTTTTGTAGAGCCTAATCATTTTTCTTTTCAAGTAGCACAACTGCGCGACCAGCATGGAGAATGGAATACCTATTTTAAGCACTTGCCAAAGTTTATGTTAGCCATTTTGTCTCTGCCACACTCGAATGCTGAGTTAACGACATCAAAACGAAAAAACGTAATAAACTTCTTACGGAATCCATCAAGGGTAATTTTTTATCGCAGCAGGCCATACAGCGACACAGGAAAAACTGTATTGATTTTAATCTCACTGACGCTATGATTCAAAAACACAATATCGTTTACCTATGTATAAAAATATTGAAACAATTATACTGTCTGATTCTAATTAAAAATATGTTTTTATTTCACCTCTAACTCGTTAACATGCTACCTAAATAAACCAAGGTAATTCTACCGTAAAATATAAATTACTACATAATTTCGGAAAATCTACCGTATTTTTGGAAGAATTCTACCATCCGCTAGATTTCAGAGTTGGTGGCATCACTGGTAGAGCTTGGGCCCGATGTCAAACGCCCCCCCACTTTGTACCTTAGCCATTTTTTATTATAAATGTCCCTAACTGCACACCCCGTCGTTCGGGGCAGCGTACAGGGAGCGTGGCACCTTCGCGGGAAGCCTTGCGGGTGGCGAGTGGTCCCCGGTCCGTCCACCCGCAGCCTCGCCTAGGGTGGCATCAGGCGCAGGTATTCGCACCTGCGCTGCCACATTAACACCCAACCCTACCCGGTGTTTAGTCTCACTTTGGAAAGAATTGTATTGTGGACCGACATATTGGTACACGATCCGTCAACATAAAGGCTCACGTAAAAACAAATAAAAATTTAATACTTCACTGTCATGCTCAACTAACCGGGTAATATCGCGTCCATATGTGTCCATTCCACGTAAAAAAGAACCATGAAGAAAATAAACAGGAAAACAAATCGCTTTATCTTTTTACTAAGAAATTTTGCTTCGGCTGTCCGTACCGTTTGACAGAGGCAGTCGCTATCGAATTTGTGATGTGTTCTGTGCCGTCGACTGAATACAAAGTGCCTTCCTGTATCTTTGTGTACAATTTTTGTTTACCCCCAAAAGTTTCTACGAGAATAAATATTATTGACACACACAACTTTTGTTGGAGATTTCAAATTTTGTTCGAATTAATATTTTATGTAATAAGTATCTTCTGACGTTTAAGTGAGAGACATAAAAGTCATGCCATTATTTTTGTTTTTTAATACAAAAAATATTTTTTATCTTTTTGTTTATAGCTTCGGGGAGCCAATGTTTGTAATCTGCTTAGGCCCGCTAGTTGTGGTGCTCTTTTGGGCTGAACTATATCTATCAGTGGAAATGAAATGAAAAAAATAATGAAAATAAAAACCAAAAGGAAAGAAATCTTCATTGTTACTTTGAACCAATAGTAGTAGTCTAGTAGTGGCCTTCCTTATCTCAGCATGAATGGTCTGGCTCGATCAGCGAAGTTCTACCCTCACAAATGATCAGCGTGAAATGATAGTACGGTACACCTACTGTTGTGTTTCCTGTGGCGAGGGAGAGCAGGAGGCCTAAATTCCGCCCCTATCCTCTCCTTATTCCTTCCTATCCAACTTCTATCCCTTTCCTTAGAGATGGCGACGCGCGAATAACACCTCTGGTGTTGCTAGCGTCTATAAGCTACGATAACCGCTTACCATCAGATGGGTCATATGCTTGTTTGCCAACCACGTAGTATAAAAAATAAGCAATTAATAGGCATCTTAAATTTAATATAAAAAAATTGCTATTTATAAATAGAAAATAAATATAAAATATTCTACGTAAATTATAATTAAGTTTTAACAATTTTGAGGATAAAAACAATTGCAGATAATATAAATTGTATATAAACATAATTGTATATAAATTGTATTTTATAACATCGAAACATCAATGAAGGCTTTTATCCAAGCCCCAATATACAGAAATTGCTGCTACAGTCCAGTTAAAAACAATTGAATACAATCGAAGTCAACTGAAGGAGAGATCAGCGAAGCTGCAGACAATAAGTCTTTTGTCAGCAACTGTACTGCGCTACACACAGTCGAGAGCGCCATTGTGATGTTAAACTGTGCGAGATTGCGAACCGACATTGCCCCCTGAGATTATACACCTACTGCGCTCAACTGTACCGCTCTGATACGACTTGTTTGATCTGAGACGTGTAAATGCATTTCACTGTTAATGCGTTTAGGTTGGCAGACTTTGTCCCTTTGTGGGCTTTGACAATATGCAGCTTTATACAACAAGCACTTTTGTAAGCGCAAGCTTCGCTATAAAGTAAAACTATTAAAGTAAAAATTATATAGAAACTCCATATTGAAAAGTTTTGTATTATGTACTCTAGATTAATGGTATCTATGATTTTATATTGAATACCCATGTTCGTACTTTTTAGTTTATGTTTTAAATATACACATATTATGACATATTTTCATTATGATCGAGACTATATTTGTCTGCTTAATGTGTTTTAGGGGAAAAAATCCCCTTCTTAACCCTTTACCTATTATTTTTAAACTCTACCTCCTCATCTTCTCTCTATCAACTCTCTTCTCCGCCTCTTTCTCCTTTTTTAGCAACGCGGAGTAATGCTTCCTCTAACGTTAATAGATAGGCTACAGTATCCGCTTACAACAAAAAATTAAGTGATTAACCTTAATTTTAGCAATAACTTTTAAATTTATTCATCCATTCATCCATCCATCAGCCTTTCAATGTCCATTGCTGGACATAGGCCCCAAGAGAACGCTACAACGAGCGGTCCTGCGCCGACCGCATCCAATGGCTCCCCGCGGCCTTGACCAGATCATCGGTCCATCTGGTGGGGGCCCGTCCTACGCTGCGTCGTCCCATACGTGGTCGCCACTCGAGGACCTTTTTTCCCCAGCGGTTGTCGGTTCGTCGAGCGATGTAACCTGCCCATTGCCAATTAAGTATGCCAACCCGGCGAGCTATGCCGATCACTCCCGTTATTAAATTTATTAAGTCACAAAATTAAATTAGGTGGGCTACTAATATAGAATGGTCTGCAATCTGCAGAATTCTCTTGGCGTAGCGAAGTAATTGGCTTTTTTTTATTACATATGGTGATAGACGAGCTCCGACCCACTGATGGTAAATGGCAACCGTCGCTTATGGATTCAACTATACCGAGAGTATTGTCAAGCCACAGCTCACCGTTTTCATTTCATTTCACAGATACGAAATGAAAGAAAAGAATAAACGGCTGTCTCCTGCTACAATCAAAACACACCGAGGTGCTGCATGGTCGGTCACACGGGAGATGGTGGTACCAACCTGCTTGGGCCCGACAGCAAGTGAGTACTCCCAGTTGGTACCCAGCCCTATCACCAGTAATGAAATGGATCCCATCCATCCATCCATTAGCCTTTCATCGTCCACTGCTGGACATAGACCTCCCCAAAATGGGGGTTTTACCATAATCGCCACGCTTGGCAGGCGGGTTGGCGATCGCAGTGGATGTTTTTAGTACACAGGGGAACGCTGCTGCCCGGTCCCCCGGTAAGCCCTTAGTCGGCTTTCACGACTCCCATAGGAAGAGACGGGGTGGAGCTATTCTTGGTGCCAGCCCCACACGGCAATGCAATGGATAATAATTGCTTACTTCCCTTAGTCGCCTCATACGACACCCGTGCGAAAAAATAAGGTGGTGACACTTGTATTCTTAATCCGTCACGACACAGACAACGCTGACTTACGCAACCTGCGTACAGCATAACTAAACTCTATCATATGATCAATGACGGGAGTGCCGATGCCTTTACTAGCCGACTGCCACAGATACTTTTGAGACATGAATTTTTCTAAAAATACCATTTGCGCATACGTTGTATGCATAGTCCTGGGGCATTACTGCAGTAACTGACTCAAAGATGAGGACCCGTAGCATGTAACTTACTAAAACTTATCGACATCGTATCGTCTCGCTTATGATTGGTAGAGAAACCTAGACGTAATGTCGCAATAATCCCTCAGCCAATCACGGTGATCCCTCAACCAATCACAATGACACGATTCGATGTCGATACGATTTAGTGAGATACGTTCTAACCCCCCTGTGGCTGCAGTCTCGACATATATTACGACTGCATAACGATCGTTTTCGTTCGATAACTTCATGACGCTAAAATATACAGGCTATAACATAAACCCTGTTGGAAAATTTAGGGATAGATACGTAATCACATAGGTGTTTCATATATGTAATTATAATTAAAATAAAATATAATGGTAGCCAGTTACAGTTGACAGTCAAAATTATTTATAACACCGACACAAGCATAAAATTTACACCGTCAGTCTTCGAAAAATTAAAAATAAGAAATCGGAAAAAATATCAAACGATGCCGCCGCCTGTCGCACGCGCCGCTATCCTCCTTCCGCTCTTCCTTTTATAAGCCGCCCTTTACCCCTTAATCTCCCGCGCAGATTTCTTTCAAACGGCTGTCCGTATTTTCACGTAATATATAGGTACCGTGAGTGACTTGTGTTTTACGAGATGTCGTATTCAATCGAGGAGTATTTTAATATGTTGATGTGTCTTGGAAAAAGTGACTGCAATTATGCAGAGGCGCGCAGAATTTACGGGGGAACTCTTCAGTGTTCCACGGAACATTGCATTGCCGTTAGCGAAGGTATTTCAGTATTTACACGTACGCATGTATAATACTGGCAGTGTGCACGGTCATAAACAATAGCGTATTGACGCAGGAAGGCCAAGAGTGCATGACAATGTCGAAGAACAAATCTTGGATATATTTGCGGAAGATCCCACGTGAAGCACGCGTTCAGTAGGACGCCAGCTCGGTGTTAACCACATGCGCGTTTAGCGAGCACTCAAAGATGATGGCAAGCATCCATATCACTATCTTCGAGTCCAGTCTCTACTTCCTACTGACTACGAGCCTAGAATGGAGTACAGCAGATGGATCTTAGATAAAATTCAAGAAGATAGAGATTTTCTGAACCACACTGTACTGTGTACTCTACTGTTCACTGATGAGTGCTCCTTCGTTAAAACAGGAATCTTTAATGCACACAATGAACACGTATGGTCTACCATTAACCCTCATTGCATAAAACCCAGTCACTTCCGACATCGATGGATGATAAATGTTTGGGCGGGAATTATTGATAATAAGGTTATCGGACCTTATTTTCTAGAAAGAACCATGAGTGGTAGCAGTTACTTTCGTTTCTTGCGAGAAGAACTCAAGCTTGATGAGTTAAATCTCGATCTTGTGCGTCGTATGTGGTTTCAACACGACGGCGCGCCACCGCACTTTTCCCGGACTGTGAGAGACCATTTAAATACAGAATATGGGGAAAGGTGGATTGGCCATGGTGGACCAGTTAATTGGCCAGCGCGGTCACTTGATCTCACTCCATTGGATTTTTTTCTCTGGGGAATCATCAAACAGTCTGTATTAAGAAAAACATGCGATACTGATGATGAAATGCGTTTACGGATAGTTTCGGCGTTTGACCAAATTATATCCGATACATCAATGTACTACAACATGTTTGTGAAGACATTCGTAAACGATGCGAAAAATGCGTAGACTTACAAGGCGGACACATTTAACAACATCTCCGTAACCGCCAAGTTGATGTGATAATAAATTAGTATTATTATGTGTGGTATTATCGAACAAACCAAATTAAAAGTTACAAGTTGACAATCGTCTAGTAAGGTGATGAAATTTAAGAAATCTAGTTACACGTGACAAGGTCATGCCCCTTAGTGTAGAATCCTCCTTCGCGGACCCGATTTGCCGCCAGCGTGTGGGGCGGCGTGCACGCGCTTACCTGCGCCTGATGCCACCCTAGCCGAGGCTGCGGACGGTGGGGTCGCGGGTACCCTGCCGTCCGCGGAAGCCTACCGCGAAGGTGTGACGCCCAAGTGCGCGGGACGTCGCACAAGAGAGGGTGCCCGAAAGGGCTGCCGCCTGCGGATCGCGGTGAAACGACGCGGTACCCGTGATCCGCCGTAGTAAGGGCGGGTGAGGGCGCACGGTGGGTTTTTAGTGAGTGAGAGCCCCACGCTACCCCGTTATCTCCCTGGGCAGCGGGGTGTGCGGTAGGACATCTTTGCCCACCTAAAATAAAAAAAAGGCATAGTTGGTTCGCTAAAATACTAGCGGCGCTCTTTCGTCCCGAACACAAAGGCGTGTGTAGGTATACAACGCTGCACGCAGAATGTCAGAGGTAATAAATCGATTTAATTTTACAAATATTAATGAATTAATATTTAATATGATTTTCTTTTTTAATTGAATATTTTCCAAAATTACTTGTGCTGTTACATTTGGATATTGATAGCGATAACATAGCTATGATATCAAACGTAGTTATTATTACACGCCGTTTAGATTTTTCGTAATCTGTCAGTTTAAAATATCAATTGTTTTTGGTATATTATCGAACACAACTGTCAATTAACAATTTCGATTGATAACTTATCGAGCCCTTGGGACTGCCCGATATGCAGAAAAACTGTTGATAACATATACTAAGTAGGTACACGTACCAAATAAAATAATGATCTCGAGAAATTTCTTGAAATTTTCGGTCCACCCTTCAAAGGCAATGGCTTTAAGGATTTTCTACGAAAACGCCGGTGAGTGGGATACAATGCAGTTTAAAATCAACTGGGTCCCAATAATAAGGTTGCTAACTCTCCCCATTATCGGTATAGAAGCTTGTTTTTGTATTTGCGTAAAAAAATGTTCATCAATCACGTTATATACGCTAATATTACACGTTCTAATACATTTTAAGCAAAATAAAAGCATAACTGTAATTTATTTTGTAGTTATTCGGCTAAAATAGGTGGTGCATTTTTAGTGTACAAAGTTATAATCAAAGATATCTTCTAAAATTATTCCGGTTATCATATGTCCAACTATTACTATCTCCACACTGCATACTCTGAGAACGTGTCTATTGGTTACTCAGACTAACTAGACGGAGCTACGGCGTGGCCGCACTTGAAACAGCAATACTTTTTTTAAATGTTGCCAGGTTGACAAATATTTAACCATATTTGGGCAAAATAAACGATAGTTAGAATGAGGTCTGTAACTTGATCGTAAATAAGAAACTCTTCGTAACAAATATTTAATTGAAAATGACAGCGTTTATCAAAATAATTATTTAAAAGTAAATCTACCACCCCTTCTATTCATCCAACCATCAGTCTTTAAACGTCCACTGCTGGGCATTGGCCTCCCCAAGAGAGCACCAGAACTAGCGTGCTTGTGCTGACTGCATCCAATGGCTCCCTGCAGCTTCGACCATATATTTGGTCCACCTGGTGGGAGGCCATATTACGCTGCACTGTCGGTTGTCAGCTTCGTCGAGGGATATGGCCTGCCCATTGCCACTTCAGCATACAAACCTGGCAGGCTATGTCGGATATTCACGTTCTACGGATCTCCGTAATAAGAATTCGATCACGTAGGGAAATACCAAGACTTTGAGCCTTGATGCAAGGTAAGTATTGCTGCTCCATAAATTGCCGTTCTGTTCGATATCTCACCTGGTAAATAATAATAAGTTATATTTAATAAAATAATACAACAAGAATATAATTAAATTATCTTTTCTTTCTTTTCTGGGTCAAATAAGAAAATAATTATCTTCCTTCCAGCGCTGATTTAATAAATTGAATAAGAACTTAGAGCAAATCAGTTTCTCTGAATTCTAGATTATGACTACAGCGGTAGTCATAATCCAAAATTGAGATTTACTTACAAAGATGAAATTACAACTCCCTCTGTGGTGCAGTGGAAGTGTAAGCGACTGCTGATCATGAGGTCTCGGGTTCGATCCCCAGGTCGGGCAGTGTTATTGAGATTTTTCAAAACAAAAAATGATTAAAGACAAAGTGAAAACTGTGAAATTGAAAATAACAGTCACGAACAGGTTTTGAACCTGCATCTCCTGGATACCGTCCAGATGCTTTGCCAATTCAGCCATCATGACAATTGCTCCTGACTGCTAATTTCGATACACATTCATACTTAACGTCTTTGGGTGACGCCTGCGCCATTTATCGGAGGTTCAAATCCTGCTCGTGACTGTTATTTTCGATTTCACATTTTTCACTTTGTCTTTAATGTATAGTGCTGAGCATGTCAAATGCTAAAAATATAACTAAATACAAAAAATAAATCTCAGTAGCAGCCCGGAGTTTGTAAATGTGCCCGGTAGACGTCAATAGGCTCGCCCCCTATTACGTGGCACTTATACATAGCTGGCGAGTGGTGTGTAATACACCTCTGCCTATCCCTGCGGAGAATACAGGCGTGATGCTATGTTTTTTGCAGTTACAAAATCTTTAAAAGGTATACTTACATGAACATATTCACTGCCAATGATTTTGCTCCCAACGTTACTATTTTCTTATTATGTATAATGAGACATCAACAAAATGTCGTGGAACATATTTTGGGTATTTCGTGGGCTGCCTCGATTTCCCGTAGCATACACCCATTTCGATCTCCCATCTGGATAAGAGGGAAACCTAAAATAATAAATATTTATCATCATCTTATAAATTACATAGTAAAGTGAAAACGGCAAATTAAATTCGCAATGAGGCAATACCGAAACAATTCTCAGTAATAGAAAGTTAGCTAGAAAACGTGTTTTGCGAGTGTGTCTTAGTAGAAATTATTAATTTTGAGTAAAAAAGCCCATTTTATGTCACTTTATAGCATTCAATCATTAAATTATTTCATTTTCGACTACATATGAATGAAATGTTATACCTGTATTTTTTCGCTCTCTGTAGCTTTTGTAGCATAGTACACTATTTTACAAGCACTATTATCACGTAGTCTCTTTCTCAAAACACTGATTTAACACGTAAATATAATGTAAAACACGATTTTTTATACAAATGTTCGATTATGTCAGTTCAATCGTGACAGACAAAGCATGTTGACATCGTGACAATACCAAAACCTGGCCACGGCGACAAAGACAAAAATCTATGACTTTGTCTGTTTTTTGCACCAGTAAATTGTATTTTGTGTTCTCGCTCTTACCTGTTAAAGAATTTTCTTCGCTCTGTCTAGATTATATTTGGTCTGAGATGGTTATCCTAATTTTTGTGCTGTTCATTAGTGCAACTTGTCAACAGTGTGCACGATAATAGTGCGCGTAAGTAATATTAATGCGGGAACAGATTTTAAACGTCATTTACTATGAACGTAACATATGTTGTGTAAAATATCATTGGTTTACCAGTTATTATTTATTGTTTTTCACCAACAACTTTACTTTGAATAATGCAGTATCCTTCCTGTGTGTAAAGAATTTTATCTAAGGACTTATTATATACTAAGTACACTATTCCATAAACATAATAATAAACAGCACTATCTTACTTTCGCAATTCCAAATTAACCTAAAAACATTTACATTTTTTTAAATAGAAACCGCAAGTTCTAACGATATTTAAACATATTATTAGTAATCAGTAATGCTTCAGCAACTAAATAAATCTATTGGTATGATTGTAAACGGATTTTTTTGTTAGGATAAAGTTCTATACAATCATAAAAGTAAAGTATCATCTTGACCAATAAATATACCAGCCTCCATTATGGGTGATTAATGTTGCAATACCCACAGTTTTAATAATAAATCTACAGTTTTTTTTATAAGTGATCACTGCTTATATATTGTGCCGTTTATTTGTTTGTGTAGTTATTTTATGTAGTTAAACAAGTACTCGATATTAATGTGTGACAACAAGCGAACGTGCCTTATTGGGCATCATCGCAACTTTTACGCACACCACGTCAGTGGTTCGCGCACGCATCAGGTCTATAATATTTTTAAACGCCGTAAATTTGACTTTGTTAGAAGTAAATTATATTTAACATAAGACAAACGAGATCATACATTTCCAGTTTTCTACCGGTTTCTCTAGCGTAGAGTTGGCAACACTAACCCAAAATCAGAAAAAGTAATGACAGTAATGCTGTCCTGCCTGAATTCCGAGGCATAGTTCCTTACAAAAGCGCCACCTTTCTCGACAGCGCTAACTTTAAATGTACGTTTACTTTTTCTTGTCAAAAGATGTCACCTAAATAAGTAAGATAAAATTAAAAAAAGTTATATGAAAAGAATGTATTAACCTTAATATTTTTATATTTATTGCACACAAAACGGTGCACATGAACAAAAAACCTAAAATATTTCAGTATAGCTAGCTATAATACTATTGCAATGTATACGGGCCTCGTGGCGTAGTCGGTAGTGTAACCGACTTCCGTGCACGAGGTGGAGGTTCGATTCCCACTCAGGACGATATTATTTGTGTGAATAAAACAAGTATTTGTACTGCGTCTGGGTGTTTTCTATTTATAATATGTATGTATTTACAAAAAAAAAGGAATATATGTATTATGTCCGTAATCTGGTACCCATAGCACAAGCGTTAAGCTTAGTTTGGGACCAGAGGACGTTGTGTGAAATGTCCGTGAATATTTATTTATTCATGTGAAACATCTAATGCGGACTGAGGTAAAATCGTCTGTTAGCGTGGCGACGCTTTTATTTTACTTATGTTCAAATCTTGCAAGTTCAATTTGACACACTTCCCGGTTTCCGATTGAGCTGAAATTTTACACGCATATGTATATCACGTGACAATGCAATATTATGATGACATGGAGCTGATCTGATGATGGAGCTGAAAGGTGGACATAGGAACTCTATAATGAGTTTGGGCTCGTATGATTCGTCTTGATGAGTACTTTGTCTCTAGATGGTCTGATGATGGAGCTGGAAGGTGGCCATGCGAAACTCTGTAATTAAATGGCGCATCTCCATCGGGTTAGGGCTCGTTTGAAATGTCTTGACTAGTACTCCAGACCTAGATGATAGCCAGGGTCTGATGATGGAGCTGGAAGGTAGCCACAGTAACTCTGTAATGAAATGACGCAACCCCATTGAGTTTGGAATCGTTTGATTCGTCTTGACGAGTACTTTGTCTTTAGATGGTATCCAGGGTCTGATAATGGAGCTAGAAGTTGGCTATAGGAACTCCGTTATAAAACGACATAGCTTCATCGAGTTTGGGTTCGTATGATTCGTCTTGACGAGTACTTTGTCAAGTTATGATCATTTTATTTCTACAAAACAATTTCGATGTTTTCACATCTGGTAGACGTCCCACGACGTCTAATTTTTTAATTATTTATATAGATATATTAGAGAGCTATATATAATTACATTCACTACCACCGAATTGCAAATCAGAAATCTAGATGGCGCTTCAAAATTAGCTTTAAATTAGGCCCGTAAGAGTGCTCTCTTTTCCTTTAGTATTACTTTGCTCTTTGGTTCCGAGTTAACTCATAAAGTCAATCACCACACTGTGTCTATAATAATAGTATTGTCATATTGCAAAGATTGCTCGAATACAACGCTCTAGGCCACTAAGCTCACACTACTGCAGACAGATAATAATATGTAAGTACTATAGTTATCTAGACATAAATCAATTATGTTAAAATAATACTAGCAAAGACGAAGGTATCCATCCATCCATCCATCAGCCTTTCAACGTCCACTGCTGGACATAGGCCTCCCCAAGAGAACGCCACAACGAGCGGTCCCTTCATGGGGGATAATGCCGTAATCGCCACGCTTGGCAGGCGGGTTGGCGATCGCAGTGGATGTTGTTAATACTCAAGGGAGTGCTGCTGCCCACTCCCCCGGTATTCCCTCAGTCGGCTCTTATGATTCCCGTGGGTAGAGAGGGGTGGGACAATTCTAAAGCCGGCCCCACACGGCACGGCAATCTATTTTCATTAATTTCAGTCGTCATTTATGTAAGTATGTAGATTATGTAGTTTTTATGTTAAAACTTATGAACCCACGACGCCATGCTATATAGTACGTACTCAAAACAAATTATAACCTCAAAATGGGTAATTACTTTGGTTATCATGCAGTTTTTGGAAGTGTCCGTGACTATAATTTAATTTCCATCGAATGTAGTTGTTATTAACCACACAAAAACTATTTTTTTGTGGCTGTTGGTTCTTAGGCCAACAATGTATGGCAGCTGAGCAATGTCCTTTATAGATACAACTCTGTTACAGCTTTATATTATAACAGATGGTAATTTTTTTCTTAACAAAGGCCTTTATTCAGCAGCGGCAAAACTTTATTGATAATATAAATAACTTTGTTTATAAAAACAAATACCACAGTGGTAGAAGGTAATAAGCTTATACTAATCCCCGAAAATCCAATATAACATAAATATATATACAATATATTAAGATAAAAACAAACTTATTAAATAAACCCACGTAGAGCGGTATGAAAAATAATCCAATAAACTGAGCAGTAATGACGTAAAGCGGTTCCATATTAAGGGTCTAATACACTACAGACGGAAAAATCAGAGAAGACATAATATAAACAAAATAATATATAATAAGAAGGTATTATATAAAGAGATTCTATGCATCTTTAGAAAAACAAATTATTTGTGAATGTGGAAAAAGAGGAGTTTAGTGCGGGCGGGACACGAACCTTTCCAATCCGGGGAAGTGCTCTAGACCTATGCAAGTTGGCTAGAGAGGCTACTGTTAAGATTGGGTATCAAGACAAGTAAGAGTGCTCATTTGATTTCGGGCCCGAGTGGGTTGGTACCACTGTCTCCCGTGTGACCACCTCGTAAGGTATTTCGTTGTTTTGGTTATTATGAAAGATAGACTTTAATTCTTCATTATACATTTGTGGTACAGCTTCCTAAACTTTCACATTTCTAATATTTGTAGGATAGTAAAAAATGGAAAGAAAGATTGGTGTAGTTTGTTTATGGTATCTCCTCTCACTATGGTTTATGGTGGCTCTTTGTATGCTAGTACTTTTAAGTTAGTAATTAAAACTTTCCTTATTAGAGATTGTTTTCAGCGTGACTCCACATAATTAACTATTTTATAATCGTCATTGAATGCTAACTTTAAAGTCAACACATAGTTTGATCATATTAGTTTATTCAACCGACAAAATGATCGCCTAGTGGTACAAAGCTTAATTGCGAATGAGGTGGGCCAAGAATTTTTGAAAGACAATATATAATTTTTGAAAGACAATAATACAATTCTGATATTTTTATAAATATAATATACTTTAGCATTTGACATGCTTAGCCATATAAATTATCACAAAGTGTGAACATAATAGGGCTGTGTCATTATTTGGTAAAAATCCTCATTGTAAAATTAAGTTTACCTGGTCGGTATAATGTATGCAAATATTTCCGACAGATGGTGCAAGCCACCCAAGACGTTAGGCATGAATGTGTTATCGAGATTCGCAGCCCCGAGCAGTTGTCACGATGACTGAATTGGCAAAACATTTGGGAAAGTTTTCCAGAAGATGCAGGTTCAAATCCTGCTCGTGAGTGATATTTTCGATTTCACTTTTTCACACTTTGTGGTAACCTACAATTATTTTATCATTCCACGTCAAATCAAAATAATGATATATTTATAATGAAGTGTTACATCGCCAGCATCACATGGGTGCCCAAAAATATGACACCTATTTGTGAACAGCTGATATCCTTCGTGCTTCGGAAGGCTCATTGCACAGTGGTTCCCTACTACCATATAACATTCTGGTAGTCGTTAAAAGTGACAACTTTTCAGGCTTCTGACAAGAAGCCTGAATAAAAATGTGACTCCGATCAGCGAATAACAATAATTAAAGTCACCAGTTGTTTCCTTAATTGGGTCATGGTAGGTAGTCCCACCTGATTGTAATATTACTAACGATGGCAGACGAGCTATGGCCCACCTGATGGTAAGTGGTAAACATCGCTCATGAACTCAACTATATCACGAATATTGTCAAGGCGCTCTGCGTACCATTTCACTTCTCAGATATGAAAAATGAAGGAATAAACTGCTATAGCCAAAACACACTGACGTGCTTCATGACTGGACACAAGAGACGGTGGCACCGACCCGTTCGGACCCGATAGCAAGTGAGTACTCTCACTTGGTACCTAGCCCTACCACCAGTAATGCAATGGGTGATAATTGCTTACTTCCCTTAGTCGCCTTGTGTCGTACAAGGCGGCAAAGAATGGGGTGGTGACACTTGTATTCTTAGTCTATCATCATATTACTATCCTTGTTTTTACAATAGAATTTACTCTATTTGTTCACCTTTTCCTTTAGTCTTTGTAAGTCCTACCCTCCACAGCATACAGAAACGACACGTTGGCTGACGACGTTATCAAACTTTTTTCTTCTAAGTTCACAGGGACGTAAATTTATACACAAAATAATAATCTAAAAGACTTCGTTTTGAATTTCTCTTAGGGATTTATTCATGCATGCAATATTTTAACCACAAACATTGACCCTTCTTGACTTGTTTTGAAATGTCAGTCTGTTTTTTTGCGGTTCACATTACGTTCCATCGAAGTAGCTGTCGCGAAAGCAAGTGACAAATACCTTTTTGCCGTACAAAATATTTTGGGGCTGTTCATATTTTCCCTATTTATATTAGGCTTGCGAATCAACCATAGTTGAAATATATATATTTTTATATAGCTACTTCGTTATGTATAAATGAGCATTCTATTGTGATATAATATGAAAACATGATGGTGATTTTTTTTATAATTCTTGGGTGGCAAACAAGCATTCGGCCTACCTAATGGTAAGCGGTTACCGTAGAATATGCGAGTAGAAGCTAGCTACACCAACACCAGAGGCATCACTTGCGCATCGCCATCTCCAAGGAAATGGATAGGAGGTGTATAGGAAGTATAGTAAGGAGAGGATAGGAAGGATGACAAGGATGGGGAGGGGTTCGGGCCTCCGGCACTCTCACTCACCATACGAAATACAACGGCAGGAGTAATTACCGTACCACTGAAGGAATGTAATATAGTTTCGGTGGCCCGCCAGTAAAGGCGGAGAGACGGCACACGGCGGGTTTCTTTACGAACGACGAGGTGTGCGGTTAGTAAGTTTTTCCCGCCTTATCAAAAAAAAAAGGAGTAACTACCGTTGTTGTATGCTGATCATTTGTGGTACTTCCCCCATCGAGACAGCCCATTCATGCTGGGATAAGCAAGATACTACCACTAGAAATGAAAGAAGAATGCAACAGTGTTAGTAACTGCTTCAAATAGTTTCACCAAGTATTGGAAAAATCACCAAATTTAAACGTCTGCTGATTTATTACAATCTAACTACTTTTTCATTGCCTCCGTGGTGCAGCGGTAGTGTAAGCCACTGCTGATCATGAGGTCTCGGGTTCGAGCCCCGGGTGTTATTGAGATTTGTCGAAAAAAAAAGAGAAATTCTTAGTAGCAGCCTGGAGTTTGGAAATGTGCCTGGTAGACGTCAATAGGCTCGCCCCCTATTAGACTGGACGACGGAGACCATGGGACTTAAACATAGCTGGCGAATCGTGGGTGTGTAATACACTTCTGCCTACCCCTTCGAGGAATACAAGCGGCATGCTATGTTGTGTATGTGCTCGCGATTTTGACTGGTTGGAGCAATGAGCCTGATATTTCACTGAGAAAATGAAAAAAAAAAGCGATTAAAAAGTTTATAGCTAAACTATGAATGCTTGTAGCCCCAATCTTTCCTTACAATGTGACTAAAGTAAGTAAGCAGTTTTTTCATTACGGTTGGTAAAGTTGGGTACCAATTGGACGCACTCATATATTGTTGGGTCCGAGCGGGTCCGTGAAGCACCTTTGAGTTTGGTTATAGTGGGAGATAGTCATTCATTCATTAATTTTCCCTACGCGGCGTCTTGGCAGTATTCTTGGTATTTTTAAGTCCTTGAGTGGCATTTGCTTCTTATCATTAGTTGGGACGAGGCTCGTCTGCCACCGTAAGGGTAATGATGATTACTTTAGAGCTTGTAAGTTTGCCAACTTGCATTGGGTCAGCGTGGTACGCTATGGCGTAATCCCTCCCATTTTGAAAAGAGTTTCCAACCGTAAAAATATATATTTTAAAGACTATTCTTAAGGAGAGAGAGGTGATAAATATAACGTATTCAATGTTGCATTATTATATCGTTACCGCGTGGGTCATATTCCTATCGGGTTATTACAATATTCCATTACACTAGCAGAATATATTCCATCGGAAGACTTAGTACTATGAAATTATATCTCTAGTTTACAGGCCTGTGCCCCCGAAAATTGTTTTATTTGTTTTATATGTGTATCGGTACATCGTCCATAATATTTGCTACGTGTTATATCGATAAAAGTTTTCAATACTCTTTCTCTAACTCGAGAATACATTTTGTATCAAACTTCAAGGCAATCAATACAGTAGATTCTATTATTAGATAAAAATTATACCCACAAGCGTTTCTACATATAATATATTTAGGTTTCAAAACAAAATATCCTGGATAATGCCGAGACGCAGTTTTGACAACCATACGATATTTTAACATTATTTTAATATTGGTAAGATACCTACTATAATATTCTCAGCTCTAATTGCCAGCGCCACTCAACTTTTAACATTACATTTTTTTTTAATAAATAAATATTCATGGACATTTCACACAACGTCCTCTGTTCCCAAACTAACAAACTAAGCTTAACACTTGTGCTATGTGTACCAGATTACGGATATAATACATATATTACTTTTTTTGTAAATACATACATATAATATATAGAAAACACCCAGACGCAGTATAAATATCTATAGTTCATCACACAAATAGTTGTCCTGAGTGGGAAACGAACCCACGACCTCGTGCACGGATGTCGGTTACACTACCGATTACACCACGAGGCCCGTCAAAGAAAGGTCAATTTCTTTCATTTTATAAGAAAAAAATAAACTCATAAGTATAATGTAAGTATGTCTATTCTAATACAGAAAACACATTATTTATCTTTTTCATTTCATTGTTTTATATGTATATCAATATTTATTACCATTAAAACCTACCTGTCGTGAATTTGCATAATATTTACAATCCATCTAAGCCTGAATTTACTCCGGCGTCTATGATTGCATCCTCAAAGATATTTTTATATACTCCATTTCATAAAGATTGCTGTATGAAATGGAGTATATAAAAATATCTTTGAGGATTTTAATGGCAAAAATATTTGTTAACTTAAGCCTGTGACGTGCCTAAAACGTTTTTGTAAACAGAAATATTAATGGATTTTTATTTGCAAAAGCATTAAAGAAGAATTTACATTTCGCGATTTCTTGTATCACTAAAAGAGACAGTTGTTTCGCGCGATTTATTTATAATCAATACTTTTTGATATAACCACGAATAAAAAATTGTTTGTGAAAAGTGGAAAAAGAGAACTTTAGTGCGAGCGGGAATCGGACCTGCGTCCCTTCCAATCCGGTGAAGTGCTCTAACCGCTATGCCATCGCACTGAGCAACGGTCATTCCCAATCTCCACATCACATTTGTCTTTACGACCCACGCCACCCATCGAATGCATTTACATGCATTAATCCAAAAATCTATAGCAGTACATTGACTTTCTACTGTGCGTCGATCATGCAAATTAGGTATCCAAAATGTATTATAGAACACTAATCACGTGATAATATATTAGTATTATTAAAAAAAATGAAATACCTAGTGTTGTTCTTTATATTTTTTCAACAAAGAATTTTATAAACAATTTTATTAATTATTATAAAACTGACAATTATTTAAAATAGTTTGTCACAATACAAAGATAAAAAAATTACGCTACTACAGAGAAATATTTCCTGTTAAATCAGCTCTTCAAAATAATAGTAGTATCAGATTAATCGACATCAGCTAATAGTCCGTGTGGGGCCGGCTTTAGAATTGTCCCACCCCTCTCCACCCATGGGAGTCGTAAGAGCCGACTGAGGGAATACCGGGGGAGTGGGTGCTGCCCACTCCTTCGAGTATTAACAACACCCACTGCGATCGCTAACCCGCCTGCCAAGCGTGGCGATTACGGCACCATCCCCCATTCTTGGGGAGGCCTATGTCCAGCAGTGGACGTTAAAATGCTAATGGATGGATGGATGGAATAGTCTACCAGGCACCAGCCAGTTGTCAAACTTCAAAAGCCATCAAGAATATTTTTTATGCGTTGACGTTTCTTGATGATATTTACCTTCATTAAACAACATTAATTCATCACTAAACAGGCAGACTATTTTGAATATTTAGAACTAGATGCTCTCCAACGTTGAGCCTTATGACGATTGCGTGAAGTGATAACTTGGTGATAACAGCAGCATAATATTATAGAGATATTGAATTCAAAAATGTCATATAAAACAATCGTTATATTAAATGGAAACAAATTAACTTCAAACAACGAACTCCGACTTGTTTGATGTCTGCATTGCGCCAGTTTAACGTAAACCAAGTTTATTACAAAAAAAAACTCGTCATCTTCATTTCTACAAACATTTACGATAACATGCAGAGATACGCTTTACTTGAATACCTACATTTCATATTACTCAATATATTCCTTCAATATCTTCCTTTATATGTAACAGTAAAACTATCACTTAACATAACAACTATTATCTATATTTAAAGAGAATAGTGTACATACAGAATAGCAAATCCTATCTTTAATCCTACTTAGTTAATTACAACCTGAATGTAAATCTTATAGCGAAATAAGCTCAAATGGATCCTAATTTGCTAAACTGACAGATTTAACAATAGCACAGCGATTATCTTTGACACAGCAAAACAATTTCATGAGATTTTACATCACAACGTTGCGGTGGAACGTATTATTATTAGTATTCACGTATGAATTCTAATATGTGGAGGTCCACAAATTGTTATAAACAGTAGTAATTGCCCAGAAATAATTCTGATGACTCCATAGAAAAAAATTTTGAGTTCAATCTTCAGTTTGAGATCGTGACTTAGCAAGGCTGACTCCCTCTCTGAATTTTAATGTACATATTAACATTTTTTTTTGCCTGTGAAATTTTCTGGATATAATTTTGAATAATATAGCAGTGATAACATAGCACTAAAACCAAGGATAGCAGAGACAGTAGTATCATGTTCAATCCCCAGTCTAAGGTTCAGACCTTGTATACAGAAGGAAAACATCGTTAGGAAATTCACAACTGCATGCCAGAGAGATTTCTTGATAGCTTGTGAAGTCTGCCAACCCGCATTGGGCCAGCGTTGTGTTTTATGGCCTAATCCCTCTGAAGATCAGAGGAGAGCTGTGTCCATTAGTGAGACAGAAAAAGGGTAAAAAACACTATTATGAAGTCTTCCAATACGAAATCATGGTGGGCTATGACCTGAATACTTTCGTTTTGAGAGGAGACAGAGCGATGATGGTCAATAATAAGTGAAAAAATACCAAAACATAACTAATTATATGGCTTAACCTAATCTAACCTAAACTGACATAAATAACTTCTGTTTTCTAGAATACTTTTTCCGATAGAGACTAATTTTCCACCATGTCTAAAAAAGTCTCAAAAATACAGACACAAAAATACAAGTAACTCTATGATCGCTATAACAATAAATTCATGTAAAAATACATACGACCACACAAAGGCTTGTTAGTATCAAAACAATCGCCGACAACGTTCATGCATCACTTGCCCGGTCACAACACGTCAACAGGATAATATAGAATAACGTACAACTAGATGTGACAAATAAGTATCTCGTATGAAAATACATTGTTATATTATGACTAATGTTGGTTGGCTTTTTGTAGGGAAAAAATATATGAACATCTTTTTGTACGAGTAAGTCTGTAAGATTATGTATTATCTATTTATGTTCGTTTTTCTGATAGACTTTAATTGTGAATTTTTATGTGTTATCATGAAATGTATACGGCATATATGTATTTTCCCGGCAGTGCAAGTGAAAGTTTGAATATAGGCTTCTCAAAAGTCAGAATACTCACCAATCATGGACTAAGCAAGGCAAGAAGTCGTGCCATGCTTACTTTAAAAATCCAATTATTTCGATAAAATTTAAAGCATCTATTTGCAATAGTTTTTTCTGGAAGCTCAATCAACAAAAAATCGAGCTGTAAATAGATGATAATTATGTGAGTAATGTGTATGATTTTTGATTTTTGGATGTGTATCAAGCAAGTAATAAAGCACTGCGATGGTAATATTTACAAAGTCAAGCTGATGATTAGGTAATCTCTGCTCTCTGTACAGTAGTGTATTTATAAAAAGTGTTATATACAAACCAGCAACCATTAGCGTTAACTTCAATAAAATTTGAATGTACTATCATTGTTTTCAATAGGAGCTGTACACAGTTCACTCAAAGCATTGTCGATGTCGTAATGCCGATATATTTTTTCCTTATAACAAAAAAATTTAATTTGTGTCTGGGCAGCAAGCGGAAACAAGGACAGGCGATCCATCGGGGCGCGAATATATAGTGAAGGGAGACAAATAGCTCGCAAAATTGCTATTTACATACATAAATAACTTCGCAAAATGTGTATACGATTCGTGGTTATATTTTCTTATATGCGTACAAGAAAACGGATTATGGAGTTGAAAGACAATCTTTTTATTTTATTGAAAAGGGTTGTAATATAGACTTATTGTAGTCATTGTAAGATTATTTGATTAGAATGAATTATGTTAACAATATTGTCGAATTTAACGTTACAATTTAGTTTGTCATTGTTGAAAAAGCTTTGTAACAGATAATTAAATTTGTCTAAAGCGCGCAACAAATAAGGTACTTGAAGAAAATACATTTGTAAAGATACATTTTTAGAAACACATTTTCATAGAACATCATTTGCAAATGTTCGATGTATTCCAACGTTACTATTATTTCAACATTATAATTCAAAAAACATACAGCATCGTTCTTCATAAGAAAGTTTATTGATTTACAGTTCAGATATAAAAACCTTTCTATAACAAAACCATTTCTAATGATACTATATAATAAACCATTAAAAATCAACAATAAGATTCACTTTTGCAGCGGACACGAACTAGACACACATATAATTTAAATAAATTAGGGAATAATATCAGTAAAAAAAAAAGAAAAGGGTTAGGACCACAGACATAGAGTTACAGGTCACGTAGAGGCGTATATCACAAGAAGAAACACTTCACTGGTCTCTCGTTCACTCACACAATCTTCTACACATTTATTCCCAGTTTGAATAACATAGAAACAAAAAATATACTATCAATATTTTATTTGGTTATTTGCTCTCCACTATAATAGAATTTCTATCTCGATTGTCAACCAGGAAGACAAGTCATCTATACATTTCCTCTGTTACGCTTTCATTGCGAAAGAAAAAAAAACTTTTGGTTTTGTATCAATGCGAAAGTGGAAGGCTGTAGGTACAGGGGGAGACCGAGACTTACCTACCTAGACCAAATCGGTCATGTATTGAAGGAAGGTGGAGTCAGGAGTCTCCGAAACCGGCAAGCGTGTATGAAGAGATTTATGAATGTTGAGGAAGCGAGAGATGTATGCAAGAATAGAGCCTCTTGGCACTCTGTTCTCTCTGCCTACCCCGCAAGGGAAATGGCGTGATGGTAAGTTAGTTTGTTAGTTTACGCTTTCATGCCATAGCTACTGAACCGATCATCATGAAATTTTGCACAAATATATTCTGAAACCCAAAACAGGTACTTATACCCCAGCAAAATGGATAGATCCTGTGAGATAGCAATTTCTGCATAGAGATCAGTAGTGTGTTGTATAGTGACGTATTTATATCTGTATTCCAGAATGTTCGGAAAGAGATCAGACCAAACAGGTATGAACGGCTACGTGACGCTGGCGAGCTGAATGCACTAAGCCGTCGAGCTAATCGAACAAGAGGGCTCTGTCTAACCCATTGTCCTAGGTGAGCGAGCGCAACGCGACGTGACGCGATGCGACGTATTGCGCCTAATACTTTAACCGCTTTGCGTCGCATTTATATTAGGCATCAACGTAGGCCATAAATACATACAACCTCTATTTGATATTTTTGTGTCACATCGCATCGCGTAGTATTAAACGCGTTTGTCGTTCACCTTTTTTTTTTAATTTTAGTTGGGCAAAAATGTTCTGCCGCACACCCCACTGCCCGAGGGGACAACGGGGTAGGGTGGGGCTCTCACCCACTAAAAACCCACCGTGCGCCCTCACCCGCCCTTGCTACGGCGGATCACGTGCGTGACGTCTTGTGCGACGCCCCGCGCACTTGGGCGTCACACCTTCGCAGTAGGCTTCCGCGGACGGCAGGGTACTCCCGACCCCACCGTCCGCAGCCTTGGCTAGCGCGGCATCGTCGTTCACCTAGGGCAACGAGTAGCGTTGTTTATATTACTACTACTCGTACACCAGCGTCCCGTCAACGTCACCCGCTGTTTCAGATCATAACTTTCTCTCTCTACTTTTATAAAAACTTTAATAGATACCTACTTCTCAATTAGAAAGGCAATGATAGGCTAGCGATAATACCAAGAACTGCAAATACAATGACATCAAGCCGTTTGTTAGTGGAATGAGTTACCTTTGCAAATCAGGCTGCGCACGCCTGACAAATTTACTGACTTTAGACAAATTTAAGAAAATGGTTACAGATCACTACCTGTCACTATAGCCTTATGCCTAACAATTTATTAAGTATTAAGTTTGTGTATGGTATAAGTATGTATGTATATGTACATATTTATGATAACATTATTATTTATATGTGTAGATATATGTTTATGTAGTCTATTAAAGTACATCTACAACTTGACTACCTCCTGCTTTAAACTCCATCCAAAGGTTGTCTGGCAGAAATTGCTATTAGCAATAAGACCGCCCATGATAGTGCATTTATTTGTAAGTTTCATTATTTTCTAATTTTCTTATCATGTATTTTGGTGTACAATAAAGTATACATTCATTCATTCAAGTTCGCTCCCAAATCTAAGGCCCTCGCAAGGCCCACAACTATGACTTCTCGAGATTTTTCGATAATGAGTGTGTAAAACATCACAAAAAGAGAGTATGCATAGCATCACGCCTGTATTCCCCGAAGGGGTAGGCAGAAGTGTATTGCACATCCACGATTCGCCAGCTATGTTTAAGTCCCACGTAATAGGGGGCGAGCCCATTGCCGTCTACCGGGCACATTTCCAAACTTCGGGCTGCTACTGAGAGTTTTTCTTTGTAGTTTTTTTTCAGTATGTATTTGTTTACAAAATCATATCACTGTTAAGTGAAGGAAAACATCGTGAGGTAACCTGCCTGAGAGATAATTAGGACAGTTTGTTAAGTCTACTACATTTTTATATACTGGGAGGTACATGGTGGGCTACGAGCTAAATCCCTCTCACTATAAAAGAAGACCCGTACCCCATAGTGGTACTTTACTGTACCATGGATGTAAAAAATAGGCAAAATGTTATAGCAACTTTTAACCGTGGAACTAGTGGTTATGAATTGTAAATATGTTCTACGTCTAACGAGGCTTTTTAGGGTAGAACATATCCATTATTTTTAGTGGTTGTATTTTGTGTGCTCTAAAATGTTATGTTCATGTGAACGACCAGTTCTCCCTTCGTTCATGCTATTCATCCGTGTAATAATTGTTTTTGTTTCTGCCTTTACGTGAACCAGTGATAGTTTTGAATTAATAATTCAGCTCACAAAGGTTATGTTTTAATAAAACCTCAAACAATATTATTACTATTGGGAGTACCCTTTGAGGGTATCTTACAGGGGTTTTAGATCTTAATCTAATATCTACGGACTTAAACAATGTACGAAAATTGAATTTGATTTCATATTGTAATAAAAACTAATGTTTTGTTTTTTCCTTAGGCAGGGATGTCAAAAAAACAGCTTATGAGTAAATGTATCTAGATATAACTTCTTTTCATAGATTTTTAGGAAGACAAACAACGTATTTCCAAAATAACACCTACATTAGAAAAATACCTACCACATAAATAGTTTGTGGTTTAAATAGCTACTTACGAATCTTTAGTGGTTTAAATATTTCCTTTTTTATACTAGATGGATGGCAAACAAGCATACGGCCCACCTGATGGTAAGCAGTTACCGTAGCCTATAGATGCTAGCAGCACCAGAAAACATTACTCGCGCGTCGCCATCTCCAAGGAAAGGGTTAGGAGTTGGATAGGAAGTATAATAAGGAGAGGATAAGTAGGAAACTAAGAAAGGTATAGAAAGTATAATAAGCAGAGGATAGAGAGAATAACAAGGAGAGGATAGTGAGGGCGTTTGGGCCTCTGGCTCTCTCACTCACCATAAGACACACAACGGCAATCGTATCCTCCTTGGACAATAATTTATAACATCAACAAATAGTCGTTGCTTAGAACTAAGATGTACTTTGTACATAAAATAGAATCAGATGAGCTTCCCAGAGACGTAGGCAGAGAGAATGCTAATTGTCATAAGAAGGCCTTCCTCCTATTTTTGTTAAAGCGTGAATGTACCTAGTCGTTTGAGGCAACGAACAGCGTAGTGTGGGGCCCTCACCCACTAAGCTAACCCGTCCTGTGTCGTCCTGCTTTGGCACTGGAACCATTGTGACATTACTTCAGTAGTAATATGCTTACTATCCTAATTAGGATGTATACCTGTGATATGACATAAAAAACTAAATTTGCATTTATTCTCCATTTCTCCATAGAAAGTGAAGTCACCATGTGAATTAAACATAAAGTGTGAAATGAATACGAAAATAAGAGTCACAAGCAGGATTTGAACCTTCATCTCCTGAATACCATCCAGATGCTTTGCCAATTCAGCCATCGTGACAATTGCTCCTGACTGCTAATTTCGACAACACATTCATACTTAACATCTTGGGTGACGTGGTTTATATGGCTAAGCATGTGAAATGCTAAAAATATATATAAAAATATCACCATGTGAAGCCATTTTCAGAAACTTATAAATGACGAAGACACAATAATTATTTTTTTTTACACTATAAGGGTGGCTTAGTGCCTATAGATAGCAGCAAAACCAAAGGTATCACTGGCACACCAGCAAATCCAAGAAAAAGAATAGGTAAAAAGGAATGATAATAAATAAAATAAATATTCACGGACATTTCACACAACAACCTCTAGTCCCAAACTAAGCTAAACGCTTATGCTATGGGTACTAGATTACGGATAAAATACATTGTATTACTTTTTTTTTGTAATTACATATATATAATAGATAGAAAACACCCAGACGCAATACAAATGTGTGTGTTCATCACACAATCATTGTTTCCCGATGGTTTTCTGTGAGAAGGTGGTACTTCTCCGATTGAACCGGCCTATTCATGGTGGGACAAGCATGTCTCTAATACTATATCTCGCGTAATAGTTAGCTATAATATAAAGATGCAAAGTAAACTAAACATAAACTTCGTATACTGATGTAACTGTAATTTAGTTTTAACAAATTAAATGCTTACGATATATAAATAGCCAACCAACTACAACACACACACAACAGAACAGAGTAAGTCGATATAGAGCTATGCAAATAAATCATACAATTCCTGCACATACTCTCAAAGTCTCCTTTACCAGGAAGTCGTAATTTTTATACAAATCCTCACATATTTTTGAAAAGTCAGAGGTGAACTAAATTCAGAAGTGTAATACTATGCAATATTTTTTTTATTGCTTGTAGTGGCAGATGAGCCACGGCCCACCTGATGGTAAATGGTAACCCCGTCATCCGGGGCAACGAACAGGATAGTGAGGGGCCCTCATCCACTAAATAAACCCGTCGTGTGCCATCTCTCCGCCTGTGTTGACGGACCACTGGTACTGTGCTGGATTACTGCAGTGGTCCGCCGGTGGCTTACTCTTCCGGGTACCCTCTACTGTGCGACGCATCCGCACGCGGAGCGTCACACCTTCGCGGGTTATTCTGCCAACCTAGCCAACCGTTTCAACAGCAACCCTGCTGCCCGGGAGACAACAGGGTAGTGTGGGGCTCTCACTCACTAACTTAGCCAACCTAGCTAACCAAAGTAAGATTGTGTAGTATTACATAGATGAAGATAAAAGATAAAATTCAGTCAGATAGCGAACACTTTAATTGAACAATTACTTGTACTATGTAGAACTGTCTAGTTCGTAGAACGCTCCAGATACAATAAATCATACATAGTCTATATATTACTTAAGAAACAACGCTGCGCTATAGATCTGGCAGTATTTCAATAACACGGGCGTGGACACTGCCCCAGATTCGTAAATGCAAGTCTTGAGCAACTTTGGATCAACGATATTATAAAAGTAATTCGTACAGTAAGTACTACATTTAATTCCCCGAGTTGGAAGGGATGCAGGTTCGTTTACCATTCACAGTAAAATTCTCTTTTTCCCCATTCACATATAATTAGTTTAAGCAAACATAAAAAAATAAATACCACCAAATTGCAAACTTTGAGCTGATACAGTTCAATACCATTAATTTCACTTATTTTCATGTCAATTACTACAGCTACTATGATCGAGTGGGTACTTAAATTATGTGAATTAGCATTTATATTTAATTCATTCATTAGTTCATTCACACGTGCGTTCAGTCGGTAATTGTTCATTCGAATATAATAACCTGCTTAATTTGAAACAGGTAACCGTTCTATTACTAAATTCAAACTGTTTTGATGGAATGGCCCCGGTTATCTAAATTAAGCAATCAATTTTCATGAACTTCAATTAGAATTTTAGTTTATCTAAATCAATGGTCCCGAATAATTTAGTTAATTTACTTGGAATAAATTATTATTTTTCTAAGAAAGTAGTAACTATTTATGTAGCTAGTAGCTAGTTTTTAGGTTATATTACAGGTTCCCGATACAGTAGCGGGATAAAGTGTATCAAAGCTATCAAATAAAAAGTTGCATAAAAATCCGTTCGTAGTTTTTGCGTGATTCGCTTACAAACAAACAGATAAACAGACAAATAGATAAAAAATCTATAAAAAAATCTTGTGTTTAGACACGCCTATACTATAAAACAAACTAAACACAAAAATTTATATATTTATATTATAGCCTAATACAGTATTTTTTTCTCAAATATCTTAAATTTATAGACACAGCTCTGTTACAGCTTTATAATTAGTTAGGAAACATACACGAATTCCCCAAGCTTTTAATATTTTTATATGTATTCTCCTTTCTCCTTTTTATTCGTCCCTAAAACTTATCTAATTATCTATGTATCTATTTATGATGATGAGCTACCAAGCGTTCTTTAATTTCATCCACCCATCCATCCATCAGCCTTTCAACGTCCACTTCTGGACATAGGCCTCCCCGAGAGAACGCCACAACGTGCGGTTCTGTGCGGACCGCATCCGACGGCTCCCCGCGCCTTTGACCAGATCGTCGGTCCACGGTCGGTGGTGGTGGGCCGTCCTACGCTGCGCCGTCCGATACGTGGTCGCCACTCGAGAACCTTTCTTCCCCAACGGTTGTCGGTTCGTCGAGCGATGTGGCCTGCCCATTGCCACTTCAGCATGGCAACCCGGCGGGCTATGTCGGTCACTCTCGTTCTCCTGCGGATCTCCGTATTACGGATTCGATCACGTAGGGAAATACCAAGCATAGCCCGCTCCATGGCCCGCTGAGCGACTTTGAGCCTTGAAACGAGGCCAACATTCAGAGACCACGTCTCTGTTCCATATGTCATCACTGGTAACACACACTGGTCGTAGACCTTCGTTTTCAGACACTGCGGAATATTGGACGAGAAGATCTTCCTTAGCTTCCCGAACGCTGCCCAGCCGCGTTGAATTCTTCGAATGAACTCTTTCTCGAAGTTGTGCCTACCTGACTGGACTGTTTGTCCCAGGTAGACATAGTGGTTGACAACTTCGAGAAGCGCACTCCCGACTAGGACCGGTGCTGAAATGACATGGACATTAGACATGACTTTCGTCTTGTCCATGTTCTTTTTGAGACCCACCAGTCGGGAAACCCTGCTGAGATCATTGAGCATGGTGCCAAAGTCCTCCAGCGATTCTACCATGACTACGATGTCGTCGGCATATCGAAGGTGAGTGATGTATTCGCCATTGATGTTCCGAATCCGGTCCAGTTCAAGAGCTTGAACACATCTTCCAATGGATCGGTGAAGAGTTTCGGGGACATAACGTCTCCCTGTCTAACACCTCTCTGCAGTTGGATCGGTTTCGTACTCCTGTCCTGAACACGGACTGACATGGTGGCGCTTCTATACAAGCACTTCAGCACTTCGATGTACCGATAGTAAATTTGGCACCGCTGAAGGGATTGCAGCACCGCCCAAGTTTCGATCGAATCGAAGGCTTTCTCATAGTCCACAAACGCCAGACACAAAGGCCGATTATATTCCTCGGTTTTCTGTATAATCTGGCGTAGCGTATGGATGTGGTCTATGGTACTATAGCCTTTTCGGAAACCGGCTTGTTCGAGAGGCTGGAAGTCGCCAAGCTTGCGCGTGAATCGATTTGTAATGACCCTCGAAAACAACTTATAGACGTGGCTCAAGAGCGAGATGGGTCTATAGTTCTTCAAGAGGGTTCTGTCACCTTTCTTGAAGAACAGCACCACCACGCTTCTGGCCCACGACTCTGGAACGTCGCCCCCGAGAACGACGGAATTGAACAGCCTCTGAAGAGCTTTTAAGACCGGCTTTCCGCCTGCTCTCAGAAGCTCCGTGGTGATTCCGTCGTCTCCTGGTGCCTTTCCGTTCTTTAGTTGTTTGAGAGCCTTTATGATCTCGTACAGCCTGACGTCCGGGATATCTTTGGTAAAGTGCCGAGTTAGCTTGGATCTGGGATCTTGGACCAAGCCGACAACAGGACTCTGGGATCTGTACAACTGTCCATAGAACTGGTGGACCTCTCTCAAGATCTCATCTCGGGATGAAATGACAGTGCGATCGTTGGTCCCTAGCTTTGTCAACTGGCTTTGGCTGACAGACAGATCTCTTGCGAACACTTTCGAGCCTTGGTTCCGCTCTATCGCCTCTTTAATGCGGATAGCATTAAATTGGCGAATATCATATCGCACGGCCTTGGAGATCTGTCTGTTTAAACGCCTCAGGCAGGACTAATCGGCTGAAGACTGGACTGTCATTTCTTTTCTCCTTTCCATGAGCTTGAGAGTATGGTCCGAGAGTTCACGAGTTCTTCAATTTACTTATTGCTTATTAGTTTCTAACTGCCTCAGTGGTGCAGCGGTAGTAAATGTGACTGCTGATCATGAGGTCTTGGGTTCGATCCCCGAGTCGGGCAATGTTATTGAGCTTTTTCTAAAAAATAAAAACTCTCATTAGCAGCCCGGGGTTTGGAAATGTGCCCGGTAGACGTCAATAGGCTCGCCCCCTATTACGTGGGACTTAAAAACATAGCTGGCGAATCGTGGGTGTGTAATACACCTCTGCCTACCCCTTTGGGGAATACAGGCGTGATCCTATGTTGTTATTTCAGTTTTTGTAATAAAAACTTGTCTGAAACGTTTTTTTATTTAAATTTTTATCTATTATAACAAACATTTAATAACTATCGACGCTTATTCACGGACCGTTCTCAATATTAGGTAAAGAGAATAATACTAATAATAGCAACAACGGAGTCAAGGAAAATAATTTCCCGGAAACTCGGTAAGAAAGTTCTTCTCGAATTATTGGATTTTCTGACGGCGAATAATCATATTGGACATCGGAAAGAATAATATATAAAAGAACGTCGTATATATTTTGGGGTAAAAAAATTTGGTTTCTGTATAATTTGATGTTTTTGACATACTATACAGCTTTATCGTATACTTATCTGTATTTGACCGTTTGAACTAGTTTTTGGGTCAACGTGTACAAGTAACCATTTGAAAAGAAATTATGTATAAAATTTTATCCTCTTTTATATTAGAAAAAAAATAGATCAAGTTTATGTAAATATAAAGAAAACTAAACACGCTTTACAAAATTTCAGGCATTATAAAAAAACTATGACTGTCAATTTACACATGCCCAAGTATCAAAATCGGTCGCCGTTTTCCCTAGCGATTGGCAAATAGAGAATATTAAATTTAATCCCGACGTAAACAGGGAAGTTTTATAAGTTTAACGTATAATATATATCTATGTGTCTGTCTATGGCATCAAAGATAAAAGATGAAACGATTTTTTTTTTATATGAAAGGTAACTCAATCGAGAGTGCTTATAGCCTTGATTTAAAAATATATGTTCAGTCATTTGCAAACTATGAGCCTTTTTTCTACGAACTCGCAGTAGTGGCATTACTTTTGGACTCATGGAATTGGTTTCAATAAATCAGTTATATATAGACGGTAAGTAGGGTCTGATCACATAGAGAAAGAGGGAGGTTAGAGGGTTGGGGGGGGGGTGTTATTTTAATTTGTATTTTTATAAATGAACAATATTGATTTAGATAATAAAACCCTTAACATTATGAATATTTATAGCTAAGCGATGTGTTAAGTCCCTACAGTGGTCTTAAAAATTGCCTATAGTACGTGAATCACAAAGGGTAGTATACCTTCAATGCTATATTATTTGAGCCATATGCAATAGTACTGTGACGTTTAAATTTTAATAAGTCAATACAAAAAAAAACCCTACAAAATAAAAATATTATTTTTCAATTTCTTTTCTTAGACAACCCTAACTTTTGAAGAGACCGCCTTTTTTGGGCGGAGCCGTTGTTTGTAAAGAAAGTAAGGTAACCTACCTACGGACGTAAGGCCTACCATAAGCATAAACAAAGCGTAAGTACATAGGGGAGACTGAGGACACTAAACTTTATCCATAAGCCATAACTACAAAAGTAAAATTTATTTTTAAATTCGTAACATACCACACTGATCTTAACTGCCATCGTCAATGAACAACTATCATTTTGAAAGCTTAATATCGACAACTTCAAAGCAGTGGTGCAATTTTGTTTACAGCGTGTCATCTCCTTTTTTTTCAAGTATTTTGATTGTTATTTTAAATATGTAGTTATTTGATCACTAGTACTTTCAAAGAAGCATAGGTACATCACAACATGATACAGAATACAGATGGAAGTAGGTAGGTAGGTTTTGCAGCCACACCACTAAAGGAATGGTTCAATGACACACCTTCCCTTTCAATACATAATTCAGCTCAGCGAGATACGGACCGCGTCGCATTCCGGAGCATCTGTGGGAAGACTGTGCTAGAAGCAGAAATAATTTTGTCACGCATTTCTTGGACAATTTCACACTCAGTGGCATAAAATAAACAAACGTAACCGTTAAGTGATCGCTCATTCTTAGGCGACGACGTCTTACTAATAAGAGCCCACCTCTGCGTGATTTCCATCCACATATTTTATGAGGTGGCTGCGGATGGTTATGAATGCCTCCGAATGATCAATCGGCGATCGGCCCAATCTTTTAAAGGTGTTTAAGCATCGGGCAACGTTTATGACACATCTACTATCATAGAATAGATATATAACGGAAATCCGATATTGTAATATGTCAGAACTTAACCTACAAAATTAAATATTCTTATCGTAATAACTAAAAATCCATTCCTTCTTAGACTAAAACTTTTACACCGCGAGGCTCAAAAAATTACAGTTATTCAATACGCATATTTTTTTAATAAAGACGCAACAATTTTTTGTCAACTAATTTAATATATGGGAATTCGCCATTATCCTTTATCCGTGAAGAACAGTAACTTAATAGGAGCCTATTAGAATTATCATTATTGGATAATTAGGTACTTAACGAAAGTGAAAACAAATTTAGAATAATTGAATACTTTCTAACATTTACGCAAATATTACACATTTTGAAATAAAACTACGTTTACGGAATCTATCGCGTTTACTTGATTTTTATACTATCCCGACGTTTCGAATACTTTACAGCATTCATGATCACGGGTGGACTTAGATGGTAGATGTCCAAAGCTGATATATTGTTTCAACGGTTTCATCTACCCACAATAATATGATTTTACAAATTTTTGGTTTATTTATTTCAACCCACATAATATTCGTTTAGAAATACAATTAAAAATATTTACTCTAAGATTTATGCTTACAATGTATGAGATTTTAGGCTAGTGTAATAAAATTAGTATAATACTCCTTTAAGTTTCAAAATTATTGTTTATACCTATTTAATGCTTAAAAATTCTACCACAAACTACCAATTAAAATTTTTTAAGTAATCAAAAAACTACTATTAAGAAGACTAATTATTAGTTTCTGTTATTAAATATATTGATTTTAATAGAAGCTAATATTAAAAAGCTACTACTGGATCGGAACGTGGCCTGACTGAGAAAGATCCGGCCAGAAAACTCAGTAGGCAACAACATTAAACACAAAGTGAAAAATGTGAAATCGAAAATAACAGTCAGGAGCAGGATTTGAACCTGCATCTTCTGGATACCGTCCAGATGCTTTACCAATTCAGCCATCCCGACAATTGCTCCCGACTGCTAATTTCGATAACACATCATACTTAACGTCTTTGGGTGACGCGATCCTGCTCCTGACTGTTATTTTCGATTTCACATTTTTCACTTTGTGTTTAATGTATAGTGCTAAGCATGTCAAATGCTAAAAATATATATAAAAATATCTAAATAGGCAACAACATGTTATGGATTATTAAATTTATGCGGAAATACTAACTAATCACTACTGTGGGTTTTTTCTACACAATAAGCGCTAACTGTGTCTTGCAATCTTGTGGTGTGCCTTCTTGTATTATGTTTAGTTAGGCCTATCACAGGATTCCAGCTTGATGGTAAGACCCAGCCGTCTTCTCTATTGAAATTGGGATGTTTCTTAATTTCAATCGCCTCGCGTATCATTCTAGGACGATATCGATATTCTTATGCGAGGATTTGAGGTTTGTCAAACCTGATGTAATGGCGGGTGTGGTCCTGTGTGTGCTCACAAATTGCAGACTTTGTATAGCGACGGTGCTTCACATCAGCTATGTGTTCCTTGATCCGAGTTCTTATGGATCTCTTTGCTTGCCCAATGTAGGAGAGACTACAATCACAATCCAGCTTGTACACTCCTGCATCCTGTAAGGGTATATGGCACTTGACTGTTGGTAAAAATTGACTAATTCTTTTGAGTGGCTTATAGTAAGTTTTAATTGAAGCTTTCTTCAGAATGTAGCCAATCTTGTCGGTGACTCCTTTAACATAGGGCAGGACTGCAGGAAGGCGCTCAACTGTGGGTGGCTTCACTCGGTTTCTGTGACGGTGGCGTGGAACCTGCAGCTTATTAGCATGTAAAACTTTCTTTACATGTTGCAACTCTCCAGCCAGGTGTTCTTCATCACAGATTCCTTGTGCTCTCTGAAACAAATATTTAGACACGGTAGCTAACTGTGAAGGATGGTGGTGAGACTCTCCAATCAGGTACTTATCAGTATGGGTTTTCTTTCGATACACTGTATGACTCAAGGTGTTGTTGGGGTTACGGATTACCATAACATCTAAGAAAGCTAAAGAGTTATTTGACTCCATTTCCATAGTGAAATGAATTTTAGGATTGATGGAGTTCAGATGGTTAAGAAATACGGTTACTTTATAAGATGGTAATATAGTGAAAGTGTCATCTACGTACCGCTTGTAGAAACGTGGGACCACAAGTGAGGTTTTTAGGGCAATCTCCTCGAAGTCTTCCATGAAAATGTCAGCAATAATGGGAGAGACTGGCGAACCCATGGCCACTCCGTCCACTTGCTTGTAGAAGCCATCATTCCACATAATGTAGCCAGATATGAGGCAGTACTTTAATAGTTCGGCGTATTCCATCAGAATTGTATCTAAGAAACTATCAGAGAACAACCTACCTATGGAACACGCTAAACTGTTAAAGTACTGCCTCACATCTGGGTACATTATGTGGAATGATGGCTTCTACAAGTAAGTGGACGGAGTGGCCATGGGTTCGCCAGTCTCTCCCGTTGTTGCTGACATTTTCATGGAAGACTTCGAGGAGACTGCCCTAAAAACCTCACCAGTGGTCCCACGTTTTTACAAGCGGTATGTAGATGACACTTTCACTATATCACCATCTGATAAAGTAACCGTATTTCTAAACCATCTGAACTCCATCAATCCTAAAATTCATTTCACTATGGAACTGGAGTCAAATAACTCTTTAGCTTTCTTAGATGTTATGGTGATCCGTAACCCCAACAACACCTTGAGTCATACAGTGTATCGGAAGAAAACCCATACTGATAAGTACCTGAATGGAGAATCTCACCACCATCCTTCACAGTTAGCTACCGTGTCTAAATCTTTGTTTCAGAGAGCACAAGGAATCTGTGATGAAGAACACCTGGCTAGGGAGTTGCAACATGTAAAGAAAGTTTTACATGCTAATAAGCTGCAGGTTCCACGCCGCCGTCACAGAAACCGAGTGAAGCCACTCACAGTTGAGCGCGTCCCTGCAGTGCTGCCCTGTGTTAAAGGAGTCACCGACAAAATTGGCTACATTCTGAAGAAAGCTTTAATTAAAACCTACTATAAGCCACTCAAAAGAATTAGTCAATTTTACCACCAGTCAAGTGCCATATTTATACCCTTACAGGATGCAGGAGTGTACAAGCTAAATTGTGATTGTGGTCTCTCCTACATTGGGCAAACAAAGAGATCCATAAGAACTCGGATCAAAGAACACATAGCTGATGTGAAGCACCGTCGCTATACAAAGTATGCAATTTGTGAGCACACACAGGACCACACCCGCCATTACATCAGGTTTGACAAACCTCAAATCCTCGCATAAGAATATCGATATCGTCCTAGAATGATACGCGAGGCTATTGAAATTAAGAAACATCCCAATTTCAATAGAGAAGACAGCTGGGTCTTACCATCAAGCTGGAATCCTGTGATAGGCCTCACCAAACATAATACAAGAAGGCACACCACCAGATTGCAAGACACAGTTAGCGCTTATTGTGTAGACAAAACCCACATTAGTGATTAGTTAGTATTTCCGCATAGATTTAATAATCCATAATATGTTGTTGCCTACTGAGTTTTCTGGCCGGATCTTTCTCAGTCAGGCCGCGTTTCGATCCGGTGGTAGCTTTTTAGTATTAGCTTCTATTTAAATCAATATATTTAATAACAGAAACTAATAATCAATATTGTCTTCTTAATAGTAGTTCTTTGATTAGTTAAAAAATTTTAATTGGTAGTTTGTAGTAGAATTTTTAAGCACTAAATATAAACAATAATTTTAAAACTTAAAGGAGTATTATACTAATTTTATTACACTAGCTTAAAATCTCATACATTGTAAGCATAAATCTTAGAGTAGATAGTTTAATTGTGTTTCTAAACGAATATTATGTGGGTTGAAATAAATAAACCAAAAATTTGTAAAATCATATTACTGTGGGTATATGAAACCGTTGAAACAACATATCAGCTTTGGACATCTACCATCTAAGCCCACCTGTGATCATGAATGCTGTAAAGTATTCGAAACGTCGGGATAGTATAAAAATCAAGTAAACGCGATAGATTCCGTAAACGTAGTTTTATTTCAAAATGTTTAGAATTATTTTCAATGTCAGCTAAAGAAAATTTCAAATAATCCTACATTAGAGTACTTATCAAAAATGTGAACTGAATTCATTTCCAAAATAAAAAGATGTTGAATTAAAAATGGTGCAGTGTACATTAGTCTTTAGGCATCGGCATCCTTTATGCAAAAATCGAACTTTTTAGGTACTAAACTGCGGCGTTTTACAAAAGAATTCGTTGTCACTGTAGTAAAGCTGTTGGCTTTTAATAAGCTCAATTAGCTTATTAGGTAGCCAAACCGATAGGCGTGTCAAAATAATATCAAATCACCAACTAATAAATGTTGTGATTCTTAAGAGTATTAGGCAGACAGGCCGATCTTTTTAACTTAAATGCATAACATAACATAGTTTCACGCCTGTATCCCCGAAGGGTTAGGCAGAGGTGTATTTTTTTTCACCCACGGTTGGCCAACTATGTTTTAGTCCCACGTAATAGGAGGCGAGCCTATTGTCGTCTACCAGACACATTTCCAAACTCCGGGTAGCCACTGAGAAAGTTCTTACGAAAAACCCAAATAGCACTTTTTGCCTGGCCCGGGATCAACCCCGAGATCTCGTGATCAGCAGTCGCATACGCTAGCCAATACGCCATGGAGGCAATATGAACAAACCGCAATAATTGTAGGTACATAAGGTTCGAAAGTAAATAGGTATAAATAAAAAAAGTAAAAATAAGTAAATAAAAAAAATAATAATAAATAAAATTAATAAATAAAAAAGTAAAGTAAATACAAATTTTGAATGATTTTCAATATCAGCTAAAGAAAATGCACATACAAAATAACTTCGTCTTCGTGGTAAAATGGGATCATAGTTTGCCTCACATCTGCAATTAATTGTAGGCATTTTACTATGATCTGATATTATGTCACATCTACATTATTGATATTTATTAGGTCAAATAGAGTTCAAAAAAACAGCTGATTAGGGTTGCGGGACGCATAATTTTTGTGAAACCTTAGCACATCAAAAATCGTATTAAAATATAATGCAAATTAATTTCTGACTTCACATAGACATTAGTGATGACCTAAATAATGTCTGGTTTCGACTATAGTATATGCATAAAGTTTCAAATTGTATATTTAATATGATGCATTCATATTTTTTTCAAATTTAACTGTTATTTCTAGGTTCATCAATGTGTCATAGGTAATTTAAAAAAAGGAAAACAGCGAAATTCAACGCAGGCAATTCGTGACTGTTCACGAATAACATCAGATATATGTGAATAAAAGCACATTCATAAAATATCTAGTACATAATAGGTACTACTTACTTACTAACATGTAAATACGCGCCGACATTGATGCACACATAGATTGTAACTTCACAAGAATTATAAGAAAACAATTTGCCAAGAACACTTAAATATACATATATGTATATATTTTAGATATTTTTATATATATTTTTAGCATTTGACATGCTTAGCACTATACATTAAACACAAAGTGAAAAATGTGTAATCGAAAATAACAGTCAGGAGCAGGATTTGAACCTGCATCTTCTGGATACCGTCCAGATGCTTTACCAATTCAGCCATCCTGACAATTGCTCCTGACTGCTAATTTCGATAACACATCATACTTAACGTCTTTGGGTGACGCCTGCGCCATCCGTCGGAAGTATTTTCATACATTATACCGACCAGGTAAACTTAATTTTACAATTAAGATTTTACCTAATAATGACGCAAACCCTTTAAATATTTTAGATATTTTTATATATATTTTTAGCATTTGACATGCTTAGCACTATACATTAAACACAAAGTGAAAAATGTGTAATCGAAAATAACAGTCAGGAGCAGGATTTGAACCTGCATCTTATGGATTATATATATATAATTGGTAAAGCATCTGGACGGTATCCAGAAGATGCAGGTTCAAATCCTGCTCCTGACTGTTATTTTCGATTACACATTTTTCACTTTGTGTTTAATGTATAGTGCTAAGCATGTCAAATGCTAAAAATATATATAAAAATATCTAAAATATTTAAAGGGTTTGCGTCATTATTAGGTAAAATCTTAATTGTAAAATTAAGTTTACCTGGTCGGTATAATGTATGAAAATACTTCCGACGGATGGCGCAGGCGTCACCCAAAGACGTTAAGTATGATGTGTTATCGAAATTAGCAGTCAGGAGCAATTGTCAGGATGGCTGAATTGGTAAAGCATCTGGACGGTATCCAGAAGATGCAGGTTCAAATCCTGCTCCTGACTGTTATTTTCGATTACACATTTTTCACTTTGTGTTTAATATATATAGGACAGAACTTACAATTAAGTTCAAAATTCGAACGCAATAAATTTTCAGAAAGTCGAAATCGCGTTATGAGGGCCAACTGGAACAACACCATGTTGGGGCTATAAAATTAACGTAGGTACCATCAGTTTGTGAAAACTTCCCTGAGGTACATATTGTGATTGGGCACGCCACAATAAGTCCCGTTATGAAGGAATAGCTGGAAAGACGCCATGGCGCTCTCTCTTCCCGGCTGACACAGGTGCTCTCCGCGCATGGTTGGTTTCATTTTGCAACTAACATTCGTAATATTTGATGGCGCAATCTTTTAAATATTTTGATCTATATTTTAGCATTTGACGTGCTCAGAAACTTTAAAGAACATATTATTTGTGAAAGTGGCAAAAAAGAGCTTTATTGCGATCAGGATTTGAGCCTGCGTCCCATCCAATCCGGGGAAGTGCTTTGGACCGCTAAGCTATCGCAGTCACCAACGGTGACTCTAACTCTCCACCTCACATTTATTTTAGATAAAATTCCTTCTAAATGCTTGGTGACGCGCTTTGTGTTCTAATAGATTATCTTTGTAAAACGTTATTTGGATGTATTCTAAATAATGAATTAGTTAAATTCAGATTTCGTGATTAATTTTTTTTAAACTTTTCTACGTTTAATATTGTTTAAGCTTTTTATTTTACGTAGAGGCAATAGCCTCGTGGTAAAACTAAGGACTGCAGAGATAGTAGTATCGCGTTCAATCGTCAGTTTGAAGTCGAGTCTTCACATGGCACGCACCTCTGATTTTTTAAATTTGTAGGGCAAATTGGCAATGCTTGATGAAGGAAAATATTGTGGAAAAAATGCTGCAAGCCTGAGAGATTTTCTCGAGGGCTTCTGAAGTTTACTGACCTTTTTTTTTTTTTTTTTTTTTTTAAATCGCTTTCTGAGAGGTGACAAGTTCCTAACAGTCTACAACTACTTGTAGAAACTGCGGATTCCGTGAGACAATATGTGCTTACCTCTTTCTTTCTCTCTCTCTTTTTTCACCATAAATAAAAAAAATGCTTCAGCTTTTTAGCGCAAATTAAGACGTTTTATCACATTGAAAAAATCGTCTTAATCAGCTTCATGTTTTATGGCCCGCGAACAAACCTACCGTATTTAATCAAACATTAGCACTAATTGTATTATGCTTGATTTATGGAGCTTGGAGAGCCTCCAGTGCCGTTGAAAAGTTAATCAGCTAAAAGCATTTTTTACTTTCCGGATTAAGAAACGAGTTAATTTATAGCGAATTGAATAGGATTTTTTTTTGTTCCTTCATTAAGTTAATCTGAGTTTTAATTGGAAAACGTTTCCTCGTAGCTAATTTAAAATCTCATCAAATTACGTTTTAAAATTCGAAACGAGTTGTTATAAGTGTATGACGGCAGTTGGCCCTGTAAACCCATAAAGATATCTTTCATTATTCAAAAGAGTTATGAAAAATATTGTACCTCACTGAAATTGTTATTTTTTTTTTTTTGATACGTCGGTAGCAAAAAAGTTTACGAGCCTCAATTGATGGTAAGTAGTTACCGTAATACATATTAAACGGTTACCATAGTACATAGTATACAAAAAAATAATACATTTGTTATTTAAAAGTTTAGCAATTAAAATGTATAAATTAATATACTATTAATATCTGAAAGGCGTTCTTAACTTTTGCTTGAAAGAAAAGTTTTTTATTTCAAACAGATAAAATAAGTTTAAGTTTCAAATTAAGTTTCAATCAGATCAAATAGGAATGAGTTCCTTAATTAAACGTTTATTAATGTTATGGAAATTAAACAGTTTAATGAACCAGCATAAACTGTATTTTAAAATGAATATTTTTTTTAGAAATGGTGTAATTTTATTGTGAGATTGTGTAAGAAGTTCCTTACACCTTTTACAAGGTAATCACTCCAAAATTTTAACTTTTTTCGCCACCACTGAAGTAGTAAAACACCGTTCCAGTAATCCGCCAATACAGGCGGAGAGATGGCACACGGTAACGGCAATAACCTGTTCGTTGACGCAAATAACGGGGTGTGCGGTTAGGTAGAATTCTTCCCGCCTTCTAAAGAAAAAAAAGGCCTTTTTCGCAGTTTGTGGTGGCAGACGACTTCTGCTCTTCTGATAATCGCCACTCAAATCATCAATAAATCAACAATACTAAGATTAATGTCAAGCCGCTGCTGACTATTTAATTTCGAGGATATGAAATTAAAGAATGAAGGGTAATCTTCATCTACAACCAAAATACACCAAAGTGCTTCATGGCTGGATACACGGGAGTCAATCATACCGATCCACTCAGATCCGATAGTAAGTACTAACACTTAATACTCAACCTTACCACCAGTAATGTAATGGGTGATAAATTGCTTACTTCCCTTGGTCACCTCTCAAGATAATTATGAAGTTGATGAGGAAACGAGAGATGTACTCTATTCTCTCTGCCTACTCCGCAAGGGAAATGACGTGATGATAAGTTATTTTATGATAAAATCGATGTTTAGTGTGAAATGCACCAGCTGTGGTCATGAGTAGACTGGTTGAAGCAAGTTTACTTCAGTTATATTGTGTGAAAGAATCTTCAACTAGCCTCACTTTCTGATGTTGTGCACGCTAAGTGTTAAGGTCCCTACATACAACACTAAAAAGAACTATCAGTAACGTTAGAATTAAGAAGCGAGCACACTTACCAGATAGCCAACAGAAGAATACAAATCCGAGGCAGACCAGCGGCCCCATGTTGGTCTACAGCTTGACGCACAGATTGAACATTGCACACACTTATGAGTGTGTATTTATTTCTCGTCAATCACATCAACACTACTCCATGGCTGGACAATGTTTTAACAGTGTTTAAAACCACCTGTAACAAAGAAAAGATATTTGTACTTTAAAGAACATATATTATTTGTGAATGTGGATAAAGAGAGTTTTACTGCGAGCAGGTTTCGGACCTGCGTCCCATCCAATCCGGGGAAGTGCTCTGGACCGCTAAACTATCTCAGTGAACCACAATATCCCTTCACATTTGTTTTTCCATCCATCCATCAGCCTTTCGACGTCCACTGCTAGACATAGGCCTCCCCAAGAGAACGCCACCACGAGCAGTCCTGTGCTGTTTCACTCGTATGGGGGATAGTGCCGTAATCGCTACGCTTGGCAGACGGGTTGGCGATCGCAGTAGATGTTGTTAATACTCGAGGGAGTGCTGCTGCTCACTCCCCCGGTATTCCCTCAATCAGCTCTTACGACTCCCATGGCTGGAGAAGGGGTGAGCCAATTCTAAAGCCGGCCCCACACGGCCAACATCACACACAACATTTGTTTTTAACCCACTTCAAAAAAGGAGGAGGTTATCAATTCGGGTGTATATATTTTTTTTATGTATGTTCAGGCATAACTCCGTCATATAATAATATGCAAACCACCACCGACTTCAAACACAACAGTAGGTGTCTAGCTCGGAAATCACATGTAAAATTATTTTTTGCTTTTTAGTTCCTGGGAGTGTTTTGGAGGCGCTTTTCTTTTTTTTAAAGCATTTATTGGACTACTAATAAGAAATCAATATTACTTTGATCTACATATTTATTATCCTTACTAAATTTTGTTTTGTGAAAGTGATTTAATTTATTTGCTTATGACCTATTGAGGCCATAACTACTTAAATTCATCACGAAATTTGGTTATTAGCACAGAAAGGACAGAGGCTAATGTTTATCATTAAAATGGAGGAATCAGATTATTTGTGAATAAAGAAAAAGAGACTTTTAGTAGGGGCGGGAATCGAACCACGCATTTTTTCCAATCCGGGGAAGTGCTCTAAGCCACTGAGCTACCCTACTGACCCTTCGATCATCCCAAATTCTTAATCACATTTGTCTTACGACTAACGCCATCTGAGTATGATAATCTACAGAAGATGAGAATGTAGGAGAAAACATGATTGTTAAATGAAGACGTTGACAATAAACAGAAGATGAAGAAGGGCTAATATATAACCAGAGGTCTTTGTTTTTAATTTTTGTCAAATATCAGTCGCCATTATAACTGGGTCACAATAACCTGCAAAGGTCTTCATTGTCGAGACGCAAAATGGTACAGTAGTCACAACGGATCTTTGTGTCTCTGAAGTTGGCTGCAAGACGCTGCGCAGTAGCTATTTTTGTGCCATAAGGCATGTGCGTTTTCTACACTTTACATTTATCGATTAATGTTTGATTATAATTTAACGATAGTAATCGATAATCATATTATTTATCGATCATATTAAAGATGTGGACTTTTCTATATCTAGATAAAATCTTATTCACTAAAATCACTCGTATACTTTTTATTGAATATAAAAATAATAAATAAAACCGAAACAATTCAATATGAAAACATTATGATCTCATTTGATTGTTTAATTAATCGAGTAATAACATTTGAATTGGTCAGCACTGATCGTATGGTTCCGTTACAATCCTCATTTCTTGCTCTGTGCCTAACTTCAGAGACTCAAAGATCGGTTGTGACTACTATATACTCGTATGTCTGTGTGTAGTCAATTATTAAATCGTACTAATAGCGATCTTACCCGTACATTTTAAATTGCGTACCAGAAATACAGCAAGAGCGCGTTGAATAAATATTTAAAGGTCGTAAAATGTTTATGTAAAATAGTTTATTAGTTATAAAATGGGCCCGGAATGTTTATTTTATCCCTGATGGCAAATTGGTATACATTTTAATGAAAGTGTTCGAGTGAAATTAGTGACCGTAAACCAAAGATGAAAATGTTTATAGCACCTTTCCATTTCTAACGGTTTTTGGTGTTAAGAGCGTTATAATTAGATATATATTCTAAATTTTGGGTGAACAAACCTAGTGCCTTGCTATTTCATGTGAGTTAAATGATTATTCAAATCTGGTTATACTTCAGGTCGATTTATTATATTATCCTAACTATTATAAAACTGTAACAGAGCTGTGTCTGTAAATTTAAAATATCTGGGAAAAAAACTGTATTATGTATAGGCGTGTCTGAACTCAAAACAATTTTTTATTTAGGTTTTTCTTTCTTTCTCGCATCACGCAAAAACTACGGAACAGATTTTGATGCAACTTTTTTTATTTCATAGCTTTTGATTGGACTGTAAAACTGGTAACTATACATTTTATCCCGCTACTAATACATCAGGAACCTGAGATATAAATTAAAAACTAGCTTATGGCTGTGGCGGAGCAGCGGGCAAAGGCTAGTAATTATTAAAACACAACCCATGGTAGATCTTATAATGATTTCGATCCAATAGATACGTGAACTTTTAGTCGACATTAAACGTCTTTATAAGTCTACGTTTTTCTAAACTCGCACTAGGCACTTGCCTGGTGGTGAACTATTGACTAAATTTCTCTCACTATAAGGGAAGACCCGTTCTTTACAGGGGATAAAGCCTAACGAGGCTTAGAAGAGCACTTTACTCACGGTAGGCGGTGCTTAGCTGTGCCCTTAGTATTTATGTCCATGAGCGGTGGTTTAGATACCGGCCTCTCCCCCGAGTGTTGTGGGTTCGATTCCTTCACAGGACAACTCTTTGTGTGTAGAAAGGTCGTTTTCCACTGAAGTTATGTCACACAGTTCCAGTGACCCGCCAATACAGGAGGAAAAATGGCACACGGCGGTTTTATTTAGTGGGTGAGGGCCCCACGCTACCCTGTTCATTGCCCCAAACGACGGGTTAGGTAATTATTTTTTTACCCGCCTTAACAAAAAAAAGGTTTTAAGTTGTTTATAGAATTTATGCTTAAATATTTACCTAACACATGTTGCATCATTTTTATTTTTACCAGTAGAGAATGCAATATTAGTGGGCCAAGTTTAGCCAAGTGGCTAACGCTAGTATTAAACCATAAGCGTCCGTCATACCTACACGCAAAATTAGCTCCAGTTAAAAGAGATCGCCAGCTCCTAAATCGACGTTGTGCTTTGCAACTGTCTGTTTTACCCCACAAGTCAACAGCTTTCCGCGGCACTTTCAAGTATGCACATGCATCAAAGTTCCTCCTCCTATTAGAGATTTAAGGAATATTAATAAATTTAAAAATAAACTTAAAGCGTATCTCCTTGCGCATCAAATTAAACAGGAATCAGTATCTAATATAAATTTATCCATTATATAACTATTCTTAAACTTAGGATTGAATAATAACTGGAATATTGTATCTTAATAATTTGAGAATTTCGCTACGCTAATATATTCATGCCGCACACAAATATTAATAACCTACCTTAGCAATAATATATCTATGGAAATCATACTAATTAATTAATTATTACAATACCAGCAGTGCCCGCGGACTCCGTTCCACGTTAGAAATATTTTTGTCCCGGCCCGTTTGTCCCACGTAGGTTAAAAGTACGGGATAAATAAAAATTATGATGACGAAGATTTTTTTTGTTTGTTTGGTTTTTTTATTGTTTTTGTTTTTTTTAATTGTTTTTTGTATTATTTGTTTTTTTATGTTACTGTTTTTTGTTGTTATTTTTATTACTTAATGTTAATATACACTATTTACATTATTTACATCATGTTTACTTATTTTAATTGTTCTTATTTTCTTTGTCAAAACTTCTCGAGATACTATATTAGTAGTAATATTATCATTTGGTACTAAAATATATTGTCTTTCAGGAGTTGCAACCCAAAATAAGCCAACATATAACTGCCCATGGGAAAAACAGTGCTTTCTCAGGTCAATGCTCACCAGAGAAAATGTTTGACCCTGGCACTTATTAATAGTGAGGGCAAAAGAGAACTTGACGGGATACTGTAACCTTTTAGACGGTATAGGTAAATCAGTCGGAATCATGGGTATCCGTGGAATATAAGCAAGTTGTCCCACTGCTGGCCCTGTGAGAATGGTCACCACAATTATATTCTCCTGCAACTCTTTTATGAGCAGCCTTGTGCCATTACACATGTCGGGGGGTCTCAAGTTTCTTAAAAGCATGATAGGAATGTCAACTTTTAGCATAAGGTCGTGGGGAGGTAAGCCAGAAGGACTCAAAGAATTTAAAAATTCTTGAGGATAGTGCACTGTATCCTCAATATTACACACCGTGTCAATAGACTTATAATGTTTGACTTGACCGGGAATTTATCCTAAAATTATCTTATTTATCTCATTCACTGAATCGTTTCTGGGTGAGACTATTGTCCTAGAACAAAGCCAATGATGATCTCTTTCCATTAAACTTTCAAGACCGGGAGATATTGCGTCTATCAGATCTTCTAACCTGTGTAATATGTGATCTAACCGATTGTCAAGTTTAATGTCATCCCTACTGTTGGTTTTAGGACAGCAAATTTTTCCTTCTCCAAGATTCAGTAGTTGATGCGGAAAGTCGTTATCGTAGTTGTCGCTCAAGTGAGCTCTCATGTTTATTCGTAAATTGAGAGGTTTAACGAAACTCCATAAGCATGATGATTTTAAGTTTTAAGCATGCCCTGATGACATCGGCGCGTGTTGCTTTTGTTATTACTGGCAGCATTTGCCGAAAATCGCCTGCAAAAACAAAAGTAACACCACCCATATCAGCGTCTGAGTTTCTGATGTCTTTTAGCGTACGGTTCACGGCTTCAATATGAGCTCTATGACTCATGGTACATTCGCCCCACATACTCGTAATTAAAACATCTTTATAAAGATATAAATTAATACCATATGGGCTAAATAAGCTTCACAAAAATTATTTTTAATCCTCAATTTTAACAGTAAAAGCAGTTATTGTGAGTTATAGGATATAGGCATATGCTATCGCGGACTTTTTTACAGATTTTGATACGTTCTTTAATATTGTAGTACATTGTTTTGTTCTATCCTCAATAGTCTCCGCAGCGCACACGATGCAAGCATTTTTTTTTACAACTTAGATTACATTATTCAAGTTTAAGTAAAGATGCGCAATTAATTTTGGAAATTATTATACCCTATGACACTCCATAATAATGTAGCTTTCTACTGGTGAAATAATTTTGAAAATTGGTTCAGTAGATTCAGAGATTACCCCTTACAACGTCACAAACTCACAAACGTTACCTCTATAATAATAGTATAGATGTGCAAGATGCATCACGAACAACATTAATTTTAAACAGATGAGAAGGAACTCTGAAGTGGCCTATACGCAATCTAGACATAGTAACTATATAATGTCTACCATGGAATTTAGAGTCCTTTTCAAACCATGTCCAGAGACGGGGTAGGTTCAATCTTTTCTAACCATTTGCCCTTAGTAATTCTACTATGACTTAAAAGCATATTCCAACGCTTCATTATGATCTGTTTCAGAAATGGGACTAGATCAGTAAACGGAACCTTGCAAGTGCAAGAAGAGCAGTTTTGAGACTTCGTCAAACTATCAGCGAATTCGTTGCCCATGATTCCAGAGTGACCTGGAACCCAAACAAATTCTATTGTAATTTCTATGTCACTCAGAATGCTGACATAATGTCTTATTTGTATAATAAATAATTATGAGAAGCTGATATAGTTTTGTTTTAAGTGCTTGTAATACACTCATAGAGTCTGTTAATATTAAGTTTTTATCATTCATTAATTTATAATTACATATAACATATTCTAGAGCATGTATAATTGTGAGAGCTTCAGCTGAAAATACAGAAAATAAATTATGACAATAATATGCTCTGCTTAACTTTAAACAAGGAATATAAAAAGAAAAACTAGTCCTATTTGAAGTTTTAGATCCATCTGTATATATAGCAGTAAAATTGCTTTTGGTTTGTAAGAATTCTATAAAATCAAATTTATGTGTATATTTGTGTATAATGATATGAATTTCCTTGATAGTATCACAATATCTGAGAGAGTAACATGGCAGAGTTTTTGACCAAAATATGATGTCTTGAAATTCATAGTTTAGAAATGAAATTGATTCACTTATAGATGAAGTTACCCGTAATGAACTGTGGTTATAATCAGGGTAAGTGAAGTTTTTCAACCATCTCGAAACAACTTCATTGTCCCTGCTCACTAGTTTAAGGCAGTATTTGTCAGTAATATATGAACGTCTAACTGTTTTAAAGGGCATATTGTATCTAAATAATTTCGAGCATTATCACTGTCTTGTAAATAATAAATGTTACCTAGTATATTTTTAGAAAACTTAAATTTGCGAATATGATTCCAAATAATTTTAGCTGGTATACACCTGTTAAATGTGGAGCAAAGAGTACTCCAACTTAGACGCTTTTGTTCCAGAATAATAAGTTTTTTCTTGGCATCAAGTTTTTTATATATTATGTAGTTTTCATAATTAGGAAATCTTTTATATGAATCTAATGCTATCCAGGCCTCAAAAACTGCTCTTTTACATATATCATTCCACCACACCGATTTTTTCTCTACCCTTTTATAATTAAAAGCAGAAACAGTCTTTTTTGTGGTAGATAACAATAGAATTAATTCTATATTCTTAATGAACTTATTGTAATCGAATAAACTATCACCTGTGAGGTGAAATTTTCTGTTGAGTCCCAAGAGGTGTGGTGGGCATTAAAATCACCAATAATAATATAATTACGGGATTTGATTTTAGAGAAAGCATTACGTAACAAGTCTAATTTAAATATTCCAGGTGGACAGTAAACGCATAATATATCAATAGAGAGAGTGTTAAGATGCAGTGTTATTAATATATTTTGAAATGTATATGAAGATGCAGTTCTAACAACATCTACTGAGTACTTATTTTTTACAGCAATAAGTACTCCACCATGAGGTCGTTCCGAATCCGCTCTAACTATATTGTAGCCTTTAAGTTTAAATGATTTGGTATGATTTAGCCAAGTCTCATTTAGTAAGATTATATCTATATCCAGGTCAGGAGAATTAATATAATTGATAAGTTGATCTAGTTTGGAGTAGATACTTCGAGCATTCCAATGTAATATATTAAGTTGTGAATAAGACATAAGTTTTACTTAAAGTTAGCTATTAAGGACTCTTTTATTACTCTGGACGAAACAGTAAAACCCTCCTCTTCCTTTCTTTGTATAATGTCTATTATAGTTTTTGTAATACTATTTAATACAATATCTGAATTAATTATTTCTGAAATGGTGGCTCTTTTCTGGGGAGAAGGCCCTGTTAGTGGTGTAGGTCTATTATGCTTAATAACATTACTAAATGTATTTGGCAAGGGAGGAAAATCTGTTTTAATGTTTTTTCCAGTAACAGTCGCATAAGTCATATTTCCTAAGATTTTGTTTTTAATGTCAGATAATTTCGCAGATTTAACAGGACATGAATTAGATATAGCTACATGGGAGCCACTGCAATTGGAGCATTTAACATTAGTTTTATTAGGGCAATCTTTATAGCTATGGTTTTGTAAACAGATAGAGCAAATCTGGGCGTTTTTGCAACTCCCACTGCTGTGATTGAATTTATAACAATTAAAGCATTGTAAAAGTGGCCTTACGTATTCACGAACGTCGAACCAAATGTTGTTGTAGGTCACGTGGTCGGGTCTTGACGTAGATAAGAAAGTTATCAAGAGAGTTCTTAGGGGAAGGAATGTGCCATCTTGAAGCTTCTTTTGGAAACGTTTGACGCCTATCATTTCGCAGCGAGCTTCCAGGTTACGAAGGAGATTTTCTTCAGATATATCAATTGGAACAGTTATGATGCCTTGGGAATCTAAGTGGTCAAATGGAATTTTGGCAATCCACTTATTTTCTTGATGTCTTGTTTAAGAGAAAGCTGTTCGCATCTTTTTTGGTTTTAAAATAAATTTCAATGAAATAATTGCTGGTTTGTTTTACAAAACTGATACCGCGGAGACTTTGTTCTTCAATATAAAATTTACTTTAAAAATATCGACTTTGCATCTTTCATTACCTGCATCAATTGATAGTAAAATGGGATATTCTTGTCTTTCCTCAGTGTAAATATGATGACAGTCTTTAAACAAGCCCCTTTTAGTTGAAATAAATTTGAGGGACATCTTATTCAAAGGTGCAGTTTCATCGGAAGATTGCAATTTTCTTTTTAATTCCTTACCGCCACTTGATTCATTCATATCGAATGTGTACTAATTAAAAAACAACCAAAGCGCGTATAATTAATTAAAAACAGCTAAGGTTAAGCAATTAAAATCAAATTAATATTATTTAATTCAAAAGACGCGCCTATTGGTTCCCCGCCTTTTTTCCTGTCTCATCCATTCGTTACCATAACTATTGAATCAAAGTATGGGAATTTGACATCTTTAACCATAGATAAAGAACCTATATTTATCTAAGTCTTTAACAATATCTATAACGCTAAGTCACGTGACTTAACGTTAGAGATGTCAAATTTCCATACATTTTAGTAGTTTTCTATTAGCGTTAGCGATCATAGAATGCAACTTGGCTAGACCCACAGACTACAAATTTTTGCGATTAAGTCGATCTCGTATAAAAAGCTTATGTAAACGCTAATCTAAGAATATTATGATGTAATTATAACAACAGAGATTCCTTTACTTACTTAACTTGGATTAAATAAATCAATGAGTAAAACTCATTCGCTTGAACAATGTTCTTATAACAACGGTTTTTTCTATTACACAAGCCAACGAGTTAACGGCTTAAGGTTAATATACTGTGAAATTCAGGATACATACATGTATAGGTATTACACAAGTCATGTTTAAGGATTATACATTTATAGGAGATTTGAAACATTTCACCACTGTACTGCACTGCAGATGTTCTACTTAAAAATCATTATAATCATTGACTGAGAGCATCAAGTTTATTTACTGATTGAATGACTCCATTCCGAATATTAGCCAAAAAAAATTTTAAATCGGATGTATAGTCGAGACTACTCCGACATCCAAATAAATTTGAAATTGTAATTTGTTTATACTCTCTGGGTGGCAAACAAGTATACGGTCCATCTGATGGTAAGCGGTTGCCGTAGCCTAAAGACGCTAACAACACCAGAGCTATCACTAACGCGTCGCCATCTTTAAGAAAAGGAATAGGTGGTGGATAGGAAGGATATTAAGGAGAGGTTAGGGTGACCACCGACAATTCGTATGGTGAGCAGAGGCTCAACATACGAAACAATTGTAGAAGTACCTCCCATTGCTCTTTTGTGAGAGGGTGGTTCATTCCTTGATCGAGCCGGCCCATTCATACTGGGGTAAGCAAGGCTCTTCCACTAAATAGACATCAAGTCTTTATAATATTTACATACACACCAATATCCATAATTAATGGGTATCAAAACTCAAAAAGTTATGCATCACACAATTTACCCTGTATGGAAATCGAACTCAAGACAGGGGGCCTAGCCAACGATAGGGCATAGCCAGTAGGCTAGCCAGGGGTGTCGGAGTAGAATGTCAAAAGAAGACTCTCCGGCGCCCCGCTAACAGGCGTGGATGGGGGGCTTGCTGTGGTTTTAGTGGGTATTCCGGGTGCAATTAAGATCTGAAGGCCCCGGATTTCACTGGCGGAAGGGGCGCATAAATGCATTTCCATAGCGATAAAAAAAAATCCCATACATTTAAATAGTTTTTTATTAGCGTCAGCGATCATAGAATGCAACTTGGCTAGGCCCACAGAAACGCGTACCTACAAAACGAAATCGAAACAGCATCAATGAGCCGAAAAGCAAATACTGAGCATTTAGTAAGGAATAACCTCTAAAATTCAAAGATTATAACCATGTAACTCAAGGACTAAGAGATATTTAAATGTCCCTCACGGTCACTAAACAATTCACCAACTTCAAAATGCTTGAGGGTAATAATATCAAATTGATATGGATGGTATTTCATTAATCCACTTCATGTAATGCGTATCTCGTTACAAAAGGAAGTTCAAACAATTTGAGAGCCGCGGTTACGGACTTGATATATTGAAGTTTAATAGAATATTAGATTGAATTGTGGAAAATAAATTAGACTGAAATTATACGTGAACTTAGCTGATAGATGGCGTAGAATGAGCCAAATCACTTTTTTTTATACTACATGGGTGGCGAACAAGCATACGGCCCACTTGATGGTAAGCGGTTACCGTAGCCTATAGACGCTAGCATCACCAGAAGCATAAATCACACGTCGCTATCTCCAAGGATAAGGATAGGAGATGGATAGGAAGAATAATAAGGAGAGGATAGGGAGGAGGGTGGTCCTTCGGCACTCTCACTCATCATACGAAACACAATGGTAGGTATCCTTCTTACACGCTGATTTAATGTGAGAGGGTGGTACTTCCGCCATCGTGCCAGCCCATTTGTACTGGAATAAGCAAGGCTCTACCCTTAGCTGTTGTTATCTGTGAGGCAGATGTACATTTATGAAGCTCTACGCAGATATCATAAAAAATATGTACCAAACTTACCAATATCAAAAAAGCGAGCCGAGCGTTGTCCTGTTCCTCGAGTAAAAACAACTTTTGGTCAGTCATTTTAATTTCCTAGCACCCTATGTTTATAATAAACTTAATAAATTAAAAAAAGTAAAATCTCCTTAGATTAATTACGTGATTCCACTAGGTACACACAACACCACACACACACACACACACACACACACACACACACACACACACACACACACACAAACGCGCGCACGCGCACGCACTAATGCGTAACGTAATAAGTTTGCAATAATCATGTGCTTATTTGCCACAAAGTAGTTACATCAAGGACGACTTAATCTAAGTATTATAATAGTACAATAGTAACTAGTACTGAAAATTTATCCCAAACTAGACTAAAGCCTTTATTTCGGGGGACATTGCTTAACCAAAACATTACACACAGTGAGATGTAAACGATTATTTTTTGGATGTTTCGCAAAATATTGTTAACAATGGGATTCATTTTTTAGATAACTCAATCAGTAATCAAAAAATATGTATAATTATATAGCCAAACTCAAGGGCGTCAATGATGAAATTCTGCAAAGAGCACAAAGTGAAAAATGTGAAATCGAAAAATAACAACCACGAGCAGGATTTGAACCTGCATCTCCTGGATACTGTCATCCAAGCATCTGGCTTTGCCAATTCAGCCATCGTGACAATTGCTCCTAACTGCTAATTTCGATAACCCATTCATACTTAACGTCTTTGGGTGACGCCTGCGCCATCTGTCTGAAGTATTTTCATACATTATACCGACCAGGTAAACTTAATTTTACAATTAAGATTTTACCTAATAGTGACGCAAACCCTATAAATATTTAGATATTTTCATATATATTTTTAGCATTTAGCATGCTTAGCACTATACAAACACAAAGTGAAAAATGTGAAATCGATAATAACAATCACGAGCAGGATTTGAACCTGCATCTCCTGGATACCGTCCAGATGCTTTGCCAATTCAGCCATCGTGACAATTTCTCCTGACTGCTAATTTCGATAACCCATTCATACTTAACGTCTTTGGGTGACGCCTGCGCCACCTGTCGGAAGTATTTTCATACATTATACCGACCAGGTAAACTTAATTTTACAATTAAGATTTTACCTAATAATGACTCAAACCCTATTAATATTTAGTTTTTAGGTAAATTAAATTATTAGGTAAAATCTTCGGTTTTCGAGCTGGTCGTCCGACGTTAGGTGCAATCATGCACCTGAGGGCCGCCGCCGCGGCGGTCGTCGCTAGTGGTGGAGTGCTGTTGGCGGTGTCGCTTGACATCCCCAACGCATTCAATAGTCTGCCATTCAGCTGCATCAGGGAGGCGCTCCGGTATCATGGGGTGCCTGCATACCTGAGGCGGCTAGTGGCAGACTATCTTGAGGGCGGCGAAGCGTTCTCTATGAGGGCCGCATAGGGGACGTTGTGAGGAGACCCATGTCGTGCGGTGTCCCACAGGGTTCGGTTCTAGGGCCGCTCCTGTGGGACATCGGTTACGACTGGGTGCTACGCTGTCGGCTCTCCCCCAGGCTGGAGTCATCTGCATAGCAGATGACACGCTGGTCGTGGCCCTGGGCGGAAACTTCGAGAATGTGGCGTTCCTGGCCACGTTAGGGACCTCGGAGGTGGTCAGGAGGATCGGGGCGCTGGGGCTTTGGGTGGCCTTGGATAAGTCGGAGGCCCTACTTTTCCATGGGCCCCAACGTCGGCCACCTGCTGGTGCCTCGATCACGGTGGACGGGGTCCAAATTAAGGTGAAGGCCCAGATTAAATACCTGGGCCTGGTGCTGGACGGGCGGTGGCGCTTTCGCAAGCACTTCCATCAACTGTTCCCGAGGCTCGTCGGCGCGGCGTCCGCCCTTGCACGGCTCATGCCGAATATGGGCGGACCCAACAATGCGTGCCGACGGTTTTACGCAGGGGTGGTCCAGTCGATGGCGCTGTACGGCACATCTGTGTGGGTGGAGTCCCTGGACGCGCCAAACAGGGCTCTTCTGTGGAGACCACAAAGAGTCGCCGCGTCCAGGCTCATACGTGGATACCGCACGGTGTCGACCGAGGCGGCCTGCGCATTGGCTGGAACCCCCCTGTGGGACTTGGCAGAGGTTCTTTGCCCCGTACGACAGGGTGTACAGTTAGGGACATTTTTTCCCGCCTTAACAAAAAAAAAGAAATAAAAAAGGCAGGATCTAGTTTATGAATAACCAGATATAAAAAATATTTAAAAAATCTACGAAACACATCCAGAGATTAAAAGGTCAAATTAAGCAAAAATGCAAAAAAAAAACAAGATAAATAATTAACTTTTAAATGTAGATATATGTTTGTAGTTGATAGCCAAAATGTATACTGTTATGTTATCGATGAACGATAGGATATATTCTTTTTAGGTGTCGTTATTCGTTCATGTAAAATAGAACGCGATAAATGATTGATTACTGAGGTGGCGGTGCGCGTGATAAAGTAAACGGATACTTTGGAAGGGATAACGTTAAGGAAAAAGATGGAAAACGTTACAATATATATTGCTTAGAAGTTAGCTAAAACATCCAAGTATAAATCGGAATAAAATCTATGTAAGTGCATCCTATAGGTGGCGTGGGTCGTAAATACATCTAAAACAAATGTGAAGTGTAGATAGGGTTTTACCATTAGGTGACTGCGATAGCTTACCGGCACAGAGCACTTCCCCGGATTGGATGGAACGCAGACTTGAATGCTGCTCGCAAGAAAGCTCCATTTTTCCACTTTCCCAAATAATTTGTTCTTTAAAGTAGCTGAGCATGTCAAGTGCTAAAATACAGGTCAAATAAGTACCTATAATATACATTTTTTTTATTTGGCAATTTTCCCATAATGTGCAGGAGTAAAATCTTCGAGTTGCTCGTAGAACTATCCAAACGTGTATGTAAGATATTACTGTGTTTTCGAACGCACCGGAACATAACCAGTGAGTTATATTCTTGAATGGTTCCTTTCAAAACCACTAATAAGACGGCATTTAAAAAGGTGTACTAAAGTGTATATTAACTTGTGTTCATACAGTTACATAATTGTTATTAGGTACTAGACCTATGATATTATTATGCTCTAAGTCAATTAAATTTATTTTGTTAAAGCTGTACTGGTGCTCTCTGGTTAGTTTTTATAAGGCTCATTTAATTTTGTGATTATTTTGCTTTATTACTAGTGTACATTTTTGAAGTGGAGATTGGGAGCTACCAATAAGTGTTTGCGACGCAGAGCGGTCTAGAGCCCTCCCACGATAGGAAGGGACGCAGGTTCAAATCTTGCTCGCAGTAAATTTCTCATTTCCACCTTCACAAATAATTTGCTCAAATCTTATTCATAATAGTTGTCTTTACAAATTTATAATTACTAAAGTTATAACTTCTAGAATTAATAAATTTCCAAAATAAGCAGTATGTAATTATCGCAATGACCTTATATTATACAATATCTGGTAAAATATATCTAAAGAAATTAATAGTAATAAGTATAAACATATGGCACGTTTAAAAACATCTAATTTGTGTACACATTTATCATAATATTGTAATAAAATCATACGCCGTTGTGTGTAGACTGCTTCGTGCGGCAAATATTCCCTGGTGCGGGTACCAGTGCCACAGAAATGTTAGAATGATTATTACACTCCAACTCAAACTATATAGGATCAGTGTACTCTTCTATATAATAATTATATAAGCGAATAAGGACAGATGTTGATTATGTATAAATGTAATTATTAAGCAGATATAATTTATTAGGATCAGCTGAGGTTCCTGTTGAAATACGAGTTGGCTTTAACTTCTACAACGTTATACATATTTTGTGGATGCAGGTGACACAGAATCATTGTTGCATTTATGAGGATTCTTACTCTTAGCAGTGGATGATGAATAGATAGAATAGATTTATGACCTTGTAAAGATTGCTCATTATTCAACTGTAGTATCATGGCTTACACTGACAAAGCTACACAAAGAATCGGTATTAATGCTGGTGCTCCTCTATATAAACAATAACCACGACATTCTGGCAACATTACATCTCAATAGTAAACATAAAATCTATTGTCTACCTCACTTAATCGATCGGTTAACGGGTAATAAAAGACAACCGGGTTTTTACGATCTCGAATATACATTGTATTAATAGGGATACTGCTGTAATGTTACAGGGAACTCGGGCCACTCAACAAAGAATCTAACAGCGAGTCGATTTGCCGACGACAATAAACCAACCGATATTGAGTCCACACAATGCCCGGGTCGAGCATAAAAAGCGAGTATAACCGCTCATAATGCTTGGAAAAGTTAATTAAATAGGACGGTTAGCTGCTGCGACATTTTTCAATAGCGGTGAGTGATTGCTGAATGCGGATCGAGTCTATGTGAGGGTTACACACGGTTTTTTTTAATTGGGTAAGTCTTTTTAGTAGTTACAACGGATCTCCGAAGTTAGGCACTGAGCAAGAAGTGGAGATTGTAACGGAATTATATGGAGAGTGCTCACTAATTCAAATGGTTCGATTAACAAACAATCGAATGAGATCATAATGTTTTCATATTATCTAAGTGTTTAGATTATATTTATTATTTTTATATTCAATGAAAAGTATACAAGCGATTTTAGTGCATAAGCTGTTATCTGGATATAGAAGAGTCCACGTCTTTTAGTACAATCTGTAAATAATATGATTATCGATTACAATTGTTAAATTATAATCGAACATTTATCAATTAATTCAAAGTGTAGAAGACGCACATGCCTTGTGACACCAAAATAGCTTCTGCGTAGCGTCTTGCCAACTTCAGAGACACAAAGATCCGTTGTGACTACTGTACTTCCTTACTTATCATATTATAAATGTGGAAGTGACTTTGTTTACTTGTTACCTCTTGACACCATAAGTATTTAACTGGACACTACGAAAGGACATTGTTCAGCTGCCATACATTGTTGGCCTAAGAACCAAAAGCCATAAAAAATAGTTTTTGTTTGGTTAATAATGACTACATTCGATCGCAATTATAGCCACGGACACTTCCGAAAACTGCACAATAACCAAAATAGTTACCCATTTTGAGGTTATAATTTGTTTTAAGTAGGTACCTACATACTAGGTACATAGCATGGCGTCGCGGATTCATAAGTATTTTAGCGCTTTAACATAGAAACTAATACTATAGATAGATCTACGACTGAAATTAATAAAAATAGTTTTAGTAACTCACTGGTTTCACTAACTAGATACCTTCGCCTTTAGTAGTATTATTTTAAAATAATTGATGTGTGTGTCTAAGATATATATATATATATATATATATATATATATATATATATATATATATATATATATATATATATATATATATATATATATATATATATAATAGATACTTACATATCTGTATGTAATGTGGCCTATTATTATTATTATGCATAGATACATTCCTAGGTCCGTATTTAATGCCAAGTTGCCGTTGTCCAGATAGATCTGTAAATTACAGCCAGATATCGATATTCCAAAAAGAAATAAATAAATAAATATTCATGGACATTTTTCACACAACGTCCTCTGGTTCCAAACTTAGCTTAACGCTTGTGCTATGCGTAGCAGATTAGGGATATAATACATTATATACTACTTTTTTTTTGTAAATACATACATATAATAGATAGAAAACACCCAGATGCAGTACAAATATCTGTGTTCATCACACAAATAATTGTCCTGAGTGGGAATCAAACCCACGACCTCGTGCACGGAAGTCGGTTACACCACCGACAACGCCACGAGGCCCGTCAAAAAAGAGTCTGTTGTTCAAGCCAAGTTGTTAGTAAAATCGTAAGTCAATAAAAATGTCCGTGTGGTGACGGACTAAGAATATAAGTGTCACCACCCCATTCTTTCCCCAAGGGTGTCGTATGAGGCGATTAAGGGAAGTAAGCAATTATCATCCATTGCATGACTGGTGCTGGGTACCAAGTGGGAGTACTCACTTGGTATCGGGCCCCAGCGGGTCGGTACCACCATCTCCCGTGTGACCGGCCATAAAGCACATCGTTGCGTTTTGGCTGTAGCAGGAGATAGCCGTTTATTCTTTCATTTTATATCGGTGAAATGAAATGGTGAGCAGCGGCTTGACAATACTTTCGGTATAGTTGAGTCCTCGAGCGACGGTTACCATTTACCATCAGATGAGCCGTGGCTCGTCTGCCACTACATGCAATAAAGAAAAAAACTAGATGTCATGGAACGTCTTCCAGATGTGAAAACATCGAGATTATTTTGTAGAAATAAAATGATTATAACTTGACAAAGTACTCCTCAAGACGAATCAAACAAATATAAACTCGATGGGGTTGCGTCGTTACATTACAGAGTTACTGTGGCCTTCCAGCTCCATCATCAGACCTTGGATATCATCTAGAGACAAAGTACTCGTCAAGACGAATCATACGAGCTCAAACTCGATGGGGTTGCGCCGTTTCATTATAGAGTTCCTATGTCCAGCTTCCATCTCCATCATCAGATCAGCTCCATGTCATCATAACATTGCATAGCCACGCAATATACATATATATACGTGTAAAATTTCAGCTCAATTGGAAACCGGAAAGTGTGTCAAATTTAACTTGCATGATTTGAACTGGACAAGTTGATTTGATTTGAAAAGTGTCGCCACGCTAACAGCCGATTTTACCCTCCCTCCGCATTAGATGTTTCACATCAAAAATATAAACAGAAACAAAACGTAGGTACGTGCACAGTGCGATGATTGACTTTATGGGTCAAGGGGTCAACTTGGAACTCAGGCAGGACAACAGTACTGTCGTTTCTTTTTCTGATCTTGGGTTAGTGTTGCCATCTCTACTCTAGAGAAACCCGTAGAAAACTGGAAATGTTGTATGATCTCGTTTGTCTTATCTTAGATATTATTTACTTTTAACGAAATTGAATATATTTTTACTACGTTTAAAAATATTATTATTATTCTTTTATTTCTGGCAACCATGGCCCATAAAAAATATACATAAATATTAACAAATTATAATAAGCTATATAAAATAAAACGTAAAATCAACTGTGCACGAAGTGCCGGCGTCATGTTGCGCTGCGTGGTGTCTCGTAACCTTCCGCGAAATCTTCGATTGATTGATTCAATTGACCCTTCGCCCAAAACTCTTCCTTGATTATTTATGAACAGGAGCCTGACGTATCTCGATTAGAGGTGGTTTAGACCCACAATGGGCCGCGGGGCCTAAGATTGTTTACTAATATAGTTTTTAGTTTAAAAAACAACATAAGATTGTGTTTATTTTAATTAAAATAATAGTAGTCGTGCTGGCATCTCTATTAGAATAGACTACAAGTCTTGAGCAAAACTTCCTTTCGAAATCCACATTTTACGTAATACAATGGAACCGGCAATCCGCTTAGAAAATGCAAAACATTTTAATTGCAAATAAAGAACAAAAACCTAAAGAATAACTTAACAAATTACTCTAATTACATCTGAAAGTTTTTGCATTCCAAAACACTTGTTATATTATCATGCCTAGCTTTATAATCAAAATACCGTTTCTACGATTATTTGTAAGCCTCCTTACCAATATTATATGGGATCTTTACTTCTACACTACATATATTATAGTTTTACATATTAGTATTTACATCCTCACTAATATTATAAATGTCTTTATTTGTAACGTTTTGACGCTGTAAATACTGAATCAATCATCATTACATTTTGCATAGTCTCGAGCCCAGAGAATACTACTAAACAAAAAATAAGGCACTTTAAAGCTAAAAGAAACTTTAAAGAATAAAAGATCTCACATAAATACAATACCTAAATCTAAAAACATTACTTTCCTTTTATGGGCAGTTGCGTAATACGAGAACTAAACTCTAACAATTAGTCGTAAATCCCGATAACGTGCTTTATGGGAATAGAATCCACGACCTTAAGTTTGGGATGTCGCTATATAATCTACAACGCTCTACTTTGCATTCGAAGTTTATTAAAAAACAAACTTCCAAAGTTATTGCAAAAATAAAAAACTCAAGTTGAGCTCCAACAAAATCGTTTGGCAAATGGACATGTAATTAAAGTCAATTCGCTGACTCGATTATTAGCCTCTTGTGGTCCGGACGTCAGCCTATTCTGCTTGAAGTATGACTCCTATAATAATTTTTATCCGCAATCCTCAAGTTTATTGGGCAGATTAAAAGCTTTGAATCAGAGTTTTCTCTCGCTTGACCGAACATGAACATCGGAAAGTTTCGTTAAGAGTATGAAGTTTTACCGCTTTTAATTAATTTTGCTTCTACTTGTACCTATAGAAGTGAGTACTAAATTGAAAATTGTTACACTAATGATCCAATTTGCCAGCTCTTGAAGTCACTACACATTATCCATCCATCCATCCATCAGCCTCTCAGCGTCCACTGCTGGACATAGGCCTCCCCAAGAGAACGCCACAACGAGCGGTCCCGTCATGGGGGATAATGCCGTAATCGCCACGCTTGGCAGGGGGGTTGGCGATTGCAGTGGATGTTGTTAATACTCGAGGGAATGCTGCTGCCCACTCCCTCTGTATTTCCTTAGTCGGCTCTTACGACTCCCGTGGGTAGAGAGGGGTGGAACAATTCTAAAGCCGGCCCACACGGCTAATTACTCATTAAACAAAATATTTTTCTAAGCTTAACTCCTCAAACCCAAAAATGTCATGTTAGTCATAATAGACAATTTAAAAAAATATGAACTATATCCTGCTCCAGATTTTCATAAACTTACATGAATACTAAATACACAGAGAGACAGCGGTTTTCCAAATTTAATTTATAGATATTTTTTTTTTTGACTCCCATATTGAACATGGTTCTCCTCTCACAGCTATAGGGTTAAATGCGGGTTAGTTGACTTCACAAACCGTTCAGAAAATCTCTCAAGCTTCAGGTTTCTTCTCGATGTTTTCTTTTATATTTTCTAACCACATATAGTTTCGTAAATTTGAAGGCGGCTTAATTGCGCTCCTAGTATTGCTAAAGTCTATGGGAAACTTACCACTTACCACCAGGTGAGCCACTGTTTCATCTGCCATTGAAAATATAAATACTACCTAAAGTGTATGGTGGTGCAGGGGTAGTATGAGCGACTGCTAATCCTGAGGTCTTGGGTTCGATCCCCGGGTAAGGCAATGTTGTTGAAATTTTTCATAAAAACAATAATTCTCAGTAGCAGCCCGGAGTTTGAAAATGTGCCTAGTAGACGGCAATAAGCTCGCCCCCTGTTACGTGGGATTTAAACATAGTTGGCGAACCGTGGGTGTGTACTACACCTCTGCCTACCCCTTTGAGGAAACAGGCGTGAGACTATACTAACATGTTTTTCTAATATTAACTAATATTTTTATACTCCACCGTTGTTCCGCCATGGCCATGAATGCTCTAAAGTATTCGTAACATTATGAAAATCAAATACGTGATAAACTCCGCAAAAATAGTTATTTCTATAAATTACTTGCTATACCCCGAGATTTCACCCACTTTTTTATTTAAATCCGATTATTTTGATCTGTACTTTAGCACTTGATATGCGCAGCTACTTTAAAGAGTAAATTATTTGTGAATGTGGAAAAAGAGAACAAAATGTTTAAAAAATCGCGCCATTAAATAGTATGAATTTTAATTGCAAAATTAAACTTACTATATTGGATTAATGCATGCAAATGCATCCAATAGGTGGCGTGGGTCGTAAAGACAAATATGATGTGAAGATTGGGTAAGGCCGTTGGTCAGCGCGATAACTTAGCGGCTTAGAGCACTTTCCGGATTGGAAGGGACGCGGGTTCGAATCCCGCTCGCACTGAAGTTCTCTTTTTCCACATTCACAAATAATTTGTTCTTTAAATCCGATTATTTATAAAACACAAATAATACACCACAAAGACTTACTGTTAAGATATTTAGCTACTTATTTTTTTCGGATTACAGGGGGTGTGAGTGAAATAATCTCAAAGTGGTGCTTTCTACTCGAGTGTTTTGATACAGTAATAAAAGAGATATTTCATAACAACATAAAACTCTGAAACAATATACAGAAAGTTATACTATTGACCTATATAATTTAATTATCTACGATTACCTCCAACATATATTAATAATTAATGTTTTTAAACTACTGAAACACACTTTGTGTTAAGCTAATGCTAATCATGTTAAATACTAACAAAATATATAAAATATCAAAATATTTCCTCACGATATTTTACTTCACCGAGCAGTGATAAATTGTAAATAAATACACACATAACTTCTAAAAATCTCAGAAAGGTAGAGGTGCCGTACGAGGTCTGAACCTTGGACCCTGAATCGAACTCGATACCACTGTCATTGCAGTCCTTGGTTTTACCGCTAGACAATCACTGCTGCGTCAGAAAGACTAGTTTTAATAAAAACCCGTGAATCCTATTTTATTTGACACTAAAAATGTGTAACGTTGTAATAAAAACCATTCAATGTATAGTACAGAAACATGGGATATCCCACATTGTAGAGTCGACGAAGTTTTATTTTTACGAACCATATTAACTTTAGATACCTCGACCACTTGAGCATTTAAGTATCCTAGTGCCAATAAAATGATTCAAACTTATCAGTTATATGTAATTTTATATAAAGAATTTCAAGTTTGACTATCTTTTTCTGGTATCTATGTATGTTTTTACTATGTTTTTACATTAAAATAGATGACACTCTCATGAGTGTCAAATGTGTTCTGGATTCCATTTGGATGAAATCATTTTCATCCAAATGGAATCCAGAATATAAACATAAAACATAGCATCATGCCTGTATCCCCGAAGGGGTAGACATAGGTGTATTACACACTCACGGTTCGCCAGCTATGTTTAGGTCCCATGTAACTCGATCGAACCCGAGACCTCACGATCAGCAGTCACTCACAGTACCGCTGCACCGCAGAGGCAGTTAAATATTCTGGAATAATCGTCACAAAAATATTGTACATATGTATATCTACCGTTTGTGCTGGAGGGCATTATTACAATAAAGCTTACAAACTAGAATGCTGATAAAACAATATCATATATAACATACGCTATTGACAGCCCAAATCTTATTGTAACGCAGAAAAGTAAAATACACGAGCATTTCGCTTCCTATTCTACACATTTCCGCTATATTTGCAATATGTTCTTTATATATAATTTGGTATCTCCGCGGGCAAGAGCAAAGGTCTTCCGTATTACATAAAATTACGTATATCAGTAAAGTATTCAGTGTTTATTTTATTAATAATAATGAATAAGAGAATGCAATGAGTGGGAATCTGAAAAACTACAAAATGTCTGAAAATTCTCAACAAAATCCCTATTGACCTCCAAACTTTTGTTTTGTTTGTTGACTGTACAGATGGCGGAGTGGTTTAGATACCGGCCTCCCGCCCGAATGTTGCGGGTTCGATTCCCACATAGGACAACTCTTTGTGTGATCCACAAATGGTTGTTTTGAGTCTGGGTGTACTTTGTTTCCGTGAAATCGTATGTTTGCAAAATACTCCACGACACAAGGATTATTCCTTAGGGCAGGGTATTGTGTTTAATTACCATAGCCCTGCCGTCGGCAGAAGCTTACCGCGAAGGTGTGACGCTCAAGTGCGCGGGGCATCGCACAAGAGAGGGTGCCCGAATTGGCTGCCGCCTGGTGGTTAGTTATACAAGGCCCTGGGGTTGAAATTATACGCGGTTTACTTGTTATGAATTTATATCATACAAAACACACGTTACATTACATGGCGAAAAAGTAGAAAGTAAAAAGTAACGTCTAAGAATGTATATAAAAATAGGAAACGGAAACAACACAGATTATGCTCGATAGCAATCGATAATTCCTGTATGGAAGTAATAAGTAAAAATACTATCTTAAATAATATTTAATTTATGTTAGATAAATAATTAAGGTGCGCCATCTTGTACTACTCAGCGTAAATAATTATTGATTTAGGCTTCACCTATAGCAGATAGATGGCGCAACAAGTTATTAAGGTATATTATTGTCCACCTGCGGATCGCGGATGATACGACGCGGTACCCGTGACCAACCACAGTATGGGCGGGCGAGGGCGCATTGTGAGTATTTAGTGGGCGAGAGCCCCACACCACCCCGTTGTCTAGGATATTTTTGCCCACAAAAAAAGGGTGTTGTCTTTATTAAAAAAAACCCCTAAAATAATACATTTATTTGTAAGCGTTTTACATGCTCAGTTATTTTCTAGGATACAAAGGTAATAATAAAAGCTGTAAAGTATTTGAAACGAAGGTATAGTAGAAAATCTAGAAAGCACTATTAGATTACGTAAGTGGTTTTATTTCGTAATAAAATCAATTGAACGAGCAACCCGCACTACGGAATAAACTCTATGTCGCGTAAACTTTATAGATACACGATGGACGAAGATGAATGGACATACATATACAGAGACTCAGCATAACCATTTGTTAGTTACATAAATATTTGCGCTGTCTAGTAACCGAACTAATTTTATTACACGAGGAAAGTATCCTTCAGTTCCCACTCAATGATAAATAGCAATAATTTGGGGTAGTAAATTGCAATAGCTTATTGAAAACCTATTCACTCATGCCTTAGAGATCTAAATATTGATGGGAATATTGACACAACTAATTAAGGCATTTTCATTGTTGAGAAAGATGATCAAATGTGTTTCTTTCCTTTTACTTTGCTCCTTTTTTCGTTGGAAAGAGATGGAAGAGGTTGTAACTTGTAGCTAAAAACCGAGAAGGTAACCGAGTGGTTGTAAGGTGAAGTACTTCAAGCTCTGAAGAATAGTTTTGGTGATGAAATCGAAATCACAAATAAGGATTCTGACAATCTCCTATTCAGAATCCAAAGTAGTAGCATTTGGTAGAGACTAGTCCCAATGTGGCAGCAGCAAACGAATAAAAGGTAATCAAGACTTATACAAAGTTACATTCCAGAAAGGAGTTTTTGGTGTAAAACATTATGGATTTTCAGCAAAGTCAAATTGATTTATAAGATTAGTATTTTTTTCAACCGTTTTTTTTGTTTGAATATAGGGAACGGGTCTCCTCTCGGCTTTTTAGGTCCTAGACCACCCTAGACCACCGCGCTGGCCTAGACTAGTGCACACATAAATTCAAAAAATCTCGAAAATTCAGAAGTGTGTATCGTACGAGGTCTGGAACTTCGAATGGGGATGGAACTACCACTAGGATATCATTGCTGACTTGAAATATCACAACTGAAAAGTTCTGTTTTCTATATTATAGTTTAGATTAGTATTGCCTCGTAACCATCTATACTATTATAAACCTTTAACAGAGCTGTATCTGTACATTTAAGATATTTGAGAAAAAGTTACTCAATATAGGCTTTATAGGCATGTCTAAACATAAAACAATATTTTTTTTTAATTTTTATCTATTTGTTTGTTTGCTTATTCCGCAAAAACTACTGAATGGATTTAGATGCAAGTTTTTTGTTTAATATTTTTGATTAGACTTCAAAACTGGTAAAGCTACCTTTTACCGTTACTACATCAGGAACGTGAGATATGACCAAAAAACTGGATATGTCTGCAGTGGAGCCGTGGAAAAAGGCAAGTATTATATACAAAGGAGTTACGAGACGTCTAGTAATGGTTAGCGTTTCCATGTTCTTCTCAAAAGCCACCATAAATATGAGGTCATATTAATTGCTGACGACATTATTCTTAAAATAAATAAAATATTTTAGGTAATACATACATACATACATAGCATCACGCCTGTATTCCCCGAAGGGATAGGCAGAGGTGTATTACACGTATTTTAGATTATAGAGTGGTAAATGTATTATAAAGTAGGTATCCAAAAAGAGGAAGATCTATAAGTATATTGGTCTAACCTGCATAAGCACATAATATACTCTGTTGTATTATATAATCTAAAAAATGGTTCAGAAAATTTTGCAACAATATTTGCACAGTAAATTAAACATGAATAGCACACTACACTTCATTACAAAAGAACAATGTGTGTGTACAAAAATAAAACGAGGAGAATTGTTCCCGAACGTCAGCGCGGACAATCGGACGGGGCGCTATCGCGGCGAGTTTCGCGCGAAATTTTCACCTCAATTCGCTGTTTTCCAGTTTCTATGTGTATAATTCGGTGTGCACCTGATAGGTACCTGCATGCTCGAGGCAACGCGATTGTCATTGACACTATCTGTGTCCTATTTAAATGCACCAACACGAATTGTTCTTGATACTTTTGTATGTACTTTTTATTTTGTGTGACATTAATACAGTCGAATGTACAAGCTTTATAGTGTTGTTTTAATGCTCTTTTATTAACATCACTTATCATATTGATACCATGGGATTCTGGACTCGATTGCGGTGGTGGTGGTTCGGTCTTTTCATGAAAAATGCAATTTGTTATTATTATTTTTAAAATGAATGCGAGATAATATCGTTATATTGTTTTATCTAATTTCGATTTTAGGTTACCCATTAATCACCGATTTACTCCAAAAACTACAATAGATTGAAACCTAAAAAAAGGTTTTTAAATCAGAATATTGAAACCTTCTTCATGTTTTTAGTCATGTTGTTAGTGATTCGATAGCGGCAAAAAAAATTGCTAACTTTGTAACGCGTCGTTGTCGAAGAAAATGGTATGGGCCATATTATTTCATTTATTTGGTTATATTTTTGGCAAAAATTATTGGTATGATTTCATTTACACCCGGTATAATATTAAACATGATAAATTAAGTTTGTTTGTTTGTTGCAGTGCCAAGAGGTTACATCTTGGCGCCGTTACTACGTAACAAATAAACTAGCGAACAAATCAAACTTCGGAAGTAAAATTTAGTCTACTTCTAATTGTCGTATCGAAAGGAAACTTTATTGGTACCTACATGACAGTTCTATATTCAACCTATTTAGAAGTTGGTCTTATGATGAACCGAAAAAAAAGATAGAGGAACTGTTCATTGGCTTATAATAAACCGTATTATTCGTTTGATGAGTCCAATTGATTGGGCTTCGTAACGAGGTACTGATGATAGAATCAGGAGGTCAATTTACGTTTTTGATACACGTAGTTTTATTTTGATATATTTTGGAATTTAGAAAAGTCAGAGGTGTTTACCATGAGAGGTCTGGACCTGGGACTAGGGAACCGATTCGATACCACTGTCCTTACCAGTTTGGACTCGCACATTGTAGTACTTGCCGTTATGCAATCACTGCTACTGAAAAATAAATACCCGTTATCTCATATGTACAATGCACACGCATACAAATTAAAAAAAAAACCCGACATAATTACATAATTTTGGAAAAGAGCTCATACTCTTACACTGCTGGACCGATATTAATCAAACATAGCTAATAACCACCGCAAGGAAACTGGCTTTCAAATGAAAACCGTATTGAAATCGGTCCATCCGTTTGAGAGCTACGATCCCACAGCCAGACACATACACACACACACAGAGAGAGACAGACATCGATGTCAAACTTATAACATTTTGCGTCAGGGGTTAAAAAGCAATCTATAGTGAGCTATGACAGCATTTTATATGAATCGGGAAGAAGAAATAAATATCTGTTTTTTGTATTACTTTGTTCATTATAAGTAGATTTTGCCCGTGATTCCGTTCGTAAATTAATTAATGCTAAGTAAAAATAGCTATCGCACAGGAACCATTCATGTTAGTTTGGAAGGACAAAAGTATTTAGGTACTTACCGCACTAATATTTTAGACATTAAAAAAATCTGTCACTGTGTTTTACGCACGTAATTCAATGATAATTATTATTGCAAATTGCCTATACATTATATATTCATTATTAACAAACTATGGTCTAAATATTGTTGTGATGTTTCATACATGCTCGTACTACATCTTTAAGGTGTGAAAGTGACCTTACAACTTACATTATTATTCCACACCTAGTGGTCGCAACTATGCGTATATACAAATCCGTCATTCTGTCTGTCACTTTGCGCGTCTACTTATATAGATAAACAAGTTAACAAAAGTAAAAAACATCCACGATCAATCTTTCCAAGTTTACTGTTCTTACGAAGTTATCTTTACGAGAATGTCAGACCAATTTTACCCATTCATGAATTTACGATGGAGAAACAAATCAAAATACTGGAGAAACAATGCTCTATAAATCTTGGGGGCAATTTCAGATGGGATCTTGAGAATCGGGGCAGGTACAGCGGTATCGCGAACAAGTGACGTGTTATTTATATCAAATGCCCTTCTAATAAAATAGGTTGGTAGTTTTGATTTATTACGCTGTTTAAATTAGATTGTGTATGCCTTTGTTTATTAAGTTAACTTTTTTTTTAATTTTAATTATTTTTAACAAAAGTCTGCCCACGACTCCGTCCTTCTGGACTTAACAATATAAATATGTCAACAAAAGTAGTTATTCCACTGTAACCATTTATTTTTCTGGGATATGTATAATATACATTATATGCGTATAGAATATAATATACATTATTATATACCTTGCCGTAACCTTATGTCAATCCCATACATTGATTATTTTATTATCCTGACTTTTATGCCACTTGCCTAGACAACTAGGATTGTTCCTTCGCATAGATGAAATTTATTCTTTTTATTTTCATAGCTTCACTACAACTGAAACATATTTCTTACAAGTGATCATTATAAACTTCTCATCAAAAAATCTAAACAGTTCCGTTTTATTTTTCTTGAGATAATTTACTACAAAAGATAATTACATAATTTTATAACTGGCAATTTGACCTTTATAGTGGTATACGAATATCCCCAATACAAAATTACATTTTCAATTGTTTATCCTTTAAATGAGCTGAAACATTGTTTTGAGATAAATGTATGTTTAGAGCTAGAGTACATTTCTTGCGAAAAAACTAGAGATTAACGCTTAACTTTAAACTTTTTGTTTTTATTTCTTCACTGTGTTTTTGTAATATCTGTTAATAGTTTTTTTTTTTTCTAAAACACATGGATTTTTCGCCCGCAGAATCCACCCAATTGTTGGTGTTGCTGGATTCAGTCAGCGTATTGTGGCTGCATTGATTGATTGCACTAGCCTGTCAATTCTTCATAAAGTATACAAAGGCTATCGGCAGTTTTTTCGCGCAGTGTCCAGGATCTGGTAGGAATCTGGTCACCTCCGAACAAGACGGTCCGTATATATTGTAACATTATCTTTGCGAAATCGTCGCCTTAACGCTTTTCAACTGCAGCAGCAGCTCTGTGTTATACGAAGGGTGGCTGTAAGTTATTCTACAATCAGAATAGGGTTGAAGGAACGAGGACTAGCGCTGCTAAAGCTAGCAAATAGGCTAAAACAGCAGACCATTGAAGGGCGCGCCTTAACTTTGCACGTGAGACAGAGCTTGTCTTCGTATCTAGACCACGTCTGCCTGCACTACGTTAGTTACTTTAGGTTACATCGAACAATGTCTTGATCCTTATGTGATGTCCTATGCACATTAAATTGACGGTGATTACATATTCATGCACGATAATGCCAGGGCTCAACACGTGGTCGTCGAATCGACTCAAACATCTATAGGATGAATTAAAAAGATACATTCGAACAAAAGATCATAGCCCACAGACCCTTGGTCAGCTGTAAAATGCATTCAAAGAAGAAGGGGATAAAATTCTACAACATCATCGTGACTTCCGATCGATGAAGGACCGTATGGAAGCAGTTTAAGAGCCCGGTGAGGGAATACAAGTTATTAAATAAAGTGTTTCTAAACTTTACGTGTATTGTTTTCCCATTTACTACACGCAGTATGTTATAGTAATGTCTAAATAATACCTTTTACTGAATGTATAACTATGCCTATAACAAAATACCATTTCTTAAAGATTTTGTTTGTTATCTGTGTGTCTGGCTGTTTGTTGCGGCTAATCTCCAGAGGCCGGACCGACTTGGGCAGGACTTTTAATGGCAGACAGCTAATGTTATAGGGTGTAGCTTAAGCATTTTTTATTATAGAATAATAATTATAGTACAGCACTAAAAATAAAATAACAATATTTCACGTGGACAAAGTCGCGAGCTGCATCTAATTTGGAATCAATTCAATTTTTAAACATAATGTATTCAAAGCAATTCAAATTTGATTGAGTAACGTTAGTTTTAACGTTGTTTTAACGTTGCATTGAGTAACGTTAGTGTGAAATTATTGTGTGTGTATATGGTTAAATGGGGTCGTCGCACAATTTCCAGACAGCAAGTGCTAAAGTTAACTAAATACACTACTTACAGACTTTGACAGAATATTGTTAATAATTTATAATTCATTTTGCCAGACGCTTCTTGCCCATGGTATGTAATGTCTGGCATACGATTCCACGCTCGCAGATAAAAACTAATATATTACCTATGTTTAAAATTAAACAACATATAAGACAAAAATACCGTATTGTCGCTGGTTTCAATTAATTTCTGCTCGTATATCACAAATACTACTTCTCTTTGGGAATCAATTTTAATTACTTGAGAAAGGGACTACTAAAATAAATACGCCAACTGGACATACAATATACCTTGTATATCTCTGTTATATACAGGAACAAAACCATTGTTGACATAATACTCAATAAAACAAAGCTTATGTCCACCTGAAATATACAACAAAAGCTTTTTGTAATCGCTCCGAAGCTTTTCTATTTTTATTTACATGGGCACAAACAAACCCCTCTCTCCTAAGCAAATACGACCAACTTTGTTACATATTACGTATTATTTCTTCTGTCTACGGCCATTATTTTATATTTTATTCACCAACATGGTGCAGTAGTTAATCCTACGTTTACATGCAGTAATGAATAAAAACAATGGATATTGATCGTATTACGTTGGCAATAACTGTAAGCTTCGGTTCAAATTTCAACGAAAAAACCTGCCAAGTGATCAGGTTTCGTTATGATATCCACAAATAATCAGCAGTGTACTAAAACATCCTCTGCGATCGCCAACCCGCCTGCCAAGCGTGGTGATTATGGTAAAACCCCCATTTTATGAAAGGCTGATGGATGGATGGATCCACAAATAAATGATGCACATATTTATGGTGGAGTGGTGTAGATACCGGCCTCCTGCCCAAGTGTTGTGGGTTCGATTCCCACATAGGACAATTCTTTGTGTGATCCACAAATTGTTGTTCTGTGTCGGGGTATACTTTATGTGCATGAAATTATATATTTGTAAAGTCCCCGGTGATACAAGGATTGTCCCTTAGCGCAGGGTGATGTCTTAATAAAAAATAAGTGTTCAACTTAGTAAGTTCCATTGGGTACTAAAGAGAGAGACTCCATAATTATATATGAGTAAGAAAATAAATTCTCTGGTTATCTATGGCCGGGAAGGATCTGTATCGTTCGTGGAGTAGATGAGCAGCCATCCTCTGTAATTTTACAGAGTACTAAAAAAAGTCCTACAGCAACAAAAAGCTTAGCAAAAAATACTCAGCTACAGGTTACTATAAAGAAAAGAGTAGCCCTACATACAAAAACCATCACCAAAAATGATCATAAATTTGGAAAACGTTTCTTTCTTAGGAATAACATCCCAATTTACACAAATTCGTACATTATGTTCCATCCATTAAACTGGATAACAATAGGAAAAACATGATATTAGGTAATAACTCAAGCAATTTGCGAGAAGCAATTCTTCACGCTCTACTATTTTATCTGAAGTTGGTTGGCGTCCTACACTTTAGACTTTGTCGTCTGTGAATAACAAGTTCTTAAGTTGCTTTCCGAACAGGAATGTTAGAAACGTGATGTAGAGAAATTGTAGGCAAGTTGTCCTATTGACAGCCATTGGAAATATTAAAATTATATATTATAATCTATACTATGATAAGACTGTAACAGAGCTGTGTCGCTACATTTAAGATATTTAAGAAAAAATGATTTTTATGTAGGCTATATAAGCGTGTCTAAACACAAAACATTCTTTTTTAGATTTTTTGTCTGTTTGTTTGTTCGCGCATCACGCAAAAACTACTGAATGGAATCTAACGCAACTTTTTTTATTTGGTACCTCTTGATTAGACTTAAAAACTGGTATACATTTTATCCCGCTACTATATCGGGAACCTGAGATATAACCTAAAAATTAGCTTTTGGCTGCGAAGCCGCGGGCAAAGGTTAGTAACAAAATGTAATTAATCTTCTTTTTTAGTCTCAAAATAGAATCAAAAATACGTGCTTTTATTTAAAATATCCTACTAGTTTTTTATAGTTGATATGGCGATAGTACCGGTCATGTTTCTCAAATAATTGTATTGGCATCGGTCCTTGTTAAGTTTGCAAAGTTTTAATTAAATCCGACAATTTGAAATAGGTCGGAAAGACAGGTTTAGGTTCAAAGATTTTTTTTATACTACATTGGTGGCAAACAAGCATACGACCCACCTATAGACGCTAGCAACACCAGAGGCATCACTTGCGCATCGCTACCTACAAGGAAAGGGATAGGAGGTGGATGGGAAGGATAATAAGGAGAGGATAGGTAGAATACTAAGGAGAGAATATTTAATACGGCCTCCGGCGCTCTCACTCACTAAAAGAAACAACGGTAGGTGTAACTACCGTAGTTACACGCTGATCTTATGTGTAAGGGTGGTACTTCCCCGATCGAGCCGGCCCCTTCGTGTTGGGGTAAGCAAGGCTCTACTATTGGATATTACATACATATGTAGATGCAGGCAAAGCTAATAAAAGCGTTTAGATATTTTTATATATATTTTTAGCATTTGACATGCTTAGCACTATACATTAAACACAAAGTGAAAAATGTGAAATCGAAAATAACAGTCACGAGCAGGATTTGAACCTGCATCTCCTGGATACCGTCCAGATGCTTTGCCAATTCAGCAAATTTAATTAATGTATAGTGCTAAGCATGTCAAATGCTAAAAATATATATAAAAATATCTAAATATTTGTAGGGTTTGCGTCATTATTAGGTAAAAATCTTAATTGTAAAATTAAGTTTACCTGGTCGGTATAATGTATGAAAATATTTCCGACAGATGGCGCAGGCGTCACCCAAAGACGTTAAGTATGAATGTGTTATCGAAATTAGCAGTCAGGAGCAATTGTCACGATTGCTGAATTGGCAAAGCATCTGGACGGTATCCAGGAGATGCTGGTTCAAATCCTGCTCGTGACTGTTATTTTCGATTTCACATTTTTCACTTCGTATTTAATCTAATAAAAGCGTGTTAAAAATACAATACTCGTTAAAACATGTTAAATGGAACGACATTTAACAGTCTGCTAATGTCACAACGGAACCGCAGCCTACTCATGTGTGAATCACCACTTAATCAGACCTAATCGATTGCATGAATAACTGTAATAACGTCAAATATACACAGTAATCTATCATGGCTATCGATTTTCTGTTATAAAGTGCACTTTAACATTTTGATTTATTGTTTAAGTTTAGAATTTATATTAAAATGTATAGATAAATGGGTATACTGTAAAGCATTTGCTTTTTTTACATTTATAATAGTTATATTGCAATAAAATTTGAACAAAATGCTATAAAAGGCTGGCATTCAAATTCAAATTGAAAAAGATATCAAGTCTTCAATGTTAACTAATCTACTCGTATACTATTATAAAGTTGTAACAGAGCTGTGTCTATACATATAAGATATTTGAGAAAAAAATACTGTAATAGGCTATATAGCCGTGTCTAAACACAAAACTATTTTTTTAGATGTTTTGTCTGTTTGTTTGTTTTTGATGAAACTTTTTTGTTTGATACCTCTCGATTAGACTTAATAACTAGTATACATTTTATTTCGCTACTATACCGGGAACCTAAGATATAACCCAAAAACTAGCTTTTGGTTACGGCAAAGCCGCGGGCAATTGCTAGTGTAACTAATACGAGCGCTTGAGGCACGCGCCCACAGCATTAATATTTCGTTTGCAATGACCACAAGCGCCCTGTTTCTGTAGAAGGCTGTTCATGCGAAAAACCCGTTAAGTAACTCATCTCATGAGCCATTATTTCAAATCGCCTCTTGTTAGTTTTTTACCATTAATTTAACTAAAGTAGCATAATAAGCGCTTCAATCAAGACAGGATATTTTTTTTAGATATATTTATATATATTTTTAGCATTTTACATGCTTAGCACTATACATTAAACACAAAGTGAAAAATGTGAAATCGAAAATAACAGTCAGGAGCAGGATTTGAACCTGCATCTTCTGGAACCGTCCAGATGCTTTACCAATTCAGCCATCCTGACAATTGCTCCTGACTGCTAATTTCGATAACACATCATACTTAACGTCTTTGGGTGACGCCTGCGCCATTTGTCGGAAGTATTTTCATACATTATACCGACCAGGTAAACTTAATTTTACAATTAAGATTTTACCTAATAATGACGCGAACCCTTTAAATATTTTAGATATATTTATATATATTTTTAGCATTTTACATGCTTAGCACTATACATTAAACACAAAGTGAAAAATGTGAAATCGAAAATAACAGTCAGGAGCAGGATTTGAACCTGCATCTTCTGGAACCGTCCAGATGCTTTACCAATTCAGCCATCCTGACAATTGCTCCTGACTGCTAATTTCGATAACACATCATACTTAACGTCTTTGGGTGACGCCTGCGCCATTTGTCGGAAGTATTTTCATACATTATACCGACCAGGTAAACTTAATTTTACAATTAAGATTTTACCTAATAATGACGCGAACCCTTTAAATATTTTAGATATATTTATATATATTTTTAGCATTTTACATGCTTAGCACTATACATTAAACACAAAGTGAAAAATGTGAAATCGAAAATAACAGTCAGGAGCAGGATTTGAACCTGCATCTTCTGGAACCGTCCAGATGCTTTACCAATTCAGCCATCCTGACAATTGCTCCTGACTGCTAATTTCGATAACACATCATACTTAACGTCTTTGGGTGACGCCTGCGCCATTTGTCGGAAGTATTTTCATACATTATACCGACCAGGTAAACTTAATTTTACAATTAAGATTTTACCTAATAATGACGCGAACCCTTTAAATATTTTAGATATATTTATATATATTTTTAGCATTTTACATGCTTAGCACTATACATTAAACACAAAGTGAAAAATGTGAAATCGAAAATAACAGTCAGGAGCAGGATTTGAACCTGCATCTTCTGGAACCGTCCAGACAAAGCATCTGGTAAAATCTTAATTGTAAAATTAAGTTTACCTGGTCGGTATAATGTATGAAAATACTTCCGACAAATGGCGCAGGCGTCACCCAAAGACGTTAAGTATGATGTGTTATCGAAATTAGCAGTCAGGAGCAATTGTCAGGATGGCTGAATTGGTAAAGCATCTGGACGGTTCCAGAAGATGCAGGTTCAAATCCTGCTCCTGACTGTTATTTTCGATTTCACATTTTTCACTTTGTGTTTAATGTATAGTGCTAAGCATGTAAAATGCTAAAAATATATATAAATATATCTAAAATATTTAAAGGGTTCGCGTCATTATTAGGTAAAATCTTAATTGTAAAATTAAGTTTACCTGGTCGGTATAATGTATGAAAATACTTCCGACAAATGGCGCAGGCGTCACCCAAAGACGTTAAGTATGATGTGTTATCGAAATTAGCAGTCAGGAGCAATTGTCAGGATGGCTGAATTGGTAAAGCATCTGGACGGTTCCAGAAGATGCAGGTTCAAATCCTGCTCCTGACTGTTATTTTCGATTTCACATTTTTCACTTTGTGTTTAATGTATAGTGCTAAGCATGTAAAATGCTAAAAATATATATAAATATATCTAAAATATTTAAAGGGTTCGCGTCATTATTAGGTAAAATCTTAATTGTAAAATTAAGTTTACCTGGTCGGTATAATGTATGAAAATACTTCCGACAAATGGCGCAGGCGTCACCCAAAGACGTTAAGTATGATGTGTTATCGAAATTAGCAGTCAGGAGCAATTGTCAGGATGGCTGAATTGGTAAAGCATCTGGACGGTTCCAGAAGATGCAGGTTCAAATCCTGCTCCTGACTGTTATTTTCGATTTCACATTTTTCACTTTGTGTTTAAGGATATTTTTTATTTTTTTTATTGCATGTAGTGGTAGACGAGCCACGGTCCATCTGATGGTAAATGGTAACCATCGCCCAAGGATTCGACTATACCGAGAGTATTGTCAAGCTGCTGCTCACCAATTCATTTCACAGATATGAAATGAAATATAAACGGCTATCTCCTGCTACAGCCAAAACGCAACGATGTGCTTCATGGCCGGTCACACGGGAGATGGTGGTACCAACCCGCTCGGGCCCGATACCAAGTGAGTACTTCCACTTGGTACCCAGCCCTACCACCAGTCGTGCAATGGATGATAATTGCTTGGGAAGTAAGCAATTATCATTAGTCGCCTCATACGACACCCGTGGGAAAGAATGGGGTGTTGACACTTGCATTGTTAATCCGTCACCACACGGATAAAATTTAAAATTTAAACGGGGTACTTACGAGTATATCTAATCTAATATATTTAAACGACAATTCTTGTATATATATATATATATATATATACAATCTGAATCTCGGAAACGGCTCCAAGGATTTTCATGAAATTTAGTATACAGGAGGTTTCGGGGGCGATAAATCGATCTAGCAAACGTCGTTTTATCCGGGTTTTCAGACAATGAAAAACTGCTACAATATTATTAGAATACGAAGGTAAATTTCGCCACCATCTACAAGGTTATAATAGCTCAGGTGGGAAATCGGGCGGTCCCAAAACCAGAAAACCCCGGTTTGAGTCTAGATGGTTTTTTCAAATCTTTCTTTTGTGAGAAAAACTCTCAATTTACCAAAACAAAAATACCGAGCAAAGCTCGGTCATCCAGGTACTGATTATTTTAAATAAGCAACATAAACTGAACACTAGTCTTAACGTTGTTGTTTATGATTTAGGGCACATCTACACTTATTTGCTGCATAATCTGTAAAAAAGCGAGAGATGTATGCAAGAATAGAGCCTCTTGGCACTCTGTTCTCTCTGCCTACCCCGCAAGGGAAATGTCGTGATGATAAGTTAGTTTAATTAGTTTAGTTAGTATAATCTGTAAAAACCAATGACATGATACAACCAAACGAAAATGTTAATCTTTGCAATCGTCTGAGCGACAAGTCAGAGACAATAACCTAGGCCACGATCTAAATATTTCTTTTTATATTACGCGGCTGTCAAACAAGCATACGGCCCACATGATGTAAGCGATTATCGTAGCATAGACACTAGCAACGCCAGAGGCATCACTCGCGCATTGTCATCTACAGTGAAAGGGATAGGAGTTATATAGGATGGATATTAAGGAAAGGATAGGAAGGATAATAAAGAGAGAATAGGATGGATAATAAGGAGAGTAAAGGGAGAGGGATTGGGCCTAGCACTCTCACTAACCATACGGAACACAACGGCAGGAGTACCTTTGTTTCACGCTGATCTGCGAGGGGGTGGTGCTTACCCGATCAAATCGATCCATTCATGCAGAGATAAGCAAGGCCACTATGCAAAGCTATTATGATATTAGGATATCTTATTTTTAAACAACGCACTCTGAAGTACTATGCCTTGGAGTAGCTATTGAAGCATTTACGACCGATCTCTACCTACTAAGTTTTACTACTAAGTATGCTGTAAAAGAATGTCAAAAGATAAAAGTCGTAAACTCGCTCGTATGAGTGAACTAAATCACATTAATGTCAGACTTAACTATGTAATAATATACTGCGGTTCATACATTTTATATTGCAAAAATTTTAAATAAACAAGACTTTTATCTAATTGTTAGTGGTGACTGTCATATCAAATCGTTCAAATCAAATACACTTTATTGCACATTATACACCAAACAATAAAAAACAAGGACAAATAAAATAATGTACAATGTGTCATACTATGAGTATCCACCATCACGCTCAGGTGAGGATTGCTGGAGAAGAAAGGTTCTCAAGTGGCGACGACGTATCGGATGGCACAGCGTAGGACGCCCCCCCCCCCACCAGGTGAACCGAAGATCTGGTCAAAGCTGCGGGAAGCTGTTGGATGCGGTCGGCACAGGACCGCTCATTGTGACGTTCTCTTAGGGAGGCCTATGTCCAGCAGTGGACGTTGAAAGGTTGATGGATGGATGAATGGATGATAGACCACCATGCTTGCCCAGTGGAGGCTGGCAGTCTTCCCAAGCTATCGACAAAACTCTCTTGCCACTGTCTTTGCAGTCCTTGATTATATGGCTAGGCTATCACTACATATTACCATGTATTTACTTATTTTAAGAGTAAGGAAATGTTATTATCACTGAGCCGCATTCCATAATATCCAGTCTGGTATCTAGTGGTAGATAGAGCCTTGCTTATCCCAACATGAATGGGCCGGCTCGATCGGGCAAGTACCATCCTCTCACGGAAGATCAGCGTGAAATAACGGTAGATACACTTACCGTAGTGTCTCGTATGGTGAATGAGAGCGCTGGAGGCCCATGCCCTCACTATCCTCTGTTAGTATCCTTCCTGTCCTCTCTTTATTATGATGCAACCTTGGAGATGGCGACGCGCGTTATGCCTCTGGTGTTGCTAGCTTCTAAAGGCTACGGTAACCGCTTACCATCGGGTGGGCCGTATGCTTGTTTGCCACCCACGTAGCATATAAACACATAGATGATCATCGTCTTGGCAGTATTCTTATTATTGTGGAGTCTATGAGTTGCGACTACTACTTACCATCATGTTGTTTGTCCATGTTTAATTAAGAATACAATATGTCACCACCCCTTACATGCCCGCGGGTGTCGTAAAAACCGAATAAGGACGCACCAGGGGTATGGGCAGCAGCATACTCCTGGGAAACGTTTAACACCATTCGTGGCGATTATGGCATTCCCCCCTTCGTGGGGAGGCCCATGTCCAGCAGTGGACGTTTATGGGAATTGGCAAAGCATCTGGACGATGTCCAAGAGATGCAGGTTCAAATCCTAGTCGTGATTGTTATTTGCGATTTCACATTTTTACACTTTGTGTTTATTTATACCACAAAGTGTAAAAATGTGTAATCCACCCCTCCACCCATGGGAGTCGTAAGAGCCTACTGAGGGTATACCGGGAGAGTGGGCAGCAGCACTCCCTCGAGTATTGACAACATCCACTGCGATCGCCAACCCGCCTGCCAAGCGTGGCGATTATGGCACTATCCCCCCATATGAGCGATCAGGACCGCTCGTTGTGGCGTTCTCTTGGGGAGGCCTTTGTCCAGCAGTGGACGTCGAAAGGCTGATGGATGGATGGTTGGATGTTTATTTATATGGCTAAAGCAAGTCAAATGCTAAAAAAATATAAAAAAATATCTAAATAAATGTATATTGATTAATTTAAATCTAAATTTACTTGCAGTAATGTGTACAAGTAGTTTATATTTTTTGAAACAATCGTACAGCTCTGTTATTAAGAGGCTACTGTAGGAACAATACCAATATCGGAGGCATCACACGCGCATTCCCAGCTTCGGCGAATACAGATATAAGATGATAAAATAGATCATAAATTTGAGACGGAATGAGGAGGGGTTTTGAGCCTCTCCATCCCCTTATTAGCTAGACTTCTAATTATACAAACGAATTATAACAGCAAACACAAATTATTACATTAAAAGTTGTCCGAAGCGAAAACCTTGTGCCAATAAATTGAATTCTCGCTAAGTACCAAACGAAATTCGCAAATAAATTAGCTGAAAGCATTGTTTGTTCGATGCAATCGCTATAATTTCTAATTAAGTAGCGACGGTGACAATTACCCGCCATTTCGGCTACGTCTTGTTTATAGCAACGGTCGCAGATAAATTCACGTCGTACTGATCTTCGAGATTTATTTATTTGCACCAATTTTATGCAACTGTCTTTATATTCACACTAATTAGATTTGATATTCACGCTGTTCAATATATAATGCGCCACATTCAGCTATACATTTTCTAAAAAAAAAAAAAAAACTCAGTGACAGCCCAGAGTTTGGAGATGCACCCAGTAGACGGCAATAGGCTCGCCGCTTTTACGTGGGATACAGTTGATGAACCGTGGGTGTGTAATACACCTCTGCCTACTCTGTCGGAGATACAGGCGTGATGCTGTGTTATTTTTGTACTCGACTAGAATACTTTATACCAAGAATACTGCCAAACTCGAGTGATGACACCTGTTGTCTTAGTTAAAGAAGAGCTCTTTTATCATGAGCGATCTAGTATTTTGTAATTATGGTCAGCTAATTAGTCAGTGAAAGTCCTGTCCGATCCGTCTAGTTCCATACATAAGACGGTACAAATAGAAAGACAAAAGCTTTAAAAATTGGTATTTTGTTATAGGTAGCGTACAAACTTGCATATGAATTTAGTAAAACGCTGTTATTTAGACGTACACACACAAAACAACACTTCAATTTTGACTGCACAGATAGCAGAGTGGTTTAGATACCGGCCTCCCGCCCGAGTGTCGTGGGTTTGATTCCCGCACAAGACAACTCTTTATGTGATCCACAAATGGTTGTTCTGAGTCTGGGTGTACTTTGTGTCCGTGAAATTGTATGTTTGTAAAGTCCCCCGCGATACAAGGATTATTCCTTATTGCAGGGTGGTATTTTAAAAATATATATATATAATATATATATATTATTTTACAGTCGCCACAGGACCGCTCGTTGTGGCGTTCTCTTGGGGAGGCCAAGTTCCAGCAGCGGACGTTGAAAGGCTGATGGATGGATGGATGAATATATATATATATATATATATATATATATATATATAAGTACCTAGCTAATTTTTTGTATAAATGACCAGCGCCATTACATAAACACGAAGTACGTTGCTTGTTTACCATCTTAAACAATAAACATAGCATCACGCCTGTATTCCCCGAAGAGGTAGGCAGAGGTGTATTACACACCCACGACTCGCCAGCTATGTTAAGTCCCACGTAATAGGGGGCGAGCCTATTGACGTCTACCGGGCACATTTCCAAACTCCGGGCTGTTACTGAGACTTTTTCTTTTTAGGAAAAAGCTCAATAACATTGCCCGTCCCGGGGATCGAACCCGAGACCTCATGATTAGCAGTCGCATTCACTACCGCTACACCACCGAGGTAGTACAATAAAAATAAACAGGATATGATTTGAAAAGGTTAATCACCTAAGAAATATACCTACCACATTCAGTTGGTGAAAATTTATAAGTCCTTTGAGCAGATTAACTAAGACATAACAAGTCAAAGCGAATTAACATGAAACGGTGTTTTATATCCTTTCAAAATGCGTAAAGAGGCGATAAGAAAACATTTGAGCAAGTGATAAGATGAATGAATGAAAAGCGAGTAATTTACGCACGATTACACGTCACTCATTTACATTCTTCATTTCACTTGAAGTGAGCAGGTACTTCGGCTGTGATATTTGCTGTATTCTTATCGATTAAAAGGGAAAATACGTTGTTTTTTTAAAATAATATTGTATTGTATTCTAAATTTTCAAAGATGCTGTCCGTGTGGTGACGGACTAAGAATACAAGTTTCACCACCCCATTCTTTTCCACGGGTGTCGTATGAGGCGACTAAGGGAAGTAAGCAATTATCATCCATTGCATGACTGGTGGTAGGGCTGGGTACCAAGTGGGAGTACTGACTTGGTATCGGGCCCGAGCGGGTTGGTACCACCATCTCCCGTGTGACCGGACATGAAGCACATCGTTGCGTTTTGGCTGTAGCAGGAGATAGCCGTTTACACCGACATTTTTATTTGATGTTAGTTTCTGGGAAAAAACTAAGGGGCCAGGTTTTATTATAATTGCAACCCCGAGCACCTTTATATTGCAATTCACTATATATACCAGTGGCAATTTAGCATGATACCAACTTATTGTGCCGATAGAATTCTATCGGTGCTCTATCAGTCAAATTTGAAAAACTAGCAGAGTTGGGGCCCAGGTTTGATATAAAATATTATGTGTAATATATAGGACATAAATTTATATAAAATAATCCTATCACCTCCTTCTAAACGAAAGCGGGAAGTCTACCAAATGTTTCACAGTTGGATTTCAGTATGTATGTATATAATTTAAACTTATCGATAACAAATTACTAGCCCAAATTAAAACAAAAGAAGGATTAACATGACAAAAAAGACAACGCTGTGTGTTGTCTTTTTTGTACTAAGTAATAATCCTTGTATCGAGAAGGACCTTACAAACATACAATTTCACGAACACAAAGTACCCCCAGACTCAGAACAACCATTTGTGGATCAAACAAAGAGATGTCTTGTGTGGTCATTGAATCCATTTTTACTGCACATATTTATTAACAATGCTTTGAAACTTCCTCTGTGAAAATTTCCAAACAATGCTCCCTTCAAAATATGTTGTACGTACATACAATGAACCATGGACGAGCTTTTCACGAAACAAAAGATATCACGCCTAAATCACTGGTCACTCACTCACAAACTCACAACGCACTTCACTTCCAAATAACACATACAAACTATGTGGTCCAAAAACCAGGAATCTTTTTTCTGGTACGTTTATGTTAGAATCCGTATTAGTATTTAAATGGGCTTTGTTTTTTTAATTGCATTGGGGTAGCATACTAGTGCAGCCAAATTTTTCAGAATACACTCGTACATTTTACACCATTTTTTTAGAAGCTATATTAGTACATAGGAATTTAAATAATGATGTATTTAATTTGATTATAGGTACATCTGAAAGAATTTTGACACTTTAGTGGATCTGGATGTAATCATTATTTATGATATCCTTCCTTGACACTCCACGTCCATCTCAGCATTTCAGTAGCATGCAGTCGTCGTTCATCCATTGTTGCGCTAAACTTGTATGGAGAAAAGTTTTGAATTTCAATTTAGTTGCACTGTTTTACTAAGCGCGTGTGACATATATCATACGAGCTGCTACCCGCGACTTTGTCCGCGTGTACTTTAAATATTTTCTTTATTTATCCCAAAATATAAGTTACTCCTTATAAGTATAGATCCAGAAAGCTAAAGTAAACTGATATTTTTAAATACCGAAAACTGTGAGCGTAACGTTACACATCCATCCACGAAAAAGTTCAGTAACTGATTCCCAGGTCGCGCCTAAAGAACTTTTAGTTAAAAATCGTATCTCAAGCTTCTTTTTCAGATTTTATTGGAAACTGTTGACCTAAAGTTCTACTATCTTAAATCTTAAGACATAAACAATACAAAGAACCATTACATTATAATAAACTAAAACTAGACTGTTTTGACTTAAGGTTCACTTTCCTCTGTGGACATTGCAATCGTTATTCATGGTTGGCACGAGAATTCGATCGCTGTGATAAGATCAAGAGGTAGCACGGTTTTGTTCTCTGCAATACCTTTACACAGGATGAACGACCGTTTACTGGATTAATTTCGCAATAGAGTCTTAAAATAGAAGTACCTATATCAAATTAAATGCTTGGTTTTGTATAAAAGCAGTTTGCATCAGATAATTAAAAGGCTCTTTACAATACAAGGCGGGCCTCGTGGCGTAATCGGTATACTACCGACTACGCCACGAGGCCCGTGCCGACTTCCGTGCACGAGGACGTGAGTTCGATTCCCACTCAGGACAATTATTTGTGTGATGAACACAGATATTTGTACTGCGTCTGGGTATTTTTTATCTATTATATGTATGTATTTACAAAAAAAAAGTAATATGTATTATATCCGTAATCTGGTACCCATAGTACAAGCGTTAAGCTTAGTTTGGGACTAGAGGACGTTGTGTGAAATGTCCGTGAATATTTTATATATCTTAGTTTCGAACTATAATAAAGATAAGTAAGATAAGTTTTCTGGTTTTATTCTGTTAGTAATTTTGTCTTGATTAACTTGACCGACGTAGGTTGTCCATTGTTTCTAGTGTAAGAAGTACTTTGTGCCATTGTTAGATGAAGTTTTTGAGAATTTATTAAGAAAGTTAAACAAAGTCAAATACTCTCAAAACTTAATGTGTGAGGTTTGTACATAAAATTATGAGCAATTTATTCTATATACGTCACAGAATATAGAGTACAGAATATAGAGACAACATTCAACGATAATTTTTCTAAATTGCTTTAAAACAAACTATTTGCAGTTGTATTTTCTGTGTACATTACATGCCTTTCATTAAAAGGGACTTAAGAAAAGAACAATGCAGCGGTCAGGGTCTACCACTTTCTCCCGCAAAGGTGCGACGCTCTGCGCCGCTCAGTTGAGGGTACCCGAAAGGGTAAGCCGCCGGTGGCCCACTGAAGTAGTACACATGGTACCAGTAGGCCGCCAATACAGGCGGAGAGACGGCACACAGCGGGTTTATTTAGTGGATGAGGGGGGTTTAGGTACATTTTTTCCCGCCTAAACAAAAAAATAAAATAAAAAAGGGTGTACCACTTTTTCTTTTACTGACAACATTCTTAACACATCACATCCAGGGAAACGGTACTATATTCGAGGCCCTGTCCCGCTAAACAATCCGTCGTGCACTGTCCCTTCACTAGTAGACACGCAACAAATATCGCGTTGTTTCACACAAAAGTTTTGAAATTCTCTCTCGACTCACGTCCATTTACACATGGGATATAATACTTTCGCAGTAAACTCTACTGTGGGAAGCTCTACCTTAAGCGACGGTTCCTATTTACCATTAAATGCTCTACTTCTGCAGACAATAAAAAGGAAACGACAAAACAGTATACTTATTATTAATTACCAATAAATTCATTTCCGTCATACATGTGTAATATGTATATACCGATCAAACTCCCTATGGCCTGGCGTATTTTATCACAGCGCAACAATCCGGCGCTGTGTGATTTGCATCGTCGATTCGGGGATAATCAGCTTAACTTGGCTTCGATGAAAAAAGGTAATGGACTGTAAAAACGAGCTTGTACTGTGACCCGGTGAATTTTTGATTCAGGATATTTATAAGGGGTTTGGATGTATAATACTTTCTGATATTTACGCGAATGTTACACATTTTGAAATAAAACTTCGTTTACGGAATCTATCGCGTTTACTTGATTTTACTACTATCCCGACGTTTCGAATACTTTACGGCATTCATGATCACGGGTGGACTTAGATGATAGACGTCCAAGGCTGATATGTTGATGGTTTATTTATTTTAACCCACCTAATATTCGTTTAGAAACACAATTAAAATATTTACTTCAAAGTTTTTATGCTTACAATGTATGAGACTTTAAGTTAGTATATTAAAATGAGTATAATACTCCTCTTTAAACTAAATTTTTTTGTTTTTATTTAGTGCTCAAAAATTCTGCCATAAACTACCAATTACTACCAGTAAGAAGACAATCTTGGTTATTAGTTTATATTATTAAATATATTGATTTTGCCAAAAGCTTAGACTAAAAAGCTACCACCGGATCGGAAAGCGGCCTGACTGAGAAAGATCCAGCCAGAAAACTCAAGCAACAACTGTTATGGATTATTAAATTTTTTTGTTTAAAATTTTCTAATAAAGCAATAACTAATACTAATCACTACTGTGGGTTTTGTCTACACAATAAGCGCTAACTGTGTCTTGCAATCTTGTGGTGTGCCTTCTTGTATTCTGTTTAGTGAGGCCTATCACAGGGTTCCAACTTGATGGTAAGACCCAGCCGTCTTCTCTATTGAAATTGGGATGTTTCTTAATTTTAATAGCCTCACGTATCATTCTAGGGCGATATCGATGTTCTTTTGGGAGGACAGTGACGAAACGTCTTGGCGAATAGCCTCCATCTCGTCCGGTTTCAAGACATTTTTTACATGCAAATAAGCTGCAGGTTCCACGCCGCTGTCACAGAAACCGAGTGAAGCCACCCACAGTTGAGCGCCTCCCTGCAGTCCTGCCCTATGTTGTTTAGCTTTCAGTAACTCCGTTCAAAAAAAAATTAATAATCCATAACAGTTGTTGCCTACTGAGTTTTCTGGCCGGATCTTTCTCAGTCAGGCCGCGTTCCGATCCGGTGGTAGCCCTTTAGTCTTAGCTTTTGGCAAAATCAATATATTTAATAATATAAACTAATAACCAAGATTGTCTTCTTACTGGTAGTAGTAGTAGTAGTTTCTGGTAGAATTTTTGAGCACTAAATAAAAACAAAAAATTTTAGTTTAAAGAGGAGTACTATACTCATTTTAATATACTAACTTAAAGTGTCATACATTGTAAGCATAAAAAATGTGAAAAAATTATAAACTATGGGTAGATGAGACCGTTGAAATAACATATCAGCCTTGGACGTCTATCATCTAAGTCCACCCGTGATCATAAATGCTGTAAAGTATTCGAAACGTCGGGATAGTAGTAAAATCAAGTAAACGCGATAGATTCCGTAAACGAAGTTTTATTTCAAAATGGGTTTGGATGTAGTTTATATTTGACGGAGGACACTGAGTTTCGTTATGAATTAAAAGATATTTAATTTTTATTATTTGTATGGTGGAAAATGAGAGAGGATCCACTTGATGGTAAGTGGTAACTACCGCTCAGACTAAATAATTATATAAATATTCACGGACATTTTACACAACGTCCCCTGGTCCTAAACTAAGCTTAACGCTTGTGCTATGGGTACCAGATTACGGATATAATACATTATATTACTTTTTTTGTAAATACATACATATAATAGATAGAAACCCAGACGCCTACCGACTACGCCCCGAGGCCGTCACTTGACAACACCTAAAATATTTCCAAGCTGCTGCTCACCATTTCATTTTGCGAACGGAAAATTAATGGAAGGCTATCTTCATTTACAACCAAAACTTCTCTAGTCACAAAAAATATTGTTGTACCGATATAGAAATAATATAAAGTGAGTATTCTCACATAGTACCCAATCCTACCACCAGTATTGCAATAAGTGATAACTTAGTCCCCTTAGTCGCCTCGTACGATATCTGTGGGAAGGAATATGGTGGTGACACTTGTACTCTTAGTCCACCACCATTATTTTTATATACTTCACACTATCAAACATACTTTGCGCTGCAGACTTGTATGTTGACAGACAGGATTTGTAGTCATGGTTTAAAAGATTGGCGTCTAAACTATTTTGTATTTTTTTACTCTTGGTTCTATTGTAGATCCTGGACTCCCAAACAAAAATATTTAATCTATGGCAACTTCTAATTATATTATTATTTTTTTACAGCGAACAATACACAAAAAACAATTATTCTCTCGGTCAAACCATTTTTGAGTTTTAGCGGGACTAACGAACAACAATTAATGTATATAAAATATAGCGCAAGATAGAAAATTTAAAATATTTGAGAACATATAACTGTGTATTTAAGCATTTTTGAAGACAAAACATTTTATTTACATGTTTGATGACACTTTTTTGTTATTTTGATGAAATAAAACGACGTTTACGAAATCTATCACATTTACTTGAATTTGAATTTTGAATTTTAATTATTGCTACAACAATTTTCTTTACTCAGTTGTATTTTTTTACTTGAATGAATTTTAATCTAGCATATATTAAAGTACAAATTATGTATGAATGAGGTAAAAGTGATTTTTAGTACGAGCGGGAATCGAACCCACGTCCCTTCCAATCCGGTGAAGTGCTCTAAGCCACTAAGCTACCGTACCGATCTTTCGATCATCCCAATCTCATCACATTTGTCTTTACGACCAATGTCATCTATCGGAATGCATTTACATGCATTAATCCAATATAGTAAGTTTAATTTTGCAATTAAACTATTTGACAGAGCGATTTTTTAAACATTTTTGATCTATATTCTTTAGCAGTTGACATGCTCAGCTACTTTTAAAGTATAAATGATTTGTGAATGAGGAAAAAGAGATTTTTAGTACGAGCGGAAATCGGACCCACGCACCTTTCATTATCTCCAATTTGATAATTAATTTATATTATTAGATAATTAATTAAACCGAAACTGAAAACTACAACTAAAAAGCTCGGAAAGAGATGATCCAGCCAAAAAACTCCACAGGGATCAACTATTATAGATTATCAATTTGGGTGGAACCTACTGAAAACTATTTAAATACATTTAATTTAAATTACTACTGCAATTTTGAAAAAAAACGAATCATTACTAAGGGTTTGATCCACAAAATAAGCGCTAATTGTGTCTGGCACTTGTTTATTGTTGTTGACTGGTGGTAAATAAATTATTAATTCATTTGAGTACCTTGAAAACGTTTTTTAGTTCTAAATTTGAAATTAAAACTTGTTTTCGTTTATCGTTTTATCCCGCTACTATATCGGGAACCTGAAATATAATCTAAAAACTTGTTTTTACTTGCAATGAAGCCGTGCCAAAGACTAGTTTATTTTCATAACTAATATTAGCTATTGTTACGATGTAACCGAACAAATTACTATATAAATTACAAAGACGCATATTCAATTGATACCGGATACCATATCCGCAAATTTAAAATACGCGCGGTTGCCTAGACTCCCTACCCAGTTAGATTATCGCCAATGGATCGCATGAATCCACTCCCACAAAGGCCAGAATCAAATATTATTACCATATATAGCCAGCATGCAATCCCGGATGCGAGCAGAGTACGCCGGGGTTCGAGAACGTTCGATGGCAACTCCAATCGCAAGCGTATGGATAGGGAATGTTCTAGAACAAAAAACTATCCACCAATGAGTAAGTCGGGGCAACAACGCTAGAAAGAGAGGGCAAGTATAATCATAGCAGGGTATTATTAGGGAAATAATATAAAAAGATAGAGGAGGTAGATTCTTTTTTTTTTCTCTGACTGAATTATCGTGTGTGTCAAGGCCGATAACGCTGCCCAAAAGAATACTGTAAATTAATTTATATTAAGCGTATTAAGGAAATTAATAACATTCACACAAATAAGTGCGTGACTTAGGAAACCCCAAAAGTACGTTTTATAATCATTTCTATTGTAGGACTGATTTTCGTTCGTTTACTTTATTGGTATAACCATATTTGAAAAGTAGATTTTTACGTGTAACTGTTCTATAAAGTTCGTTCTAATGAGATTTATTAGTATAATCATATTTGAGAAGTAGATTTTACGTTAAATAACTATTCTATAAAGTTTGTTCTAACAAGAGGATTGGACGTATCGTATAATACATACCTACCAATCATTTGTTTCAAGGGTACATAATTATCAAAAAACATCATACTGTTCGTACAGGGATTATTATCATTTATTTAGTACTACACAATATTTCGTACCCACCATATATTTTTTAATTCGTTAACGCCACCAGGTCATAAAGTTAAAAAGAAAATTAGAATTCCTAAAAGTTTTGTCACGATACTTTCCCTCCAGAACCGAGCGGAAGGGAGCGCCGGTGTTAAATATACCGCCCCCCATATTTAGTCAATAATACCCGAATAAAAGGTAACGTACATTTCTTTTACAATTTCCAAATTAACCTTGAAAATAGCCCATGTCTGCTGCGCAATTTCGTGTGTGTTAAGATTCTTATGGAGGAATATTTCACCCTTTGGCACATATATTTTTTATTGTTACTACTGGCTACTATTTTATTACGTTAGATAATTTTATTTTACATATCTAATTTTTTTACACTAATTTAGTTGACCGAAACTCCTCCAAAAGAATTATTATTATAATATCTATACCTTTAAATTCTTTGCAAAATACCTAGTAATACTCATAACATAGTTGTCATTCCATAGAATTTTTATTCCAAATTTGTTAATACTAATTATTTAAGATTGTAACATACAACAGCATTTAGAATTTTATTCGCTTCTACCTGTAAAATATAATATTTCGCATACTGTATATAATTTAAGAATATTGCGTTTTGCTACTTACTACTTAACATCACGGTGTCTCCCTTATGGGGCAGACAGGCACTTTTAAAACAGTTATTACATAAATGTTATATATCTTCACGCCGTCGCCCTTATGGGGCAGACAGGCATTTTAAAAAACAGTTTTATCATTAGATGTTACTTGTCATCTAGACTATTATGCAACTGTTTTTTTGTTTAATTGTAGTTAATAATTATTCTGTTTGAATGTTGCTATACCAACTCACCGCCACCCTTAGGGGGCGGTCATTTATTAGGTAGCTATTTTTTTTCGGTATCAATGCTTTATATTGGTTCTGATTTATTTATTTTTTTATTAAACTTTAACTTTCTACATGTTTTATATTTTGGATGGTAACCATTCTGCAAGGATTTGTTTTTTATTAATATTTTAATATGGACACTGTAATGGTCGGCCGACACCCTCGGACTTGAACCTAGTTCGGGTACGGGGGCTCGGTGGGAAGAACCAGAACAGTGTCCCCAGGAGTTGAGACGTTCCGCCCTGTGTTTTCCAGCTCCTGGGGTTTTCCAGTCGGAATTTTAAGTCTAGACTCGAGTCAAGAAGTACCGTTCCTGGCTGCGCTCGAGATCCGGGCTATGGCCTACCGGGTTGCGGCTGCCCTACGGGTCCGGTTCCAGCGCCGGTTGCGCCGGCTTCACCCGCCCTCCGGCATACATCTGCGGTCTTGGGGAATCCCCTGAGTTGCGAACCACCCCCAGATTCCTCATTGTTCGCTTCTTTTTTGATTAAATTCGGAATCCTTCTATTTTTTTAAATAATTAATTAATTTTGTAATACCTTTTATTTTTCAATTAAATTGTAATTTTTTTTTATTTCATTGTTAGGGATTTTTCCCCGTTACACTATATACATCCCAAACTGCCTCGGTGGTGTAGCGGTAGTGTATGCGACTGCTAATCATGAGGTCTCGGGTTTGATCCCCGGGTCGGGCAATGTTACTGAGCTTTTTCCTAAAAAGAAAAATTCTCAGTAGCTGCCCAGAGTTCGGAAATGTGCCCGGTAGACGTCAATCGCCCCCTATTACGTGGGACTTAAACATAGCTGGCGAATCGTGGGTGTGTAATACACATCTGCCTACCCCTTCAGGGAATACAGGCGTGATGCTATGTTTACATCCCAAATTCAATCGAACTAAATTTGTTCGGCCATAAAACAAACTTCCTGTGCTTGTATAAGGTATTATGATAAAGTTACGAATACACAAAATATTATACAGATAATAATAATATATTATGATCTTGAATGATGAACTCCTTACACACACAAAGGCACACTTAAATAACTAATACTTTAGTTACAAAAATAATGATCTTTAAATAACATGCCTTAATTTCGTTCACCGGTTTCAACACGAGTAGACAGAGATGCTTTCTAAGAATATTTTCTTTCATGTTTATTACAAAGCTTTCTGAAAATTATCCTCAAAAGGTCAAACATGTATCAAGTTGTTATTTCTTTTGTATTTCGTTATCACCTTGCGACCCTTTATTATTCCCGATAGTATTGAGGTCAGATATATTTTTTTTCCTCGGCAGGACATCCATCTGACTTCCTCAATTCAAGAGTATAACAATTCTTTTTGGTTACGCCATACGTCGTCTAATTACAGGGTACCGACCCTTTATAGAGACTGATTTTGATGATTTTTTTGTGTAGTTTCAAGTGGATATAATATGTGCGTACTTTGTTTAAGTAATCTATATAAATAAAAATGAATAGCCAAATGTGTTGCTAAGCGCAAACTCAACAATGACTGGACAAATTCACCTGATTCTTTTTTTAAATATTCGTTGGGGTCTTAGGAGTGTTCTTATTATAAAAAGTTGGAAAATCGCCCTGTGAATCCGAAAACCATTTTGATTTCTTCCATTCAAATATTTCCTATTTTTTTTATTGCATATGGTGGCAGGCGAGCCACGGCCCATCTGATGGTAAATGTTAACGGTCGCTCATGGACTCAACTATACCGAGAGTTTTGTCAAGCCGCTGCTCAATGTATGAAAATACTTCCGACAGATGGTGCAGGCGTCACCCAAAGACGTTAAGTATGAATGTGTTATCGAAATTAGCAGTCAGGAGCAAGGGTCACGATGGCTGAATTCGCGAAGCATCTGGACGGTATCCAGGAGATGCAGGTTCGAATCCTGCTCGTGACTGTTGTTTTCGATTTCACATTTTTCACTTTGTGTTTAATGTATGTTGCTAAGCATGTCAAATGCTAAAACTATATATAAAAATATCTAAAATAAAGTTATTCAGGTCAATTTTATAGGTAACTAATATTAACAGAATGAGAAATAAAATTATCTGTTACATTAGAAAAAAAAATTATTTAGTTTAGCGACCATATTCTAAATAAGATGAAATATATCACAACCATATTAAGGCAGTAAATTAGTCCAGTATATTCAATTAAATATAGTGGACACCCTATTGATTTTAGAAAGGGACAGCGCTCTAACAATGCCAGTATATTTCAAATTATTTTTGGTGCCATGACTTGAGTTCTTTAAAAAAACACAATTCTAAAGATGTATTTAGAATAAACAGCTTCATGTTAGTTTAAGACATAAAGCGTGGTAAACAAACTTACGGCCCACATGATGGTACGCGGTTACTGTAGCCTATAGACGCTAGTAGTACCAGAGACATCACTCGCGCGTCACTAAGGGGAGGATAGCAAGGATAATAAGGAAAGGATAGGGCGGCGATTCAGGTTTCCGGCGCTTTCACTCACAATATGAAACACAACGGCATGAGTACCTACCGTTGTTTCAAGGCGATCTTCTGTGAGAGAATGGTACTTCGTGGATCTTGCCAGTCCATTCATGTTAGGATAAACAAGGTTCTATCACTAAAAAACTATTTTTATAATCAACAAATAATTGATCTAAATCTGTATTTTGGAACCACTCTTAAGTAGTTTAATACCCTCAAAAGTCTTTAATAAAATAACCACATTAAAATATACCTAAGTACTAACAAACAAAAACATTTCTGTATCTAAAACCAAGTAAATAATAAATTTAGATGGAGCAAATAATGAAATACGATTGTTTCGTTGACAGCTCAAGAGGTCAAGTGGGCCTTATTGATAATATCCTACAGATAAGTCACGAAATTGATTCGATACAGCCGGATCGTCTGATCATTTCGGAGATATGTTTGATGGTATATTTGTTCGGAATTCGAGTAAAATAAACGAATCTGGAATAAATAAACTGCTTTTTTTGTAGTAGCCTAGTGGACTCCGTAGGCATTGCCAGATATAAAAGGCTCTTGTTTTTTTGATAAGTATATTGTAGGGAATAGGTTATGTTCTAATTTTATTTTATGTTATAGAATGCAAAAATAAAAACAGTCATGAGGACTGCCGACAGACGTGAAAACTTAAAACTATAAACAAATACTTGTTATTTTTTTATGTACCTAAGTGTTTGTGTATTTCATCTACTCACATACTATACATATGTATATAAAGCTATTTTTTTTTACTGCTAGTGATGGCAGACGAGCCATGGCCCACCTGATGGTAAGTGGTAACTGTCGCTCATGGACTCAACTGTACCGAGAGCTGCGCACCATTTCATTTCTCATATATGAAATGAAAGAATAAACGGCTATCTTCTGCTACAGCTAAAACACACTGACGTGTTTCATGACCGGTCACACAGGAGACGATGGTAACGACCCGTTAGAACCCGATAGCAAGTGAGTACTCTCATTTGGTACCCAGCCCTACCACCAGTAATGCAACAGGTGATAATTGCTTACCTTCGTTAGTCACTTTGTGCGACACTCGCGGGAAAGGATAGGGTGGTGACACTTGTATTCTTAGTCCGTCACAACACGGACAAAAGCTAGTACATTTACCAAAGACTCTTGTGATACCTATATGAAACATTTTTTAAGTTTTCACTTCATCGTTGACACGTCACGTGACCATGTTTATGATGACTTACATGAATTTACTCCCTATCCAAACCTTCCTATAGAAGTTTTCACTATAAAAAGAAAAATACTTTGGAAAATCCAAAAGTGCACACCTCATAATTTTCATTTTTTACAATGAAATTGATTATTTTAGATATTTTTATATATATTTTTTAGCATTTGACATGCTTAGCACTATACATTAAACACAAAGTGAAAAATGTGAAATCGAAAATAACAGTCAGGAGCAGGATTTGAACCTGCATCTTCTGGATACCGTCCAGATGCTTTACCAATTCAGCCATCCTGACAATTGCTCCTGACTGCTAATTTCGATAACACATCATACTTAACGTCTTTGGGTGACGCCTGCGCCATTTGTCGGAAGTATTTTCATACATTATACCGACCAGGTAAACCTAATTTTACAATTAAGATTTTACCTAATAATGACGCAAACCCTTTAAATATTTTAGATATTTTTATATATATTTTTTAGCATTTGACATGCTTAGCACTATACATTAAACACAAAGTGAAAAATGTGAAATCGAAAATAACAGTCAGGAGCAGGATTTGAACCTGCATCTTCTGGATACCGTCCAGATGCTTTACCAATTCAGCCATCCTGACAATTGCTCCTGACTGCTAATTTCGATAACACATCATACTTAACGTCTTTGGGTGACGCCTGCGCCATTTGTCGGAAGTATTTTCATACATTATACCGACCAGGTAAACCTAATTTTACAATTAAGATTTTACCTAATAATGACGCAAACCCTTTAAATATTTTAGATATTTTTATATATATTTTTTAGCATTTGACATGCTTATCACTATACATTAAACACAAAGTGAAAAATGTGAAATCGAAAATAATGAATTGGTAAAGCATCTGGACGGTATCCAGAAGATGCAGGTTCAAATCCTGCTCCTGACTGTTATTTTCGATTTCACATTTTTCACTTTGTGTTTAATGAAATTGATTATTTGATAAGTAACTAATAATGTATTGGTCTTACTAAGTAGTTTTCAATAAATCACATAACGCTAATTTCAAAAAGTACTAATGAGGTTTTCATATCTTATACGCCATCTAGCGCTCATTTTAAGAATCAAATCAAATCAAATTATTTAATGCAAACTAAGTGTATATATTGTTCTTAACATCTTATAATAGTACTTATGACTTAGTGCTTTTTCAGGCATTGCAATATTGAGGGCTCTATGATTATTTAGGCTAAATGATTAGAGGAACTATGATTATATTTACATTATTATAATTAACCATGAATTTATTTATAAATCTAATAAATGTTTTATATTTATCATGAATTTATTTATAATCCTAATTAAATGTTATAGTTATTGTATTCACATAAATATTCATATTAATATTATTATTCTCTTTATTAATTTATTATTATTATTTTTAACATATTTGCCTACTGTCTAGATATTCTGTAACCGAGTAATTACATTTTTGTATTAAATACACTCTTATTCTTTTATTAAATAAAAATTGATTTTGAAGAAGTACTTCTATATTGGTCTATAGAAATAGATCAAGTAGTTCTCACGAAATAGGTTATAGCGTAGCGCGGGTTTTAGTGTCGATTCGAGGGTAAATATTTACTATTTTTTTGTTTATTTAATAACAATTAAACCACATCGAAGCAGACTGTGAAAAGTGATAGGGTTCTATTCGTAATCATACTAATTCATAAAAGAAAAAAAAAGATTCGATTAGTAAAGTATTTTGGTCGCTATCGTGTTAACATACATTACCTACAACAATGATACACATAAACAAAAATGGAATCAAAAATATCATGAGTGTTCAAAATAGTGTATTTTCTTGATATGTGTGTGTATATATTATTTTACAAGTGCAATATATGTTAAATAGAGATATTTTAAGTGAGAACAATCAGTTTTTCTACGTGAAGCGAGAATAGTACACACCTCAACGCTTCGCTTATGAGCCGTGCAATATGCCGTCAAAAACTAACTACGCACCGCCGAGTCCAATTGTGAATCTCGCTCCAACAATAAAAACGGACTAGCCGCTGAGGTGTCCAGTGACAAATACAAACAGAAAAATGTAATAGGTATAAAAACATATTTTTACACGATGTAAACACAATTATCTTTCAGCAATGTATTTCACAGATCAAGTTTAATCAAATATAAAGTTACATAAAACAGTGCAGGTGACAGCGTCACTTTAATATAATTTTGCGACGAATAAAACTTTTGTCAAAACTCCCAGTCGTCTCGAATTTGTTATCTGATTACCATCAACTGTGAACCGTTTATAACTAAGTTTGTTTATAAGGAACATTGTACATGGCACTTATGTGACATTACACAATTTATATTATTTTGCCCTTTTAACAAACTTTCATTAAAGAACAAATTATTTGTGAAATGTGGAAAAAGAGAACGTTAGTGAGAGCGGGGATCGAACCAGCCATCGCACTGAGCTTAACGATGATGTTCAGTTTCCGCTCGCACTAAAGTTCTCTTTTCCACATTTCACAAATAATTTGTTCTTTAAAGTAGCCGAGCATGTCAAGTGCTAAGATACAGATCAAAAACTTTCATTACTTACTCTTCTTTTGTGAATTTAATTCACACAAGGTAATATGAACTATAGCAGTGACAGCTTAGCGGTACAAGCAAGGACTACAAAGACAGTATCTACCATCGAGTTCGATCCCCAGCCCAAAGTTGAGACCTCGTACGGTACATACCTCTGACTTTTTGAAATTATTTATGTATTTGTTAAAAATTTATGCCCGAGAGATTTTCTCGACGGCTTGTTTAGTCTGCCAACCCGCACTGGATCAACGTGGTGCACTATGGCCTAATCCCTCATTAAAAGATGCCCAATATGGAGACAGAAAAGCGGTTGAAAAAGAAACATGAACTCCTTACACACACAAAGACACACTAAAAGTAACTAATACTTTAGGTACAAAAAATAACATAATTATCTTCAAATAACATGCCAAAATTTCGTTCACTGGTTTTAACACGAACAGACAAATGTTAGAGATGATTTCTAAGAATATTTTCTTTCATGTTTATTACAAAGCTTTTCTGAAGATGATTCACGAAAGGTCAAACATGTATCAAGTTGTTATTTCTTTTGTACTTCGTTATGACCTTGCCTTGTCGTTTGCTTGTATTATTCCCGATGGTATTAAGGTCAGATATATTTTTTCCACGGCAGGACATCCATCTGACTTCCTCAATTCAAGAGTATAACAATTATTTTTGGCCAATCATCTAATTTCAGGGTACGGCCCCTTCATAGAGACTGTCGTAGTAATTCGTGACAGACAAATTTAGTTTTCAAGAAAATCATTATTATATTTATAAATCTTCTGTGCGTATAGTTGAGCTTCTCCTTAACGGTTGGACCAATTTCAATTCATTTTTTTCAATGATTTCGATGAATATTTTTTTGTTAATACTAGTACAAGTTTTAGTACAACTACTATTACTCGATTATATTGTATGTTTTTATTATACTTACACTTGCCCAAGACTTCCACCCATATTCTAAGACGGTTCCTCGAAAATTTCTCGACTCCACTCAAACGCACTCGAAGAGATTGGTATTCTAGTCTGAGTTGTACCTATTTAAACATGACAAATCACAAATATCTAATAATTTTTGAGTGACCACAGATATAAAATCAAAGCATTTTTGCCCAAAACAATGTTGTATCTACAATACAATGACGTATTACCTCGACTCAATCTCATTCGAAGTTCCTCGAGCTTTGTTGGAATTTTATCAATTTCGAGAATTCCTTGACATAATATTCCTTGAGGTATCCTCAGTTGAGTTTGAGTCGAGGAAAGGTTGAGGCAATGTTTTAGAATATGGGTGTTCGTCTGGTTGGACTTAAGGCTTGGGTCAATATAAAAACGCCACTCTCCGGCACATAAATGATCTCTTTCAAAATAGTTGTCACGTGAATCAACCATTTTTTTTAAGAATAAATGTCTTTAGTCTATGTCTGGGGTCTGAACTACATATATTCTATATATCACGATGGTCGGTTAAGTAGTTAAGGCGTGAAATCGTAACAAACAAACTAATTTTCACATTTATAATTTTAGTAAGTATTCATCTCTAAAACGGAAGTAATTAATACTCATAAATTTTCTAAATTACAAAAACAAAGTGTCACCCACAAATTTGAAGGTAATTGGAGGATCATTAAAGGAAACTGCCTCTTCCAGGTAAAATAATTATAATTTTATTCCGTCAGTTGTTTTTTGGTAATTACAAGTAGTTTAATACTCTCCATAGAAAAAAGGTTTACGTTTTGGGGATTTTAGACAAATGTGGTAAGGAGATTTGGTATTTCTAACAAATAGTACGGTAGCTCAGTGGATTAGAGCACTTCCCCGGATAGGAAGGGACGCAGGTTCGATTCCCGCTCGTACTAAAATACTCTTTTTCCTTATTCACAAATTATAATTTGTACTTTAATATGCAGATTACTTAAATATTTACATTATTTTCTAACTAATGACTGTATGACTAGACAGTCTACGAATGCTTTCTTCAATTAATTTATTCGTTTAAATTGTATTTTAAAATCAGCCGATTTGAAGTCTCCCTTTATAACTCTACTAGCTTATTCCAAGGAACTCCTCTGTTTCAGCAATATAAAGTAGTGACGGACTAAGAATATAAGGGTCACCACCCCATTCTTTCCCAAGTCATATGAGGCGACTAAGAGAAGTAAGCAATTATCACCCATTGAAGTACTAGTGGTAGGGCTGCGTACCAAGTGGGAGTTCTCACTTGCTATCGAGTCTGAGCGGGTTGGTACCACCATCTCCCGTGTGACCGGCCACAACACAAGCACATCGTTGCGTTTTGGCTGTAGCAGCAGATAGCCGTTTATTCTTTCATTTCATATCTGTGAAATGAAATGGTGACCAGCGGCTTGACAATACTCTCGGTATAGTTGATTCAATGAGTGACGGTTACCATTTACCATCAGGGGGGGGTGCAGTGGCAAAAAAACAATAAATACAGAGATATATAGAAAATTTGACATGCAAATGCTAAAAATATATATAATAATATCTAAATATTTATAGGGTTGCGTCATTTATTAGGTAAAAATATTAATTGTTAAATTAAGTTTGGCTGGTCGCTATAATGCATGAAAATACTTCTGACAGATGGCGCAGGCGTCACCCAAGACGTTAAGTATGAATGTGTTATCGAGATTAGCAGTCAGGAGCAATTGTCACGATGGCTGAATTGGCAAAGCATCTGGACGGTATCCAGAAGATGCAGGTTCAAACACTGCTCGTGACTGTTATTTTCGATTTCACATTTTCACACTTTGTGTTTAATGTTTTCAAGGAAAGTTTACACGTATTATACATACCTACTAACTAAACTGTTAAGTAGAGTACCCACGGAGTACAGAAAGAGAGTACCTAATTCAATGTATTAGAAACAAGTCGCAAAAAAATATCAATTTACGGCGAATCCTGGCTAACTTTAAAGTATACCTTTTTTTTTTTTTTTTATTTTAGGTGGGCAAAAATATCCTACCGCACACCCCGCTGCCTTGGGAGACAAAGGGGTAGTGTGGGGCTCTCACCCACTAAAAACCCACCGTGCGCCCTCACCCGCCCTTACTACGGCGGATCACGGGTACCACGTCATTTCACCGCGATCCGCAGGCCCTTCGGGCACCCTCTCTTGAGCGACGCCTCGAGCGCTTGGGCATCGCACCTTCGTGGTAGGCTTCCGCGGACGGCAGAGTACTCTCCGACCCCACCGTCCTCAGTCTCGGCTAAGGCGGCATCAGGCGCAGGTAAGCGCGTGCACGCCGCCCCGCGCGCCGGCGGCGAATCGGGTCTGCGAAGGAGGATTCCTCCCGGGCCCTCTCCACCACCTCCATCCGCGAGATGACAGCCTCGCAGAAGGCGGCGACCGCGGTCCAGGCCCTGTCACTGCCAACCATCGCTCGCGCAACGGCTGGCAGCGACAGGTCCACGCCTATGACTGCAACGAGTTCCTGGCGCTGCACATCCCAGGCCGGGCACGACTCGAGCGTGTGCTGCGCCGAGTCCTCGTCACAGCCGCAGTGGTGACAGCCTGGGGTCGTCTCCCTCCTAGCGATCATGTGCAGGTATTTGCCGAAGCAACCATGCCCCGACAAAACCTGCACCAACCGGAAGGTGAGGACCCCGTGCTGCCACCCTGCCCATTTTTCCAAGATCGGCTGGAGGCCCCACGGTCCAGAGACCAGCCCGGGGCGTCTCCAGCCGAGACTTCCACTTTAGGACGGTGGTGCGGCGAGCATCTTCCCGCCACGATGAGATTGCACTCGGCGAGGGGCGGCTGCACTCCGCCCGCGCCGTTGACGCCCGCCGATAGACGTCGGCGAGCACCTCCGCCTCCAGATCCCACGGGGAGGTTCCGGCCAACGCGCGGGCTGCATCAGTCGAGACCGTGCGGTACCCGCGTATTGCCCTGACCGCTACGACCCTCTGTGGACGCCACAGAAGGGCCCTATTGCGAGCGACCAGGGACACCGCCCACACGGGCGCGCCGTACAGTGCCATCGACCGTACTAACCCCGCATAAAGTCGTCGACACGCGAGACTCGGTCCGCCCAAATTCGGCATCAGTCACCAGAGGTCCGCCCTCTCGCCGTGCCGACGAGCTTTGGCGCAAGACGGCGGAAGTGCTCGTCAAAGGGCCACCGTCCATCCAATACCAGGCCCAGATATTTGATGTGGGCCTGGATTGGGAAGCCCACACCGTTGACCGTTATCGAGGCGCTGGTGGGCGGGCCCCGTCGGCGCCCATGGAAGAGTAGCGCCTCCGACTTTTCAAGGGCCACCCTAAGAACCAGCGCCTCGATCGCCACCTCCGCGATACCTGAGCTGGCCAGCGTTGCCGCCTCCTCGAGGGTCCAGCCCCGGGCTGTGACGAGCGTATCGTCTGCGTAGCAAATTACGCCCAGCCCGGGGGGGAGCCGGCCACGGAGGACCCAGTCGTAGCCGATGTCCCACAGGAGCGGCCCAAGAACCGAACCCTGTGGGACGCCGCACGACATAGCCCTCCTTACAACGTCCCCTTCCCGGTCCACGAAGAGGGCGCTGCGGCCGTCGAGGTAGTCTGCCACCAGCCGCCTTAGGTAGAACTTTAAAGTATACCTACCCTACATCACAATAATAAACCCCAAAGTGTTTTTCCTAAAGGGTTCATAGTTTCAAATAGATAAAAGTAAAAATCCTCCTTATAAAACAAAGTGGGCCAATTAAAAGGTAGTTGGTACTTGTGCCCATCGGCCTAGACATAATTTTATTTCATTGTTGGAAAAGCTCGCCGTAGAACACTCTATTCAAAGTAGCCTCGCATATTTTCCGCTAAATGCCAACTCGCGATTGCAGTAGCATTTCTTGTTTGTAAAAACGCCAATTAGTCTATATAGTATTTGTATTGTTAAGTTTCAGAAGCACAGTCAAGCTATTTGTAACGAAACTACGTCTGTACACTTAAGATATTTGAGAAAAAAGCAAAACTTTTTTTATTAGGCTATTTAGGCGTCTCTGAACAGAAAACTTTCCTTTTTCTTTTTATGCCACCTAATGGTAAATGGTAACCGTCGCGCATGGACTCCACTATACCGGGAGTATTGTTAAGGCCCTGCTCATCATTTCTTTTCACAGATATCAAATGAAAGAATAAACGGCTATCTCTTGCTACAACCATAACGCACTGATTGCTCTATGGCCGGTCACCGGGGGATAGTGGTACCAACCCGCTAGGGCCTGATAGCAAGTGAGTATTCCTACACCCAGCCCTACCATAGTATATAAAGTAATAATAGTAATGCTATAAGTGATAACTGTTTACTTCCCTTAGATTCCTCGTAAGACGTCTGTGGAAAAAATGGGATGGGACGCTAGTATTCTTAGGGCATCATGCAAAAACTACTGAACGGATTTTGATGAAGCTTTTTTATTTGATAGCTCTTGATTAGATTTGAAAACTGGTATACATTTTATCTTCTCTCTTTTCTATCTACCACACCGGGATCCTGAGATATAACCTAAAAACTAGCTATTGGCTGCTGTGGAGCTGCGGGCAAAGGCCAGTAGTATTTAAACTTTTTGATAAGGAAGCATATAATTAACTAGCGTCGGTGTGGCTGTGTTAATAAGCGAGGTTTCTTTGTAACTCTACGTAGAACAGTTCAGTAGAGCTGCTAATCAGTATAATATTTTTTATATTTTGTATAGATATGTAATATAATTACTGATGTAAACATAACACACGCCTAATTAAGATCTAGTGGAACAATTCAATTATTTTATAACAAAACATTTGCATTATTTTCAAAAGTAGCTTCAATTTTTATTTAGTTTTCAACTGATGAAGATTCATAACTGCCTCGGTGGTGTAGCGGTAGTGTATGCGACTGCTAATCATGAGGTCTCGGGTTCGATCCTCGGGTCGGGCATTGTTATTGAGCTTTTTCCTAAAAAGAAAAATTCTCAGTAGCACCCCGGAGTTTGGAATTGTGCCCGGTAGACGTCAATAGGCTCGCCCCCTTTTACGTGGGACTTAAACATAGCTGGCGAATCGTGGGTGTGTAATAAACCTCTACCTACCCCTTCGGGGAATACAGGCGTGATGCTATGTTTTAAGATTCATAAAAATATGTATCAGTATCGAACCCACATGTTTGTGTAAAGGCAGAAGTGAAACAGCTGAATACCTTAATTTCATTCTTTTTGCAATAAATTATCTCTTACACATAAAAGCAAATTTTATTTCGCCAACTGGCGATGGCGCCGATTGCACCAGTTTACGTGCAAAAAGGGCAATTAGACGGTGAAATATACGTTGCTGTGAACTTTTGTCGTTACAATACAATTAGTTGTTTTACTTGTCTTCTGTCTGTTGTTTTTGTTACGAATTGTATCTAATGCCTAAAAACTCGTATTTATTTGGTGTAAATTCTGGATATATTTGGATTTATATTGTTTACTAGCAACCCCTCGTGACTGCCTGCGTGGATCTCATAATTAAGTCCCTATAACCTTTTTTTTGTTTTATTTTTGTTAAGGCGGGAATAAATTGTTCGAGTCTCACATAAATATTATCTATGAAATCTGTAAATCTGACATTGTCGGTGTTACTTCGACGGCACTTCTTTTTCCATTAGATCAGCTGTCGCCATCGATAGTGTTATAAGTAATCTATAATTTTTGATCTATATTTTTAAGCATTTGACATGCTCCGCTACTTTTTAAAGTAAAATTATTTGTGAATAAGGAAAAGAGATTTTTTGTACGAGTGGGAAACAAACCCGCGTCTTTTCCAATCCGGGGAAGTGCTAAATGAAAATGAAACCCACAATATTGAAACAGCGCATAAAAATGTTCCTAACCGCAAACCCCATCGTCCGAGGCAATGAACAGGATAGTTTGGGGCCCTCACCCCCTAAATAAACCCACCGAGTGCTGTCTCTCCGCCTTTATTGGCGGGCCACTGGAACAATACTTTACTTCAGTAGTAGGTCACTATAACCTAAATACTTCACTATATGTTACATTATTTACCTCTATATAAAAATAGTTATCGTATAGAAACCAAATCTCTTTCCGTGATACAAAGTATCCTATGTCATCGCCTGCGGCTAGGGTTTAAATCAGCAACCACTGAAGGAATGTAATATAGTTCCGGTGGCCCGCCAAGAAAGGCGGAGAGACGGCACACGGCGGGTTTATTTAGTGAGTGAAGGCCCCACACTACCCTGTTCGTTGCATTTTTTCCCGCTTAAACAAAAAAAAGAAGTGTTTAAATCAGCACCGTCGTGCGGTAGTCTGTCACTTTCTCCCTTCGGTGAACAATGTACTATTTTGTTACCTTACTATTTTAAAATAAAAAGCTTTTAAATAGGACTTTATTTCATTTGCGTAGAAATTAAATAACTGGTATTAAATCCCTAAAAACCAAAATGTTTATAGCATTTTTAAACTATCGCCAAATACTTAGACAGTGTAAGCAATCAAAGTTAAATTGCAATTAATCTGTATCCGCAAACTGCATTCAGTTTTAAGTTTTAAAGCTTGCTAAGATCGTGCTTAGAATTGAATTAGGCACTGCTTGTCTGAGTTAAGCTTGTAATTTTGAATTTGAACTTAGTTAACATTTAACTTACTTCATGTAAGTTTGTATTCATGCTGAATTATAACCACTATTGTAGTTTACAAAGCTGTAATAAGCAAATGCTGTTGGACTATTTGGAACATTGTATTTCGTGCAATTTTGTGCTTAAGACAGTATATTTACTGGTTTTGGATAAAATTTTGTCAATATCTGTTCTTTGTAGGCGTTTGTGTTCAGAAAATATAACTATGCAATATTATTCAAGTCAATAAAAAAATCTTTCAGATATAATTTATACTCGTGACCAAGGATGCTGTAAAATATTTAAAAAGGGTGAGTAAAAATCACGTAAACATGATAGATTTTGTAAAACTAGTTAGAACTAGTTCATATCAATGAATTTTGTTGGAGATATTGTTGTGAGTGTATGTGATATGTGAGTGTATGTGATGTGTGAGTGTATGTGAGTGATATTTTTTTTTATAAATTCAGAAGATAGATAAAATACTTGATAAATCCTGAATCGATTTCCACACTGAATAATATTTTTTGCGAGCTACAAACAGTTGTAACGATTGCGTGTGTACTATGGATTGGTTAAATGTAGCTATATCTGCACACTATATAATGAATATTTTATATTACTACCACATATAGTTATTTATATATTGTTAATAATAAAAAATATAGAATTTTAGGCTCTTATCGTCACTAATTTATTATTAGTGACTAAATTTGTTGACGGGATTTCTCCCATATATATTTTTCGGCACTATTGTAAGCGCTATGATTACGGAATAAATATCAGAAACTCGTATATAAAAATATATGGTAGAAATACCATCAATAAATCTAGTAATAAAAAAATAATGTTACTGGTGGTAGGGTAGAGTACTAAGTGGGAGTTGGGTGTGGGAATTGGTAGTGGATCAAACACGAGTGGGTAGGCACCATCATCTCTTGACCACTGAAGAAATGAAATATGGTTCCGGTGGCCTGCTAATAAAGGCGGAGAGACGGCTCACGGCGGTGTTACGATGTAACCGATCAAATAATCAAATAAATTTTAAAGTCGCATATTCAATTGATACCGGATACGATATCCGCAAACTTAAAATGCGCGCGTTTGCCTAGACTCCCTACCCAGTTAGATTATTGCCAATGGGTCGCAGAGAACTGCTGTAGCGATCGTCGTGTCTTATATATACCGCGCCCCCAAATATAATTAAGATCTGAATAAAAGCTCCTGGGGTTCCTGGTTACGACTGTTCCTGGTTAAAATCAAGTTGTTCCGGGTTACGACCTTCCGGGTTCCGGCTGCCCTACGAGTTCTGGTTCCGGCGCCGGTTGCGCCGGCTTCACACGCCTACCAGCATCTATCTGCGCATGCCCGAGGGTCGTGGGCCTGCCTTTCGGCCCAATTAAAGCCGGCCCGCAGTTAAGTACTCGCAGGTGATGGTCTTGGGGAATACTCCTGAGTTGCGAACCTCCCCCTGATTTTCTCAGATCTGCTTTTTCTGTCATTTTTCTTCTTAATTTATAACATTAAATTAATCAATTGTTTTGTTAAATACATGTTTTTATCGAATTATATTGTAATTTTAAAATTCTTCTTTTATTTTAATTGTTAGGGATTTTCCCCGTAACAGCGGGTTTCTTTAGTGGGTGAGGGCCCTACACTACCATGTTAGGAACATATTTACCCACTTTAACAAAAAAAAATAAGGCACCGTCATCTCCTATATAACCGACCGTGAGTTTTGGTTGTAGCTAGAGATAGCCATGCGTTCTTCTATTTCAAATCCACGAAATTAAATTGTGAGTAACGGTTTGACAGTACTCTTAGCATAGTTGAGTCTATAAGCAGATATTACCACTTAACATCCGGTGGGCCGTGACTTATGTGCTACAATATACAATAACCAAGACACGTTGTCTAGATAAATAAAAATTGAAGCTGGTTTAAACAGAGCCCAACACTGGATATTTAATTTACTTTATATACTTATGTCTTCCTAAAACTCAATCTAAAGAAAATCCATGCTAAACCCAAAAGTCCCCTTACTTTTAGTACAACATTCTTGCAGAAACATCAACTGTTGCTAACAAAATCTCAATAAAACGGAAACCCCTTCATTTCCATTCTGATGTGAAATAAATGTAAATTATAGAATGTATGGACATTTTGTAGAAGTTGGGTAGAGTCCCGTATGACTCTGAGCAAACATTTCTGGAGTCAATTGAAGGAGTAATATGCCCTTAGCAACGAAGACACTGACGGTATCTGAATTTGTTGTAAAATTTTATCGTATAGTAGTTTGATGAAACAAACAAGAAATATCTAGGATAAACATTGTAAAAGTCACATCACAATTCACAGAATAAATAAGAACACCTCACAGTTTAAGGATTTTAATGCCTGAATGTGGTTTTATTTTATTTATTGACTTAACTGGATATTACATTTATTATTACTAATACTTAATATAATATAATGATAATTATATGCAAATAAACATAAATCCATCCATCCATCAGCCTTTCAGCGTCCACTGCTGGACATAGGCCTCCCCAAAATGGGGGTTTTACCATAATCGCCACGCTTGGCAGGCGGTTTGGCGATCGCAGTGGATGTTTTTAGTACACAGGGGAACGCTGCTGCCCGGTCCCCTGGTAATCCCTTAGCCGGCTTATACGACTCCCATAGGAAGAGATGGGGTGGAGCTATTCTCGGTGCCGGCCCCACACGGCTTAACATAAATATATACATATAAATACACATAATATAATATTTAAAGATAAAATATGGCGCTGGGCATTCATTGTAAGCATAATGTTTCGTGGACATCCTGATATTGAGAGGGAATGAATTCCATAGTAGTACAGACTGGGCAAGGAAGGAAGGCTTAAAGAAATCTGTGGAATGAGATGGTCAAAGAAGAAGTAGATTATTGTGAAGCGCAAGTCCTATCATAACTTGAAGATATTGGAAATTAGGCTAAATCAAGCAGAAAATTGATGTGGCAGAGGAATATAATATGAGTACTCGCATATTTTTGCGCTGATGAATAGGATAGAGTTTGCTATGACCTTGCAGAACGCCAGTGCCAATGAAAACCATTGGCCAAATAAAGTTTTATCAAGGCGACACTTAATTTGGTGATCAAAACAGAAACAGTAGTGAAATATGCATATTTATATCGTCCAAACTAATCATTACATGAGGATATGGCATTTTCAATGCCGCCAATACAAGCAGCCGGGTTTCATAGTAATGTATTCCATGAGGAAAACCCATGAGTATTGTCAAGCCGCTATTCATTCATTTCACCGATATTAAATGAAAGAATAAACGGCTATCTCCCGCTACAGCCAAAACGCAACGATGTGCTTCATGGCCGGTCACACGGGAGATGGTGGTACCATCCCGCTCGGATACCAAGTGAATACTCCCACTTGGTAGCCAGCCCTACCACCAGTCACGCAATGGATGATAATTGCTTACTTCCCTTAGTCGCCTCATACGACACCCGTGGGAAAGAATGGGGTGGTGACATTTGTATTCTTAGTCCGTCACCGCACGGATAATATATATAATAGTATTGTAACCTTGAAATGATGCTACAAGATGGCCCGGTTTCTTTTAGGTCGTCTAACCGCCTGACCCACTAACAGAGTAATTATAATAAGTTAACTCTGTGAATTTTCACTTTAAACAAAACCAACAAACATTGTTGCTTTGTTTTTAATTTTACATTCATAGGAGCACTGTATCATAAAAAGCATTTTTACAGTAGCTACTACCGCGACTTTGCTGACATGTAATTCAATTTGTTACATAAGCTCATATTCAACTGTTTTTTTATGGTTGAAATAATTTTAAGGATTTACTTACAAAGAAACTATCATCCTATATTTTAGCTCCGTGGGAGGCGATAAAAAATATTTTATGTGCTTTCTAATATTAAAATTGGTTCAACTCGCGTGCGTGATGGAATCAGTTTCTGCTTAACAGGTATCTCAAAATAGATCGTAAGCACATAATAGTATTAATTTAGATTGTTTGTGTTTACAGATACAGAAAACTAGCGGCAAACCACACTCAACGCTGTTACATACACCTCTTTCTTACCGTTGTGGTAATTAAGACGAGAGACTACAAAAAAGCATAGATAATACATATTATATACGAAATCACTTTTAAAAGAAAATGTTTTCAGGCACTGGTCTATATATTATAAGTATAGCTGTTAATTAAGGCATCTGGTACCGGACTCTACGATCAGAGCCATTTCGCAGCTCTTGGTTTGGTTCAAACAATTTTAGTCGAAATAATTATGCTGGTAATGGCATTTAAGATAAGATCCAGTCACATTCCACCTAATAAGTTTGCATTTTTAATGAATAAGATGTTATCTCTAAATTGTTCTCAATGTGATGTTATTGAAGATATTCATCACATCCTAGTGGAATATGTCCGGAAAGATTAATTCAGAAAACACATATCTGATAAATCTATATTTAGTGACGTAGGTGGATGTAATATTATGCTATATGATCCCATGTCTAGCAGTGCTAAGGTTTTATATAAATAAGTAAATGTTTGTGTAGCGTTAAAAGTATGAATTGTTTAGTTTTATTAAGTTAATCTATTTTCTGTAGCCTTATGAGGACGGCATGGTCGCTCTTGGTATTGGTATTGGTTCAGCGGGCTGTTCTCCGCAACTCCACGTCTGAGCGCGTGTTTTGCGTGTGGGTGGGTGTGAAACCTTCACTCGATCCACCCCAGCTCCCGGAAGAACGCCAACAGCCCCTTGGTGTTGCTGGTGATCTCCCGGAGAGAACTTGAGCTCCCGAAGTATTTGGTCCTGTATGTGGTGACCTCCGCACAGTGCCGCAACACATGGACCGCCGTCTCCTTCTCTTGCAGGCACCTCCTAACCCTTTTTCTACTTCTTATCCACTACAAATCCCTTTCTTTATTATTGTGATACTTCAGTAGAGCAGCATGCATGTAAATGAATTCCGATAGAGGGCGTTGGTCGTTAAGACAAAAATGTGATAAGGAGATTGGGTATGTCTAAAAGATAGTACTGTAGCTCAGTGGATTAGAGCACTTCCCCGAATAGGAAGGGACGCAGGTTCGATTCCTGCCTGTACTAAAATACTCCTTTTCCTTATTCACAAATTATAATTTGTACTTTAACTTACAATAAATTAATTTAACGTCACCTAATCCCATATCTTTTCGCAAGTTATTTGTATGTATCTTTTGATATAACGTATATTGATATAACATACGACTTCAATATACACACTAACTAAGGATAAACTGAATAAATCCCACATAACGTTATTGGTAATGTACGTTCAGTATTGTTCAATTTGTCTGACGGCCTCGATAGAAGCTCCTTGTATGGAGTATAAATCCTTCCGATAACCTTCAAGGGAAGACTGACTAAGCTCGCCTCGTGTACTGCCAATATTGCTGTCTCAATATTTATTGACTACAATCTACAATTATATGAGATGATTTTTAGATCCTAATACCCTGTATTTTGTCATGGCTAACTGTAATAGGCTGGCGTTAAAACCAAGGACAGCAAAGACAGTGGTAAGAATTTCGAACCTTATTCCTTTATTTTAAAGATTTTTCAAAATACATTAATTAGTACTAATACACATGACATTGATTAGTGCTAGTTTTGCTTCTCCGAACATAAAATAATGTGGGAGGGTCCCACAGAAGATCAGTGTGAAACTTTGGTAAGTTCTTCTACTGTTGTGTGACGCATGATGAATAAGAGGGTCCAATGCCTAAATGTCTTCATCATCTACTTATTATCCTTTATTTTCATCCCTTATCCCTTCCCTTAGAGTTGGCGATGCGCAATTAATGCCTATGGTATTACTAACGTCTAATAGCTAACGGTAAGCGCTTACTATCGGATGAGCCGTATGCATCCCTCGTAGTATAAATATAGCTACATAGGTGAAGGAAAACATAGTGCAGGGAACCAGCATGGTTGGACTTTGCCCTAATCCTCTCGTCTCGAGGAGAGCCGTGGCCAACAGTAAGACAGTAAAAGTCTTCTGTGATATGGGAACCAGCATAACACTTTATAATATAATTAAGCTACCATTGTCGTTTTAGTTTCAAATGACTTTGTGTTTTAGCATTTAATATACTCACTAACAGTCACGAGAAGGATTTTCGATTTCACATTTTTCACTTTGTGTTTAATGTATGTTGCTCAGCATGTCAAATGCTAAAAATATATATAAAAATATCTAAATATTTATAGGGTTTGCGTCATTATTAGGTAAAATCTTAATTGTAAAACTAAGTTTACCTGGTCGGTATAATGTATGAAAAAACTTCCGACAGATGGCGCAGGCGTCACCCAAAGACGTTAAGCATGAATGTGTTATCGAAATTAGCAGTCAGGAGCAAGGGTCACGATGGCTGAATTGGCAAAGCATCTGGACGGTATCCAGGAGATGCAGGTTCGGATCCTGCTCGTGACTGTTATTTTCGATTTCACATTTTTCACTTTGTGTTTAATGTATACTCACTTACTTTACTAGAACAAAGTATTTGTGAATGTGGAAAAAGAGAGATTTATTGCGAGCAGGATTCAAACCTGCTTCTCTCCATAACTATCCAGCCCGAGAAATTTAAGAGCCACATTACCTCTCAGATGTATTTGTTTACCGTTTTCATAGGTGCAGTAAGCGTAATAATTATTAAAACTTCTAATTAAATTTCAAATATATCTTTACGTTCCAAGCCTATTATATAACACATTGTCTGAGTTTACTAATAACTAATACAAACGCTTTTAAAGAAACGCATCCGCAGCACTAATATAATTAATAAAATTTTTATTCGCCACACAATTAAGAATCATTTTCAGTGAAAAGAAATACTCCCACTTTCACAAATAATGAGTTCTGGTTTGAGTAAAAAAAGACACCGACATCTTAACCTCCGATTTTTGTCTTTATTATTTTTGTTGCCAGTGATAGCGGCCAAATTAAGTGACCCTTAACGGCAAATGGCACTCATGGACCATACCAGCCGCACAGCCTCACCGCAAACATAAAAGTAATGCTTGTATAAGTACTGTTCTAAATTTGTTGTAACAAGGACAGGGATCACTCGAGAGCTATTATTATCATCCCTTAACTCTAGAAAAGGTAGAGTAATTATTGACTATCTTAAAGTAATTAATGAGTTAAGTATTAGTCATTTTGTATACTATGTTTTAATATGCCAACAATTTTTTTTTTATGAACCCGTTAGTTTGACTGCCCTTGGCGGTAGTGTGAGCGACTGCTGATCATGAGGTCTCGGGTTCGATCCCGGGTCGGGCAACGTTATTGAGCTTTTTCGTGAAAAGAAAAATTCTCAGTAGCAGTCCGGAGTCTGAAAATGTGCCTGGTAGACGGCAATAGGCTCGCCCCCTATTACGTGGGACTTAAACATAGCTGGCGTACCGTGGGTGTCTAATACACCTCTGCCAACGCCTTCGGGGAATATAGGTATGATGCTGTGTTTTTTTTTATGAGCCCGTTAGTGGTGGTTATGGGCTTTCACTAAGAACGATGCCATACTCCACCAGGGTTTAATGCAGGTTGGTAACCCTTAAAGTGGGAAAAATTGTCGGGCATGCAGATTACAACACAACAAACACATAGCATCACGCCTGTATTCCCCGAAGGGGTAGGCAGAGGTGTATTACACACTCACGACTCGCCAGCTATGTTTAAGTCCCACGTAATAGGGGGCGAGCCTATTGACGTCTACCGGGCACATTTCCCAACTCCGGGCTGCTACTGAGAATTTTTCTTTTTAGGAAAAAGCTCAATAACATTGCCCGACGCGGGGATCGAACCCGAGACCTCATGATTAACAGACGCATACACTACCGCAGCTACCGCTACACCACCGAGGCAGTAAGCAGATTATCTTTCAATATATTCCTTCTTTATCTCTTTTTTCGTTATCAATATAGAACCACACATAGATATATATAGTGAGGAAGTGACGGTCTAATATTTTGTTCCTCCCTCCCTGCATTAAACGCATCAGCTTGATATCACTCAAATTCAAGTATCAGATTTATTAAGAACTGTGTATGATCTATAAATCAGCGTGTTGGACCTCAACAATACATGAAATTACATCCTGAATCAACGTGTCTCTTTATACTTTATCGCGTGGGTACTCAATCATATGACGGGGCCGTGGTTCGCTACTCACCACGTCTCATTCCCACAGGAATGAAAAGTGGGCAGCGGAAGGCCGTTTTATTATAAGTGGCAATACGTTATCTCTGTCTAGAGCTCTGCAAAACAAGCGTAAGTATTTTTATGTTTGTTAATTGCATGTAGGTTTTTACATAGGCGACATTTCCTAGCGATATAAAACATCCCTAGTATAGACGTGTTTTGTTTTAAGAATACTAACGAATGTTAACGCAACAAAAACGATTCTACATCGACATTGTACAACGTACATCAAAACTGACACTAGCTTATTCTATTTATTAACAATAGGTCAGGAGACACAATAGCGAAATTCCCGAACAAAACCATTTGTGAGTTTCCTTTGTACTCACTTTATGAATTGTCTCCTGAACTTTCCTTACGAATGAAAATTTTAAACAGTATCCGTTCTCATAGAGCTATTGTGACCATAGATATTGGAATGAGTGCTTGTTGGTTCTTTAACTGCCGACGGTGGGAGACGAGCCTGTCCATCTGATGGTAAATGGTAACTTCCAGGGATGTAGTAAAAAGCTACTATTACTTTCTTTCTCTCTATTGCGAGAGACAGCTTTATCTATACTACTATAAAGCTGTAACAGAGCTGTGTCTGTACATTTAAGATATTTGAGAGAAAAATGTATTAGGCTACATAGGCGTGTCTGAACACAAAACAATTTTTTTTAGATTTTTGTCTGTTTTACTGTTTATCTGTTTGTTCGTACGCGCATCACGCAAAAACTACTGAATGGATTTCAATGCAACATTTTTTATTTGATAGCTCTTATATAGACTTAAAAACTGGTATCAATTTTATCCTGCTACTATATAGGGAACTTGAGATATAACCTAAAAACTAGCTTTTGGCTGCAGTGGAGCCGCGGGCAAAGGCTAGTCTTATATAATTCAATAGTGTTATAATTAAAAGTTATGTCAAGTAAGGAATTCAGAGTCAAGAGTCTCCGAAACTAGTGAGTTGGTATGAAGAGAATTATGAATGTTATGGAAGTGAGTGATTTATGCAAGAATAAACTGTTTTCGTACTCTGTTCTCTCTGTTTACCCCGCAAGGAAGATGGCGATGATAAGTAAATAAGTAAGCCAAATTATTAATATTTTCATACTCAGTTATAAGAAATGAATGCTTTCTACCTGTCAGGCGTTCCTTGATGACATTTAATTCACTTTTTTGGTAGAAGTAAAGGCGAAAAATTACTACCATTACGTCAGTATTTTTTCGTGAAAATTATATTTTTTTACACTCCGCATATAAAATACAAGGCAGTGAGTTTAATTGTAACAGCGTTTTCCTTTTCCATTTTGAGGGCTGTAAATATAATTTTCATTACTCATACTCGGAAAGTAGGTTTGAAGTTGCCTGAGGAGCGGATTGAAAGTAATACTTTTCAGCCCTAGGGAGAATCGGTTTCAACTGACAGCTGTAAAAGAAAAATACTAGTTCTATTTTCACATTTCTATTGAACCTTATTCTAACTTACTACAGCCACTCAATCACAGCGCGATGTTTAATTGAAATAACAAAGTACAGTATTAAATAAAGATTTTTTTTAACGGCCACCTATTATAATTTACTTACTTTCAAATATTTCTTTAAAATAATATAGATTTGGGTAAAATATTTTACCATCTTTTCAATGTTGAAAATGAAAATTAATGGCTGTTATGCTGGCCGGCCACAAAAAAAAACAAACTTTAAATAAATAATTATCTCAGCAGTTGATGTAAATTAAAATTCACTCATTTTTGCATGTTTTTATTTTTACTTTCCTTGTATTTGTAATGAAAAGCACAGTGTTTACCTCGGGTTAAAAACTTATTTAGTCCCTCGAACCATAGGCGCTGCGCTTGGGCGCCAGAGTCCGTCTCGGGACTAAATAAATAAATAAATAAATATTCACGGACATTTTTCACACAACGTCCTCTGGTCCCAAACTAAGCTTAACGCTTGTGCTATGGGTACCAGATTACGGATATAATACATATACTACTTTTTTTTTGTAAATACATACACATAATACATAGAAAACACCCAGACGCAGTACAAATATCTGTGTTCATCACACAAATAATTGTCCTGAATGGGAATCGAACCCACGACCTCGTACACGGAAGTCGGTTACACTACCGACTATGCCACGAGGCAAGTAAGTCACTTTCACCCCTAGGATAACAATGTACTATTAAAATCGCACCGAGATACTTTTGAATAAATAACAAAAAGAGGTCAATTAATTAAAATGTATCCAAATGAACAGTTACAAAATAAACGAAGCTATAATGACATAATTGCACAAACCTTTTATTGCCGTGCCGTGAGTTGTCGGTTCGATTACCACACAGTGTTTAAATACGTAATAATCTCCTCACGATTTGAAGTCTCGACTACGTGGATGGCGAACATACAGCATACTGATGGTAACACCAGAGATAACACTCGGCGCGTTGCCATCTCCAAGGAAAGCATAGGAGGTGGATAGGAAGGATAATAAGGAAAGGAAAGGAAGGGTGTTTGGGCCTCCGGCGCTCTCACTCACCGTACGAAACACAATGGTATGCGTAACTACCGTTGTTACATGCTGCGAGAGTGCTTGTGAGAGGTACTTCCCCGATAGTGCCGGCCCATTCGTGCTGGGATAAGCGGAGCTCTACCACTAGACAAACTACTATTCCTGTCTGTAATACCCTAGTGCCTCGGAAAGTACGCAAAGACGTTGTTGTGCCTCATTTCGGTCGTGTTAGAATGCCTCCAATCGGGTAATGTGAGGGAACAGATGTGTACTTTTGTTTTACACCCATGCACTATATACTACTGGAGCAGCAGATTCCGATAAAATTACCTGCTTTAGTCTAGATCGAAAGTAGTGCCGGTGGGTAGAGCGATGCAGTAATATTAATTTTCCTTCAGACTACCTTTAGCCACAGGCGAGGTATACGCTCTGCGCATAAGTTGCCCCACTCAGGTCCTGGGCACCACTTTCGGTGGCCCCGTCTGAAGTATTTTATACCTTTTTTTTTGTTTGTTTAGGCGGGTAAGTATTTTATACCTTTTTTTTTTGTTAAGGCGGGAAAAAATGTTCCTAACCGCACACCCCGTCGTTCGGGGCAACGAACAGGATAGTGTGGTGCCCTCACCCACTAAAGAAACCCGCCGTGTGCCGTCTCTCCGCCTTTGTTGGCGGGCCACTGGAACTATGTTACATTCCTTCGGTGGTAAGTATTTTATATCTAACACCTCGTGGATGGGCTTAATATATTGCTTTAAATTTTCCTAATCATATATGCTTTGCTGTTATTCTAAGTCGAATATTATGATAACCATTGAATTAAATTTAACCCTATATATTACTTCAAAATGCAATAAGCATTATTGTACTCGTGTGAAGTTTAACTTCGAAATTGTGTTATAATATTACAAAGGATTGCGCAACGCACGATACATCATTTGTCGCGGTATCGACAACACAAAGACAGCCAGTACCTTTTGTGTTCATTTTCAGAAAGCGCTTTTATCTAAAATGCGCTTGCAGCAGTAGCGATACTAAATGTTAGCTTATGCATGTAGTGGCAGCAGCTCTATAAGTTTTATTATTGAAACGTTTGAAATCACAAATAGTTGCTGTATTACTTTATATACCAAATATTAAGTTTTTTTGCAATTAATTCTGCCTAGTGTGTGCCAGTGGTCGAAATCAGACCATAATCAAAAAAAAAAAACACGTAACACACTTTTCAAGACTTTTTTAATTATACATTTTTAAACATTTTTGATGTTATTTTTTTGCATTGGACATGCTCCGCTACTTTTTAAAGTACAAATTATTTGTGAATAAGGAAAAAGAGATTTTTTGTACGAGCGGGAATTGAACCCCCGTCTTTTCCAAACCGGAGAAGTGCTCTAAGCCACTGAGCTATCATACAACGTTACGTTTTTACGTTTTTTATGTATTTCTTATTAAAGCTTGTGATTGAGTGAATAAAAAAGTACAGGAGAAAATCAGTTTACAAATAAATGGAAAAGGCTCTGAACTATTTCGTCTTCAACTATTTATAAAGTTATGAAGTTTATTTTTATAAATATTTACTTCGGCAGCTTAAAACGTAAAGTTCACAAAAAGACAGGCATTTTACTAATAATATTTACAAACTCTATAGCTGCACTGCATATTGCTTGAGTCAGCAAAGCTCCCTGTCCGTATTATTTTTACGATATTTTCAACAATAGTCATCATACTCCCACAAATTAAATGAATTAAAGGCCTAATCTCACTTTAATTTACTCCATCCATTCCAAACCGCATCACAATCCATTCAGTAGTTTTTTATTTATTTATTGCGATCAAATAGTCAGACAGATAGACGCGGCGGAGAGACTTTATATTATGTATAAAAAAAGTGTCTTAACGATAGTATCTTTATATAAAATTTACGTATCACTTACCTACTATTTTAGTAAAAAATAAACGTCTTCACAAATTTATACATGACCAAAAACCCAAGTATTTTAGAGTCTGGTCCTAATTATTTTGAACAGGGGACCTTCCTCTTGACTCAGTTCCCTGGGTAACGAGTGCGCGTCGCGGTTGAATGGCTCTCGAGTTAAAAATGCATGCAAACGAGCCGTAACACGTCGTAACGTCCGCCCTTTAGCACACCCGATGAGGCCACCCTATGTTTGAACTTTGTTTGTGTTTCATTGGTATTTGATGGCTTCTTTGATTTGTGAATGAATATTTCTTGTTATCAAATGACTTTTAATATTATTTCTTACAAAATAATTGATAATTCTGTCGCAGATTTTGGCAAAAATGTACAACTATTAATCTAGATTCAGCTTTTAACTTTTATATTGTTTTAGTCTCAGTATTTATAACAAAATTGATATAAACTTACGTTATTTTTTAATTTATATAGCATATAGCATCACGCGTGTATTCTCCTAAGGAGTAGGCAGAGGTCAACGACTATTAGCTGACTTAAGGATGTATATAACATATTTTGTGTATATCAGTGTGATTTTATTTTACGTACATATTAAAACATAGTATCACGCCTGTATTCCCCGAAGGGGTAGGTAGAGGTGTATTACACACCCATAGTTCGCCAGCTATGTTTAAGTCCCACTTAATAGGGGGCAAGCCTATTGACGTCTACCGGGCACATTTCCAACATCCGAGCTGCTACTGAGAATTTTTCTTATTACAAAAATGCTCAATAACACTGCCCGACCTGGGGATCGAACCCAAGACCTCATGATCAGCAGTCGCTGACACTACCGCTGCACCACATAGGCAGTAGTATATATATACATATCGAGCACATGGAGACGCGGGTTCAGATAGTCGTTTATATTTTCGATTTCACGTTATCGTACTTTGTGGTCTTGTAAATAAACTTTTCTTTTGCGTTCCACTTTTTAAACTTTAGATAACAGATACTTAATATAAATAAAATAATACGTGTTATACATACCTATACGTGATTAAACTACATAAGAGTGTTATTCATATTTAGATTATTATCTTCTGTATTGACAGATTTGTTATACATTTAGTCTATGTTTTACCTGGAGCACAGAGGACAAAAAAAATATACAGCGATTTTTTTTAAATTGGACAATACTTTAATTTATTTTAAAGATAAAAAATTGCAAGAAGTTACAATATATAACCAAATTACACTTATTTTCTTGACCAAGCTGAAGTAAAATGCCCAATCTGCTATTTAACAATCAAAACCTCTTTCTATTTCTTTATAAACATTCGATATAAGTTGTTCGTGGAACCCTTCTTTGACATCGTGATTCGAGTAAGGGCACAAAGAGAGATGTGTTTCGTAAACAATGGCACTAAGATGGTTGATAGGGCACACTATTGCCTTATCGGCCATCTTTAATATTGTACTGTACTACGTCTCAAATACAGGGATATCTAAAGGCAAATATCAGATGTAGATTTTAGTCTAGATGCAAAATTCGGTAGTGAAAATAAATCTAAGGATTTGGTAAGCAATATATTGTGTGTTCAAAAATACTGTGTGCACTAAAACTAATATCTGTGTCTCGCAGATTTATTGTTGTTGCTTCCACTGGCAGACTAGCCACGGCGCACCGGATGGTAAGTGTAGTACCATGAGTTACATGGACTCAGCAATGAAGAAAATACTGCCACTTATCAATTCATTTCGCTTATGAAGAATATGAATGGAAGGCTATGTCTTACTTAAACCAAAACACACAGATGATACGGTGGTACTGACCCGCTCTGGACCCGATAACGAGTGAGTACTCCCGCTTCGTACCCAGCCCTACGGCCAGTGAATCAATAGATGATAACTGCTTGCGCTTACCCATTTCCGTCAGTCATCTCCTACGACACTCGCGCGAAATAATAGGGTGGTGACACTTGCACTCACTTCCATTAGATTCCAAGAGATATACGCATTCAATTGAAGCAATCATGCACTTCAGCATTATTATATTATAATAAAACTAGCTCACCCGGCGAACTTCGTACCACCATATTTTTTTTTTCGTCGATATTTTCAATGAAAATTATTAAAGTACTAATATCGCTATTAAAAAAGAAGGGTGAAAATTTAGGGTCGTATGTACTTTTTAAAGCCGAATCATAAAAAAATAAAATATTGTCTACAAAATAAAAGTAAAATTTGGTGTGGATCACCCTTATCACTTGGGGTATGAAAAACAGTTTACATCCTATTATCAGACCTACTGAATATACACACAAAATTTCATAAGAATCGGTCAAGCCATTTAGGAGGAGAATGGCGACAAACACTGTGACACGAGAATTTTATATATTAGATATGTGTGTGTGTGTGTGTGTGTGTGAGAGTATGTGTGTGTGTGTGTGAGTATGTGTGTATGTGTGAGTATGTGTGTGTGTGTGTGTGCGCGTGCGCGCAATGAACTCCGGGACTATTTATCTGATCTTAATACAAAATTTGTTCCTGTTCCAACTAAAAAAGGCAGGATAGTTTTGTTCTAACCTTTTTATAAGTAAACAAACACAACAACAAACATAGCATCACGCCTGTATTCCCCGAAGGGGTAGGCAGAGATGTATTACACACCCACGGCTCGCCAGCTATGTTTAAGTCCCACGTAATAGGGGGCGAGCCTATGACGTCTACCGGGCACATTTCCAAACTCCGGGCTGCTACTGAGAATTTTTTTTTACTTTTTAGGAAAAAGCTCAATAACATTGCGCGACCCGGGGATCGAACCCGAGACCTCATGATTAGCAGTCGCATACACTACCGCTACACCACCGAGGCAGTTAAGTTTTATAAGTATATAATATATATATAGGTATATATAAACATCCTTTGTGCTCCCCAATACAAAGCTGTGCGATGTTATCATGCAGTACTTGTAGTATTGGTTAGTGTTATCTGTTTGACATATAACATGAGAGACACTGCTTTATTTCGCATTAACTAATAAGTCACAAATTGAACGTTAGATTGAGTATGTATCTGATAGATGACGAACTAAATTTGGTTGACAATTAATTTGCAACGTTTTTTGGTATCTGTGATGGGAAAAAATACAATAGCTTACCCTGCGGTAAGCGAAAATTACTGATTATTCACTCAGTAATACCAGGGGCACCAGCCAAGCTCTTGACGTAAAAATAACCTAAAACTTTATTTGAAAAACTTAGCATTAAGAGAAATCGCAGTAGATATAAATATAATAGCGCTTCCATCCATCCATCCATCAGCTTTTCAACGTCCACTGCTGGACATAGGTCTCCCGAAGAGAACGCCACAAGGTCCCGTCATGGGGGATAATGCCGTAATCGCCACGCTTGGCAGGCAGGTTGGCGATCGCAGTGGATGTTGTTAATACTCGAGGGAGTGCTGCTGCCCACTCCCACGGTATTCCCTCAGTCGGCTTTTACAACTCCCGTGGGTAGAGAGGGGTGGGACAATTCTAAAGCCGGCCCCACACGGCCTGTGCAATAGCGCTTACAAACATTGTAACCTTCATATTTAGCTTTAGCAACGTAGTCAGTAGGATGTTGTCAGTTTTAAAAGTCTAGTTTGCACGTGAAGTGCCGAATAAAGGATTCGCAAATTATGCCTAAATCATCTAGGTACATATTTTCGTTTATGGTGACCCTTCACTCTTGTGTATAAAAATGTATAGTAAGCTGTACTAAGCTTTGTGAAAACTTCTCAACAACTGTAGTAGCTAACATAATTATTTTTACCTAATGATTAGCCAACGAAACTCTTTAGTTTTTGGTTTATCACAGTTTTTGACGGCACTTTTGCTGTATTCTTGGGCCGACAGTCTCCAAATTACTAAGTACCACCACGAGGAGATTTTTTATAGCCAACGGTGTCAGAGAAGTCATCGACCCACCTAATTACAGGGGATAACCAATGCTCATTGACTTTGGCAACACCAAGGATACTTTCAAGCCGCCTCCGCTTAGCTCTTCCATCATCACTAGCACATTAAAATAACAAAAATAAAATCTTATTAAATATACAACATTCCAATGTACTCTACACGACTATAAGTATCTTTATTTATAATTTTTCTAGCACCGGCCAAAGTTCCTCTGAGCGCTGCAAAAGTTCTGACGAGTTTCGTCATGAAAAGATTGCGGACGTTTCTCACAAGAAGAATGTTTGGTATCTCTTTGATAATGTACTAAGTTTATACATCCTTATCTGCGGGCATCAGCTGTTTTTGGTAACGTTGAATTGAGGTTTGTCTGTATCTTGACCGCTGTTATTAGACGCATAAATACAAATGTAACGTCTGTTCCCAGTTGCCAAACATTTATCGCTTGGGATTATGTTAATATAAAAGTTATTGTTACTTACTCCATTCTTTGAATACTATTTATTTATCAAACCAGATTACTTTTACGGAATGTATTATAAATAGGACTAAAATGTGGCCTAACTCCAAGATTAACAATAATTCTAATCGTATTCATTACTTGGAATTAACCCTCTCCTTACGGTAAGACGAAGCATAAACTTTTATATGCTCCTTTTTGCATCAGCAATATTATGTTCTTTAAAAAACCTTGCATAGTGAAATTACAATTAGTACTTCTGTAGAAAGCTTTTCTAATAACAGACGACTGGAATAGGTATGTTATTTTAAAATTTTCCTTGTGCTTTCCTGTGTATTTTTGCCTGATTTAAAAATGTACACCTAAAACACATTATTATTTCAATGTTGGGTCTCCTCGTAAAAAAGTCCCTGGTTCTAAGCTCAATGTAACTTAGTAATTTTTTTGTATACTGCAAAGGTAGCAAAAAAGTCCGCTTGATGATAAGATATTGCCTTAGCCTGATAGATGTTAGCTATAACAGAGGCACTCACGTGGTGCTCACCAACCCCAAGGCTAACAGGCTACCGGGTGAAGAGAAAGGGTAGTAGAGAGTAAAGACGAAATAAGTAGGGGACACCGGAACACCGGATCCCTAACTCCTGTCTCTGGTAAAATTGTGCTCCTATTTAAATGTTATGCAATTATCATCCATTGTAGGACTGGTGGTAGGGCTGAGTACCAAGTGGGAGTACTCACTTGGTAGCGGGCCCGAGTGGGTTAGTACCACCATTTCCCGTGTGACCGGCCATGAAGCACATCGTTGCGTTTTGGCTGTAGCAAGAGATAGCCGTTTATTCTTTCATTTCATATCGATGAAGTGAAATGGGGAGCAGCGGCTTGACATTACTCTCGGTATAGTTGAGTCCATGGGCGACAGTTACCATTTATCATCAGATGGGCCGTGGCGCGTCTATGACACGATAAGCAATCAAAAAAATGTATATTTTGTTTATTGGTTTTATTCTTTATTGGTTGTTTTTTGGCTGTGTGGGGCCGGCTTTAGAATTGTCCCACCCCCTTCTACCCACGGGATGCCAAGCATGGCGATTACGGCATTATCCCCCATGACGGGACCGCTCGTTGAGGCGTTCTCTTGGGGAGGCCTATGTCCAGCAGTGGACGATGAAAGGCTGATGGATGGATGGAATATTCTTTATTTCATTCGACTAATATGAAAGCTTCTTAAGATGTTTTGATATTTGGATGAATGCCCGTCAATCACGCATAAGCAATTGAGCGGATTTAGAATATGATGGCAAGATACATAAAACACTAGATTAACATATAAAATAATAAGTAGATATAACACCTCGGTGGTGCAGCGGTAGTGTAAGTGACTGCTGATCACGAGGTCTCCCCCTATTACGTGGGACTTAACATAGCTGGCGAATCGTGGGTGTGTAATGCACCTCTGCCTACCCTTTCGGGGAATACAGACGTGATACTATGTTTATAACACTAAATAAAACCTAGCCGGGGCTCTTCAGACAGACCACAGAGACGGTCCGTTTGCGAAGCCTCGCCGGTCCCAAGCCCGGGTAAATAGGGAGGGTCTTTATATGTATCATATTCATGTAGTTTACTCATTAGTATTATATCTCTGTATACATGGTCCCTTCTTTTCTATTTCTTCCGTTATGTATAGAGAAAGCCGCCTTTGTGTGGGTGCGAAGACGGTTTATTATGGTATTTATACAGATATAGTATATCTTTAGGTATATATTTTATATGTTTAATGTGCTAAGGGCAGGCACCAACCACAAATATTGCCCCTTTATCTATGCAGTTTATATAGCTACTACGCTCGCACAAGCACACAGCACCCACCTGCGTTGGTCCTGCGCAGTTGATCGCCGTACGCGAGGAAGATGGAGTCCTGGAGGGCTGAGTCGAACGGGGTCGGGGTTGATACTTCCGGGAGACAACACGCCCTCTTTGGTCCGGATTTCTGGCTAAACGGTACCCCTGTAGCTAGCCACTATAGGGGAATGGACACGCGTCCCGTATGGTTGAGGAGGGTACGGGCCGCAGGCGAGACACGGGGGGGTCCTCTGGGGGGACATGGGGTTCGGCCATGCTGACGGGGCAAGGGCGTGTGGAACCACTGGGGGTACTAGGATCGGTACCCCCGGCCATATGTCTGCAGCTCCCGATGTCGCGCATGAATCCCAACCAACCGTGTCTATATCTCTCGGGTAGTCCTGGTGTCCAAAGTGACATCCCCAAAGGTGCGGGCTCCGTGGAGGGTGGGAAGCTCGAGAGACGAAATATAAACAATCAAGTGGTATGGATAAAACCAGATCCCAAACCCCACGGGCGCCTGAGGTTAACCCCTCAGGCACCCAAACACACGGAGGAGACGGTGCGGCTCACGCTGTGCCCGACACCTCCACTTTCCCCATACAAATGGGAGGTGCTGTTCCCACAGTGCCTACCCCACCCACACATGCCTTGAGGGACGCGAAAGTGGCCCGGAAAGGCGCGAACACACCACATAACACAAACAAGACACACACAAACAAAACACACACAAACAAGACACACACCAATACTGCACTCACTAACACTGCTCATAAAGAAGGTGCTGTTTCCACAGTGCCTCGATACACCAAGCAGAGTGGCGGTGCTGTTTCCACAGTGCCCCCCCGTAAAAACCAGTCCGTGCCGGGTAAAAAGGCTGCTGGGATCCCGGCGCCTCGAACACCCGGCACGTTGACGACACCGACGGGCTCGGGACAGGTTCATGACCGAAACCAGCCAACACTTAGTGCCGAGGGAGCCGTTAAGGAGGACGCTCCGTCAATGGAGAAATCCGTTGAACCGGAGCGGACACCAGCGGTACCCCTAACGGACGCTACATCCGCGCTGATCGATGCAGGTTGGACAGTGCCGGACTTTAAGTGGAAGACGCACAAAAATAAAAAACAGCGTCGCAAGTCCAGGCAGAGGCGAGCTGCATTGGACAATACAACAGCCCCAGCGCCTAAACAACAACCAGGTGCTTCCAAGCAGGAGCCGGCGAAGGCAGCCGCTGGAACCCCAGTAGCACGCCGCGCCGGCCGTGCAAGGAAAAGGGCTAGGAACAGGCCTGCAACGACCGCAATCCCGGAATCTCGAGCTTCGGCCAAAAGGAATCGCCCGGACGAGACCATCTCTCCGCGAGGTGAGACCAAGAGGCTGAGACTCGAGCCTACGGGGGATACTCCGAAGATGGCGTATGCAGATGCTTTGAAGGCGGACCTGCTGGTTGCTGTTACCACAGTGACCTCAGGTCACCTCACTCCGCAGCTGTCTGAGGAGGTGCAGAAACAGCTGCAGGCACTGCTGATGCAGGAAGCCATGCAGCCTAGCAATAGCCAATCCTCTGGCCCACTATTCCGGGGAAAGCCGTTGTTATCCAACGGTGCCCTACGGCTATGGTGTGAGGATCAGGCTACGTTGGCATGGCTCAGGCGGTGCACGGCGACTATGACCCTGTCTACAGGGGACAAGGTCACCGTGAAACGCCAGAGTGAACTACAGCGTAGAGTACGCTGTGGCGTACTGTTCCCGGGGATCTGGGAAGATTTCCGCGCCGTAGCGCGAACACTTCGGTACCAGAACCCCTGGGCGCAGATCGACCAGTGGTTACTCCACAAGACGGAGCGACAGGAGACGGATACGTTTGCTGTTGTTAGTGTACCGGAGACGGTCGTGGCGGTCCTTGTAGAGCGCGAACGCCGGCTTGGCTTCTTGCTAGGCTCGGTGTACGTAAAGTTCCAGGGACCGCGTGGCAGGTACGTGGAATACCCACCACCCAGCGACACCGTCTCTCGGGAAAACACGGCACCTGCTGAATCCGAACCTATGGACACTTCCGTGGGGACCAGGGCAAGCACTGTAGGAGTGGAGGTGTTGCCCGGGTCTCAGACGTCGGCGCGGACTGCTCCTGCTTCTGAGGGGGACGAGGAAGAACTTCTTCGTGATCCCTCGGAGGCTGGGGGGGACTGCGCCCGGGGTCTGGAGAAGCTGGCCATAGGTGAGGAGGAGGCGGAGGGAGGATCGGCGGAGGAGGACGACATTAACAGTGTTACCCCCTTCTCCGCTTTGTAATATCCTCCAAGCCAACCTCCACCACAGCGAAACCGCGACGGCTCAGATACGGAAATGGTTGGAGGTCAACGACACGGCCATAGTCCTGATCCAGGAGCCGTGGGTCAGGAATGGCACCGTCTGCGGACTCCGGAACATCGGAGGTAAGCTTATTGCACAAACAGGGCCGGACAATCCCCGAGCCTGTATTTACATGTCTAGAAATATACATGCGCAACCCTTAACGAGTTTCTGTTCTAGAGACCTGTGCGTCATTATAGTGCACGGGGCGCCGGATTCAAGCCTTCAGGAGGTGGTTATTGCATCCGTGTACATGCCGGAGGCTGATGATCCGCCACCCCACGAGCTGACACGGCTAATCGCCTACTGCGAAGAGACCGGGCTCGAAATTATCGTGGCCACTGACGCAAATGCACACCACTCCCTATGGGGGATGAAGACAAGTAACGAAAGAGGTAAGAAACTTGTTGAGTACCTTTTCACAACTGACCTTAATATACTTAATACAGGCTCAGAACCGACATTTGTAAACAGACGTAGCAAGACAATCATTGACTTGACGTTGGCAACCGAAGAGGTTTCGAGTCACATCTCGAACTGGCATGTATCAAAAGATCTATCATGCTCAGACCATAGGTGGATTCGATTCGATATTCAAGTAAAGACAAACGCAGCAACCCCGTGGAGGAACCCCCGCAGAACGGATCGTATCCGGTACGCGGAACAAATGTGCCTAGCCCTGGTGCAGACAGAGGTTCCCAAAACTGGAAGGTGCTGCAGAAATAGAGAGGCAGGTAAGCGTCCTCACAAATACCATGCTGGATTGCTATCATCAGGCGTGTCCCTTGTCCACTCCACCGCCCAGTAGAGGCAAAAAAGCCGACTGGTGGGGACCCGAGCTGGATAGACTCAGGAAAAGGATGAGGCGACAACTCAACAGAGCAATGAACACAGGTACTGACCAGGACTGGGATAATTATAAGTCAACTAAGTCTAGGTACAAAAAGCGTCTCAGGTACAGAAGCAGGTGCTCATGGCGCAACTTCTGTTCCGAAATAGAGAATGGAGCACAGGCTAACAGGGTAAGTAAGGTTCTTTGTAACCAGCCCACGGTTACGTTGGGATCCCTACGCAAGCCAGACGACACCCTCACTAGATCATGGGAGGAAGCGGAATACATCTTAGTACAGACGCACTTCCCCGACTGCGAGATGGTGCAGACAGTCCGCTGGACAGATGAGGAGGTCATCCCATCTGAAGTAGAATGGCACCAAACACTTGATGTAGTTAGCCCACAAAAAGTACGGTGGGCCATTAACAGCTTTAATTCATACAAATCACCTGGCCTGGATGGAATTTTCCCTGCCTTGCTGAAGTGGGGCGGGGAGGAACTCATCCAAATACTCACCACTATTCTGGCCGCCTGTCTTGCTCACAGGTACGTGCCGAAAAGTTGGAGAGAAGTCAAGGTGATCTTTATACCCAAGCCAGGTAAGAGCGATTACTCGGACCCCAAATCCTACAGACCTATCAGCTTGACCTCTTTTCTGTTGAAAACACTGGAGAGGTTGTGCGATAGGAACCTGAGGGAGGGGGTTCTACTAGGCGCCCCCCTGCACCCGCATCAACACGCCTACTGTCAAGGTAAATCTACAGAATCGGCACTTCATGCAGTGGTATGCAAAATTGAAGAAGCGATTTCAAGCAAGTCTATATGTCTAGGCACCTTCATAGACATCGAGGGGGCCTTTGACAAGACCAAATTTACTAGCATAACTGCAGCACTTGAAAGACATGGAGCAAATGCAGTTATGATCCAATGGATAGATAATATGTTAAGCAAAAGAATCGTTAAGCTTAGCACAGGCGGAACACACAAGGCACTGGTGGCCAAAGGATGCCCTCAAGGGGGTGTGCTTTCACCGCTACTGTGGAATTTAGTGGTAAATGATCTAATTGCTACACTGAACAACAATCACTATTATACGGTTGGTTATGCCGACGATCTGGTGATACTGACATGCAGAAACAGTACAAGTACAGTATGCGACGTTACACGCTCTGCGCTGGTCATCGTGGAACGGTGGTGTACTATCAACGAACTAACAGTCAATCCAAAAAAGACGGAAATGGTGATGTTCACTAACAAACGTAACCTGGGCAACTATCGACTGCCCAAATTATTCGGGACAGAACTCCAGTTATCAACACAGGTTAAGTACCTAGGGGTAATTCTTGACCGTAAGTTAAACTGGAGTAATCATTTAAATAGTAAAATAGATAAAGCTACGGTCGCATTTTGGCAATGCCGCAGAATGATAGGTAAAAGATGGGGCCTAGACCCTAAAATCGTTCTATGGCTATACCAGGTAGTAATCCGACCAATGATTAGCTACGGTGCGGTGGTGTGGTGGCCACGGACCGAATTATCCACTGTCATAGCTAAACTACAACGACTCCAGAGATTGGCCTGTATGGCGGCCACGGGATGCATGAGGACAACTCCAACTGCTGCTCTGGAAGCTATTCTTGGCCTGCCGCCACTGCATCTGTTCATAAAACAAGAGGCAGCAGCTACAGCGGTAAGGCTTAAAAACCTGAGTCTCTGGAGACTAGCAAGGGTACCGCACACCGAAATCCTCAGTGAGGTAATAGGTAAGGAGCCGCTCATGGCAGCGGTGACCGACAGGATACCCAAGCAGTTTGTATTTGACAAGAAGTATAAGATACAATTGCAAGAACAACCGGGTGAAGGTCTTAACCCAAGAGAGATGAGTATCTTCACAGATGGATCTAAAACAAGGTCAGGTACTGGTGTGGGTGTATTCTCCGAGGACCTGAACATTCAGATATCTACACCATTAGGAGCTCATAACACGGTCTTCCAGGCAGAAAGTGTGGGCATCTTAATGGCGGCGTATGCAATCGACTCTAGAAAGGTAAAGAACCAACAAATCCGTATACTCTCTGATAGCCGATCAGTCCTACAGGCCCTTCAAAGGTATACTATAACCTCGGGTCTTATATACGAGTGCCATCGAGCCCTGTCACAGGTATGTATCGACAACGATATAACCCTACAGTGGATCAAAGGACACAGCAACTCACGCGGTAATGACGCTGCCGATGAATTGGCAAGGGGGGGTTCGGAGATGATAGTGGAAGGACCTGAGCCCATTCTACCCCTGCCGTTCGCTTGGCTCCGAGACACACTACGACGAAACACCAAGGTAGAACACCAAGAATACTGGTCTAACTTAGGTACATGCAGGCAAGCCAGAGAGGCCCTTCCGACAATCTACCCCGGATTGTCACTAAAGCTGCGGCGTTTGAAGAGGCCTCAGCTCCGGCTTCTAATGGGAGCCATTACTGGACATGCTTTATGGAATAAACACTTATTTACTCTAGGTGTTACTGACAGTCCTCTTTGCAGAGCTTGCATGGAGGCAGACGAAACGGCCGCCCACGTCATCCTTGAATGTCCGGGGGTGGCGGAATACCGGGCACTATACCTCGGCTCTCCGAGGTCGCTCCCAGAGGTCGTCGGCAACGTTAAGGGTCTGCTAGGCTTTCTGGTGATGCTGGGTTGGCAGGAGTAGTGCCAGCAACCCGTCACGCAAAATAGGCGCACATACGACGTCGAGTTGCGGAAAATAGCCCGCGTTTACAATACAATACAATACAACACTAAATAAGCATCTTAATTTTTCTCACTTTTTATAAAATAAAAAAATACTTCTTATTTCTATTTATTACTTACAAAAATCTGGTATAAAGGTAAACCTCCATAAACACAACGTCTGATAAGGAATTCCTGTATGACATGCCTAAACGATTCTATGGACCAAATTTTGAATTCATACCGACGATGTGACGCACAGAAACTAGAATATTATATTTTAATAGTGTGTATCTGCTATAAAATACACTGAAACGAAGCCCTCAGGCTACGTTGAAAACCTGTAAAGCCAGGTCTCAACTAAACGTTGGAACGTTTAAATCTAGTTTACTTCGTACGTGAAATCCAACAAAAAGGAACACAGATCCCTACGTAGCCTACACAGGCTATTGGATTTTACACTCAAATGCATATTTTAGCACTTCGAATGGTAGCATAGCATTTTATTTATAAAGCCTTCTCAAATTTCGTGTCCTACACGTATAAGAATAAAACTGCCATTACATTATGTAACTATATTGCTTAAAATTATATATAGTAATAGCCTTTTATTTTTGTTAAGGCGGGAAAAAATGTTCCTAACCGCACACCCTATCGTTCGGGGCAACGACCAGGGTAGTGTGGGGCCTGCACCCACTAAAGAAACCCGCCGCGTGCCGTCTCTCCGCCTTTATTGGCGGGCCACTGGAACTATGTTACATTCCTTCGGTGGTCCGCCGGCAGCTTACCCTTTCGGGTACCCTCTACTGAGCGACGCATCCACACACGGAGCGTCGCACCTTCACGGGAGCCTTGCGGGTGGCGGACGTTCCCCGGTCCATTCACCCGCAGCCTCAGCTAGGGCGGCATGAGGCGCAAGTACCTGCGTCTGCGCCGCCCCGGTTGCTGGTGGCGGTTAGAGTCAGCGGAAGAATCCTCCTCCCTGGCCCTCTCCGCCGCTTCCTTCGGCGAGATGACCTCCTCGCAGAAGGCAGCGACCGCGGCACAATTCCTGTCGCTGCCAAGCATCGCTCTGACGACGCTCGGCAGCGAGAGGTTCCCCCCTATTGCCGCGACGAGTTCACGGCGCTGCTCGGCCCAAGCCGGGCACGACTCGAGCGTGTGCTGCGCCGTGTCCTCATCGCAGCCGCAATGGTGGCAGCTTGGAGTCGCTTCCCTCCTTGCGACAATGTGCAGATATCTGCCGAAGCAACCGTGCCCCGACAGTACCTGCACCAGTCGGAAGGTAAGGACACCGTGCCGTCGCCCTACCCACTCTTCCAGCACTGGCTGGAGCGCCCCTACGGTCCGAAGACCGGCCCGGGGCGCCTCCAACCGCGCCCCCCAGCTGGCCGTGGCAGCTCGGAGGGTGTCGCCCTGCCCTCCGGCCACCACGCTGGGCGAGGGACGTCCACCCCCCTCCCGCTCTTGCGACGCCCGCCGATACACCTCGGCGAGCACCTCCGCCTCCAAGTCCCAAAGAGGGATTCCGGCCAACGCGCAGGCTGCCTCCGTCGATACCGTGCGGTATCCACGTATGACCCTGGACGCAACGACTCTCTGTGGCCTCCACAGAAGAGCCCTATTCATTGCATCCATGGACCCCGCCCACACGGGTGCGCCGTACAGCGCCATCGACCGGACCATCCCCGCGTAAAGCCATCGGCACGCATTGTTGGGTCCGCCCATATTCGGCATGAGCCGTGCAAGGGCGGAAGCCGCACCGAAGCCTCGGGGACAGTTGACGGAAGTGCTCGCGAAAGCGCCACCGCACGTCCAGCACCAGGCCCAGATACTTAATCTGGGCCTGCACCCCAATTTGGACCCCGTCCACAGTGATCGAGGCGCCAGCAGGTGGCCGACGTTGAGGCCCATGGAAAAGCAGGGGCTCCGACTTGTCCAGGGCCACCCTTAGCCCCAGCGCCCCGATCCTCCTGACCACCTCCGAGGTCCCTAAGATGGCCAGGAACGCCGCTTCCTCGAAGTTTCCACCCTGGGCCATGACCAGCGTGTCATCTGCATAGCAGATGACCGCAAGCCCGGGGGAAAGCCGACAGCGTAGCACCCAGTCGTAACCGATGTCCCACAGGAGCGGCCCTAGAACCAAACCCTGTGGGACACCGCACGACATGGGTCTCCTTACAACGTCCCCTATGCAGCTCTCATAGAGAACGCTGCCGCCCTCAAGATAGTCTGCCACTAGCCGCCTCAGGTATGCAGTCACCCCGTAATATCGGAGCGCCTCCCTGATGCAGCTGAATTTGAGACTGTTGAATGCGTTGGCGATGTCAAGTGACACCGCCAGCGACGACCGCCGCGGCCGCGGCCCTCAGGTGCATAATCGCTCCGACTGTCGAACGACCAGCTCGAAAACCAAACTGGGCGTCCGACAAGTTGGGTCCGACGTCGCGCAGGTGCTGGACGATGCGGGCAGTGAGGATTCTCTCCAAGAGCTTACCCGCCTCGTCCAGCAGCACGATGGGCCTGAAGGCCCCGACCGAATCCGGCGTTCGCCCCGGCTTCGGCAGGAGTACCAGCCTCCCCTCCTTCCAGCAGTCAGGAAACCGTCCGGACGCCAGGCACGCATCGAACAGTCCCCTGAGGCGGGGCTCCAGGTGAGCCAGAGCCAGGGCCAGCACCCGGGCGGATATGCCGTCCGGGCCGGGGGCGGTGTTCTTGGAACGAATCCGCGAAACAGCCGCCCTCATTTCCGACGCGGTGACGGGCGGTACACTGAGGTCGGCCTCCCGATCACTACCTGGCTGTGCCATGAACGAGGACGTGTGCTCCACCCGTCGTGATATAGTAATAGCCTGGTGGTAAGACCAAGGACTGCAAAGACAATGGTGTCGAGTTTGATCCCCAGGGTTATACCATGGGGAGGAAAAACGAACAAACTCAAATTAATGATGAGCCTGAAATAAAATTTGTGCTAAATAAATTTCACATGTATTTAATGAGAAAATATGTATGTAAATATGGCCACTATAAACTAAATTAAAATATGGCCACTATAAAATAAAGGTTCTTAAGGAAATACTGTAATATAAAAAATATATATTCTGCTACACTTCTAAAACGAGGCAGACAAAAAGAAAACACACACGGCAGAAGTGAAACTTCTGAAAAGTAGCTACAAGAGATTGAGATGGATATATAGAGTATTAGGATATATGAAAGGGTTATTCTTAAACACAAAGTGTGAAAATGTGAATGTGGTAATGGTTTAATGCATGTAAATGCATTCCAATAGATGGCGTTGGTCGTAAAGACAAATTTAATAAGGAGATTGGGATGGTCGAAAGATCTGTACGATAGCTCAGTGGCTTAGAGCACTTCCCCGGATTGAAAAAGACGCGGGTTCGATTCCCGCTCGTACAAAAAATCTCTTTTTCCTTATTCTCAAATAATTTGTACTTTACAAAGTGGCGGAGCATGTCAAATGCCAAAAAATATAGACCAAAAATGTGAATGTGTTTTGTCCGTGTGGTGACGGACTAAGAATTCAAGTGTCACCACCCCATTCTTTTCCATGGGTGTCGTATGAGGCGACTAAGGGAAGTAAGCAATTATCATCCATTGCATGACTGGTGGTAGGGCTGGGTACCAAGTGGAAGTACTCACTTAGTATCGGGCCCGAGTGGGACTGCTTATCTCGATAACACATTCATACTTAATGACTGTCGTGACGCCTGCGTCATCTGTCGGACGTATTTTCATACATTATACTGACAAGGTAAACTTAATTTTACAATTAAGATTTTTACCTAATAATAACGCGAAATATTAAGATATTTTTATATATATTTTTATCATTTGACATGCTTAGCCATATATCAATGTATTAAATCCCAAATTTATTTATTTTAGGAATGGTAGGATATAATTCTGGGGGTAAGAAGAAGCCTTACGTTAACCACATATATTTTTAAGGTATTTATAGGCAAAATATGTAATCCAGAGGTAATGAGCTTGCTAAGTTTGTGTGTACCAGATAGGTGTGTGGCGACGCCGTTCTGGCCATTTTAACTGGAATATTAGCAACGCTTTGTTAATACTGCCTACCCTTATTGCTCTAGTATGGGAGACTGTGACTAATACAAATTATTGACATTGTTTGTTACTTGAATTAAAATTCAGGTAACAAACAATATCAATTTGTAGAACAGTAATTTATTTATTGTCGAAAAGACCAAACTTTTTAAATTTACAACTCACTTTAAAGTTCATATTTCCAAATACTTAGTTACCATTGGTTCTCACCTGACAGAGGTATCGTTTACACAAACCCCAGGATGACATGAATGATTAATTAGCAAACACATTTACTAAGGATTACCTGCAAAGTAACTCGCATCAATCATCAACTGATGTTTCCGAGTTTGTTTGTGTTGTTTCGTAGTAGAGGTTGATGTTTTCGCGGACAGTCAACAATGTTTTTGAGATTACATTTGGTCATTATCATATAACAGCGAAATTATTAAACGGAATGGTGATAAAAAAACATACTTATTACGTATTATTATTTAGTTTTTTTATTACACAAGAAGAATTTTGGAATATAAACATAGCATCACGCTTGTATTCCCTGAAGGGATAGGCAAAGGTGTATTACATACCCACGATTCGCCAGCTATGTATAAGTCCAACGTAATAAGGGGCTAGCCTATTGCCGCCTACTGGGTACTTTTCCAAACGCTGGGCTGCTACTGAGAATTTTTCTTTTTACGAAAAATCTCAATAACACTGCCTGACCCGGGGATCAACACACAACCCGGGGAGACCACCGAGATCATGAGATCAGCAGTCGCTCACACTACTTTAACTGCACCATAGAGGCAGAATATACCTAATATTCTATAGTTTATGTTTCTTGCTCCAAATATATAAAAAAATATTATATGTTTCTTCTTTCCCGAAATAAACAATGATGGCACAAAGTAAGTAAGAAAATAAAATGAACACAATTTACTCTAGGATTCCACTTCCCACGGAGACAAAAATCTACGCAGCGGATGTCCGTTTTATGACAAATCCGTTGTCTCTGCTAAACTCTTTGCTAAACAAGCGTTAGTTTAAGTTTTTACGTAGGATTTCGTAGAATACACCTTAGTATAGAATTGATCACTTAATAATGTGGGCGACTATTTCATGAAACTTTTTTTTTCTCGGGATAAAATGTACCCACCGCACACCCCGTTGTTCTGGGCCTAACCAACAAAACGTAACCATTTCATGAACAACATAAAGTGACCAATTCTAAGATAGACGGTTCCTGTGGAAGCAACAATTTTGAATAGATTATTAACGTATATTACGCTGACGTAGTTTCACGGCGGCTAATATCTCTGGTTTCCGATATTAGTACTTTAAATAGTAAGCGATGTTTTTTTCTTAAAAGTCGCGTTTTTTAGGAAAAATACCTTAAGAGATAAACATAAAAAGCAAAACAGTTTCCTAGACACGCTAAATTATGTATTTAGGTATATATATACAAGAATTACTCGTTCTAAGTTATAAGATTATAAGTATTGGACTATTAGTTAGGCCATTCACTAATTTCTATTTTACATTTTTGCACTACATGTTCAAGTCTTAACAATATGATATTTTGATCTGTATTTTTAGCACTGGACATGCTCAGCTACTTTAAAGTACAAATTATTATTTGTAAATCAGAAAAAAAACTTTAGTGCGAGCGGGTGTCGAACTTGCATCCCTTCCAAACCGGGGAAATGCTCTAATCCACTAAGCTACCGCACCACCTTTCGGCCATACCCAATCTCCACATTACATTTGTTTTAACGACCAACGCCATCTATTGGGACGCATTTACATGCATTAATCCAATATAGTAAGTTTATAATTAAATTATATGCCGTGTGGGGCCGGCTTTAGAATTGTCCCACCCCTCTCCACCCATGGGAGTCGTAAGAGCCGACTGAGGGAATACCGGGGGAGTGGGCAGCAGCACTCCCTCGAGTATTAACAACATCCACTACGATCGCCAACCCGCCTGCCAAGCGTGGCGATTACGGCACTATATGGGGGATCCATATGAGCGAAACACATTATGTGGCGTTCTCTTGGGGAGGCCTATGTCCAGCAGTGGACTCCGATAGGCTGATGGATGGATGGATGATAATTAAGTTATTAATATGATATTTATGTTTAAGCTCTTACTCGGTTACATATAAAACAAAGTTTTCAAAATTTAATTGATATAAAAAGACCCCCACTCGCAGTTATTATTATATGCGCCCGGGTAGCGTTGCTTAAATGTCGGGTTGAGAGCCCTCTGCGCTCACCAATTGTCCGGGTAAGGTTGTTATAGCCATCTGAGGCTAACAACCAACGTCACACACAAAAAAAAAGTTTTTTTTTTTATTGCATTTAGTGTCAGACGAGCCACGGTCCATCTGATGGTAAATGGTAACCGTCGCCCATGGACTCGACTATACCGAGAGTATTTTCAAGCCGCTGCTCACCAATTCATTTCACAGGTGAAATGAAATATAAACGGCTATCTCCTGCTACAGCCAAAACGCAACAATGTGCTTCATGGCCGGTCACACGGGAGATGGTGAGTATTCCACTTGGTACCCAGCCCTACCACCAGTCGTGCAATGGATGATAATTGCTTACTTCCCTTAGTCACCTCATACGACACCCGTGGGAAAGAATGGGGTGGTGACACTTGTATTCTTAATCAGCCACCACACGGACGTTATATTTTTCCATTTCAAAAAATTTGTTCAAACAATGTTAAAACACATTTCACTTATATCAAAACGTAACATTTTCCACCAATAATCTCCATCAATGTGAATTTTATTACCCTAACTTCAGTGTTGGGACATGTACTGTAATATCGGGGGGATTCCGCGGGCTTTAGTACGGAAACTCTTGTAATTTTGTTCTTATTTGTTTTTAGTATATCACTCGAATTTATTTTGTGTGTTTTGTTATAACAGAGAGAATAAAGAGTCTGAAACAAATCTGATGTGAGCGGAAAATACAGAAATGGCGTTTGAAATTACTATGTACTTGTAAAGATGTAATTTTTATATGTAGGTAAGTACATTTCATGCACATGCATCATTTACTTAATTTGTCTTCTATTATTAAAACTGCAAAACTTGTTCATACGAAACATTATAATGTATGCTAATTTTGCATTCTAAAAAAAATACTTAATCTACTTGCATATAAATAATATGATAGAGATCTGGCGTTGGGCGCGCATAACGAAAAATTTACTGAATAGATGTCAATTAATTTTTTTAAGTTGTAATTATTACGTACTGGGCCCTTATCTAAAAAAAAATATAGCGTCATCTTCATTTTTAAAGTAATTAAAGTTTGATAAAATGATTTTTAAACACATAATAAGTAATCTAGAAGATGTCACGGGTATCACCTAGTACATTAAACAAAAATAATAATACTACTAATCATAACTATCACAAAGCTGTAACCGAGCTATGTATGTACATTTCAGATATTTGAGAAAAAATTACTATGTGGGACAGACAAAAATATTATTTTTTATATATTATCTTCCTGATTGTACAATAAAAAAATATCAAATGGTTTTTTATGTAACTTTTTAATCGATAGCTATTGTTTAAATTTAAAAAATGGTATACGTGTTATCTCCCTCTCTATAGGCCATAATAAACTTAAGAGAAAAAATATAAGTAAACACTTCAAAATTACAACTAAGCTAAGCATGTTTGACACATATAAAAGTTGAAGATATAAGGAGAAAATCTATTGCTGGGTAATAAGCCTATATATTTATTATCCTAATAACAGTGTATCTACAATCATCTGCCAAAACACATATTGAAAGAAGGGTCACTTATGTTTTTTCGTAATAAATTAGAAGATCTGTTGATAAAATATTTGAACTACAGTGTTACCCTATATCTGATAGATAAACTTTATTTATTTTTTTTTTGTTAAGGCGGGAAAAAATGATCCTTACCGCACACCCCTTCGTTCGAGGCAACGAACAGGGTAGTGTGGGGCCTTCACCCACTAAAGAAACCCGCCGTGTGCCATCTCTCCGCCTTTATTGGCGGGCCACCGGAACCATATTACATTCCTTCAGTGGTACGACTTATGATACTTAAGTATTTTTGAGTAAAGAAATGTTATGAAAATATCATTGTCATTTATGTTTGCCTCGGTGGTGTAGCGGTTGTATATGCGACTGCTAATCATGAGGTCTCGGGTTCGATCCCCGGGTCGGGCAAATGTTATTGAGCATTTTCCTAAAAAGAAAAATTCTCAGTCGCAGCCCGGAGTTTGGAAATGTGCCCGGAAGACGTCAATAGGCTCGCCCCCTATTACGTGGGACTTAAACATAGCTGGCGAATCGTGGATGTGTAATACACCTCTGCCTACCCCTTGGGGGTATACAGGCGTGATGCTATGTTTTTTGTTTTTTTGTTTGTTTTATATTTTATAACTAGCCCGTGCCTGCTAGATTCTAGGATATATCTCAGATTCTATAGTAACGAGATGACACATAACAACTTTTAAGTCTGATTAGTGCTGGTCAACAAAAAACGTTTCATCAAAATGCGTTTAGTAGTTTTTGCGTAACCCATGGATTAACATACAAAAATATATAAATAGATTTTGTACTCTGAGACGCTTACCACAGTAAATAAATAAATAAATATTCACGGACATTTTCACACAACGTCCTCTGGTACCAAACTAAGCTTAACGCTTGTGCTATGGGTACCAAATTACGGATATAATACATATACTACTTTTTTTTGTAAATACATACATATAATAGATAGAAAACACCCATACGCAGTACAAATATCTGTGTTCATCACACAAATAATTGTCCTGATAGAGAATCGAACCCACGACCTCGTGCACGGAAGTCGGTTACACTACCGACTACGCCACGAAGCCCGTCTATTGCACAGACAGTGTGGCGAGTGTTCGGATTTGTACTACGTTATGAACGCATCTATCCACATGATACGCTCTTAATACTGGATGTATCTCAAATATCTTAAATGCAAAAACATATCTCGGTTACAGTTTTATAATACTAGATACTAGCGCTTTACGCACGGCCTCCCTCGCATCATAGTATGTAAAATCCAAAAGGATCAAAAAGCATTTACGTAAAATCTTTTCTTAGTGCTCTCTTACAGTATCAAAGTAACCCACATGTAAATTTTCGCGATCCTAGCCCCAGGACTTTAGGATGTACGTTGATACGTAAGTTAGTTAGCTATTCTTTTGGAAATAAAGATGAATTTTGACGGGCCTCGTGACGTAGTCGGTACTGTAACAGACTTCCATGCATGAGGTCGTGGGTTTGATCTCACTCAGGACTATTATTTGTGTGATGAACACAGATATTTGTACTGCCTCTGGGTGTTTTCTATCTATAATATGTATGTGTTTACAAAAAAAAAGTAATATATGTATTATATCCGGAATCTGGTACCCATAGCACAAGAGTTAAGCTTAGTTTGGGACCAGAGGACGTTGTGTGAAAATGTCCGTGAATATTTATTTATTTATTATTATTCTTATAAATGTGAATGTTTGTTACTAAATAACGTAAAATTTCACACATTAAACTTAACATACATACAGTTTTTTACCTAGATTAACACGCAGAATACTTATCGAAAAACGAAATACACCGCAAATCCTTTTTGAAATTTTAAAATTGTAGTTGCAATTAATAGTTTTTTTTACAAAAATTCTACTCGTATATAATATTTAAGGGACGTTGGCCAATATGCGACCTTAAATTGTCATGTTCTTTAAAAATATTTCAAATAATATAATAAATAGTCTCAAAAATATTTTTATAATCAAGTATTACTCCAAAATAACCTATTCTGTTCATCTACCTCATTCCGAAATTTTACACAAATTATCGTAGAAGAAAAATACGTAAATCTATATAAACTATATATTTCAAGTTTTTCTATCAATGAGTTACTTGTACAAGAATATATTATAAAATATCTTAGAATATAGAATTAAAGCTCTTGTGTCATAACATTCAATAGCTTAATAAAGTCGTGGTCCTATTGTTCAATGCATAAAAAATTCAATCAACCAATAAAACAGCTAAAAGTTGTATAACAATATACGGCATATAATATAATATATAAACATGTTTATATACCTTATAATATATGATATCAACAAAAACCCAATAATTACTCACCTCAACAAAAACCAAGTATCAATCAATCAATCAATCGCACAGCACTATCACTCAATCACAATTTTCCACAGATCATTCGAACAGTTCCTCAATACGTAGCGGAGTAATCGCGGCGCGGCGTAGTGGTAATCTCGACCAACGCGGTAATACTGAGCTCGTAGCACTCGTAGATGTTGTTACGAGCTACGGCGCGCGCATCCTTCTACGAAAACGCTAATTCAAACACATTTATCAAGCTAATTCTGCAAATTGGAGTAAATAATGACGTTACAGGCTGTTCCTTCCCCAGTAACTGTTTGTTGAGCCTCTCAATAGCGTTTATAATAACGCCTTCAGAGTTAATAAATTGGTTTAAAGTTGATTTGCGGGGGTGCTTCAGTGATTTATTTTAGCCGAGACTTGGGTTCGTTCGGATTGCGTCAGTTGGTACTCCAGGAGATCAAGGTTGAAGTCGTATTTGATTACATAATAGATACGGTAGATCGTTCTTCTCAATTTTGGAGTTTATTCTGCAACACTTTTATGCAACCACTAGCTGATGCCAGCGGCATTGGACACGTTTTTCAAACAAAAAAAAACTAGACGTCGCGGGACGTCTAACAGATGTGAAAATATCAAAACTATTTTGTAGAAATAAAATTATCATAACTTGACAAAGTACTCCTTAAGACGAATCAAACGAGTATAAACTCGATGGGTTTGGGTCGTTTCATTACAGAGTTACTATGGCCACCTTCCAGCTTCATCATCAGATCTTGGATACCATCTAAAAACAAAGTAATCGTCAAGACGAATCAAAATGATTCCAAACTCGATGTGGTTGCGTCATTTCATTACAGAGTTACTGTAGCCACCTTCCAGCTCCAACATCAGACACTGGATATCATCTATCCTGGATAACGGCTCCCCTCAGCTTTGACCAGATCGTCGGTCCACCTGGCTTTTAATGCTAATGACATTCATTTGTTTTCGTTAATGTAGCACTAAATAATACATGCGAATCAAAAATGTAATCCTGTAGCGACATAATAAAATTATGAATATAATATATAATTATATTTATAGAAATATATGAATTTTAACCTTAGTTTAGTTGGTTTAACCACGCAATTTCAGGCTCAAATCCTAAGCCGCGTGATTAATGTTCAGAATCTGGAACGTAGACGGCACTAGAATTGCCTTTATTAGGTAGGATTAAATAACACACACGTAACGTGCCTGCATTCCATCTCCGCTTGTACCTTGTGGGTGTAAATGACATAAAAAATATCGGGCATTCGTTACGTCTTCCCCTGTAACTACTTGACCAATTATTTAGATATTTTTATATATATTTTTAGCATTTGACATGCTTAGCACTATACATTAAACACAAAGTGAAAAATGTGAAATCGAAAATATTGTCAGGATAGCTGAATTGGTAAAGCATCTGGACGGTATCCAGAAGATGCAGGTTCAAATCCTGCTCCTGACTGTTATTTTCGATTTCACATTTTTCACTTTGTGTTTAATACTTGACCAATCTTCATCTATACTATTATTACATTTAAGATATTTGAGAAATAAATACTGTATTAGGATATATAGGCGCGTCTGGACACAAAACTTTTTTTTTTAGATTTGTTGTCTGTTTGCCACTTTGTTTTGATGCAACTTTTTTATTTGATAGCTCTTGATTAGTCCAGTTTAAGTAAAAACTGGTACCTATACATTTTATCCCGCTACTATATCGGGAACCTGAGATATAACCTAAAATCTAGCTTATTGCTGCGGTGGAGCCGCGGGCAAAGGCTAGTGAAATTATAAAGACCTATAGACCGCAAATGGATAAAAGTAGAGTTATTATCTTTGAAAAATAAACAATTCTTGTAGAATGTTGATTTTCTAAAGAGGTCACTAGCATGCAGTAGACTACCGTATTTTAATAGCAAATTAGGATTGACCCAATTCTGATATTTATGCCGATGAAGTTTATTTTAGCTTGTAGTTTGATCCGAAAATACCAACCAATATTCTGTCTTTGTGAAGTATCTCGTTGTATTTCGGTTGATGGGTTAGATAGCCGTTTAGATTATATCTGAGTCTTTGAGTATGGTTACTATTTACTATTATTATACGTGTAGGAGCCATAGAAACTTCCACCAATGTCAAAATATTAAATAAATCACGGACATTTCACACGTCCTCTGGTTCCAAACTAAGCTTAACGCTTGTGCTATGGGTACCAGAGTACGGATACAATACATATATTACTTTATTTTTGTAAATACATACATATAATAGATAGAAAACACCCAGACGCAGTACAAATATCTGTGTTCATCACACAAATAATTGTCCTGATTGGGAATCGAACCCACGATCTCTTGCACGGAAGTTGGTTACACTACCAACTAGTGTACAATACGTAGTGTAACCGACACTACCGACTACGCCACGAGGCCCGTCAATATTAGAGAAGTATTACACATGACCGAAAAACTATAGTAAACTTAGTACAGTTATAATAAATCAATGAATTCTAACATGACCCAGTTTAATTTTCAAATATTACGGTAAGGCTTTATCTCATAAATTCAGATCTTCTAAAGAGTAATAAATTAATATAAATCGCTGAATACTCGGGGTAAAAGATTAGTTGTTTCCCTATTCGTTAGTTTTAAGTTTCCGTAGTTTATGCCGTAATTAGTCTATATACTTGTACTCGTAAGTAGTCTTATACCATAATAAATAAATAAATTTATAGTATATAAGCATGCAGTGATAGTCTAGTGGTAAAAATAAGGCAATAGTTTGACTTTAAATACAGTAGTATCAAGTTCTATGCCTAGTTGGAGGTTCAGATCTCGTCTATGAGTTCTTAAACGTTTTAGTAAATATAAATTTTTCGTAGATATATAACTATGTAATTATTTACTAATTATCCCTACTTGGTAAAGGAAAATATCCTGAGGAAATCTTTTTATTTTTTGGCGGGAAAAAATGCTCCTAACCGCACACCCCGTCGTTCAGCAACGAACGAGGTTGCTGAACGACGGGGTGTTCGGTTAGGCGGGTTGATTTAATGGGTGAGAGCCCCACGGCTCTCACCCATTAAATCAACCCGCAGTGTACCGCCTTTATTGGCGGGCCACTGGAACTATGTTAAATTACTTCAGTGGTCCGCCGGCGGCTTATCCTTTCGGGTACCCTCTAATTAGCGACGCATCCAGGAAATCTACATACCTGAGAGATCTTCTTAATATCCTATGAAGTGTGCAAACTTGCACTAGGCCAGCTTAATGGAATAGGCCCAAAATGTCTCTCGCTCTGAGAGCATGCCTAAACACGGAACAGTAACGAATCGAGAAAAACAGTACTTCTTAGTAACAATGCCATGTGGGGTATAGTAGCCGTATAGGTACTTTTTTTTATCGGTTAGGATCAAATACATGAAGACAGTAGACTATATAATAGATCTTTGTGTATCCTGTATTTCTTCCTACCTACTCTGGTACAAAGTTTCGGTCCTTAAAGTTCAATATATTAAAAAAATAATGTTGTGAATTTGACAATTTGAAACGCTCAGCTGTTTTACTAGACCATTTTTTTGTTAAAGTGAAAAAAGTGAGATTATCCGCGAACAAAATTCGAACTTGAATGCTTTCGCAATCCGGGAGAATAGTCTTTAATAAATTGAGAGTTGCAAGTAGACCTCTACGAAAGCTTGGCGATCTAAAACATTTCTCCGGATTCGGAAGGACGCAAATTCAAATCTTGCTCTCAAATAATCTCTCTTTATCCATTTTCACAACAAAATATTTTATCTCTCTTATAAATCCATCCATCAGCCTTTCGAAGTCCTCTGCTGGACATAGGCCTCCCCAAGAGAACGCCACAACATGTGTTTCGCTCTTATGAGGGATAGTGTCGTAATCGCCACGCTTGGCAGGCGGGTTAGCGATCGCAGTGAATGCTGTTAATACTCGAGGGAGTGCTGCTGCCCACTCCCCCGATATTCCCTCAGTCGGCTCTTACGACTCCCGTGGGTGGAGAGGGGTGGGACAATTCTAAAGCCGGCCCCACACGACAAATATAAATAAATATATCCAATTATCAATAAATTTATCTAAGAAAAATAATTCCTTTATTAATTTTATTTACCTCTGGGTATATCTATAAGTTACCTCTACAGTTTTACAAAGATTGCTCCCAATTCATCGGTAATTTTACTAAGGGGAGCGATTGTCATAACTTCTTCGTTCACCCTAGAGACAGAAGGGAGGATTGGGTACTATCAATTGCTGCCACGAAATAGCGGTACATTGCTTTATTCACTCTTTAGAAGAATCTGTATTTAGGAAACGAAATCAAACGTAAATCTAATAATATTATTATTTTTGACATCAGATTTTTCATTTCACCTCTCTAAATCACCTCATTTTAAAACTTTGTGGAGATCTTTTGACGTTCGTCCAGCAACCATGCCTAAATGCTTTAACAAAATGGTAATACGCTAATGCGATAATGATATTAACAAATTAATTTATTTTGTAGAAAACTAATTACATTTAATTTAAAATCGAATTTAATTATTAACGTGTTTTCACTTTACGTTTTAATTAAATGGAATTCCAATTTATTTAAACATTCTTTTGAATTATTAATAATGCAACATTGTGAATTTTATTATGGCCGGGAAGGCGGTTACGGTTATATTTTTGTACTAATCAAATAAACAAACGCAGCGATGACCAATTAAATCCTAGTGATAAGGTAATTAATAGTGTAATAGTAGTTATTTATTTATTTTTTACCTTGCATATTGTAGCACAGTCATCTCTGTATTTTTTTTTCTTGTTGGTAAGGGATAAATAGGATTTTGGGTACTCTTTTGTAATTAATCTGATGTCCCTTAATACTTATACATACTATGTTGTCTTGACTAAAGTTTGACTTTCAATCAAACAAATTCATAGTTTATCATTTTTAGTTCGTAACTTTCTATGAGTGGAATCATCCCAATACGATTTATTTGTATGTTTTTTACCAAGAAATAGATTTACACCTTCAATTTATAAATGTAAACATAATGTACTTATCAGTCTCAATCAACCATAATAATAATAAATATAATACACAGATTACTTAGAGATGATAATAATTATGGTTTTGTCAAGTTGACGTTCCTGTGACATTGAAATTTCATTTTGAAGGTAAGTTGTAGCGTTCGGAAACGATATGTGTGTATTTTATTGCACAATATAGAGAGTGATTCCGTTCACAGTTGTTTCACGAATCATCGTTTTGTAGTGTTTTTCTGGTTTTCTTCTGTGTTAATTAGTATTTCGTGTCTATATGTCTCTCTGTGTGTGTGTCGGTTGGCGGGTGGTGCAGAATAGGAAAACTGTACAAAACTATTGGGTTGATTTTATTTCAAATGTATTTAATTATACTATTTGTTTTTATTTTTTATATATATGTAGGTATATGTTTATATAATATTTATGTCATCCAACGATGATAGTAGTTTTTATTCTGCTAATAGCTCTTTTGATTCATCTTCAAATGATAGTTTTTGTTCTGTGAGTAACACGTTAGGTGAAACTTTAAGCGCATTTTTCAAACATTCCAGTAAATTATTAAACGTGTGTCATATCAATGCACAAAGTCTGCCTAGACACTATAATGAATTACTGGAGGCTTTCGCAGATGGCGATGTTCATGCCATCCTGATTTCTGAGAGCTGGCTCAAACCTCACCTTCTCTCAACTTCCTATTCTCTCCCTGGGTTTGTATTGATCCGGAACGACCGTGTTGATAGGCGGGGGGGAGGAGTTGCCATTTATCTTCGTAATAATTTAATTTTAAAAATTATTGCCCCATCTCCTTCTCACTACCACGCTTCTGTTGAATATCTTTTTATAGAGGATTGGGTCAGAGGAGCTAAAATGGCTCTTGGAGTAGTGTATTGTCCTCCTTCCACTGATTACTTCACTGAATTCGAATCAGTCTTAGAACCTTTAGGTTTGACTATGCTCTTCACATCATCATGGGAGACTTTAACACCGACCTCTTATCCCAATCCTCTCGATCATTGAAATTACTCAATATTATTGATTCTGCCAGCCTTCACGTCTTGCCCCTTTTACCCACTCACCACAACCTCAATGGGCAGGACACAGGGCTTGATTTAATCCTCACCTCTGCTCCTTATTTAGTATCTTCCCATGGCCAACATCCTGTACCAGGCTTCTCCCATCATGACCTGATTTTCCCGTCCTACGTCCTAAAACCTCCTCAATCTCACCCTAAAGTTATGCACTTGCATTGCTTTAAACGGATGGATCCTGCGAAGCTCCAAATGGACGCAGCAACTATTGATTGGCAGCATCTGATGGCCGCAACCACTATAGATGAAAAAGTAAACCTTTTTAATGATGCAGTTATAAGACTCTACGATGTGCATGCTCCCATCAAAATTGTCAAGTTGAGACGACCACCAGCACCATGGATGACGGTCAAGATTTGGGTAGTGATGAGGCGTAGTAACCGGGCTTTACTCAAGTTCAAAAGGGATCGCTGTGAAAACAATTGGATCAATTATAAGCAGATAAGGAATCACTGTAACCAGGTGATACGAAAGCTAAACGCCGACATATCCTTGATAATATTTCTTCTGATTCTCCTGCTGGCGTTTGGAACTTTCTCAGGGGTCTTGGTATTGGCAGACAACGTTATCCAGACTTTCCTAAAGCTATTAGTTTAGATGAAATTATAATTTTTTTCTGGACAGGCACTGCTTAAATTTACAGGGGACATAAGGGCTGCAATAGAGGACACTAAGATTGTTTTATTAGTATTAGTTGACTTTTCGAATGCTTTCAATGCAGTCAACCACGACATCCTTCTTTCTATCCTCTCTTATGTTTCGATTTCACCTGAGGCTCTGGAATGGTTCTCTTCCTATCTTCGAGGCCGCCAACAGTCCGTTTGCAACGATGATACTCTATCAAAGTGGCGTGAGCTCGACTCTGGTGTTCCTCAAGGCGGCATTCTTTCTCCAGTTCTGTTTTCTTTATTTATTAATCTCGTTACTCAATACCTTTAGTGTACGTATCACCTTTATGCTGATGATTTGCAGCTCTACACTCAGGCAAGTGTTGATGATCTATCAACAGCAATTGCTTTAATGAACCGGAACCTGGCCTCTCTAAAACGATGTTCTGACCAATTTGGTATTGCTGTGAATCCATCGAAATGCCAATCCATCCTAATCGGTAGTTCACGCCTAATAAACAGGATTGACAGGGCATCAATTCCACCTGTGAGTTATAATGGCAGTCCATCCATCCATCCATCCATCAGCCTTTCATCGTCCACTGCTGGACATAGGCCTCCCCAAAATGGGGGTTTTACCATAATCGCCACGCTTGGCAGGCGGGTTGGCGATCGCAGTGGATGTTTTTAGTACACAGGGGAACGCTGCTGCCCGGTCCCCCGGTAATCCCTTAGTCGGCTTTTACGACTCCCATAGGAAGAGACGGGGTGGAGCTATTCTTGGTGCCGGCCCCACACGGCAAAATAATGGCAGTACAATTCCATTATCTTCCAGCGCGAAAGACCTAGGTCTATATATTGACACAATATTTCGTTGGAGACCCCAAGTTTCAAATGTTAGTAGAAAAGTTACCGGCATCCTACGGACTCTTTATCGGCTCAAGAACTTTCTCCCATCCAAAACAAAGAAAATGCTTGTGCAAGCTTTAATTTTTCCTATTTTCGACTATCGTGATGTGTGCTATCTCGACCTGAATGCAGACTTGCTCAATAAACTAGATCGGCTTCTCAATAATTGCATTCGGTTCGTTTATAACCTTCGTAAATATGACCATGTCTCTAACTATCGCTCTGAGCTAAAATGGCTACGTATTCGGCAGCGTCGAAGTTTGCATGCGTTAACAACGCATTACACGTTGTTAAACTCACCGAACGCACCCGGCTGTCCACTAATTTTGATTTTGTTTGTTCCAAACAATAAAAATCTTCGATCCTCACACAATCTTCTCCTACAATGCGCTTCGCATACTTCGCACCTTGTACATTCTTCATTCTTTATACAATCTATTCTTCTTTGGAACGCTCTCCCTCTCGAAATCAGGTTGTCAGGAAGTCGTAACATATTTAAGTCGAACCACACATTACGGATATAATACATATATTACTTTTTTTTGTAAATACATACATCTAATAGATAGAAAACACCCACGTGCAGTACAAATATCTGTGTTCATCACACAAATAATTGTCCTGAGTGGGAATCGAACCCACGTCCTCGTGAACGAAAGTCGGTTACACTACCGACTATACCACGAGGCCCGTCAGGAGAATACATACCTCTAATTATTACTATAAAAAAATAGCTATACCATAGGAACCATCCATTTTTCCGGGTAGCCTATATCCTTTTCTGCTTATATATGTATGCAAAATTTCATGATCATAGCAAAGTGATGTGATTGAATCAGTGAAATTGGTGACAGTGACGTAAGATTTACGTCGATCGACGTAGAGAACCCGTTGCTCGGGCGTGACTATTGACAATTGAGAACTGTTTCAATGATGGCCGATATAATTATAAAATATTAGGTCCTTACATATGATGTTGGCATTTGGTCAAACTGGCCACTTTGATCTCAAATATCTGGTGTTTGGTGAGCAATTCCAAATTCAAATTTATTTCAAATTTAGGCTTGTGTACTCGTATTTGTGTTTCCAATTTAGCGATTCATTTGTTTTTGCGCTATTTTATTTTTCTTTGACATCGTTCTGTTCACAATATGGAAAACTTAAAATATATTAACTATCCTCTTCTTACTATCTCTTCCCTCCAACTCCCTATACCTTTCCTTGGCTATGTGTTAGTGATGCCCCTAATGTTAATATTATCTATAGGCTACGGTAACCGCTTACCATCAGATGCGCCGTGTGCCTTGTTTGCTACCCCACGTAGTACAAAGAAAAACACTAGAAGGAAGAGCTTTTATACCATCCATACTATCATAACCTGTAACAAAACCGTATCTGTACATTAACGATATTTGTAAAAATACTGTGTTAATTGTTTAGTGGCACACGAGCCACGGCTCACCTGGTGGTTAGTGGTAACCATCGATCACAAGCGAGTACTCTCACTTTCCAACCTTATCACTAATATTGCAATGGGTGATATCTATTTAACAAACAGTTAGTAATCAGGGTTGCGTTTTTCGTTTGTGATTATCGTAAAGGATCTACTTTTTGTCACATATTCAGTCCTAAACCCCTAAAAGAAAAAAACTTTCACTTTAAAATTTGACAGTACTATGCAGGTTTAATTTTTATTCAAACTGGTAAGTGCGTTTAAACGGCAACTTCATATTTAAACCGCAATTATTCCCGGTGTCATGGTTATAAATATTTCTGTTATATACGTAATTTTCTTTAAAAAATACTTTAAAACATGCTTAGCATTTTTTATGAGCAGGGAAGTAGATCAAAGGTCAAAATTCAAAGCTTTAAAAAGGAAATTAAGTGAAGAATCTAACGAACGCGACGCAGTAATTAGTAAGAGTCAAAGTCCTTGACAGACTTAATTGCTGGTCCTTTCGTCTCTAACTAATCGTATTCATGATCTCATTAATTTTTTAGTGTGTAACGAATTACACAGAAGTTGTCTTCGTGAAGAACTGTATAATTGAACATGTGTCAACCGTCTGCTATATATTTAATTTAGAATGAGTTTCCCGATATTAATTTATCTAGTACAGAAAATACATCTCGTTGTATAAAAACATTACTAACTATCATTCCATGGGCGGAGTGAAAAAACATCGTGAAGGAGTTTATATACTTAAAATATTTTTTCAATAACTAATGAAGCCCATGAGGTTTAACCACGGAGTTCGGAAACTTTTTCTGTACTCCGTGGGTTTCACTAACTAAATAAGCTTTCTTTTGACTAAGGCTAAATCCTTTTATTATTTATTTATTTTAGTAGGTAAACCAACAACATATATATATATAAAGCGTTATAAATAAAAGGAATAATAAATACAATGGTCTTATATATGTCAATTATAGGTTAACACAATATTATAAGAATTACAAAACATAAGAACAAAGAACAAAATATAATTTGAAATTATTTAATTAACCATGAAAAACAAAAAGTAAAATAAAACAAACATATAAAAAACATAGCATCACGCATGTATTCGCCGAAGGGGTAGGGAGAGGTGTATTTACACACCCACGATTCGCCAGATAGGGGGCGAGCCTATTGACATCTACCGGGCACATTAATAGTTCCATACACTACCACTACACCACCGAGGCAGTTAAAATAAAATAAACATCTCAAGAACTAAACGAAAACTAATACAAGATAAATATTAACGTTGAAAAAAATAATGTATTAAAAAATAAAAATTAACGTATTAGATAACCATCCCTATTTCCTTACTGATAATTATAAATGCGAAAGTGAGTTTGTTTATTTGTTTTATTACGCTTTCACGCTGTAACTACAAAACCAGTCATCATGAAATTATTCACACATATATAGCCTGGAGCGTAGAAAAGTACATAGGCTACTTTTTATCATAAAATAAATTGATAGTTGCTGTAAAAAATCTTTAGAGATAATTATTGTGGCGTAGAGTGACATATTTATATAGTTACTGATGCCCCCGTAAGCGGAGTTGCGGGCAGAATCTAGTGGATTAATTATAAAAAATAAGTTCAAATTTACGACGGGCGATAAAACTAAGGCAACAGTTTTAAAAACATATCCCGTGACAAAAGAATATTTAAAGAGATTTGGTGGAAAAAAACAGCTTTTCATCGTAACCAAATGTACTTACACAACATTTGGTAAGCCGTAAACGCCAGACTATTATGTTTGATGCAACAGATTTGAGAACGGGCCAAAGAATCAGAGGCATGGGCGCAAACTTTTGTTATCTAAAATATCTAAGTCATACACAAGACAACAAGACATACTGCATACTAATGATCCAAATTGACTGCACAGAGGGCGGAGAGGTTCAGATACCGGCCTCCCGTCCGAGTGTTGTGGCTTTTATTACCACAGAGGACAACTCTTTGTGCGATCCACATGGTTGTGAGTCTGGGTGTACTTTATGTCCATGAACTTGTATGGTTGTAAAGTCCCCCGCGATACAAGAATTAAGCCTTAGTGCAGGGTATAAAAAAAAATAACATTGTAGTAGGCAGAGGTGTATTACACATTACACAACCACGTTTCATCGACATATTGATGGGCCTCGTGGCGTAGTCGGTAGTGTAACCGACTTTCGTGCACGAGATCGTGGGTTCGATTCCCACTCAGGACAATTATTTGTGTGATGAACACAGATATTTGTACTGTGTTTGAGTGTTTTCTATCTATTATATGTATATATTTACAAAAAAAAAGTAGTATATATGTATTATATCCGTAATCTGGTACCCATAGCACAAGCGTTAAGATTAGTTTGGGACCAGAGGACGTTGTGTGAAAATGTCCGTGAATATTTATTTATTTAACTATGTTTAAGTCCCATGTACTATTTCTATGGGGCGAGCCTAATGCTGTCTACCAGGCATATTTCCAAACTCCGGGCTACTATTGAGATTTTCCTTTTACAAAAAAGCCCAACGATAACAAAAGAATAAAAAAAAAATTTAATTTAATTTAAAACCTGTTTATTAGTATTAATATCTATCTAGCTTGATGTCAATGTGATTGGCCTATTGACGCTAAATAAATTAACTGTGAAGTTAGTCCGCGATACTGGAACCGTCGAACGCCAACCAATTACCGTCTCCCAAGTTTAGAACAGCTCTCTCCTTAGAATAAGAGGAGTTTAGACTGGTAGGAACTAGGGTGACCTATGCGAGGTTATAGTTCATAGACATTTACATTGATGAGTCTGTCATCGTCTACCATGCACAGTTTGACGGATCATGCTAATGAAGATCCTTATTACAATTATAAACAAGCTTCCAAGTGGTCCATAGAGTTACAGCCCACAGGAACTCCTTATTGATATAAAAAATATTATAAAACACATTATATATCCAGGGTATATAATAATTGATCGGTATACCAAATATCGTACTAATCTGTTTAGTTGTTAGGTCTTAACAACCCCGACCACTGAAGTAATCCAACACAGTACCAGTGTTCCGTCAACATAGGCGGAGAGACGGCACACGGTGGGTTTTTTTAGTGGGTGAGGGCCCCACACATCACTAGCACGTCGACATCTTAAAGAAAAGGGATAGGAAGTGATGAGGAAGGATAATAAGGAGAGGATAATAGGAAGGGGTTGTTTGGATCTTTCTCACCACACAATATATAACTGTTAGAGTACCTATGGTTGTTTCGCGCTGGTTTTCTGTGAGAGCGTGGTACATCCCAGTCGCAGATCGAGCCGGCTCATTAATTCTGGGACAAGCAAGGTTCTACCTACGTACCTACCACTAATAAATCTCCTCTCTCCAATATTCTATCAAGTATATTAAAACTACATGACCATATATCTAGTGCTCAAATGTACAAGCGTTAAGCTTAGTTTGGGACCAGAGGACGTTGTGTGAAATGTCCGTGAGTATTTATTTATATATATAATGGTGGTAGGGCTGGGTACCAAGTGAGAGTACTCACTTGTTATCGGGTCCGAACGGGTCGGTGCCACCGTCTTCTGTGTGACCGGTCATGAAGCACGTCAATGTGTTTTGGTTGTAGCAGAAGATAGTCGTTTATTCAGTATTTTAATATCTGAGAATGAAATGGTGCGCAGCGGCTTGACAATACTCTCGGTATAGTTGAGTCCATGATCGACGGTTATCACTTACTATCAGGTGGGCCAGGGTTCGCCTGAGATCATAAGCAATAAAAAATAAATAAAAAAACACCACCTGATAAAAGATCCCATTCGAAACATCAATAATTTTATTGTTTTTAGGTGCTTGAGATTGATAATGGAATGGGGCAATTCCTGTGTAAATATATAATTCATGATTTAATTTATAAGTAGAAAAGAAATATTTGTTTCACATATTTTAACTATTAGTAAATACGTTGAACCCTTATCAAATCAAGATGTTACTGCGGCTGTCCTCGAGGAGTACAAGCGTTGAAAAAGGTCTATTAAATAGCTACTGCTTAATAAATAATACCTATTTTATATATTTTATATGAAAAAGATATTTATTTTATTGATGTGGTAGCAGACGAGTCACAAAACACCTGACAGTATGTGGTAACCGCTGTTTATAAGTTCAAAGTTCCCATATCTTAAAATCCCATCTCCATTTTTCTAAGAGGCCAGGGATAGTTTTTTTTTATTGCCAATGATAGCAGGCGAGCCACGGTCCACCTGGTGGTAAGTGGTAACCATCGCTAATGGACTCAACTATACCAAGAGTATTGTCAAGCCGCTGCGCACCATTTAATTTCTCAAATATGAAATTAAAGAATAAACGGTTATTTTTTGCTACAGTTAAAACACACCGACGTGCTTCTTGAGCGGACACAGGATACGATGGTACATACACCCGTTCAGGCCCGATAGCAAGTGAGTACTCTCACTTAGTACCCAGCCCTAACACCAGTAGTGCAATGGTTGATAATTGCTTACTTCCCTTAGTCTCCAAGACACCCGTGGGAAAGAATGGGGTGGTGATTATTACTTAGTGCAGGGTTTGTCTTTTTAAAGTATATACATATAAATATATATACTAAGAATACTGCCAAGCCTCAGCGCATCATTCGCATGAGTATTTTGACTGCCCGCTACAAACAAAATATATCACGATCGGTTATATGGAAAACGGTAACGATCCGCTCGAGCCAAGTACTGTCACTTGCAACAGAACCCTTTTTATTTTGCTAAAGCGTGAAAAATGTTCCTATCCGCACACCCCGTCGTTCGGGGCAACAAACAGGGTAGTGTGGGGCCTGCACCCACTAAAGAAACCCGCCGTGTGCCGTCTCTCCGCCTTTATTGGCGGGCCACTGGAACTATGTTACATTCCTTCGGAAGTTTGCTACACAACCCTACCACCAATAATTTTCTTAGTCATACTACAACGTATTCGCACAATTAAAATATAAATTGTTCGCTTTTTTCGAAGCCCGACGTTAAGATATGTCTGCCTTCACCACAAAGACGATAAAAGCGTGCACGCTGACTATAGGATAGCTTTGTAGCTATAGTAAAATAAACCCAAGCACTTGGTATTCAAAATGTGGCCAGCATTGCCTGCGGCTAAGCAATACATCGGTTACATTCATCAATCTATTGATGTTTGTAAGATGGATGTTGGAAACATTCATTTGAGGTGTACAAACCTATAAAATAAATATCTTGCTTAGATTGTAAACTTTTTTAAATTATTTATAGTTTTCTCTAATCTATACAATTACTAGCCTTTACCCGCGGTTTCGCCGCAGCCGAAAGCTAGTTTTTGGGTTATATCTCAGGTCCCCAAAATATAGTAGCGGGATAAAATGTATACCAGTTTTTAAGTCCAATCGAGAACTATCAAATCAAAAAGTTGCATTCAAATCCGTTTATTAGTTTTTGGGTGAAGCGCGACCAAACAAACAGAAAAACAGACAAATAGACAAAAAATCTAAAAAAAATCGTTTTGTGTTTAGACACGCCTATATAGCCTAATACATTCATTTTTTCTCAAATATCTTAAATATACAGACCAACTCTGTTACAGCTTTATAATAGTATAGATAAAGCTGTATCAAAGCTGTGTCTGTACATTTAAGAAATTTAAGAAAAAAATGACTGCATAGAATATATGATAGGCTGTTTATGCATGTCTTCCATCCATCCATCAACCTTTCGGCGTCCACTGCTGGACATAGGCCTCAACGAACGGTCCTGTCATGGGGGATAATGCCGTAATTGCCACGCTTGGCAGGCGGGTTGGCGATCGCAGTTGATGTTGTTAATACTCGAGGGAGTGCTACTGCCCACACCTCCGGTATCCCTCAGTCGGCTCTTACGACTCCCGTGGGTAGAAAGGGGTGGGACAATTCTAAAGCCGGCCCCACACGGCCTATGCATATGCATGTCCTAACACAAAACAATTATTTTTAGATGTCTTGGCTGTTTGTCCGTGTATCTGTTTGTCTGTTTGTTCGTTCGTGCATCACTCAAATACTACTTAACAGATTTTATTTGATAGCTCTTGATTAGACTTAAAAACTGGTATATATTTTATCCTGCTACTATATCGGGAGCCTGAGATATAACCTAAAAACAAGCTTTCGGCTGCGGTGAAGCCGCGGGCAAAGGCTAGTAATTGTATAGATTAGAGAAAACCATAAATAATTTAAAAAAGGTTTACAATCTAAGCAAGAGTCTAACACTTGACATCTTACACTTGACATGGCTGCGGCAGAGCCGCGGGCAAAGCTAGTACTTACTATTGACTTTAATATATTATATGGTTTTTATCAATAAGTCTATACGCCACTATACATTTATCCATATTTTGTTAATGTCATCTCTATTTATATTGAGACTGGCAATACTGCTTAGATAACAACTCAACATTTATTCTTATCAAAACAACCTTTATCATGATTTTCTCTCATCTGTTTGAAGCATAATTAAATAAAGCTCTAAACAAACTTTAGAAGGCTAAAAACTGCTTGATAGTTTAATTTAAGGAAAGTAAATTTAATTATAATGCCGCCATGATTCTTCTTCGTCGTTCGAAGTCCCTTTGAGTACGTTTCCAGTACAGGGCTGAGCGTCGTCCTATCCAAATAGACGTTCTAAATTGCGAAAGATGAGATATTTTAAGAGATAAATATTTAAAAAAGTGTTTTTGAAAGGTCAATGAGAAAAGATATAAAAAACTACTCAAAGATACAAAAAATACGAAAAGATGCGACTCATTACTTTAATCTTTTGCAAAAACGCCGTAGAACATTATGAAGTCCAGGATTATTCTCGCACCACTGAAGTAATGCAACATAGTACCAGTGGCCCGCCAACATAGGCGGAGAGGCGGCACACGGCGGGTTTCTTCAATGGGTGAGGGCCCCACACTACCCTGTTCGTTGCCCCAACGACGGAGTGTGTGGTTAGGTACATTTTTTCCCGCCTTAACAAAAAAAAAACATTATTCTCGTGTTTTTTTCAAAAAAAATTATTGAATGGCTCAAATATGGAATGAAACGTTCATCATATTATACATGATGGTACGTCTAGTTTCGATTTGTGAATAATAGAAATCTCACTTGTTATCGGACCCAAGCGGGCTGGTCCCATCGTATGATTAAACATAAAAGACCCTGTGATATTTTTGCTGTTGTGTGCGATAGGGCAGTGGCTTGATACTCACAATGTTAGAACACTACATCGCTAATTAAACCATTGGCTATTTAAAGAGCATCTAAGTAAATTCAAATGAACAAAACGAATGGAGCCAAATGACCTGTTTACTCTCGGACACATAGATGTAGTATGAGATAGATCGGTGATGCAAAAGAGTAAGAACATAGTATATGCGTATGTTACAGTGAGATAGATAGACGAGACCACTATCATACATGCTATGGACCTGTATGGACTTCACATCAATCGTCAACGATCCAAATTTCGCATATTTTAGAAAAATTTAAGAAATTATCGTTTAATTCTGTATTAATTGACGTGTCTAATCATAGTTACGTGTGCATTGCCCGGATGTAACTCATATAAGAAAGAAAACACACAGAATTGTACATTTAACATTTAAGTAATTTGTTGTTTATATGCAAAGCTTATGAACTTACCACAAACGCTGTGCTCATATACGGATGGGGAATATTATTGCATTAAATCATATGCATGCCCGGAATGCCTTCAAGTTCAATATAAAAAGATAACAAATACGTGAATTTTGTGATATAAAATTTACAATATTTCTTTGATAGAGATTGACACTATCGGTATTTCGGTATCGATAAAATTACTTCGATGTGTCTATTATTGGGAAAGGCAAAGCTTTGATTTATGTTTCAGTAAAGGTTATAATATATATATATATATATATATATATATATATATATATATATCGATCCTTCCATCAGCCTTTTAACGCCCACTGCTGGACATAGGCCTCCCCAAGAATGGGGGATAGTGCCGTAATCGCCACGCTTGGCAGGCGGGTTGGCGATCGCAGTGGATGTTGTTAATACTCGAAGGAGTGCTGCTGCCCACTCCCCCGGTATTCCCCCAGTCGGCTCTTACGACTCCCATAGGTGAAAGGGGTGGGACAATTCTAAAGCCAGCCTAACACGGCAAGTATATTAATATAATATATTTAATATGTTTTTTTCAAAAATTTGAGTTTGTAATTCTATACGGTTAAGTTATCATTTTTTGAGTAAATGTATTGCACGCCTGGTGTGTTCTACTCCCGGTTGACACGGCACAGCTGATTTTTTTTTATTTTTGGATAGTTAAAGTTTATAATTTAATTTAACGTTTTAGATTTCCTCAGAATATTGGTGTTCGATAAAAATGGCTTAAAATGATTAATAGAGAAAACTGAACTAACTAACTAAACTAACTTATCATCACGCCATTTCCCTTGCTGGGTAGACAGAGAGAACAGAGTGCCAAGAGGCTCTATTCTTGCATACATCTCTCGCTTCCTCAACATTCATAACTCTCTTCATACACGCTCGCTGGTATCGGAGACTCCTAACTCCACCTTCCTTCAATACATGACCGATTTAGTCTAGGTAGGTGAGTCTTGGTCTCCCCCTGTACCTACATCCTTCCACTTTTGCATTGTATATCTTCTTAAACAGTCGCTCGTCCGGCATTCTTTCCACATGTCCGAAACATCGGAGCATGTCCTTTCGCATCTTTACACCAATACTCTCTTTCATACTGGATTCCCAAAAATTATTCGAAATTATGCAGCAAGCACAACAAAAATGTTTCTCTCATAGAGGCACACAGAGAGTAAAGCTACGTTCCGGTTATATACCCAAGTTATTCATGCCGGTACGTCATTTTAGAATTTCAATATCAATTGTGTACCGCACTTGGCCAATACTACTATTAGTTTATGTTTCTGTTAATTTATTCTATTTCACTAACGTACCTAGTGTACCTTCCGGACATTATGACAGGTGACGTATCCTGGATTTATCAATACGATCTTGAAACAAAGCGTCAGTCGACAGTTTGGCTGTTTCAAAACGAACCAACGCTACGAAACGACTACGAAAGTGAGGTAATCGAGAAGCGAAGGGAAAATTTTGATCGCTAGTTTCTTCACTTTGACGGGATATCTGGTTTTAATTCCATACCAAAGCAGCATTAACTCTGAATGGTACACCACAAAATGCCTGCCAGAAGTTTTGTCTGCAATGAGCAACAAGCGACCGAACACCGGGCTCTGCAGTGTACTGCTTCACCATGACAACGCGCCCGCACACTCAGCTCTCAAAACGAGCGTCTTCCTGGACACCACACTGGTCAGTCTTGGGTCACCCTCTTTATCTGATCTGGCACCGTGTGAGTTCTTTTTATTCCCTAAAATAAAATATCAGCTGAAAGGGATACAGTTTTCATCTCCGGAAGATACACAGCGCTCGAGAAAGCCGTGGAAGGCGTGTCTGCCGTGGACTGGAAAAATGTTTCAAAAATTGGTTCAGACGCATGAAACTTTTTATAGAGGCTGGTGGAGAGTTCATTGAAAAAAAATAATTAAAATATTTTATCCATAGAAGTTATTTTTTTAGTTTCTCAAAACTTTATGAATGTCCCACGTTTTAATAAAACATGTTTTATTTCAGTTTTATTTCTATTCCCTCGAATATAAAATTTATTTGAATTCACTTTGCACCTCGTGAAACTAAAACAACACAATGTGTCGATAGTCGCGTTTAGTGAACGTCTCAGCACTATTTGGAGTGCACACATGCACATGACACGCACACTGGTACGTGCCACTATTGGGCTCGTCATAATTACTCTATAGCCGATCTATCTATATACTACATCTATGGTCGGACATAATAGATTTTACGATATTCTCAATAATTTCCCCCTTACTTTTTAAAATTAAATAAAAGAGTACAGCAAAAGGTTGAAATAACTACGTTCTAGTACGTTAATTACTCACAATACATTATACTACTACTACTTATCATCATGCCATTTCTCTTGCGGGGTAGGCAGAGAGTACAGAGTGCTAATAGGCTCTATTCTTGCATACATATCTCGCTTTCGCATTCACAATTCTCTTCATACACGCTCGCCGGTTTCGGAGACTCCTAAATCCACCTTCCTTCAACACGTGACCGATTTGGTCTAGGTAGGTGAGTCTGGGTCTCCACCTGTACCTACATCCTTCCACTTTCGCATTGTATATTTTCTCAACCAGTCACTCGTCCGGCATTCCGGCATTTTTTCCATATGTCCGAGCATTCCCTTTCGCATCTTTACACCAATACTTTCTTTCATAGCTACTCGCTCTTATACGTCGTCGTTACAAAATATGTAAGAGCATTTAATGCTCTTATCTCACACACACAATATTATGATTTAGCGTATTCTTAATTTCACTAACATCTGTATATGTTGTTATAAGGTCCCGTCTTATGGATTTCAGGTCTATGTTAAATGCATCCAAATGAATATTTTTCTTAGGTCCGTGTGAGATAGGTACAGTACCTATGGTATTTTATTTTTCACATTTAATGAGGAATTCAGAGACTACAAGACAGTGACAAAAAAGGACCTCACATGTTTTACTGATACTTACCACGCAAGGGCAATGGCGTGATGATAAGTAAGTTTATTATTGTAATTTTATTTGATTTACATGCACTTTTAAAACCAATTATTATTAAAGATCGTGCCTATCCATAGATCACTGATACTGTAAAGTTAATGATGCGTTTGCGTGATAATGATCTTTAGACTATAATATAAGCAAGAGTGGCAAGAAAAAGGAATATTACCAGAGTTTAATAGTACATTGTTACCTAGGGGTGAAACCCGAGGTAAACACTGTGCTTTTCATTACGAATACAAGGAAAGAAAAAATAAAAATTTGCAAAAATGAGTGAATTTTAATTTACATCAACTGCTGAGATAATTATTTATTTAAAGTATTTTTTTTTGGGCCAGCCAGCATAACAGCCATTATTTTTCATTTTCAACATTGAAAAAATGAAAAATGGTAAAATATTTTATCCATATCTATATTATTTCAAAGAAATATTTGAAAGTAAGTAAGTAATTATAATAAGTGGTCATTAAAAAAATCTTTATTTAATACTTTGTTATTTCAATTAAATATCGCGCTATGATTGAGTGGTTGTAGTAAGTTAAAATAAGGTTGAATAGAAATTAAACACAAAGTGAAAAATGTGAAATCGAAAATAACAGTCAGGAGCAGGATTTGAACCTGCATCTCCTGGATACCGTCCAGATGCTTTACCAATTCAGCCATCCTGACAATTGCTCCTGACTGCTAATTTCGATAACACATCACACCTAACGTCTTTGGGTGACGCCTGCGCCATCCGTCGGAAGTATTTTCATACATTATACCGACCAGGTAAACTTAATTTTACAATTAAGATTTTTACCTAATAATGACGCAAACCCAATAAATATTTATATATTTTTTTAGCATTTGACATGCTTAGCACTATACATTAAACACAAAGTGAAAAATGTGAAATCGAAAATAACAGTCAGGAGCAGGATTTGAACCTGCATCTCCTGGATACCGTCCAGATGCTTTACCAATTCAGCCATCCTGACAATTGCTCCTGACTGCTAATTTCGATAACACATCACACCTAACGTCTTTGGGTGACGCCTGCGCCATCCGTCGGAAGTATTTTCATACATTATACCGACCAGGTAAACTTAATTTTACGATTAAGATTTTTACCTAATAATGACGCAAACCCTATAAATATTTATATATTTTTTTAGCATTTGACATGCTTAGCACTATACATTAAACAAAAAGTGAAAAATGTGAAATCGAAAATAACAGTCAGGAGCAGGATTTGAACCTGCATCTCCTGGATACCGTCCAGATGCTTTACCAATTCAGCCATCCTGACAATTGCTCCTGACTGCTAATTTCGATAACACATCACACCTAACGTCTTTGGGTGACGCGAAAAAAATATATAAATATTTATAGGGTTTGCGTCATTATTAGGTAAAAATCTTAATTGTAAAATTAAGTTTACCTGGTCGGTATAATGTATGAAAATACTTCCGACGGATGGCGCAGGCGTCACCCAAAGACGTTAGGTGTGATGTGTTATCGAAATTAGCAGTCAGGAGCAATTGTCAGGATGGCTGAATTGGTAAAGCATCTGGACGGTATCCAGGAGATGCAGGTTCAAATCCTGCTCCTGACTGTTATTTTCGATTTCACATTTTTCACTTTGTGTTTAATGTATAGTGCTAAGCATGTCAAATGCTAAAAAAATATATAAATATTGAATAGAAATGTGAAAATATACTAGTTTGTTTTTTTAAGTAATTTGACAGCTGTCAGTTGAAAACGATTCTCCCTAGGGCTGAAAAGTAATACTTTCAACCCGCTCCTCAGGCAACTTCTTCTTTCCGAGTATGAGTAATGAAAAGTCAGTTTTTAACAAGGCACTCTTTTATGACATATTTGCTTACTTTAGGTATAATATTAATATCAAAATAGACAATCCTCGATGATCATAGCAAAATTTAAAGTCCATCTTACTACCATGAAATAATATAGAATTACTTCGTTGATGACCCTAATAAGCATTTCTGTCTGGTCTGCCTAATGTTAACATACAATGTTTACATTTTATGAGTTTAATCGTTACTCAGATGATGTTTTCCATTAAACACAAAGTGAAAAATGTGAAATCGAAAATAACAGCCTCGAGCAGGATTCGAACCTGCATCTCCTGGATACCGTCCAGATGCTTTGCCAATTCAGCCATCGTAACCCTTGCTCCTGACTGCTAATTTAGATAACACATTCATACTTAACGTCTTTGGGTGACGCCTGCACCATATGTCGGAAGTATTTTCATACATTATACCGACCAGGTAAACTTAATTTTGCAATTAAGATTTTACCTAATAATGACGCAAACCCTATAAATATTTAGATATTTTTATATATATTTTTAGCATTTTACATGCTTAGCAACATACATTAAACACAAAGTGAAAAATGTGAAATCGAAAATAACAGCCACGAGCAGGATTCGAACCTGCATCTCCTGGATAACGTCCAGATGCTTTGCCAATTCAGCCATCCATTTGAAAGAGGTCAGATTGAAAATAATAAACACTCTTAGACCTAAGTCTGAAGGTTGTGAGCTCATTAGTTTGGATATAATCATAATGACTTTTCCCCATGCCGGGACTCAAACAGGTCTAGTTCATCATTATACTATGTTAATATAGCCATTGCTGTTTTAAAAAAACATTTGGAAAACAGGAATTTGTCAAAATGTCGCTTACTGAATTTTTATTACGACAGGCAGATAAGCGAGCTCGTTTCCCTAAACAGGTAAAATAAACTACGCATATAATGTTGCAAATAAATGTAAAGTACAGTTGGGATTTTTTTCTTTTTAGTCCAGGATCCAGTCTGGTACATTTATGAACCTAAATAAATAATATATTTTCTGCACTGCAATTTTGTTGTTGTGTTATAATAATTTCTGTCTTGTTGTCTGCTTCCAATCTACTTGGTATTAGCTGATTATCTTTATTTACAAGGAGTGACTTCCTATCTGAAGTCTACCACCCAAACTACTGGTGACCTTAAAACCAGATTGAAGTCATATTTTTCTTCAGGATTCCGACCTGTTGTCAGAATCTTGATATTAGCTTGACAAGCTATCGTTGTAAGTGTTAACAAATGAAGGCTTCCATTAAGATATATTTGATTCTGTAATATTCACAATAAATGCTATATTTTATTTTTAACAATCCATTTAAATAAGTATTATCATTAAACACAAAGTGAAAAATATGAAATCGAAAATAACAATCACGAGCAGGATAGGATTATTTTCGATTTCATATTTTTCACTTTGTGTTTAATGTGTAGGGACCATGTAAGTACGAATGAGGTTAGTCATGTCAGCAGTTTAGCGTGCAAGCGAGAAGTGTGTTAGGCGCTCGACCAGTTACTGCGCACTGGCCAGCCCGTAAACTTGTGTGTTAGATTTGGGGAATTTAATTAATAAGTTACTGAATAAATTAGTTGGTTTTTTGGGACTTATTGGTTTTCTTTATTCGCGTAGGGCCAGGTGCAGTAGCTCACAGTGCAATTAGGATCCCCACGCTCACTACAGTCAGGAGAACACGCACATTACTTACCACGTCACATACGTAGGTTATTAGGAACTAGGTTGTGACGTGAGGCATCTTACAGTATAATCACACATAGAGACTGCGGGGTATAGGCAGAGATAGTACGCACCCCACAGTTAGAGAGCACACGTACCCCCCGCGTACAGTGGTGACCCGCGTTTTTAAGTGAGGCTGTTTTGAGTGCGGGGATTGCTAGGACAGTTGCACTGGCTAGATTAAGGAGTAATTTAAGTGGTGAATAAGGACACTAAGTGTTTATTTATAGTGATGTTCCAAACGCCGCAAAAAGTAAATATAAGTGATTTGACATCGTCGGCTGCAGGTATGTCTAATCCTAGTGTAGAACTGGCTGCAATTAGTGTGCATTCGCGTCTACCTGACTTTTGGGCGGAAATGCCGCGATTATGGTTCGCTCAGATAGAGAGCATACTCGGTCCTCAGATGCAAAGTGACGAGACCAAGTTCAATCTGGTGGTGGCAAAGTTAGGTCGCGACGCTCTGCAACAAGTGAGCGATATTTTAATCACACCTCCCGAGTGTGATAAATATAAAGCGATAAAGGAGCGACTACTGCACGTATATGAAGAAAGCGCGGAAAGGCAGTTCCAGAAATTAGTGAGTGAGATGGAATTGGGAACGGAAAAACCATCTCAGCTTCTGCGGCGGATGCGTGACCTGGGGAGGAACGCAGAGATATCCGAGCAGACTCTGCACAACTTGTGGCTCGCCCGTTTGCCAGCATCAGTTAGATCGGTGCTGCTGGTCAGCCAAGACCAGACGCTGGAAAATTTGGCCAATATAGCGGATAAAATCATCGAGAATATCCGGGGAGGTGAAGTAGCGGAGGTCAGCACGGCGGCGGCCAGTGGTACCCAACTGCCGATGAGCGAGATGTTGGTGCAGATGCACAAGCTGAGCCTCGAAGTAGCGGCACTGCGCGAGGAGGTTAGTGAGCAGCGTCGCAGCGCTTCCCGGGGCCGAGGCCGTACACCATCAAGAGGGCGCTCGAGAACAAGATCAAGAACATCGGCGGACCCGGACTGGCTATGCAGGTGGCATTTTCGATACCGGGCTAGAGCGACAAAGTGTGAGAAACCCTGCGCATGGAAGACGGAAAACTAGACGCGGTACAAAATACGGCGGCGGTGAGTTTTGTGCCGGGGATTAATCACCGTCTCAGCGTTTATGATAGAGAAAATGGTTTTAAATTTTTGGTGGATACAGGCGCGAACATATCAGTTATTCCTGCCACGAAGAAGCAGAAGTTATCAGCAGCACATACGGACTTTAAGTTATTTGCGGCAAATAGTAGTGAAATCAAAACTTACGGTTCAAAAACATTACATGTAAATTTAGGCCTACGGCGGCCATATAGATGGACTTTTGTGGTCGCGGACGTTAACCAACCGATATTAGGTGCGGATTTTTTGGAGCATCACACCTTAGTAGTAGATCTAAGTGCGCGTAAATTAGTCGATAAGGAGACGAATTTACTAACGCTGGGCAGTATAGCCACGTGTGATCAGGTGTCAATTACAACCATAGATAGGAACCACCCCTTTGTAGATTTATTAGCAGAATTTCCAGAGATAACTAAGCCGGTGTCATTTAAAAATATGGACCGTGATTTCAAGAATGATGTATATCATCATATTGAAACCACGGGACCTCCAGTTCATGCGAGAGCGCGGCCATTACCGCCAGATAGGTACCATAAGGTTAAAAAGGAATTTCAGTTGATGCAGGAAATGGGGATTTGTAGACCATCGAAAAGCGAGTGGGCCAGCCCGTTACATGTTGTGGTGAAAAAAAATGGGGACATCCGACCCGTGGGTGACTACAGGCGATTGAACGCGATCACCAAGCCGGATCGCTACCCCGTACCGAGGCTACACGACTTCACATACATACTGTCAGGTAAGAAAATTTTTTCAAAGCTAGATATTAATAAAGCGTATTATTTTGTCAAAATTGCACCTGAAGACATTGAGAAAACTGCGGTAATAACACCTTTTGGACTCTTTGAATTTTTAAGATTAAATTTTGGTTTAAGAACAGCTAGTCAAACCTTTCAGAGATTTATGAGTAATACGGTTCTGGAAGGCCTAGATTTTTTATTTAATTTTATAGATGACGTCATCATTGCAAGTGACTCAATGGAAAGCCACAGAATGCATTTACGAAAAGTATTTGACCGATTTTCAAAGTTTGGTATAACGATAAATTTAGCGAAGTGTGAATTTGGTAAAGAAAATATAGAGTTTCTAGGATATCAGGTTTCGACCGACGGCATACGACCACTTGACCATAAGGTCAAGGCTATAACAGAGTACCCTCGGCCAGAAACCATTGAACAGCTCCGAAGATTTTTAGGGATGATAAATTTTTACAGGGCTAGTATACCCCATGCAGCAGAACATCAATCACTATTAAACGAATTTTTAAAAGGTGCAAAGAAGAGAGATAAAACCAAAATCGCATGGACATCAGAGTCGATTAAAGCTTTTGAACAGTGTAAGATAAAATTGAAAGACGCTGTAATGTTATCTCACCCAGTTAGTAACGTACCCCTATCGCTGTTTTCAGATGCTTCTGACAACTTTGCCGGGGCGGCATTGCACCAATTGGTAGATGGTAAGTGGTTACCTTTAGGATACTTTTCGAAGAAGTTTACCAAAGCTCAACAAAAGTATTCTACATATGACAGAGAGCTTACGGCAATATTTTTGGCTATGAAACATTTTAGGTACATGTATGAGGGAAGAGAATTAATAGTTTTTACGGATCATAAACCCTTGACTTTTGCATTCAATAAAATTGAAACAAGTAGCGAAACGCCAAGGCGCACTAGACAGTTATTATTCATCAGTGAATTCACAACGGACATTCGATATGTTAAGGCGGATAGCAATACAGTAGCAGATGCACTTTCGAGAATTGAAACCATACACAGCCCTACAGTAATTGATTACGCGGAATTAGCTTCAGCTCAGGAATGTGATAGCGAGTTAGCAGAATTATTAAACGGGAACAATAATAATATTTCGTTACAGAAAGTTTTTATGCCGAATTATGATAAACCAATTTATTGTGAAAATAGGTTAAATATGTGTAGACCGTATTTACCTAAAAGTTTCAGGCAAATAGGTTTTCATTCAGTCCATGATGTAAGTCACCCAGGTACTAGATCAACGCGAAAATTAATGGCAAAGCGATTCTTTTGGCCAGGTTTAAATCGCGACGTTGGCCAATGGGTGAAAACATGTATTAAGTGCCAGAAAGCGAAAGTAGGTAGACACACAGTATCAGAGTTACAACAATTTCCGAATGCAGAACGATTAAGCCATGTGCATATAGATATTGTAGGCCCGCTACAGACTTGTAAAGATGGGCATAGGTACTTAGTCACGATGATAGATCGATTTACGAGGTGGCCAGAAGCTGTACCAGTGACGGAAATAACAGCAGAGGTAGTTGCTAAGGTATTCTATGAGTCGTGGATATGTAGATTTGGGAACTCTTTCAAAATAACCACCGACCAAGGGAGGCAGTTTGAAAGTAATCTTTTTGAGCAACTATTAAAGTTAATGGGTATAAAAAGGATACGCTGTTGTTCGTACCATCCACAATCTAATGGTATCCTGGAACGCTGGCATAGATCCTTAAAACAGGCATTAATGGCACGTCTAGAGAAAAACGGCGCATGGTGTGACGAACTACCAACAGTCTTGTTAGCACTACGTGCGGCAGGTAGGAGCGATAATGGCGTGAGTCCCGCGGAATATATGTACGGTCAAGCAATTCGCTTACCTGGAGACTTTTATGACGTCTCAGATAAGCGATTGAGCGAAGGAAATGCGTTTTTGGAGCAGTTAAGATACAATATAGAAAAGTTGAAACCAGTATCGGCAGTACCACGGAGCTCACGCGCATTATTTGTTCACCGTGAATTATCTAAGTGCGAACAGGTATTTATTCGAAATGACGCAGTTCGTAAACCGCTAGTACCGCCCTATGAAGGTCCTTATCGTGTTATAAATAGGAGAAATAAAGTGTATACAATTCAATTGCCCAATAGAACAGTAAATGTGTCGATTGACAGGTTAAAACCAGCTTTTCTTATTAACGACGATAGTGTCGATGATAAAAACAGTGGACATGACGCCAGCGTTGGTAAAAATACGTCTTTAGAAAGTAAGTCTAAGGATTCGTGTGTTAAGACAACCAAGAGTGGCCGGGTTGTTAAGCCACCAGTTAGATTTAATTTGTAGAATTATATGTTATGGTAATCAATAGATTAACGACGGTTAGGATATGGTGCAACCGTGTTTTGTTCAGCTCAAAATAATTTACATAACTGTAACATGTAAGTTAAACAGCAGATTAACATTGGTTAATGTATGGTATAACCGTGCCTTAGTCCATTCAATATATGTTTACAGAATATTATTTTGCTAGATTGCAAAAGTATAAGAATTCAGTTCTAAGCATTGCAACATAATTGTTTTGCTAAACTGCAGATAATAAATATTTGTAATTAATAATGAACAACCTACTCTTGGATTGTGAAATTGCAAAAGCGCATTTTGTTATTGTGATGTAAAAGTAAGAAGTTTAGGTATGGTCACATTCTATCATTACATCTCAATTGAGTATAAAATATAGGTAATTTTTTTAGTATAACTTGTAATAAAATTCAGTCAAGATTATTGTAACAATGGGAAAATCATATAGTAAAGATAAAGAGATTGTAATAGCTCAGAATGGTGCGAATTAAATGGATTTTTTGAATATTGAAAGTCACATGAAATGTATCGAATATTGTTGTTAATTATTGGTTTACTACTTTTGGTAATGATCGTGAGTAGCTAGCCACGACGCCTGTCGCCATCCACGCGACAACATCGCGGCTACCTACGACGAGCTAGATGTAATAGGATACGCGAGAACTTTGTTGATAGTGATTGCTTCGGTGTAATCAGTAGCTTGTATTAAATATTGTTTATACGTATGTAATGATAGGGTGACCATACGTTTTATGCAAATGAAACTTACATGTAGTAATAATTATTTTTGAAATTTTTGTAATGAGTATTTTTAAAGTAAAAAAATTAAGAGGTATTTATTAAGGTTTTTAATAATAAGTATTTTTAAAATTTTTGTAAAAATTTGGGGGGTGTAGTGTAGGGACCATGTAAGTACGAATGAGGTTAGTCATGTCAGCAGTTTAGCGTGCAAGCGAGAAGTGTGTTAGGCGCTTGATTTGGGGAATTTAATTAATAAGTTACTGAATAAATTAGTTGGTTTTTTGGGACTTATTGGTTTTCTTTATTCGCGTAGGGCCAGGTGCAGTAGCTCACAGTGCAATTAGGATCCCCACGCTCACTACAGTCAGGAGAACACGCACATTACTTACCACGTCACATACGTAGGTTATTAGGAACTAGGTTGTGACGTGAGGCATCTTACAGTATAATCACACATAGAGACTGCGGGGTATAGGCAGAGATAGTACGCACCCCACAGTTAGAGAGCACACGTACCCCCCGCGTACAAATGTATAGTGCTAAGCATGTCAAATGCTAAAAATATATAAGTATTATCATTATTTTGCAATATTTTTATCAAAAGTCAGTTTAAGTCAGTTAATATATTACGACTTTTTTGTATTTTTGATTTTACTGAAGCTGAACACAAAGTGCGACTGTGAAATTGAAATTGATAATCACGAACAAAAGCTTGCAGCGATATATAATAACATAATTTATTAAAATTAAAATGCCAGGATGGAATATTTTTAACAAGAAAATCCTCAAAGAATTTTATTAAAATTAACAATAAAAATCATCGTTCTTTAACGCTATGGAATGGTAAATTGTCTGGGAGCTAGCTGGCTTTATTTTTTATTAAATTGTTGTCGGCCACTTAAATCGTTTTTATATGTGTATTAGATTAATTAAAATATGGCTGTAACGACGTTTATATTTCGTTATCGTTTCAAAACTTACAAGAGAAAATAAATAAATATTATACTCATACTAGCACACCTTTTTCTGTCCGAACGTTAACTTGTTTTCTATTAGCGGGCGAGCAAACTTTTTCTGGATTTTCGGAGTTATGATATGGTAGGAAGTGAGGGGTTATATGATATTCTCATTAATCGATTAAAAAATAAGTAGTCATGAGGACTGGCGACAGAAGTGAAAACTCAAAACTATAAACAAACATTTGTTATTTGTGGATATACAAATTTATTGTTTGATCTTAAATTAAAACTTGTAAATCAAAATTATTCATTAATTCATCAAAAAAAATATATTATTTAAAATTATTCTCTTCATTTACAGCTAGCCTAGCGTGATAAGTTATACTAATAGGAACAAATATAAGTGTTATCGTTAACACGTCACGTGACCATGTCGATGACAACTTACATGAATCTACTCCCTATCCAAATCATCCTGTTGAAGTTTTCACTTCATAGAATAAAAGGAAACGCTTAGAAAATATGCAAAATATCTGGAACACGATTATGATACAAAAAAAAATCATTAAAATCGAACAAGCCGCTCAACGGGTTCAGTAACATATAGGTACACGAACAGAAGAATTATATAAAGATTAAATGTATTTCCATATATACAACTTTGCGTCTTTTAGTTGACCATACCATAGATATAGTATATACTGACGTAGTTTATACTATATCTATGATATTTACGCTTTAAACATTCCAGATACAGGCAAAGAAAATATCGTAAAGCAACATAAACTGTTGTTAATATGTTTGTGTAGGTCTGTTTGCATGGCTAAGTGTGAATTCTTTTACCAGCAGGCAGGGCAATAAATTTCTTGAAGATAGTTCTGGTGACGTTAGTGTCTGCGTACTTACAAATTACGACTGTCATGTTTTTGTTTAATGATTTTAAATTCGAGCTAGTATGAAGGACAAATTGAAATTTAGTAATACTAGCTGAACCTGGAGCTTAGCTCACATAAACTGCAGTTAGTGATTCTTATGATGATTAATTTAAGTAATTTGGCATGGGTGACATTACGTTTTCATCAAGTTCTTGAATTTTGTTTTACACTACACGGGTGGCAAACAAGCATACCACTTAATGGTAAGCATTTACCACAGCTTATGGAAGCTAGACACCAGAGGCATCCAAGAAAAGAGAATAAAGAGTAATAATAAAAAGGACGGGATGGACCAGAGGCGGAGTATATTATATTAGAATATTCTCCACAATGCCGAGTGGGGCTGGCTTTAGAATAGTCCCACCCCTCCACCACCCTCCACCCACGGGAGTCGTAAGAGCCGACTGAGGGAATACCGCGGGAGTGGGCAGCAGCAATCCCTCGAGTATTAACAACTTCCACTGCAATCGCCAACCCGCCTTTTTTTTTTGTTTAGGCGGGAAATAATGTTCCTAACCGCACACCCCGTCGCTCGGGGCAATGAACAGGGTAGTGTGGGGCCCTCACCCACTAAAGAAACCCACCGTGTGCCGTCTCGCTGCCTTTTTTTGGCGGGCCACCGGAACCATATTACATTCCTTCAGTGGTCCGCCGGCGGTTTACCCTTACGGGTACCCTCTACTCAGCGACGCATCCGCACACGGTGTGCCGCACCTTCGCGGAAGGCCTTGCGGGTGGCGGACGTTCCCCGGTCCATCCACCTGCAGCCTCAGCTAGGGCGGCATTAGGCGCAAATACTCGCGCCTGCACCACCCCAGTCGCTGGCGGCTGTTCGGGTCTGCGGAAGGATCAACCTCCCTGGCCCTCTCCGCCGCTTCCTTCCGCGAGATGACCACCTCGCAGAAAGCAGCGACCGGGCAGCGAGAGGTCCCCCTCTGTAGCCAAGACGAGTTCACAGCGCAGCTCGGCCCAAGCCGGGCACGACCCGAGCGTGTGCTGCGCCGTGTCCTCGTCGTAGCTACTTAATCCGGGCCTGCACCCCAATTTGGACCCCGTCCACCGTGATCGAGGCGCCAGCAGGTGGCCGACGTCGGGGCCCATGGAAAAGTATGGCCTTCGACTTGTCCAGAGCCACCCTAAGCCCCAGCGCCCCGATCCTCCTGACCACCTCCGAGGTCCCTAAGGTGGCCAGGAACGCCGCTTCCTCGAAGTTTCCACCCAGGGCCACGACCAGCATGTCATCCGCATAGCAGAAAACCGCCAGCCCGGGGGGGAGCCGACAACGTAGCATCCAGTCGTAACCGATGTCCCACAGGAGCGGCCCTAGGACCGAACCCTGTGGGACACCGCACGACATGGGTCTCCTCACATCGTCCCCTATGCGGCTCTCATAGAGAACGCTGCGGCTCTCAAGACAGTCTGCCACTAGCCGCCTCAGGTATGCAGGCACCCTGTGATACCAGAGTGCCTCCCTGATGCAGCTGAATGGCAGACTATTGAATGCGTTGGCGATGTCAAGCGACACCGCCAACTGCACTCCACCGCTGGCGACGACCGCCGCGGCCGCCTCAGGCGCATAATCGCGCCGATCGTCGAACGACCAGCGCGAAAACCGAACTGGCCATCCGACAAGTCGGGTCCGACGTCGCGCAGGTGCTGGACGATGCGGGTAGCGAGGATTTTCTCCAGCAGCTTACTGGTCTGAGTGCGGAGCTTATTCAGCGCCGCACGGTACGGGCGACCCCAGGGGTCACGGCTGAGACCATCCAGCATCTCCTGCCTTTTCTCGGTTTTGGCGCGGCAGATGGCCAAATTTAACTCGGCCCGCGAAGTGCAGTATGCCTCGTATAGCTGGCCCTCCCGCTCCCCATCGCGGTTGCGCTGCCGACTGCGGGTGTAGGACCTCCGTGCACAAATGTACGCCGCACGGAGGACCGCCAGCTCCTGGGACCACCAGTAGAGCCCTTTCCTCGGAGGAGGACACCGCACGCGGGGCATGGCCGAGTCGCAGACCTGCGTTAACGCATCGCGAATTCGGCCAGCCTCGACGTTTACCCCCTCGGTCAGGGCTAATGAGGACAGACACGACTGAAGAATGGCTACCTCTGCCAATAAGTCCCTATCTAGCCAGCCCACAGCCCACCGCGGGAACGCGGAAGTTCTGCGCGCCGCGTGACCCCTACTGGGGCCCTGGAGGGACCGGGAGACCTCCTTCTGGATGTACCGGTGATCGGACAAGGTCTCAACCTCCTCCAGGACACACCAGTCCCTTACTCGTGCCGCAACGTTGGGGCTAGCGAACAAAAGGTCCACTATCGACACGCCCCGCCGTCGCACGCACGTGTTGACCGAGCCTCTGTTTAGTAAACAGAGGCCCGTCGACGCCGCCCACTCTAAAACCGCCGCTCCGCGGGCGTCCGTCGCAGGAGATCCCCAGCCGTGGATTTGACATTGAAGTCCCCCACGACTAGGACGTGGCTAGATGCTAAGCGCCGTAACGAGGCCTCCAAGCTGTTGAGGGAGACCCCGAAATCAGCCAGACTCCGGGAGAAGTAAACGCCATACAGCGTAACTCCCCCCCAGCTGGCCGCGACGTAACCCGTGCCCCTGTCTCTGATCGACAAGGGCGGGAAGCGAAGCGCCGTGGAGCTGATGATTGCCACGGAGCCATCACAGCTGCCCGCCCAATGAGGGTCAGGGACGCAATAAGGCTCCGCAGCTACGGCTACACCAATCAACCGCTCCACCATGGTTTGCAGGAGAAGATCCTGCGCACGGGTGGAGTGGTTGAGATTCACCTGGAGAAGGACGGTGTTACGGTTGAACGTTAAGCCGTAATCATCGCCTCCTCCACCCGGGACGGTGGCAAAGCCACGCTAGGAGGGGCAGCCTGGGCCGATTGGCTGGTCCCTCCCTTTTTAGGGCCTGTCGCCGGGGGTCTACATCCCTCACGCCCCATATGGTACTTGGCAGGCCTATTGCCCGCCACGCACACAGGGCAGTGAGGGGCGACGGTGCAGGTGACCGCTTTATGCCCTGCCTGACCGCAACGGAAACAAAGACCGCTGCAGTCAAAGCAGTTAGTGCATGTTGGTCGGGTGTGTCCGACCGCCATGTACTTATAGCACCTCGCGGGCCAGGGCTGCAGCACGGTGACCCGCGCGGAACTCCAACCCACGAGGAGTCTGCCTGCGGCTTCCAAAGTTTTGGCCGCCGCAACAGGACAACTCACTCAGACGGAACCTACACCACCGGGGCCAGTGCTAATGGAGCCAACTCTGACGGCATCGGAGCATCCGGTTTTTGAGGCAATGGCCTCCCGGACGTCGTCAGCCGTCACTGAGTCATCCAGGCCAGAAATGCGCAATTCAGCACACTTTACCGGCCTGGTGACCCGGACTCCACTCCCCTCCCCAAATAGACCCCGCAGCCTTTCAGCCACAGTATCGGCCATCTTGGGACCTTCCGCCCCAGAAAACTCTAAGACACGAGCCCCTGTGCGGGCTAGGCGTGTCCAGGCGGCGACGACTCCAATATCAGAGACGTCGATCTCCTCCCGGGCCCTCCTCAAGATGGCCTGGTAGCTCAGGCCCTCCGCCCCCGGCAGCATGGTAATAACCACAGCTGCCGTTTTGGGCGTTTGCAGTTTGCGTGGCTTTTTATTGGAACCAGGCTTGCCCCCTGGCGCAATGGACTCCGTATCCTGAGCATCAGCCCTGGAAGTGACTCCCCTCTTCTTCTTTTTTCCCCGGGACTTCTTCCTCCGGCTGCCCACAGTCTGCCAGCCCTCCTGAGAGGGTGCAGGGCCGGGCGGAGCGGGAGTTGAAATGTGCGTGTCCCGAGGCATAGCAATTGGGGCCCGCGTAAGGCGGCCAGCATTTTGCAAGGGAGGGAAGTCCTCCCTGGGCCGGCCTTTCGGGCGCTGCCCAATCTTCTACACCACTTTTGCCTTAGGGGCAACTTTTCTGTGGCCCTTGGACGGCGTAGCCGCGGCCGCGGAGTAGGTGGCCACACGGCCGCACTCACAGGGCAGCGGTGTTGGGCCCGAAGGCGGCGCAACCATCTTACTTTCCGCGGCAAGCGGCGGTCGAAATCTCGGTTCAGGTGGCACCCTGGCATCAATGGCGGAGATGCGCGGGTCATAAATTGCGCCAATGCGATCAATAATTTGGCGCATCGGCCCCTTCGTAAGAAGATCCGGGGTTGGTGGCCCAACGCCCACCGTTGAGACGGAGGCTGCCGGTTCAGCATCGTCGACCGGGGGTCTATATCTATATATATGTGGGTATTGCCGGTGTGCCTCTTACGGAGCTCCGCTACCTCCGCCTCGAGGAACGCGCGCTTCAGGACTCGTGAGGACCGCCGAGACCCCGATGGATTCGGGGCGAGTTCCCCACCCTTCTCCATGCCGGACGTCACAGCGGAACTACTATCCACCGTAGGACTTCCCACGGGTGTGGGATTCCTCCTCTGCTAATCAGAGGGACACGTGGAGACCCGTCTCCTGCCAGGATTCAGCCGCTAGCACTAGAGTGCCGACGTTGCCCGGGGTGCACCAACGCGGAGGTATCCCGATCCGCACCCCGATCGCCAACCCGCCTGCCAATAGTATATTCTCTACAATGCCGTGTGTGGCCGGCTTTAGCATTGTCCCACCCCTCTCTACCTACGGGAGTCGTAAGAGCCGACAAAGGAAATACCGAGGGAGTGGGCAGTAGCACTCCCTTGAGTATTAACAACATCCACTGCGATCGCCAACCCGCCTGCCAAGCGTGGCGACTACGGCACTATCCCCCATTTCTTGGGGAGGCCTATGTCCAGCAGTGGACGTTAAAAGGCTTATGGATGGATGGATTCTCCACAACGAATAATAACAAAAGTAAACTAGCTTGTGTAACTGGTTAAACCTTAGCCTACTAGAATGATTGTATTTCTAGGGCAAAGTTATTTTTAATGGATGTTTGCATGCAGTGCGGTGAAATGAAATTATATAGGCAAGTGGGCTGGTGACCTGACCTGGTCAAAAATACATATTGCCATAGGATATGACATGAACTGCTCGTCTTTTGCGAAGGCTTAGGTCTGTGCTAGGATAATAAAAGGCATAATGGGTTATTACCCGAGATATTAGGTTTCTTAGTGTGGGTTTAAAGAAAAGAGTTTTAAATACACTATGCTATTAATTACATAACTTTTCATAGGTAATTTGAATTACGTAAGAAAGAAAGAAAGAAAGAAAATATTTATTTCTTGCCACACAACCAAGTATAAAATAAAACAAATTGTGAAACTTAATTATAACTAAAAAATAAAAACAAATAATACTATAATTTTACTATAACCAAAAAAAAAAATAGACTCAGCAATACAGTGGTAAGTGTGACAGAAAAAGGGCATAGCTCAGCTTGTTTTATGATGGTTGCATCACAAAGCTGATTTTCAGCAATACCCCTCTTTCTTACGCTTGGCATCAACCGTAAGCGGCTAGCTCACGTAAATAAAACAAAAAAAGTAATAAACAACAGAAGTACATACATACATATTTCACTCAATGTACAATTGATTGTGTACAAAATTAAAATTAATGGAATGATCACATAAATGGCTGAAATAATATGACAAGAAAAAAAACATTTTGGTACAAAAACTTACATAACCGAACTTTCGACCATACAAGTACTGCCGGGAATATCCCATTCCCTATCCACGCATCTGGCAGAAAACCAAAAGGTACGTGAAAAGGTTAATTAAAAATACGTACAATAGATAGATATAACAATAAATTATTAACGACTGTAAATAGACAGGTAAGCAATAAATAAAAAGAATGCAATAACTACAAGTAGGTAACTGTAAATATTATTAACTATTTTATATTATTATTAATATTATGATAATAATATAAAATAGTTAATAATATTTACAACTGTTCATACTAACTATATCATTAGTAATTTGAATTATATATAACTGTTCATACTAACTAAACTCAAGGGGAATTTGAATTCTTTCACTGCAGGTTCAGAACGGCGGCATCCGGTTTTGGTCGGTTTATCTCGCTACTTTAACACCTACCGCCCGGATGGGACTTCACCGAGCCATTCCTTTAGCAGGTTAAACTAAAGGATTTGTTACTGTTTTTCTCGTGTTAAAAGTTTATTCAAAAATTTTTGTGTAGAGTATTACGAGTATGTGGGTTTAACACATAATAGTATGTGTGTATAATCCTAATCCTAACTATTATAAGGCTGTAACAGAGATGTGCCTGTACATTTAAGACATTTGACAAAAAATGACTGTATTAGGCTATGTAGGCGTGCCTAAATACAAAACATTTATTTTTAGGTTTTTTGTTTATCTGTTTATCTGTTTGTTCGTTCGCGCATCACGCACAAATTACTGAACGGATTTTGATGTAACTTTTTTTGATTGATAGTTCTTGATTGGGCTTAAAAACCGGTATACCAATATCCCGCTACTCTATCGGGAAGCTGACGATTCATGCTTTAACTACTTAACCGGCCATCATGAAATTTTGTATACATATATTGTGGAACTCAGAAAAGAGGATAATATTGAATATGCTGTAGAATAACGTATTTATATTCTGTCGTATTTGTATTCAGTGGTGGAGTATAACTCTATGCTCGGTGTGGCAAGATTTTCACGTTTAGTAAGATACAAAGGACTTTTAAATCATTTCCTTGACACAAATAACTTATCCATTACTGTCTTATCATATAGTAATGCACAACAATAACCCTTGTTAGCTTCTGATTTTCTATTGTTGAGCAAATAGTACCTCCAATGGTATCATGTTTTAACGACGGAACGACGTAAAGTTCGTCTAAATTTAGATCATCAATGTTAATTCTATGTTAGAGAATACATGTAGATAAAATATTTACTTTTGAAGTTTAAGGTTTTTTAACTCCAAGTCCATGTGGCGACGGACTAAGAATACAAGTGTTACCACCCCTTTCTTTCCCACGGATGTCGTAAGAGGCGACTAAGGGAAGTAAGCAATTATCACCCATTGCATTACTGGTGGTAGGGCTGGGTACCAAGTGGAAGTACTCACTTGCTATCGGGCCCGAGCGGGTTGCTACCACCATATCCTTTGTGGCCAGCCATGAAACACATCGGTGTGTTTTGGGTGCAGCAGGAGATAGCCGTTAATTCTTTCATTTCATATCTGTGAAATGAAATACTGAGCAGTGACTTGACAAAACTCTCGGTATAGTTGAGGCCATGAGCGACGGTTACCATTTACCATCAGGTGGGCCGTGGCTTATCTGCCACCAGAAGCAATGAAAAATAAACATATCTGAATTGCTTACGGCATAGCAACTAGTTAAAAACCATTTAACGTTTTTAATTGGTATGTGTTTGCGTTAAATTCGTTAAAATCATCCACGGATTAATTCAACTACATGATTCCTATATGGTTAAAATTTATACATTAATATAGTAATATCATCGGTTCATTTAAGTATTTTGTTCGTGGAACAAAGCACTTGTTGTTGTTCAACTTGTTTTGCAGTAAATATAAAACGGTTAACTATTTCACTGTGCATAAACGGTTGAAAAAACGAGTTCGTCCAATCCCCTTTCGCTGAAAACAGACATCTAATGATAAGTATAATATTGTAATAATTACAAAAATATTTTTCAATAAGAAAAATGTATTTCATTATCTCCAAGTGTACAAAGTAAATTGCTTCTAGTTATTCATTTACTTTTCCTAAATCACGCTTCAGGTTTCAATACAGTTTCCACGGTCATTTTGAATTGTTTAACAATACATCCTAATTGACCTAGTCTAATCAAGAGCTATCAAATAAAAAAGTAGCATAATCCGCTCAGTAGTTTTTGCGTGATGGGCGAACGAACAAAAAGACATAGCTCTATTACAGTTTTATAATAGTATAAACTATAATTATTATTCTTTAAAAAATCAACATGAAATTAATAATCATTAGCAAACTGGAAACGTGTAAAACCGGGGCGCTTTATATACTACGCACTCGTGAGAAAAAAGTAAAGCTGGTGATTATTTATGTCCCTGAATTATTGCCACTTAAGTGCTATTGTTATCATAGCTGACTTATTTTCCACTAGGATGGCAAATGGCAGCTTAGACTGCAGGCTTTTTTTTATTAAGGTGGGTAAAATGTACCTAACCGCACACCCCGTCGTTTGGGGCAATGAATAAGGTAGTGTGTCACCCACTAAATAAACCTGCCGTGTGCCATCTCTCATTACTTCAGTGGTAGATTGCCAGGTTGCCTTCTACCGAGGTAGGAAACTACAAGTATATTTTTTTTATTGCGTTTGGTGGCCGACGAGCCGCGGCCCACCTGATGGTAAATGGTAACCGTCGCTCATAGCCTCAACTATCCCGAGAGTATTGTCAAGCCAATGCTCATTATTTCATTTCACAGATATGAATTGAAAGAATTAACGGCTATCTCCTGTTACAACCAAAACACACCGATGTGTTTCATGGCTGGCCACAAGGGATGTGGTGGTACCAACCCCGCTCGGGCTCGATAGCAAGTGAGTACTCCTACTTGGTACCCAGCCCTACCACCAGTAATGCAATGGTGATAATTGCTTACTTCCCTTAGTCGCCTCATACGACACCAGTGGGAAAGAATGGGTTGGTGACACTTGTATTCTTAGTCCATCACCAACTACTAACTCGATTTAAGATATGGCCGCTCAGTGACGATAATTTGGCAATCCTCTTACATCTTCCGATATAAATCCATAGAGGTAAACCAATACTGCAAATAAATAAACAATGTGACGATCATCGGGTGCACGCAAGACGCAAGGTCCAATGGTCTGGATAAGCTCATCTGCTAAAAGCTTTCGACGATTGAAATTGTTACTGGTTGACTACTTTGAGAATTCTAGAGTTTTGGACGAATGAATTCTATTGAGGAAATCAAATCTTAAACTTATATTCGATATATCTCGGTCATTGAAGAAATAAGCAGACACAATGTATAAACTTTTGGCCGTAACTTGCCTGTGAGGATTTGATCAATATAATTAAATAAGAGTGTGTACACCTAGAAAGAAAGAAAGAAAGAAACATAAAACATACATTTATATTATAATAAGATAATGTTTGCAAGTTTGGATGTCAGGGTAATCTCCGAACTAAACGTACGATTACGAACGATTCACTAATTTTCAGAAGACCTTTATATGCTACTAGCCTTTGCCTGCGGCTTCGCCGCAGTCAAAAGCTGATTCTTCTAGGCTAGGTTATATCTCAGGTTCCAGATATAGTAGCAGGATAAGATATATACCAGTTTTTAAGTCTAATCAAGGCCTTTCAAATAAAAAAGTTGCATCAAAATCCATCTAGTAGTTTTTTTAAATAAATTTTAAAAAATCTATTCTAAATATTTTTCTAGTTTTTCGGTTATATCTCAGGTTCCCGATATATTAGCGAGATAAAATGTATACCAGTTTTTAATTCTAATCAAGGCCTTTCAAATAAAAAAATGCATCAAAATCCGTTTAGTAGTTTATGCGTAATGCGGGAACAAACAAACAGACAAACTGACAAAAATTCTAAAAGAAATTGTTTTGGGTTTAGACACGTCTATATAGCCTATTATAGCCATTTTTTCTCAAATATCTTGAATGTACAGACACAGCTCTGCTATATCTTTATAATAAGTATAGATATACAGAAAAGTTTAAGAACAAAATAGTACATTGTTACCCTAGGGATGAAAGCAGCCCTCAAACTATTGGAGCCCGAGCGTAAAGTCATATAAAAAACAAATTCTTTAATAAATACTTACTTTATGTTATTTCAATTCTTCAGACCTACTTTCAGAGTATGAGTAATGAAAAAGATCTTACAATCGAATTTGGCCGCTTTCGATAGCGACTTTAGTGTACTTATTTTTCATTCATTCACACTATTTACACGGAGCGACTGCCTGATATGACTGTTTGCGTTACAGATGCGCTTGCTTCATGCTTTTATGTGAGATTCTTGACGATTTTAAGTGTTATATAAGCCTATAAAATATTTTTGCCTGTGTGGTAACGGACTGAGAATACAAATGTCACCCCATCCTTTCCCACAGGTGTCGTATAAGGCGACTAAGGGTAGCAATTATCACCCATTGCATTACTGGTGGTAGGGCTGGGTAACAAGTGAGAGTACTCACTTGCTATCGGGCCCGAACGGGTTGGTACCACCGTCTTCTGTGTGACCAGTCATGCTCATGAAGCATGTCAGTGTGTTTTGGCTGTAGCAAAACATAGCCGTTTATTCTTTCATTTCACTATAGTTGAGTCCATGAATGTTTTCTTTAAAAGCACGGAAGAGGTCAGGTGTCCACAAATAGGTGTAATTTTTTGGTTACCCATATCATTGCCAGCCCAGGGAATATTGCTAAACCTTAAAACAGAAAAATATAACAAAAAAAAACAAGTGTGCTTTAGACCACACGACTGAAGTTAAACTTAACAATACATATACTCTTAACAATAATATATACATATATTACTAGCATTTTCCCGCGTCTATGCCGCAGCCTAAAGCTAGTTTTTAACGCATATCTCAGGTTCCCGATATAGTAACGAGATAAATTGTATACCAGTTTTTAAGTCTAATCAAGAGCTATCAAATAAAAAGTTGTATTAAAATCCGTCCAGTAGTTTTTTCGTAATGCCCGAACAAACAAATAGATAAACAGACAGGCCCGATCACACTTTTCATAACGTTCACGTCACGCATTCACCAGCTAACTCCCCAAGTCAAGCGTGCGTATAGAAGTATTTACTTCAAAAAATTGTTTAAACAAAAGTAATTTAAAGCAAAATGTTTGTAAAAGTCTTGTAAATCTACATAAGTACCTACTTCATTTCTCATTGTTTCATCACAAATCGACGAAATTTGTTATTTAAATTTTGTTTAGCAGTAGTGTAACATTAAACACAAAGTGAAAAATGTGAAATCGAAAATAACAGTCAGGAGCAGGACCTTCTAAATATTTAAAGGGTTTGCGTCATTATTAGGTAAAATCTTAATTGTAAAATTAAGTTTACCTGGTCGGTATAATGTATGAAAATACTTCCGACAGATGGTGCAGGCGTCACCCAAAGACGTTAAGTATGATGTGTTATCGAAATTAGCAGTCAGGAGCAATTGTCAGGATGGCTGAATTGGTAACGCATCTGGACGGTATCCAGAAGATGCAGGTTCAGGTCCTGCTCCTGACTGTTATTTTCGATTTCACATTTTTCACTTTGTGTTTAATGTATAGTGCTAAGCATGTCAAATGCTAAAAATATATATAAAAATATCTAAATAGTAGTGTAACAGTTTATTTTCAGCGCCATTTTCACTCAATAAACTAACACTGGGTAGTAAATGGTTGGAAATCAATTCGGTTCGAACATTGAACAGCGCTACGCCGTTTGCGATCGACCAGCTTCAAATAACAGAGATAATAAATATCTTTTTGCTCGATTCCTTTATGCATAAACTTTGAAACTCTTTTTTAAAACTGCTCGATAAAAATTAATAGTCTAGGATTAATACATAAGATTTTAAACAAAAAGGTAGCATACGACTGCTGATCATGAGGTCTCGAGTTCGTTCCTCGGGTCGGGCAGTGTTATTGAGCATTTTCGTAAAAAGAAAAAATCTCAGTAGCAGCCCGGTGTTTGGAAATGTGCCTGGTAGAGGGCAATAGGCTCGCACCCAATTACGTGGAAACATAGTTGGCGAACCGTAGATGTGTAATACACCTCTGCTTACCCTTTAGGGGATACAGGCGTGAGACTATGTATGCAGCAAATAAAGTTCAGAGGTAGGGTGAGCTACAGCTACCACCGAAGGAACGTAACATGGTTCCAGTGGCCCGCCAATAAAGGCGGAGAGACGGCACACGGCGGGTTTCGTTAGTGGGAGCAGGCCCCACACTACCCTGGTCGTTGCCCCGAACGATAGGGTGTGCGGTTAGGAACATTTTTTCCCGCCATAACAAAAAAAAGGGTGAGCTGATCGCTAGATCTCGGGTTCGATTCCCGGGTCGGGCTGTGTATTGAGCTTTTCTGAAAAATAACAATAATCAGTAGCAGTCCGGAATTAGGAAATATGCCCGATAGACGGCAATAGGATCGCCCCGTATAACTAGGGACTTAAATATAGTCGGCGGCTGTGTAATACCTCTGCCTACCGCTTCGAGGATAAAGGTGTGAGAATTTGATTTTTTTTTATTTTAAATATTACATAATTAAACATACTGCAGGTACGCCTGACAGTTGCCTATAGAGACATACCAAGAGCAACACTTGCACTTCACCATCCCCAACGACGGTAGGTTTGAAAATAACTTGTTTGATAGCAACTAAAATATTTTCATTTTGTTCACACCTTTAAGAAAGTATTTTGATATTTTTTATCTTTTTTTGAGCATTTGACATGCATAGCCATATAAATTAACAGAAACTGTTAATGTTTTGTGACTGTTCTTTTCGATTTCACATTTTCGCACTTTGTGTTAATCTACCTGTAAGAGTTAATCATTATTAATCTATATTTTAATGGCTCAATCTACACATGACTGTGTATATTTAAAAATCAAGATCCAATAATATTAAAATGGACCACCTGATATTATATTCAATCAACACGAAAAGGATAAAGAAAGTCGGTGCATAAATAAAACGGCGAGCAATTTATAAAAGAACTTATTGTACCAATGAATCCAAGACATCTTCCTGTTTCAAATTGATTAGTAAAAAACAGACATATTTTTATTTTTCAAAGATATTTGTAAAGCTGAGTGTATTTTCTTTTGAGGACTTTATGAAAGAGATGAAAATCACCATTTGAACTGATGTCCATCCCAAAAAAAATACATTTAAAATTAAAAAGAAAACATTGGATCGCAGAAATTCTTATAAAACAAATTCGGAATATTACATTCGGAACATAGATTTATAAACCTTACTTGGTTCCATGTATCTTATTAATTTTATCAATGCAAAAGTTTGTGAAGATATTTCAATATTATTTTCTATGGTTATCGGTGAATCACGCCAAAACGACTAAAAGGATTTGGATGAAATATGGTGGGTAGATAGATGATTTAAAACATTTTTGATCTATATTTTTTTTAGCATTTGACATGCTCCGCTACTTTTTAAAGTACAAATTATTTGTGAATAAGTACGTACATGTAGTCGTAAGCCGGAAAAATGAATGGTTCCTATGAGATAGCTATTTTTACATAGAAATAAATAGTATACCGTACAGTTACGTATTTATGTTCTGAAAACTACTTGGGTGGAGTGGCGGTAGAGGCTAGTCTATACTATTATAAAGCTGTAACAGAAATATGTCTTTACATTTAAGATATTTGGGAAAAAAATTACTGGAGTATGTCTAAAAAAAAAGATTTTTTTGTTTTTTTTGTCTGTCTGTTTATCTGTTTGGCTATTTGTTCGCGCACGCAAAAACTACTGAACGGATTTTGATGCAACTTTTTTCTTTGATAGCTACTTAGACTTAACAACTGGTATGCATTTTATCCCGGTACTATATTGGGAACCTGAGATATATTACCTAAAAACTAACTTTTGCCGCGGGCAAAGGCTAGTTTACAATAAAATCATTGCCTTCGTAATAATCTTCAAAACATTAAAAATCTATAAGAAGTAAAATATTCTTGATACGACAGAAGACTTAAAGTGTATGGATTATAATAATTCGAGCCTATTGAAGCTATAAACGACGCGATCATTGAGTTAACGCGCCGGTAATTAGTAGGTATTACGCACGTCATAATTGTCTTACGAGCTGTTCCGCTTAATCACTCATTCATTACCCCTATTGTTAGCTGAAAGCGCTTTATTGTGGAATTTGTAGCTACGTAAGCAATATTAAAACTTTAAAATAAAGAGTTTTTGAAGTGAAAACTTCTATAGGAAGATTTGGATAGGGAGTAAATTCATGTACCTAAGTCATCATCGACATGGTCACGTGACGTGTTAACGATAACACTATATCTGTTCCCTTTTATTAGGTGGGCAAAAATGCTCTACCGCACACTCCGCTGTTCGGGGAGACAACGGGGTAGTGTGGGTCTCACCCACTAAAAACCCACCGTGCGCCATCACCCGCCCTTACTACGGCAGATCACGCGTACTGCGTCGTATCGACCGCGATCCGCAGGTGGCAGCCCCTTCGGGAACCCTCTCTTATGCGACGCCCCGCGCACTTGGGCGTCACACCTTCACGATAGGCTTCTGTGGATAGCAGGGCAATCCCCGACCCCACCGTCCACAGCCTCGGCTAGGGCGGCATCAGGTGGACCGGCGGCGAATCGGGTCCGCGAACGAGGATTCCTCAGGGGTCCTCTCCGCCGCCTCCTTCCATGAGATGACAGCCTCGCAGAAGGTGGCGGCTGCGGTCCAAGCCCTCTCACTGTCAACCATCGCTCGTGCAACAGCCGGCAGCGACAGGTCACGCCTATGACTGCAGCGAGTACCCGACGCTGCACATCTCAGGCCGGGCACGACACGAGCGTGTGCTGCGCCGAGTCCTCGCTGCAGTCGCAGTGGTGACAGCCTGGGGTTGTCTCCCTCCTAACGATCGTGTGCAGGTATTTGCCGAAGCAACCATGCCCCGAAAAAACCTGCAGCAACCGGAAGGTGAAGGTGGCCGCCGTGCCCATTCATCCAAAATCGGCCGGAGCGCCCTTACGGTCCAGAGACCAGCCCGGGGCGTCTCCAGCCGAGGCCTCCACTTTAGGACGGACTATATCTGTTCCTATTAGTATAACTTATTGGGCTGGGCCAGCTGTGAATGAAGAAATGAATAATTTTAAATATATTTTTTTAATGAATAAATGAATAACTTTGATTTACAAATTTTAATTTAGATTAATTTGAAAAATAACAACTGTTTGTTTATAGTTTAGAGTTTTCACTTCTGTCGACAGTCCTCATGACTGCCTTGAAATTTTTTTTAGTTATTTTTTTAAGAAGTGATAGCAAGCATAAAAAGTTTGTATTATGGTGACAGCTATTTTTTTCTTTTTTAAAAATAACGGTGATAACTCCCTCCTACCGTTGTGTTTGGCATGGTGAGTGAAAGCGCCAGAAACCCAAACCTCTCTATCCTATCCTTTCTGTCCTTTCCTTAGTATCCTACCTATTCTCTCCTTATTATTCTTCCTAACCCTTTCCTTGCCAGTGGGGCTTAGTGAAGCCGGGTGCCCCAATGCAGGTTAGTGAACTTCACAGGCCGTTAAGAAAATCTCTCAGGCATGCAGGTTTCCTCACGATGTTTTGCTTCAATGAGCACTGATAATTTTTAAGCAAATAGTCACATAATTTCGAAAAGTCTCCAAAAGTCAGAGGTAGGTACGTGCCGAGCCTTGAGAATCGAATTCGGTACCACAGTCTTTGCAGTCAAATTCAAAATTCAATTCAATTCAAAAATATCTTTATTTCATAGGCCTATTAAATAGCACTTAAAATCGTCAAGAATACACTAATAATCAACACGAGCGCCTGAGGCGAGTGCATCCGCAATAACAAAGTGGCGATTGCAATCGCCACAAGCGAGAAGAACCCGGCAAGAAACTCATGGGCCACTTTTTTAAATTGCCAATTTATTACAATTTAATATAATCTTTATAACTAAAATGACATTATATCATACAAAACAATTTTGAAAATTAATGAATGAGGAGCAGCTCAAGCCCATTTTGTTTTGTCCTCAAGATAATCCGAAACAGTGTAATAACCTTGATTACAAAGTCTAATTTTTATGGCTTTCTTAAACTTATTTAGTGGCATGTTTCGGACATTTTCAGGAATCTTATTATAAAAGCATATAACAATTTTTGACAATTTTTTAATATGGGGTCCAGTCCTTGGTTTTACCATCCATCCATCCATCCATCAGCCTTTTAAAGTCCACTGCTGGACATAAGCCTCCCCGAGAATGGGGGATAGGGGATAGTGCCGTAATCGCCACGCTTGGCAGGCGGGTTGGCGAACGCAGTGGATGTTGTTAATACGCGAAGGAGTGCTGCCCACTCCCTCGGTATTCCCTCAGTCGGCTTTTATAACTCCCATGGGTGGAGATGGGTGGGATAATTCTAAAGCCGGCCCCACACGGAAGGTTTGGATTTACCATTAGTCTATAATGGTATATAAAATGTATGGCATATTAAACCGATTAAATGGCCACCGCGACGGGCGGCTTGTAGTCGAGAGGTCTAATCTCCTAGTGAGAAAAAATCGGGCCTTAATGAACCGAAAGAGAGAGAAAGGTCTCAGACTAAGTAATTGAGAGGTCCAATCTCCTAGTAAGAGAAATTTGGATCTTAATGACCTGAAAGGTCTCGAAAATAGCATCGAATTCTAAACTTGAATTATACGAGTAGTTCATGGGATTAACGTTTAATTACTATTTGCTACTTAAGACGGCCAAACGATTAATAAAAATCATATTTTCAAGTTTAAACTTAAAGTATAAAAAGGCACAGAGCAATATCTCAATGATATATTTGAAGCGTTATTAATTACTAAGCGGTCACATGCAAATTAAATAAATTATGAAAGTCAAAATGTCAAAATAACTTTTAATTAACTTTAGTTAAACAAAGTAGAATTGCATCGGATTCAATATTTTAAGTTAATTCATAAACATGTTCCAAGTAAAGTTTTGTACAATAGCATATTCAACAAATTCAGTTTCATTGTTTAAAAAAGTTGCGGGCGTAGTGCGAGCATCCGCTACGCGGTTGAGCCAATCTGCTTTAACGTCTGCGGTTTCATGATATCCTGGTACATTCAAATAAACTATTTAATTTTGGTTCCAGTATTTTAAGTGATACAAATTATTTGTCAATAAAGAAAAAGAGATTTTTAGTAGGAGCGGGTATCGAACCCACATCTTTTCCAATCTGGGGAAGTGCTCTAAAAAAGTAACTAAGCTATCCTACTGATCTTTCGATCATCCCAAATTCCTAATCACATTTGTCTTACGACCAACGCCATCTATCGGCAAGCATTACATGCATCCAATATAGTAAGTTTAATTTTGCAATTAAAATTCATACTATTTGATGGCGCGATTTTTTAAACATTTTAGATCTATTTCTATTATCAATTGACATGCTCCGCTACTTTTTAAAGTACAAATTATTTGTGAATAAAGAAAAAGAGAGCAAGTACTGGTTTCTCTTTTTCTTTATTCACAAATAATTTGTGTACTTAATGATGGTATAAACAGACAAGATAAACAGGACACAAAACAAAGATTTTTGATTTTGTGTGTTATTCCTAGACCAAATCGGTCATGTATTGAAGGAAGGTGGAGTCAGGAGTCTCCGAAACCGGCGAGCGAGTATGAAGAGAATTATGAATGTAGAGGAAGCGAGAGATATATGCAAGAATAGAGCCTTTTGACACTCTGTTCTCTCTGCCGGGGTAGGCAAGGGAGATGGCGTGATGATAAGTAAGAAAAGTTTAAAAAAAACTTTTTAAGTACGCCCAAGCAGCCTAAGTACAGTTTTGAGCGCTTAAGTATAAAATTAGCGGGAAGTTGCAGGGATGGCCTTTAGGGTCAACCGTTTTCCTGATTTTTTTTTTTATAATTCGGCATTAAGCATACAACCCTAAATTTTCACCCTTCTACTGCCAACCCCTATTTTATATAATAATAGCTATGTTAGTACTTTAATAATTTAAATTTCAAAACATCCACAAAATAAAAATATGGCGGTACGAAGTTAGCCGGGAGAGCTAGTTGTTCTATAAAAGAATGCCTAAAGGCAACTTAACATTACTGTAAGCTAGGCACGCCTTCTGTCCTACAAAATAAGATTACGAATTAGGGACATTAGGGTCCGGTCAAAGAATTATTATTATTGAATAAGACAGACGTGAGAAAGGCGTAATAAATTTAGTATTTGTTACGATGGAACGTAATAATGATATTGAATTAGGATTGTGTTGCTCTGAATGAATAAAAAGTCCAAATAAACAAATATTAGATCCTAATAATTGCTGAGAGATGGAGACGTTCTATCTGCGTGGACTTCTAACTTAAAATCCATAAACTCTTAACCTTCCGTGTGGTCACGGACTAAGAATACAAGTGTCACCCCCTTTCTTTCCCACAGGTGTCATACGAGACGACTAAGGGAAGGAAACAATTATCACCCATTGCATGACTGGTGGTAGGGCTGGGTACCAAGTGGGAGTACTCTTTTGCTATCGGGCCCGAACCGGTTGGTACCACCATCTCCCGTGTGACCGGCCATGAAACACATAGGTGTGTTTTGGTTGTAACATGAGATAGCCGTTTATTCTTTCATTTCATATCTGTGAAATGAAATAAGTGAGCAGCGGCTTAACAATACTCTCGGTATGCCGAGGTGGGCCGAGGCTCGTCTGTCACCATACGCAATAAGAAAAATATGCGGGGCAGTCTTTGGGGACTGCCGATAGAAGTGAAAACTAAGTAACTTGTGAATTGTATACCAATTAATTGGTCATTAACACTTTTTACTTACAAACCAAAAATAATTCAAAAATAATAATCTGATAGCTCGACGTTACAATTCACAAGTTACTTAGTTTTCACTTCTATCGGAGCGTTCGGTGACGATGACGTGAGTTCCCTGATTTTTTTCACCCAAAAAGTACTCAACGCGCCTAAAGAAAATAGGAGCGTTCTGTGACGATGACGTGAGTTCCATGATTTTTGTTCACCCAAAAAGTACTTAACGCGCCTAAAGAAAATAGGGGCGTTCTGTGGCGATGACGCGAGTTCCCTGATTTTTGTTTACCCAAAAAGTACTCAACGCGCCTAAAGAAAATAGGAGCGTTCGGTGACGATGACGCGAGTTCCATGACTTTTGTTCACCCAAAAAGTGCTCCATGTGCCTAAAGAAGTTTTCACTTCAAAAAAATAAGCGTAATATCTCACAGAAACTCTTTATCGAGTTAAAAAAATATTATAGATAGGAGGCGAAGAGAGATTTTCTATAGAGAAGAGATGATAAGATGGTCAGTGAGGAGAATACTATGGAGATACCGAGAGGGTTTGCCTACGCAAACTATACAATTTTTCAGGCTTGAAAGTATTGTATAATCCGGCATTTCATCACCTACCAAATTTAATCCAAAACAAATCATTTGTGAAAGTGGAAAAAGAGAACTTTACTGAGATCAGGGTTCGAGCCTGCGTTCGTTTCTCCGGGGAAGTACTCTGTATGGCTAAGCTATCGCAGCAGATAGCTAGCATAGTTTATTTTATTTTGATAGGAGTGTCGCGACTGAGAACCTAGGGTTCCTGTGCCAAAGTTCATCTTATGTAGGTAAATACATTAGATATATAATTTGTAAGCCACGATAGGTGACTAGTTACATACCCAGTCTGAAGTATAGGATGTCCGATTTTTTGAAAATAGGTGAATATTTGATTATTCCTTTCAAGTAAAGGAAAATATTGTGAGGAATTCTGTATGGCTGAGATAGTTTATCGACGTCTTATGAAGTCAACCAATCTGCTTAGGACCAAAATACTACAGCTTTAATTTCTCTCACTATAAGGGGTAGTACAGACAGTAACGGGTTGTAAAATAAAAAACATTTATATTTTATACAAAGTTTTTAACTTAAGTGCTTAACCTAACAATACGCTCAAAAAATATTATCGTTATACACTTCTCACGTGCTTCTATTTTGTAATATTAATATTGAGTAAAACGCCATTCTCTGGACAGTCAAGAATATACCTTATGTTCACGTATCAAAACAGAGATATGCTTGAAGTTTCAAACGTATAGCTTAAGTAATAAGCGATCAAAAAATTGTGAATGCTTAGACGTTTACTAGAAACAGATTTTAGTAAAAATATGTTTTTAAGCAAGTTGTGAACTTTATGCCTTACATCCAATTAGTCATCCATCCATCGGCCTTTAAACGTCCACTGCTGGACATAGGCCTCCCCAAGAATGGGGGATAGTGCCGTAATCGCCACGCTTGGCAGGCGGGTTGGCGATCGCAGTGGATGTTGTTAATACTCGAAGAAGTGCTGCTGCCCACTCCCCCGGTATTCCCTCAGTCGGCTCTTACGACTCCCATGGGCGGAGAGGGGTGGGACAATTCTAAAGCCGGCACCACACGGCTATCCAATTAGTACGCTCTAGCTACTTAGCTATAAAACCCAGATCAGAAACATAAATTTACACATCTGTATATTATTAATATTCACGCCATCGATATCTAATCAGTAAGTATATTTACATACATTTGTATTCCTATAGGGTAAAACCGTTAGAGATGGCCACACGGGAGAGATGGCCAGTCGAAATATTTTCCAGTAATATGAACTAGATGGTGTTGTGTGGTGATTAGTTCACTTCGTGCAGCGCTCAGGAGCTGAAGGCGATGGAAACTTTGCATAAAAATAAGTTAATAAGTAAGTAAATAAGCATTTGTTATACATAGTATTGCTAAAATTTTATACTAGGTTCATATTTGAACTTGAAATGATATCTTTTTATTTAGTTACTTGTTTTTTCCTGCATTTTGCGTACTTCGCATAAATATATGTTCGTTGTAATCCCACAACGGCGGTCAATTTGTTTATTGTTACTTCAATATTCGGTATGGCTGTCACTCCCATACAAAAAGGAGAGATGGCCATATACACTGGGGCTTAGATGGCCACATAGTTCATTTTATTTTTTTATATTTTGTAGTATGCTTGTTTGTTACAGGTGCCAAATCATTATTAAAGGAAGGCTATTGGTACTCGTGATACCTGGAGCGAGGATTTATTGAAAGCCGTGATTAACTCCATGTCAGAAAAATACATAACCCCAGCCATATTTTTGGAATGGCTTAAATTTTATTTTATACAGATGGAAAAGTTTTATTGTTGCTTGACGGACATTCCACCCATTGTATTTCAGTGTAAATGCTTGAATATGCTAATCAAAATGACATAATTCTGATATCTATAGCTAGGCACACTTCGAAATTTTTTAACTCCTTGACCAAACTGTGCTAAAATCGCTAAAACATAATTTCTACGAACAGTGCCGGCTATGATTAGATCAAAATCAAGGTCGCTGGATTACAAGACTATCATTTGGTTCTCATCTGCTTCTAGATTTAAGGCATGAGGCGTTGTCCCTTTTAATACAGAGCAAATTACCATGCTTTCTCTGACTTGTCTTAAAAAAACAGTGGCAAAGATAAAGAGACACCTTCTCGAATTATGAAAGAAATATCTCCTATTCCACAAAAAATAATAGAAGCCCGTAAACGTAGTAAGTAACTTGGCAAGCTTATAACTTCCAATGAGCACACAGCAGTAAGAAGAAGCAAGGAAGAGGAGAAAAAGTAAGCGTAGAGTTAAGCAAAAAAAAATGTTATTATAACCAAAGAAAATAAGAGTGATAAACCCGTCACAGTAAGAAAACGTAGAGCGGTTAGACAGATTAAAATGAGTAGCTCAGATGAAGATAGTGAATAACCAATAATATGTGATACTTCGTACGAAGATGATATAGAAAATGAATGAGATAACTGCGCGGGATGCGGCGAAAAGTATTATAAAACACGTCTTGTTGAAGATTGTTTTCAATGTTTAATTTGTGACATGTGGGTACACGAAAATCGTACAGAATTCGAGGATATGTGTTAGAAATGCACATTTGTCTTTACGACCAACGCCATCTATCGGAATGCATTTACATGCATTAATCCAATATAGTAATTGATGGAGCAATTTTTTAAACATTGTGTACTTTAAAAGTAGCTTAGCATGTCAAATGCTAAAAAATATAGATCAAAAATATCAGTAACGCTATCCTCTCGTATTTGGCGTTGGATCCAGGATCGGTGTAGAGTTTCCTGCCGGCTCCTAACGGGATGTGGCGCAGTGATACAACAGTAATGCACACCTGTATATAATTTAATATACATAATATATAAGTACATAACGAAGTCTTGTACACATATTGCAATACAATTTGATCAAATGAGGTGAACATAGTAAATTTCTACCTACGGCAATTGTATTAAAAGCAAATATATTTGCTACTCTACTACTACGTATCGTATATATACCTACAAGTATGTACTTGTTCTATTTATTTATATCCCAATTTATGTCAACAAACATACACCACACTAGTTTTGCATAAATATTTTTCACTTATAAACAAGCTAACTAAAACCATACGGGTACAAGAATGGACTGAGAAAAACCTTCACAGCTGGCTGCCATATAAACAGACTTTTCTCACAACCCATGTGGTGACAGACTAACAACATAAGTGTCATCAACCCATTCATTCCCGCGGCTCATCTATGAAATCAGCAGCGGCTTGGCAGTATTCTTAGTATTGTTTGGTCCACTAGCGGCAGTTATCACTTACCATCGGGTGGATCGATAAGTTGAGATCCTTGACTCATAAGTCGAGTTGTCTATGCTCGTTTCATATAAAAACAGCACTCTCGTATCAGCAAGTTTATCAATACCTAGGAAATAATACTAACATGAAAAAATAATGTACCTACCATGTTTTTATAGCGGATTATCTTCTTATTTCATATTTTCATAAATTGCACTCCACTTCTGAGCTATGGTCTAAATTTACAATATCTAGCTCATCAGGAGGTTAGTTTAATATAAATTACAAAATTCCACCCGGTCAGACTTACAAGAAAGCGTTAAAAGACATGGTAAAATAGCGTAGGCATATAACCTGAATGAAAATGTAACGTCACTTTGTTGCCTTGTTATTTTTTTTGCATTATCTGTATCTACTCTATAATTTGGTAGCAATACAATGCATTCCAACTTTGAGAATTATCTTAGTTTACTTTATTATAGCGGACATGCAGTCAGCTATGTAATTACATTATAGACATTGTGACCTTCAAATGCAAATTAATTTGAACCAATACGTAGTTCTGCATGATTACTACTTTTTTTTTGTTAAGGCGGGAAAATGTTCCTAACCACACACCCCGTCGTTCGGGGCAACGAACTGGGTAGTTTGGGGCCCTCACCCACTAAAAAAACCCGCCGTGCGCCGTCTCTCCGCCTTTATTGGCGGGCCACCGGAACCATATTACATTCCTTCAGTGGTCGCATGATTACTACCTACCATTTAATATCATTTACAATATTTTGATCTATATTTTAGCACGACATGCTCAGCTACTTTAAAGAACAAATTATATGTGAAAGTTACAAGTTAACGCTGGCAGTAAAGCTCTGTTTTTCCACTTTCAAAAATAATTTGTTTATCATTTACCCACAATGTCACAAGTGTCACTTCCACACTTATTTTCATTTTAAATTTCCAAATACAAAAGTGACATACAAAAGGTGTGTTTACATATCACGGCCCTTTGAATAGAGTATAGTTTTTTAATAGAATAGAAAATAATCCTTGTATCGCGAGAATTTAGCAAACATACAATTAACGAGCACAGATTACACGCAAAGTCAAAATAATTATTTGTGGACTAGACAAAGAATTGTCCGATGTGGACATCGAACCCACAACACTCAGCAGGACATCAATATATTTGCCACAATAAAACTTGATGCCCCTCTTGTGGGACCCTCACCCACAAAATAAACTCACAATATGCTGTCTCTTCCCCTGTGCTGGCTGACCACGGGAACTGTGTAACATTACTTCAGTGGTTACATTGGTAACCTGAGTTTATTGTCCAGCATGATTTATTTAATTCATTATTCGGTTGAACTACCAAACCATCGCCTTTTTCATGTTTTCAATAAATAATTCCTAACGGGCTGTCAGTTTTCAATACACATAAGTGACGTATGATATTATCGATGTTATGCAAGAAAAACAAAAGCAGGTGACGAAACACAACTTGACATGACTGGTTTCCTTTCAGTTTACTAAAATTTAGAAATATTTAACTTTCTAACTGCCTTACTAATAAACGTTGAATCACCTATAGTTCAGTCTTGATTCAGTGTTATGTCTTTGTGAAAAAACGGAACAAAACACTGAATAACTATTCGGAGCTTATACAATATTTATTAATAAGGAGGGATTAATTGAGCATGTGGCTTTAACCACGAGGAATTTGTTTGGTAACTAGTTATCACTATGCACTATTGTTAAGAGTCTATCGTTGTCAATATACCTACATGCCCAGTTCGGCTTCTTTCAACTTGGTTGCTATGTCAACTTCTCAATCGATTTTCTGGTCGATCTCTAAGTCTTTCGACTTATCGTATATAACGTAAAGTAAAAAATTAGTATTATGTATTACTACCAATTATGTTTAACCTATTATACGGAACAGTAATCCAGAAGACATAGTGGCATTTTCCACTCGTAACTACCAATTTCTATTTCACATTTCCGCTTGTGTTCTGGCTGGTGGCGGAATATGTCAATTTTTTTAAATATATATAAGAATATATAAATTAAAACTTGGGTAAAAGCCAGATGTTATGATACTTAATTAGTCAAATGTTGTGTTTTCTTATTATTAGATAACTAGATTCAGTAATCTAAGACGCAGTCGTCTGCGTGAACCTGTGTGCCAAATTTCATCCAAATCTGTTGATATGTTTTTACGTATTTAAAGTAGCATAAACGGGTCTTTTTTCGCGTATAAAATAGGTGAAATTATTAACTACCTTTTACCCGACGTTTCAACTGCGTTGCAGCAGCCGTGGTCACAGGACAACTGAAAAAAGACCCGTTTATGCTACTTTAAATATGTGTACAATTCGCGAATCTTTAAAAGTTACTATGTTTTTACGTGATTGATTAGCAAACATTCAAACACAGAAACATTCACATTTGTAATATTAGTAGGATAAAATAAATACAGGTAGTATTTACCTATAATGTTTGTACAAATCACCGCGTAGTCTTCTTTTTACCAAAGATAAGGTTTTCACGTTTAACTTCTATAAAAATTACTACTATAAGAGTATACAATTTTAATCATAAATCCAAATAAATATGTAACTATAAAGTATAATCAGCTGCTTACATTTGCAATTCTACGTACGTACTAGTTTTGTATTTCACGACTGCCTCATATATGTGAATATATATACTTAACCTGTCACAGCACTTTGATACGTAAGTGCGATTACTCACCAAGACAGCATACAAACAAAGGTACTTCGCAAAACTAGCAACAATTTTATCAAAGAAATTGATGACTCTTGCATAACGCGGTCCCAGTGCTAAAGGTGTTCAACGTAGAAGGTAACACGATAAAGCTTTCAATCCATCGCTCACGTGGACCTTTCGGATGAAAAGTATCCACTTAACTCGTCAAACGCCAATCTACCTACCGGCAGTGTGACCGATATACACTGTGGCATGATATCAAAGAGTAGGCAAATAAATAGATAAGTCGGACTTCAGCTCATATTTTTAATATTACGCCTTCAACTATGGACGAAGAAGCAAATGCGTTACATTATGCCTATTATTTTTAACGTAACAACAGGTCAACCCTTTTGTCATCTACTAATTCAAATCAAAAATCTAATATTACTGAGAATTTCCTTTCGCAGATCCCAGAAAAATACAGCCCGATATTTTTTTTGTTAAGGCGGGAAAAATGTTTTATATCTAACTGCACACTCCATACGTTGGGGTAACGAGCAGGGTAGTGTAAGGCCCCCTAATGTAACCACCCCATTATTGCTCGCTGATGTTTCACAAGGCGACTAATGTAACCAATTACTGGTGAGACCGAGTGGGTCAGTACCACCGTGTACCGAGTGACCGACCGCGAAACACCTCGGTATATTTTGATTGTAGCGGGAGAAGCCGTCAATTCATTCATTTCCCATTTGAGAAATAAAATGGTGAGCAGCGGCTTGGCAGTATTCTTAGCACAGTTGAGTCCATGAGCAGAAGTTACCCATTGATTAACTGTATATTTTTTACATACGTATCAGTAATCTTCAGACATCAAGCTGTAATAGTCACCAATAGTGAAAACCATATTAATCGATATAAATAACACATTAATTACTTACTTACTTATCATCACGCCATCTCCTTTGTGGGGTAGGTAGGGAGACATATTAATATGATGAGTAATAAGTATCTTCCAAATTAAAACACTATGTAATACACAATGTACGTAGTGTTTTTATTTGTTCTTTAGTAGATGAGTATGCCAAAAGCATACAAATAGATGAAGAGACAAAATACTTCATTCAAAATTACGTAATAGTATTCGTATATTAAAATCAAACGATGTCACCTCTGAAGAATTAATCACCCTCATCAACCATCAATACACATTTATATATAGGAAATATTATATGGTTAATCAGTCCTTACTCAACTCTCTGAACTGAATTTGTCGATGAACTTTAAATGTGTCTCGAACCACGGCCAAACTCAAATGAGCCATATCCAATGAAAACAGGAGTAAACTAGTAGTTTATATTTATGACTATCTAACCAATGCAGTAAGTAACATTATAACAATTGGCCAAAGTTGTGTAGATATGTTGTGTAGGTATGCCTAAATAAATAAAGTGCGAAGTTTTTATTTCATAAATAAAAAAACTCGCATCATCGTCGGTTACAAAATTACGTTAGCATCTTCAGTAAAAATGTATACATAGAAGATTTGTACACCTGTTCAGCTATTAATTTATTTTCAAGAGGTCTTCGTTAATTATAAAAGGAATCAAAAATTAATCGTGAGTTTTTGAAACGAAAATATTTTAATTAATTTAAGTGGTAGAGTTAAATTAAAATATTTTAATTAAATTTTAAGTATTTTCGTTAGAAATTATACTTATTTGGAGCTTGCTTTTTAGATGGATCGGATCGGCCTAATGCCACTACTCGCCCTCCTTAGGTTCGTACCGACCCAATGACCAAATACACAGCACTATATTAACCATATTCAGGTGATGGATAATTTGTTATGAAACCTCATTATATTAACACTAGCATTGTAGATTTTTTTTATTACGTATGATGGCATACGAGCCGTGGCCCACCTGATGGTAAATGGTAATCATCGCTCATGGACTAAACTATACCGGGAGTATTATCAAACCACTGCTCACCATTTCATTTCACAGATATGAAATGAAAGAATAAACTGCTATGTCCTGCTACAACCAAAACAGTGATGTGCTTCAAGGCCGGTCACACGGGAGATGGCGGTACCAACTCGTTCAGGTCCAATAACAAGTGAGTACTTCCACTGCATTAGTGGTGGTAGGGACCAGTAATGCAATTGGTGATAATTGATAAGCCTTACTTCCCTTAGTCGCCTCGTACGACACCCGTGGGAAAGATTGGGATGGTGACACTTGTATTCTTAGTCCGTCACCACACGGACAACGCTTACAGCTATTTTTAAATTAAAGGTAGTTTTCATGCCAGAAATATTTCTCATCAAGGAAGAAAAAATTCGGCAGTCATTTTTATTTATAATTTAAATTGTAGTCCTAGATCGTGTGTCAAATGCGGCTAGCATAGCGCTTCGAATTGGGAACGATCGTATCTTGTCATTTGCATGAGTGCAAACTGTCCAAATATATTTTAGAGGTCAGTGGTCAGACGACACGGCAATAGTCATTGATTTAACTCCGTATAGAGCTCTTATTCGGCTTTTACGATACCCACGAGCAGTGTTTCAGTTTATAGTAATCGTGGGCCACACTTATCCAAACATAAATGGCAAAATAAATTTCTGTTAAACTCAGCGTACTCAAATACACGTATATTTATCGTGTACTGAACTGTATTTAATCAAATATTTTCATTTTATTTATATTAAAACATTTTTGATTGTCATCTTGACATCACGGAAAGTTTATAAATATATATCCATCCATCCATCCATGTCTATATTCTACAATACTATAAATGCGAAAGTGAGTTTGTTTGTTACATTTTCATCGCTTAACTACTGGACCGATCTTCATAAAATTTTGTACAATATAGGTCAGAACCCAGAAAAGGGGAAAAAAACATTTTATAGAAACAAAGACTATTATCTCAGAAAAATTGATAATTTCTGTTAGATATCAATTTTTGCATAGAAATCATTTGTAAGCCTTGGACTGACGTATTTATACTTATTGTAAAGTTCACGCGGACCAAGTCGTGGCCAGAATCTAATATTTAAAAAGCACAAAGTATATTTTGGCACTAAATCTGTACTAACTACATCTATCTATACTATTATACAGCTGTAACATAGCTATGTCTGTACATTTAAGATATTTGAGAAAAAAAAAACTGTATTAGGGCTAATAGCCGTGTCTAAACACAAAACGACTTTTGTTAGATTTTTTTTCTGTTTGTTCGTTTGCGCATCACGCAAAAACTACTGAATGGATTATAGTGCAATTTTTTTTATTTGGTAGCTCTTAATTAGTCTTAAAAACTAGTATACATTTTATCCCGCTACTATATCGGGAACCTGAGATATAATCTAAAAACTAGCTTTTGGCTGCGGTGGAGCCGCGGGCAAAGGGTCGTTTATTATAAAGCTGTAACAGAGCTACGTCTATATATTTTAGATATAAGAGAACAAAATACTTTAATTAGCCGTCAACAATTTTTTAAATTGTTTTCCTGTTTGTTTGTTCGCAAATCATGCAAAAACGGATTTTGATGCAACTTTAATCGTTTAATTGCTCTTGATTATACTTAAAAACTGGTATACATTTTATCCCATTACTATAAGCAGAACCTGAGATTCAAACAACAATAGGTACACCTACTGTTGTGTTTGGTATAGTGAGAGAGAGTGCCAGACGCAAGTTAACCTTTCTTTATCCTCTCCTTGCTTGGAGTTGCTAACGCGCGAATTATGTCTCTGGTATCGCTGACGTCTTCTATAGGCTACGGTAACCGCTAAGCATCAGACGTGCGTGTATGCTTATTTGTCACTCTTGTAATATAATAATAATAATTGGTTTTCAGTTCATAAAAAAACATATAATAACCAGTCTGTATCTTAAAAATATATATTTTGATAATTATATTTCAGAGACTAAAGCTTAGCTTCAATTAAGCAATCAGATTGAAAAATTCAACGAAATTAAATTACGAAAATATGAAGGTGATATTAATACTTCTCTTCGCAAACTCCGTGCTTTGTTTCATTAATATTGAGGAGATAACAACTGATATCATAACAAGGCTTCCTTCGGACTTCTCCGTGGCGATTAAGGATATAGCTGAGGGCCTACCTACCAAAAGTATCACTATTGTTAGAGGGAACTCTTCAAATATCAGGTAACATGAACTACCCATATCAAAATGATTTTCCAACTAATTATAACATCACATCTATCTTAATCTGTCCTAACTATTATGTCTGTCTGTCTGTACATTGAAAATATTAAAGAAAAAATGGTTAATCTATTTAAACACAAAACAAGTTATTTTAGAATTTTTGTCTATTTTTTTGGTCACACTTTAAGCAAAAGCTACTAAACGGATTTTCATGAAGCTTTTCTTCTTTGATAGCTCTTCATTAGACTTAAAGCTGGTATAAGTTTTATCTCGCTACTATATCTTTTTTTGATCTGTATTTTAGCACTTGACGTGCTTCGCTACTTTAAAAAACAAATTATTTGTGAAATGTGGAAAAAGAGAACTTTTGTGCGAGCGGGAATCAAAACTCCGTTCCTTCCAATCCGGGGAAAGGCTCTAACCACTAAGCCATCACACTGACCAACGGTCATACCCAATCTCCACATCAAATTTGTCCTTACGACCCAAGCCACCTATCGTATGCGCTTGCATGCATTAATCCAATATAGTCAGTTTAATTTTGCAATTAAAATTCACACTATTTGATGGCGCGATTTTTACGCTATTTATTCATAAGTACGGCCACCATTACAAACAAACACTTCAATTGCACGCCTCATAAGCGAAGCGTTGAGGTGTATACTATTCTCATTTCACGCAGAAAAACTGATTTTTCTAACTTAAAATGTCTCTATTTATCATATATTGCACTTGTAAAATAATATCTATTTAACACTCATGATATTTTTGATGCCATTTTTGTTATTTAAACTAGTTAAAAAACTGTTTAAAAAAGTTCTGTCTTGGACGTCCGTTTGTTGTAGGTAATGTATGTTAACACGATAACGACCAAACTACTTTACTAATCGAGTCTTTGTTTTTCGTTTACGAATTATTATGATTACGAATAGAGCCCTATCACTTTTCACGGTCTGATTCGATGTGGTTTGATTGTTATTAAGTAAAACAAAAAAATCGTGAATATTTACGCTCGACGCGACACTAAAATCAGTGCTATCCTTATTTCGTGAGAACTATTCCTATAGACCAATGTAGAAGTACTTCTTGTAATGTAATGTAATGTAATGTAAACGCGGGCTATTTTCCGCAACTCGACGTCGTATGTGCGCCTATTTTGCGTGACGGGTTGCTGGCACTACTCCTGCCAACCCAGCATCACCAGAAAGCCTAGCAGACCCTTAACGTTGCCGACGACCTCTGGGAGCGACCTCGGAGAGCCGAGGTATAGTGCCCGGTATTCCGCCACCCCCGGACATTCAAGGATGACGTGGGCGGCCGTTTCGTCTGCCTCCATGCAAGCTCTGCAAAGAGGACTGTCAGTAACACCTAGAGTAAATAAGTGTTTATTCCATAAAGCATGTCCAGTAATGGCTCCCATTAGAAGCCGGAGCTGAGGCCTCTTCAAACGCCACAGCTTTAGTGACAATCCGGGGTAGATTGTCGGAAGGGCCTCTCTGGCTTGCCTGCATGTACCTAAGTTAGACCAGTATTCTTGGTGTTCTACCTTGGTGTTTCGTCGTAGTGTGTCTCGGAGCCAAGCGAACGGCAGGGGCAGAATGGGCTCAGGTCCTTCCACTATCATCTCCGAACCCCCCCTTGCCAATTCATCGGCAGCGTCATTACCGCGTGAGTTGCTGTGTCCTTTGATCCACTGTAGGGTTATATCGTTGTCGATACATACCTGTGACAGGGCTCGATGGCACTCGTATATAAGACCCGAGGTTATAGTATACCTTTGAAGGGCCTGTAGGACTGATCGGCTATCAGAGAGTATACGGATTTGTTGGTTCTTTACCTTTCTAGAGTCGATTGCATACGCTGCCATTAAGATGCCCACACTTTCTGCCTGGAAGACCGTGTTATGAGCTCCTAATGGTGTAGATATCTGAATGTTCAGGTCCTCGGAGAATACACCCACACCAGTACCTGACCTTGTTTTAGATCCATCTGTGAAGATACTCATCTCTCTTGGGTTAAGACCTTCACCCGGTTGTTCTTGCAATTGTATCTTATACTTCTTGTCAAATACAAACTGCTTGGGTATCCTGTCGGTCACCGCTGCCATGAGCGGCTCCTTACCTATTACCTCACTGAGGATTTCGGTGTGCGGTACCCTTGCTAGTCTCCAGAGACTCAGGTTTTTAAGCCTTACCGCTGTAGCTGCTGCCTCTTGTTTTATGAACAGATGCAGTGGCGGCAGGCCAAGAATAGCTTCCAGAGCAGCAGTTGGAGTTGTCCTCATGCATCCCGTGGCCGCCATACAGGCCAATCTCTGGAGTCGTTGTAGTTTAGCTATGACAGTGGATAATTCGGTCCGTGGCCACCACACCACCGCACCGTAGCTAATCATTGGTCGGATTACTACCTGGTATAGCCATAGAACGATTTTAGGGTCTAGGCCCCATCTTTTACCTATCATTCTGCGGCATTGCCAAAATGCGACCGTAGCTTTATCTATTTTACTATTTAAATGATTACTCCAGTTTAACTTACGGTCAAGAATTACCCCTAGGTACTTAACCTGTGTTGATAACTGGAGTTCTGTTTTGAATAATTTGGGCAGTCGGTAGTTGCCCAGGTTACGTTTGTTAGTGAACATCACCATTTCCGTCTTTTTTGGATTGACTGTTAGTTCGTTGATAGTACACCACCGTTCCACGATGACCAGCGCAGAGCGTGTAACGTCGCATACTGTACTTGTACTGTTTCCGCATGTCAGTATCACCAGATCGTCGGCATAACCAACCGTATAATAGTGATTGTTGTTCAGTGTAGCAATTAGATCATTTACCACTAAATTCCACAGTAGCGGTGAAAGCACACCCCCTTGAGGGCATCCTTTGGCCACCAGTGCCTTGTGTGTTCCGCCTGTGCTAAGCTTAACGATCCTTTTGCTTAACATATTATCTATCCATTGGATCATAACTGCATTTGCTCCATGTCTTTCAAGTGCTGCAGTTATGCTAGTAAATTTGGTCTTGTCAAAGGCCCCCTCGATGTCTATGAAGGTGCCTAGACATATAGACTTGCTTGAAATCGCTTCTTCAATTTTGCATACCACTGCATGAAGTGCCGATTCTGTAGATTTACCTTGACAGTAGGCGTGTTGATGCGGGTGCAGGGGGGCGCCTAGTAGAACCCCCTCCCTCAGGTTCCTTTCGCACAACCTCTCCAGTGTCTTCAACAGAAAAGAGGTCAAGCTGATAGGTCTGTAGGATTTGGGGTCCGAGTAATCGCTCTTACCTGGCTTGGGTATAAAGATCACCTTGACTTCTCTCCAACTTTTCGGCACGTACCTGTGAGCAAGACAGGCGGCCAGAATAGTGGTGAGTATTTGGATGAGTTCCTCCCCGCCCCACTTCAGCAAGGCAGGGAAAATTCCATCCAGGCCAGGTGATTTGTATGAATTAAAGCTGTTAATGGCCCACCGTACTTTTTGTGGGCTAACTACATCAAGTGTTTGGTGCCATTCTGCTTCAGATGGGATGACCTCCTCATCTGTCCAGCGGACTGTCTGCACCATCTCGCAGTCGGGGAAGTGCGTCTGTACTAAGATGTATTCCGCTTCCTCCCATGATCTAGTGAGGGTGTCGTCTGGCTTGGGTAGGGATCCCAACGTAACCGTGGGCTGGTTACAAAGAACCTTACTTACCCTGTTAGCCTGTGCTCCATTCTCTATTTCGGAACAGAAGTTGCGCCATGAGCACCTGCTTCTGTACCTGAGACGCTTTTTGTACCTAGACTTAGTTGACTTATAATTATCCCAGTCCTGGTCAGTACCTGTGTTCATTGCTCTGTTGAGTTGTCGCCTCATCCTTTTCCTGAGTCTATCCAGCTCGGGTCCCCACCAGTCGGCTTTTTTGCCTCTACTGGGCGGTGGAGTGGACAAGGGACACGCCTGATGATAGCAATCCAGCATGGTATTTGTGAGGACGCTTACCTGCCTCTCTATTTCTGCAGCACCTTCCAGTTTTGTGGGAACCTCTGTCTGCACCAGGGCTAGGCACATTTGTTCCGCGTACCGGATACGATCCGTTCTGCGGGGGTTCCTCCACGGGGTTGCTGCGTTTGTCTTTACTTGAATATCGAATCGAATCCACCTATGGTCTGAGCATGATAGATCTTTTGATACATGCCAGTTCGAGATGTGACTCGAAACCTCTTCGGTTGCCAACGTCAAGTCAATGATTGTCTTGCTACGTCTGTTTACAAATGTCGGTTCTGAGCCTGTATTAAGTATATTAAGGTCAGTTGTGAAAAGGTACTCAACAAGTTTCTTACCTCTTTCGTTACTTGTCTTCATCCCCCATAGGGAGTGGTGTGCATTTGCGTCAGTGGCCACGATAATTTCGAGCCCGGTCTCTTCGCAGTAGGCGATTAGCCGTGTCAGCTCGTGGGGTGGCGGATCATCAGCCTCCGGCATGTACACGGATGCAATAACCGCCTCCTGAAGGCTTGAATCCGGCGCCCCGTGCACTATAATGGCGCACAGGTCTCTAGAACAGAAACTCGTTAAGGGTTGCGCATGTATATTTCTAGACATGTAAATACAGGCTCGGGGATTGTCCGGCCCTGTTTGTGCAATAAGCTTACCTCCGATGTTCCGGAGTCCGCAGACGGTGCCATTCCTGACCCACGGCTCCTGGATCAGGACTATGGCCGTGTCGTTGACCTCCAACCATTTCCGTATCTGAGCCGTCGCGGTTTCGCTGTGGTGGAGGTTGGCTTGGAGGATATTACAAAGCGGAGAAGGGGGTAACACTGTTAATGTCGTCCTCCTCCGCCGATCCTCCCTCCGCCTCCTCCTCACCTATGGCCAGCTTCTCCAGACCCCGGGCGCAGTCCCCCCCAGCCTCCGAGGGATCACGAAGAAGTTCTTCCTCGTCCCCCTCAGAAGCAGGAGCAGTCCGCGCCGACGTCTGAGACCCGGGCAACACCTCCACTCCTACAGTGCTTGCCCTGGTCCCCACGGAAGTGTCCATAGGTTCGGATTCAGCAGGTGCCGTGTTTTCCCGAGAGACGGTGTCGCTGGGTGGTGGGTATTCCACGTACCTGCCACGCGGTCCTTGGAACTTTACGTACACCGAGCCTAGCAAGAAGCCAAGCCGGCGTTCGCGCTCTACAAGGACCGCCACGACCGTCTCCGGTACACTAACAACAGCAAACGTATCCGTCTCCTGTCGCTCCGTCTTGTGGAGTAACCACTGGTCGATCTGCGCCCAGGGGTTCTGGTACCGAAGTGTTCGCGCTACGGCGCGGAAATCTTCCCAGATCCCCGGGAACAGTACGCCACAGCGTACTCTACGCTGTAGTTCACTCTGGCGTTTCACGGTGACCTTGTCCCCTGTAGACAGGGTCATAGTCGCCGTGCACCGCCTGAGCCATGCCAACGTAGCCTGATCCTCACACCATAGCCGTAGGGCACCGTTGGATAACAACGGCTTTCCCCGGAATAGTGGGCCAGAGGATTGGCTATTGCTAGGCTGCATGGCTTCCTGCATCAGCAGTGCCTGCAGCTGTTTCTGCACCTCCTCAGACAGCTGCGGAGTGAGGTGACCTGAGGTCACTGTGGTAACAGCAACCAGCAGGTCCGCCTTCAAAGCATCCGCATACGCCATCTTCGGAGTATCCCCCGTAGGCTCGAGTCTCAGCCTCTTGGTCTCACCTCGCGGAGAGATGGTCTCGTCCGGGCGATTCCTTTTGGCCGAAGCTCGAGATTCCGGGATTGCGGTCGTTGCAGGCCTGTTCCTAGCCCTTTTCCTTGCACGGCCGGCGCGGCGTGCTACTGGGGTTCCAGCGGCTGCCTTCGCCGGCTCCTGCTTGGAAGCACCTGGTTGTTGTTTAGGCGCTGGGGCTGTTGTGTTGTCCAATGCAGCTCGCCTCTGCCTGGACTTGCGACGCTGTTTTTTATTTTTGTGCGTCTTCCACTTAAAGTCCGGCACTGTCCAACCTGCATCGATCAGCGCGGATGTAGCGTCCGTTAGGGGTACCGCTGGTGTCCGCTGGTGTCCGCTCCGGTTCAACGGATTTCTCCATTGACGGAGCGTCCTCCTTAACGGCTCCCTCGGCACTAAGTGTTGGCTGGTTTCGGTCATGAACCTGTCCCGAGCCCGTCGGTGTCGTCAACGTGCCGGGTGTTCGAGGCGCCGGGATCCCAGCAGCCTTTTTACCCGGCACGGACTGGTTTTTACGGGGGGGCACTGTGGAAACAGCACCGCCACTCTGCTTGGTGTATCGAGGCACTGTGGAAACAGCACCTTCTTTGTGAGCAGTGTTAGTGAGTGCAGTATTTGTGTGTGTCTTGTTTGTGTGTGTCTTGTTTCTGTGTGTCTTGTTTGTGTTATGTGGTGTGTTCGCGCCTTTCCGGGCCACTTTCGCGTCCCTCAAGGCATGTGTGGGTGGGGTAGGCACTGTGGGAACAGCACCTCCCATTTGTATGGGGAAAGTGGAGGTGTCGGGCACAGCGTGAGCCGCACCGTCTCCTCCGTGTGTTTGGGTGCCTGAGGGGTTAACCTCAGGCGCCCGTGGGGTTTGGGATCTGGTTTTATCCATACCACTTGATTGTTTATATTTCGTCTCTCGAGCTTCCCACCCTCCACGGAGCCCGCACCTTTGGGGATGTCACTTTGGACACCAGGACTACCCGAGAGATATAGACACGGTTGGTTGGGATTCATGCGCGACATCGGGAGCTGCAGACATATGGCCGGGGGCACCGATCCTAGTACCCCCAGTGGTTCCACACGCCCTTGCCCCGTCAGCATGGCCGAACCCCATGTCCCCCCAGAGGACCCCCCCGTGTCTCGCCTGCGGCCCGTACCCTCCTCAACCATACGGGACGCGTGTCCATTCCCCTATAGTGGCTAGCTACAGGGGTACCGTTTAGCCAGAAATCCGGACCAAAGAGGGCGTGTTGTCTCCCGGAAGTATCAACCCCGACCCCGTTCGACTCAGCCCTCCAGGACTCCATCTTCCTCGCGTTCGGCGATCAACTGCGCAGGACCAACGCAGGTGGGTGCTGTGTGCTTGTGCGAGCGTAGTAACTATATAAACTGCATAGATAAAGGGGCAATATTTGTGGTTGGTGCCTGCCCTTAGCACATTAAACATATAAAATATATACCTAAAGATATACTATATCTGTATAAATACCATAATAAACCGTCTTCGCACCCACACAAAGGCGGCTTTCTCTATACATAACGGAAGAAATAGAAAAGAAGGGACCATGTATACAGAGATATAATACTAATGAGTAAACTACATGAATATGATACATATAAAGACCCTCCCTATTTACCCGGGCTTGGGACCGGCGAGGCTTCGCAAACGGACCGTCTCTGTGGTCTGTCTGAAGAGCCCCGGCTAGGTTAGAAGTACTTCTTAAAATTAGCGCTAGCTGGCGTATAAGACGTGAGAAAGTACTTTTTAAATTAGCGCTATCTATGTGATTTATTGAAAACTACTTAGTTTAAAAAAAAATGAAAATGAAGATTATGTGGCGTGCACTTTTGGATTTTCCAAAGTATTTTATTTATTTGTATAGATTCAAACTGCACTACAGCTACAATAGTAGTTAGTGTCTTTATCAGTAGTAGGTATGTATAACATCGAAATATCTAATTACTGATCTGATAATAACAGCTGTATATTATTTCAGATCAGAGGACATATTCGAATTATTTTGTTTGTTAAATGAACACGGCTTACAAATAAGTAATTTGAACATCACTACTAAAGATGCCAAAGAAAAGGTAATTAATAGGATAAATGTTATAATCTAAGTCCTCAAGGTATTTATGGATACATTGAATACAATAATGCCGTAAAAAAATACTACTGTATTTTTTAAGTTACAAGATATTTGAAATTGTTTGGCGCATACAACTTTATACAGCGAATAGAGTAGACATGCAATGTCTTTAATGAAATATAGTAAATTCACATTAATTAATACTTACAATATTTTAGTATTACAAGTCTCTGAAAAAAGCCTTGGACATATCGGCGGAAAGATCAAGTTTGATACTCTGCGAGCCACACGAATGTGAGCTTCTATTGTACGAGGTAAATTTTATTTTTTGTTAAAGCACTCTGCACAATTTAACAGACACTCAGACTCAGAACAACAATTTGTGAATCACACAAAAAATTGCCATATGTTGTAATTGAACCCACAACACGCAGCTCGTTAGTTAAGTCGGTGCCTAAACTACTGTGCAGTCAAACACCTGATTGTAATTAAAGTCTAGATAGTATTAGATCCTGTGTTTCATACAGGAATGGCTGGTATTAGATCTATAATGAATTACAATGTTAAGTACCTAGGTATACTTAGCATAAGTGATATTTAATTTAAATAAATGAAAATAAAAACATTGTAAAGTGAATTGGTCATCTTAGACATTAAAACAGCAGTTAGATGTAGAGAAATCTCAGCCCAGCTGCTGTCTAACATAAATATCTACCATCTTAGCAGAGAATAAAAACATTTGTTTCCATATAGACATATAGCCCAAAACAAATCGCGATAGACCAAAAATAGAAAATAATTTCTATCTTTCAATTGATGAACATTTTCACCTGCTAATATATATATTTCACTAACAGTGGCAGACAGAGCACGGATTTTATAGACCCAGCAATACCAAAGGCAAAGTATCAAGCCTCATTCTATCATAAAGATCAGTATCAGATATATTATCTGTGTCAATCAGTTATAATTCTTTAAAATTATACACAGATAAATATATGTATGTTAAATTCCAGTTAACAGAAAACAACCTCATCCATCGCACCATCCTGTACTTGTTCTACTGGCCTTATGGTGAAGTCAGCAAGATCTTCTTGGAAACTATAAGAGAGGCCATGAAGGTTGCCGTCATTACCAACCCGAGAGAGGGCGTGTACGTACAAAAGTATTTTTTATTGAATTGGAACTTAGAGCGCGATTCGATAATTAACAAATGGACGACAATCAAGAGTTCAGTTTCTAGAATGCGTCACGTTTAGGCATATTTTGTTGCATAAGAGAGAAAAAGAATAAATATATTATATAGGTATAACAAAAACAAATTTATCCGTGTGGTGACGGATTAAGAATACAAGTGTCACCACCCCATTCTTTCCCACGGGTGTCGTATGAGGCGACTAAGAGAAGTAAGCAATTATCATCCATTGCACGACTGGTGGTAGGGCTGGGTACCAAGTGGAAGTACTCACTTGGTATCCGGCCCGAGCGGGTTGGTACCACCATCTCCCGTGTGACCGGCCATGAAGCACATTATTGCGTATTGGCTGTAGCAGGAGATATCTGTTTATATTTCATTTCATCTGTGAAATGAATTGTTGAGCAGCGGCTTGACAATACTCTCGGTATAGTCGAGTCCATGGGCGACGGTTACCATTTACCATCAGATGGACCGTGGCTCGTCTGCCACTACATGCAATAAAAAAAAATATAAGGAGAAAGAAAAAGAAAGCTATACAATCATGGCAATATATGGCAATAGGCAGGCCACATCGCTCGACGAACCGACAACTGTTGAGAAAGAAAAGTTCTCGAACTGCGACCACGTATCAAGTGGACCGATGACCTAGTCAAAGTTGTGGGCAGCCGTTGGATGCAGGCGTCACAGGACTTTTCATTGTGGCACTCTCTTGGGGAAGCCTAAATTCAGTAGCACATGGCTAAAAGCTGATAGATCGATTTATAATATACATTGATATAAAGTTCTAGAGTTGCACGTGTGTGTTTTGCAGATCTACGTGTCAGGCGCTTTGTAATCAGTACTTTTGATTATTCACGTTTGTATCCTTTGTTTATCTGACTATATCCATGAGAAATTTTAAAAAGTAAATTGGGTAAGTAAGGTAATAATGTCTTTGTCTACTTACCAGATAGTAGTATGGTGACCACCAAAGGAATGTAACATAGTTCCAGTGGCCCGCCAATAAAGGCGGAGGACGGCACACGGCGGGTTTCTTTAGTGGGTAAAGGCCCCACACTACACTGTTCGTTGCCCCGAACGACGGGGTGTGCGGTTAGGAACATTTTTTCCCGCCTTAACAAAAAAAAAGGTACTAGTATGGTATGGAGAATTCTTTCGCGTTTTTTAATAAGCATCACCAAATATACAACGTCGTTGCTTATTAATCAAGTGTACAAGTTTACTATAAACCAAGGTGCCTTATTGATATTCCCGACACGAAAAACATTGCAAACCTATACATAAATACGAATTTTCATCGCCCTGAATCTTAATTACAAATTGAAGTCTAGCTCGGTCGTTCTAGCAATATTGCGCCAAAGGACAACAAATGTAAATATTGCTCGGATTAATCTTTTCGGCATCTTTGGAGTTTTGAAACTGAAAAACTAAAATTAAAACCAACACTGCAATAAATGCCTTTTTACGGACTGCCAACAGCCGCAATTCATATTAATTAAAACGTACTTTCAATGATATTGTTTATCAAATCTCTTCTTCTGCTACAAAGAGGTGGGGTAGACGCTTACAAATCCTTACTAATTATAAATTGGAATCATGTAATAGCCATGAAACTAGTAGGTATACAAGTAGGTCCATGGTAATAGCAGACAACCAGCGCTCAACAGTGCTGCATCTACTGAGCAATAACAAGACGCTGATGGCTTACATGATACGTTTTTTTTTTGACATTTTGCAACCGGGCTACTGCACCACTGTCGCGTGGCGGTTGCTGTATGCTAATTTTTAAGCAATCAGCCCGCCGATCGCTTCTATATTTTGTATACATATCGTCTAGAGTAATTGGCTAATAGCCCAATACATGGATGGTTCCTATGGGTTAGCTACCAGAAGTAAGTAATTATCACCCATTATATTACTGGTGGATGGGTACCCAGTGGGACTCACTGTTATCGTGTCCGAGCAGGTCGGTACCACAAATCTTGAAGCACCTTGGTGTCTTTTGGCTATAGTGGGAGATAGCCGTCCATTTAATTATTTCCCACTAGCTTTTTTTTTTATAAACCATGCGGGTGGCAAACAAGCATACGGCCAACCTGATCGTAAGCGGTCTATAAGCGTTCGCAACACTAGAGGCATCACTCACGTGTCGCCAACTCCAGGAAGCGGGGTAGAAGGTGCAGAAGTAGGCTAATAAGGAGAGGATATAGAATAAGGAAAGGGATTTGAGGCACCGGCTCTCTCACTCACCATACGAAACACAACTCTAGGAGTATCCACTGTTTCACGCTGATCTTCTGTAAGAGTGTGGTACTTCCCCGATCAAGCCGGCACATTCTGCTGGGTTAAGTATGGCTCTACAGCATCTGTATTTAACTCTTGTTATACTCTCATTTTGTTTGAGACGAGTCTCTTTTACGAGAGGAATGAAGAAATAGACTTATCAAGTCACTAAAATTAGGCATATTTTTCATTTTGTAATGTCTCTTGAATCAGCGAAGGTTGGAAGTCGCCTAGCTAAACACTCTATTCTGTAAAATAAAATAATAAATCTTTAAACTTATTCTCTCATTACATTCGAAAACAGTGTTGATTGTAGAGTTGGAATAGAATAATATTAAATCACCCTTACATAAACAAAATTTAACTTAATGTATACAGCTTTAAATTTACTTTTAATAGCTTACTTCAATGTCAAAGTTAACGTTTTCGGCATAAAAATAATTCGGTTCAGTGAATGAGAACACCGAGGCATGAGGTTTGTTTTCATCAATCAACTATCGACAGCAACAATTCAATTTGTTAAGGCTTTGTTTTTAGAGTACGTATAATGGATCAATGGCACCCCACCCTTAAAATTACCACTCGTTCGTATTCAAAAAGATAATCCTATATAATAATTAATTAATGAGTTAGTTGAGAACTATTTGAATAGAACTTACCTGTCACAAGCAATACTTACTAATGATAAATAATATATTGTATGGATAGTTTTTAATAGATAACTGAGGCACTTAATGGTAAATGATAATCAGCTTTCATCACTGTCCATAATCATATCCTATAAGACAATATATGTAAGCATATACTTATAAGACATGATTATAATTCAGATATTACATTTTTAGAATAACCAGCATATAAAATTGTACATACATTTAATAAAATATATTTATAATCTAATATATAAAATTGTCATGTCACAGTGTTTGTCATCATTCTTCTTCGAAACGCCTTGAGCGATCCTTATAAAATTTTGTGTGTATATTCAGCAGACCTGAGAATAGGATGTTAACTATTTTCCATATCCCTAAGTAATAAATAAGGGTGGTCCACCCCAAATTTTTTTTTTTTTTTTTGAACCAAATATTTTATTTTTATTGTTTTATGATGCGGCATATAAGTTAGTTATTTTCTTCTGCGCTAGAAATTCCCTAAAAATTCTCTAGAAAAAAAAATATGGCAAAACAACGTTTGCCGGGGCAGCTAGTAATAATAATAATATAATTCTTTCAGACAACAGGACCCATTAATAAATACCTTAAAATGTAACATACAAAGTATATAAGTATTAAAAATTGTTAGTAAGTAATATAAAATTCATCAAAAATTGTTAGTATAAAATTCATCAATCATTACATACTAAAGTACTTATTTACCTGGTCTTATGATCAATATTCATATTAATTTCCATCTAATTGCAATGATCAGATACCATATCCCATGTCTAAAAGCATCTGCGATGGTTTTCTAAGCGATGCAGATTCAAATCCTGCTTGTACTTAACTGTTATTTCCGATTTTACATTTTCGCTCCGTATGTACAGATAATATGTTGTTATTTTTATCTATATAATAAGCACTTTTCATGCTCGACCATTTAATTAGTTATGCATATTTTACATTTAATTAAAATCTGTCAATAAGCCTGACTGCAACTGATATGCTTTATCATTATCAACTGCACAACATGACGAACAAATAATAACAATTTGAACTTCATTTAAAACATTATCGGCAAACGCAAGCCTTCGGCCATCGCGTTAGAGTATTGTAAAATGACCAATGTTAAACTAATTAGCGTTTCGAATTAATTCACGTGTACATTACTCAGCTCAAAAAACATACCTAGTGAAGTCATACCTATATAGTCATATGACCTATGTAGGTTTGATATTATCGTTAGAGGCTTTCCGATTCCAACACAACAAGCCACTAGACCGGGAAAGTGCCACCTGATCCCAGAATAGAAAATGAATGAATGGTATACCTGCTACTATCGGGCGGGTAGAACATTAACTATTTTTGTATTTTTTGAATATTGATAACACTCTGAAGTAAGGAATAATCCATGTATCGCAGGGGATGTTTGTAAAGACATACAATTTAACACCCCATTCTTTCCTACGTGTGTCGTACAAGGCGACTAAGAGAAGTAAGCAATTATCACCTATTGCATTACTGGTGGTAGGGCTGGGTACCAAGTGGGAGTACTGACTTGTTATCGAACCCGAGCGGGTTGGTACCACCATCTCCCGTGGGACCGGCCATAAAGCACATCGGTGTATATTGGTTGTAGCAGGAGATAGCCGTTTATTCTTTCATTTCATATCTGTGAAATGAAATGGTGAGGAGCGGCTTGACAATACTCCCGGTATAATTGAGTCCATGAGCGACGGTTACCATTTACCATCAGATGGGCTGTGGCTCATCTGCCACCATAAGCAATAAAAAAAAACACAAATTACGCCTAGACTCAGCACAACCATTTGTGGCTCACACCGTCACGTGTGGGGATTCGATTGAACCCATAACAGTCGGGTGGGAAATCGGTATTTACCCAACTGTGCATTCGACCCTTGTAGTATAAAATAGAAACTATCCAGAAGTTCAGAAGTCTTTCCTTTCTGAAATGCTTTACAGGAATATGCATTGACGCTTTTAACACAGTGAACACTCGCTTGTCTAAAACAAAACTGTCGTACGAAATGTTCGTTCTTTAAAAAGTATTTCACATGGACAGGAAGTGTTGTCACAAATATTGTTTCCTATAGCTGGTCGATGCATATTTAGATTAAAGCATGTTTTCCAAAGTCATAATAGCACTGCAAGAACGTTCTCGCCAGAATAATATCTTTAGCATCTTAAGCATAAAAATCTAATTGGTCTTCTTACGTGATAAAAAATTAAAATAAATCTATTCATAAAACAAAATTGTAACAGGTCGATGTTTGTACATTACAGATATTGAAGAAAAACTAATAGTCATTATTAGAACCACAGAATCCAAAACAATAATTTCTAGAGTTTCTTGTCTGTCTGTATTTAAGTTTGTACATGCATCCTGCAAAAATTGCTGAACGGATTATGAAGATTTTTTTGTTTGATAGCTCTTGATTAGTCTTCTAATCCTGCTACTATATTAAAAAACCTGAGGTATAACCTAAAAACTAGATATGTCTGTGGCGGAGCTGCGGGCAAAGACTAGTTATGGCTAAAATTTAAACATTAGCATGCGTTGTTACATCATAATATACTTGTCTATTACCAGTTACTGGAATAGAAAACCAGGCCCCGTGGTTCTTTTGGACATTAGACACGACCCAGATTTCGTGCCTGAAACCTCCCATTAAGATGACATATGAATACGGCCAGGCTAATAAAGTTGTCCGCGGACCACTGAAGCAATGTAACACGGTTCCAGTGGCCCGCCAATACAGGTGGAGAGATGGCACACGGCGAGTTTATTTAGTGGGTGAGGGCCCCACACGTTGCCCCGAACGACGGGGTGTGCGGTTAGGAACATATTTTCCCGCCTAAATAAAAAAAGCTAATAATGTAGTCTAGCAGTATACATGCCACTGTGTATTTTGAAGTTTCGAGTATAGATCCAGGCCGGTTCAGCAAAAACTTGTTGGCCTTTTTTGACAAGAAATTCTTAATGGCAGGTCGGAGTTAGGAAGACTGGTATTTTACTCCCGTGACTTGGAAAGCACTTAAAGCCGTTGGCCCCGCACCTGATTTCTTTTCGACCACGTCGAAATGCCGTCTTATTTGACTAAGAGAGAGAGAGAGCACAAGAGAGTGCACTTATTTGCACACATACCTACTGGTGCACTGCGAGTGTAACGTCAGTCGACACTGACCGAAAAAATATTCGTTACTAATTTTCCCAGTCTCGATGTTGCAGGGCAAATTTAATCATGTTTTCATCCATCCATCAGCCTTTTGACGTCCACTGCTGGACATAGGCCTCCCCAAAATGGGGGATATTGCCGTAATCGCCACACCTGGCAGGCGGGTTGGCGATCGCAGTGGATGTTGTTAATACTCGAAGGAGTGCTGCTGCCCACTCACCTGGTATTCCCTCAGTCGGCTCTTACGACTCCCATGAGTGGAGAGGGGAGGGACAATTCTAAAGCCGGCCCCACACGACAATTATTCCACTTACTATAAATAAACTAAAAGCTTGTTCTCCCGTAGCTGGTACAATGCAACAGCGCTTGATTGCTCACCCAAGCTCGCCTGAGGATATTTCTTAAAATTAAATTTCTCCTCCACTGAAGTTCAATACTAGTACGACGAATACAAAGTCCTGGACAATCACGTACTTTGTAATTCGATTGGGCCGTTCGCCGATTGAGACTTGGCCCACCATATTTTTATAAGCTCCAAAGAAAATATTTTTCGAGTTTATTAGCTTAGTACAATAAGGACTGTCATTCTTCATTCCCTCTGTTGTTATTTCTAGAAAATATTTCTGTTCATCCTTATTTTTACATTGGATGGATGTCAGGCTATGTATACACATATAGGATTATTGTGTTTTTCTGTCGACATAGAAATCTGGAGCGCAAAATTATGATAAACCTTAGTTATGTACGACATCCCTGCTATTTGTGGACCTCAAAATTAGTACAATCTATACAAATAAATAAAACTGAAATTTCTTTGTAATGTCTAAATAACAACTAATGTATACCTATAACAAATTACCAGTTTTGTCTGCCTGTCTGTCTGTCGGTCTGTCTGTTCTGCGCAAAAAGAATAATGTATAGGTATTAAACTGCCAGCGACTTCGTCCATGTGGACTTCAGAAAATGAAATAAATACGTCACTCTACAGCACATTAAGTTCTCTATGCAAAAATTGCTATTCAATAGGATGTATCCATTTTTCCGGGATAAAAAATATAACTTCAATGGGTCAAATAAATTCTTCTATCAGTATACATACATTAGATCCTCAAACTAATTATTTTTGATTCATGTGTTTCACAATATTTTGATTGAAGTGTTCGAATTGTCAGATTGGAACAGTTTAAATCGGGAACATAAATAATAATTATGGCTTATACGGCCATCCGGGTTATATTTTTAATTTTTCTTTTTTCTGATCATACCTCAACGAATATTAGAGAAAAAGCCAGCTGAATTGGTTCAGCCGTTCTTGCTTTAGTTTTGCGCTTACCAAAAAGACTAGACTGTAAGACTAGGATCGGCTATTATTTTCGTTTTCACTTTTTTTCACTTTGTTCGTATTGGCATGTTAAATGCTTAAAAAAATATCAAAATAGATGTATAAATTTTATATGCACATCATTTCTAAGTCGCGCCAATACTAGGTTTACTGGTTTTTATATTTAATATTACGATTTCACAAAGAATTTAGCAATTCAATTTCACACGTACTTATTCAATGTAATGTCATTAGGCGGCCGTATGTCACCTAATCTCAACATCAAACTTCAAAATCAGGCACTCAAGGTTCAAGCCCGTTCACCTCTCAATCACCTTTCATAGTCATGACCTCCATAACCTGACTTTTGGGTTAGACGAACTTGGAGAATAATTTATCAGGCCTGACGAATAGTGCCCATGGTTTTGATAATCATTTGGATTCCACACATTTGATGTTAAAGATTGATTCTTTCTTTATCGATTCGAACAAATTATTTGTGAACGTGGCAAAAGAGAAGTTTAGTGCAAGCGGGATTCAAACCTGCGTACCTTCCAATGCGGGAACTGCTAAGCCATCGCACTGAGCGACGGCCAATCCTAATCTCCACATCACATTTGTCTTTACGACCCAATTTTTGACCAGATTGCTTGTGTTTATTGCGATGTTGGTAGTATTGTAGCTAATTATATTATATGTATATTGCGACATCGCTCCAAGGACCTCAAAATCTATTACAACCTAGATCTCATGACAACTCCTTATCGGCATAGTAAAAATATTGTGTGTTTATTCAGGGCATATGTTATCTGCATTATTTTTCTTGGGTAGGTTGAGGGTTTCTTCTCATGGTGAGAGCGATTAGGCCATAGTCCAGCACGGTTTGGCAGACTTCATTCCTTGGTTTTACCGCTACACAATCTGCACAACAAGTATACATACTTACTAGTCTTTGCCCGCGGCTTCGCTGCAGTTAAAAGCTAGTTTTTGGATTACTTATATCTCAGGTTTTCAGTATAGTAGCGGTATAAAATGTATACCAGAATCGAAATCTAATCAAGAGCTATCAAATAAAAATAGTTGCATCAAAATCCGTTCATCAGATTTTGCGTGATGCGCGAACAAACAAACAGATAAATAGACAGACAAAAAAATCTAAAAAGAATCGTTTTGTGTTTAGGTGACTAAACACAAAACGATTATTCAGGCATAACTCTGTAACAGCTTTATAATAGTATAGATCATTAACATCATTTTTATCTATATTTTAGCACTTGACATGCTCAGCTATTCTTAAAGTACAAATTATAATTTGTGAATAAAGAAAAAGAGTATTTTAGTACGAGCGGAAATCGAACCTGCATTGTGAATAAGGAAAATGCTTCCGATAGGTGGCGTTGGTCGTTAAGACAAATGTGATAAGGAGATTGGCTATTTCTAACAAATAGTACGGTAGCTCAGTAGATTAGAGCACTTCCCCGGATAGGAAGGGACGCAGGTTCGATTTCCGCTCGTACTAAAATACTCTTTTTCCTTATTCACAAATTATGATTTGTATATTAACAATATTTTTGGCACCGACTTTGACACATCAATAGGTGTCTAGCACGAAAATCGTCTTTAAATACCAATATTTTTTGTTTTTTAGGTCCTAGGTGTCTTCTGAAGGCGTTTTTTTTATTAATTAAAAATCATTTATTTTTTTGTTTTAGAGTGTTTTTTTATATAAAATAGGTACATAGGTTAGAGTATCTTCCTTAAGTGTATCTCGTATGAGAAAGCGTCCAGCACAGGAGTCTGAAAATGACAAAGATGAGCGCCTAAAGCGCAGTAGAGAAAGAAATAGAGCACAGCGAAATTCTTCCGAAAACCGTGAAGAAAAGTTGGCGTACTCATACAATGGCCAACTAAACGCACTGTTCCAATGAGCCAGAGAGATATCGAAGAACGAAAAAATATCATCGATGTACTACTCTGTCAAGAAAGTACCGGGAAAAGATCAATAATATACTAAATTTTTGATATTCATCCAAATTTATTTTATCACCTTCAAAGTATGCTCCTTCAGAAACGATAGACTTACGCCAACGAATAATCCAATCATCAAAACAATTTTTTAAACGCTGTTTTCGGAATTGAGTTCAGTTCTCACCGCGAATTCTCCTTTATGTCTTCTACCGATTGAATACGGGTGCCACGAAGTGGTAATTTGAGTTTAGGAAAAAGAAATAAGTCGGCTGGAGCCATATCTGGTGAATATGGCGGTTGCTCGATGGTATTTGTTGAGTGTTTGGTCGCCGTGTGGAGCCGGCATTAGAATTGTCCCACCCATCTCTACCCACGAGAGTCGTAAGCACCGACTGAGGGATAACCGGGGAAGTGGGCAGCAGCACTCCCTCGAGTATTAATACAACATCCACTGTGATCGCCAACCCGCCTGCCAAGCGTGGCGATTACGGCATTATCCCCCATAATGAGCACACAAAAAAAAAGGATGCGGTCGGCACAGGACCGCTCGTTTTGCCGTTCTCTTGGGGAGGCCTATGTCCAGCAGTTGACGCCGAAAGGCTGATGGATGGATGGATGGAGTGTTTGGACAAAAATTCATTCACAATGATGGTCTTGTGCGAAGGCGCATTATCGTGGTGCAAATTCCAAGAATTTTCTTTCCACAAATCTGGCCTTTTTCGTCGAATTTGCTCTCTTAAACGCCGCATAACGCTCAAATAATATTCCTTATTTACCGTTTGAACTTCTGGCAAGAATTCCGAGTGCACAACACCGCGATAGTCAAAGAAAACAGTCAACATGACTTTGACTTTTGATCGAGTTTGGCGTGGTTTTTTCGGTTTCGGTTCAGTTGGAAGTCGCCATTTTGAAGCTTGTTGACTAGTTTGCATGTCAAACTCATAAACCCACGTCTCGTCACTAGTAACAATACGTTTCATGAATATTTGGTCGGAATTGACTCGTTCTAGCATATCCTCAGCGACTCTCATGCGATTGAATTGTTGGAGAAAATTCAGGTCTTTTGGGACTAGCCGAGCGGGAACATGTTTCATACCCAAGTGATTATTTAAAATGGTACGGATCGACTCATGAGCCACAGAAAGTTCAGCGGCTATCTCTATCAAAGTTGAATGAGGATTTTCAGTCACTATTTCCTTCACTTTTGCAATGTTAACTTCAGTTGCAGACGTTGATGGCCTACTAGAGCGAGGCAAATCTTCCATCATATCTCGACCGCTTTTAAACGCTTTGTACCACTCATAAGCACGTGTTTTTGATCAAGTCAATTCACCGTAAGCCTTTTGTAACATTTTCAGTGACTCCGAACACGAAATTCCATTGGCGATGCAAAATTTAAGACAAAATCTTTGTTCGATGTTTTTGTCCATTGTGAAATTCGCAATACACACTAGATATGATATAAATAAAAACAGCACTGTATTTAATATAAATAACAGATGCAACTCAAACTTCGCGCCAAAATGGATAACAGTTGTGCCAATCTAACAACAACAACAAAAAAACTAAAATTTGAATTTGGAACCATAAACAAATCATCCATTCCCAATACATTCTTGACTGAATATATACATTTTTTAGATTTTAGTTGATTTTTTTGAAACCGCTAGAGCAACTTTGATAAAAATTAAAATTATCAAATTTCATCTACTTCCATTTAGTTGTTTAGTGATGATTGACAAACGAATTCAATGACGTCTAAACGACTGCACTTTTGCGCAAAATATCTGAGGAGAAACGTGAGGGAGGCCAGAAACTAGATTCAATATAATATTAAATAGGTATTTACCAGTAAAGCGAAATTGTTTTTGTAAGCGATAGATAAAAAATACGAAAAGATATAATTTGACTGAGCGCGTACGGATTTATATGCCATATGGGGGTAATCGACTGACTTAACTTTTTTAGTTAGTGGGTGAGGGCCCTACACTACCCTGTTCATTACCCCGAACGACGGGGTGTGCGGTTAGGAACATTTTTTCCCGCCTTAACAAAAAAAAAGGGTATACTTTAACACAAAGTGTGAAAATGTGAAATCGAAAATAAATTGCTGAATTGGCAAAGCTCCTCTCCTCGTCTCCCCAGATGGGACGGTATTCTAGGAGATGCAGGTTCAAAACCTGCTCGTGACTTTATAGACATAGACATACCATAGCCGAAGGGGTAGGCAGAGGTGTAATTATTCACCCACGGTTCGCCAGCTATGTTTAAGTCCCACATAATAGGGGGCGGCCTATTGTCGTGTACCGGGCACATTTCCAAACTCCGGGCTGCTACTGAGAATTTTTGTTTTTACGAAATAGCTCAATAACACTGCTGACCCAGGGATCGAACCCGAGACCCCGAGATCATGAGGATCAGCAGTTGCGCACACTACCGCTGCACTCCCGAGGCAGGCTTTATAGATAAAAGCCATATGCATCAAGTACCTAACCTTTGATTGAATAATGATGTAGGATAAAGGTTGCTATTAGTGTAATTAATTTCAATAGATTGAAAATATCGTTATAATAAGACTAGCCTTTGCCCGCAGCTCCGCTGCAGCCAAAAGCTAGTTTTTATATCTCAGGTTCCCGATATAGTGTCGAGATTAAATGTATACCAGTTTTGAAGTCTAATCAAGAGATCAGATAGATATCAGATGAAAAATTTGCATCAAAATCCGTTCTGTAGTTTTTGCGTGGTCCGCGAACGAACAAGCAGACAAAAAATATAAAAAAGTAGTTTTATGTTCAGACACGCATATATAGCCTAATACAGTATTTTTTTATCAAATATCTTAAATGCTTTTACTTATAGTGTAGGTATAGATATAGAATATCGTTATTGCGTATAGTTTGCTTATAATACTATTTTCGTTTGACAGCTTCAGAATCTACTACAATCAAGTAACGCCAGATCGTTTGAACCACTTGACTCTTGTAAACTGGTGGTCAGGTCGATTGTACAAATCGCCAGTACTTCCACCACCTGGTAAGGTGTATCAAGACTTTAAAGGAAGGATCTTCAATGTACCTGTGCTACACGTAAGTAAATATATTATCATTTATGAAACAATACTATTAAAAATATTGTGTATATAAATACTTTTATAAACCTATAGCAAAGCTATGCCCGTATATTTAATATATTCAAGGAAGAACATACTGTCCACCGAAGGAATGTAACATAGTTCCAGTGGCCCGCCAATAAAGGCGGAGAGATGGCACACGGCGGGTTTCTTTAGCGGGTGCAGGCCCCACACTACCCTGTTCGTTGCCCCGAACGACGGGGTGTGCGGTTAGGAACATTTCCCCCTTCCCGCCTTAACAAAAAAAGAAAGGAGGAAAATACTGTATAAGTCACACGTCTCTGAACACAGAAACAATTTTACTACTATTGAACGGACTTTGATTAATCTTTTTTAATTAATAGCTTTCATTATACTTAAACATTGGTATAATGTTTTATTTCGCTACTATATCGGAAACCTAATACTTAAAAACAGCTTTTCACTGTGGCGAATACAAAACTACTCTTTTTCTCGTTGAATTGGATTTGTAATAATCTCTGATAATTTTCTGATGACAGGCACCTCCATGGCACTTCGTCAAGTTCAACAACGATTCCACAATCTCAGTAACTGGAGGACGAGATGACAAACTCCTTTCATTAATCGCCAAGAAGTTAAATTTCAGGTAATAAATATATTTTAGAAACAATCATTAAAAAGAAAGAAAGGAAATATATTTATTTGTGGCATACACATACATAGGAGAACCAAATCAAAATATAGAAAAAAAGAACATAATATTAAGAACTTAAAACAATTGTTGTGGCACAAAAAGGAATAAGTTCAGCTGTTGCTGATTTGTTGTATGGCATCACAGATTTCTGTTTTTTTTTCTGTTTCTTTTTTTTTTGTCGCTCGCTTCTCGATGTATACTATACTCTATGGCGGGTACGTACCTCACAGAGCACAATTTGAACTTTAGTGTCAAACGTCAGTTTACTTCACTTGTTACGTAATCGAGAATAACACCTTAAATTAATACTCGATATTGGCGAAATTGTGCTCACACTGCCACAACAAGAGCCATTAAACAAGAAGATAAGATAAGATAAGAGAATAATAACAAACTAATTTGTGATAACAAAACTAAAATACCAGATTTAAATGATTATACACAAAATAATAGTAAATAATAAATGATGTTTATGTGTTGTTAAGTTACGCTTGCAATAGTTACCCACTATTACAAGTATATATACTTGTAATAGTGTTATTACAAGTTATCTTCGACTCTCAAAGTGGTGTACTTTCCTCCAATATTTTTATCTTTTTAATATGTAAAAGTGTAACAGTATGTCTTCAATGACATTAGTCTTTCAGTTCTCAAGCGAAGTGCTGCAAAAAATATATTACCCTTAACGTACATATCTTTCGATGCAACAGCATTTGTATGCTTTATCTATTTTCAATTTATATCGGGATAGATGTACGAACTAACAATATATCACTATATCACCTTAGGGACAGTATCGTAGAGTTTGACTAATGAAGGAAAGTTAAGCAGGCAATATTAAAGCAAGCGTATAACTTCTTGTGAGCATGGCAATTTTATAAGTGGTAAAACAAAGGACTGCAGAGATGTTGGTACCGAGTTCGATTCCTGCTAAGAAGTCAAGCCCTGACAAGCAATACAACGCGTATATTTATTAACATACTCAATTTTGCCCGCTAGTCCGTCTACGTGGGTTGCAGATTATAAATACATCATTCTACGGCACTCTAAGTATTTCTATCTAAAACCATACATTTTTCGGGAGGAAAAGTACTTAGCCTACGCCCTTTTTTGGGTTCCAGACTATTTATGTATGATAACTGGTTCAGTAGTTACAGCGTGAAAGCCTAACAAATAACCAAACGCACTTTCGTATTTATAATATTAATAAGGATTATCACTCCTAACTAACTAACTTATCATTACGCCATTTCCCTTGCGGGGTAGGCAGAGAGAACAGAGTGCCAAGAGGTTCTATTCTTGCATACATCTCTCGCTTCCTCAACATTCATAACTCTTTTCATACACGCTCGCCTGTTTCGGAGACTCATGACTCCACCTTCATTCAATACATGACCGATTTGGTCTAGGTAGAGATGAGTCTCGGTCTCCCCCTGTACCTACATCCTTCCAGTTTCGCATTGTATAATTATCTTCTTAACCAGTCGCTCGTCCGGCATTACTCCTCGGTAAAGGATATATATTGTGAGAAAACCTGCACGCCGGAGAGATTTCCTCTCAAGCGTGGTGGACTATGAACTAAATCTCTCCACTCAAAAAGGAGACTTGTACCCAACAGTAGGAGAGTAATAGGTTGAGAAATATAGAGGCTCCTGGCATGCACAAAAGTGGGGCATGATGATGGTAAGTGGCAACTGTTGCTCATAGCCTAAACAATACCAGAAGCACAGAGTAACCACTTTCCACCGCGAAGTTTACCACTACGCTTTATAAGAGTGGCAGTAGGTCGGCTATCATCTACAATATAAATATATAAAAGGAAAAATACCGTTTATAATAAAGAATATGGTGGTACGTACCAGTTCGGATCAAACAATAAGTGAGGGCTCTCACTAGGTACCAAACCCTATTACCAATACCACTGGTACACAAATGAACAAATATGCAAACTTTAGGTTTGAGGATTTATGGCATTATTCAGTACATGTGTACGGAACAGTATCTTTGTCAGCGATTTTGTTATACAGCAATAAGATTTACACTACTGTAAATTAATCAATTGCATGAAGCATTTCGATGTACTAAGTTTATATGCAAATACTTCGCTAGGTGGTGTCTGTCATGACAACTAAAAAACAAGTGTGTTTCTAGTGGTAGGTAGTAAAAATGGGCCGGCGATCGGGGAAGTACCACCCTCTCACAGATTTACAACAATGGTTCTCTCTCCTCCTGCTCGAACTCCTGCTGCTATTTCGTACGCTGAGTGAGGGCACCGGAAACCCTAACCCCGTCCTTATTCTATCCATTATACTTGCTGATCTCTCCTACACCTCCTATCCCTTTTCTTAAAGTTGGCGACACTTAGATGGTGCATTTGGTATTACTGGTGTCTAAAGGCTATTATAACCGCTTACCATCACGTGAGCCACGTGATATAAAAAAATGAAGATTGGGAGTTACCATCATCCATCCATCCATCCATCCATCCATCAGCCTTTCAACGTCCACTGCTGGACATAGGCCTCCCCAAGAGAATGCCACAACAAATCTATCTTCTTCCACTTTCACAAATAATGTGTTCTAGTAAAACACATTAAATCTTGTTTCATTTTCTCATATATGGTTTAATATCAATTTCTTTTCAGATATAAGTACTATGATCCGCCAGATAGAAGCCAAGGCTCTAGTATATCAAATAATGGTACATTTAAGGGAACACTTGGATTAATTTGGAAACGGGTAAGGAAGCCGTAGATTAATTCCGTGCGATGACAGATACAGAATACAATGAGCTATTTCATTTTCCTTTGTGTGACGTAAGCTTTTATCCGTTTACACTGAGGAAATGTATTTACGAATCATCCCTTTTTTTAAGGCGGGAAACACTTAACCGCAGAACACACCATGTTCAGGGCGACGAACAGGCTAGTGTGGAATAAACCTGCCGCGTGCCATTTATTGTTGGACCACTAAAACAGAGTGTTGTTTTGTGTCAATTTCACATTTTTCACTTTGTGTTTAATGTATGTTGCTAAGCATGTCAAATGCTAAAAATATATATAAAAATATCTAAATATTTATAGGGTTTGCGTCATTATTAGGTAAAATCTTAATAGTAAAATTAAATTTACCTGGTCGGTATAATGTATGAAAATACTTCCGACAGATGGTCCAGGCGTCACCCAAAGACGTTAAGTATGAATGTGTTATCGAGATTAGCAGTCAGGAGCAAGGGTCACGATGGCTGAATTGGCAAAGCATCTGGACGGTATCCAGGAGATGCAGGTTCTAATCCTGCTCGTGACTGTTAAATGTATTTTGATATTTTTATATTATTTTTTTAGCATTTGACATGCTTAGCCGTAGAAAATGCGAAATCGAAAACAACAGTCACGAGCAGGACTCGAACCTGAATCTCCTGGAATACCGTCCCAGATGCTTTATTTATTTATATTCAATGATCTCACAAGCTAACAGACGTAACATCCAATGCACTTACAAGATTAATACTTATTTTTTTCGTACATTTGAATTAAATTATAGAATGGTACATTATATTTGCTCGTCACATAGAATAGATTTATATAAAATAATGTCAGTCTATAAATTATAATGTCAATAAATTAGAATGTCAATAAATTAGAATGATCAATTAATAATTAGTATGAGGAATAAAAATCTTTGCCAATTCAGGCAATTTTCACTTTTTTTTTTAATAAATATTCACGGACACTTCACACAACGTCCTCCGGTCCCAAACTAAGCTTAACGCTTGTGCTATGGGGGGGTATCATGATTACGGATATAATACACATATGTATTACTTTTATTGCCTCGGTGGTGTAGCGGTATTGTATGCGACTGCTAATCATGAGGTCTCGGATTCCCCGGGTCGGCCAATGTTATTGAGATTTTTCCTAAAAAGAAAAATTCTCAGTAGCAGCCATTGATTTAAGCCCAGAGTTAGGAAATGTGCCCGGTAGACGTCAATAGGCTCGCCCCCTATTACGTCTTGGGTGTGTAATACACCTCTGCCTACCCCTTCGGGGAATACAGGCGTGATCCTATGTTGTTATTTTTGTAAATACATACATACAATAGAAGGAAAACACCCAGACGCAGTACACACATCTGTTTTCATGACAGAAATAATTGTCCTGAGTGGAAATCGAACCCACGACCTTGGGCGCGGAAGTCAGTTACACTACCGACTACACCAAGAGGCTTAGGTGTTTAGACACAAAAGTTTTTTGCTCAGAGACGCCTAAATAGATACTCTGTTCTTCTGAAATATTTAAATGTACATACATAGCCTTCTGTTACAGCTTTATAATAGAATATTTTAAAAATTATGGCCCTTTTTGTTTGATAGAAGGCAGACTTCTTTCTTGGTGATGTGACCATGACATGGGAACGCTTACAAGCTGTGGAATTCTCATTTCTAACTCTTGCTGACTCTGGTGCATTTCTCACACACGCACCAGCAAAGCTTAGTGAAACTTTGGCAGTAATTCGACCCTTTCAGTGGCAGGTGAGAATATAATTATTCTGTACAGAATAGAACATACAGAAAAAATATTTGCAAGATATCTATTGCCACAGATAACAATTTTAAATTATTATTTAGGCTCGAGTCTATCAACTCCTTCGTAGTTCGTTTGTTTAGAAAACAATTTAGCAGTTCAGATAGACTTATTTTTACATAATATATAGTAAAGATATCTTATTTACAAATAAAATTATAATTATAATGTTTTACTGGTATCCTACACAATTTTTTTTTTGTTTAGTCGGGAAAATATACCTAACCGCACACCCCGTTGCTCGGGGCAACGAACAGGGTAGTGTGGGGCCCTCACCCACTAAAGAAACCCGCTGAGTGCCGTCTTTCCGACTATGTTGGATTATTTCAGTGGTCCGCCAGCGGCTTACCCTTTCGGGTATTCTCTACTGAGCGACGCATCCAATGAGCTAGAATTTTAATAGAAAGTTTGTGTTTATCCGATGCACTCGTAGATACATAACGGGCATATTACGTTCACCATAAAGTATATAATCACTACGCTTGGAATGGATATTTGATTGCTCAGGTCTGGCCGCTGGTAGGAGCAACCCTGCTGATAACCGGTCCGGCCCTCTGGATAGTTATAGCAGCACCATCGCTGTGGCAGAAACGTAAATGTGATCAGCTCGGGCTGTTCAGCTCTTGCTGTTGGTTTACCACTACGCTGTTTTTGAGACAATGTGAGTATGAATTTTACAAAGTTCGAAAAAGTGGAGTAGAATATTATAGCCACTAGCAGGATTTGAATTTGCACCCCTAAAGTAATATCCCACAGTTCCAATGGTCTGCCAGTAAAGACGGAGACACGGCACACGGTGGGTTTATTATATTATTTCGTTGCTCCGAAAGACGGGGCGTGACGTTAAGTATTTTTTTTCTGGATTACTGTCTCAGATGCCATTGTAGGTGCGAATAACGATTCCCACGTAAGAAAAGAGAGACCTTCCCCTTGAGTTGCGGAGAACAGATATTGGCACTATTAGCAGTTTGATATTCTGCCGGATACGATTAGGCTAGAAAACTAACATCTATATATTACATATTATAAAGCTGTAACAGAGCTGTGTCTGTACATTTAAGATATTTAAGAAAAAATGTATGTATTAGGCTGAACACAAAACAATTTCTTTTAGATTTATAGTCTGTTTGTCTGCTTGTACGTTCATGCATCACGCAAAAACTACTGAACGGATTTTTATGCAACTTTCTTTATTTGATAGCTCTTGATTAGACTTAAAAACCGGTATACATTTTATAAATAATAATAATAATATATTTTATATAATAATATATTTTATAATATAATAAATATTACCAACGATTTTACGGGGGTGAAACACCGCCAATATCGTAATCATTGACAAGTTCTTCAGGAGAAAACTTAATAATTGTTAGCTGGTCCGATCCAGGATTCGAGCCCAAAATCTACAGTACGCTACAGTAATCCAAATATTTAAATTACCAATTTTCATATATATAATTTAAGTGCAAATTTAATGCCTGTGAATAATACAATATTAACATAGTAGTAACACGTTTTTCCAGCATCTAGCAAGGAACCTTCCAGCACGCACAAGGCGCGATTTGTGTCCGTCCTGATCTCTCTCGGAGCAACTTACGTCATAGGAGACATGTACTCCGCTAACTTGACTAGTTTGTTAGCGAGACCTGCCAGAGAACGTCCTATTGGTACCTTACAAGCTCTAGAGGAAGCGATGAGAGATCACGGATACGAATTGGTGGTAGAAAGTCATAGCTCTTCGCTGACTATTTTAGAAGTAAGTTATATGATGATATTTTAATCTTTATTTTGGAGATAATTAAAGTAGTTTACTCATTCGGGAAGCTAAGGAAGATCTTCTCGTCCAATATTCCGCAGTGTCTGAAAACGAAGGTCTACGACCAGTGTGTGTTACCATTGATGACATATGGAACAGAGACGTGGTCTCTGAATGTTGGCCTCGTATCAAGGCTCAAAGTCGCTCAGCGGGCCATGTAGCGGGCTATGCTTGGTATTTCCCTACGTGATCGTATCCGTAATACGGAGATCCGTAGGAGAACGAGAGTGACCGACAAAATTCCGACTCTGGGAATTCCGTTTCTGGTCAAAGCTGCGGGGAGCCGTTGGATGCGGTCGGCACAGGACCGCTCGTTGTGGCGTCCTCTTGAGGAGGCTTATGTCCAGCAGTGGACGTTGAAAGGCTGATGAATGGATGGATGGATGACTCATCCTTACCATGGTATTCTTGTATGCCAGGATTAGTCCGCGTGATGACGGACTAAGAATACAAGTGTCACCCCATTCTTTCCCACAGGTGTTGTACGAGTCGACTAAGGGAAGTAAACAGTGATTACCCATTGCATTACTGGTGGTAGGGCTATGTAGCAAGTTGGAGTGCTCACTTGCTATCGGGCCCGAGCGAGTTGGTAGGTTAGTTGGCGGGAGAAGGTGATATCTCTCGTGTGAGCGGCCATGAAGCACATCGGTGTATTTTGGTTGTAGCAGGACAGAGCCTTTAATTCTCCCATTCATCCATCCCATCCGTCCATCAGCCTTTCGACGTCCACTGCTGGACATAGGCCTCCCCAAGAGAACGCCACAACGAGCAGTCCTCTGCTGTTTCGCTCATATGGAGGATAGTGCCGTAATCGCCACGCTTGGCAGGCGGGTTGGCGATCGCAGTGGATGTTGATAATACTCGAGGGACTGCTGCTGCCCACTCCCGCAGTATTCCCTCAGTCGGCTCTTATGACTCCCATGGGTGGAAAAGGGGTGGGACAATTCTAAAGCCGGCCCCACACGGCCCAATTCTCCCATTACATATCCGAAATGAAATGGTGAGCAGCTGCTTGACAATATATAGTAGCAGAATAAAATGTATGCTCGTTTTTAATACTAATCAAGAGCTAACAAAAAACTGCATCAAAATCAGTAGTTTTTGCGTAAAGCCCGAACAAACAAACATACAAACACAAAAATTCTCAAAAAATACTTCTGTGTTTAGATACGCTTAAATAGCCTAGTACAATATTTTTTTCTCAAATATCTTAAATATATAAACATGGCTCTGTTGCAGCTTTATAATAGTATAGATAACTCATATCATCAATGTATTTTATCATGGCAGACAAAAACTAACTAATGCGTATATTTTTTTATTTTTTTAGAATGGCACAGGCGTGTATGGACGGCTCGCTCGCTTGATGCGTCGCCAACGAATTCAGCGCGTACGCAACGTGGAGGTCGGCGTACGTTTAGTACTGTCACACAGAAGGGTCGCCGTACTTGGTGGCAGGGAGACTTTGTATTATGATACTGAGAGATTTGGTAATTTTTTATAAACTGACAGTTGTTATAGGGAATGACAGGCTTGAATTACTAGCGGGTTTTTAAATCTGAATCAAAGATAGATTGTAGACTTCTGGAACATTTTTTATATTTAAAAACTGATATTAATATTTTACTGTCTCACTACTGGGCACGGGTCTTCTCATAGTAAGATGGTCTTCTCATACTAAGATGGATTTAGGTCGTAAAAAGTTTGTACCTTTAGAATTTTTACTGCTTTTTTAAGGTACAACTCTGTGTTTAAAACGAGATGGAGTTAGACCATTATGTCGGCGTAGCATATCGCTATGTACAAACAGCAAGCACTCAGCCTTGGTCACATAAACATGGATAGGAATATCTAATTTCCACTTCTCTTGCATATGTAGGCATATCACACGCGTGCGTAACGATGTTATTAAAGTTTATCGCCTTGGAATTGAACTGGTATTTATGCTTTGAGGTTAGACAAGTATTTTTTTATAATATCTTCACTGGCTGTGACACTAGCCTTTAATTAATTTGTCGTAAATGTTTGAGAAAAAATTAATATGATGTTCTATAATAAAGCAGTTGAATGAAAATGTGAAATAGAATATTTAAAGTATAAGCAGAGATCAAACCAGCGCCTTTTGGAACATCGGTCCAGTTAAAGCAAATGTTGTGGGCATCTATGACCTCACACATTGTATCCTACTTAATTAGAACGAGAGTATTAGAGGGTTAAACTATGATTGGACAGGCATAACAACTGGGACAATTATTCCGTTTTATAAAAGACGATAAAACGCTTAGTTTGGTCAAATAGAATACTTACAAAGAACGTATCTTAGTATTGAAAATCTTAATATAATATAGCGTAAGATCTTCAAAATAAATTACCATTTAAAATTTGACGGGCCTCGTGGCGTATTCGGTAGTGTAACAGACTTCCGTGCACGATGTGTTCGATTCCCACTCAGGACAATTATTTGTGTAATGAACACTATTATTTCTATCTATTATATGAATGTATTTACAAAAAAAAGTAATATAATGTATTATATCCGTAATCTGGTACCCATAGCACAAGCGTTAAGCTTAGTTTGGGACCAGAGGACGTTGTGTGAAATGTCAATGAACATTTATTTATTTATTTAAGGTTCCCATAACTTCCATCTAAGCGAAAAATTGTATACAAGATACTCGGCCATAGCATTGCAAATTGGCTGTCCATACTTGGAGACGTTTAATAAAGTGTAAGTAGCAGAATACTTATGTTGATATGTTTGGTATTTTCAGAATTTTCAAAACAATTTTATATCAGTTGTATGGTTATATATCCATGTGATGTGTGCCCACTAAGACTGTGTTTATGCCGCAAATACGTGTACTTATAAGACTAGATTCTACTCGCGACTCCACCCGCGTGGACTTCAGAATATAACTACATCACTCAACTACATCTACCGTAGAGTGATCTCTACGGCATACTAATTATCTCTAATCAAAAATAGTTATCCCATGGGAACCATTTGCTTTTTTTGGGATAATAAAATCCTTTTCTGTGCTCCAAATTAAATCTATGCAAAATTTCAAGATGGTATGAGTTTCAGCAGTTACAGCGTAAAAACTTTAGAAACAAACTCATTTTCGCATGTAATATTTAGTAAGGATTATATTAACATAATTTGGCAGAGTCATGACGCTCTTCGAAGCAGGCATCTTGGGAAAAATGACCACGGATGAATACAGAAAACTTCCAGAACAGTCGAGGAGATCCGAACCAGTGACAGAGAGTGACAAACAGAGCAGCGATATTGTTGATTCCACGACTCAGTCGCAAGTAAAATAGTTCTATTGTACCGAATATTCATATACTACTTTTTTTTAAATACTGTTCCATATCTAAATATATAAAAGGATTAGCTGACCCGGCGAACTACATACCGCCATATTTGTTTTTTCATGAATATTTTGCAAATGCAATCTTAGGCACGCCAGCAAAAAACACATTAAAAAAACGTGAAATTCGGTTAGATGGTTTCGGAGTTCATCGTGAGCAAAAACGTGGCACGAGAATTATATATAATAGATAACTGACTGACATATGAACGCACAACCCAAACTCCTAAGACTAGGTTCGTGAAAATTTACATATGGGTTTCTTTGATACTGTAGTTGAGCACTAAGAAAGGATTTTACGCAAATCCTATCGATAATAGATTTATCACTATGACGGGATAAAAGCTACGGGTAATGCACTAGTAAATATATAAATCTTCTAGCAAACCCGGCCACGCGTTGCTGTGGCACACTTATAATTTTTTCAACTATTATTATTAAAACACATAATCGATTCCCAGGTTCTCTCTTTGCATATAAAAATCGTTAATTTTGTAATAAAAGAAGGAAATAATAGGAATAAAAACTGTCATATCTTATAAGTTGAAACAAATCACAAACATACATACTTTGATCAGTACGTGACATAATTTGATCAGTCCCCTAATCCAATGTTATAATGTCAAAATATCTAAATATTACTCCTTTTATAGCAATTTTCCTATCACGCCTGTCTTCTAGAGGGGTAAGTATGCAAAGACAACAGATTGCTACTTGTTTTTTCACCTTCGACTGACCACTTTTCGCCTCCATGGGAACGGAACATTCGAATGACTGATATTAAAAATGTTCATTCCGTTTCTACAAGTATATATCCGAATATTTATGTTAGTCTGCACAGATGGCGGGGTGGTTTAGATACCGGTTTCCCGCCCGAGTGTTATGGATTCGATTCGCACACAGGACAACTCTTTGTGTGATATACAAATGGTTATTCTGAGTTTGGGTGTACTTTGTGTCCGTGAAAATGTGTGTTTGTAAAAGTCCCCCGCGATACAAAGATAATTCCTCAGCCCACGGTGTTGTTTTTACAAAAAAAAATCGTAAATATCCATATTTCCCATATATAGTTTAACAAGAATCTAATTTGTAATACATAATTTATTTATTTACAGGTTCAAGCGGAATCCACAATAGGGCTGGAGCCAGTATCCTTGAGAATGTTAAGAGGTGCATTCTGTTTACTTGGCATCGGACATCTGTTTGCAGGTAACGAAATATTTAATTTGATAGAAATATACTGTTGTTGATGTTCTTTTCATACATGCTCGCCGGTTTCGGAGACTTCTTTTTTTTTTGTTAAGGCGGAAATAAATGTTCCTAACCACACACCCCGTCGTTCGGGGCAACGAACAGGGTAGTGTGGGGCCTTCACCCACTAAAGAAACCCGCCGTGTACCGTCTCTCCGCCTTTATTGGTGGGCCACAGGAAACATATTACATTCCTTCAGTGGTGTTTCGGAGACTCCTCAACATACTCGATACTCCCTCATTTATTGCACACCATAATGTTTACAAAGATGTTAAAGATGCTTACATAATGGTGACCATTATGGATATCGAGCACGACAGCACTAGGAGAGGAGAGGAATTTTATTGTTAATCATATTTTTATTTTTATTCATATATATTTTATTACATAATAAAAATATCATAGTGCCTACTAATATCATAAATATAATTATTTTTTGAAGTGTAAACTTCTTTAGGCGCGTTGAGCACTTTTTGGGTGAACAAAAAATCATGGAACTCGCGTCATCGTCACCGAACGCTTTGGTCACGTGGCGTGTTAACGATAACACTATATCTGTTCCTATTAGTATAACTTATAGCTGTGAATAAAGAAATTAATAATTTTAATATTATTATTTTTTTAATTAATGAACGAATAATTTTGATTTACAAGTTTTAATTTAAGATCAACCAATTAATTTGGATATCTAAAAATAACATTTATTTGTTTATAGTTTTAAGTTTTCACTTCTGTCGTCAGTGCTCATGATTGCTTTGAATTTTTTTATACATAAATATATTTACATAGAAAAACTATTATATATGTTGTTATGACCAGACTTTTATATTCCAGCTATAGTTCTAGCTTTCGAGATTCAGATTTGCCGCAGAAATAATCGTAAAAAAGCGAAGCTACAAATAGAAGAACGACAGCCACAGAAACTCCTCGTATTAGGCAAGTCCGTTATATTGTTAAGAAGATGCTATCGAAGAGCTGTGACCAAGGTTTATAATGGCGTTGATAAGGCACTAGGCCCTGCTGTTTGAAATCTGTTAGGCCTATATTTTAGTTATTTGCTACATTACTAGTCATTTTTAGGTTATATTTCAGTTTCCCGACATAGTAGCGGGATAAATACCAGTTTTTAAGTCTCTTCAAGAGTTATAAAATAAAAAAGTTGATCAAAATCCTTTCAGCAGTTTTTGCGTGATGGGCGAACGAATAAACAGATAAATAGACATATAATCTAAAAAAATGGTTTGAGTTTAGACACGCCTACATAGACTAATACAGTATTTTTTTCTCAAATATCTTAAATGCACAGACACAACTCTGTTACAGCTTTATAATATAGTTAGGATATCATAATATGGTGTAGGTATATAAAAGTAGTAAAATAGTTGTGTGTTCTATGTATTGATCAACTCCTTCCTAAATAGGCTTTATTTAAACGTAATGCAAATCATTGATTTCTGTTAGCCAAGCTAAAATTGTTATACATATTTTGAAAGATAGAAATTAGTATATAGATATGATATTAGTAACTATCATAAGATGTTAAATATAGAATTTATAATCAAGTACATATTAAACCGTTAAAAATACGTTTTATGTTTATTTTTTATTATATACATCACAAAATATAATTGATTCGCACATTTGGAACAAAAAATACGTTCCGTTAAAATTATGTTAATCTACAGACATCATTTTGCAGCGTCTAAACAATTGTGCCCAACATACGGTAAAATTATTTCTTTGACTATTACTAAATTACATAGGCGAAGTTTTCGGTACGCCTCTCAAGATCCAAAAGAACAGTGTGATTCTATCTGTTGAAATTTCAGTAGTCTACATAAAGCGATATTCATAGTGATAACGGTAAAACCAAACACAGCAAAGACATTTATTTCACAGACACAAAGTACACCCAGACAGACTAAGAATACAAGTGTCACCACCCCATCCTTTCCCGCGGGTGTCATACAAGGCGACTAAGGGAAGTAAGCAATTACTAATAATTGCTTACTGGTGGTAGAGCTGGGTACCAAGTGAGAGTACTTATTTGCTATCGGGCCCGAACGTGTCGGTACCACCGTCTCCTGTGTGACCGGTCATGAAGCACGGCAGTGTGTTTTGGCTGTAACAGAAGATAGCCGTTTATTCTTTCATTTCATATCTGAGACATGAAATGGTATGCGCAGCATCTTGATAATACCGTCGGTATAATTGAGTTCATGAGCGACGGTTACCCCTTACCATCAGGAGGCCCGTAGCTCGTCTGCCATCACAAGCACTAAAAAAAACTCAGAACAGCCATTTGTGAATCACACAAAGAGTTGTCCTATGTGGAAATCACCCGCAACACTCGTGCAGGAGGCTGGTACCTAAACCACTCTGCCATCTGTGCAATTGTCAGTTCAATCCCCAGTTCAAGGTACAGACCTCGTACGGCACACACCTCTGACTGTACGAGATTTTGAATGTCTGAGAAATTTTCTCGATGACTTGAGAAGTCTGCCATCCCGCACTAAGCTAGCGTGGTAGATTATGGCCTAATCCACAACACACACTATGTCATTCTCTAAATATATCCGCCATAGCAACAGATGACCAGCCCCGGCTGTGGTACCTTGAGAACCAATTTGCATCTCACTATTGATTTACGTAATTATAGAGTCATTATAAAGATGATACACTATTTTGATTAATCAATGATAAGACGCGAGTTCCGCACACAATATTTTTCAAAGATTCTATGATACCCATCTCGCTCTTAGTCTTGATATTTGTATTGTTTATCCCTTTCACTCTCGTAATAAAGAATAAGAGGATGGTTATATCACACTTAGTATGCTGGTTTAATAGTTTAAAAACTAATTGCGGCGGATCGAGGAGACCATGTTACTCTAAGAGAAGTTGGCTGGCGAGTATGTTGCACTAGTTCTTAGAAGAAGGGTTATGCCATCAAAATCAAGCAAGGCCACCCTAAATTAAGCCTGATACGGTCAAAAAGATGACTAAACTAATTACTTGACAAATGTGTCATATATAAAGGATATTATTCAAATTTCAAGAAACTAAAAAAAAAAAAAAGAAAAAGAATTTTAACTTTTACTTCTGGATTTATCCAGACTTTTTACTAGAAAAATTTTAAGTGTCTACGAGATAGCTATTTTTGCATAGAAATAATTAATATGCCATGGAGTGACTAAATTTTGAGATCCACGCAGACGATGTCGCAGGATTTTTGTGTATTGCTAACTCCAAGAGCCGAAGAGTTATTCATGTTGTTCTATATAAGAATTACAATCCAGTTCGGCTGAGCATCGTCCGAGAAGCTAAGAAAGATCTTCACGTCCAAAATACCTCCTTCAAGTTAAAAAATAAAGGTCTACGACCAGTATGTTACCATTGATGACAAATAGAACAAAGGCAAAGAGGTGGTCTTTAAGACTAAGACTAAATCGCTCATCGTGCCATGGAGTGAGCTATGCTCGGTATTTGAAATCCAGAAAAGGTCCATAGAAGAACAGAAATGGCTGACATAGCCCACCTGGTTGGTATATTGAAGTGGCAATGGGCAGCCCTTATCACTCGTTAAGCCGACAACCATTGGGGAATAAAGGTTATTGAAAACAACCACGTATAGGACAGCGCAGCGTAAGAACCGCACCAGTTAAACATACAATCTGGTCAAACTCGCGGGGAGTCACCGGATGCAGTTAAAGGACCGATAGTTGTGGCGCTCTCTTAAGAAGGTCAATGTTCAGTAGTCGACGTCAAAAGTCTGATCGATGGAAACGATCAAAGCAAACATTTTCCGCGTGTGACTTAACTAAATGATTTTTTGGTTTTAAAGTCACTATAAAGGAACCCTACAGGTGCGATAATAAGAAGATATTAGTGTAAAACAACATTTCGTTAGCATCGTTCATTCTGGAGTGAAATACGTTACCATGAGGTATTCTACCTTAGTTTTATTCTGCATTTTATTGATTTATGTCTCTCGCATTAATGGAAAGCAAATTAGTGATGTGTCAAGGCAAAGTGCAAGTGGAAATCATGTTAAAGGAATTGCAGAGGAACTAAATAAAAAGATGGAGGACTCCACGCCGGTGCTGAATACTATACAATATTACAATTTCAAATCTGATGAATGTCCCAAGGGAATGGCAAGATTGTCTTCGTACTGTGTAGAAATTGATTAAAATGGTGTGCAAAAATTGAATAATAAATCAATGTGTAGAAATTGATTGTTCTATGCTTTCTCCATTCCAATGGCATGAAATTTAATTTAAATCTTATTATTCATGAACACAAATATAAAGTTATCATAAAGATGTAATACAACATCGATTTATTAATATTATTCAAGTCCCTGGTTCCGTATACAGTTTTTTTCTTTGCGGTTTCCCATGATCTTTTTAGCTTTGTATTTTTGTACTATTTGTTATTTTCAGTTATTATTATCCTAGAAAATTTAAAGTAGAAAAAATACCTAACCGCACTCCGCTACGAACAGCCACTATAAATGAAGGCTCAGTTCTGCCAAGTTTTAAACGCTGAAAAGCTGCACTTTTTTTATCCATAACGTAAGGCTTTAGCAGGCATGTGCTAATCTTCAGGAACCGACGACAGAGTACATTTTTTTTTTATTGCATGTAGTGGCAGACTAGTTACGGCCCACTTGATGGTAAATGGTAACCGTCGCTCATAGACTCAACTATACCGAGAGTATTGTCAAGCCGCTGCTCACCATTTCAATTCACCGATATGAAATGAAAAATGAACGACTATCTCCTGCTACAGCCAAAACGCAACGATGTGCTTCATGGCCAGTCACACGGGGGATGGTGGTACCAACCCACTCGAGCCCGATACCAAAGTGAGTACTCCCACTTGGTACCCAGCCCAACCACCAGTCATGCAATGGATGACAATTGCTTACTTCCCTTAGTCGCCTCATACGACACTCGTGGGAAAGAATGGGGTGGTGACACTTGTATTCTTAATCAGTCACCACACGAACAATCATAGCCTATTCTGTAATATTTTGTTACCTTTTATTAATTCCCTATTTATATTATGCCGGAAACAACTATTTGTAATGCCCAATACTAGAATCTCAATTTTCTACACGTAATATATGAAGCGGTGATGACTGGACCATGAAGGTTTTTAACTTAGTCTAAAGGATTTCAAAAGGCATGCGAATAAGTTTATGCGGTATATAAATATATGTTTGTTAGAATTTTGTATACACATACTATATGTATTAGCAATTGCACAATTCACTTATTGATTGAGCCCTTTCTGAAGTGAAACACGCTACAATGAAGTTACACGCTATTCAATTTCTATTTTGCATTTTAATTCTTTATATTACCTACACCAGAGGAGGAAACATAGGTGATGTAAGCCGAATTGCAAGTGGCTACGAAAATGGGCCTCTAATGAATCTACAAAATAGTTTTGAGTACTGGAGGAGACAAGGTAATTTCGGTACTCAATGTCCTCCTGGAACGGTGAGAGTTGGGAGCGTTTGTGTACCAATTGATTAATAAATGTTTTTCTATATATTGATTTGAATGAGTATTTTCTTAAATTTCTTAAATCTTAGGAAGTAAGACTTAAAAATTATGACCATGAATTGGAAGATGCTATGTAGAGGAACCGTTGCGCTGATGCTTCGCAATAGCCATAAGAATCTGTCTCTCAGGACAGGAAGCCCTACGTTCAGTTGAAGAGAGAGACCACACGCTCTGTGACATTGCAATGCTTGGTGGTAAATCACACTAGCTTCAAGTGTAAATAGCTATCATACCAATGAGTCTAGCCATCTGCGCATGGCAACTACATGACCTTATGCAAAGTTCGTGCACTGACACAGGGGCACTTTCTGTTCCCTATCTTTCAAAATAATAGTGTGTGTATGTGTGGGCCTTGTAAAAAGGCCAACATTCAGAGACCATATCTCTGTTCCATATGTTATCACTGGTAACACATACTGGTTGTAGATCTTCGTTTTGAGACACTGCGAAATATTTGACGAGATTTTCTTTCCATTTAACACAATCACACAAAAATGGCTCAACTAATTTGGATGAATTTTGACATACAATATGTGAATTTTTTTATACTAGGCGGATGACAAACAAGTATACGGCCAACCTGATAGTAAGGGGTTACTACCTACACGCTATATACATTCTAAAATCTAGTAATTACCTGGTGAATTTTTAAAAGTATAAATATAGGAAACCATTAATTTTGGGTATTGTATTAATGTGAACTCTGAAACGACATTCTAATTTAATTTTAATTATTCAAAGAAAAACAGTTGTTATACGTGAAAAATCGATTTTATTACTCTGACTCAACTTTTACAAATAGGGACATCAAAATTACATAAGTTATTAAAAAATGATTTGCTAATTTATGTAACTTCAATCCTTTTAGTGTTCTACAATTGCACACGGATCTTCTCATAGTGAGAAGAATTTAGACCGTATCCTGGTGGATACGGTCTAACACTGGCCCAGTGAAGGTTGGTAAACGTCATACCGAACAATGAAATTTTTTAAACAAATGTCCACAAAGTTAAGGGTGTCCTGCACGTAGTCTGGATCTCAAATTGGGGATCTAACTCGATACCATGCCTTTCAATCCTAGTTCTTACCATTGTAAGAGAGCAATATTTAGTTTAATTAAAAAGTTCTGCCTGCTCTATGGACAGTATCATGATACCTATACCTATCTTCACTTATATACTTTAATACTAAACATACTGTACAAAACACAAATTATAATTCGTGAATAAGGAAAAAGAGTATTTTAGTACGAGCGGGAATCGAATCTGCGTCCCTTCCTATCCGGGGAAGTGCTCTAATCCACTGACCTACCGTATTATTTGTTAGAAATACCCAATCTCCTTACCACATTTGTCTTAACGACCAACACCACCTATCGGAAGCATTTACATGCATCAATCCATGCAATTAAAATTCATACTATTTGATGGCATGACTTTTTAAACATTTTGTTTGAGTGGTGACGGACTAAGAATACAAGTATCGCCACCCCATTCTTTCCCACGGGTGTCGTATGAGGCGACTAAGTGAAGTAAGCAATTATCATCCATTGCATGACTGGTGGTAGGGCTGGGTACCAAGTGGGAGTACTCACTTGGTATCGGGCCCGAGCGGGTTGGTACCACCATCTCCCGTGTGACCGGCCATGAAGCACATCGTTGCGTTTTGGTTGTAGCAGGAGATAGCCGTTTATATTTTATTTCATATCTGTGAAATGAATTGGTGAGCAGCGGCTTGACGATACTGTCGGTATAGTTGAGACCATGGGCGACGGTTACCATTTACCATCAGATGGACCGTGGCTCGGCTGCCACTAAATGCAATAAAAAAAAACATAACATCCATTGTTATCACCAAATTTTATGATATAAATAACAATTAATTAATAAAGCTGGCAGTTATATCGAAGTGGAACGAGAACATACAATGGATAGTTGGCTAATTAATGAAATCTGATTTTATGTAAATTAATACTTTCTCATTGAAATATGTGCGGTCCCAGCTTAAGCGATATCAAACATGTTTTATCAGCATCGTAGAATAATGATTATTTTTGTGCAGTCCCAACAGTGCCAATGCCAATTTTTCTGAAGAAAAAGGATTTAAGCTGTAGTCCTATTATGGATTAACAAGTTTGGCAAGACGCGAATAAAATCTCTCAATCCTGCAAATTTTCACACGATGATTTGTATCATTCATATGGACGACATGGATACACATTATTATCATTCTGGAAAGTCAAATGCGTGCGCTTCGTATGGTCTCTACCTCAGATTCAGACTAGTGATCGAACTTTACCCCTATCTATGTAGTTCTTGGTCTTACCAGTAACTATCATTTCAATGAAAAATATTTATGTTTAATTCATCCTCCGCTGTAAATGATACCCTAACTTATAAACAAAAACAGCGGACGGCAACAATCTCGAGTAATATTGTGTTCATTGTTGCGTCATTTCATTGACAGGGTATCACAAGCAGCCTATTAAAAGTTGAATTAAACAGCTTGGATATTAATCAGATTTGTTGTTCATTTATTCACAGCCCGTTAACATTATTCTAAAATAATAATAATTTACATTTAATTAAGAGGAGATAACAATACGCCTCGTGGATTTCTTAGACATGTTTACTGTGTGCAATGGTTGTCTGGAAGAGATCGCTCTGAGCGATATGGCTGCCAATTTTAACACTTATACGAGTACAGATAAGCCTTTAACTTTGATTGTATTGTTATTTTTAAGGTTTCGATAAAGAGTTATCTATCTATCTACAATTTCCAAATTGTACACAATAACCAGTGTAACCTAGTACTTGCATACCTTTATGTCGCGTAATCTACACAGTTGTAAAATAGGACTGTAAAAACTTTATTAATTCATGCACATGTTCTAATGAGTTATTCTCAGATATAAAATTTAACACAATTAACCCGCCGTGTGCCGTCTCTCCGTCTCTCTGCGGGATAACCATTATTGCATAGAGATAATTAATGTACCATAGAGTGACCCAGTTCTAGGGTCCATGAAGACGATGGCGCAGGATCTTTGTTTACTACTAATTTCACCAACCGCATAACTATTTGTATTGTCAAAGTACAAATTATAATTTGTACTTTAAGAGTAGCTGAGCATGTCAAGAGCTAAAATATAGATCAAAATGTTTAAAAAATCATGCCATCAAATAGTATGAATTTTTTTTTTTACATATTTGGAAATCTGCTTACCCCACTAATGAAAAGGATACATTATGTAATTTTTTTTTTATTCTTATAAGAAGATTATAATCTATGCTTTGCAACCCAATAGGTCTCCATGACGCTCGAGTAAATCCCCAATTAGCATCGTCGGCGCCCCTATTATCTGTACTCCGTGATTTCGTGTAATTTATTTTTGTCTGATTACAAATCAATATTTTAATAAAGCATTCGCCAACGTCCATACCATGTTGGATACACCGGTTCTCGTCCGATCACCGAAGTTAAGCAACATCGGGCGTGGTTGGTACTTGGAAAATACTCTTTTTCGTTATTCACAAATTGTACTTTAAGAGTAGCTGAGCATGTCAAGTGCTAAAATATAGATCAAAATATACGTATTGTTCCATCCGAGAATTACAATCATCCTCATATTATCACTATACCTACCTGGGTCGAGCAGACGTATCCAGCTTGGCTCGGCTGCGTTTGGGAACCTAAGAAAGATCTTCAAGTCAAAAATTCCGTAGTGTCTAAAAATGAAACTATGTTACCACCATAAACAGAAGCGAGGTCTTTGAGTTGGCTTCGTATCAAGGCGAATTGCTCAGCGTGCCATAGCGCGGGCTATACTTGGTATTCCGAATCCGAAATACGAAGATCTATAGCAAAACAGTAAAGACCCACATAGCCCACCGGTTTGATATACTGAAGTGGCAATGGGAAATGGAGAAAAAAGGTTTTGGATTAGCAAACACGTACAGGACTAGCGCAGCGTAAGAAAGAAAAATACCGACTATCTGGTCAAAACTGCGAGGTGTCGTTAGATGCAGACCGCTCGTCGTAGCGCTCTTGGGGAGACTAATGTACCGCATTGGACGTGAAAAGGCTGATAAATAGATTTACGATAAACAAAACAGAAACTGTCCATGTGTGAATCAACTAAGTAACTTTTTGGGTAGGTTCGTTAAGATATTAATTAAAAACAATGAAAAACAATCGTCTTAAAAGTATTGCAGAGGAGCTAAATAAAAAGACGGAGGACTTCACGCCGGTGCTGAATAACATAGGAAATATTACAATTTTTTTTTAAATAGTAAAATTATATTCGTACTTTATTTTTTTATTATTATTTGTATAAATCGATTAATCTATGCTTTCTCCGTACCAATGGCATGAAATTTAATTTTAATCCTATTATTCATAAACACAAATAGTTTAATATAATTCAAGTCCCGGGTGCCGCAGACAGTATTTTTTTATTCCGCAGTTTCCCATGATCTTCTGAGCCTTGTATGTTTGTTCTATTTGCCATCCGCTCATTAGTAAAAAAAGATAACAGTGTAATACACACTGAACAAGTGAGTTTTTTTTTTTTAGTTTAATGCAAATGTTTATGGATATTTTTCCCAAAACCTAGGCCTTATCTAGAGATTGTCTGAAGGTATACTGTAAGGTTTTAGCAGGCATGCGCCAATTTTCAGAAACGGACGACAGAGTCCATCTTAGCCTATTCACAGAGTTCATACATCAGTATTCCTCTAGAATCGGAGCAACTCTCTGTGGTTTCTCAAACATTAATAAAAATGGAATCTAACGGTGGGCAGCTTCTTGGATAGGCATTACTAAGACCATTAGTGATGATTAGCTATTAGGTGAACTAGTAATATTTTGTTACTTTTTATTCATTCCCTATTTATATGATGTCTGAAACAACTATTTGTAATGCCCAATACTAGAATCTCAACACGTAGTATATGAACCGACAATGACTCGACCGAGACGGTTTTTAACTTCAACAGTCTAAAGGATCTCTAAAGGCATGCGAATAAGTATGTACTGTATATAAATATATATAAGCAATTTCACTAATTCACTTATTGATTGAGCTCTTTCTGAAGTGAAACACGCTACAATGAAGATACAAGCTACTCAATTTCTATTTTGCATTTTAGTTCTTTATATTACCTACACAAGTGGAAGAAACATAGGTGATGTAACCCGAAGTGCAAGTGTCTACGCAATTGTACCTGTAATGGAACCACAAAATCGTTTTGAGGGCTGGATGAGACAAGGTAATTTCGGTACTCAATGTCCTCCTGGAACGGTTAGAGTTGGGAGCGTTTGTGTACCAATTGATTAATAAATGTTTGTCTTGATTTTGATTTGAATGAGTGTTTTCTTAAACTTTTTAAATCTTAGGAAGACAGGTGTAAACATTGCGACCGTGAATTGGAAGATGCTATGTAGAGGAACCATTGCGTTGATGCTTTGACATAACCCAAAGAATCTGTTATCAGGACAGGATGGCCTACGTTTAGTTGAAGAGAGAGACCACACGCGGTCTGTGACATTACAATCCTTGATTGTAAATCACACTAGCTTCAAGTGTAAATAGCTATCATACCAATGAGTCTCACCATCTGCCCATGGCAACTGAATGACTTTATGTAAAGGTCGTGTACTGACACAGTGGCACTTGTTGTTCCCTCTCTCTTTCAAAATAATCGTATGAGCCTTTTAAAAAGGCTAACATTCGGAAACCACATCTCTGTCACATAATATATGTTATCCATAGATCTTCGTTTTGAGATACTGCGAAATATTTAACAAGATTTTCTTTCCATTTAACACATAATCACACAAAAATGGCTTTACTAATTTAGATTAATTTTGACATAGGTGAGGGGTTACATTTATTCATTATATTGCCTACGCGCTAAATACACTAGCAATAACATAGACACCAGCGCGTCGCCAACTCCACGGAAAGGGATAGGATGTATAGATAAAGGACAACAAGGAAACGAGAGGGTTTGGGTCCACAGCACTCTCACTCACCATACGAAACACAACGGTAGAAGTACCTACCGTTGCTTAAACGCTGATATTTTTTATTGCATTAGCTTTTTATTCACTAACACTCTTCATTAGCGTCACCTGGACGCAATACTGATGTCCACGCAGATGAAATTGCGGTTCTGTTTCTCTTGTAACAATAATAACTAATGAGTTAAGATATGTCGCCTTCAGGCTACGCTGACATAAAATTCAAATATACTGAAGCGACTGCAGCTGGTGTAGTTAGTCCACAGCTATTCTGCAGGAGAGAAAGGATCTGAGTAACAAGCTACTGGGTTGTGGTCCTTGCAGTTTAGTTTAATCCGTGTGATGACGGACAAAGAATACAAATTAATATCAGAGCCTCATTGTTTCCCGCGGATGTCGTAAAAGGCGATTAAGCAAAACAATTATCAGATCAATATCATGTGGGAGTACTGACTTGTTATTTGACCTGTGTGGTTCGGAACCACAATCCTCCGTATGACCAACTGTAAGATACCTCAGTATGGTATTCGTAGCGGGGGATCCCACACGTGAAATAAAATTGTGAGCATCGCCGTGGTTCATCTGCCGCATATGCAAGCAAAAAACACATCGGTTTTTTTCAATCAAATAACCGTCAAATATCTCATTGTTTTATAATAGAAAACAGCGGTTTGCTTTATTTATGACCAGCAATTTCTACTTACTATAGGTGGGTCTAGCCAAGTTGCATTCTATGTTCGCTAACGCTAATAGAAAACTATTAAAACGTAAGGAAAATTGACATCTCTTACGTTAAGTCACGTGACTTGGCGTTATAGATAATTTTAAAAACTTAGATAAATATAGGTTCTTTATCTACGGTTAAAGATGTCAAATTTCCATGCATTTTAATAGTTTTCGATTAGCGTTAGTGATCAGAGAATGCAACTTGGCTAGACCCACAGATCAGTCATGTGTCATGACAAATCTGCCATCACAAGTAATAATAAAACCACTTATATTTGATGATATCCGAACGTAAGACCATGATATGCTACTATTTGGCTATATTCTTAACCAAACTAGCAAGGGCGTTGTAAGCTTACGAAATGCTAACTAAATGCAGAATCAGAATTTGAATTTATAAATATCACTGTTTCTTATAACTTGAACCACAAAGTAACATCTGGACTAGAATGTAAGGCCAAATGTTTGACTATTCCAAGTTTAATAGGAACCCGACCTTAATGAGTTTATGTACGTTTGTATCGGCAGGTATCGCATTAATCACTTATATATAGGTATTACTATGTACTGTGCTCATAAAGATATTTACAGCTCAGTAACTTTTCAGCCGCGTTTCATTTTACTATGGATTGGAAATAATTTAGGATAGCAGGTGGAATTGACAATGAGCAGATGACATCACTAGATAAACAGACAACCATTGATCGAAAGAAAGTGTTTTTATTGAGATCATAATATATAGGTACCTATATGATGACTGAGTCGGTCAGGCAATCCTTTCGGCATCTTTCCAAATCAATTTTTTACACGAATAAGCGTGATCAAAGATTGGATTTCTTTTTATAGGGAAAAAAAATTGATTTTGATATGTTTTTAATGTAGTTTTTTGATCAAATATCACATTTTTGAATTAAGAATCATAGATATAAAATAAAAAAAATCACCATACTGCAAACAAAAATATTTCGGATATAATATTTAACACAATTAACAATGAACGTAGTAACTATTTAGTAATCTGTGACGCCGTGTGCCGTCTCTTCGCCTTTATTGACAGGCCACAATTGAATAAGTACCTATAACGAAAAAAAAAAAAAAAGTTTACTCCTGGGTATAATCAGACTTTATACTAGAAAATTGTTATCTTTCTGGGGGATAATTATTTTTGCATAGAAACAATTAATGTAGGTACCATAAAGTGACCCAGTTCTGTGGTCCACGGAGACGACGGTGCAGGATCTTTGTGTACTACTAATTCCACCAACTGAATAACTATTCGTGTTGTTCCATACCAGAATTACAATAATATAATATAATCGATAGTGGCCTAAGATGGGATGTTCAGATCGAAGCCGTAAAAAATAGAACAAGACGACTTATATATCTTTTTAAAATTATTAGAGACACAACAACCCTGGAAAGACTAAGAATGATATACATTGCTCTATGCCAATCTCTCTTACAATACTTTATAGTTGTCTGGGGAGGATCGTCTAAAACGTACATGCTTGAATTGAAACGAGCACAAAGAGCCGTGCTAAAAATAATGTCCAAACAACCTAGAAGATATCCCACGGTACAGTTATACGCATACTGCAATGTACTAACGGTGCGACAGCTGTTTTTACTCAAAGCTATCTTAAGGACGTATGAATATGTTGCCCTTGCTGACCGTAAAAAACGCAGCAAGCAACATTTCTGCTGTAACATTCGTTGCAAAAGATATTTTGCCAGATCTCAGTTCAAGAGTCTTGATATAAAACTCTATAATATTTTCAACACACAATGCAACATCCAAAGACTAAACAGACATGAGGTCAAAACAATAGTAACAAATTGGCTAGACTCTTTAGATTATGAGAATACCGAAACCCTACTTAAATTTTTGGAATGAAATTACACATAAATTTCGATATGAGTATCTATAAAGTAAGTAAGTAAGTATCTATAACAATATTTATATATCTACAAATAAAATATTAAATCATTTAAAGTAAAAAAACAACACAATACATAAAGAAAGTGTTTATAATCTTAAGTTAATGTTTCGACATTGCGTCATAGTTTTGGCTGAACACTGCCTCCCAAAATACAGGCTTTTGCCTAGTTTGAGATACAGATTTAGTATTTTAGTGTGAAATATTTGCAACCTAATAAGACTCGACATTGTAAAAATATTTTTGGAACAATAAACGTTTATTATTTATTTACAATGATCACTATATCACTATACCTACCCGGGACGAGCAGACGTATCCAGCTTGGCTGGGTAGCGTGTCTAAAAATGAAACTATGTTACCATTGATGACATACAAAACAGAAGCGGGGTCTTTGAGTTGGTTTCATATCAAGGCTAAGTCGCTCAGCGTGCCATGGCGCGGGCTACACTTGGTATTCTGAATGCTAAATACGAAATCCATTTTGATCTATATTTTAGCACTTAACATGCTAGGCTACTCTTAAAGTACAAATTATAATTTGTGAATAAGGAAAAAGAGTATTTCAGTACAGGCGGGAATCGAACCTGCGTCCCTCCCTATCCGGGGAAGTGCTCTAATCCACTGAGCTACAGTACTATCTTTTAGACATACCCAATCTCCTTATCACATTTGTCTTAACGACCAACGCCCTCTATCGGAACGCATTTACATGCATTAATCCAATATAGTAAGTTTAATTTTGCAATTAAAATTCATACTGTCTGATGGCGTGATTTTTTTAAACATTTTGATCTATATTTTAGCACTTGGCATGCTCAGCTACTCTTAAAGTACAAATTATAATTTGTGAATAAGGAAAAAGAGTATTTTAGTACAGGCGGGAATCGAACCTGCGTCCCTTCCTTCATACTATCTGATGCATGTGAATTTTAATTGCAAAATAAAACTTACTATATTGGAAATGCATGTAAATGCGTTCCGATAGAGGGCGTTGGTCGTTATGACAAATGTGATAAGGAGATTGGGTATGTCTAAAAGATAGTACTGTAGCTCAGTGGATTAGAGCACTTCCCCGGATGGGAAGGGACGCAGGTTCGATTTCCGCCTGTACTAAAATACTCTTTTTCCTTATTCACAAATTATAATTTGTACTTTACAAAATCCATAGCAAAACAGTAATGACCCACACAGCCCACCGGTTTGATATAGTGAAGTGGCAACGGAAATTGCAGAAAAAAGGTTTTGGAGTGGCAAACACGTACAGGATAGCGCAGTATTAGAAAGAAAAACACCGACGATCTGGTCAAAGCCGCAAGGAGTCGATAGATGCAGTCTGCACCGCTCGTTGTGGCGCTCTCTTGGGGAGACTAATGTTCCGCAGTGGATGTGAAAAGGCGAAGTACGATAATCAAAACAGAAACTGATGGACAGTTTCTGTGTGAGTCATCTGTGTAACTTTTTGGGTAGGTTCGTTAAGATTTTAATGAAAAACAAATCGGTGATGCATCAAGGCCAACTGCAAGTGAGAATCATCTTAAAGGAATTGCAGAGGAACTAACTAAAAATACGAAGGACTTCAGGCCGGTGCTGAATAATATATAATATTAAAATTTCTTAAGAAATGGTTACATTGTGTTGGTACTGTATAGAAATTGATTATTATGGTAAGTAAAAATTGAAAAACAAAATCAATTTGTATAAATCAATTTATGCTTTTTCCATTCCGATAGCATGAAATTTAATATAAATCTTATAAGTTAGCATAAAGATGTAAGAAAACTTCGATTTATTAATATTATTTAAGTATGTACCGGGTTCCGTAGATAGTTTTTTTTTTTGTTTCGCACTTTCCCATTATCTTCTTAGCTTTGTATGTTTGTATTATTTGTCACCCGCTCATTCGTAAAAAAGGATAAAAGTGTCATAAACACTGAACAAGTGAGTCATTTTCAGTTATTATTATCCTTAAAATTGTAAAGTGGATAAAAATTACCTAACCGCGCACCGCTACGAACAGCCACTACAAACGAAGGCTCAGTTCTGTCAAGTTTAAAACGCTGACAAGCTGCACTTTTTTTACCCATAATGCAAATATTTATGGATTTTTTGCCCAAAACCTAAGCTTTATCTACAGATTGTCTGAACATAAACTGTAAGGCTTTAGCAGGTATGCGTTAAATTTTCAGAAACCGACGACAGAGTCCATAATAGCATATTCACAAAGTTCAAACATCAATGTTCTTCTAGACTCGGAGTAAGTATGTGTGATTTCTCAAACATTAATAATAATAATGGAATCCTAAGGTCGGCAGCTTCTTGGATATGTATTACTAAGCCCATTGTTGATGGTTAATTATCAGATAAACTAGTAATATTTTGTTACTTTTTATTCATTCCCTATTTATATGATGCCTGAAACAACTATTTGTAATGTCCAATACTAGAAATACAATTCTCGACACGTAACATATGCCGGCGATGACTCGACCGTGAAGGTTTTTAACTTAGTCTAAAGGATCTCTAAAGGCATACGAATAAGCTTATACTCTCTATATATATATATTAGCAATTTCACAATTCACTTACTGGTTGAGCCCTTTCTGAAGTGAAACACGCTACAATGAAGTTACACGCTACTCATTTTCTATTTTGCATTTTAATTCTTTATATTACCTACACTAATGGTAGAAACATAGGTGATGTAAGCCGAAGTGCAGGTGTCTATTCAATTAAACCTGTAATTGAACCACAAAATCGTTTTGAATACTCGATGAGACAAGGTATTTTTAAAACTCAATGTCCTCCTGGAACGGTAAGACTTGGGGACGTTTGTGTACCAATTGATTAATAAATGTGTCTCTTTATTTTGATTTGAATGAGTGTTTTCTTAAACCTGTTAAATCTTTGGAAGAAAGGCGCAAAAACTGTGACCATAATTTGGAAGATGCTATCTAGAGGAAACATTGCGCTGATGCTACGTAATAGCCACAAGAATCTGTTGTCAGGATAGGAAGGCTTACGTTCAGTTGAAGAGAGAGAGCACACGCGGTCTGTGACATTGCAATCCTTGGTGCTTGGGCACACTAGTTTCAAGTGTAAATAGCAATCATACCAATGAGTCTAACCATCTGTGCATGGCAACTGGATGACCTTATGCAAAGTTCGTGCACTGACACAGGTGCACTTTCTGTTCTCTCTCCTCGTAAAAAGACCAACATTCAGAGACCACATCTCTGTTTCATATGTTATCACTGGCCTGTGTGGCCACTGGTCGTCGTTTTGAGACACTGCGAAATATTTGACAAGATCTTCTTTCCATTTAACACATAATCACACAAAAATGGCTCATCTAATTTAGATTAATTTTGACATAGGTGAGGGATTACCCTACCCTATATTGCCTACGCGCTGTATACGTTAGCAATAACAAAGGCACCAGCGCGTTGCCAACTCCACGGAAAGGAATAGGATGTATAGATAAGAGACAACAAGGAAACGAGAGGGTTTGGGTCCACAGCACTCTCACTCACCATACGAAACACAACAGTAGAAGTACCTAGCGTTGTTTACACGCTGATATTTTTTATTGCATTAGCCTTTTATTCACTAACACTCTTCGTAAGCGTCATCTGGACGCCATACTGATGTCCACGCAGATGAAATTGCGGTTCTGTTTCTCTAGTAACAATAATAACTAATGAGTTAAGACGTGTCGCTTTCAGGCTACGCTGACATAAAATTCAAAAATACTGAAGCGACTGCAGCTGGTGTGGTTAGACCACAGCTATTTTGCAGGAGAGAAAGGGTCTGAGTAACAATCTGCTGGATTAGTCCTTGCAGTTTAGTTTTGCCCATGTGATGGCGGACAAAGAATTCAAATAATAATCAGAACCTCCTCGTTTCCCGCGGATTTCTGCGACTAAGGAAAACAATTATCACCCACGGTTTGGGTATCAAGTGGGAGTACTGAGTTGTTCTTCTTGTCTGTCTGAGTTGTTATTTGTCCTGTATGAATCGGAACCACATTCGTAGCGGGAGATAGTCGTCCAATCAATCATTTGCCATACGTGTAATAAAATGGTGAGCTGCGCCGTGGTTCATCTGCCGCATATGCAAGCAAATCACACATGGGTATCTCTCAAGTAAATAACCGTCAAATATCTTATTGTTTTATGGTAGAGGAGGATAACCTGAAAACAGCAATTTGCTTTATTTATAACCAGTAATTTCCACTTCTACGATATTTCTACTACGATATTTCTAATACGATATTTTTCGGGGATAAAATATAGCCCAGGAACATTATCATCAGTTGAGTACATACGGCGTGAAAGCGTAAATCGAAAGAACAGCACTTGCACTAATAATATTTATTAATAAAAACATGATAACAAACATAACTGATAAATTTCTGTAAATCCTTTTAACTCTCACAAGGACTAAAGCTCACAACGGATTTTCGGTAACAGCAGAATTTACCTACTTAGTAATTACCTGGTGAATTAAAAAAAAAACTATAAATGTAGGAAACCATTAATTTTGGGTATTGTATTAATGTGAACTCTAAGAAATTACATCCCAATTTAATTTTAATTAAGCAAAGAAAAACAGTTTAATACGTGAAATATCGATTTTATTATCGTTTAAATCCTTCTAAACCAAATCCATACAAATAACTTTCATTGTTATCATCAAATTTTATAATTACTATGATAAATATAAATAATAATAATTAATTAATAAAGCTGTCAGTTATATCGAAGTGGAACGAGATGATACAAAGGATAGTTCGCCAATTAATGAAATCTGATTTTAGCTTTAACCCACAATCGGGCTACAGATTAATCCTTTTCATTCTGAAGAATAACAGGCTTGGCCAAACGCGAATAAAATCTCTTAGCCCTGCAAATTTTCCCGCGATGATTTGTATCATTCATATGTGAGCAAAATACACATATATTAATATTATTCTAGAAAGTCAAATGCATGTGCTTTGTGAGGTCATTACCTCAGATTCAGACTAGTGTTCGAACTTTACCCCTATCTATGCAGTTCTTGGTCCTACCAGTAGCTATAATTTCAATGAAAAATATTTATGTTTAATTCATCCCCCTCTGTAAATGATACCTTAACTTATAAACAAAAACGTGGGACGGCAATAATCTCAAGTAATATTGTGCTCATTGTTGCGTCATTTCATTTATAGGGCATCACAAACAGCCTATTAAAAGTTGAACTAAACAGCTTGGAATTTAATCAAATTCGGTATTAATTTATTCACAGCCCGTTAACATTTATCTAAAATAATAATAATTTACATTTAATAGATAACAATATGCCTCGTGGATTTCTTAGACATAATGTTTACTCTGTACAATACACAAATAATCGGTATAAACTAGTACTTGTACACAGTTGTCAAATAGGAACGTAAGCACTTTCTTAATTTATGTACATGCTATTAACAAGCAATTCTCAGATATATAATATTATATCGAAAAAAAAAATAGAATTGCATTAGGTCAATTTTTACTTAATATCGACATAGTGCATATTCTGAAAAAGGTTGTAATATTCGAAAAAATCAAACAAAACAATTATATTATGCAATCTCGAAGAATTTGTTCGATGTTACTAGATGTTAAGTTACTGGTGCCTCCAAACTCTACGAGATTGCGTTACACAAATATTTTATTTTAGTAAACGTTTTGAAATTGAATGACTACCTTTTCTTTATTTTTCTTTTCAGGCGGAAAAATATTTTATGATAGTAAACGTTTGGCAATTCAATTAGTTTCTTTTTTTTTCTTGTTTAGGCGGGAAAAAATGCACCTTACCGAACACTCCATCGTTTAGGGCAACGAACAAGGTAGTGTGGGGCCCTCACCCACTAAATAAACCCGACATGTGCCGTCTCTCCACCTTTATTGGCAGGTCATTATTAAATTACTACATCGAAAAAAGATGGTTTACTCCTGAGTTTAATCAGATTTTATACTATAAAATTGTTATGTTTCTACGGGATAACTATAATAGCATAGAGATAATTAATGGACCATAGAGTGACCCAGTTCTGGGGTCCACGAAGACGACGGCACAGGTTTTTTTTGTTGTATGTTGGCTTTGTCTACTACTAATTCCACCAACCGAATAACTATTCATGTTGTTCTACACCAGAATTACAATCATCATCATATCACTATACCTACCTGGGACTAGCAGGCATATCCAGTTTGGCTGGGCAGCGTTTGGAAACTTAAACAAGATCTTCACGTCCAAAATTCCATAGTGTCTAAAAATGAAAGTATGTTAGCATTAATGACTAACAAAACAGAAGCGAGGTTTTTGAGTTGGCTTCGTATCAAGGCTAAGTCGTTCAGCGTGTCATGGCGCGGGCTATTGGTATTCCGAATCCGAAATACGAAGATACATAGTAAAACAGTAAAGACCCACATACCAATGAGCATTGGAGAAAAAAGGTTTTAGGAGTGGCAAACACGACAGCGCAGCATAAGAAAGAAAAAGACCCACGATCTGGTAAAAACCGCGAGGAGTCGTTAGATGCAGTCCGCACCGCTCGTCGTGGCGCTCTCTTGGGGAAACTAATGTTCAGCAGTAGACGTGAAAAGGCTGATAGATAGATATACGATAATCAAAACAGAAACTGTCCACGTGTGAATCAAATGTGTAACTTTCTGGATAGGTTCGTTAAGATTTTAATGAAAAACAAATCGGTGATGCATCAAGGCCAACTGCAAGTGAGAATCATCTTGAAGGAATTGCAGAGGAACTAACTAAAAATACGGAGGACTCCAGGCCGGTGCTGAATAATATATAATATTAAAATTTCTTAAGAAATGGTTACATTGTATTGGTACTGTATAGAAATTGATTATTATGGTGTGTAAAACTTGAAAAACAAATCAATTTATATAAATCAATCTATGCTTTTCCATTCCGATAGCATGAAATTTAATTTAAATCTTATAAGTTAGCATAAAGATGTAAGAAAACTTCGATTTGTTAATATTATTTAAGTATGTACCGGGTTCCGTAGACAGATTTTTTTTGTTTCGCATTTTCCCATTATCTTCTTAGCTTTGTATGTTTGTACTATTTGTCACCCGCTCATTCGTAAAAAAGGATAAAAGTGTCGTACACACTGAACAAGTGAGTCATTTTCAGTTATTATTATCCTTAAAGTTGTAAAGTGGATAAAAAATTACCTAACCGCACACCGCTACGAACAGCTACTATAAATGAAGGCTCAGTTCTGTCAAGTTTTAAACGCTGACAAGCTGCACTTTTTTTACACATAATGCAAATATTTATGGATTTTTGCCCAAAACCTAAGCTTTATCTACAGATTATCTGAACGTAAACTGTAAGGCTTTAGCAGGTATGCGTTAAATTTTCAGAAACTGACGACAGAGTCCATCATAGACTATTCACATAGTTCAAACATCAATGTTCTTCTAGACTCGGAGCAAGTGTGTGTGGTTTCTCAAACATTAATAATAATAATGGAATCCTAAGGTCGGCAGCTTCTTGGATATGTATTACTAAACCCATTGTTGATGATAAACTATCAGATAAACTAGTAATATTTTGTTACTTTTTATTCATTCCCTATTTATATGATGCCTGAAACAACTATTTGTAATGTCCAATACTAGAAATTCAATTCTCTACACGTAACATATGCCGGCGATGACTCGACCGTGAAGGTTTTTAACTTAGTCTAAAGGATCTCTAAAGGCATAAGAATAAGCTTATACTCTCTATATATATATATTAGCAATTTCACAATTCACTTACTGATTGAGCCCTTTCTGAAGTGAAACACGCTACAATGAAGTTACACGCTACTCAATTTCTATTTTGCATTTTAGTTCTTTATATTACCTACACTAATGGTAGAAACATAGGTGATGTAAGCCGAAGTGCAAGTGTCTATTCAATTAGACCTGTAATGGAACCACAAAATCGTTTTGAGTACTCGATGAGACAAGGTATTTTTAAAACTCAATGTCCTCCTGGAACGGTTAGACTTGGGGACGTTTGTGTACCAATTGATTAATAAATGTGTCTCTTTATTTTGATTTGAATGAGTGTTTTCTTAAATTTCTTAAATCTTAGGAAGAAAGGCACAATAACTGTGACCATGAATTGGAAGATGCTATCTACAGGAATCATTGCGCTGATGCTTCGTAATAGCCACAAAAATCTGTTGTCAGGATAGGAAGGCCTACGTTCAGTTGAAGAGAGAGACCACACGCGGTCTGTGACATTGCAATCCTTGGTGCTAAATCACACTTTTTTCAAGTGTAAATAACAATCATATCAATGAGTCTAACCATCTGCGCATGGCAACTAAATGACCTTATGCAAAGTTCGTGCACTGTCACAGGTGCACTTTCTGTTCTCTCTCCTTGTAAAAAGACCAACATTCAGAGACCACATCTCTGTTTCATATGTTATCACTGGCCACACACACTGGTCGTCGTTTTGAGACACTGCGAAATATTTGACAAGATCTTCTTTCCATTTAACACATAATCACACAAAAATAGCTCAACTAATTTAGATTAATTTTGACATAGGTGAGGGATTACCCTACCCTATATTGCCTACGCGCTGTATACGTTAGCAATAACAAAGGCACCAGCGCGTTGCCAACTCCACGGAAAGGAATAGGATGTATAGATAAGGGATAAAAAGGAAACCCTCTCGTTTTGGGTCCACAGCACTCTCACTCGCCATACGAAACACAACAGTAGAACTACCTACCGTTGTTTACACGCTGATATTTTTAATCGCATTAGCTTTTTATTCACTAACACTCTTCATTAGCGTCATCTGGACGCAATACTGATGTCCACGCAGATGAAATTGCGGTTCTGTTTCTCTAGTAACAATAATACTTAACTAATGAGTTAAGATATGTCGCCTTCAGGCTACGCTGACATAAAATTCAAATATACTGAAGCGACTGCAGCTGGTGTAGTTAGTCCACAGCTATTCTGCAGGAGAGAAAGAGTTTGAGTAACAATCTGCAGGATTAGTCCTTGCAGTTTAGTTTAGCCTGTGCGATGACGGACAAAGAATGCAAATAAATATCAGAACCTCATTATTTCCCGCGGATGTCGTAAAAGGCGACTAAGAAAAACAATGATCATCCACGGTTTGGGTATTAAGTGGGAGTACGGAAATAACAAGTTATTTGTCCTGTGTGGATCAGAACCACAATCCTCCGTGTGATCAACTGTAAGATACCTCAGTATGGTATTCGTAGCGGGGGACAGTCGTCCAATCATTTATTTCCCACACGTGAAATAAAATGGTGAGCAGCGCCGTGGATCATCTGCCGCATATGCAATCAAAAAACACATGGGTATCTCTCAAGTAAATAACCGTCAAATATCTCATTATTTTATGGTAGAGGAGGATAACCTGAAAACAGCAATTTGTTTTATTTATGACCAGTAATTTCCACTACTACGATATTTCTAATATGATATTTTTCGAGGATAAAATATAGCCCAGGAACATTATGATCAGTTGAGTACATACGGCGTGAAAGCGTAAAACAAAAGAAAAGCACTAGCACTTATAATATTTATTAATAAAAACATGATTACACACAGAACTGATAAATTTCTGTAAATCCTTTTATCTCTTACAAGAGACTAAAGCTTACAATGGATTTCCGGGAACAGCAGAATTTATCTACTTAGGATGAAATGAACGTACGTTATGGCGTTTCAATTAATCTAGTAATTACCTGGTGAATTTTAAAAACTATAAATGTAGGAAACCAATAATGTTGAGTATTGTATTAATGTGAACTCTAAGAAATTACATCCCAATTTAATTTTAATTAAGCAAAGAAAAGCAGTTTAAGACGTGAAATATCGATTTTATTATTTACTCTGACTCAACTATTACAAACAGGTACTTCAAAATTATGTACAAAAGAGTTGTAGTTATTAAAAAGTAGTAGTGTTCTACAATTGGGTATAGATCTTCTCATAGTGAAAAGATTTAGACCGAATCTACCACACTGACCCAGTGAAGGTTGGTAGACTTAACAAGCTGTACCCACGATGGATGATACATTTCCTTCACCGAACAATGATAATTTGTAAACAAATCCACACAAAGGCAAGGGTGTGTCTTGCACAGGGTCTGGGCCTCAAATTGAAGATCTAATTCGATATCATGCCTTTGCAGTCCTAGTTCTTACTGATAGGTAGGCATTGATAGACCGTAAATATTTAGTTTCATTAAAAAGTACTGCCTGCTCAATGGACACTAAAATGATTACTTACCTATTTCTATCAAGTGACAACCAGTATAACATCAAAAGCTTTATTATACAATTATAAAGATACTTCAATGCTCAATAAAACGTACAAAAGATCTAATAATCAAATCCTTTTAAACCAAATCCATACAAATAACATCCATTGTTATCATCAAATTTTATAATTACTATGATAAATGGCCCGTCAAAACTAAATAACAATTAATTAATAAAGCTGCCAGTTATATCGAAATGGAACGAGATGATACAAAGGATAGTACGCTAATTAATGAAATCTGATTTTAGGTAAATTAATACTCTCTGTTTGAAGTATGTGCGGTCCTAGGTTAAACGATAACAAACATGTTTTATCAGCATCGCAGAATGACGACGATTCTTTGTTCAGTCCCAATAGTGTCAAGCGGTTAACCCACAATCGGGCTACAGCTTAAATCTTTTTCATCCTGAAGAATAACAGGCTTGGCCAAACGCGAATAAAATCTCTTAGCCCTGCAAATTTTCCCGCGATGATTTGTATCATTCATATGTGAGCAAAATACACATATATTATTATTATTCAAGAAAGTCAAATGTGTGCGCTTCGTGAGGTCTTTACCTCAGATTCAGAATAGTGTTCAAACTTTACGCCAATCTATGCAGTTCTTGGTCCGACCAGTAACTATCATTTCAATGAAAAATATTTATGTTTAATTCATCCCCCGCTGTAAATGATACCTTAACTTATAAACAAAAACGGGGGACGGCAACAATCTCAAGTAATATTGTGCTCATTGTTGCGTCATTTAATATAAAGGGCATCACAAGCAGCCTATTAAAAGTTGAACTAGACTTAGCTTGGACTTTAATCAGATTTGGTATTAATTTATTCACAGCCCGTTAATATTTATCTAATATAACAATAATTTACATTTAATAGATAACAATATGCCTCGTGGATTTCTTAGACATAATGTTTACTCTGTACAATACACAAATTATACACAATAATCGGTATAAACTAGTACTTGTACACAGTTGTCAAATAGGAATGTAAGCACTTTCTTAATTTATGTACATGCTATTAACGAGCAATTCTCAGATATATAATATTATATCGAAAAAAAAATAGAATTGCATTGCATATCGACATAGTGCATATTCTGAAAAAGGTTGTAATATTCGAAAAAAAACAAACAAAACAATTATATTATGCAATCTCGAAGAATTTGTTCGTTGTTACTAGATGTTAAGTTACTGGTACCTCCAAACTCTACGAGATTGCGTTACACAAATATTTTATTTTAGTAAACGTTTTGAAATTGAATTACTACCTTCTTTTTCTTTTTCTTTTCAGGCGGAAAATATATTTTATGATAGTAAACGTTTGGCAATTCAATTAGTTTTTTTTTTTCTTATTAAGGCGGGAAAAAATATACCTAACCGCACACTCCGTCGTTGAGGGCAACGAACAAGGTAGTGTGGGGCCTTCACCCACTAAATAAATCCGCCGTGTGCCGTCTCTCCACCTTTATTGGTCATTATTAAATTACTACATCGAAAAAAGATGGTTTACTCCTGAGTTTAATCAGATTTTATACTATAAAATTGTTATGTTTCTGCGGGATAACTATGATATCATAAAGATAATTAATGGACCATAGTGGGGACTGGGTCACTCCCAGTTCTGAGGTCCACGAAGACGACAGCGCAGGTTCTTTGTCAACTACTAATTCCACCAACCGAATAACTATTCGTGTTGTTACATACCAGAATTACAATCGTCATCATATCACTATACCTACCTGGGACGAGCAGACATATCCAGCTTGACTGGGCAGCGTTTGGGAACCTAAGCAAGATCTTCACGTCCAAAATTCCATAATGTCTAAAAATGAAAGTATGTTAGCATCTCAGACTAAATACGTCCTAGACAGAGCGAAGAAAATTCTTTGACATGTATGAGCGAGAACGTAAGATACAATTTACTGGTGCAAAAAACAAACAAAGTCATAGATTTTTGTCTTTGTCGCCGTGACCAGTTTTTGGTATTGTCACGATGTCAAAATGCTTTGTCTGTCACGATTCAACTGACATAATCGAAAATTTGTATAAAAATTCGGGTTTTAATTAAAATTTAATGTTAATTTGTGTTAATAAGTGTTTTGAGAAAAAGACTACGTGACAATAGTGGTTGTAAAATAGTGTACTATGCTACAAAAGCTACAGCGAGCGAAAAATACAGGTATAACATTTCATTCATATGTAGTCGAAAATGAAAAAAAATTAATGATTGAATGCTATAAAGTGATATAAAATGGGCTTTTTTACTCAAAATTAATAATTACTACTAAGATACACTCGCAAAACACGTTTTCTAGCTAACTTTCTATTACTGAGAATTATTTAGGTGTTGCCTTATTGCGAATTTAATTTGCCCAGTTTTCACTTTACTAAAATTTATATGTAATTTATGAGATGATGATAAATATTTACTATTTTAGGTTTCCCTCTAATCCAGATGCGAGATCGAAATGGGTGTATGCTACGGGAAAACGAGGCAACCCACGAAATACCCAAAATATGTTCCACGACATTTTGTTGATGTTTCATTATACATAATAAGAAAATAGTAACGTTGGGAGCAAAATCATTGCCAGTGAATATGTTCATGTAAGTATAGCTTTTAAAGTCTTTGTAAGTTCAAAAAACATAGCATCACGCCTGTATTCCCCGAAGGGGTAGGCAGAGGTGTATTATACACCCACGACTCGCCAGCTATGTATGCCGGGCACATTTACAAACTCCGGGCTATTACAGAGAATTTTTTTTTTGTTTTGAATAATCTCAATAACACTGCCCGACCCGGGGATCGAACCCAAGACCTCATGATCAGCAGTCGCTTACACTACCACTGCACCACAGAGGCAGTTGTAATTTCATCTTTGTAAGTAAATCTCAATTCAAGATTATGACTACCGCAGTAGTCATAATCTAGAATTCAGAGAAACTGATTTGCTTATTCAATTAGTTAAATCAGCGCTGGAATGAAGATAATTAATTTCTTATTTGACCCAGAAAAGAAAGAAAAGATAATTTAATTATATTCTTGTGTACTATTATTTTATTAAATATAACTTATTATTATGTACCAGATGAGATATCGAACAGAACGGCAATTTATGGAGCAGAAATACTTACCTTGCATCAAGGCTCAAAGTCTTGGTATTTCCCTACATGATCGAATTCTTATTACGGAGATCCGTAGAACGCGAATATCCGGCATAGCCTGCCAGGTTTGCATGCTGAAGTGGCAATGGGCAGGCCATATCGCTCGATGAGCTGACAACCGTTGGTGAAAAAGGTTTTCGAGTTGCGACCACGTATCGGACAGCGCAGCGTAATATGGCCAAACAAACACAAACAAAACAGAAGCGAGGTTTTTGAGTTGGCTTCGTATCAAGGCTAAGTCGTTCAGCGTGTCATGGCGCGGGCTATTGGTATTCCGAATCCGAAATACGAAGATACATAGTAAAACAGTAAAGACCCACATACCAATGAGCATTGGAGAAAAAAGGTTTTAGGAGTGGCAAACACGACAGCGCAGCATAAGAAAGAAAAAGACCCACGATCTGGTAAAAACCGCGAGGAGTCGTTAGATGCAGTCCGCACCGCTCGTCGTGGCGCTCTCTTGGGAAGACTAATGTTCAGCAGTGGACGTGAAAAGGCTGATAGATAGATATACGATAATCAAAACAGAAACTGTCCACGTGTGAATCAAATGTGTAACTTTCTGGATAGGTTCGTTAAGATTTTAATGAAAAACAAATCGGTGATGCATCAAGGTAAAGTGCAAGTGAGAATCATCTTAAATTAATTGCAGAGGAACTAACTAAAAAGACGGAGGAATTCACGCCGGTGCTGAATAATATATAATATTAAAATTTCTCAAGAAATGGTTACATTGTATTCGTACTGTATAGAAATTGATTATTATGTTGTGTAAAAATTGAAAAATAAATCAATTTGTATAAATCTATGCTTTCTCCATCCCAATAGCATGAAATTTAATTTAAATCTTATAAGTTATAAACACAAATAAGTTAGCATAAAGATGTGAGAAAACTTCGATTTATTAATATTATTCAAGTATGTACCGGGTTCCGTAGACAGTTATTTTTTTGTTTCGCATTTTCCTATAATCTTCTTAGCTTTGTATGTTTGTACTATTTGTCACCCGCTCATTCGTAAAAAAAGATAACAGTGTCATACACACTGAACAATTGAGTTATTTTCAGTGATTATTATCCTTAAAATTGTAAAGTGGATAAAAACTTACCTAACCGCACACCGCTATGAACAGCCACTATAAATGAAGGCTCTGTTCTGCCAAGTTTAAAACCCTGACAAGCTGCACTTTTTTTACTTATAATGCGAACCTTTATGGATTTTTTGCCCCAAACATAAGCTTTATCTAGAGATTGTCTGAACGTATACTGTAAGGCATTAGGAGGTATGCGTTAAATTTGCAGGAACTGACGACAGAGTCCATCATAGCCTTTTCACAGAGTTCAAACATCAATGTTCTTCTAGACTCGGAGCAACTGTGTGTGGTTTCTCAAACATTAATAATAATAATGGAATCCTACGGTCGACAGCTTCTTGGATATGTATTACTAAACCCATTGTTGATGATAAACTATCAGATGAACTAGTAATATTTGGTTACTTTTTATTCATTTCCTATTTATATGATGCCTGAAAAAACTATTTGTAATGCCCAATACCATAATCTCAATTCTCTACACGTAATATATGAGCCGGCGATGACTCGACCATGAAGGTTTTTAACTTAATCTAAAGGATCTCTAAAGGCATGCGAATAAGCATATACCGTTTATATATATATATATATATATATAAATTTCACAATTCACTTATTGATTGAACCCTTTCTGAAGTGAAACACGCTACAATGAAGTTACACGCAACTCAATTTCTATTTTGCATTTTAATTCTTTATATTACCTACACTAATGGCAGAAACATAGGTGATGTAAGCCGAAGTGCAAGTGTCTATTCAATTAGACCTGTAATGGAACCACAAAATCGTTTTGAATACTCGATGAGACAAGGTATTTTTAAAACTCAATGTCCTCCTGGAACGGTTAGACTTGGGGACGTTTGTGTACCAATTGATTAATAAATGTGTCTCTTTATTTTGATTTGAATGAGTGTTTTCTTAAACTTCTTAAACCTTAGGAAGAAAGGCTCAAAAATTGTGACCATGAATTGGAAGATGCTATCTACAGGAACCATTGCGCTGATGCTTCGTAATAGCCACAAGAATCTGTTGTCAGGATAGGAAGGCCTACGTTCAGTTGAAGAGAGATACCACACGCGGTCTGTGACATTGCAATCCTTGGTGCTAAATCACACTAGCTTCAAGTGTAAATAGCGATCATACCAATGAGTCTAAACATCTGCGCATGGCAACTGAATGACCTTATGCAAAGTTCGTGCACTGACACAGGTGCACTTTCTGTTCCCTCTCCTCTTAAAAAGTCCAACATTCAGAGACCACATCTCTGTTTCACTGGCCTGTGTGGCCACTGGTCGTCGTTTTGAGACACTGCGAAATATTTGAAAAAATCTTATTTCCATTTAACACATAATCACACAACAATGGCTCAATTAATTTAGATTAATTTTGACATAGGTGACCCCTCACCTATGTACCCTACCCTATATTGCCTACGCGCTGTATACACTAGCAATAACATAGGCACCAGCGCGTTGCCAACTCCACGGAAAGGAATAGGATGTATAGATAAGGGACAAAAAGGAAACGAGAGGATTTGGGTCCACAGCACTCTCACTCACCATACGAAACATAACAGTAGAAGTACCTACCGTTTTTTATATGCTGATATTTTTAAGCGCTCACTCGTAGCGACGTGGCGAGGGTTTGGAACTAGGCCGATATGGATGTAGTTTTGGTAAAGATTTCAAATTTAGTATAAAATTGTGTTATAAAATTGTCTCAAAAACTATAACCGTTGACGATGTAGTCTATAGCACAAAAACGAACTGCCCACCTAGGTGTCCACAGAATGTTGCATCCTTGTCCCGCCGCCCAGTGGGTGGAGCAGATACGTAAGAACTCCGCAAGAGAAACAAGGAGGTACCGAACTCCAACATGAACCAATCACAGTCACTGAATAGCCAAAAATCACAAATTTACTATAAAATTTTGCAAAGCGTCTGATGTTACCAAGATTTATACTGAAGAAAAAGAAAAGAATGAAGGAAAGAATGTCGGACGAGCGACTGGCTAAGAAGATATACAATGCGAAAGTGAAAGGGTGTAGGTACAGGGGGAGACCGAGACTACCAAGACCAAATTGGTCATGTATTGAAGGAAGGTGGAGTCAGGAGTCTCCGAAGCTGGCGAGCGTGTATGAAGAGAATTATGAATGTTGAGGAAGCGAGAGATGTATGCAAGAATAGAGCCTCTTGGCACTCTGTTCTCTCTGCCTACCCTGCAAGGGAAATGGCGTGATGATAAGTTAATTAAAATTGTAAAGTGGATAAAAAATTACCTAACCGCACACCGCTACGAACAGCCACTATAAATGAAGGCTCAGTTCTGCCAAGTTTAAGACCCTGACAAGCTGCACTTTTTTAACCTATAATGCAAACGTTCATGGATTTTTTGCTCGAAACCTAAGCTTTATCTAGAAATTGTCTGAACGTATACTGTAAGGCTTTAGCAGGTATGCGTTAAATTTTCAGGAACCGACGACAGAGTCCATCATAGCCTATTTACAGAGTTCAAACAACAATGTTCTTCTAGACTCAGATAAACTTTGTGTGGTTTCGCAAACATTAACAATAATAATGGAAATCTACGGTCGGCAGCTTCTTGGATATGTATCACTAAACCCATTGTTAATGGTTAACTATCAGATTATCTAGTAATATTTGGCAACTTTTTATTCATTCCCTATTTATACGATGCCTGAAACAACTATTTGTAATGCCCAATACTAGAATCTCAATTCTCTACACCTAATATATCGCTCATTTGCTACAAGGACGACATATCTAAAAATTCATGATTTTTTAGTTAATAATACAGTTGTGTTTAAAAAAATACGCTCTGTTTACTGTAAAAACGTAATTTTTCTAAACCATATAGTAAGAGAGAGAGAGCAAATATTCACAATTGTGGCGTTATAGTATTGTCTCTTTCGTTTGGGTGACTTGGTGCAATAATGACATTATTTTAATTGTTATGTACCGGTACGAGCGGTAGGTTGTACCTCTTAAAGATCGACATTTTTTACGTTATAACGATCTTGCCGGTAAGTTAAGCAAAATTGATTTTAATATTTTATTCAAGAATAACGTATATAGTATAAATATGTCGTTAATGCTTACTAATGTTAAATAAATTAGTATAGGCATATTTCGTGTTATGACAATATTGCTGAAAAAATTAACAACCATTGGAGTATTATTACAAATTTTGACGTAGTTGATAACAAAGAAAACAACAAATTAATATTACTATAAAAAATATTTACACATGTCATTATACTTACAAATAGTTTGCGTTAATTATGGTAAAATATTGTAACATTTTGGAATAAAACGTTTTATGTAGTAATTCAAGACACGTTTTCGCATTTAGGTATTTATCTTAAAAATATTTATTTTGTATTTTAAGGGGGTTTCCACATACTTACTTTTTAAAGAGGTAAAAAAAATTTAGCATTGTTTGACAAGCATGATAATTCGCCCAATGAAGAACACATGCCTAATGAAACCAGTACTGTACTTTTGTTTTCTTTTGTAATTAAATTTTTTCCTAGCATCCTTATAAAATTAACCTAAGCACCAATTTTTCAGGCAATGAAAGAGTTAACCAAACATCATACGAGATATTTATCAAATAAGAGTAGTTCTTCTACCAGCTAGTCATCTGATTCGGATTCATCAGATGACACGTTTATTGAGTTGGGTATTTTTTATGGCACCGAATCAAATTTGTTTATGGAAATACTTAAATGAAATACTTATTATATTTATATTTATTTTCCAGATAGAGACGATTCTGTCAAAGATCCAATGTAAATTCAACCTGAACAACTTTTCAGCAAGAAAGTGCCGAGTTGATAGAGACAATTGAGTACTTAATTCCATTACCATCTACTTCAACGACAGATAGCGTCATAATTATTTCCGAACCCGCTCCTCATAAGCGCACTCCTGAGTTGTCAGCTAAAAAGATAAAGGAGAATTCCGTTGCAATTAACAATTTGGATAGTATAATCCCATTGTTATCAACTTTAACAGGAAATAGGATCATAACTTTATCTCCTGCATGGCAAAAGCAAATTGGAACAGAAAAAAGAAAACGAAAAGGTTACGCCCTAACTGAGGTAACGTCCTAGCTGAAGCTACGGGTGGATGGACCGGGGAACGTCCGCCACCCGCAAGGCCTCCCGCGAAGGTGCGACGCTCCGTATGCGGATGTGTCACTCAGTAGGGGGGTACCCTACCCGAAAGATTAAGCCGCCGGCGAACCACTGAAGCAATGTAACATAGTACGAGTGGCCCGCCAACACAGGTGGAGAGACAGCACAAGGCGGGTTTCTTTAGAGGGACACACTACCCTGTTCGTTGCCCCGAACGACAGGGTGTGCTGTTAGGTACCTTTTTTCCCGCCTAAACAAAAAACAAGGTATGTCAAGAAATCTTATCACTATAAGCCAGGCATATGGCACAGAAAGAAAGCAAATGTGTTGGACTTGTTAAGCAATAACCTAGTTCCACAGTTCTATGCTCGATTTTAGAATTGTTTGTATTTTTCTACAATAGTGTTACGATTCCTTTAGTATTTTTGAACATTGTTTTGAATTTTATGTAAAGTATGAGTTAGAGATTGAAATTTCAATGTTGATACTTATTTTGTGATAACATTAAGATTGTAATTATGATTATTAAGATATTAAAAGTATATATAGAAAGAGAGAGAACTTTATTATTGAGGCTGACTTGGTGATTTTAAATATTCTATAACAATAATATAAGTAATCTGGAAAATTTGATCTATAACACTGTGTGCCAATCTCTACTATTATAAAGCTGCAACATAGCTGTGTCTGTTCATTCAAGATATTTGAGAAAAAATGACTGTAATATATGTCTAAACCCAGAACATTTTTTTTTAGAAATGTGTCTGTTTGTCTATGTGTTTGTTCGCGCATCAAAAGCAACTGGACGGATTTTGATGCAACTTTTTTATTTGAAAGGTATTGATAAGACTTAAAAACTGGTATACATTTTATCCCGCTACTATATCGGGAACCTGAAATATAACCGAAAAACTCTATTTTGGCTGCGGCGAAGCCGCGGGCAAAGGCTAGTTTAATGAAAAAACTAGATTTAAGCCCAATACCTACTGTTGATTTTTTATAAAGATGTTAATGTGACTATGTTGTCGTTCACTTTTGATTCCTACATTATTAAAAAGTTTTTTCAATATCGACGTATTTTGTTATTATTACTTTAAGTTTACCTTAAATTTAAAATGATTATTGAGTGTAACGTCATAAATCAAAATACTACAAAAATATTTATATATTTATCAGCAACAATGACATAAGTGTTTCCTTGCTGCAAAAAAAATAGCACAGTATATCATGTGTGCTTTATACGTAAGATATAATATTTTAACAGAAAACTATAGTAACCGCACTACATTTTTGACTAAATAAGTATCCCAAAAAATCAACAATTATGGTATAATTTTAACTTAAAACTTTAAAATTGCTCTCCTGTAAAATGATAGTTTTTGAGAAATGTCATTTTGGAGCAAATGAGCGATATGAGCTGGCGATGACTCGACCGTGAAAGTTTTTAATTTAATCTAAAGGATCTCTAAAGGCATGCGAATAAGCAAATACTGTATATATATACATATATATATTAGCAATTTCACAATTCACTTACTGATTGAGCCCTTTCTGAAGTGAAACACGCTACAATGAAGTTACACGCAACTCAATTTCTATTTGGCATTTTAATTCTTTATATTACCTACACTAGTGGAAGAAATATAGATGATGTAAGCCGAAGTGCAAGTGGCTACGCAAGTGGACCTGTAATTGAACCACAAAATCGTCTTGAATACTCGATGAGACAAGGTATTTTTAAAACTCAATGTCCTCCTGGAACGGTTAGACTTGGGGACGTTTGTGTACCAATTGATTAATAAATGTGTCTCTTTATTTTGATTTGAATGAGTGTTTTCTTAAACTTCTTAAGAAGGTTTAAACCTTAGGAAGAAAGGCTCAAAAATTGTGACCATGAATTGGAAGATGCTATCTACAGGAACTAGGAGGAGGAATTGCGCTGATGCTTCGTAATAGCCACAAGCATCTGTTGTCAGGATAGGAAGGCCTACGTTCAGTTGAAGAGAGAGACCACACGCGGTCTGTGATATTGCAATCCTTGGTGCTAAATCACACCAGCTTCAAGTGTAAATAGCTATCATACCAATGATTCTAACCATCTGCGCATGGCAACTGAATGACCTTATGCAAAGTTCGTGCACTGACACAGGTGCACTTTCTGTTCTCTCTCCTCGTAAAAAGACCAACATTCAGAGACCACATCTCTGTTTCATATGTTATCACTGGCCTGTGTGGCCACTGGTCGTCGTTTTGAGACACTGCGAAATATTTGACAAGATCTTCTTTCCATTTAACACATAATCACACAAAAATGGCTCATCTAATTTAGATTAATTTTGACATAGGTGAGGGATTACCCTACCCTATATTGCCTACGCGCTGTATACGTTAGCAATAACAAAGGCACCAGCGCGTCGCCAACTCCACGGAAAGGAATAGGATGTATAATTTAGGGACACAAAGGAAACGAGAGGGTTTAGGTCCACAGCACTCTCACTCGCCATACGAAACACAACAGTAGAAGTACCTACCGTTGTTTACACGCTGATATTTTTAATCGCAATAGCTTTTTATTCACTAACACTCTTCGTTAGCGTCATCTGGACGCAATACAGATGTCCACGCAGATGAAATTGTAGTTCTGTTTCTCTAGTAACAATAATAACTAATGAGTTAAGATATGTCGCCTTCAGGCTACGCTGACATAAAATTCAAATATACTGAAGTGACTGCAGCTGATGTGGTTAGACCACAGCTATTCTGTAGGAGAGAAAGGGTTTGAGTAACAATCTGCAGGATTAGTCCTTGCAGTTTAGTTTAGCCCGTGTGATGACGGACAAAGAATACAAATAAATATCAGAACCTCATTGTTTCCCGCGGATGTCGTAAAAGGCGACTAAGAAAAACAATTGTCACCCACGGTTTGGGTATCAAGTGGGAGTACTGAGTTGTTATTTGTCCTGTACGGATCGGAACCACATTCGTAGCGGGAGATAGTCGTCCAATCATTCATTTCCCACACGTGTAATAAAATGGTGAGCAGCGCCGTGGCTCATCTGCCGCATATGCAATCAAAAAACACATGGGGAACTCTTAAGTAAATAACCGTCAAATATCTCATTGTTTTATGGTAGAGGAGGATAACCTGAAAACAGCAATTCGCTTTATTTATGACCAGTAATTTCCACTACTACGATATTTCTACTACGATATTTCTAATACGATATTTTTCGGGGATAAAATATAGTCCAAGAACATTGTGATCAGTTGAGTACATACGGCGTGAAAGCTTAAAACAAAAGAAAAGCACTTGCACCTATAATATTTATTAATAAAATATATGATTACACACAGAACTGATAAATTTCTGTAAATCCTTTTATCTCTCACAAGAGATTTAAGAGATAATTTAGACCGAATCCACCACACTGGCCCAGTGAAGGCTGGTAGACTTCACAAGCTGTACCCATGATGGATAATATATTTCCTTCACCGAACAATGGATTTTCGGTAACAGCAGAATTTACCTACTTATGATGGAATGAACGTACATGCGCTATGTCGTTTCAATTAATCTAGTAATTATCTCTGGTGAATTTTAAAAACTATAAATGTAGGAAACCAATAATTTTGGGTATTGTATTAATGTGAACTCTAAGAAATTACATCCCAATTTAATTTTAATTAAGCAAAGAAAAACAGTTTAAGACGTGAAATATCGATTTTATTATTTACTCTGACTCAACTATTATGAGTACAAAAAGAGACATCAAAATTATGTACAAAAGAGTTCTTAAAAAACGTTTTGCTAATTTATTTAACTTCAACTTTTTTAGTATTTTACAATTGGGCACGGACGGGTCTTCTCATAGTGAGAAGAATTTAGACCGAATCCACCATGGCCCAGTGAAGGCTGGTAGACTTCAAAAGCTGTACCCATGATGGATAATATATTTCCTTCGCCTAGCAATGATCATTTGTAAATAAATACACACAAAGTCAAGGGTGTGTCTTGCACGTCGTCTGATCCTCAAATTTAAGATCTAAATCGATATCATGCCTTTGCAGTCCTAGGTCTTACTGATAGGTACCACTGAAGGAATGTAGTATGGTTCCGGTGACCCGCCAATAAAGGCGGAGAGACGGCACATGGCGGGTTTCTTTAGTGGGTGAGGGACCCACACTACCATGTTCGTTGCCCCGAACGACGGGGTGTTAGGGAATTTTTTTTCCGCCTTAACAAAAAAAGTTGTTACTGATTGGTAGGCATTTATAGACAGTAATATTTAGTTTAATTAAAAAGTCCTGCCTGCTCAATGGACACTAAAATGATTACCTATTTCTATCCAGTGGCAACCAGTATAACATCTAAAGCTTTATTAAGATACTTTAATACTCAATAAAACGTACAAAAGATCTAATTACCAAATCCTTTTAAACCAAATCCATACAAATAACATCCATTGTTATCAACAAATTTTTATAATTACTATGATAAATGGTCCGTCAAAACTAAATAACAATTAATTAATAAAGCTGTCAGTTATATCGAAGTGGAACGAGATGATACAAAGGTTAGTTAGCTAATTAATGAAATCTGATTTTTGAATACTCTCTGTTTGAAGTATGTGCGGTCTCAGTTTAAACGATAACAAACATGTTTTATCAGCATCGTAGAATGACTACGATTCTTTGTTCAGTCCCAATAGTGCCAAGGGGTTAACCCACAATCGGGCTACAGTTTAAATCCTTTTCATTCTGAAGAGTAACAGGCTTGGCCAAACGCGAATAAAATCTCTTAGCCCTGCATATCTCTTAGCACATTCCCGCGATAATTTGTAGGTATCATTCATATGTGAGCAAAATACACATATATTATTCTAGAAAAAGGTAAAGGCACGTAAGGTTTTTTTACCTCAGATTCAGACTGGTGTTCTAACTTTACCCCAATCTATGCAGTTCTTTGTCCTACCAGTAGCTATCATTTCAATGAAAAATATTTATGTTTAATTCATCCCCCGCTGTAATAATTAATTAACGACCCTAACTTATAAACAAAATCGGGGGACGGCAACAATCTCAAGTAATATTGTGTTCATCATTTCATTGATAGGGGATCACTAGCAGCCTATTAAAAGTTGAACTAGTCAGCTTGGAATTTAATCAGATTTGGTATTAATTTATTCACAGCCCATTAAAATTTATTTAAAATAATAATAATTTACATTTAATTAAGAAGAGATAACAATATACCTCGTGGATTTCTCAGACATAATGTTTACTCGTTACAATACAAAAATTATACACAATAATCGGTATAACCTAGTACTTGTATACCTTTATGTCTCCTAATCTACACAATTGTCAAATAGGACTGTAAGTACTCAATTTATGCACATTTTATAACGAGCAAATGTTGCATATCTTGGAAACAGCTCTAATAGTTTTTATTGTTGTTACGATGTAACCGAACAAATTACTAAATAAATTATAAAGTTGCATATTCAATTGATACCGGATACGATATCCGCAAACTTAAAATACGCGCGGTTGCCTAGGCCCCATACCCAGTTAGATTATCGTCAATGGGTCGCATGATTCCACTCCCACAAAGGCCAGAATCAAATATTATTACCATATATGGCCAGCATGCGATCCCGGATGCGAGCAGAGTACGCCAGGGTTCGAGAACGTTCTATGGCTACTCTAATCGCAAGCGTATTGATAGGAAAAGTTCTAGAACAAAAAACTATCCACCAATGAGTAAGTCGGGGCAACAGCGCTAAAAAGAGATGGCAAGAATAATTATCGGAGAAAAAATATAAAGCTGACAGTGGGTAGAACTTTTATTTCTCTAACTGAATTATCGTGTGTGTCAAGGCAGATAACACTGCGTAAATTACTTTAGTAATATAATTAAAATATTATATTTGCCTAGGGCATTTGAAAGTAAAAGTGTGTGACTAGAAAACCCCAAGGAACTGAGCTGTACGAGCGTCGTGTCTTAAATATACCGCGCCCCCCATTAATCACTAACACCCGAATAAAAGCTCCTGGGGTTCCAAGTTCCAAGTAACTGTTCCTGGCTACAATCAAGTTCTGGGTTACGACCTTCCGGGTTGCAGCTGCCCTACGGGTCCTGGTTCCGGCGCCGGTTGCGCCGGCTTCACCCGCCTACCGGCAGATATCTGCGCGCGCCGAAGGACGAGGCCCTGCCCTTCGGCCCAGTTACAGCCTCCCTCGCAGTTGAGTACCCGTAGGCAACGGTCTTGGGGAATACTCCTGAGTTGCGAACCTCCCCCCTGAGTTCTCATTTCTCTGTCTTTTTTTAACCAATTAATTTTATTACTTTTGTTAATTTTTTTTTTTTATTATATTGTAATTTTAAAAATTCTTCGTGTATTTTGATTGTTATGGATTTTCCCCGTAACATTGTATTCAGGTAAATTTTCACTTAATGTCGACTCGTTCCGTGCGGTGACGGACAAAGAATACAAGTATTACCTTCCCATCCTTTCCCGCGGGTTTCGTACAAAGGGACCTTTTTCTTGTTTGTAGGCAGTTATCACCCATTGCATTACTGGTGTTAGGGCGGGGTACTAAGAGAGAGTACTGACTTGCTATCGTAGCAAAAGACAACCGTTTATTCTTTCATTTCATATCAGGGGCTGGTGGTAGTAGGGCTGGGTATTAAGAGAGAGTACTGACTTGCTATCGTAGCAAAACACAGCCGTTTATTGTTTCATTTCACATCTGAGAAATAAAATTGTGATCAGTGGCTTGACAATACTCTCGGTATAGTTGAGTCCATGAGCAACGGTTACCACTTACCATCAGGTGGGCCGTCACTCATCTGCTTAACTAACTTAGTTGCATATCCAACCACTGAACTAATGCAACATAGTTCCAGTGGCCCGCCAACACAGACGTTGAGACAGCATACACACACGGCAGGTTTATTTCGTGGGTGAGGGCCCCATACTACCTTGTTCGTTACCCAAAACGACGGGTGTGCGATTAGGTACATTTTTTCTGTCTTAACCTTTGACTGGTGACATGATATTTTTGTTACGTAACTGGTGACGTTTAATTAAAAAGAAATGACTCACAGGCGTAATCAAATGGTAATATTGTATTCGTACTGTATAAAAATTTATTATTATGATGTGTAGCAATTTAATAAATTGATTAATCTATGCTTTCTCCATTCCTATGGCATGAAAATTAATTTAAATCTTATTATTCATGAACAGAAATATAAAGTTAGCAGGAAGATGTATACAACTTCGATTTATTAATATTAGTCAAGCCCCGGGTTCCGTAGACGGTTCTTTTTTTGGTTTCGCTGTTGTTGTATGTTGTGTTTTCTTAGTTTTGTATATTTGTACTTTCAGTTATTATTATCCTAGAAATTGTAAAATGAAAAAAAATACCTAACCGCACACCGCTACGAATAGCCACTATAAATAAAGGCTCAGTTCTGCCAAGTTTTAAACGTTGACAAGCTGTACTTTTTTTACCCATAATGCAAATGTTTATAGATTTTTGCCCAAAAGCCTTATCAAGAGATTGTCTGAAGGTATACTCGTACTGTAAAGCTTTTCAGGAACCGACGACAGAGTCCATCATAGCCTAGAGATCGTACATTAGTGTTCCTCTAGACTCAGAGCAACTGTGTGTGGTTTCTTAAACATTAATAATGATGTATTTCTACGGTCGGCATACGGGCGGTCTTGGATAACATCTTTGTATTAGTAAGCCCACTAGCGATGGTTAGCTATCAGGTGAACTAGTAATATTTTGTTACTTTTTATTAATTCCCTATTTATATTATGCCGGAAACAACTATTTGTAATGCCCAATACTAGAATCTCAATTCTCTACACGTAATATATGAGCCGGCGATGACTCGACCGTAAAGGTTTTTTTAACTTAGTCTAAAGGAACCCTAAAGGCTTGCGAGTAAGTATATACTGTATGTATATATGTAATATAGTGTATATATATATATATATACATACAGTAGCAATAGCAATTTCACAATTCACTTATTGATTGAGCCCTATCGAAAGTGAAACACGCTACAATGAAGTTATACGCTACTCATTTTCTATTTTGCATTTTAATTCTTTATATTACCTACACTAATGGTAGAAACATAGGTGATGTAAGCCGAAGTGCAAGTGTCTATTCAATTGTACCTGTAATGGAACCACAAAATCGTTTTGAGTACTCGATGAGACAAGGTAATTTCGGTACTCAATGTCCTCCTGGAACGGTTAGAGTTGGGAGCGTTTGTGTACCAATTGATTAATAAATGTTTCTCTTTATTTTGATTTGAATGAGTATTTTTTTAAACTTCTTAAATTTTAGAAAGAAAGGCTCAATAATTGTGACTATGAATTGAAAGATGTTATGTAGAGGAACCATTGCGCTCAGCCACAAGAATCTGTTGTCAAGACAGGAAGGCCTACGTTCAGTTGAAAAGAGAGACCCCACGTGGTCTGTGACTTTGAAATCCTTGATTGAAAATCACACTAGCTTCAAGTGTAAATAGATAGCTAATGAGTCTAGCCATCTGCGCATGGCAACTGAATGACCTTGTGCAAAGTTCATGCATTGACACAGGTGTACTTTCTGTTTCCTCTCTTTCAAAATAATCGTGTGTGTATGTGTGAGCCTTATAAAAAGACCAACATTCAGAGACCACATCTCTGTTTCATATGTTATCACTGGTAACGCACACTAGTCGTAGATCTTCGTTTTAAGACACTGCGAAGTATTTGACGATATCCGCTTTCCATTTAACACATAAATCATACAAAAATGGCTCAACTAATTTAGATGAATTTCGACAAACACTATATGTGAAATTTCACCATTTAACCTGTTTTTTTTATACTACGCGGGTGACAAACAAGTAAGTATACGGCTCACCAAGACGGCCCAGTAAGAGGTTATCGCCTACGCGCTATATACACTAGCAATAACAAAGGAACCAGCGCGTTGCCATCTCCACAGAAAGGTATAGGATGTATAGATAAGAGACAACAAGGAAACGAGAGGGTTTGGGTCCACAGCACTCTCACTCACCATACAAAACACAACAGTAGAAGTACCTACCGTTGTTTACACGCTGATATTTTTAATCGCATTAGCTTTTTATTCACTAACACTCTTCATTAGCGTCATCTGGACGCAATACTGATGTCCACGCAGATGAAATTGCGGTTCTGTTTCCCTAGTAACAAGAATAACTAATGAGTTAAGATGTGTCGCCTTCAGGCTACGTTAACATAAAATTCAAAAATACTGAAGTGACTGTAGCTGATGTAGTTAGTCCACTACTATTCTGCAGGAGAGAAAGGGTTCGCGTAACAAACTACTGCATTGTGGTCCTTGCAGTTTAGTTTTGCCCGTGTAATGATGGACAAAGAATAAAAATAAATATCAGAACCTCATTGTTTCCCGCGGAAGTCGTAAAAGGCGACTAAGAAAAACAATTATCACCCACGGTTTGTGTATCAAGTGAGAGTACTGACTTGTTATTTGGCCTGTGTGGGTCGGAACCACAATCTTCCGTGTGTATTTATAGGTATTCGTAGCGGAGGACAGGCGTCTAATCATTCATTACCCACACGTGACATAAAATGGTGAGCAGCGCAGTGACTCATCTGCCACATATTTTTTTTATTTTTTTTAAGCGGCAATCAGTCTCAAGATTATAGGCTGATGTGTTATGAGTGTGTGAATTAGAAGGCGTAAAGGCCTATGCCTCAACGGCCTTTTCACAAAACATCCTTCCGTATTATATCCGTAATCTGGTACCCATAGCACAAGCTAAGCTTAGTTTGGGACCAGAGGAGGTTGTGTGAAATGTCTGTGAATATTTATTTATTTATTTATCCTTCCTTTTCAATCTTTAAAATTAATAATAATAATAATAAATTAATTATATTTTGTTCTGAATGTTTTTGAGTGAGTGTTTGTTTTCTTTTATAATCTGTTTAAAAATATATAAAATATGATATTAGAAAAGTAATAAAGAGAATAATAATAATAATAATTTATTTCGTTTCTTTCACAAAGGTAACTTAGTAGCTAATAGTTGAAGGATAACATTCACATCACATTAACACATTTCCAAATTTTCAGGAATAGTACTATTTGTTATCCTAGTGGTGAAAGTAACTTATTTAGTCCCGAAACGGGGTTTGGCGCCCGAGCGCAAAGAGGGCGCCTATAGTTCGAGGGACTAAATAAGTCTTTAACCCGAGGCAAACACTGTGCTTTTCATTACGAATACAAGGAAAGTAAAAATAAAAATGTGCAAAATGAGTGAATTTTAATTTACATCAACTGCTGAGATAATTATTTATTTAAAGTTTTTTTTTTTGTGGCCGGCTAGCATAACAGCCATTATTTTTCATTTCCGACATTGAAAAAATGGTAAAATATTTTACCCAAATCTATATTATTTTAAAGAAATATTTGAAAGTAAGGAAATTATAATAGGTGGTCGTTAAAAAAAATTCTTAATTTAATACTTAACTTTGTTATTTCTATTAAACATCGCGCTGTGATTGAGTGGCTGTAGTAAGTTAGAATAAGGTTCAATAGAAATGTGAAAATAATAGTTTTTTTTTAATAATTTGACAGCTGTCTGTTGAGAACGATTCTCCCTAGGGCTGAAAATTATTACTTTCAACCCGCTACTCAGGCAACTTCAAACCTACTTTCCGAGTATGACTAATGAAATAGTACATTATTAACCTAGGGATGAAAGCAACTTATTTTGTGCCAAGACGGGGTTTGGTTCCCGAGCGTAGCGAGGGCTCCAATAGTTCGAGAGAATAAATAAGTCTTTATCCCTAGGTAAACACTGTGCTTTTCATTACGAATACGAGGCAACTAAAAATAAAAATCGTGAATTAGCTAAAGAAAAAATGGGAGACTAAAAATTTTATTTAGAATCGCCGTTTTCCCGCCAATTTTGTTTTTTTTTCTGTGGCCTGTCAGCTATTCAGCCATTATTTTTCATTTTAATCATTGAAAAAATATAAATCTTTGTTATTTTAAAGATATTTAGTTGCAACTATATCAAAATAAGGTCATATAAAAACAACTTATTTAATAAATACTTAACTTTATGTTATTTCAATTTTACATCGCGCTGTAATTGACTGGCTGTACAGAAAATAGAACTGTTTTATTTTTTATAATTACTCAGCTGTCAGTTGAAAGTAATTCTCCCTAGGGCTGAAAAGTATTACTTTCAACCCGCTCCTCAGGCAACTTCAGGCCTTTCAGAGTATGAGTAATGAAATAGTATATTGTTAACCTAGGGATGCAAGCAACTTATTTAGTGCCGAGACGGGGTTTAGCACCCGAGCGTAGCGAGGGCTCCAATAGTTCGAGGGACTAAATAAGTCTTTATCCCGAGGTAAGCACTGTGCTTTTCATTACGAATACGAGGAAACTAAAAATAAAAATCGTGAATTTGCTAAAGAAAAAATGGGAGACTAAAAAATTTAATTTAGAATCGCCGTTTTCCCGCCGGTTTTGATTTTTTTTCTGTGGCCTGTCAGCTATTCAGCCATTATTTTTCATTTTAATCATTGAAAAAATATAAATCTTCGTTATTTTAAAGATATTTAGTTGCAACTATATCAAAATAAAGTCATATAAAAAACAAATTCTTTAATAAATACTTAACTTTATGTTATTTCAATTTTACATCGCGCTGTAATTGACTGACTGTACAGAAAATAGAACTGTTTTATTTTTTATAATTACTCAGCTGTCAGTTGAAAGTAATTCTCCCTAGGGCTAAAAAGTATTACTTTCAATCCGCTCCTCAGGCAACTTCAGGCCTACTTTCAGAGTATGAGTAATGAAAAATACCTATTTTTTACTAATTTGGTGGATCGCTATCAAAAAACTTTAATTTGTAATTGGTTTGGGTGTCAGAGATAAAGTAAATGTAATGACATAATAACATAATAACAATAAATGAATGTAGTAGACACGCCAAATTAAAGACCTGGCGCGACATACTTGACAGCTAGTACAGTCTTCACCTACCTACCACAATATTTCACCGATAACTAAATTTAAAAAAAAAAAGTGTAAATGTACGTGTTGTGTGTGTGTGTGTGTGTGTGTGCGCGCGCGTACGTGTTGTGTGTGTGTTTTTGTGTGCATTTAATTATATGTGTATTTATGGTTCCTATGATATTAATGTGATTTTTTTTTTTATTGCATGTAGTGGCAGACGAGCCACGGTCCATCTGATGGTAAATGGTAATCGTCGCCCATGGACTCAACTATACCGAGAGTATTGTCAAGCCGCTGCTCACCAATTCATTTCACAGATATGAAATGAAATATAAACGGCTATCTCCTGCTACAGCCAAAACGCAACGATGTGCTTCATGGCCGGTCACACGGGAGATGGTGGTACCAACCCGCTCGGGCCCGATACCAAGTGAGTACTCCCACCCGGTATCCAGCCCTATCACCAGTAGCGCAATGGGTGATAATTGCTTACTTCCCTTAGTCGCCTTGTACGACACCCACGGGAAAGGATGGGGTGGTGACACTTGTATTCTTAGTCCATCACCACACGGAAAAATGGTAATTTAAGTTTCATTAACTACAGTTGCATTATTAATAAATTACAATTTTTTTCTAAGTTCAGTGTTTCTACTTAATATCCCGTCCTTTTTCCATACAAATCTGCTATTTATTACAATTTTCTATCAGAAAACTATATATAAGTATCGTGGTTTGGCAAAACTGCAATAGTGTGCCATTTTACTCACTTTTTGGGGAAAATGTTTTTACTTGTATCATTGTTTGATCGTATGTGTGGGTGCCGTTGAATGTAATTACGTGACGTTTACGCACACATTAATCGTTAAGTTGCTTCAAATTTGAGTGTATTATTAATTATAAATGAAACTATCGTTCTGAGCGTTATTATTCTAAGTTAGTACCACTAAAAAGTCTATCTCACACGACTTCACGCTCTTTTTTTTAATTACTCAACGGAGAATTTGCTGTAATCAACGTTAAAGTAAACACTGACCAATAATAAAAAAAAAACACTGCTTTTTCACAAATCAAGCAACACATAAACGTAAATAACACGTTATCGGCAGTACAAATGTCAAATCATGTCAAATTGTCAATCAAATTCAAATCAATAAGGGTTGCTAGTAAAATAACAATATATATAATAAAATATTTTTAAAAATAGAAAATAAATGTTATTATATTTTTAATTAAAACAAAACTTCATAATTATGATTTCATAAAATAATCTTCGACTAATACTAAGTATTATAATAGGAGCTCATGTGGGTTTTCTTTTATTTAGGTATTTCATATCAATATTCTTAGATACTATCTGGCTTTAAAAATGGGTATAGTAATAAACTGGCGACATTGACTATCCAAGCCTTCCAATTAATATGGCAGTTCCGCTTATTTCGAATTTAATAATATGTATATCTTTTTTATAACTTTAAAACCCCACTTCGCTTGTGACTAAAATAAATACATGTAACATCATTATTCAAAAGACGATTTTTTATGTTTAAATAGTTAAGACGCAAGACCGGCACAATACAGCCTGGTTTACGGCATTGTCTCTTATAGAGTTCTATCGTAGGGAATCGAAAAGGAAGAGATAATGCCGTTTTCAGTACTGCTCTTTGAGCTCTTTCCAATTTCAAGAGTGAGATTTTATAAGTGCCTCCCCAAACTGTGATACAGTATATTATTAGTGTTTGGCCAAGAGTTTTATATACCATTTTAATCGTATCCTTTTTAGCCACCCCTCTCAGGCTCTTGAAAATATACATAATTTTTCGCAAACGTATATTAATTAGGTTGATGTGATCACAGAAACTTAGATTATAATATAAGATATTTTATATTGTCAACGCTCTCCAGTTTTGGGCAAGTGCATTGGAAATTAGCGCTACGTGGCTGGGTACCGTGGTGAGCTACTATGGTGAATTGACTATTCAGTAATTGACCTCTTTTTGTAAAAGCGATGTATTTTGTTTTTCCGCATTTAGCGTCAACCCATTTTTGTGCAGCCAATCTGTGACAGCATCAAAGCCATTTTGGGCATGGACAAAGACTTCATTCCATGTCGGGGCCTGAAAAGTTAAGGCAGTATCATCCGCAAAAGTAGTAATCAGACCATTTGGCAGTTGGAGGTTGCAAAGGTCATTAATATATATAAAAAGAGGGTAGGTGCCAAAACACTACCCTGCGGAACACCATAATGAACTAATAATTCCTCACTCACATTATCACCAATTTTTCACTCTTAGATCCTTCAATTAGTTTGACTGGACAATATTCAGGTAGTTTAATTAATGTTTTAGATACAATTTCACTTTCGCAAGTGGGATGAGTCATGCTTGACATAATATTAACATGGTTACATATATAGTTCTGCATAGTAAATTTGCATTCTTTTATATCTTTTATATAACAATATTGGGTTTTATCTTTAGTGAACCCTATGTAGGTAGTAGTTGGCATAAATGTTACATAAGAATTATCATTATGTGGTACTGGTAAGGGCAAGGTATGATATAGACTAAATTCTACTGGATCAACTAATGGTATCTTAACTACAAATACAATCTTATTATCTAAATAATATGAACCTATTCCAGATAAGTCCATGAGCATAATTATGTATATTATTTATATCTAAGGCTACAGGTAATACTTTGGAACTAGGTAAGTATATATAGTCATTAACTAAATCATTAAAAAGTTCTCTTGGTGAACAAATAGCAGGATAAAGAACATTAGTCTTACTAAACATTAAGCCATTCGAAATATCTTCTAATTTGAAGGACAAGGTAAGTATACTGTTTTCTAATATTGTTATTATTTCCATTATTCTACATTTAACAGTTAAGGTTGCGGATAACATAGTTAAGTTGTGTAAATTTTCAGATAAGGAGTTGACGGCGCTATTCAAGGATATTTTATTGTCTACAAGTAGGTTAATGGTTTTATTGAATGAGAAAAGTGCAGATGTAGTTACTAACAGGCTTTCTTTCATATATGTCACCACTTGTTTCTGATCATTTTGCAGGTTTTGAATAGCGTCATCGTATCGAATAGCGTCATCTTCATTCATTACCCCAAATAGATGTTTAGCTACTGTGCCTATAGCACCGAACCATGCTGAACGTTTGGATCTTCGGTTAAGGAGGTGAGAAATGGAATCAAAGTCTCTAACCATATCAAAGAATAATATTTTCGCATTCTAAATTTTCAAATGCTTTACTTTGATTACAAAGTTTACGGCTTAAACCTAGAGTATTATTAATATTAGTTAAATGAAGGTTAATGAAATATATATCAACAGGTATAATTACGCTTAAATGTCCATTGATTATCTTCACAGAACCAATGGGATTGAAAGTGGTCCTACTTTTCATCGGACGTATTATATCTGGGAAGCTCCGAACGGTAATACTGCAAGAGAAGTGCAATGGATATTAGATTAGGCTGCATTATTATAAGTATATAATTATGATATTACTCTATGCTATAAGCTCTATGCTATGTTTATATTACTAAAATTAAACGGATCTAGCTCTATGTGCCAGTTTCATTTCGTCGAAATGATGTTTTATATACTTTCTATTTATTAATAAAGATGCATTATTGCTTCCATGTAATTTAACTATTTTATAAGGGCCTTTCCATAGAGGGGATAAAGCTTTGCCCATTCGCGCATGGTTTTTTATGTATACATAGTCACCTAGCTTGTAATTAATCGGACGACTATGATGATCGTAATAAGTTTTAGACCTTTCTTTAGACTTAATTGTATTCTCTGCAGCTTTAGTTCGTGAATATTTTAGTCTTTGCTGAAGTAACCTCACATAGTCGGGATATGTAGCATTAAGATCGTCGCTGAATAGAGAATTGGGTAAGTATGGTTTGGTGCCGAAAACTAGTTCATAGGGGCTAAACTGGGTAGTTGTATGGATATTTGTGTTATAGGCTAGCATGGCAGTATACACATATTTTTACCAGTTAGAAGGATTTTCATCGATATAGTATTTAAGATATTCTTTCAGTGTTGAGTGGGACCGTTCTAGTGCGCCTTGCGTCTGGGGGTGATACGGTGTTGACCAAATCTGTTTTATTTTGAGAAAGGAACACGTTTTTTTTAATAATTCAGCGGTAAAATTAGTACCTTGATCGGTGACAATGAATTTTGGAATACCAAATAGTGAAATGAAATGTATGAGACATTCACTTGTCTCTTCTGCAGTAGTACTTCTAATAGGATATGCTATAGAATATTTTGTTAGAGCGTCTTGTAACGTGAGGATGTATTTCAGTATTGCAGTGCCTGATTCTGGCAGTGGCCCTACTATGTCCATGAATATTTTTTCGAATGCTGTACTAGCTGTACTAGTTATTTGCATCGGTGCTCTATTTGTTTATCTTAAGGTTTTATTAGTTTGGCACAATTGGCATGCTTTAACATAATTTTCTATGTCTGATTTCATACCCTTCCAATAAAAACGCTCGGCTATTCTGTTATACATCCTAGTGGCACCTACGTGACCTGCTATTTGAAGGTCGTGATTGTCTATAAGAATTTGTTTTATTTCACTTAGAGATGGGTATTGAATGTTATTATGGTAAATGTGTATTTCTATGTCGGTATTATTAAATAGGTAAAGTATTATATTATATATTTTAGTAAAATAGTGTTTGTCGAATGGCTTTTGAAATCTGTGATAGCAATAGCTTTTTCAGTTTCGGCTAGGTTGACTATAAACTCATCTCTAAGCTTCTTTAGGCTTTCGAAAATATCAGGGTATGGTGATGTGTCGAAATGATGTACTTTTGTAAAGAGAAAGTAATAATTTTTGTTTTGAGTTTTATGTAATAAAAATGAGTTTAAAGTTCTTTCGTGTGCCATGAATTTTTATATATCAGGTAAGCTAGATAGAATATTTTCAACATATGGGATAGATTCGTCCATGTCAATGGAGGTAGGTATTACTACATACATTTTTATATGGTGTTTTTAATAGGTTTTCATTATGTTCGGTGATATGAATATTAGGATTGAAATTTTTACTTGCTATAATTTTAAGAAATTCTGTATATGTTTCAGGTCTGGTGAGCGGGCTATGAAGAGGATCAACAGGAGTACCATCAGGATTTATAGAAATGTCAATGTTGTAGCAACTGGCGTGTCGGGAACATCATAAGGCAAAGGTAAGTCGTTTGTTGTAGTATCAGTTGGTTGGTTTACGATTTGTAGATCTTCTAGGTACCTTAATTCATCAGGGATTTCTAGTAACTCCTGAGCATCTGGAGGGAAGAAAGGGATAGTACTAGATACTATCCCTTTCTAAGTTAGTAAGATCGTCACAATCAGGGGAGTTTTGTGTATAAGGGAACAAAGTAGTGTCATTGTTTTGATGTAAAGATCCAGGGGTTGGTTGTGGATCGATCACGTTGACGAGATTAAAAGTTTCAGGGGGATATCTGGATAGTGCATCAGCTGCATTGAGTTTACCCTTTCGATATACTATCTCGTATTCAAATTCTTCCAACTTTAGCCTCCATCTTTGTAATTTACTATTAGGGTCTTTATGATTAAACAACCATTTAAGAGGCCTATGATCCGTTACGATTTGAAAAATTCTTCCGTAAAGATAAGGACGGAACGTTTTACAGCCAAACAGAATAGCCAATAACTCCTTTTCTGTTGTGCTGTAATTAAATTCGCTCTTATTTAAGGTTCGAGAAGCGAAGGCTATCGGACGGTCCTTGCCCAAAGAACCCTGTGACAAGATGGCGGAAATAGCATAGTTGCAGGCGTCACTTGTAAGTATAAAAGGTTGTGAGAAATCAGGATATATAAAAACAGGAGCGCTAATTAATTTATTTTTTAGGGTCTCAAATGCTAACTGTTGCTCATTTTGCCAAACGAATGGAACGTCCTTTTTTAGAAGAGTAGTGAGTGGTTTGGCTAGTTTTGAGAATTCTGGGATAAATCGCCTTTAATATGACACGAACCCTAGAAAAGATTTAATATCTTTGGGACACTTGGGTATAGGAAAGTTTTGCACGGATTTTATTTTACTTGGATCAGGTTTCACTCCATTTTCGGTTATTACGTGACCTAAGTACCCTACTTCCTTGCGCAAGAACTCACATTTATCAGGTTGTAACTTAAGGTTAAACGTGCGGAGTTTTTTAAAGACAGGTTAAATTTTGGATGTGTGAGGGAAGGTCATGTGAGTAAATAACAATATCATCCAGGTAAACGAAGCATTTCTCACCTTGAAGACCTGTAAGAACGTTATTCATCGACCTCTGAAATGTAGAAGGAGCATTTTTTAAGCCAAAGGGCATACAAGTAAATTCGTAATGCCCTTGAGGGACTGAAAAGGCGGTTTTTGCTGCGTCTTCCAGTTCCATTTTTATCTGATGGAAACCGGAAGCGAGGTCTAAAGTACTGAAATATTTGCTTTGACCCAGTTGATCTAAAATTTCTGATATATTTGGTTTAGGGTAAGAGTCTCCGATCGTTATGTCATTCAGTTTTCTATAATCAATTACTACTCTCCACTTTTTCTCACCGGAAGCATCTAACTTTTTAGGTATCACCCATATGGGGGATGACCAAGGAGAGTTTGAGGGTTTTATAATGCCTTGGTCAAGCATTTTATCGATTTGTGAGTTAACTTCTCTTTTGTGGCACTCGGGGAATCTATAAGATTTCACATTGATAGGTGTTGAAATAGATGTCTTAATTTCATATTGGATGTCTCTAGTGTAGGTAAGTAGTTCACCAGGGAGATGAAAAATATCGGAATAATCCGCACATAGATCAAGTAAATTATCACTTTCTTCGGAATTTAGATGCTCTAGGCGAAGTAGCTCAAAAAGTTTCTGGGTGCGTTGATATGAATTATTCTCTACTTAAGGAGTGGTTGATATGTTAAATATAGGGCAAGATTTACTTGAACAATACAATTAGCTATTAACAGGTTTTCAATCGGATGCTGATCTAAAATAAGACCTTCTAGGATTTCAGGATTTGACACGGTACATTCGATAACAGTTTCTGTTCTAGCGGGGATGACACAAAGGGGTTCGTTAAAATTTAATTTGAAAGATACATTATTTAATATGAGCTCTTCGTTAGGGTGTTTCCGTTCATCGCGTCGCAGATATCGGTGCCTATTATGCCATCATAAGGTAAATTCAGTCCTTCTACAACATGGAAATGATGTGTTAATGAACAAAACGTTACGGGTATACGACCTAGAGTTGATTTCGACACCGGAGAGTCAATGCCTTTGAATTTAATTGTTTCATTTGTAATTTCAGGCATTTTTTGTATTGAGGATTTCATGAAAAGACTTATGCATGCTCCTGTATCGACGAGAAGAGATAATGGTTTCGATGATACTGAGGTAAGTATTTTTATGTAAGGTAAGTATCTGTGAGATATTTTGTTGTACAATTGTATATCTTAGAATCATGTGGCGATTCTATGGATGTATCTGCTTGGATATCAGGTATGTATGAATTTTCACGACTAAACCTTGTGGCGGTAGTCATTGGGTAATTATTTTGTGTATTAATATTATTATTTTTTATTTCAGGATCTTGGCGAGACCTTGTAGCGGCTGCCGTTGCGTATGACTTATTGAGGTAAGGATTTGTAATTAATTGTTTTGTTTTAGCTATAGAGTTTAAAGAATGAAAGTTGTTTTCATCAGCGTTGTCGGTATCGTTTTGGTTTATGGCATGAACACGGTTTTGATTTTGGGGTGATTGTGGAGTCTGAAAGCGGCGGTTATTAAATTCTCGTTTACGACAATTTTCTAATAAATGGCCGTTTGTTTTGCAATAGCGGCAAAACATGTTAAAAGTTCGTGGCCAGTATTGAAAACTTGTGTTGGGCCTAAATTCGGGTACTCTAATTTCGGGTCAATTAAAACTTCTGGGCCTTGGGCTATTCTGTTCTAAAGATGGTTTCCTGTTCATAAATTGTAATATTTTCTCTTCTGATACCGCAAAGTTAATAGCTTCGTTCAAGTTCTTCGGGGATCGAACCCGGACGTTATTGGAAATTTTTGGGTTGAGTCCAAAAGTAAAAGAGTGAAGGGCTATATCCTCCATTGCACTTGGTCTTACCGGGTAGTTCTGTATTCCTCGAGTTAGATAGGGTAATTTCTGTCAACAACTGGGGCAAACATGTCTCTAGACGGAGAGAATATTGGGTCACCGTCTCATTCGGAAATTGTCGGCATTCCTGAAGGTCGGTTAGCAAATGAGTATAGCACTTCCTTTCCCCAAATTGTGTGGTTAGAAAGTCTTTAAGTTGGTCCCAATTGTTGAACTCTTTAATTGAGCATGCAGCCTCTGCTCTGCCTTGTAGTTGGCTGATAATGAATTTAAATAAAATATTTTTTTGTTCGGCTGAGGCGAGGCTGTATGCGTTAGTGCAGTTAGTTATAAAAGCGGTTAATTGGTCCCTGGATCCATCTAAAGGTTTTATAAATTTAATTAAGACATTTAAATCCACTGTTTCTGATTTTATAGATACTTGTTTCTCGGAATTTGCCATATTTAGTAATTACAATTATATTAATAAAGTGTATAATAAATTTGAAGATATATTATGTAATTAAATAAAATAGTTTAAATACTCTCGCTATAGGTATATGATGTTATTAGGTTTATGTCGTATCTGAATATTTATAGTCTATGTATTTTAAGAAAAGACGTGGGCGATGCTTTGTTTTGACTGGCGAGACGAAGCTATTCGATAAGGATACAATGTAGATTTAAATCCACTGTTTCTGATTTTATAGATACTTGTTTCTCGGAATTTGCCATATTTAGTAATTACAATTATATTAATAAAGTGTATAATAAATTTGAAGATATATTATGTAATTAAATAAAATAGTTTAAATACTCTCGCTATAGGTATATGATGTTATTAGGTTTATGTCGTATCTGAATATTTATACTCTATGTATTTTAAGAAAAGACGTGGGCGATGCTTTGTTTTGACTGGCGAGACGAAGCTATTCGATAAGGATACAATGTAGTTATAATATAATTATGTTATTCAGTTTAAAAATTATTGATACTAATATAGCGATCTTATGCACTTCAAACTATGGTTAACACTGGATCACTGATGTGCTATTAAAATAGTTGTATCACTCACATTAACACAGATGTTACCAGGATACGAAATAGGAACATTGCAGTTATCTCGATGCTCGGGCCGTGGAGTGCAGAAGAGTCGAGCCCAGTTCACTTGTTGGTTGGATGGGGTACTCTATTTGATTCAGGCACCCCTGGTTAGCGCAGTATAAGAACACTGTTGCACAATTACGATGTGGTACACAACACAGGATTTATTCGATTTTTATATTAAACAATTTTTCTATGTTTTTTAGAGCACAGGCACAACACAGGGTATATTGGCTTTTATATTATTTCAGGCACTTTTGATATTTTTAGCACACAAACACTTCTCGCGGGTACTGGAGGATACCGAGGACCTTTCAAGATCCCTTTACCCTGCCACCAATGTTAGAAACGACCTCCGGATTTAAGTTTTAAAAAAGATTTTTATTCGCCAAATATAAGGAAAAAAGGAACTAAGACTATCTATCTATAACAGTACGCTGCAGAAATTATTGACAATAGGGCAATGTGATATACTACAGCTATAGAAATAACAAAAAATAAAAAGGTTCGGAATACCATACGTCTAACTATAAAAGTTATGTTACAAAAATTACTTTTTCATGTTAAAATATGCAATAGTAACGCCGAAACAAACTAATATTATAAAGAGGAAAGATTTGTATTTGTGTATGTATACAAATGACATAGGTTCACGGAGTACAGGAAAATAGCGGAGATGCCGCAAGGCAACTAGGTCATGTCGCCTTCAACTAGGTCAACGACGCCACAGTGGGCGGGGCCTAAAACCGTAGTATCAAATGAACCGACACTGCGATCGGTTCGCTCTGTTCTCACGTTTATATAGGTATTGAATTCTTCTAACAATGAAGTGCGTTGTTGATGGGTGTAAAAATTGCTCAGGAGTAAAATTAAAACAAGATGGCATATCATTTCATGTGTAAGTCATTTAAATTTATATATATTTATATTTTAAAACACATTTTCTTTATTTCATTACAAAGAGACATCTGTCGTTGAAAAGTGCATTATACCTACAACTCCACAATATCGTCACTCTAATATTATAAAAGCATAATTATAAGAATTTTTGTCACAAATAAGTAAATTTAATTATTTCAAAGATTTATTACTTAGTTACATGATATGTGAGAAAAAAATATTAAAGAATTACATGTCATCTGTCGGTGAGTATTCGGAAATAATTGATAAAAAGTTTGCGTCATACCAGCGAACCCATTATCGAATATAAGTATTAACGTCATGTTATTTATTAAATTGCTTTTTTTTTCATCGTGTTATTGATTTATTTATTATTTTAAATTCCCTGTTTATACAGAAATTGTAACCGCATGTACACGTTAGGACTGCTTGACGGAAATTGTGCTTATAGGGTTGGTTCATTTATCCCAAGCATCAAGTTACCCGTCAGCGGTCGTACCCGTCCCTGGTTTAACAGTACCTGCAGGGAGGCTGCACGTCAGAAGCAGTTCGCCTATTTGGCCTGGAATAACGCCAGGAGGTGTCAGGACCTGAACGTAAAAGAAGATAAGCGAAAGTATAACACCGCTTATAGATCTAATAGGAAAGTTATCGCCTATATTACAGGTGCATACGAATCCACCTGATCCATGGCATACGGCATTTTGTTTCGCAATCTCAGTTACTCTCGCAGCGGCTTATACTGCCTACTCCGCAAGGAAGATGGCGTGGTGATGAGTAAGTTAGTATAAACAATGTGGTCCAGCCATACTAACGCATATGGAATGTTCTGGAACAAACTGTTGTGCTTGTAACGCCGTAGTGGTGAATAGACAAACTAAATTAATGAAAAAATGTTCTCTATTACGCTGTAAAATACATTTCACCGCTAGATGGATTTTGATCTAGAGGTGGAGATATTGTTGTACCTCGTCCCCCGAACACCCGCATTTAGCGACGCTTCATTCTAAAGAGATTTTGCCTTGCGGCATCTCCGCTATTTTTCTGTACTCCGTGCATAGGCTATATTTATTACTATAAAGAGATGTATTGCATAAAGATATATTTACTCCACATTTATCCCAAATTTTTGAAAATAAATGTCTACCCGTGCGACGTGGACGGGCAGCTAGTTTATAACAATTAGGTGAATTGTTTTATTTGCGCCAATATATACAATTCCAAATCAGAATGTCCTGAAGGAATGGTGACCACGCCAGGGTATTATGGTGTGAGCAGTTGCCCCGAATTTTAGTTCGAAAAAAAGTGGACTGTATTTAATAAATTGGTGTGGGATTTAATTGGGATGGGACAAAAGCGAATGTACTCACGGCCAATGTTCAGCACTCCACAGCAATCCACACGCGCACTGTTTCAACGTGATCACGTTAGCTTAATGCACAATGCATAGATGGGTATACATCCAGCTCAAAATATAATAAATGTTTTATGTTGCAGTTATGCGACGTATATCATCTTCTTCGCTAGACACATGCGCGATAGTCATTTTGTTTTCTTTTTCTTCTCACTGACAGTTAATGGCAGAGTACATAGGAAAGGAAAGAGGATTACATCAGATTAAAATTTAATTAAAAAGAAATGACTCACTGGCGTAATCAAATGGATTTATTGTATTTGTACTGTATAGAAATTGATTATTATGGTGTGTAGCAATTGAATAAATTGATTAATCTATGCTTTCTCTATTCCAACGGCATGAAAATTAATTTAAATCTTATTATTTATGAACAGAAATATAAAGCTAGCATAAAAATGTATACAACTTCGATTTATTAATATTAGTCAAGCCCCGGGTTCCGTACACGGTTTTTTTTTTAACAACTGACAAGCTGTACTTTTTTTTTCCATAATGCAAATGTGTATAGATTTTTTGCCTAAGCCCGAAGCCTTATCGAGAAATTGTCTGATGGTATACTGTAAGACTTTAGCAGGCATAAGGTAATTTTCAAGAACCGACGACAGAGTCTATCATAGCCTATTCAAACAGTTCCCACATCAGTGTTCCTCTAGACTCGGAGAATCTGTGTGTGGTTTTTTTAACAATAATATAATATATATTATCCAATAATAATTGAATCCAACGGTCGGCAGCTTCTTGGATAGGCATCTTTGTAAGCCCGTTAGTGATGATTAGCTATCATAAAATATTACTAGTTCACCAACTAGTAATATTTTGTTACTTTTTATTAATTCCCTATTTATATTATGCCTTAAACAACTATTTGTAATGCCCAATACTAGAATCTCAATTCTCTACACGTAATATAAGAGCCGGCGATGACTCGACCGTGAAGGTTTTTAACTTAGTCTAAAGGATCTCTAAAGGCATGCGAATAAGCAAATACTGTATATATATACATATATATATTAGCAATTTCACAATTCACTTACCTATTGATTGAGCCCTTTCGAAAGTAAAACACGCTACAATGAAGTTACACGCTACTCAATTTCTATTTTGCATTTTAATTCTTTATATTACCTACACTAATGGAAGAAACATAGATGATGTAAGCCGAAGTGCAAGTGTCTACGCAATTGTACCTATAATGGAACCACAAAATCGTTTTGAGGGCTGGATGAGACAAGGTAATTTCGGTACTCAATGTCCTCCTGGAACGGTTAGAGTTGGGAGCGTTTGTGTACCAATTGATTAATAAATGTTTGTCTTGATTTTGATTTGAATGAGTATTTTCTTAAACTTCTTAAATCTTCGGAAGAAGGGATCTAAAATTGTGACCATGAATTGGAAGATGGTATATAGAAAAACCATTGTGCTGATGCTTCGCAATAGCCACAAGAATCTGTTATCAGGACAGGAAGGCCTAAGTCCAGTTGAAGAGAGAAATGACACCTATTGTTCTCTGACATTAAAATCCTAGGTGGTAAAGTACCACCGAAGGAATGTAACATGGTCCCAGTGGCCCGCCGATAAAGGCGGAGAAACGGTACACGGCGGGTTTCTTTAGTGAGTGAGGGCCCCACACTACCCTGTTCATTGCCCTGAATGACGGGGTGTGCGGTTAGGAAAATTTTTTACCGCCTTAACAAAAAAGAAGGTAGTAAAGTACACTAGCTTCAAGTGTAGATATCTATCTTAACAATAAGTCCAGCCATCTATCTGCGCATGGCGACTGAATGTACAAGAATGCACTGACACATTTTTTTATTGCTTTTAGTGGCAAACGAGCCACTGCCCATCTGATGGTAAATGGTAACCGTCGCTCATGGACTCAACTATACCGAGAGTATTGTCAAGCCGCTGCTCACCATTTCATTGCACGGATATGAAATGAAAGAATAAACGGCTATCTCCTGCTACAGCCAAAACGCAACGATGTTCTTCATGGCCGGTCACACGGGAGATGGTGGTACCAACCCGCTCGGGCCCGATACCAAGTGAGTACTCCCACCCGGTATCCAGCCCTACCACCAGTAGTGCAATGGGTGATAATTGCTTACTTCCCTTAGTCGCCTTGTACGACACCCGCGGGAAAGGATGGGGTGGTGACACTTGTATTCTTAGTCCGTCACCATACGGACAAAATACACTATCCATCCATCCATCCATCAGCCTTTCAACGTCCACTGCTGGACACAGGCCTCCCCAAGAGAACGCCACAACGAGCGGTCCCGTCATGGGGAATAATGCCGTAATCGCCACGCTTGGCAGGCGGGTTGGCGATCGCAGTGGATGTTGTTAATACTAGAGGGAGTGCCGCTGCCCACTCCCCCGGCATTCCCTCAGTCAGCTCTTACGACTCCCGTGGGTAGAGAGGGGTGGGACAATTCTAAAGCCGGCCCCACACGGCCAACAAAACACACACATTTCCAAAATTCATCAATTACCGATACGTGTCATGAAGCGGTAAGCAGGCTTGGCTGTATTCTTAGGGCCACTTGCGCGGAAATTTTGAGATATTGAAATACTCTTGGGTTTACTAGCTTAGGTTACACAAATAACTATCTAATTCAAAATTTCTCTTGCACGTAAGATAAATCACGCAGGTTTTACTAACCTTATTCCGCGTACATCCAGCCAAATACAAAAGGGATGAATGATGAACGACACAAGTATTCTTCTCTCTCTCACACAACAGTTACTTGCATAAGTCTTTGTTTAATATCAGATTTGATTGATGCCATGTGTTTTTGGTAGTTTATATTGAATGGCGACATGTCATTATGACAAATTATTGTTTGTTTACTATCTCGAGTGTATTTTGTGACAATATACCTGTATTATTTTGTGAAATGTGAACAAAATCTTATATATGTAAACAAAAAGGAAATGTGAACAAAATAGGGCCATTTTAACAAGTGGGAGCAGTTTCTTTGTGATATACCTAATAACCAAATATAGGTAAACATGTTATTGGTGGCAATAAATAAGAAACTGCTGGTGCTATCCTGAACTGACCGGGCCCTGTAGATAAGTGGCATCATAGATGATGTGCCTACCTACTATATACAGCGAAGTGGCATAAATGCTAGTAGAACAGAATGAAATAGAAGAATTATTCTCATAATCAATGTATGGAATTGACATAAGATTACGACGACATATTAAGCATATCCCGTTGTCCGTTGCTGAACACACATGAATACATCATCAGAATCCAAAAAATCACTCATCAGGACAATAAAAATAAACGATGCAATGTTATTCTGTTGTTGTTTTTTAAATACAAAACGCAAACTAGCATAGACTTACTATTTTGACGTAATAAACCCAGAGATAATTATTTTTTACATTTAACCCTCCAACTTTGGCGGGTTTAATAGTTCATTATTTTACGCATGGTATAGTGTTAACTCTTAGCAGTGCAAGCAAAAATAATTATTTAGCCCTGCATTAGTAGTACGCTCGGAGTTATATACATTAACTCTGAAACGCGCAAATGGGCCTTAGTGTTCATGACTGGCTGTTACTACAAGTTCATGACTGGCTGTTACTACTTACCATCAGGTGCAGCGGTGGATTTACACTAGAGGCAGTCGGGGCGAGTGCCCAGGGTGGAAAATTTTTTAGGGTGGCAAAATTTTGAATGTGAAAAAAATTTTTTTTAGTCTTATCAAGATTGCTCAATATAATTAATTAATTCTATTAACCCTTAATTGGGCGCGCCCTTAAAATAGCATAAGCGGTCGCGTGGGATGTGTAGCACTCCACAACTAGTTTATTAAAATAAAATCAGAAGCCAATGCAAAATTAGCCTTCAATTAATAAAAATATTTGAATTTCATATTAATCAACATTTAAACCCCTTTTTAATATAATTAATATATTTTTAAATAATAAAGAATTTTTTTATAAATACTTGTTTAGATTCATTCTAGTAAACTTAAAACGTTACAATTTTGGCAGACTACAATCATATGATCATTACACACGTGTTTAGACACTTAGGGCCACTTGCGCGGAAATTTTGAGATAACTAAATACCTTTGTGTTTACTAACCTAGGTTACACGAATAACTATCTAATTCAAAATTTATCTTGCACGTAAGAAAATTCATCCAGGTTTTACTAACCTTATTCCGCTTACATCCCAGCCAAATCCAAAAGGAATGAATGATGAACGACACAAGTGTTCTTCTCTCATTCACACAACAGTTACTTGCATAAGTCTTTGTTTACTATCAGATTTGAATTGACGCCACGTGTTTTTGGTAGTATAAGTTGAAGAGCGATTATGTCATTATGTCAAATTGTTGTTTGTTTATTATCTCGAGTGTATTTTATGACAATATATCTGTATTATTTTGTGAAATATGAAGGAAATCTTATATACGTGGCCCTATTTTTACAAGTTGTAGCAGTTTACTTATTTGATATAATAACCAAATATAGGTAAACATGTTATTGAAAATAAATAAGAAACTGCTGGTGCTATCCTGAACTGACCGGACCCTGTAGATAAGTGCCATCATAGATGATATACTATATATAACGAAGTGGCATAAACACTAGTAATACAGAATAAAATATAAAAATAGAATAATTATTGTAATAATCAATGTATGGGATTGACATAATAATACGACGACATAATAAGCATATCCCGTTGTCTAAAGGGGCTGAACACACATGAACACATCATCAGAAACCAAAAAGTCACTCATCAGGACAATAAAAATAAACGATGCTATGTTCTATTGTTGTTTTTTAAATACAAAACACAAACTAGCATAGGCTCACAATTTTGACGTAATAAACCCAGAGATAGACATATTATAACCCTCCAACTTTGGCGGGTTTAATAGTTAATTATTTTACGCATGGTATAGTGTTAACTCTTAGCAGTGCAAGCAAAAATAATTATTTAGCCCTGCGTTAGCAGTACGCTCAGAGTTATATAAAATAACTCAGAAATGCGCAAGTGGGCCTTGGAGCATTTAACTTTAAAGACATCTAAAACAAATGTGAAGTGGAGATTGGGTGTCACTATTAGTTGACTGCGATAGCTTAGCGGTTCAGAGCACTTCCCTGCATTGGATGGAATGCAGGGCTGGATCTAGCTCGCAGTAAAGCTCTCTTCTTCCACTTTCATAAATGATTTGTCCATCCAGTCTTTGTTTTAGACCATAAATAACAAAGTTGACAATTATTCACCTACCGGGAAATTTAGTCTCCAGAAACAGTAACCTTGGGTGTCGTGCACACCAAACTTGCTCTCTAAGCCCAACCGTTCACGATCTAACACCGTTCGCGACTAAATTGCAAACGTCAAACGTGCTTAGGAAGCTACCTAGAAGACCAGCGCCCTAAATTAAGATTTTAAGAAGTTATTAGCCTAGAAACTTGTGTTGGGGTGTATGACACCTCTCGCGGAAGGAGGCGGCGGATAGGGCCCGGGAGAAATCCTCCTTCGCGGACCCGATTCGCCGTAAGCGCGCGGGGCGGCGTGCGCGCGCTTACCTGCGCCTGATGCCGCCCAAGCCGCAGTGTTGCCATACTGTAGGAACTAAAAATCCGTACATCCGACAGCAAAATCCGTACGTGCAATAAAATCTAAAACTGCATACGAAATAAAATCATTATTCTTTAAAACGTTGCATTCTACGGGCTTTCTTTGTATACCCCACTCATATTTACATAAAAAAAGTGGTTTCTCAACACAAATAATCCACAAAAACACTCAATGTCACAAGTTCAAAATGGAAACCAAAGAGAAATGCGTATAACCAGAAACATGGAAATAATCAATGCGTATGGCGCACAGAGTAAGGAAACTTATAGTATGAAGGGAACAGTTTCTTACTATGAGGTATTGCGCAATTGAGCAAAGAATTAAATTGGTCACTATAGTTGACAACAAAAAGGCCCGTTTTAACATTAAAATAATAGTTAATTGCATAAAGTGTTTTTAAAAAATACATACATTTTTTTGGCGTCTTAAATAATATAATACAGGGTGGCGCAATAGAACGTGCATTTATTAAGTATAGGCTAAAAAAATAAATACAAAAGGTATAGTTGAAATCAAATATAGGATGATTAGGTAATTAAATGTAGTTTATTTTTTAAAAATAACATCATCTAAATGACGGCCCTCTCGAAGGCGGCACTCCTCTAAACACGAACGCAGATTTATGAAAACTCTTGTCAATAAATCTGGGGTGATAGCTGCCATTTCCCCACGGATATTTTCCTTTAGCTGACTGATGTTCCTCGGATTGTTCATGTAGACTTTATGTTTGAGGTATCCCCACAAAAAAAAAGTCAGGAGGCGTCAAGTCAGTACTACGTGGGGGCCAAGGGATATCACGTCTTTTGGAAATTAGTCTTGCAGGAAACATCTGTCTCACAACCGCCATAGAGATCTCGCAAGTTCTGGAGTCAAATATCCCTCTAACATTGCAACATAGCGGTCGCTGTTAACGGTGATGTTTCGTCCTCGTGAATCTTCAAAGAAGAAAGGGCCAATCATTCCTTTACTTGAGATTGCTACCCATACCTTTACTTTCGGACTATGCAGTGGTTTTTGATGTTTCATTTTTGGATTCTCGTCATTTCAATAGCGACAACTTTTTCGGTTTACGAACCATAGGCCAGGCCATTTAAATCAGGCAATTTAAATGAAAATGAGAATCGTCAGAAAAAAGGATGTTGTCAAAGGTGGTAAATCGACTAAGCATTTCTTCAGCAAACGCCAACCTTGCTCCGAAGTCGGCCTCTTTTAATTCCTGTGTTAACTGGAGCTTATAAGGATGCAGTTTAAGATCCAACTTCAAAATTCGCTGTAAACTTCGTCGCGACAAGTTTAAGGCCGCTGATCGCTTCCGAGTAGACACTTTTTGTTTGGATTTTTTTTTACTGACTCCTTCACCCTCTCAATATTGCCTGTGGTCCTAGACGTTCTTGGACGACCTTTTGCTGGTGGTTTAAATGTGGAACCGGTTTCTTCAAAACGCTTTATCCATATTTTAATTAAATTTGCACTCGGAGCTTGATTAATGTGTGTTAATCCATATTCAGAACAATACATTCGCCTTGTAGAGATGTATGAACGACCCTTCTCGTAAAACGTGCGAACACAAAAAGCGCGACGCTTCCTGTCGAAGTGACTCATGGTTACTAAAACTCCACGAGTGCCACTATCCAACCACGCTAGGCTCCCCCCACCCGCGCACTGTTAAACCCGCGAAAAAAGATGACGCAATATGCACGTTCTATTGCGCTACCCTGTAGAATATATTGCGAGTATTCTTTTCGCGCTTACTTTATAGTAGCACGCAATTTCTAATTATTACGAAACGTCTTAAAAACAGTTACGTTCTCAGTCTTTTTCTTGTTAAATACTAGTGTTGTAACCAATTATTAACCGAATTTCAGGAGCTTCATTCGATTTTAATAGTAATGAAATATTGTGTAGTGATCTTTACTGAAAAGAATGAGCTTGGCGCTCAAAGCCGTAAGTAAAATCGTGTAATAGGTAATCTGCCACACCGGATCAGCTGGGGAAGGTTTTGTTAATGATACCTTACTCGCATTCGAGTCTAACAAAAAATATTGAATTAAAGACAAATCGACCATTCGCACCATTGTATCATTTCAAAATAACTACAACATTACACTTTAATTTAAATTTTCTAATCAGAACTTTAATCCAATACACTTTACAAAACGTAATCAAATCGATCAAATACTCATACAACCTTGAATCGATTTATCATGAGTATTGAGTACCGAGTCGTATGGTTAATCACTAGTCATGTCGCGATGACAAACTTTAAAACAGGCCTATTATATTTTTACGACTATATCACTCATTAATATTAAGAACACAATAAAGCGTAATATATTTATCTCTTTCATTTACTACTTAGATAAATATCCTATAGATGTAGCCATAATGTATCATTAGGAAGTGTAGAAGTGAGACGGGCATATACGAAATATGCTAAGAAAATTGAGACAAAGTATTGTATCTTCCTGTCTCATATGACGTGCAGGTTTTTCAACTGGTGAATTTTAAAATAGTTCGCCATACAACTTAATTACCATGACTATCAGGGATGCCATTACAAGGAAAATTAGATGCCGTGTTTTGAGTTTGAAAACATGCCGTGTCTCAAACAAATCAAAAATTTCGCGCCTGATTATAATAATAAATAAATATATTAATGTTCATTACATATTGTTCCTATAGTTACAGTGATTAAAAAGAAGGTTTCCGTACAAAATCTATAAAAATATGTCAGATAAACAAACTTTATTTGAATTTCACTAAATTCATCCCGCGGGAAAGGATGGGATGGTGACACTTGTATTCTTAGTCCGTCACCACACGGACGTTGCAAGAAAAATATAATGGTTGGCACACGATATTTATTGATGGGTCAAAGAGTACTTAATGGTCTGGTCTAGAAGCTGCATTTTATAATCCTTTTCTTAAAAATAGTGAAAGTTTTAATGTAAATGGCAACGTTTTTATAATGTCAGTGGAGTTGATTACGGCCTCGGAGGCACTAACTTATATATGTTCTCATAGATTAGACAATGTAATTATACTTACAGATAGTAAAAGTTCTCTACAACATATGGCTCGTTGTACATCTGGAGACAGAGGCGTACCGAGCCTATGAAGTATTGAAAAAGATCTACGACTTGCAATCGAGGGGGTGTTTTTGAGACTGCAATGGATCCCAGGATATATCGGAATTGGGGGTAACGCAAAGGCAGGCCAACATCTTCGAGTGGGACATACCATGAAATATTTTCTCATTACAGTGAAGTAATCCCTAGATACAAAAATAAATGCTGGGATATATGGCAGGAATATTTTGATTTAAGATCAAGAAAAAAGGGTATTTGGTATAAAACCATACAGTGCTCAATCTTTCGTAGCCCCTGATCTGGAGATGTCATAATTAACAGGCAATTAGATTATATTCCGTTATTCATAATTAGATTCCGTTCCGGTCACTATCCATCGGCAAAGTATGCATTTCTGTTAAAAACATGCACCTCACTCAAATGTGAAATATGTGATGGGGTGGATCATTTGTTAGTGGAGTGTGATAGGAACCGGAGTTATAGGAAGGGTTGCTAAAAGAGTTTGGGCTGATTAGAAGCAATGTGGGTATTTTCCAAACCATCTTGGCAGAACCCGCTTCAGTTGCTGCAAGAAGTACTTAGGTATATGAGATTGTGGTTGCTTCGCAGCAGCTTCTCCCTGCTACTTAGATTAGATTAGGTTAAGATTGTTATTAGTTAAGAAGACTACAATGGGACTGGCATCTCCATGTTCGATAAAAGTCCCGAAACTAAAATAAAGAATAAAAACAAAAATTATACATATTATCATATTATCATTTAATCGTTACAATACATTTACTAATAACTACGTGATGCTGCAGAATTAGTGTTGAACACATAAAATAAAACCTTTTTTAAATAGTTACGTTAAAATTTTGTGAGTTTATTATCTCTTAACTCTCACCTACTTTTGCGTTCACAATATTAATCAGAATAGTAAATGATCGATATTAATGTATTAATCAATTAGTGATTTATTTAGATAGTGGTAAAAATTATATCGCGATCTTCATTAATTATTGCCACATTTAGGGCGAATAGCCGTAGCGTAATAGCCACACTGAAGTGTAATATTGCTGTCTCATGAGTGCCCACGCGATGGCTACATCTATAAGTTCTTCATCTAAGACTCAGACTAAATACGTCCTAGACAGAGCGAAGAAAATTCTTTGACATGTATGAGCGAGAACGTAAGATACAATTTACTGGTGCAAAAAACAGACAAAGTCATAGATTTTTGGCTTTGACGCCGTGGCCAGTTTTTGGTATTGTCACGATGTCCAAATGCTTTGTCTGTCACGATTCAACTGACATAATCAAAAATTTGTATAAAATTTCGGGTTTTAATTAAAATTTAATGTTAATTTGTGTTAATAAGTGTTTTAGAAAAAGACTACGTGACAATAGTGGTTGTTAAATAGTGTACTATGCTACAAAAGCTACAACGAGCGAAAAAATACAGGTATAACATTTCATTCATATGTAGTCGAAAATGAAAAAAATTAATGATTGAATGCTATAATGTGATATAAAATGGGCTTTTTTACTTAAAATTAATAATTGCTACTAAGACACACTCGCAAAACACGTTTTCTAGCTAACTTTCTATTACTGAGAATTGTTTCGGTGTTGCCTTATTGCGAATTTAATTTGCCCAGTTTTCACTTTACTAAAATTTATATGTAATTTATGAGATGATGATAAATATTTACTATTTTAGGTTTCCCTCTAATCCAGATGCGAGATCGAAATGGGTGTATGCTACGGGAAAACGAGGCAACCCACGAAATACCCAAAATATGTTCCACGACATTTTATTGATGTTTCATTATACATAATAAGAAAATAGTAACGTTGGGAGCAAAATCATTGCCAGTGAATATGTTCATGTAAGTATAGCTTTTAAAGTCTTTGTAAGTTCAAAAAACATAGCATCACGCCTGTATTCCCCGAAGGGGTAGGCAGAGCTGTATTACACACCCACGACTCGCCAGCTGTGTATACCGGGCACATTTATAAACTCCGGGCTGCTACTGATATTTTTTTTTTATTTTGAAAAATCTCAATAACGCTGCCCGACCCGGGGATCGAACTCGAGACCTCATGATCAGCAGTCGCTTACACTACCACTGCACCACAGAGGCAATTGTAATTTCATCTTTGTAAGTAAATCTCAATTCAAGATTATGACTATCGCTGTAGTCATAATCTAGAATTCAGAGAAACTGATTAGCTCTAAGTTCTTATTCAATTAGTTAAATCAGCGCTGGAATGAAGATAATTATTTTCTTATTTGACCCAGAAAAGAAAGAAAAGATAATTTAATTATATTCTTGTGTATTATTAACTTATGGAGCAGCAATACTTACCTTTCATCAAGGCTCAAAGTCTTGGTATTTCCCTACGTGATCGAATTCTTATTATGGAGATCCGTAGAACGCGAATATCCGGCATAGCCTGCCAGGTTTGCATGCTGAATTGGCAATGGGCAGGCCATATCGCTCGATGAGCTGACAGCCGTTGGGGAAAAAGGTTTTCAAGTTGCGACCACGTATCGAACAGCGCAGCGTAAGATGGCCTCCCACCAGATGGACCAAATATATGGTCGAAGCTGCAGGGAGCCGTTGGATACAGTCAGCACAAGCCCGCTAGTTCTGGTGCTCTCTTGGGGAGGCCAAGGTCCAGCAGTGGACGTTTAAACACTGAGGGTTGGATGAATAGAAGGGGTGGTAGATTTACTTTTAAATAATTATTTTGATAAACGCTGTGATTTTCAATTAAATATTTGTTACGAAGAGTTTCTTATTTACGATCAAGTTACAGACCTCATTCTAACTATCGTTTATTTTACCCAAATATGGTTAAATATATGTCAACCTGGCAACATTTAAAAAAATATTGCTGTTTCAAGTGCGGCCACGCCGTGGCTCCGTCTAGTTAGTCTGAGATCTAAGATTTACTACTGTAATCAACGTCAACCATGTAATATAACAACGTTTCATAGAGGAAAGATCATATCGTCAATCATAGAGGAAAGATCATACATTAATTCCTCGTCATAGATAATCACGTACTTTCTTTTTAAAGTACAAATCCCAATTTCTTAATCACATTACCCACATCATCCCAATTTCTTAATCACATTTGTCATCTTCCCGCTCCTACTAAAAATCTCTTTTTCCTTATTCACAAATAATTTGTACTTTAAAAGGTAGCTGCTCATGTCAATTGCTAAAAGATATAGATCTAAAACGTACTTTCTTTATTTTTTTAATATAGTTCTTTACATAGGGATGTCAAGAGCGAAAAAAATATCGATGAATCGGTTTTGGGCTATATATATTCTAATATCTAATCTGTGGTTTTAGGAAATTTTGGGTGTTGTATTTGAAAACGTGTACGTTACATAAGTATTATTGGAAATCAACTGAGAACTTCCTCACCTTCGAATTTTCTTTTGAGTATCGTGGCGTAAATCACACTGTTCATCAATTTACTTACCACCAAACACGTTCCGTTGCACAGTTTTAGTTGGTTTATGTTTCGAAGCATGATATCTACGGAGCCAACCTTTAGTCGTAAATTGTGCGGTGGTAAGCCAGGCCATCCAAGGAGTTTAATTTAATTGGATAGTTGGTGGCTTCATCTTTATTTGTTACACAGTCAATAGATTTGAATGAATACAGTGTACCAATGATTTCATTCTGAATTATGTAGTTTAAGTCTTCTCCATCCATCCATCCATCAGCCTTTCATCGTTCACTGCTGGACATAGGCCTCCCCAAAATGGAGGTTTAACCATAATCGCCACGCTTGGCAGGCGGTTTGACAATCGCAGTGGTCCCCGGTAATCCCTTAGTCGGCTTTTACGACTCCCATAGGAAGAGACTGGGTGGAGCTATTCTTGGTGCCACCCCCACACGGCCGTTAAGTCATCTACATCTTTATATTTAGCCGCCGTTTATACCAGGTTTTACGTCACGTTCTACGGGAACGGGATAAAAAAAAATATAACCTGGTTCTAAGCTACCTCCCTACCAATTTTCAGCCATAACAATCCAAAAAAAAAATCAATTTATTTCCTTGGAGATTTAAAATAATAATTATTTTTTCTATTTTCTGGTATTAAAGAAATTTCATAACTTAGTATTTTTATTTTTTTTCAATTTTGGAAAAAATCGGAATTATTTTTTGCATTTTTCAAAACTAATCAATCAATGAATTTTAAAAAAATATTGATGAAAAATAAAATATATAAACTATAAGTTTAAGTAAAATTCCAGTATTGGGGTGGATTTTTCTCCGGTGCCCAGGAGCGGCATTAAGTTTAAATCCTGCCCTGATCAGGTGGGCCGTGGCTTATTAAAGAACCCATATTTCTCATATACAATATCTGAATACCAGCTGATATGCCTCGTTTTTTAAATTTTAAACCGCTTAAGAAATTAATTGCGGGTCTTTAGTATGAGTAAAGGGAAGTTTGTTTTTGAACATCACAAATACTATATAACTAGTAGCTACGCTACAACTGTATAAATACAGATCTACAATGTAGCGCAACTGTTGCACTACACTTTGAAGGCATTTTAAAACTTCGAGATTATCAGTTCTTCTCAAAACTGTTTACTCATTGAAAATAATAATAAGCTTTATTTGCATTACTCACTCATGTTTACACAACAGAGCACTTACAACGAGCATTTGTAAGTATCATATCCTCTTGATTACAAAGCGTATAGTATAACCAATTTGTTTGAGCGTACCTGTCTCCAGATTTGTAACTAATTGCTCCACAACACATATTTTAGTAACATGCTTAACGATCATCTGAACGTGTTATTAATTCGCGTCTGGGGTTCTCTGCGAGACACAATGTTGTCTTACTCGTTATACTATAACGATGTTATGTATTTTATGTACTTTTTGGTGTCATCATTTAAACAAAACGATTGTTTTTACAAATACACACATATGTAACAAATACAAACATAACCTCTAGAAATCAAAGGTGCCTTCCAAAGCCTATACGTAACTCTTGAACGACTCTTGTTAAAAGTTCTACCTAAACTGTTATTACATATTTAGGCAAGGTTTTGCAATTCATGTCTAAAATACACGTCACTTGTCGTCTAGAAGAGCCATCGGCGGCCAGATACAAATTACAAAACGTTACATTAATCCCTCATACTATCTCATATCATCTCATACATTACAGGCACCAAGCTCGGTGACGATCCATATGGCTTCACGCAGGTAATACAAGTAGAAAATTCAAACCAGTTTTAAAAGGCGCAGCCGTTTGTATACTTCAATATTTACTATTATTATTTGATAATCATATGGTTGTCTAGCGCGGCAGACCTTACAAATGTATTTATAAACATGTTCATTTCAGATTTGTCCTAACACAGTCTATTAAAGTATCTGCATACATATTTATCTACGAATACGTCTGCCATAGACGATCTCGCTTTCTGTGGTCGTACTGAGTATAAAATTGGAAGAGACCCTTAGTTCTCTCGTTAACCCTCAGAGGATAACTAAAGACATATCGAGTCTTATTTAGTTTATTGGATGAGTTCGAACGCTAACTTAGTTTTGGGATAACAGAGGATCTCGCTCGCTAGATCTTTTGGAAAGACGCGTTGTTTCATTTATTAAGTTAAATTTTTCATTAGGTAATTTGTGAGTATGTGTGCGTGCATCTTAAAATACATTGTCTTACGTGTTAAAAGAAGAAAAAGTCGGTAGGGGTAGAATTAGAGAATTAAAAATGAACGTGGGGGTTAATTACGGAAAACATTTTAGAAGACCTTCTTATAAAGCATAAAATTTGGTATTGGCGTTTTTGAAAGATCCAACTCAATAGTGGACACGATATTACTCAACCGTTAGTAATTTACCACTTTCTACATGAAGATCAGATGACGATCAATAGCGTAGAAAATCTTTCTGTTTCAGCATGATACTAGGTGCTATCCTAAATGAAGTCATATTGACATTGATTGATTAATCTAATATGGAATGTAGCCTATGTAAACATGACAAAGGGATGTTTTTTGTAGGTATGTAGCTAAAAAATGAGTTTACATTAGTGCAGTCAAATAATTCTGTATTTATAGATTTATTATGAAATAATTTTAATGTTATTGTTATTGTTATTTATATCATTATGAAAAAATTTTAATGTTAGGCACAGGTAATTTTTTTTTAGGTTTATTTAAGTAATAAAATTATTCATCACTATTAAAGTACCAACAAGTGAGTCGGTATCGTGGATGGAGCGAATAATTGTAACTTTCTTATCATCGTCCTTCTATTTTACGTATTATTTGCCTGATTTACATCATACATACTTAAAAGACCCATTGGGTTATTTTAAACGTTGCTTCGCCTGGTACAGAAGTGTTTTCATATTTCGAGTTAATGCTTCCCTCACGTAAATCTTCTTTGTTTCTTGCTCTGTCTGAATGATACCTGACGTACATCATGCACAGTGTTACTTTCAACTTCTAGTTTAGTGGCTATAGCATTTATCACTTCCATAGTCTTTGAGCTTGGAGTAACCGATAAAACAACGATTTCAATTAAATTACATAAGCTCTTTTGTTCTATTTCATCCATTCTTTGCTTCATAGCAGAGAAGCGGAGTTCCATATTTTTTTGCATTTAATAACTTACTGTTTCTATTTTCAAGTTGTTTTATTTTAGCGTTTTGATTCCGTATAATATATTCAATGTCTGAGACTTGTTCACGAATATACTCTAGCAATTGTTAAAAATCCATAAGTTCTTCTATAATAATTTTCCTAATTTCTGCTGTAATATTTTCCGTCAGTTGCATCATATTAACTGGTACCATCCCAATAGTATCGTCAGGGTCTTCTTCTGGGATAAAATAAGACGAACGTCTACTGGTATCCTGCAGAGAAGTGTGGCCCGCAATGCTGCTAACTGTTTCGCAGATATTTTGGCACACTCGCTTGTAGCGTGAACTATATTTTCACATCTACACTCCAAACCAGGTGTTTTTTATGTTATATTACTTTTACATTTTATACACTTCTTAAGCATTTTTTTAGTAAAAAGGGTATATGTATTTTTAACGCTAACGACTCACAAGTGTTCGCTTAATCAACTGACGACGAACTGATAGCAAATAATTTCAACTCAGTTAGAATCAAACTATTGATTTTAGAATTATCAAGAAGTTTCAGTGGCTCTAAATATTTCGCAAAACTAGTAAGTCGACCCTTGAAGCTTGAACAAGCTTGAACGTTGTTGCAAATAAAGTCTTTAGATTAGTGGGCATAGTGACAGCTTAAATCTTAATATATTTCTGTAGTAATGAGCAGTTCAGATCACTAAGCAGCAATATGTAAGTATTAATTAAGAATTTGGGATGATCGAAGGATCAGTAGGGTAGCTTAGTGGTTTAGAGCACTTCCCCGGATTGGAAAAGATGCGTGGTTTGATTCCCGCCCCTACTAAAAATCTCTTTTTCTTTATTCACAAATAATTTGTACTTTAAAAAGTAAACCTTAGTTAGAAAACACAGTATGTAGGTAGTTTAGTATGAACTTGTACTTTCACAAGTTGATTTGCAGTACAAATATAGCAAAAGGTCAATCCCTAAAGGTCAATACACCACCACGGTAGGTATATTGATAAAACAATTTCTAAGTAAATTGTTCAGCAGTGAAGTAGCAGTAGTTACAAAGTATTTCTCAACATTCAGCAGACACTCAAAACAGCATAAATAGTAACAAATGTAGTTTGTAGGCGCATGCAATCATATAGTAAAGTGCAAACCAGGCTTCAAAACATAAATTTTAACATTATTTTTTTTAAATCTCGACGTAAAATGTTTCCACAATATGCATATATTTTAGCAGGAAATCCCTTTTAAAGCAGTATTAACGTCGAGAATAGGCATATAAACAAGTATCACAACAGATTAACATCGATGCAGCTAGTTAAGAGTATAATTTTCAAATATCTGAATCCATTTTTAGTATCGTAAATTTGCAAAAAATTGTTCACAAAATATGTAGATGTGGGCTTCCTGTAGCGACGCTGACCCGACTTCCTTAACCTAATACTGAGCTTTAATAGTACCTATAGAATCACGACCATAAATTTACTTTTCTTCAAGAACCGTTATTTATTTTGCAAATTAGATTTCACACACTTTAGGTTAGTTTTATTTGTCTAATCACATCGTGGGTCTCCAGAAATATTTTTGAGTTATTTAGTTCAATATGAACACACATTATTTGTCCCAAGTTAGTTTAAAAAAATAGAAAAACTTACAACATTATCTTAGACAGTAAGCAGCGTATCCCGCATTAGTGCGACTGTAGTGATTAGGGAGAGGAAATAGTAGACTTTCTCTTAACAACCAATAAAAACAGTTTCAAGACGAGAAAAATCGACAATTTATTACTTACACTGGCTTTACCATTGCTAATAGGTACATCAAAATTATGAACAAAAGAGTTGTAGTTATTAAAAAAATAATTGTACTTTATTTAACTACAACCCTTTTAATATTCTACAATTAGGCACGGGTATTCTCGTAGTGAGAGGAATTTAGACTGTATACCAACACACTGACCCAGTGAAGGTTGGTAGACTTCACAAGTTGTACTCATGATGGATGATACATTTCTTTCACCGAGCAATCATAATTTGTAAACAAATACACAAAGTTAAGGGTGTGTCCTGCACGTGGCCCGGACATCAAATTATGCATCTAACTCTATATTATGCTATTGCAGTCCTACGTCTTTTTTTTTTTCATTAAAAAGCCCTTCTTAGTTTTATTAAAAAGCCCTTCCTGCTGAATGGACAATCTCTATCAATATCTATCAAGTGACCACAAGTATAATATCAAAAGCTTTATTATACACTTATAAAGACACTTCGAAACTCGTTATAACCAAAATACAAAAGATCTAATTACCAAATCCTTTTAAACCAAATCCATACAAATAACATCCATTGTTATCATTTTGATCTATATTTCAGCACTTGACATGCTCAGCTACTCTTAAAGTACAAATTATAATTTGTGAATAAGAAAAAAAGAGTATTTTAGTACAGGCGGGAATCGAACCTGCGTCCCTTCGTATCCGGGGAAGTGCCCTAATCCACTGAGCTACAGAACTATCTTTTAGACATACCCAAACTCCTTATCACATTTGTCTTAACGACCAACACCCTCTATCGGAACGCATTTACATGCATTAATCCAATATTACTATATTGTAATTAAAATTCATACTATTTGATGGCGTGATTTTTTTAAACATTTTGATCTATATTTTAGCACTTAACATGCTCAGCTACTCTTAAAGTACAAATTATAATTTGTGAATAAGGAAAAAGAGTATTTAAGTACAGGCGGGAATCGAACCTGCGTCCCTTCCTATCCGGGGAAGTGCTTTAATCCACTGAATATAGTACTGTAGCTCACCAAAACCTCCTATGTCCTTCTCCTGGTTCTAAGCTACCTCTCTACCAATTTTCTGGCAAATCGGTTCAGCCGTTCTTGAGTTATAAATAGTGTAACTAACACGACTTTCTTTTATCTAATATATAAAATTTCCATGTCACAATGTTAGTTACCGTACTCCTCCGAAACGGCTTAACCGATTCTCATGAAATTTTGTGTGCATATTGAGTAGGTCTGAGAATCGGACAACATCTATTTTTCATCCCTCTAAATGTTAAGGGTAGTCCAACCCTATTTTTTTTTTTATTTTATTATGATTCGTTATTAAAAAATACATACAACCTCAAAATTTTCAACCTTCTACTGCCGATGTAGAAAAAATTTATATGGCAAAACAACGTTTGCTGGATCAGCTAGTATATATATAGATGATAAATGGCCCGTCAAAACTAAATAACAATTAATTAATAAAGCTGCCAGTTATATCGAAGTGGAATGCGGTGATACAAAGGATAGTTGGCTAATTAATGAAATCTGATTTTAGGTAAATTAATACTCTCTATTTATAGTATGTGCGGCCCCAGTTTAAGCGATATCAAACATGTTTTATCAGCACCGTAGAATGACGATGATTCTTTGTGCAGTCCGAACAGCGCCAATGGGTTATTCTTTAGTATAAAAAGGAAATTAATTAAGCTGTAAATCTCTTAGCCCTGCAAATTTTCCCGCGATGATTTGTATCATTCATATGTGAGCAAAATACATATATATTATTATTATTCTAGAAAGTCAAATGCATGCACTTCGTGAGGTCTTTACCTCAGATTCAGACTAGTAATCGAACTTTACCCCTATCTATGCAGTTGTTGGTCCTACCAGTAGCTATCATTTCAATGAAAAATATTTATGTTTAATTCATCCCCCGTTGTAAATGATACCCTAACTTATAAACATAAACGGGGGACGGCAACAATCCCAAGTACCTAATATTGTTCATATGCCTCCATATGTTAGACATAATATGTATTCTGTACAATACACAGTTGTATATAGGTACATACATATATAGGTATATATTTATTTCGCCTTTAATCTACACAGTTGTCAAATTGTACTTAATTTATGCACAGGTTATAACGAGCAATTCTTAGATCTAAAATAATATATGACGTAGGGCTGACATCACAATCATTGACTACTTGACGATGACTCATGTTTGGGTTTTCGAGAGAAAACTTCACAAATATTTGGTGAGCTTCGAATATTCCACGAGCAACGTAACGATGACCCCGAGAGGTCCGTACTATTTGACGGCTTTTTCACGAATGATCAAACTGATCAAGTGCCGACAGTGCGGTTGTATTTATAGGACTCGACGCACGTGTTCATATTTTAAAGTATTGAAATCATAATAAACACAAAGTAATCAATAATTTATGAACTAATTTTAGAATAATCAGATTATTAAACTTAATTATTCCCATTTCTATACTAATATTTTAAAGTGGAAAGATTTGGTTGTTTGTTTGCATTGAATAGACTCCAAAACTAATGGACAAATTTGAACAATTTTTCCACTATAAGAATCATACAATATCCCTGATGAACATAGGCGATAGAATATTCACAAAAATGTTGGGATCCATATGAAAACTACGATAAAACAATCCGATGTATGAAAAAAATGACAAAAAAATCCTTATATCGCGTTAGCTGCAGAAATTATTGACAATAGAGCAATGTGATATACTACAGCTTTATAGAAGATATCAATACCTACAAAAAGGTTCGGAATACTATACGTCTAACTATAAAAGTTATGTCACAAAAACTACTTTTTCATGTTAAAATATGCAATAGTAACGCCGAAACAAACTAATAATATAAAGAGGAAAGATTTGTATTTGTGTATGTATACAAATGACATAGGCTATATTTATTACTATAGACAGAATTATTGTATTGTATAAAGATATATTTACTCCACATTTATCCCAAATGTTTGAAAATAAATGTCTACCCATGCGACGTGGACGGGCAGCTAGTTTATAACAATTAGGTGAATTGTTTTATTTGCGCCAATATATACAATTCCAAATCAGAATGTCATGAAGGAATGGTGACCACGCCAGGGTATTATGGTGTGAGCAGTTGCCCCGAATTTTAGTTCGAAAAAAAGTGGACTTTATTTAATAAATTGGTGTAGGATTTAAATGGGATGGGACAAAAGGGAATGCACTCACGGCCAATGTTCAGCACTCCACAGCAATCCACACGCGCACTGTTTCAACGTGATCACGTTAGCTTAATGCACAATGCATAGATGGGTATACATCCAGCTCAAAATATAATAAATGTTTTATGTTGCAGTTATGCGACGTATATCATCTTCTTCGCTAGACACACGCGCGATAGTCATTTTGTTTTCTTTTTCTTCTCACTGACAGTTAATGGCAGAGTACATAGGAAAGGAAAGAGGATTACATCAGATTAAAATTTAATTAAAAAGAAATGACTCACTGGCGTAATCAAATGGTAATATTGTATTCGTACTGTATAGAAATTGATTATTATGGTGCGTAGCAATTGAATAAATTGATTAATCTATGCTTTCTCTATACCAATGGCATGAAAATTAATTTAAATCTTATTATTTATGAACAGAAATATAATGTCAGCATAAAGATGTACACAACTTCGATTTATTAATATTAGTCAAGCCCCGGGTTCCGTAGACGGTTTTTTTTTGTTTTGCGATTTCCCATGACCTTCTTAGTTTTATATGTTTGTACTATTTGTCATCCGCTCATTCGTAAAAAAGGATAACAGTATAATACACACTGAACAAGTGAGTTACTTTCAGTTATTATTATCCTAAAAATTATAAAATGGAAAATAAAATACCTAACCGCACACCGCTACGAACAGCCACTATCAATAAAGGTTTAGGTCTGGCAAGTTTTATACGCTGACAAGCTGTACTTTTTTTACCCATAATAATGCAAATGTTTATAGATTTTTTGCCCAAAGCCTTATCGAGATTGTCTGATGGTATACTATAAGACTTTAGCAAGCATAAGGTAATTTTCAGGAACTGACGACAGAGTCCATCATAGTCTATTCACAAAGTTCCCACATCAGTGTTTCTCTAGAACTACTCGGTGAATCTGTGTGTGGTTTCTTTAACATTAATAATAATGGAATCCTACGGTCGGCAGCTTCTTGGATAGGCATCTTTGTATTACTAAGCCCATTAGTGATGATTAGCTATCAGGTGAACTAGTAATATTTTGTTAGTTTTTATTCATCCCCTACTTATATTATGGCTGAAAGAACTATTTGTAATGCCCAATACTAGAATCTCAATTCTCTACACGTAATATATGAGCTGGCGATGACTCGACCGTGAAGGTTTTTAACTTCGTCTAAAGGACCTCTAAAGGCATGCGAATTGTTATTGCTAATATATATATATATATATATATATATTAGCAATTTCACAATTCACTTACCTATTGATTAAGCCCTTTCTGAAGTGAAACACGCTACAATGAAGTTACACGCTACTCAATTTCTATTTTGCATTTTAATTCTTTATATTACCTACACTAGTGGAAGAAACATAAATGATGTAAGCCGAAGTGCAAGTGTCTATTCAATTGTACCTGTAATGGAACCACAAAATCGTTTTGAGTACTGGAGGAGACAAGGTAATTTCGGTACTCAATGTCCTCCTGGAACGGTTAGAGTTGGGAAAGTTTGTGTACCAATTGATTAATAAATGTTTCTCTTTATTTTGATTTGAATGAGTATTTTTTTTAAACTTCTTAAATCTTAGGAGGAAGGGTTCAAAAATTGTGACCATGAACTGGAAGATGCTATGTAGAGAAACCATTGCGCTGATGCTTCGCAATAGCCACAAGTATCGGTTGTCAGGACAGGAAGGCCTACATCTAGTTGAAGAGAGAAACGACACCTATTGTTCTGTGACATTACAATCCTAGGTGGTAAAGTACACTAGCTTCAAGTGTAGATAGCTATCTTAACAATAAGTCTAGCCATCTATCTGCGCATGGCAACTGAATGCACAAGTTAATGCACTGACATATGTACACTTTCTGTTCCCTCGTGTTCAAAGTCATCTTACGTATGGCAAACCTGTCATCGTTAGCGAGAGAGCAGAGAAAAAACCAATGCCTTTACGCATCCACCAGATGAGGGAGGCTTTTGGCTTTAACAAAACATAAAAAAACAAACATACATAGCATCCCGCCTGTATTCCCCGAAAGGCAGAGGTGTATTACACACCCACGATTCGCCAGCTATGTTTAGGCCCTACGTAATAGGGGGCAAGCCTAATGCCGTCTACCGGGCACATTTCCAAAATTCATCAATTACCGATACGTGTCATGAAACGGTAAGCAGCGGCTTGGCAGTATTCTTAGTGTTGCAAAGTTCATGACTGTTATTACTTACGATCAGGTGGGCCGTGGCTTATTAAAAGAACCCATATTTCTCATATACAATATCTGACTACCAGCTGATATGCCTCGTTTTTTAAACCGCTTAAGAAATTTATTGCGGTTCTTTAGTATGAGTAAAGGGAAGTTTGTTTTTGAATATCACAAATATTATATAACTAGTAACTACGCTACAACTGTTAATACAGATCTACAATGTAGCGCAACTGTTGCACTACACTTTGATGACGTTTTAAAACTTCGAGATAATCAGTTTTTCTCAAATCTGTTTCCTGATTGAAAATAATAATGAGCTTTATTTGCATTAATCACTCATGTTTACACAAAAGAGCACTTACAACGAGCATTTGTAAATATCATATCCTCTTGATTACAAAGCGTAAAAACCAATTTGTTTGAGCGTACCTGTCTCCAGATTTGTAACTAATTGCTCCACAACACATATTTTAGTAACATGCTTAACGATCATCTGAACGTGTTATTAATTCGCGTCTGCGGTTTGCTTCGGCGTTTGTTGTCTTACTCGTTATACTATAACGATGTTATGTATTTTATGTACTTTTTGGTGTAATCGTTTAAACAAAACGATTGTTTTTACAAATACACACATATGTAACAAATACAAACATAACCTCTAGAAATCAAAGGTGCCTTCCAAAGCCTATATGTAACTCTTGAACGACTTTTGTTAAAAGTTCTACCTAAACTGTTATTACATATTTAGGCAAGGTTTTGCAATTCATGTCTAAAATACACGTCACTTGTCGTCTAAAAGAGCCATCGGCGGCCAGATACAAATTACAAAACGTTACATTAATCGCTCATACTATCTCATATCATCTCATACATTACAGGCACTAACCAAGCTCGGTGACGATCCATATGGCTTCATACAGGCAATACAAGTAGAAAATTCAAACCAGTTTTAAAAGGCGCAGCCGTTTGTATACTTCAATATTTACTATTATTATTTGATAATCACGATAATTACGGAAAACATTTTAGAAGACCTTCTTATAAAGCATAAAATTTGGTATTGGCGTTTTTGAAAGATCCAACTCAATAGTGGACACGATATTACTAACCGTTAGTAATTTACCATTTTCTACATGAAGATCAGATGACGATCAGTAGCGCCAGGTGTAGAAAATCTTTCTGTTTCAGCATGATACTGGGTGCTATCCTAAATGAAGTTATTTTGACATTGATTGATTAATCTAATATGGAATGTAGCCTGTGTAAACATGACAAAGGGATGTTTTTTGTAGGTATGTAGCTAAAGAATGAGTTTACATTAGTGCAGTCAAATAATTCTGTATTTATAGATAAATCATTATGAAATAATTTTAATGTTAGGCACAGGTAAATTTTTTCTAGGTTTATTAAAGTAATAAAATTATTCATCACTATTAAAGTACCAACAAGTGAGTCGATATCGTGGATGGAGCGAATAATTGTAACTTTCTTATCATCGTCCTTCTTTTCTACATATTATTTGCCTGATTTACATCATACATACTTAAAAGACCCATTGGGTTATTTTAAACGTTGCTTCGCCTGGTACAGAAGTGTTTTCATATTTCGATTTAATGCTTCCCTCACGTAAATCTTCTTTGTTTCTTGCTCTGTCTGAATGATACCTGACGTACATCATGCACAATGTTACTTTCAACTTCTAGTTTAGTGGCTATAGCATTTATCACTTCCATAGTCTTTGAGCTTGGAGTAACCGGTAAAACAGCGATTTCAATTAAGTTACATAAGCTCTTTTGTTCTATTTCATCCATTCTTTGCTCCATAACAGAGAAGCGGAATTCCATATTTTTTTGCATTTAATAACTTACTGTTTCTATTTTCAAGTTGTTTTATTTTAGCGTTTTGATTCCATATAATATATTCAATGTCTGAGACTTGTTCACGAATATACTCTAGCAATTGTTGAAAACCCATAAGTTCTTCTATAATAATTTTCCTAATTTCTGCTGTAATATTTTCCGTCAGTTGCATCATATTAACTGGTACCATCCCAATAGTATCGTCAGGGTCTTCTTCTGGGATAAAATAAGACGAACGTCTACTGGTATCCTGCAGAGAAGTGTGGCCCGCAATGCTGCTAACTGTTTCGCAGATATTTTGGCACACTCGCTTGTAGCGTAAACTATATTTTCAGATCTACACTCCAAACCAGGTGTTTTTTATGTTATATTACTTTTACATTTTATACACTTCTTAAGCATTTTTTTTAGTAAAAAGGGTATATGTATTTTTAACGCTAACGACTCACAAGTGTTCGCTAAATCAACTGACGACGAACTAATAGCAAATAATTTCAACTCAGTTAGAATCAAACTATTGATTTTAGAATTATCAAGAAGTTTCAGTGGCTCTAAATATTTCTCGCAAAACTAGTAAGTCGACCATTGAAGCTTGAACGTTGTTGCAAATAAAGTCTTTAGATTAGTGGGCATAGTGACAGCTTAAATCTTAATATATTTCTGTAGTAATGAGCAGTTCAGATCACTAAGCAGCAATATGTAAGTATAGTATTCACAAGTAAACCTTACATTTTAGATCTATTTCTTTTAGCAATTGACATGCTCCGCTACTTTTTAAAGTACAAATTATTTGTGACTAAAGAAAAAGAGATTTTTAGTAGGGGCGGGAATCAAACCACGCATCTTTTCCAATCCGGGGAAGTGCTCTAAACCACTAAGCTACCCTACTGATCCTTTGATCATCCCAAATTCTTAATCACATTTGTCTTACGACTAACGCCATCTACCGGCAAGTATTACATGCATCCAATATAGTAAGTTTAATTTTGAAATTAAAATTCGTACTATTTGATGGCGCGATTTTTTTTTCAAACATTTTAGATCTATTTCTTTTAGCAATTGACATGCTCCGCTACTTTTTAAAGTACAAATTATTGGTGAATAAAGAAAAAGAGATTTTTAGTAGGGGCGGGAATCGAACCACGCATCTTTTCCAATCCGGGGAAGTGCTCTAAACCACTAAACTACCCTACTGATCCTTCGTAAGACAAATGTGATTAAGAATTTGGGATGATCGTAAGACAAATGTGATTAAGAATTTGGGATGATCGAAGGATCAGTAGGGTAGCTTAGTGGTTTAGAGCACTTCCCCGGATTGGAAAAGATGCGTGGTTTGATTCCCGCCCCTACTAAAAATCTCTTTTTCTTTATTCACAAATAATTTGTACTTTAAAAAGTAAACCTTAGTTAGAAAACACAGTATGACCTACATACTACTACTACTATACTACTAGTTTAGTATGAACTTGTACTTTCACAAGTTGATTTGCAGTAGAAATATAGCAAAAGGTCAATCCCTAAAGGTCAATACACCACCACGGTAGGTATATTGATAAAACAATTTCTAAGTAAATTGTTCAGCAGTAAAGTAGCAGTAGTTACAAAGCATTTCTCAACATTCAGCAGACACTCAAAACAGCATAAATAGTAACAAATGTAGTTTGTAGGCGCATGCAATCATATAGTAAAGTGCAAACCAGGCTTCAAAACATAAATTTTAACATTATTTTTTTTAAATCTCAACGTAAAATGTTTCCACAATATGCATATATTTTAGCAGGAAATCCCTTTTAAAGCAGTATTAACGTCGAGAATAGGCATATAAACAAGTATCACAACAGATTAACATCGATGCAGTTAGTTAAGAGTATAATTTTCAAATATCTGACTCCATTTTTAGTATCGTAAATTTGCAAAAAATTGTTCACAAAATATGTAGATGTGGGCTTCCTGTAGCGACGCTGACCCGACTTCCTTAATCTAATACTGAGCTTTAATAGTACCTATAGAATCACGAACATAAATTTACTTTTCTTCAAGAACCGTTATTTATTTTTCAAATTAGATTTCACACACTTTAGGTTAGTTTTATTTGTCTAATCACATCGTGGGTCTCCAGAAATATTTTTGAGTTATTTAGTTCAATATGAACACACATTATTTGTCCCAAGTTAGTTTAAAAAAATAGAAAAACTTACAACATTATCTTAGACAGTAAGCAGCGTATCCCGCATTAGTGCGACTGTAGTGATTAGGGAGAGGAAATAGTCGACTTTCTCTTAAAAACAGTTTAAGACGAGAAAAATCGTCAATTTATTACTTACACTGGCTTTACCATTGCTAATAGGTACATCAAAATTATGAACAAAAGAGTTGTAGTTATTAAAAAAATAATTGTACTTTATTTAACTACAACCCTTTTAATATTCTACAATTAGGCACGGGTATTCTCGTAGTGAGAGGAATTTAGACTGTATACCAACACACTGACCCAGTGAAGGTTGGTAGACTTCACAAGTTGTACTCATGATGGATGATACATTTCTTTCACCGAGCAATCATAATTTGTAAACAAATGCACAAAGTTGAGGGTGTCCTGCACGTGGCCCGGACATCAAATTAGGCATCTAACTCTATATTATGCTATTGCAGTCCTACGTCTTTTTTTTTCATTAAATCATCTTTAGTTTTATTAAAAAGCCCTTCCTGCTGAATGGACAATCTCTATCAATATCTATCAAGTGACCACAAGTATAATATCAAAAGCTTTATTATACACTTATAAAGACACTTCGAAACTCGTTATAACCAAAATACAAAAGATCTAATTACCAAATCCTTTTAAACCAAATCCATACAAATAACATCCATTGTCATCATTTTGATCTATATTTTAGCACTTGACATGCTCAGCTACTCTTAAAGTACAAATTATAATTTGTGAATAAGAAAAAAAGAGTATTTTAGTACAGGCGGGAATCGAACCTGCGTCCCTTCCTATCCGGGGAAGTGCTCTAATCCACTGAGCTACAGTACTATCTTTTAGACATACCCAAACTCCTTATCACATTTGTCTTAACGACCAACACCCTCTATCGGAACGCATTTACATGCATTAATCCAATATTACTATATTGTAATTAAAATTCATACTATTTGATGGCGTGATTTTTTTAAACATTTTGATCTATATTTTAGCACTTGACATGCTCAGCTACTCTTAAAGTACAAATTATAATTTGTGAATAAAGAAAAAGAGTATTTTAGTACAGGCGGGAATCGAACCTGCGTCCCTTCCTATCCGGGGAAGTGCTTTAATCCACTGAATATAGTACTTTAGCTCACCAAAACCTCCTATGTCCTTCTCCTGGTTCTAAGCTACCTCCCTACCAATTTTCTGCCAAATCGGTGCAGCCGTTCTTGAGTTATAAATAGTGTAACTAACACGACTTTCTTTTATCTAATATATAAAATTTCCATGTCACAATGTTAGTTACCGTACTCCTCCGAAACGGCTTAACCGATTCTCATGAAATTTTGTGTGCATATTGAGTAGGTCTGAGAATCGGACAACATCTATTTTTCATCCCTCTAAATGTTAAGGGTAGTCCAACCCTATTTTTTTTTTATTTTTGGATATTTTTTTTTTTATTTTATTATGATTCGTTATTAAAAAATACATACAACCTCAAAATTTTCAACCTTCTACTGCCGATGTAGAAAAAATTTATATGGCAAAACAACGTTTGCTGGATCAGCTAGTATATATATAGATGATAAATGGCCCGTCAAAACTAAATAACAATTAATTAATAAAGCTGCCAGTTATATCGAAGTGGAATGCGGTGATACAAAGGATAGTTGGCTAATTAATGAAATCTGATTTTAGGTAAATTAATACTCTCTATTTATAGTATGTGCGGCCCCAGTTTAAGCGATATCAAACATGTTTTATCAGCACCGTAGAATGACGATGATTCTTTGTGCAGTCCGAACAGCGCCAATGGGTTATTCTTTAGTATAAAAAGGAAATTAATTAAGCTGTAAATCTCTTAGCCCTGCAAATTTTCCCGCGATGATTTGTATCATTCATATGTGAGCAAAATACATATATATTATTATTATTCTAGAAAGTCAAATGCATGCACTTCGTGAGGTCTTTACCTCAGATTCAGACTAGTAATCGAACTTTACCCCTATCTATGCAGTTGTTGGTCCTACCAGTAGCTATCATTTCAATGAAAAATATTTATGTTTAATTCATCCCCCGTTGTAAATGATACCCTAACTTATAAACATAAACGGGGGACGGCAACAATCCCAAGTACCTAATATTGTTCATATGCCTCCATATGTTAGACATAATATGTATTCTGTACAATACACAGTTGTATATAGGTACATACATATATAGGTATATATTTATGTCGCCTTTAATCTACACAGTTGTCAAATTGTACTTAATTTACAGGTACGTTTTAATTTACGAGCAATTCTTAGATATAAAATTTTGCATATTTATTCTGAATAATATATGACGTAGGGCTGACATCACAATCGTTGACTACTTGACGATGACTCATGTTTGGGTTTTCGAGAGAAAACTTCACAAATATATGGTGAGCTTCGAATATTCCACGAGCAACGTAACGATGACCACGAGAGGTCCGTACTATTTGACGGCTTTTTCACGAATGATCAAACTGATCAAGTGCCGACAGTGCGGTTGTATTTATATTTATATGACTCGACGCACGTGCACTTGTTCATATTTTAAAGTATTGAAATCACAATAAACACAAAGTAATCAATAATTTATGAACTAATTTTAGAATAATCAGATTATTAAACTTAATTATTCCCATTTCTATACTAATATTTTAAAGTGGAAAGATTTGGTTGTTTGTTTGCATTGAATAGACTCCAAAACTAATGGACAAATTTGAACAATTTTTCCACTATAAGAATCATACAATATCCCTGATGAACATAGGCGATAGAATATTCACAAAAATGTTGGGATCCATATGAAAACTACGATAAAACAATCCGATGTATGAAAAAAATGTCAAAAAAATCCTTATATCGCGTAAGCTGCAGAAATTATTGACAATAGAGCAATGTGATATACTACAGCTTTATAGAAGATATCAATACCTACAAAAAGGTTCGGAATACCATACGTCTAACTATAAAAGTTATGTCACAAAAACTACTTTTTCATGTTAAAATATGCAATAGTAACGCCGAAAGAAACTAATTTTATAAAGAGGAAAGATTTGTATTTGTGTATGTATACAAATGACATAGGCTATATTTATTACTATAGACAGAATTATTGTATTGCTTAAAGATATATTTACTCCACATTTATCCCAAATGTTTGAAAATAAATGTCTACCCGTGCGACGTGGACGGGCAGCTAGTTTATAACAATTAGGTGAATTGTTTTATTTGCGCCAATATAAACAATTCCAAATCAGAATGTCCTGAAGGAATGGTGACCACGCCAGGGTATTATGGTGTGAGCAGTTGCCCCGAATTTTAGTTCAAAAAAAATTGGACTGTATTTAATAAATTGGTGTAGGATTTAAATGGGATGGGACAAAAGGGAATGCACTCACGGCCAATGTTCAGCACTCCACAGCAATCCACAAGCGCACTGTTTCAACGTGATCACGTTAGCTTAATGCACAATGCATAGATGGTTATACATCCAGCTCAAAATATAATAAATGTTTTATGTTGCAGTTATGCGACGTATATCATCTTCTTCGCTAGACACACGCGCGATAGTCATTTTGTTTTCTTTTTCTTCTCACTGACAGTTAATGGCAGAGTACATAGAAAAGGAAAGAGGATTACATCAGATTAAAATTTAATTAAAAAGAAATGACTCACTGGCGTAATCAAATGGTAATATTGTATTCATACTGTATAGAAATTGATTATTATGGTGTGTAGCAATTGAATAAATTGATTAATCTATGCTTTCTCTATTCCAATGGCATGAAAATTAATTTAAATCTTATTATTTATGAACAGAAATATAAAGTTAGCATAAAAATGTATACAACTTCGATTTATTAATATAAGTCAAGCCCCGGGTTCCGTAGACGGTTTTTTTTGTTTTGCGATTTCCCATGACCTTCTTAGCTTTATATGTTTGTACTATTTGTCACCCGCTCATTTGTAAAAAAGGATAACAGTGTAATACACACTAAACAAGTGAGTTACTTTCAGTTATTATTATCCCAAAAATTATAAAATGGAAAATAAAATACCTAACTGCACACCGCTACGAACAGCCACTATCAATGAAGGCTTAGGTCTGGCAAGTTTAACAACTATTTTTTATTCCCAATACTAGAATCTCAATACTCTACACGTAATATATGAGCTGGCGATGACTCGACCGTGAAGGTTTTTAACTTAGTCTAAAGGATCTCTAAAGGCATGCGAATTGTTATTGCTAATATATATATATATATATATATATATATATATATATATATTAGCAATTTCACAATTCACTTACCTATTGATTAAGCCCTTTCTGAAGTGAAACACGCTACAATGAAGTTACACGCTACTCAATTTCTATTTTGCATTTTAATTCTTTATATTACCTACACTAATGGTAGAAACTTAGGTGATGTAAGCCGAAGTGCAAGTGTCTATTCAATTGTACCTGTAATGGAACCACAAAATCGTTTTGAGGGCTGGATGAGACAAGGTAATTTCGGTACTCAATGTCCTCCTGGAACGGTTAGAGTTGGGAGCGTTTGTGTACCAATTGATTAATAAATGTTTGTCTTGATTTTGATTTCAATGAGTATTTTCTTAAACTTCTTAAATCTTAGGAGGAAGGGTTCAAAAATTGTGACCATGAATTGGATGATGCTATGTAGAGAAACCATTGCGCTGATGCTTCGCAATAGCCACAAGTATCGGTTGTTAGGACAGGAAGGCCTACATCCAGTTGAAGAGAGAAACGACACCTATTGTTCTGTGACATTACAATACTAGGTGGTAAAGTACACTAGCTTCAAGTGTAGATAGCTATCTTAACAATAAGTCTAGCCATCTATCTGCGCATGGCAACTGAATGCACAAGTTCATGCACTGACATATGTACACTTTCTGTTCCCTCGTGTTCAAAGTTATCTTACGTATGGCAAACCCGTCATCGTTAGCGAAAGAGCAGAGAAAAAACCAATGCCTTTACGCATCCACCAGATGAGGGAGGCTTTTGGCGTTAACAAAACATAAGCAAACAAACATACATAGCATCCCTCCTGTGTTCCCCGAAAGGCAGAGGTGTATTACACACCCACGATTCGCCAGCTATGTTTAGGTCCTACGTAATAGGGGGCGAGCCTATTGCCGTCTACCGGGCACATTTCCAAAATTCATCAATTACCGATACGTGTCATGAAACAGTAAGCAGCGGCTTGGCAGTATTCTTAGTGTTGCAAAGTTCATGACTGTTATTACTTACCATCAGGTGGGCCGTGGCTTATTAATTATACAATATCTGACTACCAGCTGATATGCCTCGTTTTTTAAACCGCTTAAGAAATTTATTGCGGTTCTTTAGTATGAGTAAAGGGATGTTTGTTTTTGAATATCACAAATATTATAACTAGTAACTACGCTACAACGCTACAACTGTTAATACAGATCTACAATGTAGCGCAACTGTTGCACTACACTTTGATGGCGTTTTAAAACTTCGAGATAATCAGCTTTTCTCAAATCTGTTTCCTGATTGAAAATAATAATGAGCTTTATTTGCATTAATCACTCATGTTTACACAAAAGAGCACTTACAACGAGCATTTGTAAATATCATATCCTCTTGATTACAAAGCGTATAGTATAACCAATTTGTTTGAGCGTACCTGTCTCCAGATTTGTAACTAATTGCTCCACAACACATATTTTAGTAACATGCTTAACGATCATCTGAACGTGTTATTAATTCGCGTCTGCGGTTTGCTTCGGCGTTTGTTGTCTTACTCGTTATACTATAACGATGTTATGTATTTTATGTACTTTTTGGTGTAAACGTTTAAACAAAACGATTGTTTTTACAAATACACACATATGTAACAAATACACACGTAACCTCTAGAAATCAAAGGTGCCTTCCAAAGCCTATACGTAACTCTTGAACGACTTTTGTTAAAAGTTCTATCTAAACTGTTATTACATATTTAGGCAAGGTTTTGCAATTCATGTCTAAAATACACGTCACTTGTCGTCTAGAAGAGCCATCGGCGGCCAGATACAAATTACAAAACGTTACATTAATCCCTCATACTATCTCATATCATCTCATACATTACAGGCACCAAGCTCGGTGACGATCCATATGGCTTCACACAGGTAATACAAGTAGAAAATTCAAACCAGTTTTAAAAGGCGCAGCCATTTGTATACTTCAATATTTACTATTATTATTTGATAATCATATGGATATCTAGCGCGGCAGACCTTACAAATGTATTTATAAACATGTTCATTTCAGATTTGTCCTAACTCAGTCTATAAAAGTATCTACATACATATTTATCTACGAATACGTCTGTCATAGACGATCTCGCTTTCTGTGGTCGTACTGAGTATAAAGTTGGAAGGGATCCTTAGTCCTCTCGTTAACCCTCAGAGGATAACTAAAGACATATCGAGTCTTATTTAGTTTATTGGATGAGTTCGAACGCTAACTTAGTTTTGGGATAACAGAGGATCTCGCTCGCTAGATCTTTTGGAAAGACGCGTTGTTTCATTTATTAAGTTAAATTTTTCATTAGGTAATTTGTGAGTATGTGTGCGTGCATGCGTGTATGATTGTGTGTCTTAAAATACATTGTCTTACGTATCAAAAAAGACGAAGAAGTCGGTAGGGATAGAATTAGAGAATGAAAAATGAACGTGGCGGTTAATGACGGAAATTCAAAATTTTGCGAAGACCTTCTTATAAAACATAAAATTTGGTATTGGCGTTTTTGAAAGAACCAACTCAATAGTGGACACGATATCACTGAACTGTTAGTAATTTACCACTTTCTACATGAAGATCAGATGACGATCAGTGGCGCCAGGTGTATAAAATCTTTCTGTTTCAGCATGATACTGGGTGCTATCCTAAATGAAGTTATATTGACATGATTGATTAATCTAATATCTAATGTAGCCTAGTACATCTTATATATATAAAAATGAATGTTTGTCTGTATGTCCTTTATAGAATCGTAAACTCTGCATTTGATCATGTGATGATCTTCAGCAAAGTGTTGTGCATGAGCCCACGAAGGTTTCTGAGTTGTTACGACCAATCTTCGACAGATGGTACCACTATATACATTTGGACCCGGTAGGTGGCGCCACGATAGGATTTCAGGATTTTTTCTTCAATTTATTCTAATCTAAAATTCTAAGTGTTTATTTGAGTAAGTACCGAGTTGGTTTAGATTTATATTTGAACCCGGTAGGTGGCGCCACGATAGGATTTAAGGATTATTTCTTTAATTTATTCCAATCTAAAAACATACATTATAAAAATAATCCGATAAAATAAATGACTCCATACAAACGAAACGCCAATGATTAGACAGGACAACGTCTTTCGGGTCTGCTAGTTTGTTTATAAAAAATAATAGAATCACAAATCACAGTGTAAAACCAGCCCACATTACAGAACACACAGAAAATCGCACAGTAATCAAAAGTTGGTAATGAAATCTCGTAAATTTCCTCTCCCGTCCGCTGCAGAAACTTACACATTTACATATAATTTCAATATTGCGTTTACATTTTATTTTGTATTCAGCTGGGGCAAAAACTTATAACGAATGATCGATTGACACATGCTACTTTTGAACACTATTGTGCCTTAACATGTTCTGTACTACATAATCTATACTTATAATAAAACTGTAGAGAGGTCAATTCTGTACATTGAATATATATTCAAAATTAATATTGGAGGATGAATGGTGATCGATACTGATGCCAAAAATGTAATCAGGAAATTTTTTGTCTGTCTGTCTGTCTCGTATATGCACGCATGAGTCAAAAACTACTGAAGGGATTTTAGCCAAACTTAATACGATTGTAGTCCATACTCCTGGGCAGGTTATAGGCTATATAATATAACGCTAAGACACATAGGAGCTGTGCAGTGACAATAAATTTGTAGCAAGTCGGATGAAAATGCGCTTTCGAGCTCTTTTCCTCGCATACGTTGATCATACACCAAAAGTATGTATTACAAAGATGATGGTCTTCAAAAGATCTACAAAAAAGTCCTTGATAGTATATATCTATCTTTTATAAATTAGCCACAGTAACATGTTTAATCGTTAGGCATTTCTTCAAAGTGTATTAATAAATACATAAATATATTGTATTTCACATAGATATATCTTTATCAAACTCCCATATTCAAAAAGCACACTTTAATATCTATATTTTATAAAAAAAAATATAGAAATCGGTTTATAAACACACAAGATATAGATGATATAAAACTTCCAAATCTCGCCGCGCCAGTATGGGTACGGCTATACGGTTGATTTTTGATTAACGCGCGAAACGGCCATCCGCTGCATCTATAAAAAGGCGAGGGCGCTCACACGCCGACTTCAAATCATAAACGTGGGAAATTCCACTTTGCCAGCAACAGCCCGAGCCGAGGTCCTTACCCCACACGGGGTGCCCTCGGGTAGCGTTGCCTAAATGTTGGTTTGAGAGCCCCCTGCGCTCACCAATTGTCCGGGTAAGGTTGTCATAGCCATCTGAGGCTAAAAACAAACGTCACAGACACAAAAAAAAAACGCGCCAGCTTCACTCATATTGTCATTCTTAATGCGAACGGACGTGGTTCTTATTGACTCTTCTCGGAATAAGCGCGTTTTAGTTTTAAAAAATACATAGATAGGTACGTAGTTTTTAGATATAAGTTTAAAGTAGGTATTAGATAATAATATAATTAGTTTGTTTAGTGTTTTTGTTTGTTTCTCCTTCTTTTCTTTATATAATATAGTTGTTAAGTTAAAAGTTGTAAAGTTAAGTATAAATTTCAATTAAGTATACATTTTTTATTTTTGTGTTTTTATCTTATTAGGTTCTTTTTATTCCACCTACGATGCCACCTAAAAAATGGTCTTCCTTATCTCGAAATCCAAGAAATGCCAAAAGAATGAGAGATGCGCGTTCTCAGGAATCGTCAGAGGAAAGAGCGCATCGTTTAAACTCTATGAGAGTTAATAATGCAACTGCACGAGCACATGAACGCAGTTATGAAGGAGAGATGCGATTAACTTCTGATTGGGAAAGAAAAGCTAGACAGACAATGAGTTTTTAAGAAGAGATTTTGGTATTATTAGGCATATTGATACGTTACAGAAAACAATACCAAATGAAATGATTGCAGGAAAGCGTAATCTGCACTAATTTATAGTGTACACTTTTAGTGCCTAATTGTGGATTTTCTCTGTTTTATACTTCAACTGCCTCTGTAGTGCAGAGGTAGTGTAAGTGACTGCTGATCATGAGGTCTTCGATCTTCGTCTCGGGTTCGATTCCCGGGTCGGGCAGTGTTATTGAGCTTTTTCGTAAATAGAAAAATTCTCAGTAGCCGCCCGGAGTTTGTAAATGTGCCTGGTAGACGGCAATAGGCTCGCCCCCTATTGCGTGGGACTTAAGCATATAGCTGGTGAATCGTGGGTATGTAATACACCTCTGCCTACCCCTTTGGGGAATACAGGCGTGTTGCTATGTTTTTTGTTTATACATCAATGTTTATAACATATAATTATACTAGGCTGATGGTGAGTAAGACGGTAAGTTTGCCACCCTATGAGTGGTTGGCGTGGCAGCCTATAGACCAAACGCAACCTTCGCGAGTAATCCACCCCAAGAAAACCTATAGGACATAAGAGGAATGATGATATAGAGGAGATGCGGAAGTGGTCAGGTAAAATAATAAGAAGGAAATGTGGGGGTGGTTTGGTAGGTTTCTAATTGGTAGATACAAACAGACATATTTGACCTTTTTTGAATTAAGAATGTTAAATTTCATTTTATATTTGATACTAGCTGACCCGGCGAACTTCGTACCACCATATATGTATTTTTTCGTGAATAAATATTGCAATTATAAATTGAGATAGTATCCTATCTCAAGTTGGAACAAAACACACATTTTAAAAAAATCGGTTCTGTACTTTCGAAGTTCATCCCGGACAAACATCGTGACACTGGTATTATATATAATACATGGGACACACATACATTTCAATGGTTTTATAAAATCGCGGGTAAAATAGGGGTCAAATTTAGAAAGTAAAACTTTAACGCTGACGAAGTCGCGGGTATCAGCTAGTTATATTATAAAGCTGTAAAGGAGGATCTTTAGGATATTTTACAAAACACGATTGTATTGCGACATAACTGAACACAAAATAACTGTCTTTTAGAATTATTGTTTGTAGATAGCTATTTAAGTAATTTAATTATAAAGAATCTTTATAACAGCAACAGAAGTCATAACAATCAGTCTTAGATTTTCTTGTCTGTAAAATACAAACAAACCACAGACAACTCAACCTAGTTACCTGTGAAACAGACAAACCAAAATGCAATTTGGACAAAAGTTTGCCCATCACGCAAAAGCTTCTGAACGGTTTTGTGGAGCCTACTTTGTTTAGTAAACATAGCATACACTACAGCTAGACCACCAAGACATTACATATACGTAGCCTACGTTATGATTCTCCAATCAGGTATTTTTAGACATTACAACACATTTTTTTATTTAGTACTTATTTCTGTGCGCTCAAAGGCAAAGTCAAAAGTATATTGTTGGCTCAAAGCCGCTCAGCGGGTCACGGAGTGGGCTATGCTTGTTATTTCCCTACGTGATCGAATCCATAATAAAGATCCGTAGGAGAACGAGTGTGACCGACATAGCCCGCCGGGTTGGCATGCTGAAGTGGCAATGGGCAGACCACATCGCTCGACGAACCGACAACTGTTGCGGAAGAAAAGTTCTTGAGTGGCGACCACGTATCGGACGGCGCAGCGTAGGACGGCCCCCCACCAGATGGACCGACGATCTGGTCAAAGCCGCGGCGAGCCGTTGGATGCGGTCAGCGCAGGTCTGCTCGTTGTGGCGTTCTCTTGGGGAGGCCTATGTCCAGCAGTGGACGTTAAAAGGCTGATGGATGGATGATAATTCTGTAAGCTCATCAAATATGGTAGAAGCTCACCTTTCTCACAGTCTATGCAAGTGCAAAAGATCGCGTTCTTTGGAAAATAAGGAGGGGGAGTGGACACACACCTCTTTATTTTCTTTATATCTGCATTATGATTAAAGGACTAAGATTTTTTTACTGGTACAAAATCAACTTAAAGAATTGAAAAGAAGAAGCGGTACTGACTCGTATTACATCTGTCAGAGGATCTACGGTTATTATAGCATATATATGGGTACTGCAAATCAACAAATTTAAGGTAGCTCGCCCCGGCTCGATGGACCGGTAGTTGGTGAAGGTAGGACCAACTGGGGAAGGTGTTTGCAAATATTTGGAAGGACCATAAACGGAAGTGCAAATTAGAGGAAGACAATCAGCAGGGGACTTTAACAATAGATTTATAGGACTAAGTAGGTATTTGTATTTGGGTCAAAATCTAATACGCCGATGATTCAAACGATTCGTGACTTATTTTATTACACGGCATCCAAGGCAACTAATTTAAGGTTACGAGTACTTTTAATCCTAATATATTATAACTTGGGACTTTATTGAGATAGAAATAATAATAATATCCAGTTCCATCCATCCATCCATCCATCAGCCTTTCATCGTCTACTGCTGGACATAGGCCTCCCCAAAATGGGGGTTTTACCATAATCGCCACGCTTGGCAGGCGGGTTGGCGATCGCAGTGGATGTTTTTAGTACACAGGGAACGCTGCTGCCCGGTCCCCTGGTAATCCCTTAGTCGACTTTTACGACTCCCATAGGAAGAGATGGGGTGGAGCTATTCTTGGTGCCGGCCCCACACCAATCCAGTTACTCTACATTATTGTGAATCTACTTAGATATTTATAGATCTTTATTCATTCCTATCCAACGAAAACGTTAAGAAATATTACCCAAAAAGAAGCATAGTATTAATAATCACGACCAACTTGGTAAAGTTCGATTCGTCTCGAAGATTAATTGTTCAAATCGCTCCCCATTGTCCGGGACGTTGTTGACGCTTTGGGACCCTTTTATGAAATTCATGGACCATTGTTTTGGCCGGATTTATAAAAAAAATGAGAAAAAGTTGTAGCTGAACGGCGGCCGGCGCCCGCAAAACAGCACCAAACAACCTTTGCGCTTTATCCAACGAATTTCAGAAACTTTATTATCGCAAAGCACATTTTCTCAACTGCAAATAAAATATTGTAATCGTAATAACGAGGTCAGTTTTTGTTTTTCGTCGGTCATTTAAAAACTTTCATTAGTGAATTCGCGTGCTCTTAAAATTTTTCAATTTATTCCCTGTTGAAAGTTGAATGAGCGAATTTATGCATCAGTGCAGGGTTCTAAAATAACCTTTTTAGAAATATTTTTAAATAATTGATTATCATTTATATGGGCATTGTAAGGTAAATTAATTTTATATTTAAAAATAGAAATGAAATCCCTTTAAAATAGTCTTAATACACATTCACAAGAAATTATAAATCTATGTGCGTCTATTTGTCTGGGCGTCTAAACACTATTTGCTGAAAAACTACCGAACAAATTTTCATGCACTTATCATCAATAGATAAAGTATATTTCTGAGAGAGTTTTATATATATGTACATATAATTCATTATAGTGTCATGCAAATAGGTTGAGAGATGACAATGATTATTGAACCCTTTATTAAGCTATTGTTGGGCTGGTCTACTTTCAGGGCTAAAGGGATTTAGGCTATGTATAAACTAGTAAGCATACATTTTATCTAACTATCTATCTGAATATTTTGATCTGTATTTTAGCATTTAATATGCTCAGCTCAGCGACTCTTTCAATCCGAGGAAGCACTTCCCATTTTCACAGATAATTTGTTCTTTATCTATTTAAAACCAAGTATATATAAGCGGAAAACAGCTACTAAAAACTTAAAAAATTGCGCATACAACATCGTATACGTGTAGTGATGGGAAACTATTTCAAGTTTTACACAACGGAGCAACTATCGGTTCTATAAAAGGTTCATCAAAGCAAATAAAAAATTTAGCAGTATGGATGGAGAGAAGAGAGAGTTTGATATACCTAGATATATACTTTTCTTTCCAATCCATTACGTACTGTCCCACTATTGGGCACGGGAGAGAGGGATTCAGGCCGTAGACCACCGTGGTGATCCATTGCGGACTGGCAGACTGCACAAGCTGTCAAGTCTCTCAGGCATGAAGGTGTTCTCACGATGTTTTCTTTCAGCGTGCAGTGACAATATCTACTTAATTTGGGTGCAATATTTTTTGAAAATCGCGAAACGTCAATTCAGTCAGTTGTTGACGACCATGAACACGGGTTTGAATTCAACGACACTGTCTTTGCAGTCCTTGGTTTTAACCACTAAGCTATCACTGCTACATCCCGGTATATGATATAGATTTATCAACTATCACACTGTGAGTTATCGATTTAGTACTAAACCAAATCACTATATGGCGCTGCTGTATACCGCAGCAATTATTCACCAAAATGAAATTTTCTGCCATAATCTATTTTATTTTTCTTTGGACCAATTCTGAAGTCTACGATGATGGGTCTAATAAAAAACAGACTACTATCTGCACACAATTTTTACTGTAGTAAGTCGGCGAAAACATTACCATAAGGATTTTACTGTGACGTGGATACGTGGATATTGGGATGCGTATAAGTTACCCAATTTGTTATGTTAAAGCGTGCCGGACCCTCGTCCGCTCAACAGATTGACCCAGCGGGAGATGCGATGGATCAAACTAAAAATATACAGCCTTTGTATGGACATTGAAGAACAAACAAAAGGATGTGGCATATTTATATATTTCTGATACGTTTGTGACGTACTATAATAATATTATATGCAACTAACAAACAAACAATATAACTTTGTCTCACGGACAAAGAATACAAATGTTGAATAAGGAAAAAAAATCAAAGTAGTCATGAGGACTGCCGACAGAAGTGAAAACTTAAAACTAGAACATATGTTATTTTTGGATATCCAAATGAATTTTTTGATCTTAAATTAAATTTTGTAAATCAAAATTATTCGTTCATTAATAAAAAAAATATTATTTAAATTATTAATTTCTTCATTCACAGCTGGCCCAGCGCAATAAGTTATACTAATAGGAACAGATATAGTGTTATCGTTAACATGTCACGTGACCAAAGCGTTCGGTGACGATGACGCGAGTTCCATGATTTTTGTTCACCCAAAAAGTACTCAGCGCGCCCAATGTTTACACTTCAAAAATTAAATATATAATTCTACCACAAAACATATAGGTACTTGATTTTTACCCCAATTCAATCATTTTTTGTTAAGGCACCACACACCCCGTCGTTCGGGGCAATGAACAGGGTAGCGTGGAGCCCTCAACCATCAAATAAACCCGGCGTGTGCTATGCATTGGCGGACTACTGGAAATGTACGAGATGACATTACTTCAGTGGTACCCAATTGTTAGTTAGGATTACCTAAGGCCAATTACCCGTTTATGGCCACCACAGGATAATATTATATAGTAGGTATAATAGTAGTATATGACCTGTAAATGTTCACTGTTTTACTTCAAAAGGAACAGCTCGAAGATCATTATTTATTCAATTACAATGCCAGTCATTCATCTCACTTTATTTATTAAACTTTAAGTGTCAAATATCTGAAAGTAAACTCAGAGAAGTTGTCATTTTCTTTGATTAAATTGCTTTCATATAAATGGGCGGTGGGATTTAATTGGTTCTTATTTCATTAACAGGATAACTGAGCAAGTTATTAATAAATGTTCATAACGCAGATACCAAAATAAAATGAGAGCCAACTAAAATAAATAGGTACCTATTACATGAAGAGAATAAATCTTATTATTTCATTCAAACCAAAGTAGAAGGAAATCCTTAATTCGTCTCCGAATATTAATTTTTTGTTTATTGAACAAGTACCTATGTATTTATGATCCGTTTAGAAACTATTTGCGTTAGACTCGATATAAGAAATCTGTAATTTCCCTGGGGCTATATTGCACTTAGATTAAGCATCTCCATAATGACGACGCTTAAACAGATTAACACAAAGTGCGAAAATTTATGAAACCGAAAATAATATGGCTAAGCATGTCAAATACTCAAAAATATAATACTTTCTGATATTTAGGTACGCGAATGTTACACATTTTGAAATAAAACTACGTTTACGGAATCTATCGCGTTTACTTGATTTTTCTACTATCCCGACGTTTCGAATACTTTACAGCATTCATGATCACGGGTGGACTTAGATGATAGGCGTCCAAAGCTGATTTGTTATTTCAACTTATGTGATGAATGTTTATTTATTTTAACCCACCTATTCGTTTAGAAACACAATTAAAATATCTACTTCAAATTTTTTTATGCTTACAATGTATGAGACTTAAGTTGGTACCTATATTGAAATGAGTTTATACTCTTCATAAACTGTAAAATTAATAATAATCATAAAATGTAAAATTTTTGTTTTTATTTAGTGCTCTAAAATTCTACCACAAACTACCAATTACTACCAGTAAGAAGACAATCTTGGTTATTAGTTTATATTATTAAATATATTGATTTTGCCAAAAGCTAAGACTAAAAAGCTAAAAAGCTACCACCGGATTGGAACTACTGTGGGTTTTATCTACACAATAAGCGCTAACTGTGTCTTGCAATCTTGTGGTGTGCCTTCTTGTATTCTGTTTGGTGAGGCCTATCACAGGATTCCAGCTTGATGGTAAGACCCAGCCGTCTTCTCTATTGAAATTGGGATGTTTCTTAATTTCAATAGCCTCACGTATCATTCTAGGGCGATATCGATGTTCTTTTGCGAGGATTTGAGGTTTGTCAAACCTAATGTAATGGCGGGTGTGGTCCTGTGTGTACTCACAAATTGCAGACTTTGTATAGCGACGGTGCTTCACATCAGCTATGTGTTCTTTGATTCGAGTTGTTATGGATCGCCCAATGTAGGAGAGACCACTATCACAATCCAGCTTGTACACTCCTGCATCCTGTAAGTGTATATGGCACTTGATTGGTGGTAAAAATTGACTAATTCTTTTGAGTGGCTTATAGTAGGTTTTAATTGAAGCTTTCTTCAGAATGTAGCCAATCTTGTCAGTGACTCCTTTAAGATAGGGCAGGACTGCAGGGAGGCGCTCAACAGTGGGTGGCTTCACTCGATTTCTGTGACGGCGACGTGGCACCTGCAGCTTATTTGCATGTAAAACTTTCTTTACACGCTGCAACTCTCCAGCCAGGTGTTCTTCATCACAGATTCCTTGTGCTCTCTGAAACAAAGATTTAGACACGGTAGCTAACTGTTAAGGATGGTGGTGAGACTCTCCATTCAGGTACTTATCAGTATGGGTTTTCTTTCGATACACTGTATGACTCAAGGTGTTGTTGGAGTTACGGATTACCATAACATCTAAGAAAGCTAAAGAGTTATTTGACTCCAGTTCCATAGTGAATTGAATTTTAGGATTGATGGAGTTCAGATGACTGCCGTGTGGGGCCGACTTTAGAATTGTCCTACCCCTCTCCACCCATGGGAGCCGTAAGAGCCGACTGAGGGGATACCGGGTGAGTGGGCAGCAGCACTCCCTCGAGTATTAACAACAACCACTGCGATCGCCAACCCGCCTACCAAGCGTGGTGATTACGGCACTATCCCCCATATGAGTGAAACACATGTTTTGGCGTTCTCTTGGGAAAGCCTATGTCCAGCAGTGTTCTTCGAAAGGCTGATGGATGGATGATGGATGGAGTTCAGATGGTTTAGAAATACAGTTACTTTATCAGATGGTAATATAGTGAAAGTGTCATCTACATACCGGTTGTAGAAACGGGGGACCACAGGTGAGGTTTTTAAGGCAGTCCCCTCGAAGTCTTCCATGAATATGCCAGCAACAACGGGAGAGATTGGCGAACCCATGGCCACTCCGTCCACTTGCTTGTAGAAGCCATCATTCCGCATAATGTAGCCAGATGTGAGGCAGTACTTTAACAGTTCAGCGTATTCCATAGGTATGTTGTTCTCTGATAGTTTCTTAGACACAATGCTGATGCAGTCTTCCACAGGTAAGCAGGTCAAAAGTGACTGGACATCAAAACTCACTATAGTTTCATTGTTAGCGAGATGAAGGTGTTTAATCTCACTTACAAAATGGTATGAGTCTTTTATGGGATAGCACCCATATGAACTATCCATATTTTCGAGATAAAAACTATTAACCTTATTTTGCTCTAAAAAAATCTTCTATCAGTTTACATTAGAGACATTAGATCCTCGATGACACTATTTTTGGTTGATGTGTTTGATGTCAATATTTGATTGAAATGTTTGAATTCTCAGCTAGGAACAGTTTAAATGGGGAAAAGAAAATATGGTTTTCACCTTCATCAACCCCCTTAAAATGAAAAACGAAACGTTAGACGAACTTTCCTTTCGAGTCATTGTGATTGCTCAACAGTCCGCCTGAATCACGCGTCGAAATCTCGACTAATCAGGAATCACGCGTCGGACTGTTGATCAATCACAATGAAGCGAAACGAAAGTTCGTCTAACGTTTCGTTTTACATTCTAAGGGGGCGACTAAGACGAACGAAACATTTCAAAAAGAACCTGGTCAATTTTTCTAATTTTTCTCATCATAAAAACATCCCTTGGACCTCTGCGAATATTTGAAAAACATAATCAGCTGATTCAGTACAGGCTTTCTCGAGTTTTGCGCTTAGCAACACATTTAGCTATTAATTTTGATTTATATAGATTGATAGGGTCAATGTTTCACAGGTTCTTTCTCTGGGTATAAAATCGTTGTTTGCAATAAAAAAGGAAATAATCAGGATAACAACTATCCTATCTCTCAAGTTGGACGAAACTGCACACAGTGTGCAAATTTTCATTAAAATCGGTTCATTAATTTAAGATTTCATCGTGGACAAACAACGTGACTCGAATTATTCATTTATAAAGATTAGCATCAACATCCGTCACTCGATTGTTTTTTCTATGTTGCCACATCAAACCTACGGTACATCGGAATCCTAGCGTATCCCTCATACATACTGCTCTCAGGAGAATACACCTGATGTGTTTAGTGCGGTCAGGACTGATCAGTTTTACTTTCAACGCCACTCCTGCGTGATGCGTTATAAAACTTGGTTTTTAACATTGCTTGTAATCTTCATAAAATTCTTGTAGGTATGGAACTTAATCTGACATATACTTTACACAGGATGATTATAAATGCACATTAGTAGAGTTATTTAGAACATGTTATGTTGTTTAACTTATACCGCCCCCGGGGGCAAAATCTCAGAAAATGGCTATAAATAAATAGGGTTAAAGATACTTATTTTTCTCAAAAGATTTCTTGTATTAAACACAAAGTGAAAAATGTGAAATCGAAAATAACAGTCAGGAGCAGGATTTGAACCTGCATCTTCTGGATACCGTCCAGATGCTTTACCAATTCAGCCATCCTGACAATTGCTCCTGACTGCTAATTTCAATAACACATCATACTTAACGTCTTTGGGTGACACCTGCGCCATCTGTCGGAAGTATTTTCATACATTATACCGACCAGGTAAACTTAATTTTACAATTAAGATTTTACCTAATAATGACGCAAACCCTTTAAATATTTAGATATTTTTATATATATTTTTAGCATTTGACATGCTTAGCACTATACATTACATATAAAAATATCTAAAGACTTCTTGTAATCACTTGGTATAAAGAAAATACAATAATAATTTAGTATATAAAAACCAATTAGTGTAGTTAGTAAGGTAATAGTAGGCAGTGAAAAAGGTGAGCAAATTAGTGTGGTGTCCTCAGCAAAATTAAAAAAAAATATCACAATTATATTTTGTCAAAAGTACACATTATTTAAATTAATATTACAGAAAAAGAAAATCTATTTGTTTTGAAGTTTTTTTTTTTTTGTAATGGACAATTAAGAACTCTGAAACTGATTAGTAGACTGATTTTAAAACATTCTTTCTCCCACGGCAAGCCAATTTTATTATCATTAGGCAACACAGATTATATACATACACTCATCAAAAAAAAACAAAAAATCCTCGCGCTATATATTTTGTAAAGATTATCAGCAAAATATGTATTTATTTAGAAATAAATATTAAATGTTAGTGGACATTACGAGTTTTTCAATTTCTCATGTTAATATCCAAATTCAAATTAAATTTTCATAGACTTCGTGTCATTTTTATCCTGTATGAAGTATGAAGAAAATGGGAAAAATATTATTTTTGATATTATTCATACGTAACGTTTAGAAACAGTTTATTTAATAACTTGTATTCCCTCCACGAGCTCTTATTACTGCGTCCATACAGTCCTTCATCAATCGGATGAGAGTCACGATGATGTTGTGGAATATTATCCCGTTCTTCTTCTTGTATTGCATTTTGCAGCTAGCTAAGAGTCTCTGGTTCGGGATCTTTTGGTCGAATTCATCTTTTTAATTACCATAGATTTTCTATGCGGTTCATATCAGGGCTTCTTGCTGACCATTCCATAATGAAGGTATTGACTTCAGTAAGAGAATATCCCCGCAGTGTGAGTCCTAGCATTATCGTGCATGAATATGAAGTCGTGGCAATAAAATGCGCATAGGGCACCAGATGAGGCTCAAGACAATGTTCAACATAACGATGAGATCCTGCTCGTGACTGTTATTTTCGATTTCACTGTTTTCACTTTGTGTTTAATGTATAGTGCTTAGCATGTCAAATGCTAAAAATATGTATAAAAATATCTAAATAACGATGAGAGTTTAGTACAGGCAGACGTGGTCCATATACAAAGAGATGCTCTGACTGTGTGTCGGGGCTAATGCCTCCGTTCACATACCGCCACCATAGCTAACCTTTTGTTCAATGCAGCAGCGGAATTATAACAACGTTCGGAAACTTACATGAAACGTCTTATGTCATGTGTGTGTGTGTCATGTCTATGTCTATAAGCAATATAATTCCACCATCCAGGTTTTGTTATACGTAAGAAATAATGTAACATGGAAACTAAGGGCTCCGAGTACTGCTACGATAGCTCAGTGGCAGAGCGTCTAAACTGGTGTTCCAGAAGGTATTTGTTCGATGTGTTGATGTTGTGATTCAATTGGCGCACTAATTTGTGCACTATGTCCCGTACTATGGAATTTGATATAACCATAACTTCAGCTCGAATACTACTAAATGTTACCTACCCATATTTGTGCTTAGATTGCTTGTCACTGTGTTTTTTTTTATTGCTAATAATGGCAGACGACCCAAGGCCCACCTGATGGTAAGTGGTAACCGTGGCTCATGGACTCAACTATACCGAGTGTATTGTCAAGCCGCTGCGCACCATTTCATTTCTCAGATATGAAATGAAAGAATAAACGGCTATCTTCTGCTACAGCCAAAACACACTGACGTGTTTCATGACCGGTCACACAGGAGACGGTGGTACCGACCCGTTCGGGCCTGATAGCAAGTGAGTACTCTCACTTAGCACTCAGCCCTAGCACCAGTAATGCAATGGGTGATAATTCCTTACTTCCCTTAGTCGCCTTGTAAGACACCCGCGGGAAAGGATAGGGTGTTGGTACTTCTAGTCAGTCACCACACGGAACAAAAAACCATACGTGAGTATTTATAGGCATCATGCGTATGCTACACCAGTGGTAATATTTGAGTAATGATATACATATATATGTTGAGGCCACATATTAGAATTAGTCACTTCATATTGTGGCCGACCATGTAATGAAATAGTTAGATTTTATTAGGTTTAGGTTTCATGAAATGGTCTCACCATTTCATGAAACCTAAACTTTTTTTTTTTTATTTTAGGTGGGCAAAAATGTCCTACCGCACACCCCACTGCCCGGGGAAACAACGGGGTAGTGTAGGGCTCTCACCCACTAAAAACCTACCGTGCGCCCTCACCCGCCCTTGCTACGGCGGATCACGGGAACCGCGTCGTTTCACCGTGATCCGCAGGCGGCAGCCCCTTCGGACACCCTCTCTTGTGCGACGCCCCGCGAACTTGGGCGTACCACCTTCGCGGTAGGCTTCCGCGGACGGCAGGGTACTCCCCGACCCCACCGTCCGCAGCCTCGGCTAGGGCGGCATCTGGCGCAGGTAGATCATGAAACCTAACCTAACCTAATTACATCATTAAGTGGCCAACTCTATGATCTGTCTACGACATATATAATACATAAAAAACATAGCACTACGCCTGTATTCCCCGAAGGGGTAGGCAGAGGTGTATTACACACCCATGGTCGCCAGTTATGTGTAAGTCCCACAAAATAGGGGGCGAGCCTATTGCCGTCTACAGGGCACATTTCCAAACTTTGGCCTGCTATTATGAATTTTTCTTTTGACGAAAAAGCTCAATAATACTGCCCGACCCGGGGATCGAACCCGTATCCTCTACACTACCGCTGCACCACAGAGGCAGTTATATATTACCATCCATCCATCCATCAGCCTTTCAACGTCCACTGCTGGACATAGGCCTCCCCAAGAGAACGCCACAACGAGCGGTCCTGTGCCGACCGCATCCAACGGCTCCCCGCAGCTATGACCAGATTGTCGGTCCATATGGTGGGGGGCCGTCCTACGCTGCGCCGTCCGATACGTGGTCGCCACTCGAGAACCTTTCTTCCCCAACGATTGTCGGTTCACCTAGCGATGTGGCCTGCCCATTGCCACTTCAGCATGGCAACCCGGCGGGCTATGTCGGTCACTCTCATTCTCCTACGGATCTCCGTATTATGGATACGATCACGTAAGGAAATTCCAAGCATAGCCCGCTCCATGGCCCTCTGAGCGACTTTGAGCCTTGACACGAGGCCAACATTCAGAGACCACGTCTCTGTTCCATATACTGGTAACACACACTGGTCGTAGGCATTCGTTTTCAGACACTGCGGAATATTGGACGAGAAGATGTTCCTTAGCTTCCCGAACGCTGCCTAGCCGAGTTGGATTCGTCGATTGACCTCTTTCTCGAAGTTGTGCCTACCTAACTGGACTGTTTGTCCCAGGTCGACATAGCGGTCAACAACTTCGAAAAGCGCACTCCCGACTAGGACCGGTGCTGAAATGACATGGACATTGGACTTGACTTTCGTCTTGTACATGTTTATTTTGAGACCCACTAGTCGGGAAACCCTGCTGAGATCATTGAGCATGGTGCCAAGGTCCTCCAGCGATTCTGCCATGACTAAGATGTCGGCGGCATATCGAAGGTGAGTGGTGTATTTGCCATTGATGTTCATTGTGGTTTATTGATGTTTACGGTCCAGTCCAAGAGCTTGAAGACATCTTCCAATGCAGCGGTGAAGAGTTTCGGGGACATAACGTCTCCCTGTCTAACACCTCTCTGCAGTTGGATTGGTTTCGTACTCCTGTCCTGGACACGGACTGATATGGTGGCGATTCTATACAAGCACTTCAGCACATCCATGTACCGATACTAAATTTGGCACCGCTGAAGGGACTGCAGCACCACCCAAGTTTCGATCGAATCGAAGGCTTTCTCATAGTCCATAAATTCCAGACACAGAGGCCGATTATATTCCTCGGTTTTCTGTATAATCTGTCGTAGCGTGTGGATGTGGTCTATGGTACTATAGCCTTTTCGGAAACCAGCTTGTTTGGGAGGCTGGAAGTCGTCAAGCCTGCGCGTGAGTCGATTTGTAATGACCCTCGAAAAAAACTTATAGACGTGGCTCAAGAGCGAGATGGGTCTATAGTTCTTCAAGAGGGTTCTGTCACCTTTCTTGAAAAACAGCTCCACCATGCTTCTGGTCCACGACTCTGGAACGTCGCCCCCGAGAATGACGCAATTGAATAGCCTCTGAAGAGCTTTAAAGACCGGCTTTCCGCCTGCTCTCAGAAGCTCTGTGGTGATTCCCTCGTCTCCCGGTGCCTTTCCGTTCTTGTTTGAGAGCCATTCTGATCTCGTACAGGCTGACGTACGGGATATCTTCGGTAAAGTGCCGAGTTAGCTTGGATCTGGTATCTTGGACCAAGCCGACAACAGGATACTGGGATCTGTATAACTGTCCATAGAACTGGTGGACCTCTCTCAAGATCTCATCTCGGGATGGAATAACAGTGCTGTCGTTGGTCCTCAGCTTAGTCAACTGGCTTTGGCCGACAGACAGATCTCTTGCGAACACTTTCGAGCCTTGGTTCCGCTCTATCGCCTCTTTAATGCGGATAGCATTAAATTGGCGAATATCGTGTCGCACAGCCTTGGAGATCTGTCTGTTTAACCGCCTCAGGCAGAACCAATCGACTGAAAACTGGACTGTCATTTCTTTTCTCCTTTCCATGAGCTTGAGAGTATGGTCCGAGAGTTCACGAGTCCTACTAACGCGACGGGCCTTGAAGTAGGTGGACCCGACCACGTGACAGTTTGTTCGTTTTTCTGCTGTGCATATCGCTCGCTGATTCACACTCATCTAGACATTGTAAGCGATTTTGTAGTTCGAGCTGAAAACTCTCGGGGTTCCGGTATTGGGCAGGTGTTGGTCGGAGCATAGACTTCATCAAGCGTGACCTCTCGACTTTCGTGCTAATATTCAAGATGCCCCTGACTAGTCGGTGATCACTCCCAGTTTTAATCCTGCTGATCACTGAGAAATCATTGAATATGTGTCGTTTGTACGACAAGATGAAGTCAACCTCGTTTTTAACTGAACCATCAGGGCTTATCCACGTCCGTTTCCGCTGGGACTGCTTCCTGAAGAAGGAATTCTTCATGTGGAGGCCTTCCTTCTCCAGAAAATCAGCCATCATCTGGCCCCTGTGATTCCTCTGGCCGAAACCATAGTGCCCCACTTTCAGCTCATCGTCTGTCCTTTTGTCTAGTTTCGCGTTAATGTCTCCCATAACTACCGTGAAGTAGGTTTTAGACGAGTGGATGGCCTTCGAGATATCCTCATATAGGGCCTCCACCTCGTCGTCGGAGTGTGTCGAGGTCGGTGCGTAAACCTGTATGACCTTCAATGAATACCGTTTGGTTATTCTGAGTATAAGGTACGCTACCCTACTCGGCACACTCTCAATCCTCTCCACGTTGCCTACGAGAGACCTGCGAACGATAAACCCACCTCCTTGGGACGGTGGTCGCCCTCCCGGTGGAAGAGCAAGTTCCCAGACTGGAGGATTGTCGTGCCCTCACCCTCTCTTCGGACTTCTGACAACTCTATAATGTCCCAGCGGATCTTGCTCAATTCCTCTTCCAGCTCGGTGATTCTCTCGTCGGTCCGAAGTATCCGAACGCTGTGCGTTACCAGGGCCAGAGGTCGTTGTTTGTGGTAGCCTTTCCGCGACCAGAGATTTTTCGCACCCCCTGCTCCGCCGTTACCGGGCGCGCCACCGTTAGGCCACGGAATAGCGGAGCTGTGGTGACTGGAGGCCATTTTAAATTGTGTGCTCGTCATGGGGATAATGCCCTAATCGCCACGCTTGGCAGACGGAATAGCGGAGCTGTCGTGACTGGAGGCCATTTTAAATTGTGTGCTTGTCATGGGGGATAATGCCCTAATCGCCACGCTTGGCAGATGGAATAACGGAGCTGTCGTGACTGGAGGCCATTTTAAGTTGTGTGCTCGTCATGGGGGATAATGCCCTAATCGCCACGCTTGGCAGACGGGTTGGCGATCACAGTGGATGTTGTTAATACTCGAGGGAGTGCTGCTGCCTACTCCCCTGCTATTCCCTCAGCCGGCTCTTACAACTCCCGTGGGTAGAGAGGGGTGGGACAATTCTAAAGCCGGCCCCACACGGCAAATGGGGTATATAATACAAAGACCCGTGACCTTAATAATACCCTTGAAATGCTACAGCAAGTAACCTTGACACTCTCACCAAAAGTTAAAATACTTGCTCTCCATAAATACTTGACAAATTAATAAAATCATGTTGACGAATTAATTGGTAAAGGGCAGTTTACTTAACGCCTGTATCTTGGAAAATGCGAGTTTGATAGAGTATCGTAGATACGAGTACTTATATGTATAATATAAGGCGAGTTTGGATGTAAGTAGTTACACAAAATTAATCAAGCAGTGATCCGACACGTTATCGCGGGCCAGGCGATTTAAACCCTCATGGGATGGGGCTATGAAAATAGCGGAGGAATTTTATGTCAATATACTCATAAATGTTGACTGAACTTGTTGTGTTGTCATTCTAGCTCGTATTATCTAAGCTTTTATACTTCCTTAACGTCACTCCATCTACCTTGCGGAGTGTCAAAAGGCTCTATTCTTGCATACATCTCTCGCTTCTTCAACATTCATAATTCTAAACATTCAAAATTCTGTTCATATAGGCTCACCGGTTTCAGAGACTCCTGACTCGCATCTTCCTTTAATACATGACGAATTTGATCTAAGTGGGTTAGTTTCGGTGTCCCCCTGTACCTACATCTTTCCACCTTAGCATTGTTTATCTTTTTAACCAATCGCTCGTCTGGCATTATTTCCATTCAAGCATCGGAGTATTTCCTTTCGCATCTTTAGACCAATACTCGATCTCTTACGGCGTCGTTACGAATACAGCTCAGTCAGCGTAAATCCACAGATTTTACGCAGAGATTGCATTTCGCAGCATTAATTTTACTCTCATACTCCTTTCTGCATACCCAACTCTTGCTTCTAATGTATTAATAATGGTAGGATAAGCACTGCGTTGTGTATTGTGACACGTGCCTTCTGTCCTTTTATACTAATATTATAAAGATTATTGCACGCCTCATAAGCAAAGCGTTGAGGTGTGTTCTACTCCCGTTTTACACGGAACAACTGATTTTTCAAACTTAAAATGTCTCTATTTATCATATGTTGCACTTATAAAATAATATCTACACACACATATAAAGAACAAACACTATTTTTAACACTCATGATATTTTTGATGGCATTTTTGTTATTTAAACTAGTTAAAAAACTGTTTGAAAAAAATCTGGCTTGGACGTCCGTGAGTTGTAGGTAATGTATATTAACACGATAACGACCAAAATACTTTACTAATCGAGTCTTTTTTTCGTTTACGAATTATTATGATTAGGAATAGAGCCCTATTACTTTTCACGTTCTGATTCGATGTGGGTTAATTGTTATTAAATAAACAAAAAAAATACTGAATATTTATACTCGACGCGACACTAAAACCAGCGCCTTTCATGAGAACTACCTTTTTAGGTACGCATAGCCACCGGTGGTTTTACTATCGTCAACAGAACGCCGTTCACCCGGCCGGTACATTGTTTTTTGTTAAAAGAAAGTTCTTACCTTTGCTTGACGAACTGATGATATTTGTCAAGTATAATAACTATTTTATCCATAACAATAATTAAAAACACTAAACACACAAAAAAATTAACACACCAATGTTATAAAACATGAAAAAAACATATTTTACATTCTACAATTTTTTTTGCGTGGCCTTGGCGTGCGCGCGGCCCGGAACTGAGAGGTAGACCAATAGAAGTACATCTTAAAATTAGCGCTAGATGGCGTATAAGACATGAAACCCACATAAGTACTTTTTGAAATTAGCGTTATCTATGTGATTTATTGAAAACTACTTAGTAAGACCAATACATTATTAGTTACTTATCAAATAATCAATTTTATTGTGAAAAATGAAGATTATGAGGCGTGCAGTTTTAGATTTTTCAAAGTATTTATACTAATGTTGTAAGTTTGAAATGTTGAGGATAGTCTCCGAAACTAGACATACGATATGAAAATGTCTTTCACTGTTATTAAAATTTAGAAAAGACTGTGGAGTGGGCAAATCCTTAAAAAAAATATATAAGAATATCAAAAGACTCAGTAGTATCACATAGCCATATATTGTCCCGATAACATTTTGCTAAAAAAATCCCATGAAAGAATGCGTTTTTTGCGAAAACTGCATATCGCTTGGCCGCAAGAATACTGTATTAACTCAAAAAACTTTTACAGGAAGAGCGATTAAAATTTTTTAAATATTTTAAATATGAATATAGTGGTATTTTGTATTTAAACTATTATTACGGGACTTAACGCGTATCAAATACCTTTTTACTCCCGACGTTTCGACTGGGTTTCACCAGCCGTGGTCACGGGTCAACTGGCGATGTACGGCGCCGCCTGCTTCGTTCGGGGGCACTGGATGTAACTACCCTCACTTCATCGTCACATTTCTGATATTTGTTAAAGTCCCTACACACAACACTAACAGTATCCACCGGCGCCTTAGACGGTAAACTACGATTTTTATATTTTCCTAGCACTGGATTCCATGCCGACAATAATTTCTATCATCCCGATTAAAATTTTTGTGTTTTCTAATCTCAATTGCTTCGCGGATCAGTCTGCGGTAATATTTGCGATCTGTGGATAATACTTTTGGTCGATGGAGCTCAATCCAGTGAGTTGAGTCAGGGTCGAGCAGATGTTCTGCTATCGCTGATTTAGCCGCCGTCCGATTTTTCACAGCCGCGATGTGTTCCTTAACTCTCTCAGCGATGGCCCGTTTAGTCTGACCAATGTAGGAACTACCGCAACTTCAATCAATCTTGTAGACACCGGGAGTCTGGTACGGGATTACATCCTTCGGTGTACGAACTTGCCTTTCTATTTTAGAGGACGGAAAGTAAACAGTTTTTATGGAATACTTCCTTAGGATTGTACTAATTTTGTCCGTTATTCCTTTAATGTAGGGCATGAACGCAGGTTGGCGACTGACTTCAGGATATTTCGTACGTTGGCTGTGGACACCTTAGACTCGCTTTGTACCCGTTTCTATTCAGTGTCACCTGAATGTGTACGAGTTCACTATTTAAATCTTCAGGGTCACAAAGTTCATATGCTCGATTGGTTAAAGAGGTCACGACGGATTGCAGGTGACGGGGGTGATGATGCGAACAGGCATTCAGGTACTTTTCAGTGTGTGTAGGTTTTCGATATACAGTGTGCCCCAGTGAGCCATCTTCTCGTACATTTACCCTGACATCCAGGAATGCCAAGGACATCGCCAGTTGACTCGTGACCACGGCTAGTGTAACCCAGTCGAAACGTCGGGAGTAAAAAGGTATTTGATACGCGTTAAGTCCCGTAATAATAGTTTAAATACATAGTAATGAAACGCGATAGTTTAAAATCTTAGTGGTATTTTTACAGTATGATCACTGTTTTTTTTTAATTATAAATGTGCAGTAGTGTATACTCTATAATTTTCTATAAAGACATTGTCCTGTTTATCATTGTTACTGAAGTAGTTAATACTTTCTTTCAGGAGGGTACTACTTGTGACTGTATTCTTTTGAACATTAGTTAAAGTTCAAAGTATTTTTTTTTAAATTATATCAATAACTCATAATAATACTTTGTTCATTTAAACTCTCCTGTTTGTTAAGTATGTTAATATGAAGAATACAGATTCATTTTCGTATTAAAACTATATTCCAAATATGATTTTTAAAAAAGGTTCTCACTTAGTGAAGAATACAGCAAGAAATCTCAAAAAGACACTTTAATTCTTATAAGTGATTTGATGTATCAATGGTAAATAATACTTTGTTTCATTCATTAACATGTAACAGAATTAGGGAAAATCGTTTGCAACCCTAAGTGTAAGGGTAGAAGGGATGTAAAAAAGAATAGGAGAATGGTGAGAGAGCTAGACCTCTGGTGCTCTGACTTATCTGGCGATAAAACTTTTTTACGGATTTTATATTGTTTTATAAAGCTTATTAACCCATTCCCTGTCTGTTTGTAGACACATAAGAAATTTAATTGTTATGTATCATATATGATTCATGAGACAGGGAACCTGTTAAACAAATAAAATTGCAATATTATTTCACAGAAAGCACACAAAATAAATAAACTATAAACTTTTTAATAAACATTAACCCGCTCGTTCTATGGCCATTACTAATACCAGATTTGTTACTAGAATTAATGCTGGTCCCTCCCAATAAGAATTGAACAACGTCCGACATGTCTGTCCCCACCCTTAGTCGCAAATTGACTCACTTTTATAATAATTGTGCTAATTACTTAGACATCTGACAGTTAGAAACAATTACTGTCGGGCTGGGCATACCGAAAAATTCGGTAATTTTACTTAAAAGACAATTTGGAGGGGTACCGCTTGTGTTATTTTCGCAGCCTGGCTGTTTTTACCCACTAACTAGCTACTAATTCATATATAAATATACTATACTCAGGAATCTATGTATGTCAAATTTTGTGATTATGAGTTCCTAGTTACACATCAAGGCTACACAATTTACAAGGCCGATCTTTGACATGCATAATATCTAAGATTACCTTATTAATCCTTACTTTAACGTTTATAAGTAACTGCGCATTATAGGATCAGCCTCCCACCAGGTGGACCGGTGACCTGGTCAAAGTCGCAGGCAGTCGGATGCAGGCAGCACAGGACCGTTCGTTGTGGCGTTCTCTTGGGGAAGCATATGTCCAGCAGTGTACGATGACAGGCTCATGGATGGAAGTAACTAGATTATGACTGTGACTACATCCACGTGGAGTTCAGAATATAAATAGGTCACATAAGTGACAGATATTTAAGAATTACTATGCCAAAAGAACTGACCATTTTCTGTCCTTTCCTAGGTTTTGAGATATATAATGTGCAAATATGACAATTGGTTGAGTAGTTTTCGTACACTTTTAAGAACTTTTTGATTCACCTATGAAACGTACGGTGATTATAACTTTAATACAAAAATTCTTAGATTGTAATCCATCAACTTCTGTAAAATATATAAACGAGAATGTTACATCATAGCCAAACAATAATAACAACTCAAACTGTAGAATCTCGTGTTAAACAAAACAATAAAACTCGCAAACCGCAATTCCAACACGGCTCACGAAAATCACACCAGATAACCCGGCTAAAACAAGAAGATTCGATTTCTCACCTCAACCCCTTTACATTCACAACACGTAAACCCGTCGCGTTGCTTAATTTACAAACGCAATTAAAGCCAGTGAAAAGGCGGAGGGTGATTTCTCACGGCAAAAGGTGAGACCACAATACTTTTGTGTTAAACCTTCAGATAAGTTAATCGGAGAAAAGTAACCGTCTGTATGTGACCGGCATTATAATATAGCCCCATTTTAGTATACACAAACTGGTAAAGTAAAATGTTATACTTATACAAACATTTCGATTATTTTGATATTTTTATATATATTTTTAGCATTTGACATTCTTAGCCATATAAATTAACACAAGTGTGAAAATGTGAAATCAAAAATAATTGTTATATTATGTCACGGGCAAAGCATTCAGCAGATGCAGGTTTCAAATCCTGCTTGCGACTGTTATTTTCGATTTCACATTTTCACGCTTATTGTGTTAACATTTCGATTGCTTAGCGTGACATTATAAATGTGTTTGATGAATTGAATTTATAATACAACACATTAATTTTACGGCTATTTAACCTGATCCTAACATAATAAGCCGCCTGTAGCTGTTTTGACGTGCGCCGTTGCAGACTGCGAGCTGTTACGGTAAATTTCCTAACGACTCACAAACACTGCACGATCTAGAATGTCATTTTGAAACCTTGGGGATATACGTTACATGCTTATGCAACTAGCTCAACGAAGCACGTAATTTTTACTTTGATTTTTTATTAGAAACAATAATTCGTTTCATTTTTACACTTAAGATGTCCTGAGTACAACTACATATTTATGTCGTAAAAAAATTCAATCTCCAAGCAAGATAGATATTTCTCAGATAGTTATAACAGACAGATGATGAATCCGGGAACTGCATAAATACTTGCATATGATATGATTGCATAGATATTGCATACTTGCATCCAGATAAATAATATAAAGTTAGTCTCTTCTAACTATCCGTGCAGGTGAGCACTCATGTCTTATCATTGCGATAGCACTTAATGGAAATGCATTGATTTAAAAAACAGGAGTTCAAAATTATTACAAGTAAAATATATTATCTTCCTAGGCTTATCCTTTTTTATTATACAAGCCGGAAAAAATGTACCTAACCGCACACCCCGTGTTTGGGGCAATGAACAGGGTAGTGTTGGACTCTCACCCACTAAATAAACCCACCGTGTGATGTCTCTCTGCCTTTACTGGCTGGCCACTGGAACTATGTTACATGCCTTCAGTGATTCCTAGGCTTATCGCGCCTATTCCAAACTTGATGGAGTCAATTTCCAATCTGATCGGTTTTAGCTGATCATCTATATTTACAAGGAGTGACTGCCTATCTAACATAAGACCCAGCCAATGGAACAACACAGGGCGACCTCATAATACATTATAAAAAAACATATCATCACGCCTATATTCCCCGAAGGTGTAGGCAGAGGTTTATTACACACCCACGATTCGCCAGCTATGTTTAAGTCCCACGTAATAGGGGGAGAACCAGTTGACGTCTACCGGGCACATTTCCAAACTCCGGGCTGCTACTGAGAATTTTTATTTTTAGGAAAAAGCTCAATAACATTGTCCGACCCTGGGATCGAACCCGAGACCATGAGGTCTCATCATGAGATTAGCAGTCACATACACTACCGCTACACCACCGAGGCAGTTATATTGATATTGGTGTCAGATTTTTATTCAGAACTTACTATAACGATTGCCAGAATGTTATTTGGCAATAGGGACTCACTGCGTAACATGCCTTCCGATGGACGGAGGAGGTTCGAGTGCACAAATAGACCACAATTTCTTCCAAAAATTAAATAATTTTCCCAGTTATAATAGTGTGATTCCCTATTGCTTTTGTAATCAATAAATTAATAAGCACTAATATTTCAATATGTATTTAAAATAAACATACAATTTTACACATTAACAATTTAAAAAGTTATTTTAATAATAACTTTTTAATTTAATGTTCTCAACATATTATAATACTCCACAGAAACTCAGCATAGTTACGTTTAGCGGATATTGATAAGCCAAAAGCTAAGCTCAGGTAACAAAGCGTCGGAAATTGCCGACATGATCAGACATCCAGTAACTCTTTGTAAAATCACCTCGTCTTTAAACTGTTAAGCTACTTACTATATTTATTAACAGAACTAAACGTAAACGTACTCGTAACATTATTTAAATTTGTGTTTACACTCTTTATGCCACCATGACCACAAAACCCAAGGGAAAAATGGACACAAAGTATTCTTACTCTGAAAATCATCCCACACAGGAGAATTCTTTGTGTGATCCACAAATGGTTGTACTGAGTCTGTGTGTAATTTTTGTCCGTTAAATTGGGTTTGTAAAGTCCCCCGCGATACAGAGATTATAGACTTTTTTATTAATGAAAAAATCTACCTAACCGCACACGCCGTCGTTCGGGGCAACGAACAGGGTAGTATGGGGCCCTCACCCACTAAATAAACCCACCGTGTATCGTCTCTCTGCCTCCTGTGTTGGCGGGCCACTGGAACTATGTTGCATTACTTTAGTGGTCCGCCAGTGGCTTACCCTTTCGGGTATCCTCTACTGAGCGACGCATCCGCACACAGAGCATCGCACCTTCACTGGAGGCCTTGTGGGTGGCGAACGTTTCCTGGTCCATCCTCCCACAGCTTCGGCTAGGACAACACCAGGCGCAAGCACTCGCTTCTGCGCCGCTCCAGTCGCTGGCGGCGGTTTGGGTGAGCGGAAGAATCCTCCTTGGCACTCTCCGCCGCTTTCTTCCACGAGATAACCTTCTCGCAGAAGGTAGCGACCGTGGTCCAACAGAGATTATACACTAGTGAACAGTGTTGTCTTTTTTAAAAAGAAAGACTAAGAAATTGCTTGTAAGTTGAACTAGAAAGCGGTACTACACACGGGTGCGGGCCGCCTACAAAAAAGTTCAATACCTAAACTTACTGCAAGTTTCCTTTTATACTGCGAGGGTGGCAAACAAGCATATGGCTCACCTAATGGTAAGCTGTTACCGGATAGGAAGGATAATAAAAAGAGGATGATAGGGTGGTGGTTTGGGCATCCGATGCTCCGTTCTAAACGTTTTGTCAACTGAGCTAACATTGCAGTTGGTTGGAGCAAGCGATTTCCATATCGGTCGGTCATACGGCAGATGGTGGTACCGAGGACAGATATTACTCATACTTGTTACCGGATCTTACCATCAGTAATTACATTTTTTATTCTAAAATAATAACAAAATAAACTATAGTAATAAATAACAGCGCGGTCTCATATCCTAATAAAAGAAATTATGAATATTAATGTATATAGCTAATTCATTAAATTCCAAAATCCAAATAAGTATAGTAATATATCAAGAATTTTGTATTTAACATTGTAAACAAGATAAATAATACCGTCGTCTGTGAAAAATAAACGTGTGAAGAGTGCAACGCTTTATAACTTCACAACAAATACACCTGTGAGACTGAATAGAATAAGTAAATCCCTCGTGCAAACGTTCCTACACAGAATATTTAAAATATCTCGAGCTTAAGTCGCGAGAAAAGCGCGGCGCTTAATCAAAAATAACGCAGCAACAAAATTCAATAAGAGCGACTCATAAAACACGTTAAAATGAAAAATATGAAATTCCAGAGACAACAAAAAATATATATATTTCGCGTTTGCAGGGGGAATATATAAATAATTTAATTTTAAGCGCTCAAGGTTTGTGAAAAACGACGATTTCAAAACGCGTCCTGCATGTGAGATACCGGTAAAGAGAATAATTTATAAAATAATCCCCATTTTATCAAAATCTACAGTTCATCCCTTTTGTTTCTCAAGATGCTAATAAATATTTATTTGATTAAATATCACGCTTATTTAGCAACTGTATAAGCTTTTGAAAAGAAAAGCTTAATTAAATTTCCTTTTGTTTGTATGAGCATGATGTTCTATGTATATCTCGGTTCAGACAATTCTGATCTGTATTTTTAGCCCTCGACATGCTCAGCTACTTGAAAAAACAAAAACATAGCATCACGCCTGTATTCCCCGAAGAGGTAGGTAGAGGTGTATTACACACCCACGACTCGCCAGCTATGTTAAATCCCACGTAATAGGGGGCGAGCCTATTGACGTCTACCGGGCACATTTCCAAACTCCGGGCTGTTACTACTCAGCTACTTGAAAGTACAAATTATTTGTGAATAAGGAAAAAGATAAATTTAGTGCGAGTGGGAATCGAACCTGCGTCCCTTCCAATCCGGGGAAGTGCTCTAAGCCACTGAGCTACCGCGCTGACCTTTCGGCCATACCCAATCTCCTCATCACATTTTTCTTTACGACCAACGCCACCTATGGGATGCATTTACATACATTAATCCAATATTGTAAGTTTAATTTTGCAATTAAAATTCATACTATTTGATGGCGTGATTTTAGTGGTAGTAAAGACAAATGTGTATTAACAACATCCACTGCGATCGCCAACCCGCCTGCCAAGCGTGGCGATTACAGCACTATACCCCATGACGTGACCGCTCATTATGGCGTTCTCTTGGGGAAGCGTATGTCCAGCAATGGACGTTGAAAGGCTGATGGATCGATGGAAAGACAAATGTGATTGGGTATGACCGAAAGGACAGTGCGGTAGCTCAGTGGCTTAGAGCACTTCCCCGGATTGGAAGGGACGCAAGTTCGATTCCCTCTAGCACTAAAGGTCTCTTTTTCCCCATTCACAAATAATTTGTACTTTACACAATTCTGCAAGTTTTCTCTCTTTTTTAAAGAACTGGCCTAAAAATACGTAGAGGATTAACTTACTAAATATAGTTTATGCATTCTCATGTTTTTGAAACAGAGTGTCCGTATGTATTTTTAATTATATGTAAGCCGTTGAACATCATTTCCATAAGGTGTAAATTTCATCCTAAGAGAGAACATATGTAGGTATACATACTTATTTGTCACGAAAAAACTGCAGGGAATATTATAAAGATAATAATATAAGGTCAAAGCTTATAATTTCTCTAATTTGCAAAATGCAAACTGGTTTTATGTTTCTGTAAAACATCTGTCGAAGTGTGTGCTCATGACGTGATGTAAGGCTTAAGTTTAAGTATTACCTATACAACTGAACCCCAAATGATTTAAATTTTCTATGAGCCGGATAGTAAGCCCGATAACAGGTAATTATATGCATATCAGTCTGTTGTAAAACCAGGTAGAACCCCTTGCAATTAGTTCCAGACCCCTGCAGCGCCTTATCCATATATATTTTAGTTATCACAGAAGAATCGCGAATGACCAGCTACTAAATTCTCGCACGTCGTGGCGTAGCCCTAAAAGAACCCTCATTTGAAATCATAAAATCATTCCAACGGTCATCTCCTGAACGACAGCCCTGAGGCAATAAGCATGAATATTTTAATTCTACACAGCGTGGTGTTGCAAGTTAATGAAATAACATGTTGTGGGTGGCCAGAAAATAAATTATTTATTTACGTACAGTTTGTTCAGTTATATGCCAAAAACGATATGAAACACATTCTTTTTAATTGGTTCCAATGTTAGAGCTCAATGTTCCAATGTTATATAATCAGAAACTTTTCTTCTCAATAATGAATAATGTTAAACACAAAGTGAAAAATGTGAAATCGAAAATAACAGTCACGAGCAGGATTTGAACCTGCATCTCCTGGATACCATCCAGATGCTTTGCCAATTCAGCCATCGTGACAATTGCTCCTGACTGCTAATTTCGATAACACATTCATACTTAACGTCTTTGGGTGACGCCTGCGCCATCTGTCGGAAGTATTTTCATACATTATACCGACCAGGTAAACTTTTACAATTAATATTTTTACCTAATAATGACGCAAACCCTATAAATATATGTATGTATATATTTTTAGCATTTGACATGCTTAGCACTATACATTAAACACAAAGTGTGTAATGAATAATGTTTTACAAAACTAGTTGTAAATTAATACTTACTTACTTACTTATCATCACGCCATTTCCCTTGCGGGGTAGGCAGAGAGAACAGAGTGCCAAAAGGCTCTATTCTTGCAAACATCTGTCGCTTCTTCAACATTCATAATCTCTTCATACACGTTTGCTGGTTTCGGAGACTCCTGACTCCACCTTCCTACAATACATGACCGATTTGGTTTAGGTAGGTGAGTCTCGGTGTTAATTGTGTTCATTTAAATTATACATATTTATTGCACAAACCACTCGGGGTTATTTTTTGTTAAAAGTTACCCTAGGTTACAAAACTTTACTCGAGCTATAGTTTACTAAACAACTGTGTTGAGTTGAAAGGTGAAAATAAATGTGAATTGTAGGTCCAAATAAACACTTATCCAGTCTAGTGTTGAACACAGAACATGCGCGTAGTAGGGTAGTTGTTGCCACTGGGAAAGCGAGCTGAACTATCTTAACATTAATGTATTATATTTGAATCCATCTAAAATATTGTAAATATTATTTGCAATTTTCAAACAGTATTTATTCTTGAGTAAAACAGTACCTACATGACCAGTTTCTCGAAACAGTGTTGTATGGCCTGTTTTTTTGTTAAGCACACCCCGCAGCCCAGGGCAACGAATAGTGTAGTGTGGGGCCCTCACCCACTAAATAAACCCACCGTGTGCCGTCTCTCCACTTGTATTGGGGGGCTACTGGAACTATGCTATATTTTCTTCTATTTGCAGTGGGCAGTGGCTTAGCTGTGCCCCAGATATTATGTACCTACGTATGTAAGTAACGATACGAAATACTATGAGAGAGAAAGTGAGATGTCGTTAGCTCGTCTCCCACCAAAGCGAAAAATAATTTATGAAATAATAAACTGTTTAAGATGAGCGAAATCGTTTAAGGATTTTATTTAAGGGTGTAACAGGAAACTTTTAAACTAAGGCCCCATGATAGGAGAAATCGCCTTTTTTCAATCCTAATATTACGTAAAATACTGAACCAAAAAATATGTAATAAATATATAGTAAAGTTGAAGATTTATACTAAAGTTTATGCGTGGTGAAAACAGTAATATCTGTTTAATACAGGATAAAACAAGTATACTTCAACAGCCCCTTCGTTTCCAGGGAAAATTGCGACATACGCGCGACTATACAATATAAGCAATTTAGTTATATAACAAATTAGCAAATAGCGAATAATGTCTTTGTTTTTGGTATTGTTACGTTCGTTTTTTTATTCTCGCGTTTATTTGTGAAGATAATTATATGTGTTTTAAGTTAAGGTTATCTACAGTGGATCAAAGGACACAGCAACTCACGCGGTAATGACGCTGCCGATGAATTGGCAAGGGGGGGTTCGGAGATAGAGATAGTGGAAGGACCTGAGCCCATTCTACCCCTGCCGTTCGCTTGGCTCCGAGACACACTACGACGAAACACCAAGGTAGAACACCAAGAATACTGGTCTAACTTAGGTACATGCAGGCAAGCCAGAGAGGCCCTTCCGACAATCTACCCCGGATTGTCACTAAAGCTGCGGCGTTTGAAGAGGCCTCAGCTCCGGCTTCTAATGGGAGCCATTACTGGACATGCTTTATGGAATAAACACTTATTTACTCTAGGTGTTACTGACAGTCCTCTTTGCAGAGCTTGCATGGAGGCAGACGAAACGGCCGCCCACGTCATCCTTGAATGTCCGGGGGTGGCGGAATACCGGGCACTATACCTCGGCTCTCCGAGGTCGCTCCCAGAGGTCGTCGGCAACGTTAAGGGTCTGCTAGGCTTTCTGGTGATGCTGGGTTGGCAGGAGTAGTGCCAGCAACCCGTCACGCAAAATAGGCGCACATACGACGTCGAGTTGCGGAAAATAGCCCGCGTTTACAAGTTAAGGTTAACCGTTGATGTATTCGACAGTTTATGCCATGAAAGATTAATTTTAGATATATTATAACACATATATCATGCCTGTATTCCCCGAAAAGGGGTAGGCAGAGGTGTACTACACACCTACAATTCGCCAGCTATGTTTGAGTCCCAATTAATAGGGGGCGAGCCTATTGCCATCTACAGGGCAAATTTCCTTACACCGGGATGCTACTGAGAATTTTTATTTTTACGAAAAGCTCAATAACACTGCCCAACCCGGGGATCGAACCCGAGACCTAATGATCAGCAGTCGCTCACACTACCGCTTCGCCACCGAGGCAGTCCATCGAGGTATAGGTATTATATATTTTATAAAACTTTATATACTTAAACAAAAAAAAAACATTAATTTTTCATCCGTAAAATGAAATGGCGCGCAATGGCTTGGCAGTGTTCTTAATTTATTTGCAGTGTATATAAGCGGCGATTACCACTAACCATCATGTGAGCTGTGGCTCTACTGCCACCACTAACAATAAAGAATTGGAGGTGAAGTTAAAGAAATTACACGTAGAAGACTCCCAAAGGCAAACACATTTGTTATTTATGTATAAACAACTAAAAACCTTAAAGAATCTCACACATTTATTACCCAAGTTTTTCTCTCCCCACGGAGCACGAGTCGACGTGTAGAGGCGAATTTTCGATATGTTGTGAACTTGTTTCGAGCATCAATCTATGGTGTATTTGACAGATCTGTTCTTGTGTCATGTATTTCTTTCTCAGCGTAACATGTTAAATGAACTTTACTTTTAGCATAGATATCAGAAAAAAGTTTACAAAGACTATAAAAAAATATTCGTAATTTTATTTTGCCTACAGCTAAATATTTTGATATGTTTTATATATTTTTAAGCAGTTGACATACTTAAGTGCGAAAAGGTGAAATCAAAAATAACAGTCACGAGCTTGATTTCAACCTGCACCTCTTGGAATTCCGTCCCAGATGCTTTGCCAATTCACCCATCGTGACGATTGCTCGGGACTACGAATTTATAATACGAGTAATGATATTTTAATCTGTATTTTAGCACTTGATAATATATGCTCAACTACTTTAAAGAACAAATTACCTATTAGTGAAAGTTGAACTTTACTGCAAGCAGGATTCTAACCTGCATCCCATCCAATCCATTGAGCAAAAGGAATGATAATTTACAGAATTATGTTTACTATAGTTCCTGAACTAGGATAAGACCTGTATCTCAGAAGCCAGAGAAAAAAAATCGCTAACACATTCCTTCTTAATGTCGCAAGCATTACTATAAGTAATGTTCTGAGAAAGATTCTTGAATCGCGATCGCGTATCCTATATCCAGCGTAAGAATGCACTTCCTCCCGAGCCGTTGGATGCACTCTGCACAGGATCCCTTGTGGTGGCGTTTCGCTAAAGGTTGATAGAAGGACGGAAGATATACGCCTCACTGAAACATACTGGGAGCTACTGCTGTGCTTCATTTGGTGAGTAAAGTGCTGCATGTGCAAGCTGCCTCCCATGTGACTCATCAGCTCCTCGACATCATACTTCCCCTCTACCGCTTCATACTTCTTTTCTATCTATAGCATCCATCCATCCATCCATCAGCATTTCGAAGTCCACTGCTGGACATAGGCCTCCCCAAGGGAACGCCGCAACATGTGTTTCGCTCATTTGGGGGATAGTGCCGTAATCGCCACGCTTGGCAGGCGGGTTAGCGATCGCAGTGGATGTTGTTAATACTCGAGGGAGCGCTGCTGCCTACTCCCCCGGTATTCCCTCAGTCAGCTCTTACGACTCCCATGGGTGGAGAGGGGTGGGAAAATTCTAAAGCCGGCCCCACACGGCTATCATATCTGTTAAATTGAATGTACCTTTTTTCTAGTGTTATATAATATATCCCAGCACGAATGGGCCGGCTCGATAGGAGAAGTGCCCTCTCACATAAGATCGGCGTGTAACAACGGTAGCTACCGTTGTGTTTCGTATGGTCAGTGAGAGTACCGGAGGCATAAATCCCCTCCCTATGCTCTCCTTATTATCCTTCCTATCATCTCCTTAGTACCCAACTATCCTCTCCTTATTATTCTTCCTATCCACCTCCTAATCCTTTCCTTAGAGAGGCCACGCGCGTGTGATGCCTTTGGTGTTGCTAGCGTCTATAGGCTATGGGTGACCCAACTGATGGTAAGCGGTTACGCTTACTACCTTTTTTGCTACCCATGTATTAAAAAAAACATTTTCTAATGGAACGCAATTTTTTACACACCATGAAAACGAGCCAACTTTTAAAGACATAAAATTACCCCAATATATATCGTGATCCAACTTGCTGCATTTTCATTCACAAACACTAAACATAAAAATAGATATTCCCTAACGACAAACTTTCATAAATATCCTTTCCCTCGATCTCTGCATCCCTTAGTACCAAATTGTAGAACTTTGTAGAACTGATTAGCAAAGTGAACAAAAATATGTAGCGTTCCACAGCAAGTCCTAAATATAGGTACTTAACAACAAATATAAATCCTTAAGTCATTTTTAGTTTAGAAAAAAATCTTGTAACAATATCATTGTAACAAAAGGCCGCGCCCTAATTCCACAGAGCAGTTTAAAAATGTCGGTCAGTGAAAACGACACGTGGTTTACGACATTTACAGGTGTTGCCAGGTTACGGGAATGATATAAACTTGATCTAATCTTCGTGGCGCCGCGTAAAATCTTATAGGTTTGGACAATTTAGTATCTAACACTAACATGTTTTTTGAACGAAGATCTAGTAAGGGATTTATTTTTACTGTGAGCAGCACTTCTCAAGAATAGCTGTTGACGCAGTGCTGGTTGGTTGACTTCACAAACCACACACGCGACGTTTAGTACGTTACCATCTGTCATCCGAGGCTAACTGGAAGGGTTTCTGCATTGTTATTCGTCTGTACTATTGCAACCCCTCTCCACCCATGGAAGTCGTAAGAGCCGACTGAGTGAATACCGAGGGAGTGGGCAGCAGCACTCCTTCGAGTATTAACAACATCCACTGCGATCGCCAACCCGCCTGCCAAGCGTGGCGATTACGGCACTATCCCCAATTCATGGGGAGGCCTATGTCCAGCAGTGGACTTTAAAAGGCTAATGGATGGATGGATGGCAATCCTTGATTATTTTTGGAAATTATTTCGGGTACCAAATAACTAGACGGTTGTCTCGGTATCGTGAGTTGTATTTTGAAAAATCGAAGATGGGATTCCAAACTGTTATGGTCACTAATAATACTAGATTGTTACCATGATCACGAAGCAGTTGCTTGGAATAGTGCTGAAATATCGAAAACTCGTACCTAAGTAAAATATATGGTAGAAATCCCGTCAACAAACCGTGTACATCTAGTATGAATCGAAAATGGTTTACCATCCTGGCAGCGAGCCTGCGTTACCCCCTCTTAAACATATTATTTAATGAACTTAACCAAACAAACAGGCACTGCAAACAAACACAACTTAACAAGCCTCATGATAATATTTATACTAGGGCTAAGTAGGAAGTAAGGAACTTCATGTCCAGTCTGCTGCCTTTAAATACGATTCCAGCAATCTATATTCAGGTACTTACTTCTCCTTATACTTACGTTAGTTTTAGTGATTTAATTAGCCATCAATTCCAAGATCGTTGGGTTGGTCGTTCTGAAAGAAAATGTAAAGGAAAAAAGTAACCAAGTGTGTGTGATTGATTTATTATGATGCGAGCAGGTACACTATCCGTCCCACGGCAGTTGAATTTACTAAAAACTTATTTTTAGAGGACTTCGTGCTCGACCTAACAAAACCTATTATAAATTACTAGGCTCTACTCGCGACACGCGTGGACTTCAGATTATAGGTAGATACATCACTCTATGGTAAATTAATTATCGCTACGTAAAAATAACTAGACTTACTACTGACTATTTATGTATGCAAAATTTCATGATGTTGGTTCAGAGGTTACGGCAAACGTAACAAACAAGCAAACTCACATTTGCATTGATATAATAAGTAGGGATTCTAAAACATATACTTGTAGTTGTTGTGTATATCTTTCTTATCAATTAGATACATATAGGTACTAAAAACATGGTTAATATAGTCTGGCCTAAAAATTTAAATTCAAAATTTAATTTAGTGCTAACACAATCAACGATTAAAATTCAAATCTAAAAACAATTAAAAGTTGGTAGCTCCAAGCTTAACAAGCCAGGTGACAGGATATCAGTTAAAAGACGTGGCAGTTTTAATTACAGCGCGCTATCGGCATTCCGCCCGACATCCGCTACCGGATTGCTTCCGACCTTTATAGGAATCCGTTCCATTAGCCCGAGAACTTACTGGATTCTTTAGTGAGACCTATTTTACCAGCGAGGACGGTGGAATTTCGCACGTTTTACTAACAAAGCGTCTGAATGATTTTAATTTGATTAGCTAAGTTTTTGGAAGCGAAAGGTAATGTTTTGAGATTGAATATAAATCTGAATAACCTTACCTACCTACTTGAAAGGTTAAAATATGGCACTGCTGTGCAGCATGGGAGGTGGGTATTGTGATTTTGTGGGTTCCATACCCACACAACACAAACATACCTTATCCCTAATTCTACATTTAGAATCTGTCTGGATGTAGCCTACTATATACTTAGTACATTATCAATTTACATTTGCAAAACCCTTGCCACGCTGGAATTATTTGTTGCTCAATTGTATCTTTAGGATAGGAAAGATACTAAGGAGAGGATAGGAAGGGTAAAGGGAGAGGATAGGGAGAAGGCCTCCGGCACTTTCACTCATCATACAAAAGCAGGAGCACCTAACGTTGTTTCACGCTGATCTTCTGTTAGAGGGTAGTACTTCCCCGATCGAGCCAGCCCTTTCATGCTGGCATAAGCAAGGTGCTACTTTCTTTTAATTAAATTGATTTTTCGTGAGCAGACCGTTTGCGTGTGGAGGTACCTATTATTCAGAAATTTAACAATGTTTCAAGAACAAGCCTTCGTTTAAGTGATGTGCGTACCTATATCTATGTCCTAGATTCATGATGATCGGTTCAGTGGTTACGGCGTGAAAGTGTAACAAACAAACTCACTTTCGCATTGATAATATTAGTAAGGAATAAGGATGGTCTATCTCTTACAGAAGGTAGATTACTACGCATCTTAACACCACCGGGGATCACCACCAACACTGTAAATTGCCACCAAGGAGCTTTTATACTCGGCGAAATCACCACCCCTATATGTAGGTATACAAATTTAATGTACTTTATTATCACCACTAAATGAGTCTTTCTACTCTACCGTATCCATTTTTTTAATTATTTTTTATTTAAGTCCAGAAAATAGCTGCTAATAATGTTGCCATTTTTTTTTTTTTATTTCCGGTAAGTATTCATCGTTCTTTCATCGTCTACTGACCTCTGCAAGGGAACGCCACAAGTTGTTATGTCCTGCCTTCATCTACAACTTGAACGCTTATAAATTCGTTTCAATCGTGATTTTGTCATTATCCACCCTTAAATTACAAAGGAGAATACCAAGACAATTATAAAAAAAAATTGACTTAAACATTTTTATTGAATAAAACATTTGATATAATTTCGCATGTTACATAATGTAAGAAAATATATTGATAAAGCAACACTTAAACTAAGCACACAGTTTTACTGGTGGTCAAACGGAACTAGGTTCCTTTATGTATTCATAGGTAAGATATAATTATTAATATAAGAACTCTCCCGCACTAGGATACCCTATGTCCCTGGAGAGTTTACAAATATAATAAACGATATAGAGTGGAGTACACTTGGATCTGCCACACTTAAGAAAAAAGTAACCAACTACACTGAATCTACTGATTTAATTTTAATCATCCCTACAGATAGTCACAACGAATCTTTGTGTCTCTGAAGTTGGCTACAAGACGCTGTGCAGTAGCCATTTTTGTGTCACAAGGAATGTGCATCTTCTACACTTTACATTAATTGATAAATGTTCGATTATAATTTAACAATTGTAATCGATAATTATATTATTTATCGATCATACTAAAAGGTGTCTGGACTCTTCTATATCTAGATAAAAGCTTATTCACAAAAATTGCTCATATACTTTTTATTGAACATAAAAATAATAAATAGAACCTAAACAATTAGATATGAAAATATTATGATCTCATTCGATTGTTATGTTAATCGAGTAGGTAATAACATTTGAATTGGTCAGCACTGATCCTGATTCCGTCACAATCCCAACTTCTTGCTCTGTGCCTAACTTCAGAGACACAAAGATCTATTGTGACTAGGTACTATACACGATTATCATCCTCTAACAACTGTCTTTAATTTTCGAATTTAGAAGGCCGTAAAAATACTGGCAGAAAAAAAATCAAATAAAACCGTCGCCCGGTGATGCCTCGCAAAATCGATTTTAAATTAGTATCAATTTTAGATATTTGAGATTAAGCGACGCTTAAGATTAGTTGACTTAAAATAAAACTACCATCCATCATCCATCCATCCATCAGCCTTTCAACGTCCACTGCTAGACATAGGCCTACCCAAGAGAACGCCACAACGAGCGGTCCTGCGCCGACCGCATCCAACGGCTCCCCACGACTTTGACCAGATCGTCGGTCCACCTGGTGGGGGGCCGTCCTACGCTGCGCCATAAAACTACCACTTTTACGAAATCTATCGTAGTTACTCGGTTTTCTACTGGCTGATGTTTCTTTGGAATACTTTCTATATTGTTATTTGGAATACAATTATCATTAGTAAACTTTTTCATATTTGGCAATATACCAATCTTTTTACGAAATACTTAAGAAAAAAGTCTACAAATACACTGAGGAGCAAAACTTTCAACGTCTTGCTTGCGCTTATTCTGATCGTCATTTTAACTTTATTACTGAATTTATCTTGTTCCCGCTTGTTAGAAATTATTGGGAATAGCGCTGAGATAGTGGTGTCGTCACATGCATCAACTTGATGGAAGAATTGCCTCGCTCTGGTAGGCCATCAACGTCTGCAACTGAAGTTAATATTGGAAAAGTGAAGGAAATAGTGACTGAAAATCCTCATTCAACTTTGAGAGAGATAGCCGCCGAACTTTCTGTGTCTCACCAGTCGATCCGTACCATTTTAAATAATCACTTGGGTATGAAGCATGTTTCCGCTCGGTTAGTCCCAAAAGACCTGAATTTTCTCCAAAAACTCAATCGCATGAGAGTCGCTGAGGACATGCTAGAACGAGTCAATTCCTACCCAACATTCATGAAACGCATTGTTACTGGTGACGAGACGTGGGTTTATGAGTTTGACATGTAAACTAGTCAACAAGCTTCGGAGTGGCGACTTCCAACTGAACCGAAACCGAAAAAACCACGCCAAAGTCGATCAAAAGTCAAAGTCCTGTTGACTGTTTTCTTTGACTATCGCGGTGTTGTGCACTCGGAATTCTTGCCAGAAGCTCAAACAGTAAATAAAGAATATTATTTGAGCGTTATGCGGCGTTTAAGAGAGCAAATTCGACGAAAAAGGCCAGATTTGTGGAAAGAAAATCCTTGGCACAAGGCCATCATTGTGAATGAATTTTTGTCCATACACTCAACAAATACCATCGAGCAACCAACATATTCACCAGATATGGCTCCAGCCGACTTCTTTCTTTTTCCTAAGCCCAAATTACCACGGCCGTGTGGGGCCGGCTTTAGAATTGTCCCACCCCTGTCTACCCTAGGGAAGCGTAAGAGCCGACTGAGGAAATACCGAGGGAGTGGGCAGCAGCACTCCCTCGAGTATTAACAACATCCACTGCGATCGCCAACCCGCCTGCCAAGCGTGGTGATTACGGCATTATCCCCCATGACGAGACCGCTCGTTGTGGCATTCTCTTGGGGAGGCCTATGTCCAGCAGTGGACGTTAAAAGGCTGATGGATGGATGGATGGATGGATGGATGGATGGCACCCGTTTTAAATCGGTAGAAGACATAAAGGATAATTCGCGGCGAGAACTGAACTCAATTCCAGAAACAGCGTTTAAAAAATGTTTTGGTGATTGGATTATTCGTTGGCGTAAGTCTATCATTTCTGAAGGAGCATACTTTGAAGGTGATAAAATAAATTTGGATGAATAACAAAAATTTTGTGTATTATTGATCTTTTCCCGGTACTTTCACCAAAGTACAATACAGAAAGTGACAAACCATCTGTCAGCTTAAACAGTGTTTTAAATCAGTGTATTATTTTTATGATTGTTTTACACGCTTTTTATTAGCTTCACCTGTATGTTTTTATATTTGTATGTTGGTATGATTCTATGTTTGTAACCGACTCCTTTGGACGCGATTTTGACCCACTTTAAACGGCCAGATTTTGTTCAAACTTTGTAGATTTATCGAGGTGAAAGGCTGATGGATGGATGGATGGATTATCGAGGACCGATGACAATACACTAATTTGAGATAATTATTCGGTATTTATCGGTTTTAGGGTTCCGTAATTGTTGAATGTGTAAGTTTCTGAATCGCTATATTAAGATGTGCACATAGCATTTGGGTGATCATAGTCCGGAGCGTGCTCGTCGCGATCCCTGCCAGCCTGTAATCCACAGGCTGCAATCCGGCTCGAATGCGTACCGCAGTGCGGGTTAGGGCGTGCCCCAGAGGCGACGCGTACCGACCCGCCCCCGTCGGTACGAACAACGGCAGATGCGGCGATGGGGGCCGCCACCCATCACGCCTTACCCAGTTTGGCGAGTCGAGAGGAGCAGAGTGTCGAGTAGGCACGTGGAATGTAAGAGGTGGTGTGGAAGATAAATTACACGAGCTGGTAAACGTCATGTCGGACAGACAGCTTGATGTGCTCTGTGTAACAGAGACCAAGCGAAAGGGTAGCGACGCCTGTCATCTTCCTGGTGGCGGGTTAGCTCTGTGGTCTGGTGTACCGCAAAGCGATCGGGACAGCATGGGAGTGGGGGTGTTGCTGTCCGCTCGCTTGGCCTCAGGTGTGAAAGACTACGGAATATTTGATCCCAGACTTCTATGGGTCCGAATAAAACTAGATGTCACCAGTGTCTTCATGGTCGCAGCTTATGCTCCCGTAGGCTCTTCGGTGGCATCGGATCTAGAGAAGTTCTGGGATAATGTTAGGGAAGTTCTGGATTTGGCAGAAACTAGTGAACGCGTGATCGTATGCGAAGACTTGAATGGATGGGTTGGGACCAAGCGTCCTGACTTCGAGGACGTGCTTGGTTCATTTGGTGATAAGAGAGTGAATGATGCAGGTAGGCTCATTGCGGATGTATGTATGGAGAGAAACCTTATTGTGTCAAACACATTTTTTCAACATAAGGACATCCATATGTATACATGGAGAAGGAATGAACAGAGAAGTATGATAGATTTAATTCTGGTAGACAGTCGCCTCCGAAGTAAAATTCTGGATACAAGAGCCTACAGGGGTCCCACTGTCGACACGGACCACTATCTCGTTATTGCGAGATTTAGTGGTCTGTTCAGAAATTGGAGACACTGGCGAGAGCGTGTCCACTTCGGAGGGCTTGAAAGAATAAAGATTGAAAAGTTGCAAGAAGCAAGAAGTGTAAGAGCAAAGTATGCAGAGCGTGTCCGTGAACGGCTGACAATGGCAAGTCAGCCGGGATCTGACATAAAAGAATGCTGGAGAGTATTGAAAGATAGTATGGTAGATACAGCGAAAGAAGTATGTGGATGCTCAAAGAAGCATAGGAAAGTGAAAGGTGATGCATGGTGGGATACGGAAGTAGCAGCTTCCATAGACCAAAAGAAGAAAGCGTGGCTGGACTATGTATCTTCTTTGAACCTGAGTGCAAGTATGAAAGAATAGAAGAAAGAAATATACCGGCAACGTAAGAATGACACCAAAGCCTTAGTGAAAGAGAAGCGTGATAGAGCAAATATGATTGCAGAAGAAAGGCTGACCAAAAACTTCGAGAGCAACACCAAACTTTTCTGGAGGGAGGTGAAGAAATCTCGGAGTGGTTGGTCAGCTTTCAGAATGAATAAAATAAGGTCTAAAGGTGGAGACATTCTTACGCAAACACAAGATGTGTTAAGCCGATGGAGTGAATATTTTGGAGATATGTATGCGGATGTTCAGGGTGATGCTGGTGCCACATGTGATCTAACAGATCAGCATTCGGTACCGGCACCCTCTGATGACATTAGTATGGATGAAGTTGAATGGGCGATTAGAAGTATGAAAAATGTTAAGGCAGCGGGTATTTATATGGTGTCTGCTGAGATTATCAAGCTTGGAGGCTCATGTGTCTGGGAATCCTTCCTGATGCTTCTCAATTTATGTTGGAGCTCAGAAATGGTTCCCAAGGACTGGAGAAGCGCAGTCATCGTGCCCTTGTTTAAAAACAAGGATTCACGTTATGACTGTGCAAACTACAGAGCCATAAGCTTGACCAGTTTGGCAGCCAAAGTGTATGGTAAAATTGTTGAAAGGAGAATGAGGATGGTGTCTGATGAATTTTTGTGTGAGGCACAAGGAGGTTTCAGGTGTGGACGAGGACTCATGGATCAAGTGTTTTCTCTGCGCAGTTATGAATGTTGAGGAAGCGAGAGATGTATGCAAGAATAGAGCCTCTTGGCACTCTGTTCTCTCTGTCTACCCCGCAAGGGAAATGGCGTGATGATAAGTAAGTAAGTAAGTAAGATGTGCACAGCGTTGTCCGATGTTTCTGATTCGCGATATGAGTGTATGCGAAATAAGAATCTTTTTGCTTCTATTTTAGTTTTTAGTATAGTTATTTATCTTTGTTCTACTTTCATATAGTATTACTTTTACTTTACTCTTTGCTTCGTACTTTTGAAGTTTTGATACTATTTTGAGACTAAAAAGAAGAAAATAAATTATAGTTTAAAAAAAAAAATAACTCGCTTTTTTACAATCAATATTTATTGTAATATTATTTACTACTTTTTAGTTCAACTAGCTATTTAAAGCGTGTTATTTTAGTTTTTTAAAGTCTAATTTATTTAGACTAGAATCCTTTACGAAATTCAGCTATGTGACATCACACAATCACCCTCATTTTAGTAGGAAAAAAGAATTACGTGTTGAAGTTGTACATGAATATTTCTATTTGGTTTAGTGTCATAATTATGTAAGTACTAACGAGGTGTCAGGTTTAAATCGAGATCGTAGTATTATTATTTTTGGTGCTTTTCGCCTGGCAATTATCAGTAGGAGAGCCAGACTGCTACTACTGGGTCGGATAGGCAATATCACTCCGTGTAATGTCGGGACTAGATAATATTAGCGAGATCTAGACTCACTCTTTCAGGGCTTATCGTGTGGAGTCTCATTCAACGCACTTGTATAGCCTAACTAGTCAGTAGTATATTCTAAGGAGCAATTAGAGCCAACTTGCACTGCACTTGCTGGTTCAAATAAGAAAATTACAGTATGCATATGTTAAGTTTGTATGTTGGTCGTATAGAATCTACGATTTAATAATATATTTAAGTTATTGACTTTTAGTCAGAGTTACATTAGTAAGAAAACTATTTTCATCAGTATGTAGGTACCTACTTATTTTAACAAATTTCACTAAAATCCCTATATTTTGTATGATGTCAAAATAGAAATGTTTTTCAGCTGTATTACTATTGAAAGAAATGCTTAATAGTTTATATTATTCAACCGTCAATCCTAAATTTTACACCAACACTATGCCTAAAATTTAGCAATAGTCCCATTCAAACATTTTCTATAATTTTACAATAAGGCACTTTTACATACGAGGGGAAAATATGAAGAACTACGCTGCAATCAATAATAGCTTACTTCTTTTTTACCCTTGCTTTATAAAATAATTATGATAAATTTGTCAGTCACATAAAAGGTTCAATTAATTACTAATGCATACAATTCATATTCTAGCTAAAGCTAGTTGATAGCTAAGAAAAATGTATAAATTATTGTATTAAATATATACATTTAAACAGATAGAACCCCAAATAATCAGAGAGTATCAGAACAAACGATAGATTATCATGTTTTTTAGCAATTATGATGTGTTTGAAGCCGGTGCCAAAAATGATTTTAATATTATCTAAGTAGGTATTTATTATGAATTGTTTTTTTTTCTTTTGCCGTGTGGGGCCGGCTCCAAGAATAGCTCCACCCCGTCCAGCAGTGAACGATGAAAGGCTGATGGATGGATGGATGGAGTGATTTTTTATAAAATAGCTTACGAGTAGGTCGTACATGATGGGAAGGCCTTTGTCCAGCAGTGGACGATGAAAGGCTGATGGATGGATGGATTGAGTGATTTTTTATAAAATAGCTTAGAGTAGGTCGTGCATGATGGAGAGGCCTCCCTAAAAGAAAAAAAATCAGACAACGAAAAAACGGTAAAATTGCCTATAAAATATTAAGAATTCCACCAATTTCTCAAGGATACCATCATCAGATCCTTACCTGATGACTATGGTACCACCTGGGAAGTATACCCTACCAAACAAAAAATAATTTTGCAAATCGGTCCAGGCGACTGAGTAATCGGTGAACATACATAAAAAAAAACCGACGAATTGAGAACGTCCTCCTTTTTCTGAAGTCGGTTAAAAACTCAAATTCAAATATATTGAAAACTTTTTAGACGGCATTTTCTCCTGTTTATTCTAAATAGTTAGTAGAGAGAGTTTAAAAGGAAATATTATCTCACTGTTAAACGCCTTTAAATACGAACTTTGTACATGTTTACTATAGCAGGACAACACACCAGTCGAAGATAAAAGTTGTAGACTTTCTGAACATCCATTACATCTGATTTCTAAACCATAAAATAATGAAATTATAAATCCAGAATCCAAAAACCACTAAAGTATTTTCATAAAAAATGATAAGGTGCGACTCAACACACCCATTTATTTATATAAACAAAATCTTATTTAGTTAGCCGCATAATGTTTTATAAATCTTGCAGAAGGATCAGACACACCCTGTACCCATTTCGGCATCCAGAAGTACGGTGTAAAAACATGCTGGCCTGGATAAGACTTCTCAAAGACATATCTGTAATATCTGGACTCAGCGGTCGTGGGTTGAACTCCAGCGTATACGACATTCTCGTCTATCGACCTCTCAGCAATAACCTCACCGATAGTCGTGAACAATGATTTCTTCACTGACGCAACCCCGTCACTAAAAGCCTCTTTATGACGCCACAGTATATTATCCGGCAACAAACCGCTGTTAGCAAAACTACTTCTCAACAAATGCTTCTCAATTCCATTTTGACATCTTCGCAATTTCGGATCAATACTTAAATAGTGACTAGTGAATTGAATGTCTAAGAATGGTACTCGCAACTCCAAGCTAAAAGCGCTAGTGGTACGGTCTGCCCGAAGACCATCGTATAAATAAATATCCGAGAGTAGTCGTATGCTTTCTTCATGAGCAATATTCTCCGAAGGTGCATCCCTGAAGTAAATATAACCTTGGGCTAGTTCATCGGCACCTTCGCCACTGAACACCACAGTAGTGTCGGTCTTTTCCTTTATGTATTTCGAGAGTAAATACATCGGCAAACTGGCGCGAATTGTGGTAATGTCAAAAGATTCTAAATGATAAATCACACTGTCCAAAGCTTCCTTCACGTCATTTTCATCAAATTGCACCTCATGATGCTCAGTGTCGAGATGATCAGCGACAGTCCGCGCTGCTATCAAATCCGGCGAGTCTCCCATACCTATGGCGAATGTCTGAATTTTGTACGGCAATTTATGTTTTTTAGCCAGTTTCACTACCAACGCAGCAATTAATGAAGAATCTAATCCACCACTAAGTAAACAGCCAATTCGTCTATCAGACATTAACCTCTTTTCACAAGCAGCTTCTAAAAGGAGAGCCGTTTTCTCCTCTATAGTTTTACTCTCTAAACTTGATTCAAGAACATATGGTACGAATTCCGGGGGTGAACCCGGTGACGTATAACGCTCAATGAAATCTAACTTAACTTTGCCGCTATCTAATATACTCCATTGAGCGTAATGACCCGGGGGAAACTGTCTTAATGTTGAACTGCCGTTGCCGTTTTGTTTAAGTTTAATCAGTCCCTTTCCTTCTGATGAGATTCCTAAGATACCTTTCTCTTCGTCCCAGTATTCAAAGAGAGGACGGACTCCGTAAGGATCGCGTGCCACGCAAACTTTTTTCTTTTCTCCATCAACGAGACAAAATCCGAATACACCGTCGAGGCTCTTCACTGCCTTTTCTAAGCCAAAGTTATGGTAAAGGTGTGTGATGGCTTCAACATCACACTTAGTTTCATATGGGAATTCGTACTGTTCCTGAAGACGTTTGTAGTTGTATATTTCTCCATTGCAAATTAAGTTTGTCAGAGGGTAAATGTGCAACCGCATAGGCTGCATACCGTGAAGACCGTCAACAATGGCAAGTCTTCGGAAGCCAAATATGACTTGTGGTTCCCTAGCATCGGCTTCGAAACGCCAAGCATCAGGTCCCCGATGACGAATGGCTAGAAAACTCTCCGTACATAGAGGACACAAGTCCTCACTCACGCCAAACAATGCCCAGATTCCACACATCTTTTACCTGAAACAAACAATAAGGCCATTCATTATTGAATATTAGTGGAAGGTTTTGGTTCATAGAGGTCTAGTATAAGCCGTACTTATATCATTATGTAGAGGAAGATAACCAATTATATTCACGTTCTGCTCGAGAAAAGTTGACCTTTGAAGTGTTTGAAAGAGCAGCGGCTTGCCGGTACTCTTAATATTACCGATATATGGCAACACAATAATAATAGAACTCAAATTAATAAAACTTAATATAAATCCCAATACCTATCCATTACACACTATAATAGTGGGGTAGTTTACTAAATCACGTACTATAGGGGACTAGTGCCCTGGGTACCCGAAAGGGTAAGCCGCCGGCGGACCACCGAAGGAATGTAACATAGTTCCAGTGGCCCGCCAATAAAGGCGGAGAGACGGCACACGGCGGGTTTCTTTAGTGGGTGAGGGCCCCACACTACCCTGTTCGTTGCCCCGGATGACGGGGTGTGCGGTTAGGGACATTTTTTCCCGCCTAAACAAAAAAAAAGGGGGACTAGTGCCTTTGATTTGAAAGGGGCTTTCACTGGCAGATTTTATAAGAAGTAACTTACGCTACTTTTATTTTGGAATAATAATTAGGGTGCCGCACAAAAAATTACTAAATTCAACGCGGAGGAAGTCGCGAGTTGCAGCTAGTAGGCTTAGAAATTCCAAAGATAAGAAATTATGTTTTTATTTTTTAAGCGTAATAAACATGGAAAGGCGAACTAAACTTATAATGAAGTCTGTATGCTCAGCTAATAAATGAGTTTCTAAGGAACTTTAAAAGAGGTTTCTTTTTAATAGCGCTGCCCAAGTTTGGATGGATTTAACGTTAATAGTTTGTAAACAAAACGCTTGCGGATTTAATTTTCTTGTCCTAGATGTTAGACAGCGTCAGTCGTGAACTTTCAACTATAAATTTTTTTCACTCCTTTACTTTTTTTTTTTATAATGTTTTCTTGTCCTAGATGTTAGACAGCGTCAGTCGTGAACTTTCAACTATAAATTTTTTTCACTCCTTTACTTTTTTTTTTTATAATGTACTAGCTGACCCGGCAAACGTTGTTTTGCCATATAAATTATTTCTAGAGATTTTTTAGGGAATTTGTAGCGTAGAAAAAATTAACTTATATATGCCAAATCACCAAAAAATTAAATAAAAAATTTGGTCCAAATAATTAAATAAAATTTTTGGGGTGGACCATCCTTGTCACTTAGGAATATAATAGTTTTCATCCTATTCTCAGACCTACTGAATATACACACAAACTTTCATAAGAATCGGTCAAGCAGTTTCGGAGGAGAACAGCGACAAACACTGTGACACGAGAATTTTATATATTAGATTGAACCACTACATCCTCGGCAATTTATCAGAAGATAAAGTGCTTAAATGTGAAATAGTAAATAGAACCTGCGCCTTCTATGTGTATTACAGACGTTTAACCAACTGAGATACTCTAAATTACATTACATTGCTGGGCATAGACTTTTCCGAGAGGATGGGCTACAATACCCAACTGGTCAAACAGATTGGTTAACCAATTTGTTTCAAGTTGTTCTTCTATCACATTAGTATTGTCTATTTAAACTTAGTTATTCAGTCTTCAGAATTAGGGAGAACGGGACAACCACTGAAGGAATGTAACATGGTTCCAGTGGCCCGCCAATAAAGGCGGAGCGATGGCACACGGCGATTTTATTTAGTGGGTGAGGGCCCCACACTACCCTGTTCGTTGCCCCGAACGACCGGGTGTGCGGTTAGGTACATGTTTTCCCACCTAAACAAAAAAAAGGGGGAACGGGACAAAGGACCCGTTTATTTTTTCAAAATAAAGCTACGGAATATATCGCGGGTCCGGTAATTAATAGATAACCTTGAAATGCCTTTAGTAGAACTTTTGGCCATTCAGAAAAAAATACGAAAAAGAATCTATAATAAGTTGTACCTAAGATAAGTATTAAAAAAAAACAATATTTTAAACAAAGTGAAAAATGTGATATCGAAAATAACAGTCACGAGCAGGTTGTTATTTTCGATTTCACATTTTTCACGTTGTGTTTAATGTATAGTGCTAAGCATGTCAAATGCTAAAAATATAATATATAAAAATATCTAAATAAAAACAATATTTTTGTTGCCTTATTTTACACTACGACGAGATATGAAAGAAATTCATCGGCTTTTAGTTGTTTTAATAGGTATTATACGCTAACAATTCTGATAGATAGATAATAAATAGTAAAACTAGTTATTGTATTTTTTTTAAATATGCAATGTCATTTATTTTGGAAAATTAGCATAATTTATTTTTTAAACAAAGTTTAAACGTCTTGGGTAAAATAAAATGTATGAATACATGAGTGACAAGTTCAGTTATCCATTTTATTACCGTGTATATATGCAAAATTTCATGATTTTCAGTTAAGTATCAGTAACGTAAAAGCGTAATAAACAAGCAAACTCAGTTTCACTTTTGATATTTTTAAACATTTGACATGCCATATAAATTTCGCAAATTTGTGTTCAGGATTGACTTGAGAAATAACATTTTTGGAAGTTATATATCTCAAAGAGGTTTAAGAGAGGATGTAATTTTTCACTTAAAACCAATGAGTGAAATGAAACGTCAGGACAATATAGAGCAGCATTTCATGCACCACTATTATTTATATTGTCCACTGCTCGACGTAGCCCCACAAAAAAAACGAACGTCATAACGAGCGCTCCTATGCCGCCTGCATACAACGGCAGCCTGCAGAGCTTATACCAGGTCATCGATCCACCTAGGCAAAGGCCGATTTTTTTGTTAACGCGGGAAAAAATGTTCCTAACCGCACACCCCATCGTTCGGCAACGAACAAGGTAGTGTGGGGCCTTCGCCCACTAAAGAAACCCGCCGCGTGCCGTCTCTCCGCCTTTATTGGCGGGCCACTGGAACTATGTTACATTCCTTCGGTGGTAAAAATACCTACTTTTTAAACTTTCGCTATTTATAATCCTTATAACAACTAAAAGGTGCGCATCGTACTTTTCAAATTTTGTTTGATTAACCTCAACGTTTCAGCTAATGTGAGCGGTACTTTTGCCGTGATCACGAGTGAACACAGCTGGTCCAATTCAACCGATGATGATAATGATTCTTATAAATCCCACAATCACCTTCACCTATCGCGTAAAAAATCGTGGCAAGTAAATGAAAAGTGTTTTTCTTAAAATTAGTCAACGCTTTAAAACCTATCGGCAGTAACTCCACCAACTCGCAGATAGTTTACTCGTGCTTATCCTAATGTTCTCGTTAATAGTTCAAGTTCTAATTACATTAAATTCAGGCGCTTAATTATCTCACTGAACGCTTCTAAGTTAATTGTAAAAGTGTTGCAACTATTGGATTTTATATTACTATAAATGTAATTATATCTTCATTAGCAATTATCATCACAGCTTTAGAGGAGAGTGGGATGTCCTAATTTGCTGTCAGCCTAATACCATCAGGCTTTATAGGGCTTAAATAATAGTTTACTTTTAGTTTTCTTCTATAATACACTCAGTCTTAGGCGTGAAATGAGACATTAATCACTATTACTCTTGCGATACCACTATTTATTTATTTTCTAGTAAACCTTTTGTTAGTTTGGTTATCGCAGAACACACAAACATTAAATAAAAATAACTAAAAAGTATACGTATATTCCCTTTGGAACCTACTTAAATAAGACTTATTTAAGTTACCCAACCCTTTCTCGGATATTTAAATAGTAGGTAACTTGCTTGTTTGTGAATAGTTAAAAACACAGCAACGACATAAAATCTCGCCCAAATCTACAGATAATGAATGCAAAACAACATCGAATCTCCATACTAAACTTAAATTGTCAATTCTAAATTCATCACGGATTATTATTTAAGCAACAAATCTATTAATCTGAGCCTACGGGAGCGGAATACATAAATCAATTAAACAGAACAAGACGCGGCGTGTTAAGGCCGGTAGCCCATTTCTGGGACCAGTACCCTATTTTGGCGACACAGCCCCTAGGGGTGTCAAATCGTCTCCAACTCTCCAGTTTAATTCAAATATTACTTGTGGAATTGAAGTGTCGGTGGGCCTAGATACGGGCGTTAAATGCGTTGAAATTCTATTATCAAATTGGGTTACACGTCGGCAGTTGATTTGTTTGAAGGGTTTTTGGGATCAATGGTACTACTTGTTTCCTGTTTATCGGAAACATTGTTTTATTTTATTGAACTACCCTCTAACCTCTCTCTCTGTACTCCATCATCTGACCCTGGTCCCCATGTATCTATAGCTGTTACTCGGAAAATTTCAATAGGCTTACAGCCTGGAATAAAATTGTCCTTAATATTAGAGCGGTGCCGTACGGTTTCAAAAGAGTGCGTATAATTTTATGAAATAAAACGGAACTATTTTCACAAACTATTAAAACGGCGTTTACTTTATCTACTATCCCGACGTTTCGAATACTTTACAGTTACAGCATTCATGCTCACGATCATATTCTCATATTCATGACCGTGAGCATGGATGTATGGCGACATCGCCACGCCAATTTATTTAATTGTTTAACGCCATCTGTTGACAAAACCATCTAACTAGGAAGTAAATAAAAGTAATGTCAATCAATAAACCAAATAGTTAACGAGAGGGCGCTTACCAAGAATTATATAAGACTCGAACAATATTTGAAGAAAGAAAGAAAATCTATGTATTCACATCTGCGTCACGTTCTATTAAGGCTCATATTTTAGTTTGTTTGCTCTAATACAGGAGTGTTTTAAAAGAAAAAAAAAATAGGGTATACCCATAAAAAAAGGTTGAAAAATTGAATTATTCAAAATTGCAAATTTTGTATGGGAATCACTTCTTTGCATTATGAACCTACTGTCTTTTGGTTAACAGACGACAAAATTACAGCTACTGCGATGGCGGTAGCTATGAAATGATGATTTCAAATTCATTTGAATTACTTAATTATATATCTAAATTCAAACCTTTTGACTATCTATCTAAATTCAAACCTTTGACGATACTGATTAATTGAGATCTATAATCGCTCATAAAATAATTTGTAGGTAACACGAAGTTCACCGGGTCATCTAGTATGTAATAAATCTGTGACTGGCGCTTCCAGATACTGGCCAATTGCTGGTCGGTGTTACAATAGTTCCACCCTGTCTGTACCTGTCTTAGACGTAGAAGCTGACTGAGAGCACATCAGGGGAGCATTTTTTTAAGATGGATTTTGGTTTGTTTAGGTAGCTACTTATTACGCTTTCACGTCGTAACTAAGACTACTTGACTGATCATCATGAAATTTTGCAATCATATAATCCGAAGTCCAGAAAAGGATTGAATGAATGTACGGTTTCTTTTGGATAGCTATATTTACATTGGTATAATTATTATTTTGTATGGTGACGTTTGGGGCCGGCTTTACAATCGTAATGGGAGTCGTAAGAGCCGACTGAGGGTATACCGGGGGAGTGGGCAGCAGCACTCTTTCTAGTATTAACAACATCCACTGCGATCGCCAACCCGCCTGCCAAGCGTGGCGATTACGGCACCATCCCCCATTCTTGGGGAGGCCTTTGTCCAGCAGTGGACTTTAAAAGACTGATGGATGGATAGATGGTGACGTACTTACGAGTATATTATATTGACTCAATTATGTATCCCACACAAACGAAGTATTAAATATTCAATCCATGATTCAAAATCATCTGAATAATAAAGTCTGCCTCCCGTAGATCCCAACAAATCCATCGACGCGGATTGAGCTACAACAGACTAGAATAACCTTTGACATTGACATTAGTTGTAGTCTCTAAGCACCAGATTAGCCATAACGGACTCCACCAAAAAAACGTCAAAAAAGAAATGGTGTAAGTAAAGCCTTCGTCACACAGAGGCGGGAGCCGCGAGAAAGCGACCGCGATCCGGGACGGGATTTTTTGTAATATTCGAATTTGTATGCAACCTGTCACATAGCAGCGGGAGCCGCGGGAAAGCGACCGCGATCCGGGATGGGATTTTTTTGTAATATTCGAATTTGTATGCAACCTGTCACATAGCAGCGGGAGTCACGGGAAAGCGACCGCGATCCGGGATGGGATTTTTTTGTAATATTCGAATTTGTATGCAACCTGTCACATAGCAGCGGGAGCCACGGGAAAGCGACCGCGATCCGGGACGGGATTTTTTTGTAATATTCGAATTTGTATGCAACCTGTCACATAGCATCGGGAGCCGCGGGAAAGCGACCGCGATCCGGGATAGGATATTTTTGTAATATTCGAATTTGTATGCAACCTGTCACATAGCTCTTGTGTCACATAAGGGCTATGTGACAATATTGTCACATCGAATATTACAAAAAAATCCCATCCCGGATCGCGGTCGCTTTCCCGCGGCTCCCGCCTCTGTGTGACGAGGCCTTTAAACTTACAAAAAAATCTAGATATTTTTAAATACTTTTTTAGCATTTGTTATGCTTAGGCATATACATTAAACACAAAGTGAAAAAAAAAATGTGAAACAGTCCATCCATCCATCTATCCATCAGCTTTTCATCGTCCACTGCTGGACATAGGCCACCCCAAAATTTAGGTTAGGGGTTTTAGGGGGTTTTACCATAATCGCCACGCTTGGCAGATGGGTTGGCGATCGCAGTGGATTTTTTAGTACACAGGGGAACGCTGCTGCCTGGTCCCCCGGTAATCCCTTAGTCGGCTTTTACGACTCCCATAGGAAGAGACGGGGTGGAGCTATTCTTGGTGCCGGCCCCACTCGGCAAAATAACAGTCACGAGCAGGATTTGAACCTGCATCTCCTGGATACCGTATCTAGGGCTGCGTCATTATTTGTTAAAAATCTTAATTGTAAAATTAAGTTTACCTGGTCGGTATAATGTATGAAAATAATTTCGACAGATGGCGCAGGCGTCATCCAAGAGAATGCCACAACAAGCGGTCCCGTCATGGAGGATAATGCCGTAATCGCCACGCTTGGCAGGCGGATTGGCGACCGCAGTGGATGTTGTTAATACTCGAGGGAGTGCTGCTGCCCACTCCCCCGGTATTCCTCAGTCGGCTCTTACGACTCCTAAATATCCTCCTTATAAATACAAAAAAGCGCAATTAACAAACAAAAATATTAAACAAGACGGCTTTGCCCTTAGATTAAAATATACCTAATCATATTAGACATTGAAGAGCTGACTTGGCCTCTTTATACCACTTTAATTAATAAGAACTACAATATCATTAATAAACAATTATCATAATTAAACATAATTATTATCTTATACATCAGAGTATTTTATGAACTTACTATATTGGATTAATGCATGTAAATGCATCCGATAGGTGCACGTCACGTCGTAAAGACAAATGTGATGTGGAGATTTGGGAATGGGCGTCGGTCAGTGCGATGGCTTAGCGGTCTAGACCACTTCCCCGGATTGGAAGAGACGCAGGTTCGAATCCCAGTCGCACTAAACTTCTCTTTTTCCACATTCACAAATAGTTAGTTCTATAAAGTAGCTGAGCATGTCAAGTGGTAAAATACAGACCAAAATGACTATATTACAAGTCACTACCCGTGAGGTGGGCCGTGGCTCGTCTGCCACCATATGCAATAAAAAAAAATGCTATTTCTTTTTTCTAATAAATCTATATAATATAAACAATCCCTGTTACAATGTTTGTTCGCGTTGGACTCCGAAACTACTTATCCCATCTTAACGATTTTTTCCAAAATGTAGAATTTGTTCCGACTTAAAAAAAATAGGAGCTTTTTATTACAATTATTTATTTTAGTGTACTCGTACTATTACTGTGTGATGGTTTTGACTTTAATTTTACTATGAAGCTAAACTGTTAATGCTCATTGATTAATTTTGGTTGAAGCCCCCAACACAATATTGTTGATTGTATTTTTAACAAAAAATAAAAAACTTAAATGCAAGTTCTGATAACTTCGATGCCATTCTATTATATTCCACCCGGTCCAATTGCATGATTGATAATTGACTGATATCTTTAGTTTTATCCGATTACGCAATTTTCGCCGAAACTAAATTACCTAACTGATAAACGACAGTATTAATAGACTTATCTGTCTGCCGAATATTATGTCTGGGCCGTTCGATAATTTATCAGTTTGGTTTTGGGAAACTTAGCGGTTAGAGCAAGTGCTCCGGGGAAGTCCCCGGATTGGAAGGGACGCAGGTTCGATTCGCGCTCGCACTAAAGTTCTCTTTTTCACATTTTCACAAATAATTTGTTCTTTAAAGTAGCTGAGCATGTCAAGTGCTATAATACAGATCAAAATGTTTGGGAAAAAACTCCAAAAATGAGTCAAAAATAATTGTAATTGTAAAAACCATGAGTATCAATTAGGGCTATCACCCCCCTGATCAGGAGTTTATGGGTATGAATGCTACGAATTTAATATAGCAGAACAAGTCTGATTTTCTTACATAATGTAAATCAATATGTATAACTGTCTGTCGGTCTGTCTCGTGGCGCTCTCTTGGCGAGGCTTAGGTCCAGCAGTGGACGTTAAAAGGCTGATGGATATAATATCATAATATCTTTCATATTTAGAACCACTTCTATTAGATGATTCCAGACAGTCTTGGAATTTTTACGCTATCTTTTGGATACGTTAGCATCAGCCAACCAGCGCACCAACTTTTCAATTAGTATTCGTACTTTTATCGCAATTGAATCTAATAAATATGTCTATGCATAAATTCTACGGTAAATACCTCTCTTCTCTGGTCTCTCTGGTCTGGTTTCTCTGGTCTTAGCAATGTATCTATTCCTATGAGAATCAGGGGCGAATCTATGATGTAGTACATCAGGCTGTTTGTTGTTCTACTTAAGTTGTTTTTATATGTAGTTAAAAGCTATATAACGATATAGTGCATGTTTGCCCAACTTATTGTTATTTTTTACATTATAATATTGATTTCAATGTTATTTTACCAGCTGAACACATATCGAAGTTACTTACACTTTCTTGAAAAAATATTTACACGACAACGTCTGTTTAATCAAAAGTGTAACGTGTAGTGTGTTACAGATGTTTTAACATTTTAACATGACGTCGTACCCTGTATAACCGAGTCCAGGTAAATTACAAATCCAATAAATGATATAACATACTTGAAATCCGAAATACTATTAAACGTAGATCGATACCAACGGCCCATCTGACGTCAAGTGGTAGGCGATTACCATCCATGAACCATAGTAGTACCAGGGGTTTAGCCAAAGCCGTAGGATAATATTTCACTTGAAACCTCCTTTTAAAGAGCGTCCTATTGTAGCACTCAAGAAACACCACAGCAACAGTTCATTCGTTGCACATAAGTGAAAGAGAAGAAAGCTGGGGGACGTAGGTACTATCCCGTGAGAAATACTTTCCAATCAAGATCTAACTATAATAATTATCTGATCTAATTGAAGATTTCTGTGTATACTATAGAGAATAAGTATTTTCAATACAAGCCTTAAGTATTTTTGAGGCTAAAAAGAATATTGCTAACCTTGTCGTTTGGGGCAGTGAACAAAGTAGTATGGCGCCCTCACCCAATAAATAAGCCTTGGGCTGGAACTCTTAGGGCACCTACATATTACGTAATGTGATCATATAAACGAGGACCATCTGAATAAAGTCTCAGTAGCAGAACCTAAAACAACACTCCAAATTCTTGCTGAAAGCTAAACAGCCTTGGGGTCTGCAAAGAATTTAATAAAAATACAATTATAATAGTTGGATATAAACTGACTTGACCAGACGAGCCCAGCTGGGGGTTAGAAATTTATAATGATTCTGTCTAAATGTCGATACGACATCGCATCGTGTCATTGTGACTGTTTGAAATATCACCGTGATTCCATCCATCCATCCATCAGCCTTTTGACGTCCACTGCTGGACATAGACATAGGCCTCCCAAAATTAGGGATAGTGCCGTAATCGCCACGCTTGGCAGGCGGGTTGGCGATCGCAGTGGATGTTGCTAATACTCGAGGGAGTGCTGCTGCCCACTCCCTCAGTATCCCTCAGTTGGCTCTTACGACTCCCATGGGTGGAGGGGTGGGACAATTCTAAAGCCGGCCCCACACGGCACAGCCCACCGTGATTAGCTGAGGGATTACTGCGACATCACGCATCGGTTTCTCTTCCAATCACAAGCGAGACGATATGATGTCGATACGATTTAGTGAGTTACATTCTACGGGCCCAGCAAATGACTTAATGATTCGACCTTCCATACCAAGTGTTGCGGGTTCAGCATACGCGCAAGTCAAATAATTGAGCGTTCCACAAATATTTGAAGCTCGGGCGTACTTTATTTGTGTTTATTGTGTAATGAAGTGTAGTTATTTACTAGAGCAGTGCCCAAACCCAAAGTAGGTAGAATGTTGGTAACACTGATTGGAGTTGGTAACACGTTTTAGAGTCTAGGTACCTTAGTCCAGCTTGGCTCTTGAACTATTTTAACTTGACTTGTGTGAGGTACTAAAAAACATAACTTCACATGAGAAATCACTTATTGCTTTACCTAATTAATTAAAAAATTGTTTCTTAAACGATTTTTTAAGATTAACCGTATTTTTAGTCAAACATACCATTGCATATTTTTTTCTAAACCCTTTATCTATCACACTATTGGGCACGGGTATCCTCTCATGGTGAGAGGGATTAAGCCATGGTCCACCAACGCTAGCCCAAGGCGCGTTGGCAGCCTTTACAAGCCATCGAGAAAATCTCTCAGGCAGGTTTCTCCACGATGTTTTCATTCACCAGTGCAGCAGTGATAAATTGTTAACTAATATAATTAACTTAACACCTACTAAATTAATGACCTTTTTTTTTGTTAAGGCGGAAAAAAATGTTCCTAACCGCACACCCCGTCGTTCGGGGCAGCGAACAGGGTAGTGTGGGGCCTTCATCCACTAAAGAAACCCGCCGTGTGCCGTCTCTCCGCCTTTATTGGCGGGCCACTGGAACTATGTTACATTCCTTCGGTGGTCCGCCGGCGGCACTAAATCGATGACCTACTATTATTATTTATGTCACATTACTTATTTCATCGAGTGATGGGCATGGCATGCTTGACAAACCGACAATCGTTGCGAAAAAGGGTTTCGAGTGGCGATCACGTATCGGACGGCGTAACATAGGAAGGCCCGATAGACCGACGATTCATCTCGAAAGACTTTGTGATTGTGACGCTCTCTTGGAGAGGCCTATGTCTAGCAGTGAATGTCAACTGGCTAATGAGTGGATGGATGACACATCATTGTGTTGAGGGTAAGTTTAATGATTCTAGTAACCAATCAAAGAATGATAAGAGTGTGTGTGTGTGTGATCGTGGTGTTATTATAGCTATAGAATTGTAAGTAATGACATTTTTACCGCCGAAATTTTCGCGTGGAGATGCGTGCGCCAGAGGTCCGTGTGTTTGCGAGTGAATTTTATTATTATAGTAATAAATATATTGCTATAATTAAGGGTGCATAGATTGTGGTCGATTTCATATTTTCTTACCTATAAAAATAGGCCAACGAGAATTATACGTAACATAGAGATTGTCCTTTACAGTAGCAATCAAACATACAATACTCGATGACATATCGATCATATAAAACGCCACAATCGCAGTGTTTTGTGTACATAAGACTCTTTATCGTGTAAACGTCGATAGCATCTGTATTAAATTATAGCCTGTGCGCTGCATAAAATCAATTTGTCATGATTTCGATGTTAATTAAGCAGGTACCAACACGAACTAGGCAAAACAAATCCTCTCAAAAATACCTCTCAAAAAAATAGTGTCTTCATTAGAGATGGGCCGAATGTGATTTCAACCGAATATGAACTTCGGCCGAACATTCGGGAAATATATAAAATCCGGTGTGTGCTTTCTCGGAAGTAACATGTCGTGTTCTGTATTTTTTTATGAAAGACAACGTTGCAAAACAATAAAAAACGGTCAGTGTAAGGGTGTCAAAGTATTTCAAATTATTGGGTTTGTTAATTCATACTCATAGACTCTTGGATTGCGAAAAAAACTAATTCAGTTATACCTGTCTTTTAATTTATCTATAATAATTATAGTTTAACGTGCCTACAACTGACCATGATTAAACTACTTTAGAGTATTGGTATATGTGATTTATTTTACAGCTATGACAGATTGGATTTCTCTAAATTTTAATCGAAACCTTACCATTTTCTTTTACCGAATGTTCGGCATTTAAACCCGAATTTCGGCCGAATGCCGAAGTTCGGTCCAAGCCACCGAAATTCGGTTAAACCGAATGTAAAACGAATTTTGGCCCATCCCGTCTTCATTCAAAAAACACGTTGATTCTGTCGTGTAGCTAAAACACATTAACACACTTGCTGGTTACAGGATTGTCTCAATCAATGTATTTCAGTTGCAGTGGTTCACCAGTACAAGCGGAGAGATGGCACAAGGTGGATTTATTTAGTGAGCGAGGGGGGCCCTCACACGCGCACACTACTCTTTTCATTGTCCCGCACGACGGGGTGTGCGGTTAAGTACCTACATTTTTTCCCGTCTTAACGAATAAAAAAAGGGGTTACGACATTTGATATACCTATATAACGTCAAATACCATTGAGTTAGTACCTAACTACCTACCTACCTACCGTTTGGTAATCGAACCCACAACACTCGGCGCGGGATATCGCTATCTAAACCACTACACCTGTTTAGTAAAAAAATAGTTATATTTTAAAAACATATATGTATAAGTAAGTTTACAAACGAAACATTAAATTTGTCTAATCGTCAAAGCTGAGGCAAACATCGTTGATAAAAGTTACGCAGTGTATCAGCTACTTCTAGACCCTTTTGAGAGGTCTTTTGATGTGAAACATCTAATGCGGAGGGAGGGTAAAATCGCCTGTTAGCGTGGCGACGCTTTTATTTTACTTGTCCCGTTCAAATCTTGCAAGCTAGATTTGACTAGTGGTGGTTAATAGGCTCGTATGATTTGTCTTGACGAGTACTTTGTCTCTAGATGTTATCCAGGGTCTGACGATGGAGCTGGAAGGTGGTAACACAGTAACTCTGTAATGAAACGACGCAACCCTGTCGAGTTTATACTCGTTTGATTCGTCTTGAGGAGTAATATGTCAAGTTATGATCATTTTATTTCTACAAAATAATTTCGATGTTTTCACATCTGGTAGACATCCCGCGACGTCTAGTTTTTTTTTTTTTAATAGACAACACACACAGTGCAGCTATAGAATAAACCTTGTACCTATCGCGGGGAATTTACAAACATACAATTTCACGAACACAAAGTAGGTACCTACCTATACCCAGACTCAGATTAACCATTTGCACACAAAGAATCGTCCTGTGTGGGAATCGAACCCACAATACTCGGGCAGGAGGCCGGTACCTACCTATCTAAACCACTCCGCCATCTGTGCATATTATTTTCAATTTATAAATATTTAGGAAAAAATCGCATAAAATATTTTTGGATAGCTAGGTAGGCTAACATATTGCTGCTTTACAACCGAAATAATACCTAGGTAGGTTCCTACCTAATCAAAATGCATGATGTAATAAAGGCACAGCATTACAGTAGTGCTTTTTAAGAAATTAAATTAATTTGTCAAAACTACAACTAAATTATTTATATTATTTATAGTACGATAAAATATGAATAGACACATATTTTTTCATTTACATTTATCATAAATTAATACATAGTTATAACGAAAACCAGTACCGAAACCAATTGCCAGCCGAGCCAAGAGTACCGGCTATTTTTAATAGATGCCGCTACTCGTATTTTATTACCTAAAGATTTTAATAACACGCCTGCCTGGGTTTAATGGACTTTTATAAGATGAAAAATACATTCTGAAAGTAGTTTATAGAATGACAAGGCTATGTAGTTACAATTAATATTTTTAGAAACATAACCTGTAAAAAAACAATAACAATTGCACATAACTTTATTGTTTGGAGTTAGGCTTACCTTGAATAAATATAAACTTGCAATTAAATCTTATTTGAATCACGTAGTCGTAATTCAATACACTCTACGACACATCAATAAATAATTTAATACAATGCAACGAGCCCTAACCTAACACGATTCACATCACAACGTAAACGGTAAACGTCAAAGTCAAACATAATGACAGTCTTGACAGAAAATGGTTTCTTTGGCGTAATGAATATGGATTTGAAAACAAGGCTTTTAAGATAAATTCATCCCGCATCGCTTCGCTGGCTATAACAATAACAAAATGAAATTTTATTGATTCATGAAGTTCTTTGCGTTTTTTGTTTTTATTGCTGCAGCTATAGCGGAGTGTTTTAGAAACCGACTTCCCGCTCAAGCGTTTTGGTTGGGAAATTCATACTATTTGATGGCGCGATTTTTAAAATATTTTTATCTGTATTTTAGCCACGGAGTACAGAAAAAGAGCGGAGGTGTTTCAAAGCAAAACCTCTTTAGAACGAAGTGTCGCTAAATGCGGGTGTTCGGGGGACGAGGTACAACAATAGCTCCACCCCTAGATCAAAATCCATCTAGCGGTGAAATGTATTTTACAGCGTAATAGAGAACATTTTTCATTAATTTAGTTTGTCTATTCACCACTACGGCGTTACAAGCACAACAGTTTGTTCCAGAACATTCTACATATATGCGTTAGTATAGCTGGACCACAATGTTTATACTAACTTACTCATCACCACGCCATCTTACTTGCGGAGTAGGCAGAGAGAATAGAGTGCCAAAAGGCTCTATTCTTGTATACATCTCTGGCTTCCTCAGCATTCATAATTCTCTTCATACACACTCGACGGTTTCGGAGACTTGACTCCATCTTTTTTCAATAGATGACCGATTTGGTCTAGGTAGGTGAGTCTCAGTCTCCCCCTGTACCTACATCCTTCCACTTTCGCATTGTATATCTTCTTAACAGCCGCTCGTCCGGCATTCTTTCCACATGTCCGAACCATCGGAGCATTCCCTTTCGCATCTTTACACTAATACTCTATTTCATACCTACTCGCTTTCTTGCATCATCATTACGAATGCGGTCAGTCAGCTTCACTCCACAGATTCTCCGCAGAGATCGCATTTCGACCGCATTGATTTTATTCTCATGCTCCTTTTTGCATACCCAACTCTCGCTTCCATACAATAACGTAGGGAAAAGCACTGCGTTGTGTATTGCGACACGTGCCTTCTGGCTGAGGTGATGACTGCCGAGAAGTTGTCCCAGTGCTCCGTTCACTCTATTATACTCTACTCTATCTCACATTGTTTATAATGTATATAGATAATCAGTATTGGGCATAGACGCAATGATACAATATCGTAGGATTTTCTTCACTACGCTCAAAAAACCAATGAAGCGTTGGAGTGAAAGATCTTAATCAAGTATAAACCGCTGCGAGAGTAACTGAGATTGCGAAACAAAATGCCGTATGCCAATGTATATCAGGATCAGGTGGATTCGTATGCACCTGTAATATAGGCGATAACTTTCCTATTAGATCTATAAGCGGCGTTATACTTTCGCTTATCTTCTTTTGCGTTCAGGTCCTGACACCTCCTGGCCTTATTCCAGGTCAAATAGGCGAACTGCTTCTGACGTGCAGCCTCCCTGCAGGTACTGTTAAACCAGGGACGGGCACGACCGCTGACTGGTAACTTGGTGCTTGGGATAAATGAACCAACCCTACTAGCACAATTTCCGTCACGCAGTCCTAACGTATAGGTACATGCGGTTATAATTTCTGTATAAACAGGGAATTTCAAATTATAACAAATCAATAACACGATGAAAAAAAAACAATTTAATAAATAACATGACGATAATACTTATATTCGATAATGGGTTCGCTGGTATGACGCAAACTTTTTGTTATCAATTATTTCCGAATACTCACCGACACATGACATGGTAATTCTTTAATATTTTTTTCTCGCATAATATCATGTAACTAAGTAATAAATCTTTGAAATAATTTATATTTTATAAACGATTTTCCTTTATAAAAGTTAAATTTAGTTATTTGTGACGAAAATTCTTACAATTATGCTTTTATAATATTAGAATGACGATATTGTGGAGTTGTAGGTATAATGCACTTTTCGACGACAGATGTCTCTTTGTAATGAAACAAAGAAAATGTGTTTTAAAATATAAATATATATAAATTTAAACGACTTACACATGATATGATATGCTAGGTTTGCCAACCGTCCTGTTTTCCCAGGACATGTCCTGGTATTTTGAGTGTCCTGGGGTGTCCTGCCCCCTGAGGCAGAATGTCATATTTCACGTGTCGACCGTATCGAGATCACTGTGATTGGTTGAGAAACTGACGCGTGATGTCACAATAATCCGTTGGCCAATCACGGTGATCGTACAAGCGAGACGATACGATCGACATGTGAGATATGAGATTCTGCCTAACCCCCCTGGATAGTTTTTAAGCAGCATCCTGGGTTTTTAAAATGTTCTGATAAGGTGATGTATAATAAATTATTATTATTATATTTTTCAACCCCTGGTGGGGTTGAAAAATATAATAAAAATAATTAATTTTGTAATATTAGAATGTACCTAAGTTTAAAGAATGTGTTAAAAACTAGTGTCACTTTTTTATATTTTTGTAACTTAAACATATTTTTATATATTTTTCGTAAAGTTTCAGATATTTTTATTAAGAAACTTACTTAAATTTCATTTAACGTGTTTTCTGATTTTTTTTTTTTTTGATATGCTGTTTCTGTCCCACTATTAGGCACGGATCTGCTCTAGTGGCGAGAGGATTTCAGAACATATTATTTAACTAGCTGATACCCGCAAGTACGTCCGCGTGGAATTTCTTTATTTTCTTTTTTAGTACAGAATCCTATTTATTTTCCAAAATAAAAATAGCGATCTCCGTCCTGTGAGTCGCGTCCAAATCAATGCAGCCGTTCAGGAGATTAGCCGTAGATGTACACGGGACCGGAAAGAATAAGGGTCGGTTAGAAAATCTTCAATATCTTCAAAAGTATTTGACCTAGATTTATAAAATAACGACTAAATTAAAGAATATTTTAATGTACTAAAATAAAAAAAATTAATTCAAGCTTTTTATTTTTAATCAATTTAAAATAAATAAAACCGCGTAGTTTTTCCAGTATTTTCGTATATAGATTGATTACAAATGTGCCGTTTTCACGCATTTTAGTACTTTATTTGCCTCCACGAGCTCGTAATACTGCTGTTATCCGATTTTACTTACTTTCTACTAAGTTTTTGAGGCGATGCTGCGGAATATTCTGCCATTCCTGTGTGAAAAAATCCCAACACACACGTGAACAGAGCCTCCGCTGTACGGTACTTTTTCTTCTATACAGGCCAAGCCTGTATAATCGGTATTCATTCAAAATTTGTAGGGTTTTATTTTTTCGCTCAATACACTCATTATTGTTTTTCAAAAATTAAAATAGGCTAAGTTACTCCTTATAACAACAACTATCTGCTAGTAAAAGTCCCGTCCAAATCGGTCCAGGCATTCCGGAGTGGTATTCATTCGCAATTTCATGGGTTTTATTTTTTATGCGGTACCCTAATTATTTTTCCAAAATAATAGTATCCTAAGTTACTCCTTGTAACAACAGCTATCTGCTAGTGACAGTCCCGTCATCAAATTGGTTCAGACAGACTGACTCAGAGATAAAATCTTAAGAATTGGTAATTTGTTATAGGTAGCGTAATATACTCTCGTATATATTTAGTAAAAAGTTGTTTGCAAACAGACACTTCAATTTTATTTATTTGTATAGATTATTGCTATCCGTTATTATAAAGTATATAATTATATTATTCGTATTGTTGTCCGTGCAGTGACTAAGAATACAAGTGTCACCACCCCATTCTTTCCCACGGGTGTCGTATGAGAATTAAGCATTTATCATCCATTGCATGACTGGTGTTAGCGCTGGGTACCAAGTGGCAGTACTCACTTGGTATCGGCCCCGAGCGGGTTGGTACTTGGTACCACCATCTCCCGTGTGACCGGCCATGAAGTACATCGTTGCGTTTTGGCTGTAGCAGGAGATAGCCGTTTATTCTTACATTTCATATCGGTGAAATGAAATGGTGAGCAGCGGCTTTGACAATACTACCAGTATAGTCGGGTCCATGAGTGACGGTTACCATTTACCATCAGATGGGCCGTGGCTCGTCTGCCACTACATGCAATAAAAAAATAAAATCAAAGCAGTCTAAGCATTGCCGACAGAAGTGAAAACTTAAAACTATAAATGTCGTTTTATTACGGAGTTCCTATGGCCGCCTTCTAGCTCCATCATCAGACCCTGCATGCTATCTAAAGACAAAGCACTCGTCAAGACGAATCAAACGATTTCAAACTCGATGGGGTTGCGTCGTTTCATTATAAGAGTTACTGTGGCCACTTTCCAGCTTCATCCTCAGACCCTGGATACCATCTAGAGACAAAGTACTCGTCAAGACGAATCATACAAGCCCAAACTCAATGGGGTTGCGCCGTTTCATTATAGAGTTCCTAGGTCCACCTTCCAGCTCCATCATCAGATCAGCTCCATGTCATCATAATATTTCAGTGTCACGCGATATACATATGGGTGTAAAATTTGAGCTCAATCGGAAACCGGCAAGTGTGTCAAATTTAATTTCCAATGCACACACTATAGCTGCGTCTCGTAACGGTGTCGCGAGTCCAGAGATTTTATCTCATCTAAAAATATGCGTACCGCGCTAAAAGAAGTTTTCACTTCAAAAATATTACTGCGTCCTGGTTTTAAGTGAATTGTCCTGGTTTTTCCACCTTAAAATCCTTGTTTTTGAAATTAGCGGTTGGCAACCCTATGATATGCCATCTTGTTTTAATTTTGCTCCTGAGCAATTTTTACACCCATCAACAACGCACTTCATTTTTAAAAGAATTTAATACCTATATAAACGTGAAAAAAAGAACGAACCGATCGCAGTGACGGTTCATTTGATACTACGGTTTTAGGCCCCGCCCACTGTGACGTACAGATGTGTCAACTCGATTTATTAACCCGAGTTAAGCTTAACTCGAACTAATTCGAGTTGTTTTCTGTCTGACTCGAATTGATTTGGCTTTCAACAATATTCAAAGCATTGAACGCTGATTATGAACTTCCCAGTAGAAACAAATTACGTGTACGTGTATTTTTATCTAATAATAAGTTTCTGTTATTATTAGATAAAAATACATTATAATATATAAATGATCCGTCCTTTTACTTGCTGATTAGTTAAAAATTCTAATTAAAGTATAAAGTAAAAATACAACATAATACAATAATAAAGTAATAAATGATAATAATCAATAATACCTAAGTGGATGAATTTGTATATCTTGGATGTGGATTCAGTCGGGATGGAAGGTACACCACTGATGTAGAGAGAAGAGTGAATGCGGGAAATAGAGTGAACGGAGCATTGGGACAACTTCTCGGCAGTCACCACCTCAGCCAGAAGGCACGTGTCGCAATACACAACGCAGTGCTTGTCCCAACGTTATTATATGGAAGCGAGAGTTGGGTATGCAAAAAGGAGCATGAGAGTAAAATCAATGCGGTCGGCAGGAATGTTGAGGAAGCGAGAGACGTATGCAAGAATAGAGCCTCTTGGCACTCTGTTCTCTCTGCCTACCCTACAAGGGAAATGGCGTGATTATAAGTTAGTTTAGTTAGCCAAGTTTTATAAGAACATTTTGATTGTGATAATTAAACAATTATAAGCATAAGTAGGTACATATGATGCTAGGTACATATCAAAGTGAGACTGTTAATATTATGTGAAGGCTGTTATAAAACTAGTTTTGATGGTAATAAATAGAAATACTTTAGGTTACAAAGATTTAAACCAAAATACATATTATATGATACATAAAACAAACACCTTTTTTCTTAATTCAATTATTACCTACTTTAATTATAATTGTCCCTATACATATCTACTTCTATACCATTATAAAGCAGTAACAGAGCTATGTTTGTACATTTAAGATATTTGAGCAAACATTACTGTAATAGGCTATATAGGCGTGTCTGAGCACAGAACAATATTTTTTTAGATTTTTGTCTGTTTATCTGTTTGTTTGTTCGCGCATCTCATAAAAACTACTGAACGGATTTTGATGCAACTTTTTTGCTTTGATAGCTCTTGATTAGACTTTAACAACTGGTAAAATTTTTATCTCGCTACTATATCGGGAACCTGAGATATAAGCTAAAAACTAGCTTTTGGCCGCGGCGAAACCGCCGACAAAGGCCAGTATGTATTATTTCTGTAGCCTGTTTTTCTGTCGGTCTGTGAAATCTACCTTTTTCCTTTATAGAATTCCATGATTTACCCCCTCTCTTTTTAAGTTCGATTTTTCGATAGATTTCGAATCTGATTCGATAAAATATATCAAACTGCGGAATTCCGCACGAGTGATCTAGTTTACTACGAATTTGTTTAAATTATTTTACTACAGTTTGGAAGCTACACATAAAAAAATCATTATTCACTTAGTTTCATCCATTTAACTCGAGTCACGTAACTCGAGTTCAATTCGAGTTACGAGAATTTCAACTCGAGTTAAATCGAGTTGTGTTTATTACGAGTTGGCACATCTCTACTGTGACGTCGTTGACCTAGTTGAAGACGACATGACCTAGTTGCCTTTCGGCATCTCCGCTATTTTTCTGTACTCCGTGATTTTAGCACTTGACATGCTCAGCTAGTTTAAACTATGAGTTATTTGTGATTTGATTACAAAATTAAACTATATTGGAATAATGCATGTAAATGCATCGGATAGGTGGTGTGGGTCGTAAAGACATTTAAAAACAAATGTGATGTGGAGGTTCGGTGTCACCGTTAGGTGTCTGCAATAGCTTAGCGGTTTAGAGCACTTCCCCGGATTGAAAGGGACGCAGGTTCGAATTCTGCTTGCAGAAAATCTCTCTTTTTGCACTTTCACAAAAAAGTTCTGGTTTTGATATCTATTAGATCGCGTATGTCTTAGCTGATTTATCTGCCCAAAAATTTTTTTTTTATTTTCCCATACTTACGCTCTATTTTTATAAATGAACTGAAACATAAACTTTCTAATGGTCGTGCATGACACGTAGGTACCTACTGTGTGCATAGCAATAGGTACTTACCTACCTATTATTATTCAATATTAATATAGGCAAATTATAGATATTTTACCTACAACGGTTTCAGCAGATCAGTCAGTCGGCTAAATCATTATGTACGAATGGCATCGCATGTCACAACAAAACGTAATAGACCTTCGCTAAAAACATGTAGATAGATAAACATCACCGCACCGACACCAAGTTTTAAGAGTAGTTACTTAAATAGTTTAAAAGATACTTTTATATAAATAGCCGATAGAGCAAACAACGTCTAACTTTCTACTAAGCCCGTATATTCTAGTAAAGTTGTAGAAGAAAAACAAACCCACACGTTTAAAAAAAGTTACCAAACTTTAGAAGTTCGGTAAGTTTGTTGTCAGATAGGTGTACTGATCTGTGAACAACGTCAACTGGCCCTAGGGACGTCCGCACGAACTGTTTTATCTTGAATTATATATTAACATGCAAAGTCAACATTTGGTTTAGTAATTATGTCTCTTTCTCTACAACCTTTTCTACTATCCCACTATTGGGATATATCCCGTGCTGTATTGTTAGCCCTAAAAGAGGAGAGAATAACAAAGGGACAGATTAAGAAACTCTGAATGAGTTAAGATTTTATCGGGAGTCAAGAAGTGCGCGTGGGAAAAAGCGTCATAGCAAGTGCCGCGCGCACCTCCCAACACTTTTCGCCCAGCACCTACCTATGACCTGAAGATTGGTATGGGCATGGGAGGAGGAGGGATGTCCCACTATTGGGAACGAGCCTTCTCTCTTAGTAAGAGGGATTTAGGCAGTAGGTCCACCACGCTGGCCCAGCACAGGTTGCCTAACTTCACAAGCCGTCGAGTAAATCTCTCACGCACGCAGGTTTCCTAACGATGTTTTCCTTAACCGATCAGTATTAATTTAAACAGATACACATATTTTCGAAAAGTCAGATGCCGTCCGAAGTCTAGGCTGCCACTGCAGTCACAGCTGCATAGGTATAGTTTTACCATAATAAAATAACCCAGCAGTGCTTAATATTAATAGCCTAGTGGTAAAAGCAAGGACTGCAAAGACAGTGGCATCAAGTTCGATGTCCAGTCTGAAGTCTTCGCACGGCACTGACTATTCGATATATATGATGTGTATTATGTTTACAAATAATCACTGCATGGCGAAGGAAATCATTGTGAAGAAACCTGTATGCCTTTCTCAACGACTTGTGAAGTCTGCCTAATCACTCTGGACCAGCGTGATGGACTAATGGCCTAAATCCCTCTCTGAGAGGAAACACGTGCCCAACAGTAGGACAATGGACAGTAACTGTTTAGGGCAAAAACAATGCATTAGTACTGTCTGTATGGAGATGTACCAAATTACACCCCATTATTTCCTGCGAGTTTTGTAAGAAGCGATAAAGGTAAATAAGCAGCGTATCCTCATTTTACTAAGGTATCTTATTTCCTTTATGTATTTTGGAGCAAAAAATCCTATCAAGACTTGTTGCACGACCCTATATTCCTGACTTAACTTAGAGCATTGTTTAATCCTCTAAAACGGTCAAGACCAATGTATTTTTTCAGGATATTCCAAATTACATAAAATTTCAGGATTAAAGTCTTATAAATTCTTTACATAGGTACATAATGTCGCCGTTCCCAGCAAAAGATATCGTAATCGAAAAATACCAAGTTTCCCAACGTAAAATAGAAAATTTATAGCTTTTTTGGTTCTAATCTGGTTTAGATATTATATAGCAAGTAGGTACCTAGGTATAGTAACACCATTGGCATATAAAAAGTTAGCTAAGATAATTAATTGAATAAGGCGACACTTGGCGGAAGTCCATTGTTATTATTATAGAATGGATATTTTGCGAGATTTTGAGTGCGGATTGACAATCTTAGGTTATTTTGTATGTGTCCAAAGATAACCGACATTGACAATCCGTGGGTGAGTAGTGGGCTCTCGTAAAATATCCGTTCTATAATAATAAAGTTCGCTAATTTATATGCAGTGCTAATTGCTATTTATATAAAGAAAATAGTGCGTGGAGTCCCTCCGCGCGGAAGAAGTGAAACTTCGTAATGTGGAAATGAATATAGGATTCACTCTCGCTCTGTCTCTTTCTATTCCCCCTCCCCAGGAGCGTTGAACGTTTAACACACCAGTACTTTCATACCCCCTCCATGGTAGCTTTAAACGTTTAACGCAACCTTGTTGGAAGTCGCATTAGGAGTTTCACTTCAATAGGTAGAAATTTTGTACAGGGTATAGGTATCTACCTACCTACTACCTCGTCCTAAGATCAAGGACTACAAAGATAGAAGTAACTAGAAGTTACGAGCCCCATTTAGAGACCAAGAACTCTCAATTTGCAAGCCGCAAGACGCACACTGCAGACTTATCCAAATTTTGTGTAAGTATTTCTTTATAAATGAACGCTGTCCGGTGAAGGAAAACTTGGTAAGGAAACTTAAACAAATTCAAGTGAAAACCATCAGGCAATAATGGTATTTCGTAGTATTTTTGCATTTTGGAAAAGCACACGAATTCATGTTTAAGACATAAGTTTGGTCTCGGTGTACCTACACATCGAAGAGTTATAGATACACAATTTAACAGTGACACATTAGGTATACCACTTAGCATAAGAACAACGTTCCCATTGTTTCTGCATGCGAATTCAAAATTAAGTTTTGAAATCACAAACACGAGCTTGTTTCACTTTACCAACATATTACGTGAAATACTAAATTAAGCTCGTGCATTCATTTTCATATTTACATTTACCTGCGCAAGGCAATTTTAAATCGGGGTGATTTAAATTTCAGTAACACAAAAATTTCCTTTGCAATTTAAAAGCTTGTAGGTAGGTCTTTGTTTACGGGATTTCATTAATTATTTTAGACAACGTAATCACTGCTTTATTACCAAGGCTTGTCAACCGACCGACCATTGCAAACACGTATACAAGATAATTTGGTTTATGCAAATATACCTGGGTCGGGGACGAGTGATTTCCTTCGCAATAGTCAAGCCTTGAAGTTGCCATCTGAGCTTAGTTTATTTTGGCATCCTCAAATACTTACCTACCTATTTACATTAGATTTATGGAAGTTGTTTACAGATATAGGTATGAATATTCTTGTTGCATTCGTGGCGTTTTCAACGAAACAGTGTTAATGTATAACTCAATGGAGTTAGGTGATTTACTTGTGGCGAATATCAACATAAAGTTCCGATATAATAACTCCCTGCCTTTGACCGCGGCTTCGCCGTAGCCAAAAGCTAGTTTTAAAGTTATATCTCCGGTTCCCGATATAGTAGCGGGATAAAGTGTACCTAAGTATACCAGTTTTTAAGTCTAAGCTATCAAACAAAAAGTTGCATCAAAATCCGTTCAGTAGTTTTGGGTCATGCGCCAACAAACAAACAGATAAACAGACAGACAAATATCTAAAAAAAATCGTTTTGGGTTTAGACACACCTATATAGCCTAATAAAGATTTTTTTTTCAAATATATTAAATGTACAGACAGCTCTGTTAGGTACAGCTTTATAATAATACTAGCCTTTGCCCGCGGCTCCGCCGCTTTTAGCTTGTATCTGTTCCCGATATAGTAGTGTGATAAAATGTATACCAGTTGTTAAGTCTAATCGAAAGTTATCACACAGAAAAAGTTGCATCAAAATCCGTTCAGTAGTTTTTGCGTGATGCGCGAACAAACAAACAGATAACAGACAAACAGACAAAAATTCTAAAAAAATTGTTTTGTGTTTAGAGTAGACACGCCTATACATTAAACACAAAGCGAAAAATGTGAAATCGAAAATAACAGTCAGGAGCAGGATTTGAACCTGCATCTTCTGGATACCGTCCAGATGCTTTACCAATTCAGCCATCCTGACAATTGCTCCTGACTGCTAATTTCGATAACACATCATACTTCACGTCTTTGGGTGACGCCTGCGCCATCTGTCGGACGTATTTTCATACATTATACCGACCAGGTAAACTTAATTTTACAATTAAGATTTTACCTAATAATGACGCAAACCCTTTAAATATTTAGATATTTTTATATATATTTTTAGCATTTGACATGCTTAGCACTATACATTAAACACAAAGTGAAAAATGTGAAATCACAAAACTGCAGAAAACCCTCTGGCCTAGAGACAGATACTTTTCTACAATGTTGAACAGAGAAAACACTTGATCCATGTATCCCCTTCCACACGTGAAACCTCCTTGTGCTTCACACAATAATCTATCAGATACCATCCTCGTTCTCCATTCAATGTCCTCACTTTGGCTGCCAAACTGGTCAAACTTATGGCTCCGTAGTGGCCAGCTAATTACGTGAACCCTTGTTTTTAAACAAAGTCACGATGACTTTTCCAGTCCTTGGGAACAATTCCCGAGCTTGAACATAAATTGAAAAGCATCAGGAAAGATTCCCGGACACATGAGCCGCCAAGCTTGGTCATCTCGGCAGACACCATATCAATGCCCGCTGGCTAACTCAACTTCGTCTATACTGATGTCAACAGAGGATGCCGTACAGAGTGCTGATCTATTAGACCACATGTGAAACCGACATCACCCCGGACTTTCACATACATATCTCCAAAACATTCATTCAACACATCTTGTGTTTGCGCAAGACCTTTAGACCTTATTTTATTAATTCCCACGGCTGACCAACAACTCAAGATTTTTTCATCTTCCGCCGGAAGAGTTCGGTATTAAAATTTATTTTGAGCTTTCCTCTCGGATTGGGGGCCCCCATCGGTCGGGGGCCCGTGGCATTTTGCCAGCCCTGCCACCCTGTAGTTACGCCACTGGCAGCGCAGTAAAATTAAAGAGATGCCACCAGAGTTTATAAGAGAAGCTACGTTGGGGCGTGTGAATCGTGCAATAAAAGCAGTTGGGTCTTATTTTTGTGATTTACTGCAGTGCGCGTGTTTTGTCAATATTCCATAAGTAAATGTGAAATTAACTTAAGATTAATTGGTATGAGAGCCAAAGGGAAAGCAGCAATGAGAATGGCCTTAAATGAATGCAAAACAAATAACAGTATTATTGTAATATAAATAATAATATTCAAAATAGTGAATGATAATAATATTATACGAGATGTAATGTACAAATACATACCCATAACATGCGTAAGTTAGTACAAGTACTAGTTTCATATAATATGCTTGTAATAGGTAATATTTAATCTGCAGGAAAGTGCCTACCTACTCTAATAAATCTAAAAAGGTCAGTTATTCAACCTCTGGTGATTAATTTTGGCGTCACGCCCTTATTTATTCTGCCTGGGTCCCAAAGGTAGGCAAAATAAAAAAATCACGTAGGGTGTCAACAAAAACGCGGGCAACGTCGAACCAACCGCAAATGAATTGATTCGACGCAATCAATTTTTTCCCGCCCTTCTTACTTAGGGTAACCGCCGACATCGACTCACTTCTGCTCTGATTATTGGGCGGTCAATCATTTGATCTTACCGTTCAGTTAACTGGAAAATTGGTAATTAGGTATAGGTGATAAAAAGGGCAAGTGTGTTGTAACGAGATAAGTGTGCTCTAAGACGTAAGTATTCTTTGTTTCCTGAATTATGTTGTAGATGGCAGAGTTATTGATTCCATGTCATCAAATACCTAATCTTATTATTTAGCACATAGCTCACAGGACATGTAGTCCGTAGTAAGCGGGAAATAAGCATTTTTACACGGACTAGAGGAAGAATTTATACCCAACTATAACAGGTAGGTAGGTACTTATCTATCCGTCTGGGGACGGATAAAACGTTATTTTGTGTACCCGCCGGATGAGATGCCTCCGCCGGAAAGGCAGGCAAAGAGGCGGCATTTGGCGCTCAGTGCCTCGAGCCTTGTCCAAGGAGGGCGAGGCGGATTTCGGGGCGGGGCTTTCAGTGTAGGAGCAGGTAACACTACTTACATCGAGGCTCCAGGTCGAGCCTCAGAAGGATGGTCCGCCTAAAGTGGATCGGATTGCCCGGACGGTTTCCAACGCCCTGGCCCCTCTGGCTGTCGTTTTTACGGTGGGGTCTTGGTACTTACGGGACAACTTCTTCGAGGCCCTCTTCAAGACCCAAGAAGGTGGCCTATATACGCTAGCAATAACAGAGGCGTTACTCGCACGTAGCCATCTCCAAAGAAAGGGATAGAAGATGGATAGGAAGGATAATAAGGAGACGATAGGAAGGGGTTTTGGGCCTCCTGCGCTTTCACTCACCATACAAAACAAATCCCATCCAAATCGGCCCATTCGTTTCGGAGATTAGCCAGAGCCAACAGACTGACAGACCAAAATTATAAAAAATGTTTTTTATTATAAGTACCTATATCTATCTATACTATTATAAAGCTGTAACACGTGTCTGTACATTTCAGATATTTGAGAAAAAATGACTAATAGGCTATATAGGCGTGTCTATTTAGATATTTTTATATATATTTTTAGCATTTGTGTCTGCCGAGATGACCAAGCTTGGTGGCTCATGTGTCCGGGAATCTTTCCTGATGCTTTTCAATTTATGTTCAAGCTCGGGAATTGTTCCCAAGGACTGGAAAAGTCATCGTGACTTTGTTTAAAAACAAGGGTTCACGTAATTAGCTGGCCACTACGGAGCCATAAGTTTGACCAGTTTGGCAGCCAAAGTGAGGACATTGAATGGAGAACGAGGATGGTATCTGATAGATTATTGTGTGAAGCACAAGGAGGTTTCACGTGTGGAAGGGGATACATGGATCAAGTGTTTTCTCTGTTCAACATTGTAGAAAAGTATCTGTCTCTAGGCCAGAGGGTTTTCTGCAGTTTTGTGGATTTAGAGAAAGCATTCAACACGTTTGTACTTTGGGGCATTTTATTTTGGCAGAGTATGGTATTAACGGTAGACTGCTGCGAGCAGTGAAGTCCAATTTTATGAACTGTAGATCTTGTGTGCAAGTGAATAATAGAATGTCACTCTGGTTTAATGTAAATATCCGCGTTAAACATTCTACCAGCCAGACTTTATCATATATCTGGATAAATGTCTCCAAAGGCTGAATGAAATGGATGTGCGAGTTCAGTTCAGTGATTAATTCATTGCTGTATGCAGACGATATGTTCCTATAACACAATCAGAGACTGACCTGCATATCGTAGTCTACGTAATGATGTCCGAACAGCGAATATATATAAAAAAATATATATATAAACTTCCGAATGGATAACCTCCTCCTTCTCTTTAAAGTCAGTTAAAAATTAAATTACAAATTGACGATTTTTTCCTGGGAGGGCCCCATCCAATGAATTTGCCACGGGCCTCGGATGGTATAGTTACGTTACGCCACTGTGCGCTGCTTTCTTCTCTTATAATTGTAGAGCCTTGCTTATCCCGACATGAATGGGCCGGCTCGTTCGGGGAAGTACCTACCTCTCACAGATTAACGTAAAACAACGGTAGGTAGGGTACCTACCTACCGTTGTTCCATTATGCCTCGTATGGAGAGTGAGAGCGCCGGAGGCCAAAACCCCCTACCCTATCCTCTATCCTTTCTACTATCTCCTTATTATCCTTCCTCTCCACGTCTTATTCCTTTCCTTGGCAATGGCGAACGCGAGTGATGCTTCTGGTGTTGGTAGGCTACGGTAACGCCTTACCACCGAAGGCATGTAACATAGTTCCAGTGGCCAGCCAATAAAGGCGGAGAGACGGCACACGACGGGTTTCTTTAGTGGGTGAAGGCCCCACACTACCCTGTTCCTTGCCCTGAACGACGGGGTGTGCGGTTAGGAACATTTTTTCCCACCTTAACAAAAAAAAGGCTCCGGTAACGGCTAACCATCAGATATGGTTAAAGTACAAATTATAATTTGAGAATAAGGAAAAAGAGTATTTTAGTACGGTATTAGAGCATTAGTACGGGATTAGAGCACTTCCCCAGATAGGAAGGGACGCAGGTTCGATTCCTGCTCACTCTAAAATAGGTACTCTTTTTCCTTTTTCACAAAAAATATAATTTATATTTCGCGCTCTTATAGCTTACATAGGAAATAATTACATAAATGTTTTATACCAGTATACCACGCTTTAAGTATATGTAGTCTAGATATTCCAATCCAAATCTCAACGTGACGTCATCAAACCACCATTTCATACAATCTATTGATGAATAAATTCCTACGTGTGCGAAAATTGAAATGGAATAGGCTCATATCTCATTTGTTGAACTCGACTATACCTACTGCACAAGAGCCATACACACGAAAGCCGGGGTATATTTCAAAGCCGTCAATTTTACCCCCCGTAATTAGACTACGACACATACTGCTCGCGATCTAATGGGGTCCACTTACGGTTCAAATCACATTGAAGGGGCTGCGAAGTAAAGTACTCGGTGGGGTTGCTTTCAAATTGAAATAAATTAACATTTCGTACTGTAACAACTGGGCATCCAGTTATAAGTGTGAAACTATAGGGGAAATATGTTCCCCTTACCTGTGTAGTTATGTATGCTAAAAAGTAATTAAACATGTTATCATTTTAATAATGTTATGTAATACCTAGCTATACTTTAAGCACTTAACATGCTAAGATATTAACAAGAACAAAAGAGCGAAAACGTAAATTTAAAAATATAGAATTTCTGAATTGGTAAATCTGGAACGGCTTTCCAGGAGATGCAGGTTCAAATCCTGCTCATGTTCGACTATTTTTGCAATTTCACATTTTCGCACTGTTTTTTGGTGAATGGCCGCGCTTGTCGAATGCTATAAATAAAAATATCAATATATTTATGCATTATTATTGGGTATTGTACCTAATAACTAAGATGACCCCGTATGTATGTATATATTATTATAATAATATGATGATGCCGTAGAATGTAACTCACTAAATCGTATGAACATCGTATCGTCTCGCTTGTGATTTTGGTAGAGAAACCAACGTGTGATGTCGCAATAATTCCTCGGCCAATCACGGTGATCTCTCAACCAATCACAATGACACGATGCGGTATCGAATTATCGATACGATCGAGTGAGATATATTCTAACCCCCTGGCCGGAACAATGTATGAAGGCATTGATTTGAGACATTGCCACTTCAGCATGGCAACCCGGCGGCTATGTCGGTCACTCTCGTTCTCCTACGGATAATAATAATAGCTTTATTACACAAAACAGCCTGATTACAACAACAAATTAATCAGAAAACAAAACAAAGGCTTATAATATTATTATAAAAACAATAATAATAACATTGATGCCCTGGCTCCTAAACTAGGTTTAAGTCCCTGTATCTTAGGAGCCAGAAAATCTCCGTATTACGGATTCGATCACGTAGGGAAATACCAAGCATAGCCCGCTCTATGGCCCGCTGAGCGACTTTGAGCCTTGAAACGAGGCCAACATTCAGAGACCACGTCTCTGTTCCGTATGTCATCACCGGTAACACACACTGGTCGTAGACCTCCGTTTTCAGACACTGCGGAATATTGGACGAAAAGATCTTCCTTAGCTTCCCAAACGCTGCCCAGCCGAGTTGGATTCGTCGATTGACCTCTTTCTCGAAGTTGTGCCTACCTAACTGGACTGTTTGTCCCAGGTAGACATAGTGGTTGACAACTTCGATAAGCGCACTCCTGACTAGGACCGGTGCTGAAATGACATGGACATTAGACGTGACTTTCGTCTTGTCCATGTTCATTTTGAGACCCACTAGTCGGGAAACCCTGCTAAGATCATTGAGCATGGTGCCAAGGTCCTCCAGCGATTCTGCCATGACTAAGATGTCGTCGGCATATCGAAGGTGAGTGATGTATTCGCCATTGATGTTGATGCCGAATCCAGTCCAGTTCAAGAGCTTGAAGACATCTTCCAATGCAGCGGTGAAGAGTTTCGGGGACATAACGTCTCCCTGTCTAACACCTCTCTGCAGTTGGGTCGGTTTTGTACTCCTGTCCTGAACACGGACTGACATAATGGCGTTTCTATACAAGCAATTCAGCACTTCGATGTACCGATAGTCAATTTGGCACCGCTGAAGGGACTGCAGCACCGCCCAAGTTTCGATCAAATCGAAGGCTTTCCCATAGTCCACAAACGCCAGACACAGAGGCCGATTATTTTCCTCGGTTTTCTGTATAATCTGGCGTAGCGTATGGATGTGGTCTATGGTACGAGAAGGGATCAAAAAGTAGTGAGAATGAGATAGAATATAATGACTATTGATAACTTAATAATTTATTTTTCTACATAGTCTCCGAGTCTCTCTACACACCGAGTCCAGCGATTTTCCAAGGCTTCAATCCCTTTCAAAAAAAAAGTTTTGTCTTGGTCCTGCAAAAAGCTTTCCACGGCATCCATCACCTCGTTATCGTCTTCGTACCTGTTTCCCCTTAAGTATTCTTTCAATTTGGGGAACAGATAAAAATTGCTAGGCGCCAGATCTGGTGAACAAGGGGGGTGGTCAACCAATTCGAAGCCAGCTTGCTGAATGGCAGCCATCGCAACTGCCGACCTGTGCGCGGGTGCGTTGTCGTGATGAAACAGCACGCCCCTACGAAGTTTCCCTCTCCATTTCTCTTTGATGGCATTCCTTAACTTGGGAACTAAAGCTACATAATATTGGCCTGTAATAGTGGTTCCACTCTCTAGGTAATCAATCAACAATATCCCTTCTGAGTCCCAAAATATTGAGGCCATAACCTTGCCAGCCGATGCCACGGCACGAAACTTCTTCGGGGTCGGTGATGATGGTCGTTTTCATGCGAAGATTGCTGTTTTGTCTCGGGATCAAAATGATGAAGCCATGTTTCGTCCATTGTTACGAAACGAGACAAAAAGTTTTCAGAATCTTCTTGAAACTTGTCCAACAATATCTTCGAAATGTCAAGTCAATTTTGTTTCTGACTGTCGGTTAACATTCTCGGCACCCATCTTGCGGAGACTTTTCTCATATTCAAAGATTGTTTCAATATGGATTGAATACTTCCATATGAAATGCCCGTTTCTTGAATTAAATATCGGATGGTAACTCTTCGATCGCTCAATACAATTTTTTCGACTTTCGCAACATTTTCTTGGGTGACTGACGTCGATGGACGGCTGTAACGATGTTTGTCTTCCGTGCTCGTTCTCCCTACTCGAAATTGAGAAGCCCACCTTGCAACAGTGGAATACGGCGGAGCAGACTCTCCTAATGTTGCCTCCAAATCGCAATTAATCTCTTGCGTCGTTAACTTTTTTAAACAGAGGTATTTAATAACGGCTCGTACTTCGTTTTTCTCCATTTTCGAGAACACGTTCCGACACGAAGCAAACAAATGACTACATTCAGAAAAAAAACAAAAAAGAATCGAAGATTTTTTTTTTATTATTATTACAAATATGTATCTGAGCTATGCCTGCCAGTATTTTTTTTTTCTTACCAAGGAGTATGTCGTTTTCACTACTTTTTGATCACTCCTCGTACTATACGCCTTTTCGGAAACCGGCTTGTTCGGGAGGCTGGAAGTCGTCAAGCCTGCGAGTGAGTCGATTTGTAATGACCCTCGGAAACAACTTATAGACGTGGCTCAAGAGCGAGATGGGTCTATAGTTCTTCAAGAGGGTTCTGTCACCTTTCTTGAATAACAGCACCACCACGCTTCTGGTCCACGACTCTGGAACGTCGCCCCCGAGAACGACGGAATTGAACAGCCTCTGAAGAGCTTTTAAGACCGGCTTTCCGCCTGCTCTCAGAAGCTCCGTGGTGATTCCATCGTCTCCCGGTGCCTTTCCGTTCTTTAGTTGTTTGAGAGCCATTCTGATCTCGTACAGGCTGACGTCCGGGATATCTTCGGTAAAGTGCCGAGTTAGCTTGAATCTGCGATCTTGGACCAAGCCGACAACAGGACTCTGGGATCTGTACAACTGTCCATAGAACTGGTGGACCTCTCTCAAGATCTCATATCGGGATGAAATGACAGTGCCGTCGTTGGTCCTCAGCTTAGTCAACTGGCTTTGGCCGACAGACAGATCTCTTGCGAAAACTTTCGAGCCTTGGTTCCGCTCTATCGCCTCTATAATGCGGATAGCATTAAATTGGGGAATATCATGTCGCACGGCCTTGGAGATCTGTGTGTTTAACCGCCTCAGGCAGGACCAATCGTCAGAAGACTGGACTGTCATTTCTTTTCTCCTTTCCATGAGCTTGAGAGTATGGTCCGAGAGTTCACAAGTCCTACTAACGCGACGGGCCTTTAAGTAGGTCGACCCGACTGCTTGGACAGTTTGCACGAACCTGCTGTTCAAATCGCTCGCTGATTCGCACTCATCTAGACATTGGAAGCGATTTTGTAGTTCGAGCTGAAAGCTCTCGGGGTTCCGGTATTGGGCAGGTGTTGGTCGGAGCGTAGACTTCATCAAGCGTGACCTCTCGACTTTCGTGCTAATATTCAAGATGCCCCTGACTAGCCGGTGATCACTCGCAGTTTTAATCCTGCTGATCACTGAGACATCATTGAATATGTGTCGTCTGTCCGACAAGATGAAGTCAATCTCGTTTTTTACTGAACCATCAGGGCTGATCCAGGTCCATTTCCGCTGGGGCTGTTTCCTGAAGAAGGAATTCATCATGTAGAGGCCTTCTTTCACCAGAAAATCAGCCAGCATCTGGCCCCTGTGATTCCTCTGCCCGAAACCATAGTGCCCCACTTTCAGCTCATCCTCTGTCCTTTTGCCTAGTTTTGCGTTAGTCTCCCATAACCACCGTGAAATAGGTTTTAGACGAGTGGATAGCCTTCGAGATATCCTCATATAGGGCCTCCACCTCGTCGTCGGAATGTGTTGAGGTCGGTGCGTAAGCCTGTATGACCTTCAACGAATACCTATTGGTTATTCTGAGTATAAGGTACGCTACCCTACTCGCCATACTCTCAATCCTCTCCACGTTGCCTACGAGAGACCTGCGAACGATAAACCCACCTCTTTGGGACACCTCTTTGGGACTGGTGGTCGCCCTCCCGGTGGAAGAGCAAGTTACCGGACTGGAAGATTGTCGTGCCCTCACCCTCTCTTCGGACTTCTGACAACCCTATAATGTTCCAGCGGATCTTGTTCAATTCCTCTTCCAGCTCGGTGATGCTCTCGTCGGTCCGAAGTGTCCGTACGTTGTGCGTTACCAGGGCCAGAAGTCGTTGTTTGTGGTAGCCTTTCCGCGAACAGAGATTGTACGTACTGTAACGTATGTAAACATAAGTACTGTACTGTATCGCCAGTCCTCAAATAAAGTGCATAAACAATAGACGTGTTTCTCACTGTTTAATACTCTCTAGTGGCGACGAGGACTCAAAAAGAATTACACGCGTACGATATAAGTACATAGTGAAGCAGTATATCATATCGTAATTAAATAAGTATAGTGTCAAAAATGTCGATAGGGAAAATAGGAGCATTTGGCCTTACAAAGGACAACTGGGCGACGTATGTCGACCGCCTGGAGCAGTATTTTGTGGCTAATCAAGTGAAGCCAGAGATACAAGTAGCTACATTGATAACCGTGATTGGTAGTGAAACCTACGATCTAATGGTGAATTTGTGTACGCCCGACAAACCGGCCAACAAAAACTACGCTGACTTAGTAGCACTAATGAAAAGCTATCTGAACCCTAAACCAAGTCGGTTAGCAGAGAGATTTAAGTTTCGTCAACGTATACAAAAGAAAGAAGAAAATGTAGCTAGGTATGTGGCCGAGTTAAAGAGGTTGAGTAAAAACTGTGGCTTTCAAAATTTAACCGAAAACCTTCGAGATCAGTTTGTGTGCGGGTTAATAAACGACGACATATGGCAAAAGTTGTTTACAGAAGATGACAAGATATCGTTCGATAATTATTATTAACAATAGCTATGTCCATGGAAGCAGCGGAGACAAATGCGGCATTGGTGGAAGGCTGTACCAGGGGGAGACCTACGGGCGACAGTATACCAAGTGCTGACATAGCAGTGCATTTCATGGGACAGAACAAGAAGGGAAAAAGTTACGGCCAGAGCGGCATTACACACATTACGCGTGACTCTTTGACCGGCGGCGGCGGTGGTACACGCGGCACAAGCAGAGCGGGCAGCGCTAGCGGTAACAGGGTGAATGCCAGTCGTACAAACTTAAATAGCAAAAATCAAAAATGTATCGTCTGCGGGGGTGCTCACGAGGAACATAGTTGCAAGTTCAAGATGTACGTCTGTAGAGTATGCAACCAAGAAGGGCATTTAAAGAAAATGTGTCCAAAGTTGCGAAATAACACAAATTGTTATCATATACAGGAATTCAAGAATGCGGACGTAGATAATCAGGACATTGGCAGTGACGAGGTAAAGTGTAATAATTATGTTATAGGCAAGGAAGGTGGTCCATTCTTAAAAAGACATGTAGATCAGATTAAAGGTAGGAGGAGTAGTTATGGGATGCCATCTGTAGATCATAGCGATTCATCACCATTCATTATACCGACCAGGCAAACTTAATTTTACAATTAAGATTTTACCTAATAACGACGCAAACCCTTTTTTAAATATTTAGATATATTTTTAGCATTTGACATGCTTAGCACTATACATTAAACACAACCAGGTAAACTTTAAGTTTACCTGGTCGGTATAATGTATGAAAATACTCCCGACAGATGGCGTAGGCGTCACCCAAAGACGTTAAGTATGATGTGTTATCGAGATTAGCAGTCAGGAGCAATTGTCAGGATGGCTGAATTGGTAAAGCATCTGGACGGTATCCAGAAGATGCAGGTTCAAATCCTGCTCCTAACTGTTATTTTCGATTTCACATTTTTCACTTTGTGTTTAATGTACAGACATAGCTCTGTTACAGCTTTATATAAGATGTAAGCACTGTAATTTAATACTTACTTATCATCACGCCATTTCCCTTGCGGGGTAAGCAGAGAGAACAGAGTACCAAGAGGTTCTATTCTTGCATACATCTCTCGCTTCCTCAACATTCATAACTCTCTTCATACACGCTCGCCGGTTTCGGAGACTCCTGACTCCACCTTCCTTCAATACATGACCGATTTGGTCTAGGTAGGTGAGTCTCGGTCTCCACCTGTACCTACATCCTTCCACTTTCGCATTCTATATCTTCTTAACCAGTCGCTCGTCCGGCATTCTTTCCACATGTCCGAACCATCGGAGCATTCCCTTTCGCATCTTTACACCAATACTCTCTTTCATACCTACTCGCTCTCTTACGTCGTTATGAATGCGTGACCGCATTCAGCCTCACTCCACAGATTCTCCGCAGAAATCGCATTTCGACCGCATTGATTTTACTCTCATGCTCCTTTTTGTATACCCAACTCTCGCTTCCATACAATAACGTTGGGACAAGCACTGCGTTGTGTATTGCGACACGTGCCTTCTGGCTGAGGTGATGACTGCCGAGAAGTTGTCCCAATGCTCCGTCACTCTATTTCCCGCATTCGCTCTTCTCTCTACATCAGTGGTGTACCTTCCATACCGACTGAATCCACATCCAAGATATACAAATTCATCCACTTGTTCTAGCACACCATTTCCTATTGCTACTCTAACATCGGTTCTGGCTTCTTCTCTTTCAAAAACCATTATTTTGGTTTTGCTCACATTCACAAATGCATAAGCTTTATATGTATATAAGATAGATACGCAAGTTGTCAAATAAAATAAAATAATTTAAAACTCACAATCATGTTTTTAATTAAATAGGCATAATCATATTAATCACTTACATTGGAAAAATTAGGCGAAACACTACAACAATTTATGAACTTCGTACTGATAAGTTATTGGTACTCACCTAAAATAGTGGTAAAAAAGTAATAAGATTAATTAAAATGAAAAAAATAAAATATATACAACCTTTTAATCAAAACCTTCACACAATCAAATTAAAACTTATAAAACTTTAATACACCTACAAAATAATAATAATATCAGTCTAGTTCTACAAGTTCTTCAAATATTAACCATTTCATTACTTACTAATTAGATTAATACAATAAGTAATTAATTTACCAAAAGGCAAGAATTTATCAGAAAATAATCCCAAGATTAATGCTTTTTATTTTTAATACCCATAATTTGAAACAACCCTAATATAAAGTAGGTATAATATCTCGCACACAAATCGTTAGCTTTTAAAGTGTATTTTTTTTATTTTGACTAACATGTATTGTATTAATCCAAAAATACTAAATATATTTTCAGAAAATATTGTCGCTTATATACAGAACAATACTAAATAGGAGTAGACTTCTCAGTCTATACTCGATTTTTACCCTAAATAGTTAGGGTAAAAATCGAGTACTGCCCCCTTAGAATGAAAAACGAAACGTTAGACGAACTGTCGTTTCGAGTTATTGTGATTGATCAACAGGCCGACGCGTGATTCCTGATTAGTCGAGATTTCGACGCGTGATTCAGGCGACCTATCACAATGAAGCGAAACGAAAGTTCGTCTGACGTTTCGTTTTCCATTCTAAGGGGGCTGTGATGTGTGTGGCTTTAGGGTTGTCACATGAGATTACAAGTATAAAGAAATAATCATATTTTATTAGAAAATAATACAGACTTTTTAAACGAATCACACATTTCTATCTTAACGAAATATGTACCGTAGTAAATACATTAGTTAAGATAGATAGACTATTCTGAAAAACAATACATTATTATAATGAACCATGAAATGTACAATATTCCTTTGTATTCATTAATATGTATAAAAATCTTGAATTTATTTTCAAATTATTGATAGACATAATACAATTACGATGGAACAGGTGGGAGTAAAAAACGCTTACAAACCTTAAAAGTTCTACAACAGATTCTCAAAAACCTATATTGTAATTACAAAATAAATACATTACAATACCATACAAGCTTTACAAATATTTAAACAGCTATGTTAAAGCTTTATTACCTAGTAAAATTGTGTTAAATTATAAATAAAGTCACACGGGTTACATAAACTTGTAGAAAACTAAAGTGTACTAAGGTAATTAGAAAGGTCAGCACAGTTAATGAAAACTATCGGTTTTTATTAATGCCACTATTCACCCATTCAGAATGTAAAATGAAACATTCGTTTCGCTTCATTGTGATTGGTTAAAAATCCCGACGCGTAAGCCCCGATTGGTCGAGAGATCGACACGTTGGTTCATGTGACCAATCGCTAAGATTCGTATAAAGTTTCATTTTACAATTTAAATAGGCAGATAGCATTACTCGTAAGTATTGTCATTATACTATATAAAGACAGAGAACACATCGTGCTCTATATGATAAAATAACGATAAAGGAAGCAGTTTTAAAGGCAGCTTTCTTTAACGTAGACTTAACGTTCATTCCAAGTCAGAATGTAGATTAATATGAAATTTTAAATGAGTACGTGTAGTTAGTCAAAATATATCTAAAGCAGACTGAGTCAGAAATAATTATTGCAATTATAATTCAAAATGTCACAGTATTGATAATTAAAAAGAATGTTAGCGTTTGCATTTTCCATGATATCATATCAAAAGAATTAATTATAGTTGAAATAATCGTTCTAAAAACATGTCTAACTTTTAACTTAATCAAATATTGGGTACAGTATGGGCCAACTGAACGAATTTGAACCAATGAGAACGAATGCACACGGCTGATCCTTCAAAGCCAAAAGAAGGCTTGGCTTACGAAGAATTGCTTGCTTTCGTTTTGTTTCGCTAGCGCTGGTTTTATATGACCGAGCAGCAAAAATGATTCATGGATGATCTACCAGATAATCCAATATTTATAACACTTTATTACATAATTCAATTGTATTTATATACAGATCTTACCTGGCTGTCGAAAAATACTCAGTAAATAGATTTGATAGGAGTGAAACAACATATTCTATGTAAGATTTGAATTTTAAACTTAAACTTAACTCGTCAAAAATGCAGTCAGTATATCCAATATGCGAGTCAAATTAATTATATATATTTTTTAATATTGCGCTTTGTTATTTCTATATATTTTTGTACATTGTTCTATAAGTTTGTTCCACTTGATGCTCACAACAATCAAACACATGACCGCGATTTCTGACGTTCCACTTGCTTATGAGCTTTTATTCCTGAACACAGTGGAATGGACTATAGTTTTTTAAACGCTCACTTCGACCCAACTGTTTACATGGGTTGTTGTCAGCTTGACGTGGCGTAAATAATTACACTATCGATGAAGTTTCACCGCAACCACAACTACCGCGGTTGTCAAGTGCAACGGCTTAGGGATCGTTTTGAGCGCTGTGAGCGCCATGTGGAACGTGCTCTGTAATCTTGTATCTATCCGAATTTACAATTTATATATCAAAAAATCGTGACTTAAAAATTTGTACAATTAGTAAAAAATATTGTTCTTTAATAGTGTATTTTCAACAGCACATTACAATAACATCTTCGCTTCAGAATATCCAAATCTGCTGTCACGCTATGAAAGTCTTCTTCTTATATCATCTTCTCTTTTCTCCATAGGTCATTTCCTCGCAAACGGCCTCGAATAGGGATGCGATTGGACCCTCTCTCGTGCCCTCACTGCTTTATAACCAACTGACTTATGATTTATATTTACCTTGTTGTGACCAACTGAATCTGTTAGTAGCACACACCACACATGGACATGGAAGGGAATTGTTAGTGCATTAGATAAAGTTAGTCTAATCTCACTAATAATGTTAAAGTACTAAATAAGTTTAAATGCTATACAAGTATCCGTAAACTAAGATTTTCTAGAGGTAGTTTGTTAATTATAAAAAAAAAAACTACTAGGATTCACATATTTGCGGTGGTACCGACCCGCTCGGCCCGATAATAAGTGAGTACTCCACTTAGCACACAGGCCTACCACCAGTAATGCAATGGGTGACATCTGCTTACCTACCTTTCTCGCCTCTACAATACTCGCGGGGTAGAATGAGTTACTGGCACTTGTATTTAGCCTTGTACCCAGAAGATGTTATAGTGTACACTCTGTTCCTACATTCCCATAGTCCGATGGAACAAATTTCCGCCACGATCCGAGAGAGATCAGGCGCAAGGCCAAAGGCTTTACGTGCTCTCCGAGGCACGGTAGTGAAACACCGTCAACTTCCTAAATCCGAGCTGTTATTGAGAATTTCTTGACGAAAAATACCAAAACTTTTTGTTGGCCCGGGAATCGAACCCGTGACCTCGTGATCACATTCACTACAACTGAACCCCCTCAAGACATTAATTACCCTTAATTACCAAAACCATTGCACCTTCTACAAATAGGTATCCTTTCCAAAATATACACAAAATATATAAACAAAAAATTCCTTTTACACGTATGGCACGTGTAAGTGAAAGATTATCCAATACATGCTTAACTTACGACCAAAATACAGTGTTTACAGCCGCGGTTACTACATAAACGTTTAACAAACCTAATTCTAAAAACATTTTGGTTCTCAGTGAATTCAGCTTCTGTAGCCGATTCTCGAAACTTTATAGTCTCTTAAAATTTATACTTAGCGAAGATGCAGCTAAGTGGTGTTATTGTATTTTTTTAGGCAATACATCATAAATGGCGGACTATCAATTAACCAATGAAGTCTAATTTATTAGGGTGAATTAGATAAAGCATCTTAAAAGCGAGGTCGCACTAATTTTATACTGCCGGCAGCTAACAAAAAACCGCTCGCCATGAACTAATTTAATAATGGATTACAACCGCTATATAATTGCTATTATATTTTTTAATGTCAAATAATTTCAAATATAAAATCCGCGAGCGATATAGAAATAGATATTTTTTTATAGTGTTCTCGCAAATTAGGTAGCTAAAATGGTGAAAAAAAACTTATACTCGATTACTTGATAAGATCTAAGATACCAATCCCCCTCTGGCCTCTAAAATAACTACCTTGAATATTTCTCTGCTGAGAATTGTCTCTTGGCACGCTGGAGCCGAACCCGAAAGAGCGCGGAGTTGGTTGGACCTGGACTGTTGGACCGGCTCTTCGCAAAGGCAATGCTTTACCCACTACTGGTTTTATTATTTTAGCTGTAAATAACAAAAATATCTTCTAATTTATATAGCTAAGTATGTCAAATGCTAAAAAAATATATAAAAATATCTTCTTTAATTACTACCACAGCACCTTAAGCCAGGTTTTATTTATAAAAATCCCCATGTCAAGAAGCATGTTCTAAATTATTTAAGAATCATCATCTTTTTGAGAATCAAATCTACTTATTCTGGACTAGTGGTAATTATAATCAGTTAAACACTTTGCACATAATTTATTTTATTACAGGATTTCTCCTCATTCATCAGACGAAGAATCAAATACATGATATGGCTTAACTGATATAGAAATGAATGGACATTAGATAATAATACATGTTTTATTAAATTTTAATGAAATATTTCCAAACTAAAAACAAAATAATACTCAAAATATACTCGACTTTATTCCAACCGAGAGTAATTGGCAATGTCTAATGGAAATACTTTTACAAGTAGTATAGCGCGAGAGTCACCCAAGACTAATATCTTGAAGGAATGTCGTAAAAATTGGTAGTCCCGAGCAAATGTCACTATGACTCAGTTGGCAGAGCGTCTGGAATGTAATGCATGAGACACAGGATCAAATCCTGTTCATAACTATGAGCTATATATATTATATTTCTAAAGTACAAATTATTTGTGAATAAGGAAAAAGAGATTTTTAGTACGAGCGGGCATCGAACCCGCGTCTTTTCCAATCCGGGGAAGTGCTCTAAGCCACTGAGCTATCGTACTGACCTATTCAGTCATCCCAATTTCCTCATCACATTTGTCTTTACGACCAACGGATTGGAAAACTGCCATATGCTAAAAAAATAAAGATCAAAAATACTATATTTCTATAAATTTCCCCATTTTGTATTCTGTTAAATAGCAGTGTATGATGTGTGCGTAAAAAAAATATAAGTAGATTTCACATAGAATAATAGAAAAAAATGTGTAATAATTATAAAACAAATCTACTAACCTTTATCACTAGCCATTACAGGCTTTGTTGGCATAGTATTAGTTCTGTCAACAAGTCCTCTCTTAACAGGCAGTGCGTCCACCTTAATTCCAGTTTTAACCACTTTCTTTGCCTCCTCTTTCCCCGTCAACACAAATGTGGAATTTAAATCTTCAGGATCAATAATTCCATAGTTTTCTATATCAGGTGCAATGTCATAAGTGTATTCTCTTTTAATTTTTTTGGCAGAATTCAAGTTCCTGTTAGCGTCTAAGCTTTCGAAGGAATCGTTTATAATTATTGTTTCATTGTTAGCTAGTTTAATAGGTGTTCCTTTACGCTTCTTCGTCGCAATTTTAACGGGCTCTCTATTTTCGATATCAGTTAAATCCTCACTATCAGTGTTTATATCAAGTGTAGCATTACCATCTTCGTTCTTTAAACAGAAATCTAGTTCCTTCTTACAACCGTATTCTAATGTGGTGCTAGGCTTTTGTAAATCAAGTGTTGAAATAAACTTGAAATGTGTATCCTTCTCATTGTCTTTATCGGACCAGGTTATACCTTTAGCGGATTTCGCCTTCCTCATTACTTCTAAGTATTCTGATGTGAGTGCAGGAGGTGCTTTATCATAACCTTTGAGCGTCAAATATAATTTCTTCAACATACTTGGCATTTCGCTCATGTATTCTGTGAATGCGTTAATCTCATCATTCTGTATAGATATCAATTTATGCCTCAGATTCTCTCTCGCTATACTTTGTCTGAGTTCACTCTGCAAATGTATGTTCTTGATGAAATCATTCAAGTCTGGACACTCGTCAAGGGCTTGTTGGCAAAGAGAGTACAGTTTCTTCCGGCTTTCGTCCCATTTCGTCCATTCAATTGATACTTTGGTGTCTAAATGTACTGATTGCTTCATATAGTTCTCAGCTGCGCGTTCTTGTCGTGGTAATTCTTCTGTACACATCTAAACAAATTCAAAAGTAAGAAAGACAGGAAGATACATTTAGGTAAGGTACATTTATTTTATGTAAATTTAAATAAAGTGGCATCGATTTCCCATCCAAGTTTCAGACGTCGATCCCTAGTCCATGTTTCAGACGTCGTACGGCACACACCTCTGACTTTTTGAAAGGTTTCGAAATAATGTATTTGTTTCAATTTATCACTGCTCGCTGAAGGAAAACATCGTGAGGAAACCTGCATACCTGAGAGATTTTTTTAATTGCTTGTAAAGTCTGCCAACCCGCACTGGGTCATCTTGGTGGACAATGCCCTAATCCCTCTCACCGTGAGAGGAGACCTGTGCCCAATAGTGTGACAGAAAAAGGATTGAAAAAAAAAAAAATTATTACAATACAACTACATAACGATAAAAAATGAGTCAATTTAAGAATGCTTCTTTTATTCAATACCTGTAAACCCAGAACGAGACTCCTCCAGTAAATAATTATAATTTGTATATACAAAATGATAGTAAGGCAAGAACCTGTTCTATAGCTTCAAACGACGAACGATGTGCCAAGTCAGCTACATGGGAGAAGGCGCGAGTCCGCAAACGCTGCCGGAGTGCCAGCACACGCTGACGTGACATGAGGTTCAGTAGTTGGTTCTCTAGTAAGCTGTGCACTGCTTCTTTTTCTGTGATGCGTCGGCGCCATTCTTTTTTCACTATGGGTAATAGTGCGATGTATTAAGGGGATAATATATTCAGACAGACAATTACATTACGACGTGTTCTGTTAATCATAAATAAATATGATGCTGATAGCCTGGTGGTGAAACCAGACTGCAAAGACAGTGCTATTGATTTTGACCTCAGTCGGAAGACCTCACACAGCACATAACTTTGAGAGTTCTCGTAATTATGTGCGTATTTGTTTGCAGATTAAACTGCCACGGTAGTGTGAGCGAATGCTGATCATGAGGTCTCGGTTCCAGACCGGAGTCCAGACTGCCCGGAGTCTGCTACTGAGAATGTGCCCGGTAGACGGTAATAGGCTCGCCCCCTATTACGTGGGACTTAAGCATAATTGGCGAACCGTGGGTGTGTAAAAAATAAAAATAGGGTAGATAATTTTTGGTCAGCCATTATTAGGCTCTAGCATATAAACAAAGCATGCATGCATGTACAAGCATGTAAGCAGAGCTTAGTAATAAGGCCAAGAAATGTCAATATTGGTCAATTTTTTATTTTTTTTTTAGGTGGGCAAAAATGTCGTAACAGACACCACGCTGCAAATTCAAATTCAAAAATATCTTTATTTCATAGGCCTATTAAGTAGCACTTAAAATCCTCAATAATACACTAATAACTAAAATAATTAACACGATGGCCTGAGGCGAGTGCATCCGCAATAACAAAGTGGCGATTACAATCGCCACAAGCGGCCGGATTCCGTAATAAAGCCTTTCATGAGAAGAACCCGGCACGAAACTCAGGGGCCACTTTTTTAAATTGCCAATTTATTACAATTTAATATAATCTTTATAACTAAAATTACATTATATCTTAAAAAACAATTTTGAAAATTAATGAATGAGGAGCAGCTCAAGCCCATTTAGTTTTATCCTCAAGATAATCCGAAACAGTGTAATAACCTTGATTACAAAGCCTAATTTTTATAGCTTTCTTAAACTTATTTAGTGGCTTATGTTTCGGACATTTTCAGGAATTTTATTGTAGAAGCCCCATGAAAGATCTACTAATTCTGCTTGGGGAGACAACGGGGTAGTGTGGGGCTCTCACTCAATATTGGTCCCTAGCCGAAGTCATGTGCGTATTTGTTTACAAATTCATCAACATCACGAGGAAACCTGCGCGCCTGAGATTTTTCCAATGGCTCGTAATAAAACACAAAGTGCGAAAATGTGACATAGAAAATAATAGCCAGCAGCAGGATTTGAACCTGCATCCCGTGGATTACCATTCCAGAGGCTCTGTCAACTGAAGCTATCGCGTGATATTTGCTCGGGAGTAGTCGGCAGTTGGCAGAGATAATCCAACGCAGATAAAAATCCTACTATCATCTTCTGTGCTGCTATTTTCGCACTTTGTGTTCCGATAAAAGGCCGAGCGCTTAAAAAATACAAAGAAATAACAAAACAATTTGAGTAATTTAAACATACCATTCTCCTTAGCCGGATCTGGTTCTCTAGTGACCGCCTTGACACTCGACAGAGTCAATTTCGCTTCTAACTCTTTCACTTTCTTCTTAAGTTCCTCAGTAATCTGTACATACTGCGACAATCTCATATCCCCGTCCATAATATTCTTCTTTATACTGAGCTGTATCTTGTTAGCTCTGGCTGCGTATTTCAATGTGTTATATGTGTCTTCATAACTAACACTTGAAGGGGAGACGTTGGCGATCATAACAGTTTTGCAATTCCCACCCAAACTGTCCTTTAGTAGTCTAGTCAACTTCGAATCTCTGTACCAAAGAGTGGTTATTTAATAAATATATTAGTACCTAATATTGATGCATTAAACAATCTTGTAGTCACATAACAGTGAGCAATTGTTACAGCGATTAAACACGAACTAACTATGACATCAATCGCACAGTTGTTTTATTGCTAAAGGTAACAGACGTTATAGCAACCGTTTCATTTCGCTGGTGGGAAATGAATGATATTTATTTTTTTGCATTCTCTAAAAACCGCCACGACCTTGCGTCACGTCCGAATAGCCAGTCTTTTGAATGGGAACTCCCATGTTCACTTAACAACCCTGATATTTTATACCTTTTCGTGCGGCCACCCTCACAATGCAAACCAGCCAGATTTATATGACATATACACTAACAAAATCTGACGCGCTTAGTATTCCCATGTGACTGGGTTTTTTTACATTTTAGATATTTTCCTTTCCATCTAATCTTCTTAATCCATTAAGTCCCCACGCATCGAGGGCAAACCAACTATAGTCACCTCGTAAGATACTCGCGAGAAAGAATGGGGTCGTGACACTAGTATTCTTAACCTGTAATCACACCGGCAGAAGGAACTTGGCACGGAAAGGTTTAAGACAATCCTTTAGTATAGATTTATGAAGGAATTTATGAAGGTAATATGTAGATAGACAGTTATGAAAACACATCTACCCACATAATAGTCAATCATAAAATAAAAATAATCCATGACTAACCACAATTTACATATATTATGTGATATGAGATGAGACAAGTTCTGTTTAAAAAGTGTAAAAAATCCGTAAGAACAGTAACTTTTTTAACTACCTATATGGTGTAGTGAAATCTCAAATCACTCGGAAAACTTACTTTGAATTGAATAACAACATCAGAGAAGTGTGATTTTAGAGCTATCAATAGTGAGTTAAGCACTATCACTAAACAATCTGGAGAAAAATTCTTTTTCATGATCTTACTTTATAAGATTAAAACAATGACTAAGTACACCAAGCTATCGAAATTATGTGATTAATTCTACATACATATTTCAAATGTCAATTAATGTTATAGAAAGTCTGTCGGAATCACATCCATCCATCCATCAGCCTTTCGACGTCCACTGCTGGACATAGGCCTCCCCAAATTGGGGGTATAGTGCCGTAATCGCCACGCTTTGCAGGCGGGTTGGCGATCGCAGTGGATATTGTTAATACGTTACTCGAGGAAGTGCTGCTGCCCACTCCCCCCGGTATTCCTTCAGTCGGCTCTTACGACTCCCATGGGTGGAGAGGGGTGGGACAATTCTAAAGCCGGCCCCACACGGCCACACTCGGAATCACTTATGTAACCTGTATTACATTCATTATGAAGGAACTCGATTTTAAACTAAGCCGAAAGAATCTACAGTTTCCGCTCAACAGTGATTTTGAAGACTAAGCAAATTTTTACCTGTAAGGTATATAGCTGCTGCCATCAGCTAGCTTGTTGATACAGTTGCCTAGCGACAGTAAACTTCTGTTAATATTAGCTCCTTCCTTGAACCGCTCACCCACACAGCCTGTGGCACTTGCTCGCTCACTGCCTGCTAAGTCTATCATTGACAGCTTTACCAAGCGGAGTTGGCTTGAAGTCTTGTACCGCATTTTTACATATACCTAATAAAAATAATACAATCCTATGCAGTAGACATACATAACACACCAGTTTTACCAGTGAAACATATATTCATCAAGGCACTATCACAGTTTCAGATAAACTAATTGAGTTGAATAAGTCAATGTGAATGTACAAAGTCCCAGATGTTAAGTTGTATTTTACTACATTTAATAAGTGACCTCAGCCTTCCTTAGGCATCTTGCCAAGTGCTTGTGCTTCCAAAGAGGTTTGTAAATAAGGTATACTTCACATATAAACCTATATAGACAGAAGTTGCATCAAACTTAAATGCAGACTTGCTTTCACAGCCGGCATACAATAACCACAAATTGAAGGAGTCATAAGTGTAATGCGGAAGCATAACTGACCTGAAAAACTGCATGACTCCTTGAACTCTCCGCATTGGCATCTGTTGGATGCTGTGTCCTATTCTTATTACCATTTTCTAGCATATTAAGGAGTTCTCGAGCAGTCTTGATATTATTCAATGTAAGGCCAGCCACCATCACACCATACTTAGAATCTTCACGCAGTTGTAGTGGAGTACTAGACGGTTTTAGTAAGTCATAAACATTCTCATTGTAGACCTGTTAAGTCAAGATTGTTGATTTCATATTATTCATTTTGGATAGAGGAGCACAGAGGGCACATAATGCTAATGATTCTTTCTCAATATTTTATTGAGAACTGATAATAGAAAAGTAGGATCTTGGTTCTTTTTATGAAAATTTAAATACAGAAACAACACATGATATTTGAACACAAATAATATATAAGTTATATATAATAATAATAATGTTTATTTATTTCAGACCTTGGCCATACATTTGTTACTAACAATGTTCTTAGTCTAGTGTTAGTAAAGGTAAAAGTAAAAGCAAACGTTTCTAATCAGGCGTTTGCTCCAGCGTGTAGGCCTAACCAGTGTGCCATCAGTACCGAGTCCCATCGGTCGCCACGCGCGGTCTGCAAGGCGTTGGGGCTGCCGCGCACCCGCGCCGGCATCGGTGCACAGCGCTTACATATTATCGCTTGGAAGCCGTCCACGCGCGCCTCCGCAAACATGCCACTTGCGCTACAGTACCGCGGCAACCCCATCAACACCCTGAACGCGTTATTATCACGCAATATAGAATTACAGCAAAAATATAACTTTATAAAATTATTTTTTCAAAAAAACTACTGGTCTCCTAGGGAATAGATTTTTATTGCAGGGAAATTTTCAAACATACTCTTTATAGGACACAAAATACATCCAAACTCAGATCAACCATTTATGGATCCCAGAAAAGATTGAGTGGGAATGGAAAAACAAAACACCGACGAAGGTTAATATCAAAACCACTCCATCATGCAATTATTTGGTCTGCAGATCACTTTAGCCACTTTATTCCAATAATCAACCTGTTGCATAATATTGTATGTTCTTTGTTAACACCTACTTTAGTTAAGTATAAAAAAATCAAACACTGTAACAAATAGTCAATCTAAAAAAGTGCCTCATGAATTTCTTGCCGGGTTCTTTTCTTAAAAAGCCTTACTATGGCATCTGCCCACTTGTGGTGATTGCAGTTGTGACATTGATACACTTGCCTTAAGCTCTTGTGTTGGTTATTATTAACTTAGATGATTTTAATTGCTAATAAAAATAAATATAATAATAATATGTAATAAAAATATTTTTGAATTTCAATTTGCAACTGTTAGAGATTACTGTTGCAAACAAAACAGTTTAGCCAAGCCAGACAGGTTAATAAATATCAAATGTTGGATATGATTCAATAACCAATGTTATACCCACAAATACTTATACTTTGTTTATATTAGGCATAAATTTTCTATTTCCTAATAAAAGACTCTCCAAAATTATTTCTCTAGATCCAATGGATGGGTCCATACAAATAACTCATAAAAAAATATTGTATTGAAAATTGATTGTAACTATTAGATAAAGAATAAAAAATATTGTAAGTAAATAAGTAGTTATTGTATTTTACTAGTTTCAATAGGCATAGAAAAAAATTAAAATCATTAAACAAACCTCAATATAGGATACACCAATATCAAACTCTCTCTCTTTCTCATAAGAGTTTATGGTGTAGAATAAGTGTTCCATGGTCAAATATGTAATGCCGGGATGTTCACTGTTCCCAATCATAGTAAAAGTTTTTCCTGCTCCAGTTGCACCATATGCAAACACTGAACAATTGTACCCTTCCATTAAAGATGACAGCATATCCTTGGTAGTAAGCTCAAATACATCTTTATTAGTAGCGTTCTGGCCGCAAACATTGTCAAAAACAAATTTTAACTCCTTGTTAGCTCTCTTCAAAAAGCTCTTACTAGGTTGCTGTATACCTTGGTAGAAAAATGGCCGTATTTCCTCTTTAGGATCAAAAACCAGCATCTTATCATCAACCACATCAACTACAATACGATTGTTCAACTCCATTTCTTTCTCGTTCAAAGGTCGAACTCTTACAACAACCTTGATGTTCGCTGCCATTTTAAGTGTCGATCCACTTTTTGATGGTGCAGCCAGCTTTGTTTTCAGCGCGCCCAACGCTGGGCCTTTCTCTATTCGCACCATGTTCACCCTAGGTAAGCAAAGCTTTGCATGGGAGTGGAGGAATGCTAAGTCCAGCACTAAATTAACTATTCACAAACACCAACACGAACTGACCAGTAACCAGCTCACACATTAAACAATAACGGCGTAATGGTTCCTTCACGTCACAATAAATTAACATTAGTCACGATACAAGCTTGTAAATTAAATAATTAGAACAATTTAAAGTTCGTACATAACAGTTTTAAATCTCGCGTAACCGTCAAATTTTAAATTGACACATTCGTTCGGCGCCCGCGTTCTATGTCGTCGCATCACAATGCGTTTCGTTAATCATTCTGAATAATTCGCGTCATTATAATATACATAATAAATAGTAGCAAAACATTAAAGTCAGGAATAGTTCATCATTACGTAAAACATATATTTAAGAAAAAAATACCACATCCCAAAAAGAAACGAATGAAACGATTCTAATATTATTACTAATAACATTATACTTGTAGTTAACTAAACGTAACAAATTATTTTAAGGCGTATATTTTAGATTTTGCTAATAATTTATGTAGTTGAAAATCATTAGTACCCTAAATATTTCTACTCAAAATTTAAACAATTATATATTTCATACGCATTTTTTTAGGGTTTCGTACCCGAAGGGTCAAAACGGAACCCTATTACTAAGACTTCGCTGTCTGTCTGTCTGTCCGTCCGTCTGTCACCAGGCTGTATCTCAAGAACGGCGATAGCTAGACAGTTGAAATTTTCAAAAATGATGTATTTCTGTTGCCGCTACAACAACAAGTACTAAAAATGAAAAAATAATAATATTTAAGGGGGGCTCCCATACAACGTCTGTCTGTCCGTCCGTCTGTCACCAGGCTGTATCTCAAGAACGGCGATAGCTACACAGTTGAAATTTTCACAAATGATGTATTTCTGTTGCCGCTACAACAACAAGTACTAAAAATAAAAAAATAATAATATTAAAGGGGGGCTCCCATATAACGTCTGTCTGTACGTCCGTCTATCACCAGGCTGTATCTCAAGAACGTCGATAGCTAGACAGTTAAAATTTCCACAAATGATGTATTTCTGTTGCCGCTATAACAACAAATACTACAACAACAAAAAACAATATTTAAGGGGGGCTCCCATACAACAAACGTGATTTTTTTTGCCCTTTTTTGCTCGCTATTCGCGGAAACGGCAGCAGGCAGACGGTTGTAATATTCACAGAATATTTAGTTATATATTTAATTTAAAAATAAATAATTAAATTAAAATAAAACAAATATTTAAGGGGGCCTCCCATACATAAACGTGTTTCTTTACTCGAATTTGCTCTGTCTGTCCGTCCGTCTGTCACCCGGCTGTATCTCAAGAACGGCGATAGCTAGACTGTTAAAATTTTCACAAATGATGTATTTCTGTTGCCGCTATAACAACAAATATTAAAATAAAATAAAAAATATTTAAGGGGGGCTCCCATACAACAGACGTGATTTTATTGCCCTTTTTTGCTTGCTATTGATAACGGAAACAGGTAGACACTTGAAATGTGTACAGAATATTTAGTTATATATTAACTTTTAAGTGCTGGCACATACTGTATACTATTTAGTTACCATAGGCCTTTATGGATACAATTTCTAATTGAGTAATTTTAATTTTTATCAAAACCATCCGAAACGTAAGTAGGATAGGTACTTAATTGAAAATCATAACCAAAAGTGGGCGGTCCTACTACCTACATACCTACCTATCAAGTAATTTTAAACTGCCTCGGTGGTGTAGCGGTAGTGTATGCGACTGCTTATCATGAGGTCTCGGGTTCGATCCCCGGGTCGGCAATGTTATTGAGCTTTTTCCTAAAAAGAAAAATTCTCAGTAGCGGCCCGGAGTTTGGAAATGTGCCCGGTAGACGTCAATAGGCTCGCCCCCTATTACGTGGGACTTAAACATAGCTGGCGAGTCGGGGGTGTGTAATACACCTCTGCCTACCCCTTCGGGGAATAATGGCGTGATGCTATGTGTTAACACCACTTTCTTTATATTACTTACCTAATTCTTACGCCCTTACAGATAATAATAAAAGTTTAAAAAGCTGATGGAATTAACACTATAAAAAATTCATCCACGATGGCGCCTACTTAGAGTCATTCGTGGCAAATGTGCGCAGTGGGTAAAATTGCGCAAACCCATTCATTTTAGTCCTAAATATATGGGATTGCGCACGCTTACCCACTGCACACAGTTACCTTGAATTACTCTAATGGTAACATAATTCCTTACATTTAAAACTGTTTCGTTATGCGCATCTAAGTTGAAAACCACGAAATGAGTCAAATTTTACTTGCAAAATTTGGTAACAGCCAAACACCATGGTTACAGAGTTACAATAGTGTAATGTTGTTTACCTAGTCAATGGTACGGAACCCTTCGTGCGCGAGTCCAACTCGCACTTGGCTGGTTTTTTATTGTTATTGATGGCAGACGAACTACGGCCCACCTAGCTGCACCAGCCCTACCACACTCACAGAACATTTTTACTCTACGAGACCACATCAGTAATGCAATGGGTGATAATTGCTTACTTCCCCCGCTTGAAACGCGTTAGACTCCCGGGAGTCTCGGTTCAATGACCTCGACAATTGATAAAAACGTCCAAAATAATCTCCAACGCTTGCAATAAGGGTCAACATCGCAAAAAAAAAGGGCCGAGCCGCGCGCGTGGTCACAAAAAAATTTGGCGCTAAAAATTTATTTCCTACTCCTTATCTTTCAATGCTATCTACTCTAAAATTTTTGCCCGATACAGTCTGTTCATTCTATAAGCTGTTCATGATTTTTGCCTAAGCCTATATATACTGTATCAACGAGAAATAAATCCCAAACGTAAACGTCAGCCAGTTGCGTCTATGGACTCGAACGGGATGGTAATAAAGTCGAGATTTCAACGCGAAAGTGAAATAAAATTAAAGTTTGTGAAAAGTTTTCGCTTTATAAAGTCAGTGTTATTATAATTATTAGTGGATAGTGTTTTAGTGCATAAAATAGTTATTATACTTGACAATAAACATGGATTTTTCAACAATGGGTAAGTAGTTTTTTTTTAGCAAAATACGGCCACCCGTTGCGGCGCGTGGCCTCTCGCGGCGCCGCGTGGCCTTGGCGCGCTATTGGCCGGCACGTGTAAGACTCCCGGGAGTCTAACGCTCGTTTAGAACTTGTTGAAATAATAATAAATAATAATCCTGTCAGTTGACGGGTTAATCGATACGACACCCCCGTGAAAGGATGGGGTGGTGACAGTTGTATTCTTAGTCCGTCACCACACGGTGTAAAACATACCAATTATATTGTATATAAAATTGCTGTTTACCTTAGATAAAGGTTACTATCCTTTATCTAAGCTGTTTACCCATTTTATTGACGTGACAACGTCTAATAAATCTATGCACGCACGAAAAAGGATGATTCATTGTCCCGTTACGCTCATTGTACGCTTGCACCGCATCCAGTTTTATTCATAAAAGTATGCAATCATATCAGATTTGTTATGACATTAAAAAGTATGACGTTGTCATGTTAAACCTGAGCGTTAAAGTATCGTCCGTTAACGGACTTTTTTCAAAATTTTAGTAAGTAACAAGAAAAAATATGTCTCCTTTCGGTTTTGCCATTGGCCCACTCAACTAACCAAATTTCCGCAGCCAAATAGACCCAGTTCATAAATTCTGCGCTTTCAAAATCAGAAGTACAAAACATTGTGGATAAATCGAATAAATCCTACTCATCATGTTTTATTATTTTCATGTCATGTAATTTTGTCCGTGTGGACGGACGGGCTAAGCTACAAGTGATACTTTATTTTGCTACTGGCACTACCCCATTCTTTCACGCGGATGTCGTACGAGGTGACTAAGGGAAGTAAGGAATTATCACCCATAGCATTACTGGTGGTCGGTTACTAACTGGAAGAACTTAGGTATTCACTTGTTATCTGGCTCGATCGTTTCGGTCCCATAACTTCCGTGTAACCGACCGCGAAACAACTCGCTGTGATTTGGTATTAGCGGAAGCCGTCCATTCAAAAATTTTCCATAAGTGTAAAGTAATGATGAGCCAGAGCTTGGTAGGCTCGACCGCCACCACATAGCATCATAGCATCACGCCTGTATTCCACGAAGGTTTATTTAGGTATACACCCACGATTCGCCAGCTACGTTTAAGTCCCACGTAATAAGGGGCGAGTCTATTGATCTACCGGGCACATTTCCAACTTTCGATCGCCACCACATTTATTAAAAAAGAATGTATAGACGTATAATTAGTTTAATAACATAACCATACACCATCGTGCTTTGCGTGGAACAGTCCCACTTTTATGCTGTCTGTCGAGTTGCCTCAGATGCCTATCTAGCTATGTTCATTGCTAGACATCGGATTATATGTATTTGTATAAGGTGGGTTAGCTACGAACAGCATGATCACGCTTCAGGACACGTATGTATATAAATAATAAATAAATAAATAAATATTCACAGTCATTTTTCACACAACATCCTCTGGTCCCAAACTAAGCTTAATGCTTGTGCTATATGGGTACCAGATTACGGATATAATACATATACTACTTTTTTTTTGTAAATACTTACATATTATAAATAGAAAACACCCAGATGCAGTAGAAATAACTGTGTTCATCACACAAATAATTGTCCTGAGTGGGAATCGAACCCACGGCCTCGTGCACGGAAGTCATTAACACCACCGACTACGCCACGAGCCTCCCCTGTACGCTGTATGTAGGCTTTCTCTTTTGGGTTGAGTGCCCTTTGTGCTCACCGCTTGTCCAGGTAAGGTTGTCGTGGTAATCTCAGACAAACAACCAATGTCATACACAAAAAATATATCCCTTTCTCTTGGCATTGGCAACGCGTGAGCCATGCCATTGATATGGCCAGCATTTATAGACTAGGATAGCCACTTACCATCAGGCGGGCCGTATCTTATTTTTGCTACCCTCATAATATTAAAAATACCATCACCCCATTCTTTCCCACGGGTGTCGTTATCACCCATTGCATTACTGGTGGTAGGGTTGGATAGCAAGTGGGAGTGCTCACTTGCTATCGGGCCCGAGCGGCCATAAAGCACATCGGTGTGTTTTGGTTGTAGAAGGAGAAAGCTGTTAATTCTTTTATTTCATATTTGAAATGAAATGGTGAGCAGTGGCTTGATATTACTCCCGGTATAATTGAGTCCATGAGTGACGGGTACCATTTACCATCACGTAGGCCGTGGCACTCTGCCACCAAACGCAATGAAAAAAAAGAAAAAAATGATGAATCTTTAGATTTATTTATTTATTAGGTTAACCAACGATTAGATCACTTTCATTCATGCGCTGGAATGCTTAACAATTACTCTACTAAATCCCCACCCATCTAGCAACAAGTTCTATTGCACCAATTCCACTATTACTAAAAATCTAATCTTAATAAGTACATTTTCATTCAATATAATAATACCAAAATACCCGCGTTTATTATACGCCTGTTATATAAAATTAATATGCTTATAGACACAGAATGTAGCTACAATATCGTCCTTATTGTGACTACGTCGCTGTATAAGAAACAAATACAATTTCCTTTTAATTTCCGCCAGCGATCTTATCTGGACATAAAGACAGGCTTAACATTCAACAGGAGCACTCACTAAAACTTCGGAAATAGACGCACTTTCATTATTCCTTTGTATTAGACAGCTGTTTGTATAGTTACAGAAAATTGTGACCGCGACGGACCTACTATTCTTTTAAATTATAGATGGACTGACTTCTTTTCACTGGTAGAGCCTTGCTTGTCCCAGCATGAATGGGCCGGATCGATCGGGAAAGTACCACCCTCTCACAACGCGTAACAACGGTAGTTACCTACGCCTACCGTTGTGTTTCGTATGGTGAGTGAGAGCGCCGGAGGCCCAAACCCCCCTCCTTATCCTCTCCTTATTATCGTTCCTATTCACCTCCTACCCCTTTCCTTGGAGATGGCGACGCGTAAGTGATACCTCTGATGTTGCTAGCGTCTATAGGCTACGCTAACCGCTTACCATCAGGTGGGCCATATGCTTGTTCGCCATCCATGTAGAATAAAAAGAAAATTGTTTTGTATATTTACCGAATGTTCGGCCGAAGTTCGTATTCGGTTAAAATCACATTCGGCCCATCTCTAGTAGTTACTAATTTAATAAATGCGAAAGCGAGTTTTTTTGTATGTTACGCTTTTACGCCATAAACCTGGCGTCTTGAAATTTATAGACGAACCCAGAAAGTGATCCCGAATAGTTTCTTTTTTATTGCGTAATTCCGTGGAAAACGAGCCACGGCCCACCTGATGGTAAATGTTAACCGTAGCTCATGAACTCAACTATACCGAGCGTATTGTCAAGCCGCTGCTTACCATTTCATTTCACAAATATGAAATGAAAGAATAAACGGCTATCTCCTGCTACAACCAAAACAGACCGATGTGCTTCTAGGCCGGTCACACGGGACCGCAGCTGCACTGCATAAATACCACCGAAGGAATTTAACATAGTTCCAGTGGCCTGCCAATAAAGGCGGAGAGATGGCGCATGGCGGGTTTCTTTAGTGGGTGAAGGCCCCACACTACCTTGTTCGTTGCCCCGAACGACCGTGTGGTGATGTACAAAGAATACAAATGTCACCACCCCATTCTTTCCCACGGGTGTCGTATGAGGCGATTAAGGGTAGTAAGCAATTATCATCAATTGCATGACTGGTGGTAGGGGACCAAGTGGGAGTACTCACTTGGTATCGGGCCCGGGCGGGTTGGTACCACCATCTCCCGTGTGACCGGTCATGAAGCACATCGTTGCGTTTTGGCTGTAGCAGGAGATAGCCGTTTAATCTTTAATTTCATATCTGTGGAATGAAATGGTGAGCAGCAGCTTGACAATACTCTCGGTATAGTTGAGTCCATGGGCGACGGTTACCATTTACCATCAGATGGGCCGTGGCTCGTCTGCCACTACATGCAATAAAAATAAAATAAAAAAAACTTCAGGGTTTGCGGTTACGAACATTTTTTCCCGCCTTAACAAAAAAAAGGTACCTATATAAATAACAGCTACCTAGTTTTTAGGTTAAGTATAATTAGTAATTATCTCAGGTTCCCGTTATAGTAGAGAGTTACCAGCTTTTATATATAATCAAGAGCTGTCAAATAAAAAATAATTAAGTACATTAACACAAAATCCGTTCACTAGTTTTTGCGTGATGTGCGAACAAACAAACAGACGAACCGACAAACGGACAAAAAATAAATGTTTTGTGTTCAGACAATGGCTTATGTAGGCTAATACAGTTAGGATAGGTACCATTTATTATGTATACATTTATTATTTATCTAAATCCTATTTTCTTTTACAAATAACATAGGTACCTAGTTATTAGTATTACTTTTAGAAAATAACATGCCTCTACCGTAATACTCTGTATCAATTTCATACATAGAAATTAAACAATGTAAATTACATATACCGCTACAATATGTAGTTAATATAAATCTAAACGACAATAGCAACCTATTATTATGCGCCACGAAATACGGCTATAAATGCATTTCACGAAGTAGGTACTTCCCACGCCAATTATACGTTTTAGACATCTATGATATCCGATTGTAGTATCCTATTTGTACTGACCGCAATATGTCGAGAACTTACTGGCTGCGGTATATTTTGAGGTTTCTCGAAGACCCAACACATCCTTCCGTGGGACCACATCTTAAGCTACTGAGCTCTATTGGGCTTTGGCGATCCGACATCATGTCTAGAGTCGAAAGACTAAAACAACTGCTCTTCTGTGTAACCATATTTTTCTTCTGCACTCAGTACATCAAATGCTGTTTATATTTCAATGTTGATTCCCTAAAACTCATATTGCAGTATGCCCCTTTCCATATGGGTATCCTAAAAGCCTGTTTCTTTCATCTTCAATTCAAAAGCTGGCAGACTATTATCGAATATGTATCTTCGACAGAATGTAATCAGCTGGCCGAAGAAGATCAAAAACAAGACAAAATAATAAACAATTACATTCAAAGAAACCGCAGGGTATCCTATTTTTTTTGGTGTCTTGCATTCCTCTCAAATTTCAGTATATTTTTGGGACCTTATCAGAAGAACCAGGTTAATGTTAATGGAACAAGCGTTTACTTGTACATCTTTGATGGATACACACCTTTTAGCAAAGAACCCCCTGGTTATTATGCTTCTATGTGTATTCAAACGTTCTTGGGTCATATTGTCAGCGCATACGTTGTGGGCTGGGACACTCTAGTTGTCTCTATAATGATATTTTTCTCAGGGCAGTTGAAGATTTCGCGTCTGTATTGTAGTAGAGTTATAGATACAGCAAATCTAATAAAGAGTCACCAGAATATCGTAAAATGTCATAGTTATCACGTAACTTTAATAAGGTAAGTATCTTGATATTCTTGTAATATTGAGCTAGTTATTACATGAGAGTAATTATCGGTAAAACCAAGGACTGCAAAGAAAGTGGTGTCTAGTTTGATCCTCAGCCCAAAGTTCAGAAGTCTTAGGCACACACCTCTGACTTTTTGAAATTATTTCTTTACAATTTATCACTGCTCCGTGAAGTAAAACATCGTGAGAGAGGAAAAATCTCTTCCTCTAGATTTTCTCGACAGCTTGTGAAGTTTGCCGACCCGAACTGGGCCAGCGTGGTAGCCTATGGCCTAATCCCGCGACCAATAGTGGGACAGAAAAAGGTTGATAAAAAATACATACTTATGTAATTTATATTATATGCTCATCGTGTTCCAGGTATCAAAAGCTATTCAATTCATTGATATCATCAGTTATGTTTGTGTATTTGATTGTTATTTCCGTGAATTTGGGAGTTTGCATCATTCAAATAGTGGAGGTGAAGTTGTTATTATATTATACTTTTATTGTATTTTTTTTTGTATCATGACTAAGACACTACCAACCATCCACGTAAGGGAAAGTGATAACCATCCTACACTGACCTTGTTTTTTGTTAAGGCGGGAAAGAATGTACATAAATGTCCGTCTTTCGGGGTACTTACCAACGAACATGGTAGTGTGGGGCCCTCACCCCGCCATGTGCCGTATTTCGCGCTCTCATTAATCTAGCAATACACACTGAAGCATCTGCTTATTGTAAAGTTCCACCACTAAGCTTAATAGAGAAGAGTGTTCGGCTGTATGTTTCTAAGCATGACACATATCGAGCTTCCTATGCTTTTTTCTACCTATGAGATTTTTCAGGACAAGGACGAAAAGAAAGAAATTCCTACTTGTTCGATATGCGTTCGAGTTGATTTCCCGATTCAACATCAGAATATACACAGCCAATAGAATACCTAAACAGTCAGGGGCTTCATTAAAAGAATATAAAGAGTTTAATATAAAGAGTTTTTTAGGGCTTAGTTTTTTTAATCTTCTTTTAGACTATTTTTTTATCACGATGCTGGCTAACGAAATCCCTGATGATATGCAGTTACCGTAGCATATAGACACTAGAAATACCAGAGGCATCACACGCGCGTCGTCAACTCCAAGGAAAGGCACGGGAAATGCAGAGATAGGACAAGTAGAGGATAAGAAGGAAGGTTTATTTAGGTCTCCAACTGACTATAACAACATAGCTATGTTTTTTTCTTTTTTTGTTTAGGCGGGAAGGAATGTAACCTAACCTAACCGCACACCCCGTCGTTCGGGGCAACGAACAGGGTAGTGTGGGGCCTTCACCCACTAAATAAAACCGCCGTGTGCAGTCTCTCCGCCGCCTTTATTGGCGGGCCACTGGAACTATGTTACATTACTTCAGTGGTAACAACTTAGCTACTTACTCATACTTATAGTTTTATTTTGATTGACTTATTTAAATATTTTTGAATATAGGTACAAGATGACCTAACTGCTGTTGTTTCCAGTTGCCAATATCTGGTAGCTTGCTTGATACAGCTTTTATTATTTTACTGGTACAGCAATGACGTCACAGTTGAGGTAAGATTTTAATAAAAATGTGTTAAACATAAGGGCGTGGAAGAAGTTGGCCCCGGTAGCCGCCGGCAGAGTGAGTGCTCCGTAGTCTGGTTTAGAGAAATAACGCCCTTAAAAGAAGGCCTTGGCCGACCAACACCCGTTGCTGTCAAGTATTTTAGCACGAATAGGCTATGACTTCCTAGAGTGATGTATATAGTTATCAAAAAGAAAGAAGATTCCGGTAATTTTGATATCACTTACTCCATTATTTGTATTTTAAACACTGTTATTCGTCGCGTAATTTAGCTGCTTCGTTGCCCACACCCCCAGCCAGCCCTTATAGTGGTAAAGACCTTTGTTGCATATTATAATGGTGTGTTTTAAGTTTAGAATTAGATGAATAATATTAACCGACTGTCAAATCCACACTGAAATGACTTGAAATCTCCTCGGACCAATAATACACTGGACGGAGTCTTAGCTTCAAATGCGTGTTATTTTTTATGTGTGCGTTTGACGTTTTTTCATTGTGTGCGTAATCTAGTGTTGTTAAGAATAACGCCACGATGTTGATTATCGATAACTAGACTACCAGGGGGGTTAGGCAGAATTTCATATCTCACATGTCGAGTTGAGACATCACCGTGATTGGCCAACGGATTATTGCGACATTACGCGTCGGTTTCTCAACCAATCACAGTGATCACGATACGATCGACATGTGAGATATGAGATTCTGCCTAACCTCCCTGTACTATCTTTTATTGTACGTTTACTGCCTGGTTAAAGTTAGATTAAATCAATAATTTTTAATTTTATTTCCATAATGGTAAAGCTGTATAATTATATCTCAGGTTCGCGATATAGTAGTGGGATAAAATTTATACCAGTTTAAAGTCTAATAAAAAAAATTGAGAGAGGAAAGCAAGAACTATCAAATAAAAAAAGTTGCAACAAAATCCGTTCAGTAATTTTTGCGTGATGCGCGAACGAACAAACAGACTAAAAACTAGAAAAGATTGTTTTGTGTTCAGACGCCTATGACCTAGCCTAGACGGTTTCGTAGTTATTTAAGGTGAAAATAGCTGATATAGACTTACGTGTGAAATTACAAATTTGGAATCTTTACACCTCCTTGCGTCGTTCTGGATGAACAAAAGACAGCCACACGATATATTTTCACGAGCACACAAAATATTTAGCAGCTTCTATAGGACTTTCTAGTATTTCACTTTTATGATGCACCAAATCGCAATGTTTTGACCTACTAGTCGGTCAGCGTGTGACACGAATTTCACATACAGTACGTCATTGCCAAAGTTTATATAAGCTATCTTTTTTACTCCTATGGAGACTTCGAACAATAGACAGAAATAACAATACTGTGTTTGACAAATAAATACAGAACGGCAACAGCGTTATGGCTCCGTCCAGTAGTATCTTGGAGGATTAATTTATTCCTCCAAGAGTAGTATACTTAGTCTATGGAAATCTCACTTGAAAGAAATATAAAAAAAGTATCATTTGTTTTTTTATTGGTTTGATAACAAACGTAGCAGCTGTTAAGCCCTCGTCACACAGAGGCGGGAGCCGCGGGAAAGCAATCGCGATCCGGGACGGAAATTTTTTGTAATATTCGAATTTGTATGCAACCTGTCACATAGCAACGTAATAAAAATTTTTATTCAATAACAAGCAAATACAGTATTTCTACGGAGTGTAAGTAAAGGGTAAGATTAGTAGATATACCTAAATATAAACATATTCGAAATATTTATGTGAAGTTACCTACAAAGCAGCTAATAAAATTAAATAATTATTTTTCTTAAGATTTCCATTTTAAGATTTCTATCATAGCATCATTCTTGAGATTCATTTTTTTAATAAAATGTAAATCGTGCAATAATAATCCTCTTTTTAGAGTTGCTTTATTTAAGGAAAATATTTTTACAATTTTAGAGTACTTTTGCCAGCTACAGTACGTTCAAAAGCAATTGGCCGAAATCTAGTAAGATATTGCAGAAGGAAGTAGCGCTTTTAGGCCTCACAACAAAGAAAAGACTGGTTTTTAAAGCAGGGCCATTCAATGAAATGACTTTGCCCACTTTTATTGCGGTAAGATATATTATATACCTACATATTAATAATATGAACATAGGTTCAATCTGATGGATGTTTTTTTTTTCATATTCATTTGTAGGCTTACATCGAACTGTTTACCGGTTTATAGAAAAACATATAAACTCTATAATACATTTGTTAAGATATCAAATTTTGGCAATCGAATACCTTTTTTTGGATGATTGATTGATGTTTAATGAGGAAATAACAATTAGACTTATCTACCTACACATAAAACATAGGTACCTAACATCACGGACTAGGTATAAAAGCTTTTTATATATTTTTCTTTCAGATCCTACGAGCCAGCTACAGTTTTTATACTTTGTTGAACAGCAAGAATAATAATTAATTGCCATAGAAGATAACTACTTTTGCACTGTTTGTACCGGCAAGTAAGCTCAACAGCGACTGCCGTCGCAGTAATATGACCCCTATTAGTAGTAATATGTATCAAAAACTTTTAAATAAATACTTTACATGTACACTGACATTTGAGTTTATACATTCTATTATTTCGGTAGTGGCTAATACCGTAAGCTAGCCACCTCTTATCTGTGGTTTAAGAACTTTATTTCTCAATGGCCTTTGCCCGTGGCTTCGCCGCAGCCAAAAGCTAGTTTTTAGGTTATATCTCAGGTTCTGGATATAGTATCGGGATAAAATGTATACCAGTTTTTAAATCCTATCAAGAGCTCTCGAATAAAAAAAGTTGCATCAAAATCCGTTCAGTAGTTTTTTCGTGATGCGCGAACGAACAAACAGACAAATAGACAAAAATCTAAAAATTATTATTTTGTGTTCAGACACGCCTATAAACCTAAAACAGTTTTTTTTTCAAATATTTTAAATGTAGACATAGGGCTAGAATATATCTCACTAAATCGTGTCGACATCGCATCGTGTCATTGTGATGTGTCGAGAGATCACCGTGATTGGCCGAGGGATTATTGCGATATCATGCGTCGGTTTCTCTACCAATCACAAGTGAGACGATTCAGACAATACGATGTTGATACAATTTAGTGAGTTATATTATACGGGCCCTTGATTGGCTGTGCCCCTGGTGTCGCCAAAGTCTATGAACGGTGGTTCTCACTTACCATCAGGTAGATCGTTTGCTCGTCTGCCACTGTTGCCAATGAAAAAATTGGACTTGACTAAAGAAAATTTAATAAAGACAACATTCAAGAAGTGTAATGATAAATAATATCCGAAATTCTGCAAATATGATATACTTACGCAAGCTAACATCGTTGGTAACACTAACCAACTTCAATAACTCCCCAAGATTCCAAGTAAATCGATTAACGTGAAATTTCAAGCTGTAATCGATTCTGATTCAGCGAATTCTCAATTGCAGTGCAGTTGTAGATTTCTATTCGATTAAAAGTTGTATAGTATATCCTCGCGTCAATGGTGTGAGCTGTGTACCAAACTTTGGGTTTTCAATTACAAAATCAATTACTTTTATCGTTGAATGTCATCATTACTGATCCGCAGATCTGCAAAAAACAAGCAGGAATTATTATACCTAGGCATAGATAGTGCCATCCACGAAGATGCGCCCCACTCTTTTTTCTAATTACTTACAATGCAAGTGTGCATCGCTTCACTGAATTGCCTATTACGCACGCAAACATCGATGAATAAACAAAATTACGACAGAGCGATACGGTCAACTAGGAAGATGCTCTACTTTAATATTATCAACCGACTTCAAAAAGGAGGAGGCTTTCAATTCAACTGTTTTTTTTTTTTTGCTGTGCTTTATTTCATTCTCTACTGCGCTCCTGTACTCGATGCTTTCTTATACAAGATGCACCCAAGGAATTCCTCCCTATCGTGCACTACCTACTTTGACCTATTTTATAGAAAACACTAAAAAGCAAAAAATAAATTACATACGATATCCGCGTTAGACACCTACTGATGTGTTTGAAGTCGACCAATTATTTTTTGCGTTTTAGTTCCTTGGTGTCTTTTGAAAGCGGTTTTTTTATTTAAAAATTATTAATATTTCATATTGTCGTTCAGACTTCAGTGTGGGTATTGTATGTCATGATTAGTTAATACAGTGTAATATTACCATGTTAAGGGAGCAATTATAAATATTAATAGTATACTAAAAAAAACTATATGGTCGTCTGTAAAGTCGCTTTGAGGGCGATAATTTAATGTCATATATGTTTTCTGAGAGTTTCACAAAATGTAATACTGATAGAAATTGAATGGTACATTTTAATTTTCTAGACATTTTAATTTTTTTTATTAAGTATTGCAAATTTCTTGCCAAGTCTGGATTCAATCAACGTAAACTGTACTACCTATGTGCATCGAGCTGCTGATGGCACTCGCGACTGACACTTAGCTCAATCGTCCCACACCCCGCAGCCCCCTCGCCAAATTTTGAGTGGCGCGTCTTCGTGAATGGCACTATCTATACCTATAATTATGCTTTTAGGTCCATATTTTTTAGCAGCGGCGTGGTACTTTTTAATCAAAATCTGCTACTCAATATCTAAGATATAAAATTCTCGTGTCACAGCCACCATTCTCCTCCGAAACGGCTTGACCGATTTTTATGAAATTTTGTATGTTCAGTAGGTCTGGGAATAGGATGTAAACTATTTTTCATACCCCTTAAGCATGGACATATAAAAATATTCCCTTAAGTGATAAGGGTGACAACCCCTAAAATTATTTTTTTATTTTATGGACCAAATATTTTATTTTTATTATGTTATGATTCGGCATCAAAAAATACATACAACCTAAATTTTCACCCTTCTGCCTTTCCCTACTTTTTAATAGCGATATTAGTACTTTAATAATTTTCATTGCAAAATATTCATGAAAAAGAAATATGGCGGTACGAAGTTCGCCGAGTGAGCTAGTACGCTAATAGAATATTACTTATTTATTTATTTTACATAGCTCGTTCTATTCAGTATCAAACCTTTAATTTGCTGTTCAATGTTCGTGAATATAAATGTTTTGACACTATTCACTGCTTTTGCAATACCGATTTGGTAGAATGTTGTTGGTTTATCTGGTGGGTTGTGTGGATATTGGATATTGAACCACCGGCGTTGTGTACCTACGTATGCAGTTCTTTGAACAGCGCGCGTGCATGAAAACCGCACGGTTGGGTCGTCATTCGTCAATATTGGCTTCATTCACGCGCACTCCATGTGTTAATTAGATAACTATATTCAATTATAATTGACTGCTGTAATTGGTAAAGTAGTGTGTTTTGATATTTTTACATATTTTTTTGCGTTTGCCACATAAATTAACACTAAGTGCGAAAATATGAAATCGAAAATAACAATCACGAGCAGGATTTGAACCTGCACCTCTAGATTATTTTTGATTTCACAAAATCGCACTTTGTGTTAAGTAGTGTGTTTTTCATTTATAATATTTTGGTTATTAGGATGTATTTTTAAGTGAGTACTTGAATCCCTATACAAACTTCACTTTGGATCTTCTTGAAAGATACAGGCGTATATTATATATAATAAAGAGTCTGTCTTGCTATTCATCAGTCTAGGTGATTAAATTTTAGTTAGGTATTTAATTTCCCTATCTGAACAATGGGCTAACTCCATATTCTTCCTCAATTAAATAATCTTCCACTTTCTCTCAAACTAAAGTCATCTTTGTGAATAAGTATAATGTCGCAGCATACAAACTTGGATATAGTTAGTAATTAGAACTAGTTTAGATACCGACCCCCGCCCTAGTGTTGTGGGGTCAACTACCACATAGGGCAAGTGATCCACAAATGATTGTTCTTAGTGTAGGTGTAGTTTGTATACGTTAAATTGTATGTTTTTAAACTCCGCCGCGGCACTCAGATTATACTTTAATCCATCCATCAGCCTTTCGACGTCCACTGCTGGACATAGGCCTCCCCAAGAGAACGCCACAACGAGCGGTCCTGTGCCGACCGCATCCAACGGCTCCCCGCGGCTTTGACCAGATCATCGGTCCATCTGGTGGGGGGTAGATTATACTCTAATACAGGTGTTGTATTTTTATAATAAAATTAATAATGATAATACCTGCAAATAAACATGTGTTCAAGTATTCAACTATCACACTCTTCTAGCAGTGAGCTCCTATGAACTTGTCCCACGATGAACTACCAGTCGCCACAACAAAACCCCTATATTGTAGACATGAGTATCTTGGCTTTAATTCGAAAGTATTCGGCAGTGCTCTAAACTAATTCGTTTGTCTACCATACCCGGTCTATATCTACAGAATTAACATATAAATTGTTTTGAATCCAGCGTCTACACCGCGTTAAATTATTTCGCGAACTTCCCAAATTTACATGGTAATAGCTATAACTCAAGATTTGTTGTTGAATTCCTGATTGTGCGGTTAGACAAATCTGTGTGGAATGAACAAGTTAAGGATGGAGATCTGTTAGTAAGATTAGCTTGATGTGTTTATAAGAAGTAGGCTCGGAAGGGTCGTTAGACGCAAATAAATACGCACTTAACAGCGCCGCGTATAATACACTTGGAGTTTGAGAAATCGTCACCGAATATGATTACAAAGTTTGTGTTTTATGTCTAACACGCCTATTACATTATGTTTTTGTTCGTGTTTCTCTATTTTCGTATTAATATTTAGGTTAGAGAGAAATCTCTCTACCTCTGGATAGGGCTTAACAGTATTTACCTATAAAAAAAATAACAGAAATAAAGTATCTATTTATCTATACTACAAAGCTTTAACAGAGCTGTACATTTAAGATATTTGAGAAAAAAAAATACTGTAATAGGCTATACAGGCGTGTCTAAACACAAAACAATTTTTTTTAGAATTTTTGTTTCTTTGTCTGTTTATCTGTTTGTTCGTTCTGTAATATACACCCCTTGTTAGTAGACAGGCTGACCATCACAAACCCCCTGATGTGTCAGCAGTATATTATAATATATAAGGAGCCCATCCCAGAGGGCAGTCAGTCAGACTTCAATCTCGATACTCGCGTTACGTAGCTACTAGGCTACCCGCGAATCCTACTATTTCTCTATGTTATATTAGTTACTATATCTTCTATATCTTGTGAAAGTTATTTTAAGTTTAAATTGAATAAATATTAGTGTGTGTAATTAAATAGTTTTTTTTTTTAAAAACTCTAAAGCCGAATCTCGTATAACATTTTGGTGGCAGCGGTGGGATACGAAAATCCCTGCATACCCGAATACGTCTCCGAAAATCGGCGATTAAGTGTAGTTGTGCAGTGGAAAATCCTAAAAGTGTAGTGAAAATAAAAGTGTTAATAAAACCCCTGTGTCACTACCACTGTTGGGCAAAGCCCCAAAGTACACCACGCTGATCGCAAGCTCACATCGAACCAAACCAAGGCTTGATCATCACGATGCTGACTTCAACCACCGTCTTGCTGATCGGACTGATGCTGCTACTGTGAGTCAAAACGTTCTATACCATTATTGATAGTACCAAAGCGCAAAAGAACTCAGAGTACTACTAGTACATATTCACTATATTACTGCATACTATTTTTTCTAATATTTCTGTATTTTGTGTACCAATAACTATAAGATACTTTTACTTACTAATTATAAGATAATATTATTCGTGTAACCTGTAATTGTAACACCATACTTGTTTATAATCATACTCGTGACTCGGCCCGGACGCTGCAGCGATAAGCTATTGTTATCACGCTACCGTCATACGCTATATTAGTGTGGATAAGGCTTCTATAAATAATATTCTATTTCTTTTACAAACATTTACCTATTAACTTACCTTTATATACAATAAATTAACTTATCACCATGGCAACTAGCAAATTTGATCAAAAGGAGGAAACCCTTACCACCAGAAGCGCAGCTTCCCGAGTAGAAACTGAGGAAAAAGTAGAACTCAACGTTTTGTTAAAATTTATAAATCCTTTTGACGGGTCAAGAGAAAAACTAAATCCATTTATCTCGAATTGCCAAAGCGCCTATAATCTAGCAGACAAAAATCAAAAACCTATATTATTTAAATACATTTTGTGTCAATTGACGGGTCGCGCTGAAACTACATGCAGTATAAAAGAATTTGAATCTTTCGATCAGTTTATAGATTTCTTAAAACAACAATTTGGGGAAAGAAAACACTATACTCACCTACTTACTGAACTACAAGAATGTAGACAAGGTTCTATAGAAGGCGTAAATCAATTTGCACTCAGAATCGAAACGTGTCTAGCAAAACTTCTCACTGAAATAAAAATCTCAATCCCCACAAAAAAGAAAACGGAAGTAGCCGGTCGCGTTGCGGCTATGGAAGACCTTGCCCTCCACACCTTTATGGTGGGGCTGCAACCTCGATTGTCACAAGTAGTTAGGTGCCGCAACCCCGATTCTCTAAACGCTGCAGTCAATTTTGCGGTTGCAGAAGAGAAGCTACTCTCTGGCATACACAAAAGAACGACTCAATCACACACCGGTTACTCCGACAGAACTAGATTCCCACCTCGTCGCGAATTCCAACCCTTCTCACATAGACCACCAGTCCCACAAGGCTTCCGCAATGATGCTCCTAGAAATATCAATACAAGTGAATTAATTTGTCGCTATTGTAAGAACATAGGGCACACCATAGAATACTGCCGTAAAAGGCAATATAATAACAACAAAAAGCAAGGTAACCCCTCGACGTCTTATGGGCGCCCTAACCGAGAAATCGCTCAAGAAATTATTCTTACAAAATCAAAGACGATACCACAAACATCACTGTGCCCACTGCATCTATAAGTACTAAAAATACTCTGAATCCTCTGCATCCTCTGAAATTAAAGGAACCGCTGAATCCTCTGTATCCACTGAATCCTCCAAAACCTCCGAACCCTCTGCATCAATCTAATTCTCTGAATCCACTGTGTCCTCTGTATCCACTGAATCCTCTAAATCAATCTAATTCTCTGAATCCACTGAATCCTCCGAACCGATTAATATCTCCAAACCCACTGACCCCTCTATTCCCCGAATCAAAAACCCACTGATTCACTTACTATATCTAACAAGCCACTGAACCTACTAAATCATACTAATCAACCAAAATCCGCGCCAAACCTTACTTTGTCTCGATCTCTAACCGCCACCGTTGATCCTTCACTGAATCTGAAACATAAAAGTAATAATAATAATGAAATGAAAATTTATGAAATAAATAAAAATACAGAAAAGAGATACTTACCATATATCATGATACAAACCCCTGTTTCCGTTCACCCGCTGTCTTTCTTAGTAGACACTGGCTCCTGTGTATGCCTTATGAAACTAGATTCTATGTCCAAGATCCCAAAACTAAGTAATGTAATAATAACCCTTAAAGGCATTGACTCCGGCGACGATGTGACACCAACCCTGGGTAGTTTTTACATGCCAGTCTTCCAAAATCCTTACAAACCATGTAAACACGAATTCCATGTGGTAGACGACGAAGACATTAGTTTAATTCACGATGGAATTATAGGTAATGACTTCCTGAAAAAATTTGGATGTCAAGTTGATTACGACAAAGGCGTTTTACGTATGGATAACGACACCATCAAACTAAATTTTTCCGAACCACATTATACTATTTTTCCCCGCACAGAAACGGTCATAGAATGCACTGTTGCTAATCCCGAAATTGAAATAGGTGCAATTTTAGATCAACACATCTCTGAATCGCTGTTAGTGGCTAACTGTATCGTGAAAGTGAAAGAAAATAACCGAATTAATATCACGGTAGTTAATACATTGGAAAAACCCGTAAAACTCCATTCCAATCTTAAACTTTCGCTGGAACCAATAGATGTTCAATCCTGTACGTGCTCTGATTCTCCTACCTCCAACAACACCCTGAGTAGAACCAAGGAAGTAACCAAACACCTCCGAATCTCACATCTGAACGACGAAGAGAAGGACGCTTTACTACAAGTCTGCACTAACTATTCTGATATTTTCCACTTACCCGGGGATCAACTCACGTACACCACTGCTACTAAACATAATATCGTAATAAACACACAAGTGCCTATCCAAACCAAATCATATAGATTCCCTGAATGTCACAAACAAGAAGTCCAGAAACAAATAGACAAGATGCTGGAACAAAAAATCATAACACCTTCGAGCTCACCGTGGTCCTCACCCATCTGGGTCGTCCCTAAAAAGCAAGACGCGTCCGGAGAACGTAAATGGAGAGTCGTAATCGACTACAGAAAACTCAATGATATCACCATAGGCGAAACATATCCTATTCCTCAAATAACAGAGATTCTAGACTAGGGAACTAGGGAAAAGTCAATACTTCACAACACTCGATTTAGCCTCAGGATTCCACCAAATTCCAATGTCGCAAGAAGACGCACCTAAAACTGCATTCTCTGTACCACAGGGACACTTTCAATTCACAAGGATGCCATTTGGACTTAAAAACGCACCTTCTACCTTCCAAAAATTGATGAACACCTGTCTATCTGGCCTCCAAGGATCAAGATGTTTTGTATATCTTGATGATATCGTAGTGCACTCGCCAGACTTGTCAAGCCACATACAAAACCTAACTTCCGTTTTCAACAGACTCAGAAACTATAATTTAAAACTACAACCAGATAAGTGTGAATTTCTATGCAAGGAGGTCGCATATCTCGGCCATGTTATAAATCGCGATGGAGTTAAGCCTAACCCGGATAAATTACGAGCTGTTTCTGAATTTCCAATCCCTAAATGCCCTAAAGACATAAAATCTTTTCTCGGCCTCGTCTCGTACTACAGACGGTTCATACCAGACTTCTCTAAATTAGCAAAGCCTCTTACGTCTCTTCTAAAAAAGGACGTACCCTTCGTTTGGAATAACGAACAACAACTAGGTTTCGAAAGCCTAAAGAATAAACTTACTATATCGCCTGTCCTAGCTTACCCAGACTTCACGAAACCATTTATACTAATGCGTCAAACTATGCGATATCGGCTATTTTATCTCAGGGGCAAATAGGAAAGGATCGCCCCATTGCTTACGCCTCTCGTACTCTCAACAAGGCAGAGTGCAATTACAGTGTAACAGAGAAAGAATGCCTCGCTACAGTCTTCGGAACCAAAGCCTTTCGCCCCTATCTTTATGGACGTCGATTCACAATAGTTACCGACCACAAACCATTGCAATGGCTATTTAACTGCAAAGACCCAGGCTCAAGATTAGTAAGGTGGCGTCTCAAACTAGAAGAATTCGAGTACGACATCATTCATAAGAAGGGCAAAATCAACACCAACGCCGATGCACTATCACGATTCCCTGTGAACGCTATATCCAATGAAGAGCCGCCATCACCCGATCTCAATGCCGAATACAATGACTTATTGGAAGACTCTCTCGTAGACTTACCTTCTCCTATACCCTTCTCATACAACAACGAAGAACTCCTACATCAAAACATTAACGACGGCACCAACCCTGAAACGATTCCGAATATACCGGATAACTTACTTGTGCAGGATGAACTGCCTATCAATTCTCCAACCTCTTTCGACTTAGGACCACTGGAACTAAGCCCTAGAAGCGAAGATCTAAATATCGACCTCGAGAATCTCCAAATCCCTTCGCCAACAGAAACAGTGACACAGCCAGAATCAAACATAAATAACGACGACTATTCTAGTTTTTTGAAAAAAACTACAAATAAGGAAACTCTTATAAATACTGTGTTGAAAGAACACAACGGCTTTATGGCGATAGCCGCCATCACCCGATCTCAATGCCGAATACAATGACTCATTGGAAGACTCTCTCGTAGACTTACCTTCTCCTATACCCTTCTCATACAACAACGAAGAACTCCTACATCAAAACATTAACGACGGCACCAACCCTGAAACGATTCCGAATATACCGGATAACTTACTTGTGCAGGATGAACTGCCTATCAATTCTCCAACCTCTTTCGACTTAGGACCACTGGAACTAAGCCCTAGAAGCGAAGATCTAAATATCGACCTCGAGAATCTCCAAATCCCTTCGCCAACAGAAACAGTGACACAGCCAGAATCAAACATAAATAACGACGACTATTCTAGTTTTTTGAAAAAAACTACAAATAAGGAAACTCTTATAAATACTGTGTTGATAGAACACAACGAACACCTCGCAAAAACTCCACATAAAATAATCGTAATCCCTACATCAATAGACCTAGACGAATCAAACCCTTACATATCAGAAATACTTACAAACACCGTAAACAAGGATGAAATCGTCGATTCTGAAAAGGAACTATACTCATTCCTGAAAATAAACCATGAAAATAAAACCATTTATCTTATTTTCACCAGAGTACACTATTTCGATGAATCAAACTATGCTGGCATATACAATGCCCTGAAAAATGTAAGAAATGAAATAATGCAACACGAACGACCTACAGATATTGCTATATCAGATTTTAGAAACCCTTTCGATAAACACGCTTACACTAAAATCTATAATATCATTACATATCTCTTTCACAATACCAAATTCAATATACATGTCTACTTAAATAAAATAATCTACCCGACATTAAGCGAAAGACGGAAAATTATGCGAGAGAACCACGATATTCCCATAGCAGGACATCTGGGATCAACACCCGAATTCATGAACAATTTTACTGAAAAGGCATGAGAGCAGATATAGAAAACTACGTCAAGAAATGCAAATTATGCCAAGAAAATAAGGCATTAAGAAAACTCAATAGAGCCCCCATGGAAATAACAAAAACATCCACAGCACCATTCCAACGCGTCGCTCTAGACATTGTGGGACCGTTACCAGAAGCCAGCACCGCTAAACTTAAGTACATTCTTACACTACAAGACGATCTTACCAAATATCCTGTAGCCTATCCCATACGCAGCACAACAGCTGAAGAAACAAGTGATTGCTTGGTCCATTTCATTTTCCTATTTGGAATTCCCAAATCAATTTTAACGGATCAAGGCACCAACTTTACATCTGAACTATTCAAGAGTACTTGTCAATTCCTAAAAATCAAACAACTATGGGCATCTCCATCCACAAACTCAAGGAGCCTTAGAACGTAGTCACTCTACACTTAAGGAGTACTTAAAATCATTCACCAACGAGGACCAAGACAATTGGCCTAAATATGTCTACACTTCCATACTTACATACAACACTACTATACACTCTACAACCAAGTTCACTCCGTATGAACTCTTATTTGGACATAAACCATACATACCCAACTCCTTATACGATAATGAACCCAATACAACCTACTCAGATTACGCTAAAATGTTGCAACACAAACTCAGACAGTCACGACAAAAAGCGATTGAGAACATCTTACAATCCAAGGAATCCTCCAAATCCTATTATGATTCGCGAACCAAACAACCACCGAAATATAAAGTTGGCGATTACGTGTACCTAAAAAATCACTTACGACTAAGAAAAGCTCTGTCCCCGATTTGGAAGGGCCCATACAAAATAATACAAATCCACAACAACCACACAGTCACACTCCTCATAAACAGACGACATGTCACTCACCACTTTGATGAAATTAAACCCGCAGAAATCAATTAGATAACGACAATCCATTTCTATTTCAGCTCTCCAACACACGCCCAACCAGATTTCTTCAAGCCATACCCTAACAGCCTCGGTATCTACTTCGAAGCTTTAGAAAAACTTAAAATCATCTATTGGGGTATATGGGGACACCAGAGAAGGAAAAGTGTTTATATGGAGAAATCTTTTATTATAGGAATGCTACATGCTCTCAATACTACAAGCTTATTTCGCCATCTTAGTAAAGTTAACTCAGTACTGTAGAAAATGTTACGACGAGTATAGACTACAGACAGCCATAGACAAACTAGGCATTTTTAAGCGATGTGCACATTGCACTCTTACATCATCAGCGGTCAACTGAATGTTGTTTGTTATGTAAATATTTCCTATATAAACTCACATCTCCTAAACATTAACGAAGTCCTGGGCACAGTGAGATTTGCGTGTCAACAGTCTTCTGATTACCACTGTGCAAGTATATTATCCCCTTTAAATGTTAGGTATAAGGATGTCCAAAGAGAATATGAATCTATTGCCCATCTAATTTCTAAACGTAGCAAACGATCCGCATGGTTTGGCGGAATAGGTACCGTATTTAAACACGTGTTCGGCACACTCGACGAAGATGATGCAATAAAATACGATTCCGCCTTACGATCTGTTCAGAACAACGCGAAAAAGATCGCGCATCTAATGAAAGAAAATATACTAGTAACTACATCGACATTAGAATCATACAAACAAACTATAAACAAATTAAAAATAAACGAAGAAACTCTAAATAAAGCATTAAACTCATTAGTAAAACAAATAAATAATATCACAGAAATTTCAAATAATTTAATCACAGAAACTAAAGTCCATTCCATATTAACTAGCCTCGAAAGTTCGTTACTTACATTGTCATTCCAATTAGAAGATCTGACTAACACCATTTTGCTGTCTAGCCAAAACATCCTGCATCCTAACATACTGACTCCAAGCCAGCTGTTCCAAGAACTCGCCGATAACCATCGACACCTAGCCTCGAGACTCGGAAATCCCTGTATCTATAAGTTTAGATAATATTCATTTAATACTAAGTATATCTAGTGTAGCGACTTACTATTTCAATAATAAATTAGTATTTGTCTTACAAATACCTCTAGCCTCTAACGACGAATTCAACCTGTACCATAACTTGGCTCTGCCTACACCCCATGGGACAATTAATGTTAATACTTTTAGTCTAATATTACCTTCTAGTTCATATACCGCTATTTCTAATGATAAGTTAAGCTTTTGTAATTTAGATAACCTAGATAAATGTAAGACGACAAACTCTGAGTTCTATCTGTGCGCCGTATCTATGGTACTACTCTCGGGAAGCAACCCTACGTGTGAGAGTGAACTATTGACCAAAACTATCAGCGTTATCCCAGTGCAATGCGAAACTAAAACTATAGTTGGCGACTTAGACATTTGGAAACCCCTAGTGAACAATCAGTGGATTTTCGTGCAATCGCGCCCAACTAAAATAACGATTGACTGCAGTGATTCCGAATTACGGGAAACAGTAGTGTCCGGTGTCGGTATATTAAACCTCACGAACCAGTGCACAGTGTACACCAAGAGCACAAGACTCATATCATCCCTTGATCCATTAAACATAAGCATTTCTACGCTAAACCTAGATTTTAATATTATAAATGATTCATGTTGTAAATTAGATTCTAAGTCGAATAGTTTAAGTACTGTGTCCCCCATTTTACTCCAAAATATAGACTTAACTGAACTAACCACAAATAGCCAAAATTCCAGATTGCTTTCAGAACTAAATAAAATCATAGACGAAGAGCCGATACTCATAAAATATGGGACACACTACGTTGTATTTTCTTCATTAATATATATCTAGCTATAATCACTTTTATAATTTTTAAGCTTTGGAAACTGTTTTCTAGATATAAGACTAAGTTTAATGTACCAATGCTAAATCCAAAGAGTACCGATATTGAAAATGACACCGTTGAAACCTCTCTAAACCCCCAGCCAAGGCTGAGGGAAATTGTTTAATTAAAAATTATCTCCTGAAGTTCAGCTTTTCCCGAACTTCCGTCTTCTGCGGGGGGTTGTTATATACACCCCTTGTTAGTAGACAGGCTGACCATCACAAACCCCCTGATGTGTCAGCAGTATATTATAATATATAAGGAGCCCATCCCAGAGGGCAGTCAGACATTTTTTTCAGATTTTTGGTCTGTTTGTTTGTTCGTGCATCACGCAAAAACTGCTCAACGGATTTTGAAATAAAACTACGTTTACGGAATCTATCGCGTTTACTTGATTTTACTCCTATCCCGACGTTTCGAATACTTTACAGCATTCATGATCACGGGTGGACTTAGATGATAGACGTCCAAGGTTGATATGTTATTTCAACGGTTTCATCTACCTAAAATCAAGTAAACGCGATAGATTCCGTAAACGTAGTTTTATTTCAAAATGTGTAACATTCGCGTAAATATCAGAAAATGCTCAACGGATTTTGATGCAACTTTTTTTATTAGATATCTCTTGATTCGACTTAAAAATTGGTATACATTTTATCCCGCTACTATATCGGAAACCTTAGACATAATCCAAAAACTAGATTTTGGCTGCGGCGGAGCCTCGGGCAAAGGCATGATATTATCAACACTATTGCTTACATAGATCAGAAAATACGGAATAAATACCATGTTCAGTAGGAGGAATTCGAGTGACTCTACATAGAAGTCACTCAAATTCACCAAGCAAGGTAATTGAAAGGATTTAACATTCCGAAATTGGCTTTGGTGCAGACGAAATCGAAATCGATTACAGTGCTCAGAGTGTGTAATACATTCTAGATCAATGAAAGTTATGTTGGCAAGCCAGTTGATGGCTCTTTTGGGAGCTCAAGTGTAATAGAGTTTAAATTGTAAGTGTTTTTGACTTGTATTTATTTGTTGGGCTTGAGCCACCGAAGTTTTACTACTTTATGGCGAGTTACGGCCAAGTTCAGCGGCAGAACAGTTTTAATTGAATCCAAACTAAATGGGCAGATTATTGTAAGTGCAAATAAAGTAGTATGAATCTCTCAAATAAACAGATCTGAAATACGATAGCACTGAAATAAAAATGAAGAAGTGCTTACTGTAGGATTAAGCCAGTCTTCTGCATAGTAGTATTTTTTTTTTATTCTGTGAAGGAGGCCAACAAGCATATACTATGAGGTGGTTAGGAAGGATAATAAGGAGATAATATTAGTGACCTCATGATACCCCATCATGAGGTCACTAATAAACTCGTTGCTTCCCGCCGACCTTGAACAAGCATTGTATTGCAACTGATGGCAGAATGGAATTAGATCCTTCATATACGAAAATATATTTACGGCTAAATACTGAAACGCTATTTAACTTTAAGGGTCGTTTACTTAAATTATTTAAGATTTAAAAAAAAATCTCAACCATCTTTTAAATCCCAAGCTATCGTTCTAATATTGAAACGTTCAAATTAGTCATTCTATTATTTGTGGAACAATCAATACAAGTATATAAAATACTCGTGTCACAGTGTTTGTCGCCATTCTCCTCTGAAAGTTATTTTTTAGTTATATCTTACGATCCGGGCGCAAATTTAACGGAAATTTCATTTTCGCTGGACATTATAGTATACTAGCTGACCCGGCGAACTTCGTACCGCCATATTTATTGTTCGTGAATATTTTGCAATTCATTAGGCACGCCAGCAAAACACACGTTTAAAAATCGTGATAATTTGTTAGATAGTTTCGGAGTTCACCGTGAGCAACAACGTGACACGAGAATTATATATAATAGATATGGTAGCATGTAAAAAACACCTGTTTATTGTACCTATATGGTAAATAACCTAAGGGTAACTGAGGGAAGGAAACCTATTTTTTATATTCACTATATTATACTATATAATATACTATATTCATTCAAATAACGCTTTTGTTAAAAAAATATATATGTATAATTGCAGTAGGTAGTTTGCGTCCGAATTTCATACTACAAGTAACGCATAAAATTCATAATTTTGCCGTAAAGATCATTTTGGCAGTACCTTCGAGCTACATCTCCATCCGTTGGACTAATCGTTCACTAATATTAAGAATTGTGATTGTGATACACGAGAATGCCACAAAGAGACGCCGTTTGCCATCAATGCCTTCCTGCAATCTTGCATAGGTGGTCGTTCCCCTGGTGGAGTGGGTGGTCATCTTGCACCACGTCGTCCGATATTATAGTCACTAGGTACTTCAGAACCTTTCTTCCAGATCAGTCATCAGTTCGTGTAGTGATGATACCACCCCATCGCCTCTTTAGTATGCTAACTTTTCAAGATATTATCACGATTGTGGCTGCTCTCCCACGGATCTTCATACTACGCATCTAATTTCTTTACTTGTTTGTTATAGTGCAAAAACAACTTCAAATTATATTAAAAGTACCCTCAGAATATAAACAACTATCCTGTTATCTGCATAAGTCTACAATGTCCGCCAAATCATGATAGATCGGTAGTATACCGCGGAACGATAGAAACAAAAAAAGTGCGGACCTTCGTCAGCTGTCACCGGCCTGTACTTGCGTTAGAAATTTAATTTGCCGCCATCCATGTTAAGTAAACTGGGTTGCTAGATATAAAATTGGGTAAGAGTTCAAGTTAGTGTTGAAATATTTTGTAACAATCACTTTTTTATACTAGGGTGGCAAACAAGCATACGGCCTACCTGATGGCAAGGGGTTATAAAGCCACCGCCGGCGGACCACCGAAGGAATGTAACATAGTTCCAGTGGCCCACCAATAAAGGCGGAGAGACGGCACATGGCGGGTTTCTTTAGTGGGTGAAGGCCCCACACTACCCTGTTCGTTGCCCCGAACGACGGGGTATGCGGTTAGGAGCATTTTTTCCCGCCTTAACAAAAAAAAAAGGTGTTAGCTACTGTAGCCTATAGACGCTAGCAACACCAAAGGCATCACTCACTCGCCACTATCTCCAACGAAAGGGATAGGAGATGGAGTAGGAAATATAAGTTTAAACTACAAATGAAACTAGTTATGGGCTTTCACAACGTATCTGTATAATATAGCCAATTTAAATATTACTAGGAAGGTAATACGTCCGTTCTCGCGCAAGGCACAAACAAGAGTGAGTCAATGAATGGCGGGCTTCCTTTTATCAAAATCGACTTGAAGGAAAAAAATAAAGATTGATTTTTGTAAACTAAATATTATAAAATCAATACGCCCCCTCAAAAATTAATCTACCAATTATACAAACAAAATATATCATTATAAATAATTTGAACAGAACATATTCACTTCGTAGTGTTTGCTGGGAAAAATACATTTTATGATCCAACATTTGTTGCTAAGGATTACGGAAAAACCAGAAAATCCTAATCAAACCATTTACACAATAATTACTCATATATTACTCAGTTGATGAGGTAGCAACTGACGTTTGTTTCTTTGTACACCAGGTTATGGAACATTGCTCAAAGAGCTTGAATAAATACCCAGTTGTACTTTTTCTGTCAGTTATATCACTACCACCCCAATCTGAATCTACGTTACCACAAATAATATTATTGTATTCACATCTTTTATAACTTAATTTTAAATCAACAGTAGCTTTCAAGTACCTAAGCACTCTTTCAAGTACCTAAGCACTCTTTTAAGACATTGCCAGAGTTCTTTGTTATTTTTATTTTATTAACACTTGTACTTAAATCTGGACGAGCACATTATCATAACATATTAACATGACATACATTAAACATCCTATAACATTCCAGCATGGAGCATTATATTTTTCATCAGAGTTTAATGAGTCATAATTAAGTTTATTTTCCATGAGTGTATTGACAGGTTTACTATCCTACATATTAAATTTACTCAGAACTGTTTTTATGTATGCACTCTGATCTAATGTTATTTCATTGGCATATCTTGTAATTTTAATACCAAGAAATAATTTTATTTCTTTTAAATCAGTCATTGTAAATTTACTCATTAGATACCTTTTAAAATTATTCATCATTTCAATTTCAGCGCATGCAATTACTAAATCATCTACATATAATACAACATATATATTTTTATGGACATCTCCATTGTTTAGCATATATATACACCTATCGACTGAAGAATTTTGAAAGAATTTTGAAAACCTTTTTCTTTAAGTGATTGTTCAAAAACTTCAAACAAAACTAGAAACACAAACACCTAGCTGCCTGTTTAAGTCCGTACAAAGCTTTATTTAATTTACATACTTATTTGTCATTACTATAAATACCATCGGGTACTTTCATGTATACTTCTTCATTTAATTCGCCATTTAAAAAGGTGGTTTTGACATCCATATGATGAATTAATAAATTAAATCTATTGGCAAAACTAATTATAAATCGAAAACTAGCTATTCTAGCTACAGGTGCAAAAGTTTCATTATAGTCAGTAAGATATTCCTGACTGATACCCCTGGCAACAAGTCGTGCTTTTTATCTTAACGGTTTTCCAAATTCGTCATTTTTAATAGTGAATACCCACTTACAATCTACAATGTTTTTATTTTTAGGCTTTGGTACTAAAGTCCACGTATTATTATCTTTAAGAGAATTTAATTCATCCCTTATTGCGCTTTCCCACTGAGATCTATTGCCCCGAGTTTTAATTTCCTCAAACGAATTAGGTACTTTACATATAATATACTGAGCACACATTATGTAATCATCATCGTCTTCATTATACGATATAAGGGGTAGGTTTTTAATCCTATTGCTTCGTCTTAGTTCAACATTTTTATCTGTGTTTTCAGTATCTTTTTGTTTAGAATTATGAGAAAATGTATCAACTATTTGCTCCGATTCAATAAAAGTATCATGGTTTAGTTTGCGAATTTTGGTAGGGCACTCATGTTCATCAGGTTTAAACGCATCTGATTTGGAACTGTCATTGTTCTGGGACTTTACCGGCACTGATTTAGACATGACGTCATCAGTTTTACTTTAAGAATTTTCAATATTCCCTTCAGGCTTAAAAGTAGGCCTGGACTGCAGAAAGCTAGTCTCATCTACAATGACATCTCTTGCTACCACATACCTTTCGCATTCTGGGTTCAAAACTTTATAACCGTTTGGTTCATAACCCACAAGTATACCTTTCCATGATTTATTATCAAATTTATTTTTACAGGATTTATCATGAACGTAAACCGTTGAGCCAAAAACCCTTAAATATTTGATTTGAGGTTTTTAATCATGCCACATTTCAAATGGTATTTTTAAAAGTTTCAAAGCTTTAGTTGGGGTCAAATTAATCAAGTAAACAGCAGTTAGTACTGCATCGCCCCAAAAGACTTTTTCTAACTTTGCACCGTTTATCATAGAACGAGCTTTTTCAGTAATTGTTCGGACCATACGTTCAGAAACACCATTCGATTGTGGAGTTCTCGGAACTGTCAAGTGATAAGATATCCCTTTCTCTACACAATAACTTTTCATCTCAGTAGATATTCGCCACCGTTATCGCTGTATAAATTGACTAATTTTAAATTTAATTTAGCCTCACTTTTAGCTACGAAATCCTTAAAAGCAGCGAACACATCTGATTTATATGTTAATAGATATGTAACACGGTAATGCGTATATTCATCAACAAAAAGTACGAAGTAGTTTTTGTTGTCAATAGTTGGGGTAGTAATAGGCCCACAGACATCTGAATGCACATTATATAATGGTCGTTTTGTATGACTTTTATCTTTAGTCTGATTAAATGTCAGTCGATTCTGTTTCCCATTAATGCAAGCCTCACATAATTTATTATCTGGCATTATATATTCAATTTGGTTTGTGTCATCAACCATTATATTATTTTTAATTTCAATAAATTTGTTTTTACTAATGTGACCAAAACGTTGATGCCATAACTTGTATGTATTTTTGACTGTGCTATTGCATACATGAAAAACAGATGGACGCTTGCGTATAGATGCCATTAATTTTACAGGAATTAAATTATTTTTCAAAATAGCATGATAGTTTTATTATTCTTACGAATTTGCGCTCCTTGTTGGTCTAAAATAACAGTCAGCCCAGCGCATTGCATCTTTGATACAGACAGTAAATTATGTAGAACCTCAGCACAGAAGAGCACGTTGTCCAGAACACCATGAACGCCTGTGTTGCTGGTCACATGCATGGTACCCTTTTTGGTAGCTGAAATAAATTCACCATTTTTAGCAATAGAAATTTTAATTGGTGGTTGCAAATCGGAATAACTTGTGAAGAGTTCTTCCTTGTTTATGATGTGGTCTGATGCTCCAGAATCCAACAGAAATGTAACTCTGTTTCCATCATCATATGTTTGATAGTCTCCCATCATAAAGGCAAAGCCAGAAAAATCGCTTGATTCTACATCAAGCGATTTTTCTGGCTTGAAGGTTGATTGATCTCAACTGCCTGGACCGTCCTTGTCCTTTCGGTATTTTTCTGCTGCTGCATTTTTTTTAAATAGAAGCAGTCGTTCTTATGGTTTCCCTTGCGACCACAATGATGGCACTTCACAAACTGTGATTTCTTCTTTAGTTTGTTATTCTTCTGGTAGGAATTATTTCCAGGTTGATTAAAATCAAACTTTCTTTTTCGGTTTTTATTTCCATTTTTCCGTTCAACTTGCAAAACTTTCACGCTAGTATCACTTGACTCATTTCTCAACTTAACTTCATGGTCCAAAAGTCTTGTTTTAACAAAAGCAAGCGGTAAATTGTCCTCCGATAAGGTTTCAATTGCTGTTATCACACCGTCATAAGTTACGGGTAGTGTTAGTAACAAATGGGCAACTTTATGGGTTTCTTCTAATTTCGCTCCAGCGGCTAACAATTCCGTGATAATATCGTCAAAGGTCGTAAAATGTTTTATGAGTGTGACATCACCTTGTAGTTTCAAAGACAACAACTTTTTTCGTAATGCCAATTGAGTAGCAATACTTTTACACTCATACAAAGCATCCAAACTTTTCAAAATTTCTCTCGCCGTACTGTCTTCTTTCGCAAAGCCGAGGTAGGAATCAGATAGATACTCGACGATAACACTTTTTGCAATTCGGTTATTTTTCTCCCACGCGCTGCACTGTGTTTTTGGGTCGTCGTCAATTACTTTTATAACATCCATTTCGCTTAACAATGCACGTATACAAAATTTCCAGACACTGTATTTTTCTACGCAAAAAGGTTTGATATTACGTTTGGTTTTTAAATTATCCATTTTTAATAAGGTCGTAACTGACTAATTTTAAACACTTTTCAAATGCAGTAACAGCGTAGCCCTGGGCCCATAACCAGTAGGAAATGTAGGTTTAAACTACAAATGAAACTAGTTATGGGCTTTCACAACGTATCTGTATAATATAGCCAATTTAAATATTACTAGAAAGGTAATACGTCCGTTCTCGCGCAAGGCACAAACAAGAGTGAGTCAATACAAAATGGCGGGCTTCCTTTTATCAAAATCGACTTGAAGGAAAAAAATAAAGATTGATTTTTGTAAACTAAATATTATAAAATCAATAGATGGGGAGGAGGAATAATAAGAAGAGATTATAGGATTAGGTATATAGGATATTCCTATAGGAAGGATAATTAGGAGAGGATAGGGTGTGGGTTTGGAAACAATGGTATAGGCAAGTATAAAGTACTGTATACAATCAGCAATTTAATTTAAGCTTTACTATCTGATTAGTGATTTCGCGAATACGTCTGTGTTGCTTATTATGTGCTTAAAAATTATTGTTTCTTATAACTTTAATAACATTAAAATAAATGTAGATATCGCAATATTTTTTTTAGATAAAATAAGAGCCTAAGACATAACACTTAGAAAACTTTATTGAAATCTATCTACATATTCCGTGGTGCGCGCCCAACAGAGACCTCTATAATTTTATTTATATATTATTATATATACATATTTGTCTGCTTGGATCTCCTCCATGAAATATCCCGATAAACACAAAAAAGGATGATAAGCACCTATAAATATATTAACACGGGTCACCATAGAAATTTTTACACTTTATTCGGAATTAACATTCTTATGTAAATTCTAACGCAATAATTTTAAATACACCTCTGCATACCCCTTCGGAGAATACAGGCGTCATGCGATATATGCAATAATTTTACCTTTAAATAAAATAAGCCATGGAAAAACATATCTACCCAATTTTTTGGATTTGTTTATGGTGAGACCATAGATATAGTAACGTATATCTATGGGTGAGACAGACATGCCGCAGCTGACCTGATAGTAAATGGAAACCAACGCTCATGGACCCAACTTTACTAAGAGTTTTGTCAAACTGCTGTTCACCATTTCATTTTGCGGATATGAAAGAATAATTTTTTTTTTTGAGTTGTTGACTACTTTTTTAGATCCCGATATCCACTTTATTTCGGCGGTGTGGGGCCGACTTTAGAATTGTCCCACCCCTCTCTACCCACGGGAGTCGTAAGACCCGACTGAGGGAATACCGGGGGAGTGGGCAGTAGCACTCCCTCGAGTATTAACAACATCCACTGCGATCGTCAACCCGCCTGCCAAGCGTGGCGATTACGGCATTATCCCCCATGACGGGAACGCTCGTTGTGGCGTTCTCTTGGGGAGGCCTATGTCCAGCAGTGGACGTTGAAAGGCTGATGGATGGATGGATGGATCCACTTTAAGACCTTTCTACTCCAGCGATCCTCAGCCCTTCGGCAGATATGACCAGTCCGCTTGCAGAGTTTCTTATTGCTTTTGGTGACAGACAAGCCATGGCTCAGCTGATGGTAAGTGTATGCTCATGGACTAAAGTACTAAGAATGCTGCCAGACCGCGGTACGCGGGGCATTTCATTTCACGTACGGAAAATGTGCACAATAAATTATAATTTTGAATAAGGTACTAATAGCATATTCATCTAAGTATCTATCTATCTATATATATATAAGCGATTTACCACTCACTGACTCATCACGATATCTCCGAAACCGTACGTGCGATTGACTTGAAATGCTCCTTTCGTGAGGTAGACGCTCACTAAGAAAGGATTTTACGAAACTCCTATCCAAAATATATATTTTTAACTGATATTGGATTCTGACTTCTACACTACACAATAACACCAACTGTCACATAATAATATGTAAACCGTTGCTATGGTAACCATTGATGTGGTTATTAAAAGTAATATCATTCGTTGAATATCATCTAAAAGTTGCTTTTTAACAAAATCATTTTAGTTATGTTTATGAGTTAAGAGTTAAATAGTTTTTTTAATGACTACTAGGTATTTTAGATATTGCGATTTCTATTATATTTCAATTGGCATTAGTTTAATAGTTTTTTTAAAGGCATAATTTAGGTTGCAAATTATTTGTGAATGTGGAAAAAGATAACTTTAGTGCGAACGGGATTCGAACTGCGTCCCTTCCAATCCGGGGAAGTGCTCAAAGTCACTAAGTTATCGCACTGACCAACCATCCATCCATCAGGCTTTCAACGTCCACTGCTGGACATAGTCCTCCCCAAGAGAACGCCACGACGAGCGGTCCTGTGCCGACCGCATCTAACGGCTCCCCGCAGTTTTGACCAGATCGTCGGTCCATCTGGTGGGGGGCCGTCCTACGCTGCGCCGTCCAATACGTGGTTGCCACTGGAGAACCTTTCCTCCCCAACGGTTGTTGATTCGCCGAGCGATGTGGCCTGCCCATTGCCACTTCAGCATGGCAACCCGGCTGACCAACGGCTATACCCAATCTCCACATCACAATTGTCTTTACGATCCACCTATCGGATGCGACGTATTTTGATCAGATCGGAGACGTTCTTAAGGAAGGCCAGGTTAAGAGTACTCGAAACCAACGAGTATGCGTGAAAGCGCTGATGAAAGAAGATGAAGCGAAAGATGCGTGTCAGGATCGTAGCAAGTGGAGAGAAGTGGTCTCTGCCTGCCCCTACGGGAAAAAGACGTGACAGTATGTATGTATGATTTTATAAAATAATAACAACTTTTAACTGCGTGCTTGAGCTTAATGACACTATTCAGAAAGAACGAGAGAAAAAGAGACAGACAATGAGCTTTTCAAAAGAGATTTTGGTATTTTTAGGCATATGGATACGTTATTAAAAGTAACATAAACGGATTTTTTACGCGTATAAATATTAGGTGAAATTATTAACTACCTTTATCCCGACGTTTTAACTGCGTTGCAGTCTTGCAGCAGCCGTGGTCACGGAACAACTTTCAACTTTTCAACTTAATTTATACGCGATAAAAGATCCGTTTATGTTACTTTAAATATGTGACACATATTATGTGTACAATTCGTGAATCTTTAAAAGATAATATTGATACGTTGCGGAAGACAATACTAAACGAAATGATTGCAGGAAAGCGTAATCTGCACTAATTTATAGTGGACACTTTTAGGGCCTAATTGTGGATCTTCTCTGTTTTATACATCAACTGGCTCCTCAGTAGCCGCCCGGAATTTGGAAATGTGCCCGGTAGACGACAATAGGCTCGCCCCCTATTACGTGGAACTTAAACATAGCTGGTGAATCGTGGGTGTGTAATACACCTTTGCCTACCTCTTCAGGGAATATAGGCGTGATGATTTGTGTTTGTTTGTACATTAATGTTTATAACACATAACTGACGGGCCTCGTGGAGTAGTCGGTAGTGTAACCGACTTCCGTGAACGAGGTCGTGGATTCGATTCCCACTCAGGACAGTTATTTGTGTGATGAACACAGATATTTGTACTGCGTCTGGTTGTTTTCTATTATATGTATGTATTTACAAAAAAAAACGTAATTTATGTATTATATCCGTAATCTGGTACCTATTTCACAAGCGTTAAGCTTAGTTTGGGACCAGAGGACGTTATGTGAAAATGTCCGTGAATATTTATTTATTTATTTATTATACTAGGCTGTACGGCTTGATGGTGAGTAAGACGGTAAGTTTGCCACCCCCTGACTGGTTGACGTGCAGTGGCGTAACTACAGGGTGGCAGGGCTGGCAAAATGCCACGGGCCCCCGATCTGACGGGTCCCCTAATCCGAGATGCAAACTTAGAATTAATTTTAATCCCAAACGCTTATGGAGCCTCCTTCCAGCCAGCCAGAAGCCAGGTAGCCTGAAGAAATCTAGGTGGTGTTGGTCAGCCGTCACAATAAATAAAATAAGGTCTAAAGGTGGGACATTCTTAAACAAACACAAGATGTTTTAAGCCGATGGAGTGAATATTTTGATTCTTCTTTTGATATTGGTGTCATATGTGGTCTAATAGATCAGTACTCGGTAACGGCATCCTCTGTTGACATCAGTATGGACGAAATTGAATGGGCGATTAAAAGTTTGAAAAATGGTGGTACCTAATGTACTTTATCGTACACCCCGTCATTTAGGGCAACGAGCAGGATAGTGTTGGGCCCTCACTTACTAAATAAACCCGCCGTGTGCCGTCTCTCTGCATTGTATGGCGGGCCACTGGAACACATTGCTTCAGTGGTCCGCCGGCGGCTTACCCTTTCGAGTACCGAGCAACGCTCATGGAGCGTCGCACCTTCGCGGGAGGCCTTGCAGGTGGCGGACGTTCCCCGGTCTATCCACCCGCAGCCTCAGCTGGGGCGGCCGCAGTGGTGACAGCCCGTAGTCGCTTCCCTCCTTGCGACTATGTGCAGATATTTGCCGAAGTAACCAAGGTAAGGACTCTGTACTGTGGCCCTGTCCTCTCTTCCAACACCGGCTGAAGCTCAAGCTGACCATGGCAGCTCGGCGGGCGTAGCCCTGCCACCTGGCCACCTCGCTGGTTAGGGTACGACCGCCCCTCGCCCTCTCTTGTGACACCCGCCAATATACCTTGGCGAGAACCTCTGCCTCCAAGTCCTACCAGGGGTTCCGGCCAACGCGCAGGCAGCCTCGGTTGACACCGTGCGGTATCCGCGTATGACCCTGGACGCGACGACTCTCTTTGGTCTCCATAGAAGAGTTCTGTTCAGGGCATCCAGGGACCCCGCCCACACAGGTGCGCCGTACAGCGTCATCGACTGGACTACCCCCGCGTAAAGCCGTCGGCAAGCATTGTTGGGGCCGCCCATATTTGATGACCCGCGAAAGGGCGCGCCGACGGGCCTCGGGGACAGTTGGCACAACTGCTCGCGAAAGCGCCACCGCCCGTCCAGCACCAGGCCCAGATAGTTGATCTGGGCCTGCACCCCAATTTGGACCCCGTCCACCGACACACACTGACGTCGGGACTCATGGAAAAGTAGGGCCTCCGACTTACGAGTATCTAGGGCCACCATAAGTCCCAGCGCCCCGAACCGCCTGACTACCTCCGAGGTCCCTAAGATGGCCAGCAACGCCACTTCCTCGAAGTGTCTGCCCTGGGCCGCGACCAGCGCGTCATCCGCATAGAATAAGAGGAGGGAGCCGACAGCTGAAAATTTTTACCTATATGATGAAAAATGTATATGAATTTGGAGAAAGTAATTAACACGGTGGTACAATAGGAACTTTGGAGCATTTTGCCAGAGTATGGTATTAGGATAGACTGCTGCGAGCGGTGCATTCCAATTACATGGACTGCAAAACTTGTGTGCGGGTGGATGATGGAATGTCGCCCTGGTTTAAAGTAAATATCGGCGTTCAATAGGAGTGCGTTTTACCAGCTAGACTGTTTATCATAATCATAACTGGATAAATGTCTCCAAAGGTTGAATGATATTAATGTGGGAGTTCAGATTGGCGACTGAATTCATTGTTATATGCAGACGATGAGGTCGATGTGATGCTATTAGAACAATCAGCGACTGACTCGCAAACCTTAGTCAACGTAATGACAGAACATTATAAGAAATAATTGTCTTTGAAAGAGAAGAAGCCAGGACATATGTCAGAGTAATAATAGGCAATGGCGTGCTAGAACAAGTGGATGATTATGTATATCTTCAATGTAGATTCAGTTGAAATGGAAAGTACACCACTGATATATAAAGAGAGTAAATGCGGGAAATAGAGTGACCGAAGCATTGGGACAACTTCTCGGCAGTCATCACCTCAGCCAGAAGGCACGTGTCACAATACACAACGCAGTACTTGTCCCAACACTATTAATGGAAGCGAGAGTTGGGTATGCAGGAAGGAGCATGAGAGCAAAGTTAATACGGTGGAAATGCGATCTCTGTGGAGTGACGCTGACTGACCGCGTAAAAATGTTCTGTGCTGGCCGCATTCGTTACGACGTAAGCGAGCGAATAGATCTGACAGAGAATATTGGTATAAAGATGCGAAAGGGAATCCTCCAAGTGTTCGGATATGATTGGTGAAGAAGATATACAATGTGAAATAGGAAGGATGTAGATACAGGGTGAGACCAAGACTAACCTACCTAGACTAAATCGGTCATGTATTGAAGGAAGGTGAAGTCAGGAGTCTCCGAAACCGATGAGCATAAAGAGAATTAAGAATGCTGAGGAAGCGTGAGATGTATGCAAGAATAAATGATGTAAGAATAGAGCCTTTTTGCATTGTGTTGACTCTGCCTACCCTGCAGAGGAGATGGCGTGATTATAAGTAAAATATTAAGAAACTATATGGGCCAAGACAGGCTGTGTAACTTGGCTATTTTGTTCATTGAAAATTCTACGGCCCGATCTTTAAACTTGGATAACTTTTGCGGAACAGAAGCTCGGAGAAAAGGTAATAATTATGTTTTTAATATTAAATTATTATTTCATTTTAATTATGTCATACCTATGCTTTTTAAAAAATAAAATCTATTAGATATTTAACTAAAATGCATACAATATTAGTAGTTAATACTGTTGAGCAAGTAATTAAGTGATTTATTAAATTTAAATTATAAAGTGACGATATATACGGGGAGGGCCCCCTCCAATGAATTTGCCACGGGCCCCAGGTGGTATAGTTACGCCAATGTTGACGTGGTAGCCTATAGACCAAAGGCAACCTTCGTGAGTAATCCGTCTCAAGAACAGCTATAGGACATGAAGAGGAATGATGATATAGAGGAGATGAGGAAGTGGTCAGTTAAATAATAGGAAGGGAAGGTTTGGTAAGGAGGGGGTGGTTTGATAGGTTTCAGGTTAAGAATGTTAAATTTCATTTTATATTTGACATATAATAGGATTCACATATATTTCAATGGTTTTATAATATTCTGGGTAAATATGGTGTCAAGTTTAGAAAATAAATCATTAACGCTGATGAAGTCGCGGGTATCAGCTAGTACTATTATAAAGCTGTAACACAGCCATGTCTGTACATTTAAGATATTTGAGAAAAAAATACTGAATTAGGCTATGCGTGTCTAAACACAAAACGATTTGTTTTAGATTTTTTGTTTGTTTGTCTGTTAGTTTGTTCGCGCATCACGTAAAAACTACTAAACGGATTTTGATGCAACTGTTTTGTTTGATAGCTCTTGAATAGACTTAAAAAGTGGTATACATTTTATTCCGCTACTATATCGGGAACCTGATATATAACCTAAAAACTAGTTAAATTATCTAAAGTTCATCATCCCGAGATACTGGCTATACGAGTATTACAAGTTGAATTGTAGTCGGCGGACCTCTTATATTAAAAAGCATTTCACAAAATTGTACATAGCCGACTGTTTTATTTTTTATTTTCACAGGGCAGTAGTGCGTTTATTATATTTATAATGTATCTCTCTTCGATACTTGTTCTGGTGGCTCATGCACATTCTCTATATACCAAAAGATGACATATATTATCTGAACAACTCTATTTTATAAAACAAGCACGACTATTTAGAGACACGATCAAGTCTTTATAAGCATTATATAGATCAAAAATCTTTATAAGCATTTCAAAAGTTTAGTAAAACAGTTTTACATATATTTTACTTACCAGAATTTTACTCAGAATCCTGTCTGCTACAATTTTAGTGAAAAACAAAGGTACACGAGGTAAACTAAACATACTCGTAAATACGACATTTATCGCATTTCTTACCAACGGAGGTGTATTAAGGAAAAATGTTGTTTATTGGACTCTCCGAGGCTTTGTTCGCTCTGACGGGACCACAGGTTGAAAGGGTTTGAGCAAATAAGAGTTTGTTAATAAATAAAAACGGATTATTACGATCTTTCTTTGAACTGTAGTACTTTGGGATCTACTTGTCTTGAATAAAATACTTTCTGGCGAATATACAATATGGCGTTGGTTCAAATGTTTAAGAAAAAACATAGCATCGCGATTGTATTCCCCGAAGGGGTAGACAGAGGTTACACACCCACGGTTCGCCAGCTATGTTTGAGTCCCACGTAATAGGGGGCGAGCCTATTACCGTCTACCGGCACATTTAGCAAACTCTGGTCTGCTACTAAGAACTTTTCTTTTTACGAAAAAGCTCGGTCGGGAAAACGTCGTGTAGTGTTATTCACTACCCGACCCGAGGATCGGACTCAAGACCCATGATCAGCAGTCGCTCACACTACCGCTGCACCACAGAGGCAGTTGTTGCAATGTTTAAGAACGTATTGATCAAAAAATAGGAAATGTCACCAACGAACCAACTATGTGATTACCGCATTTTCAAATTATCACTTGTCATGTAAGTCTCGCTATTGGATGATACCGTTTTTTCCGTTTAAACTGCCTAACGCTTCTTCATGCGATTTTTATAGAACTGGAGAATATGTCATTGAGGTTTGCTAAAATAAAATTATTATTATTAAAATTAACTTTAATACCTTCTGCCACAAGGCAAAAGCTAGACACAACTAAGTATACTATATTTCAAGTGCCCTGTCGTTGGTTTTTTTATAGCCCCACAGGAATCTCATATTCCTCCTTGCCGGAACTCCACCGTGGGATCTGGAGGCGAAGGCCCTTGTGTCACATTTTTGGTGGCGTGAGGAGGCGCGTAAGCAAGGGGTGGATCCAGCACCCCGTGAGATAAGGGCTCATCGATATGAGCTTTACCGGATCCTGCTGGTGGAGTGGAAGGGGCGACTTGTGCGACCAAGTGCAGGGCACGCCTCTATAGAGGCGGTAAGTCCCGTCATGGACGAGTGGCTGAAGAGACGACATGGTGCTCTCACTTTCCGGCTGACACAGGTACTTTCAGGGCATGGTTGCTTCGGGAAGTATCTGTGTCGCATAGGCCGGGAAGAGACAGCCCGGTGCCATCACTGCGGGGATTGCCCTGAGGACACGGCACTGCACACGCTGGTGGACTGCTCAGCTTGGGCAGAGCAGTGACGTGAACTCACCGCGGCAGTCAGGGTGGAAAACCTCTCGCTCCTGGCCGTGGTAAAGGCCATGGTCCGGAGTGAAAGTGGGTGGGACGCCGCTGTCTCCTTTTGCGAGCAGGTGATGCATGCAAAGGAGGCGGCAGAGCGTGAGTGGGAGATGACCAGCCGTCTCCCGTCCCGCAGAAGACGCACTGGGCGTCAAAGTGCGCTAGTCGATCTCCGGCCCCCATGAGTGCAGGCCTGAGGGTGATAGGCCTCGGGCAGTCTGTCACCCTAGCAGAAGCAGGCCCTAGACGGCGGCGCACGTGTTCCGCGAGCACCTCTCGATGAGGGAGGGCTTGGCCCTCCAAAACAGACGGGACCACCAGGAATGGAGGCCCAGACCTGCTAGGGGTGGAGGAATTCATGCGTAGAGCGTATACCTCACCCCTGGCGAAAGGTAGTCTGAAGGAACACCGCATGGGTTTAGCATGTAGCCCAGTTCCACTGGGAGTCCGGCATAACCCCTCCGTCTGCCCGGCGATCGGATATCCATAAAGGATTTAACGCGTAAAAAAAAAAGGAATCTCATATTCCGCGATAAAAAGTATGCTATGCGTTTTCATCCAAATTTGTTCAGTGGTTTTTGCGGGATTGAATAACAAGCATCCAAATGTACAAACTTTCACATATTATTAAAGTAGGCATAATATGACGAACATACGGACTCCCTTTGTTACATATAACGAATATGAGATACACAATCTTATATAAGTAATAGTTTTGCGATTAAATTCTCAAAATAAAACAAATTTAATAGAGTCTAGTTTTAAAGATAGTCTAGAGACTTCTAATTAATATCTAGTTCTCAAAACGTACTTCGCCTACATTTCTCGTCCAGAGAAAATCCGGATCCCTTTACTAATTCTTGCGCAAATATTTCGCTCAACTCGTACAAATTTTCAAGTAACTCCTTGCTTAAGTGACAAAAGACTATGCATTGTAATGTTATGTGAGATAGCAGCGATACTACTATGTGTTTTCTATCAAAATATTTGTTCGATCTGTAAATAATTATTTTGAGATTGGATTTGATTATTTGCAATTTGTTTTCATTAAATATATTTATTTCACAACACTCACGCGATTCCATTTCTTCTAGACATTGAAAATTACATATTTTCTCTTTTCAAATAGAACAATATAGTTATATGGTTGTTACTTCTGGGCAATTTATATTCTGGTCATTAAAAAACTTGTTTAAGATTTTTAGTACATATAAAATCCTTCAATTTCGTAGCACCGGTGCTACAAAATAACCTACGGACTTTATAAAATCACGTAGCATGAGCTACGTGATCTTGTAGAGTTCGTGCTACAAAACTAAAACAGAAATAGCCAACATTTCCTCAGTACAATGTTTAACACCTCTGGAGCGTGGTAAGGGCCGCTTATTCTGAGCAGGAGATGAGATGAGAGAGATTTGTTTGCAAGTGACTCGGAAACTCAACATTGTAATGTGATCCGGAAACGTCATACCGGAACACAGTCGTACAGTTGCCTTTATTTGGTATGCCCACCCTTGCCTTAGTTGCTTTGAAGATTTCACGTATAAAGTTATTTGCATTGTTAGTTTAGGTAATTTAGGTTGTACATTTTATGTTGAATTCACCTTATTTCTGTGTTTGATGCTATAATTCCGACAATCTGAGAGTCTCGTACTTGGTAATCACAACAATATGTTTTATGCTACAGCATGATTTTAATTAGTTAGATTTTTTTTAGATATATTGAAAACTAAAGGGGTTAGTTCTACTTAACTAACTTTGGTTGTTTTCTAATGGTAGAGCCTTAATTGCTTATCCCAGCATGAATGGGCCGGCTCAATCAGCGAAGTACTATCCTCTCACAGAAGGTCAGCTTGATACAACGGTAGGTACTCCTACCGTTGTATCAGAGCGCCAGAGGTCACAACCCCCTGCCTATGCTTTCCTTATTATACTTCCTATCCTCTCCTTAGTGTCCTACCTATCCTCTCCTTAATATCCTTCCTATCGACCTCCTATCCTTTTCCTTGGAGATGGCGGCTGATGTTGCTAGCGTCTATAGGCTACGGTAACCACTTATCATCTGATGAGCCGTATGCATGTTTGCCACCCACATAGTATTAAAAAAAAGTTTTCATGTGGCTGTATCATATAGGTTTTAAAACCTCATTTTGCTTAAAAAAAAAAGTAAAAAAGGCTGATTTTTTTATTTTGGAAAACAATATTACAACCTGTATTCGCTAACTGAAGAAATAACCTAAAGGTCTTCGTAACCAGGTCATAAAATTACACAAAAAACACCTATATTCGAAATTCAAAATCTTCATTCTTTGCACTGTAAAAGGCTTCAGGAATTACCTTACACATTACAGCACGTTGGACTTTCCAAATTCAGTGAGGTTGGTTTACTTGCTTTTGCGGCACCTGTGCTGCGCTAGAGATGAGTTGCAGCCTCATATACTATTGCGACGTAATCTCTGCTGAGAGGCAAAGCAGCACACCATATGGACTCTTAGGGAATTAATAGGGTCCTGTGAAGTAACGTGATAGTGACAGTGGTACACCAATACAGGCGGAGAGACGGCACACGGTGGATTTATTTAGTGGCAGCCAGCCCCACACTGCCCTGCTCATTGCCCAGAGGTACATTGATTCCCCATTAATATAAGCGAATAAATAGACAGGATTTACACACCCGTTTTTAGGTTTAAAATTAATAATCATAATCTTTATGTTTCTTTGGCTTAAAAATGCTTTAGTAAAAACAAAACAGCTTTTAGGAAAAGCTATCACTGAGAGTTTTTAATATACAACAAAACCGGTACAGTTTGTATGTGCCGGAAAGCGGCAGTTAATTAAAAACAAACATTTCAGATTAATTACATTAATATTCACATCCGGCATACGTTAATATAAAAATCACGTAACAAAATATAACATTTCGTACATTATTCGGTGTGTATTTATTGTCGATAATTGCTCTCTCTCTCTCTCTCATGAATGCGTAATGGCGGGCAGCATGAAATTATGGCCTACCTGCCCCATAATTATAATCATGGGATATATTAAGTCAATTCACACATATTGACTGTGCCTGAAAAAAGCAAAATTTAAATATTATTGACTGCACAGATGGCGGAATGGTTTAGACACCGGTCTCCTGCCCGAGTTTTGTGGGTTCGATTCCCACACAGGACAACTCTTTGTGTGAAATTGTATGTTTGTAAAGTCCCCCGCGATACAAGGATTGCAACGCAGAGTATTGTCTCTAAAAAAAATCTGGAAAACGGTTGACCCTAAAGGCCATCCCTGCAACTTCCTGCTAATTTGATACTTAAGCGCTCAAAATTGCACTTATTACGTTTTTTCTTTTTTCTTTCTTCTTCTTTTTTCTTTTTCTTTTATTCTTTCTTTGGAGAGCTCAAAAGTATTCGTCGTTTTCGTGTCATTTTGAGTTCACCAAGCTCAAAGAGATAACTCTCTCTTCGAGCTCAAAAGTCTGATAGAGATTTAATAAAACACTATTCGTTGAATTTTCAAATCCCAATAACTTTTGAATGAATGAATCGATTTCAGAATGCAATATCTGAGTTTCTGGAAATTAACCCAAGGTAGTCGAGCTCGAATGTTTGATAAAAATTTATTAAAACAGCATTTTTGAATATTTAAATTGAAATAACTTTTTAATGAATGAACCGATTTTCTCGTAGTTTACGGCACTCAACCCAGATTTTTGAGCTCTTTGAAGAATTTTTGAAGTTCAAACTGGTCAGACTGAAAATTTCATAGAAATTCTGAAAAAATATCATTTTTTTCAATTTTTTTCGACAACGATGTAACACCAACGAATCAACCGATTTTGACCGGACTAGCGGCGAACGACGTAATTTTTTGATGTTAAAAGCTGATTAGTTATTGGAATCGATAGGTAAAACCGTTTAAAAGTTATTCTAAAAAAAACATATTTGAAAAAAAAAATTGAAGTTTTTTTGAGATTTCTCAAGATTTAAAATATCATGAGTGTCAAAAATAGTGTTTTTTCTTGATATGTGTGTGTGTATATATTGTTTTACAAGTGCAATATATGATAAATAGAGACATTTTAAGTTTAAAAGATCAGTTTTTCTGCGTAAAACGAGAATAGTACCCAACTGAACGCTTCGCTTATGAGGCATGCAAAACATTAATGACATTTATTTATTTTAGAACGTGCTCAGCGCATTCTTTTAAAAGTAATGACTTTTAAAAAGTACAGATACTCGACTACACTCCTGTACTCAGATTTACCAGTTTTAACGATAAGATAGTTATTTATAATGAATATAATCTTATACCAACACAAATTTCCACCTCATTTCACAACACGAAGAAGAAATGATATTGTTTACGTGGTTCCACGATATAATACAGTATTTGCCAACAAATTTATAAACTATTTAGGCCCATGCAAAATATCAAGAGTCATCGATCTATGTAATAAGACATCGTATACTTGCAAAAATACAGTGAGTAGGTATCTCAAACAATTAAACTATGATGAAATTGAGCAATTGTTGCAAAGGCTTGAGTTAATGTAAGCACGCACGCACACTCACGCACATACGCAAGTACACACACTATTACACACACACACACTCTCGCACATACGCATACACACCCACACATGACTTAAAAAAAAACCACAAACACACAGGCTAGGAGCTTACGCTCTTATTAGTAAGTAACCAAATATCTACATGGTACAACACCCATATCACGATCTATTTACACTTAAAACACAAAGATTTCATAGGTAATAAGTTAATAGATTTAATAACTACTTGTTAATTTAAATAACGTCAACTTTAAAAAAGAAAAGAAAAAAAACTTTTGTCTTTTAATTTTACATATACTATTAATATTGTAAGTCTACAGTCTATGGGTCATATTTACGTCGCTCACTGTAGATTAAAAATTAGTAAATATCCACAATGTTAATTATACTTTGGTAACTTGTAACTTTACGATTAAATTTGTCATAGAATAAACAATTAGCTAAGCAAAGCTAATTAAATAAGTTGTAATAAACTAGTAGTGTTTTGAAATATGTTGGAGGAAGCCTGTTCTACCGTGATACAGTTTTAACTAGTACGGAGGACAGTGTGAATCAAACAATCAACCTTATAATACCTTAGTAGATAATGTTTATATGGTGTTCTTTATAATATGTAAGTTATAGGTATTTAAGTTATCTTAATTTAATTGTAATGGTTGAGATATTATTATTATTATCTATTTATAGTAAATGTGTTTAGGCCCTTGGAACATACTGAAAAAATCATTATGGCCCTAAGACTTCAAAGTTTGGAGACCCCTGCTCTAGACTACACTACTCGTATGTGTGCAATTTATGCGATTGCTTCAGCAGTTAGTGCGTGAAAGAGTAACAAACAGGAAACAAACAAACACACTTTTGCATTTATTATATTTATTTTATTACTGGCCGCGACAGACAGATCCGTTAACGTCAGAGGTTAAAAAAAGAAGTAATTAAATAAATATCATACACAAAACCAACATCTCTTTATTTATTTATAGTTAGTTTTATATAGATCTCGAGATCAAAGTTAGTTTTAATCGTCTAAGACCTCGGTAGATGACTCGCTATTCCGTAAAGACATCCGTGTACGGAATGTTGATTTGAACTTTGGAAATTCCCCACCTGACTTCCACATTCTCCAATTTATTTTTCACGAGAACCGCTTGGATTCTCGCAAGGGATCTTGGTACATAATCAAATAGCGAAGGAGACCAATTTTCTGTGCGATCGCGCTCTGAACGTGCCACCGCGCACCGCGATATCGCCCAAATTAACCCGACCAATCCGACGGACCACTTCTACAGTGGACGTGGAAAAATTGTATTCGATTTTTAAAAAATATTTTTATTTCATTTAATTTTTTTTCTTTACAGCCATAGCACTACTGCTCTCATTAATGGCCGGATATACACATACAATCTAGTAAGATTTATTTTTGTTTAAGATAACACAATTAATTTATCTCTGAAAAAATAGCTATCCAACAAAAACTGCTCATTGATACTATTCGTATGATCCCAAACACCCTATATCTACAGTGAGTCGCTGAAGAGTTGGATATCCCACAGACTACTTGATGCTGCAGCTTCAGCTCAAGGTTGCCATATCTTGGGAATACCATTAAAATAACAGTAGCTACATCAAATTTCAAATTAATTTAACCTGCGATTTGTCAATTGAGCTCATAATTTTAAAACGCCTGAACAGATTCTTATGTGCCTACATCGATTACATCAACTTTCTTATAACTTAGGGCTCACTCAAGTAGACGCCTGTTTTGCATCGAGAGTTAAAAAAATAAAAATAAAACATTAGCATGATTCCCAGATAGTGTAGTATAGTTTCGACACCGACCTCCCGTACCAGGTTGCGGGATCGATTCCCATAAATAAATCTTTCTAGGTGTACTTTGTGTCAGTAATTATATGCTTGTAAAGTCCCTCAGACAGAGATCTATCACTACTGCAGAGACTTAACCAAAAATATTTGCATCATATTAAATATAGAAATGAGGATATTGTAGAAAAGTTTTCAATAGTGGGGCGCGGTAAACGGATTGTGATGTCTAGTTAGAACGAATCAAATCTAGATGTAGGCGATCAACTGGAGCTGGAATTGCGATCAACTGCCTGTAATTGAACTGCTAGGCTCCATTCCAATGACGATTTTGTGCTTCAGGGTGTAGTAACTACTTATAGCAAAATACTTTTTCGTTAAATAAAATTCTAACATAGGTAGGTTAAATCACTGTTTTATAGTTATCTATTAAAAGAATTACCCGTTGAACCATCCATCGAATGTTAGGCAATGGAAAAGTGTTAGCTGTGCACACAGAGTCTACTTTGGGAATAAATGATATATAGGTCATATTTGGATACACTATACCTATTCTTATCCCTTCAGGAATAAAACTGTCGGGCAAAAAATATAATTTATATTTAAAAAATATAATTTATATTTTTTGCCCTGAATAATTGATACATAAAAATATATTTTAGATATTTTTATATATATTTTTAGCATTTGACATGCTTAGCACTATACATTAAACACAAAGTGAAAAATGTGAAATCGAAAATAACAGTCAGGAGCAGGATTTGAACCTGCATCTTCTGGATACCGTCCAGATGCTTTCGACTGCTAATTTCGATAACACATCATACTTAACGTCAATACAACCCAAAGACGTTAAGTATGATGTGTTATCGAAATTAGCAGTCGGGAGCAATTGTCAGGGTGCTGAATTGGTAAAGCATCTGGACGGTATCCAGAAGATGCAGGTTCAAATCCTGCTCCTGACTGTTATTTTCGATTTCACATTTTTCACTTTGTGTTTAACATAAAAATATGTTAAACAGCTCCAATAGTATAGTTTAACTGCCTCTGTGGTATAGCGGAAATTTTTTTTTTTCTTTATTTGGATAAACAAACGGTGACAAAATACATCATTTATTAAGTACAGTTAAAATATATTATTAAGTATGTCAACAACACCGTTTACCACAACTTAAAAGATATGGTATAACTAATGTAAGAGCTTTATTGTTTTACTCGTAGTTTAAAAAGACAACACCCTGCACAAAGGAACAATACTTGTATCGTAGGGGACTTTACGAACATACAATTTCACGGAAACAAACCAACCAATAGCACTTTATTGCTTTTACTTACTTTCCTAATCACTTTAATGTTTGTATTAAATGTTAAGTTAAAATGAGTATTGGGCCTTTAAAAAGAAAATCATTTAACATTAACAAAACAAATGAGTTGTTCTCGTTATACAAACCGCATCTTCACGGCTACAAATCCGTTGCGTTGCGTATGTAATACATCAAAACGTCAACATCCCGCAGATTCTAATCACCGCGAGATAATGAATCCACGACGAAGTGTGCCGTCATTTATTACTGGTGAATACTGGTGCCATATTTAGGAGTAGGCTGTAGGATTAGTTGAGTTGTTGACCCATAAATGAGATAGTGAATCTATCTTCGCGGAAACAACATATAAATGCACATTAATTAGCTTATTAGGATTCCTGATCATGTTGGTTATTAAGTAGTTAACCCCCTAATACTAATTTTAATCAAGATCAGTCGAGTCGCTCTTGGTTTATAAAAGAACATAGAAACAGACAGACAGAGAGACAAACATTTAGAAAATGGACAGATTATAGATCGCTCACAGATTTATTTAGCAGTATAGAGGAATATTAAAATCCTTCTGAAAATATACTAAAATGAAATATTAAGTGTCGCAGTCCAATATCCCATATATTTACAACAGAGTTAACAGCCCCAATCTTTCTCTCCAACTCATTAATAATATTTGAAACGTGTCGTGCTTGAAAACGACGCTCACCAGCTCTAACCGCCAAATTGAAATCTCATACGCTCAATATTTATTAGGCCATAGCGCACGATCGCTGTCGACTACCGTCAAGGAGGTTCACTGACGTCCTTTCCACGATAGGGTTACCAAGAATCCCACGCGATAATTGGCTAATTGGACTACGAGTACTTAGTACTTCTATTCCATGGGAAGGAAGTAATATGAACAGGCAATATTAAAATGAAAGATTAAAAAAAAGAGAAAAAAATACTTATGCCAACCTTTTCGGCACATTTTTAGGGAAGCTGATTTCCAAAAGCAGGAGGTAAATTGAGCTGTGAAGTCAAAAGTAGCATTGGTAATTTAAATATTTTATAGCTATTTCAAATTATATTGGTACTTCTATAAAATCGTGTACTTCTTAACCACACGACAGGTGCAGATTATTTTAAAGGGAGATTTGTATGTTTAAAAACTTTCACAAAATAGAGATATTCAATGATACTAATAGTTCTGCTAATACTATCAAGGAAAGACATTCATATAAAATAAATATGTTGAAATTTGAATACAATATATATATTTTCGAGCCGTGTGTGGCCGGCTTTAGAATTGTCCCACCCCTCTCCACCCATGGGAGTCGTAAGAGCCGACTGAGGGGAGTACCGGGGGAGTGGGCAGCAGCACTCCCTCGAATATTAATAACATCCACTGCGATCGCCAACCCGCCTGCCAAACGTGGCGATTACGGCACTATCCCCCATATCAGCGAAACACATGTTGTGTCTTTCTCTTGGGGAGGCCTATGTCCGGCAGTGGACTTCGAAAGGCTGATGGATGGATGGATGGATATATATTTTCCGAGACAGCAGCGCATGTCTTCTGGGAGCGCCTCGCAAAGAAGGATTTCTAGGCCCTCGAAATAATCGGGCCACAGGTATGAAGACCCAGACCTACCACGGGTGGACTCATCCGCAGAGCGTACACCTCGCATCTGGCTTAGGGTAGCCTGACGGAACACTGAAAGGTATTAGGCGACCATACGGTAGATATCGGAAGTCCGGAATAACCTTTTCTCCAGCAAACCGTCTTGTGGGGGAAAGTTCATTGTTGCTGCCTTGCTGTTAGGCACACGAAATTAGCCATATGCAACGTTGCTGTTAGGCACACGAAATTAGCCATATGTATATACATAATTCACACTATCACATTACGACTTCGTTCATCAAAGAGTCTTCGCAATAAGCACAAATAACATAATGATGGGGTGTGTATTCAAAGCACCGAAGTACGCCTTGGAGATTTTAAATATATGTATATCACATCTCATTACTATCTTCCTATGGGGCATCGGTCTCGTCTTAAGTCGAGAGGGTATTAGGGCCCTAGTCCACCAATTGTGGCCCAGTTCGGGTATATAGACCAGATAAAATCACTCAAGAATGCAGGTTACCGTACGATGTTTTTGATGGTTTTCAAGATAAGTGCTTGTCAAATAATTAGCTTTCTTTTATTCTAGTACTTCACAAAAATATTTGACAACCCTACTTCTCACTTTAACCAAACTCGTTAAGTCTAGTATACTACTAACGATGAGATGAATGTAAGGATCGCGTCTCGTCAGGGCTGTCAGCTGACACCTATCCAATTTGCGTCAAGCCATCATACCCATGCACCCGAACTCGTCTCATTAACTTTGATGACGTTACAACCTTCGTAAATCGATTTAAATACTTCTCTGAACCTCTTGGAATTCAACTCATCTTAAGAGTTAGAGTTTTAGTTATTGTATTATTTTTATAACAACCTAAATAGTTTTGTTGTTATAGAGGTTTTTATTACTAAGGATGTTAGACAGCCTACTTGTTGATAACATTAGAGAGACAACCAAGGCACTGCATCCATTGACCATCCACAATCACGCTCAAGAGAATATTAGAGATAGAATCAGCTATCTTCCTGTACGTTCATGGTGAATCTCGAAGTAAGTTTAATTTACTTTAACAGTCATTTAGAAAAGCCACAAAAATGGACCATGGCATTTACCAAAAGAACAAAATAAAGAAATATCTACGGCCCAGAATGAACATAAATCTAATGTACATAAATAACTATCCTTGCGCTAAAAATTACTTTCACACAATTTGTCAAGGAAATAGAATCCCACGCTAAAACAAACGGCTCTACCTTTTTGTAAGTAACAGAATTTTCTAGTAGGTCATTCCAACATGAATTGCATGAGCAAAGGACTCAAAAAATATTCTATTACCTTTCATAATTATAATCCTTTTACGCTTTAGACAAGTACGTCATTCATTTATCAACATTTTATGTACACTTTTATGTACACTAGGAACAAAGGCAATCTTATTGCACACAGTACTCGTCTCCACAGAATTAGTAGATCTTTCATGGGGAAATGTATATGCTTCTACAATAAAATTCCTGAAAACGTCCGAAACATATGCCACTAAATAATAAATAAATAAATAAATATTCATGGACATTTTCACACAACGTCCTCTGGTTCCAAACTAAGCTTAACGCTTGTGCTATGGGTACCAGATTACGGATATAATACATATACTACTCTTTTTTTTTGTAAATACATACATATAATAGATAGAAAACACCCAGACGCAGATCTGTGTTCATCACACTAATAATTGTCCTGAGTGGGAATCGAACCCACGACCTCGTGCACGGAAGTCGGTTACACTACCGACTACGCCACGAGGCCCGTCAAATATATATATTAATATAAATTTAAGAAAGCCATAAAAATTAGACTGTAATCAAGGTTATTACACTGTTTCGGATTATCTTGAGGACAAAATAAAATGAGCTAGAGCTGTTCCTCATTCATTAATTTTCAAAATTGGTTTATATGATATAATGTAATTTTAGTTCTAAAGATTATATTAAATTGTAATAAATTGGCAATTTAAAAAAGTGACCCATGAGTTTCTTGTCGGGTTCTTCTCATGAAAGCACACTACGGAATCCGGCCGGTTGTGGCGATTGCAATCGCCACTTTGTTATTGCGGATAAACTCACCTCAGACGCTCGTGTTAATTACTAGTGTATTCTTGAAGATTTTAAGTGCTATTTAATATGCCTATGAAATATTTTTGAATTTGAATTTGTAATCCATACTTTTTAAAACATTAGTTATTTATTTTACAAGCACTTATTATACGCCATCGTGAATATAACTCGTCGTTGAGTGTATTGGAAGCCCGTCGTTTGGGTCATCGAACAGGTAGAAGGCCCTTACCCACAAAATAAACCCGCCGTGTTTCATCTTTCCTCCTATATTGGCGGCCCACTGGAACTGGAAGACAATTACTTCGGTATTCGCCGGCATCTAACGCTTTCGGACACCCTCTTTGAACGACGCTTTCACGCACCGCAGCATCGCTCCTTTGCAGAAGGCATTGCGTGGGTGGCGGACGATACCGATCCATCTACTCGGCAACTATAGATCCCCACCTATCGTCGCGACGAATTCACGGCGTTGTTCGGCCCAAGCCGGTTACGATTCGAGCGTGTGGCGCATCATATCTCCTCATCGCAACCGCAATAGTCAGGAGTTGCTTCCCTTCTTGTGACTTTGTGTAGGTATCTGCCGAACAACCTTGCCCCGACAGCAACTGCACCAGTCGGAAGATAAGGTGCTATCGCCTCGCCTACTCCAACACCGGCTGGCGATCGCCCTCCGACTGCTCTTGCGACGCCCGCTGCTTTACCTCATCGAGCACTCCGCCTCTAAGTTCCGCAATATACTAGATCCTGCTCTCGACTTCGTCTGGGTGACCTTTAGAATTGCTTCAAATAATATACGTCACTATGGCAAATTAATTAGATGAATCCAAAAATTCTTATGCCATAGGTGAAAAAGGTGAGTTCCACATTATATGTACGCTAAATTGTATGATGATAGTTGATTAGTTTAGACGTGAAGACGTAATAAACAATAAACCTTTGCATTTAAAATAATATTAAGGATTATTATTAAAAAAATCCTTTCAATACCTTAAGTACCACAGTAACGTACCTATAATATACCAGAATACCTAATACAAAAAAAAAGCAGTACCTGTATGAAGCCAGTACGGAATAAAACATTGTATGGAGCTTCAATTTAGATATTAGCTAAACCCTATCCTACCAGTACTTGTAGAGTTAAGATAGGATTTATGTTGACAAATTTCGTGTAAACTTGGATGACAGTTGTAGCGAAAATCGCTCCCTCGGCTACAATTTTTGTTCGCTCATAAATAAACGTTAATGGAGGGACACGAAGAAATTTAAGCGCTGCTAGACCACAAAACTTTGTACATTAATCTATTAGATTATCCAGGGGATATTGGTACGGCAAACGAGAGCTTATTTGCATGCCTGTTTTTGCTTCTTTGAAATCTATCCCGGCTCTGCGCAAGTACATATAGGTAGGTATTTATTGTCAACACTTTTGTTGTCCCACCCCAATAGAGGTACAGGTACTCCTCTCATAATGAGAGGGATTTAGGCCGTAGTCAACCACACTGGCACATTACGGGTTGACAGACTTCACAAACCGTCAAGAAAATCTCGCAGATTTCCTGAAAAAGTTTCCTTTCACGAAGCTGTGATAATTTGTAAGCAAATAAACACATGATTTCGAAAATCTCAAGAGATCCGCACTCTTTCTAAAAGCTCCTGTGTTTTTTTTGATGTGAAACATCTAATGCGGAGGGAGGGTAAAAGCGGCTGTTAGCGTGGCGACGCTTTTATTGTAGGTACTTGTCACGTTCAAATCATGCAAGTTAAATTTGACACACTTCCCGGTTTCCGATTGAGCTGAAATTTTACACGCATGTGTATAATATCACGTGACGATGTAATATTATGATAACATGGAGCTGATCTGATAATGGAGCTAGAAGGTGGATATAGGAACTCTATAATGAAACGGCGCAACTACATCGAGTTTGGGCTCGTTTGATTCATTTTGATGAGTACTTTGTCTTTAGATGGTATCCAGTGTCTGATGATGGAGCTGGAAGGTGGCCATGCAAAACTCTGTAATTAAATGGCGCAACTCCATCGAGTTAGGGCTCGTTTGAAATGTCCTGACAGAACATTAGTCATAGATGATATCCAGGGTCTGATGATGGAGCTGGAAGATGACCACAGTAACTCTGTAATAAAACGACGCAGCCTCATCGAGTTTGGAATCATTGGATTCGTCTCGACGAGTACTTTGTCTCTAGATGGTATCCAGGGTCTGATGATGGAGCTGGAAGTTGGCCACAGTAACTCTGTAATGAAACTACGCAACCCTATCGAGTTTATACTCGTTTGATTCGTCTTGAGAAGTACTTTGTCAAGTTATGATCATTTCATTTCTACAAAGTAATTTCGATGTTTTCACATCTGCTAGACGTACCGCGACGTCTAGTTTTTTTTTATAAATTAAACGTCATTCTACTTCTTTTTTGATTATAGCAATCAGCCTAAGCCAATGTTACCAGTGTCATGTTTCATGCATCAAGTAAGTTTAGTAAATATAATTCGTCACAGTAAAGTGGTGGCGACTTTACTGGAAGCTATGGAGTTTTGGCGGCAACACGAAAAACACATTACGCCGCATTATATGACTTGACAACAATTATGTGTTTACACAAACAGATAATTAGAAAAATGCCAGCACTTTTACACATTAATACTAGAAATAACATAACTTTTGGAAAATAATGTAGAACGATGACATGAATCTTTCATATTCCCGCCAAAACTCCAAATGTCAGGTTTCAACTCTTCAGCCACGCCACAACCATTGCATTACGTGATTGCGTTGAGATAATGATATTTTTATTATGCCGTGTGGAGCCGGCTTTAGAATTGTCCCACCACTCTCCACCCATGGGAGTCGTAAGAGCCGACTCCCTCAGTCGGCCGGGGGAGTGGGCAGCAGCACTCCTTTGAGTATTACCAACATCCACTGCGATCGCCAACCCGCCTGCCAAGCGTGGCGATTACGGCACTATCCCCCATTCTTGGGTAGGCCTATATCCAGCAGTGGACTATAAAAGGCTGATGGATGGATGGATGGAATGATGTTTTTTTGCTCAAAAATACACAATATTACTAATAAAAGAAACAATAACAGGTTAATATTAAATTAAAACCATTTCTTTTACGTTCCTTGACACAAACATTTATTCATGTATTGGTTATAGGATTCTTCATTTAAAATATAACATAACAGGATCACGCCTGTATCCCCGAAGGGGTAGGTTCGCCAGCTATGGTTTAGGTCCCACGTAATAGGGGGCGACAGAATTTTTCTACCTATTGGTATTTTTGGGTAACAGACGGTAAAATAACAGCTACTATCATTCTTTCCAATTTATTTGTATTACAAGCAAGCTTCATCAATTCAAACCTTAGATGATGGTGACGATGCTGATTAATTAGGATTGACAATCACTGAAATATAAAAATTTTGTAGCGGACTTGAAGTTCACAGGCATGTATAGTAGGTATATAATATAAGTACTTTACTTATGGCATATTCTCTATGCCAAATCTGTCCCCATCTGCCCCGGCGGGGGCACACCTATAAAAGGTTTCCTGACCAAAAAAAAAAACACTATCATCTATCAAGGATCGGCCCTCCCTCATTTTAAACGTATTTACAAAATGACACCCACGTATACCTAATCGTAGGTACTCGTACTTTAGTCAGCAAGGAACATTATAGGTACTCAAGAGTTAGTCAGATTAAATCGTTTCAAACGGAACGTATTTTACCGAAGCTCGCCTGATAAATTGTTCGAAATTCAATTTAAAAGGGTAATGTTTGTTCGTATTACGACGTCACTCCACGCCGGCCTATAAACTCTCCCGGTCCACTGAACAATTGAAATATTGTACCTTCGGCTACTTTGCTCCATAAAAATATAGGGCTGCTACCACGGAATGTCGTTAGATTTTGTAGCCCCGTAAATTGTTTTACAATATCTCTTTGTGGCATTTTTCTTTACTGCTAATGGTATAAGATAAACTTTTGCCTAACTCGATAAGAAGTGGTTACTTATTGACTTATACCGGTAAAACGCTCTTCTCAAAAATCCGATCAACGCAATGCTCTTTATACCTAACTTTAGACTGGAAAATTCCTAACGTAATTTCAAAATTAATTGAAAAATACTACCAGTAGGTACCTACTTTCTACCGAATCAGCCTATAAAGTAATCGTTCACCTATCCTAGTATTTATAAGAAATTAAAGTTTGCACTTATAACCTTGTTCTTAGCTATTAAACATAAAGTGAAAAATGTGAAATCGAAAATAACAGTCACGAGCAGGATTCGAACCTGCATCTCCTGGATACCGTCCAGATGCTTTGCCAATTCCGCCATCGTCACCCTTGCTCCTGACTGCTAATTTCGATAACACATTCATACTTAACGTCTTTGGGTGACGCCTGCACCATCTGTCGGAAGTATTTTCATACATTATATCGACCAGGTAAACTTAATTTTACAATTAAGATTTTACCTAATAATGACACAAACCCTATAAATATTTAGATATTTTTATATATATTTTTAGCATTTGACATGCTTAGCAACATACATTAAACCCAAAGTGAAAAATGTGAAATCTTTAAACTATAACCTAGAATACACACTAATAAAATTTAAAAAGACATTGACCTCTAACAAAATTTTAAGCGGGAATATTTTTAGCGGCTCGGGGGCCCTTTTTTTGCGTGGCCTTGGCGTGCGCGCGGCTCGGAACTGAGAGGTAGACCAATATAGAAATATTTCTTAAAATTAGCGCTAGATGGCGTATAAGACATGAAATACACATTAATACTTTTTGAAATTAGCGCTATCTATGTGATTTATTGAAAACTACTTAGTAAGACCAATACATTATTAGTTACTTATCAAATAATCAATTTTATTGTGAAAAATGAAGATTATGAGGCGTGCAGTTTTGGATTTTCCAAAGTATTGATAAACTATAATAGCTAATACGAGAGTGCTATTTCTATATATTTTCGGTGAGTTCATGATATTTTTCTGTTGCTTTTGTTAAGTTTCTTATTTATTGCGTTTTTAGTTAATATTTGAAGTTATACTTCTTTTCTTAGGTACAGAGGAAGACCGAGACTTACCTACCTAGACCAAATCGGTCATGTATTGAAGAAAGGTGGAGTCAGGAGTCTCTGAAACCGGCGAGCATGTATGAAGAGAGTTATGAATGTCGAGGAAGCGAGAGATGTATGCAAGAATAGAGCCTCTTGGCACTCTGTTCTCTCTGCCTACCCCGCAAGGGAAATGTCGTGATGATAAGTAAGTAAGTGCTTCTTTTGGCGCGTTAGGGAAAAATGATGAGAGTAAATTTTTACGATGCGCGCGCACACCGAAACACGAAATACCGACACCCTAAAGTTAGCTATAGTCAACATTTTAGTGTCTTTGTGATATTTAAATAAACTTTATTTAACTAGATAATGCGTTATAATAAAACTTTCAATGTATTAAATACCTTTTTTATATTGTTAGTGTCGTTTTTTCTGCAAAGAAGTATAACTACTAACGCGTGTACATACTCACACACTTTTTTTTAGTTATTTTTTATTTGTTTTGCTATTGCTATATTGACGTTTTCGTTGTTTATAACATGAGTGAACATGGACTCTATTTTAAGTTTATCGTATGTAGGTACCGACAAATTACGGGTTTACAATTTACACGACCAAGCAGCACTATCGAGAACAAGACCAAAATTAGTACCTATATCTCTATCTATCTATCAAAGATTTTTTATCATATAAACCTACTCTATACCTGGACTCTTTGAGAAACATTGGGAGTTTTGGCGGGAACACGAAGAAGATCATGTCGTCGCTCGGCATTATTTTCCTAAACTTGTGTTATTTCAAGTATTAATGTGTAATAGTGGTGGCCTTTTGCTTATTAACTATTTGTGTATGTGCATAAGTGTAGGCAAGTGATGTAGTGCGACATAACGTGTTTTTTCCTGTTGTCTCCAAAACTCCATAGAAGCTTCAGTAAGGTCGCTATCGTCTTACTGGAATGGAACGAGACATTGACTTGACTGACTAATTTTATATGCCTGACTTCGACTTACCTTAACGACTTGTTTTATGAATTAAACTTACGTGTGATGAGAGAATAACGATGTTTATAAGTTACTTTTAGGCTGATGGTTCTGCCAATGCCTTAAACACATTAATAAAAAAAAAAATAATAATAATTTGAGAAACATTGGTTGTTTTGTTTACATGCTATGTCTTTGTACAGTGAAAATAAAATCGTGCTCTCTAGTGGGCGGAAGAGACTCGAATTTCGTTAGAAGAGAATATTTAGATGATAAAATTTAATAACAGATGGCGCTGTAATATAAATAACAGATGGCGCTGTAATAAATATCAGTGCAATTCTATACAAAATGTACTATAACCTGAATCGCACAATAATTTTTTTTTGTAAATAAAGTATATATACAAATATTATTGTACTTCAAATGTACTTGCTTAGGCAGTACATATACTAAAATTGGATACAGAGAATATATTTAAATTGGTATTGACGGTTACGTCATTATAATATGGTGCTTCTGTGAAGCACATCATAGCTCATATCATTTTTAATGTAGTTATTGTATAAATGGCAATTACATGCTGGATTTTAACCACAGTGATGCTATAAAACTACATGCTGGATTGTAATGTTTGAAAATTATAGAAATAAAGTAAAATTGTAATTTATTGGCTTTTTTTTATTCAATATCCCATACTAATTATAGACCAATATACAATAAATTGATATAAACGCCATCTAGTGGATTTGTGCGAATGTATTAGACATTCATTTAGTGCCATCTGTGGGGCAGCTGCGTTAAATAGTTTTACTGTCCCCCAATAAAAACGGAGAGTTGCTTATCTATATTTTATATTAGTATATTATCTATGGTGAAAATAGTGTATAAGTCACTATACGGTGATTTATTCAGTTGGTATACCTACATCCTTACTTAAAATATTATAAATGCGAAAGTGAGTTTGTTTCTTTGTTAATTATACTACTAACAATCATAATGAAATTTGTCTGAAGCCTAAAAAGTACATAAGCTACTTACTAGTTATTCCGGCTAGCTTATCACAGAATAAGTACTATCCAAATCAGTCCAGCCGTTACGGTTATCAAAAATCTAGAGACAATACAATGTTATTTTGTTATAGGTACCTTTTTTTTTGTTTAAGCGGGAAAAATGTTCCTACCTCACCCCGTCGTTCGTGGCAACGAACAGGGTAGTGTGGGGCCCTCACCCACTAAATAAACCCGCCGTGTACCGTCTCTCCACCTTTATTAGCGGGCCACCGGAACCATATTACGTTCCTTCAGTTTCTTATAGGTACCTAGCGTATATACTTGCAAATGCAATTTGAAGCTGTTATTTATAATTACAATTCATTTTATTTGTATGGATTAGCAATGAATAAAATATAAAATATGTTTCATCGTCTAATAGGTATATAGAGCATAATAATGACTCTTTATAATCTAATTTAGTGGCATACTTATAATGTGGCAATACAAAACTTTCCAATAGTTAAATACCTATTAGAAGCGTAGAGATCAATAATTACTAATTATACCTAATAGGAATTACTTCGCCACTATCGCTGGATCCACCGGATACTTATAGATACGAAACTTTCTGTAGAACTTTGTGGCAACTTCATTAATGCGATTAAAAGTAGAGTAGTGTCGCGATGGCGACAATTGATGGCATTTTAACGTTGTTTGTTTTTCGACATCTCCGGTCAGCATTGATGGGCGCTTAGTTTCATCTGCTATTTTCGTTTTTATATTGCTTCTTCTTGTGATTAGGGACCATAATACATATCTAGCGTCATCAACCCAGACACTGTGAGGTGTGGGTGACGTAAAAGTCGCATACGTTATAGAATTAGCACAATATGTACCACCGTGAGTTTTGAGCAAATACTTATTTACCTAAGTAATAAATTTCAAAGAAATGAAACTTAAGAATGCGCTATGCCAATCTATGTCACTCATGGCCATGATAGACCAATTTCCTTTGAAAGCCTCGTCCCAACAATAAAAGTTACTAATAATAAGAGGCGACTAAGGTAGCCAAGAAAATATTACACATTGCAAATTGCAATACATAGATACAATGGTACCTACCAAGGGACTCACTAGTTAAGCAATAAAAAAAATTTATTAGTTTATTAGTACATAATTTGTGATGAGGTGTGCCAAAACAGCTATTTCAGCCTAAAGAGTCGCAACAGGAGTGCGATGCAAATCCCACATAGGTACCCTTCTACCTTATTAACGGGGGGGATATGTGATTGCATTTCCCCTGAATAAAGAAAAAAGTACTGCAGACGTATTTTGTAAGAGTACGTAGGTACAACAATTTTCAATATTTCGACGTTCAAATTCAAAAACTTGCAACGAACTGGTTGATTTTAGAACTTCCATTCAGAAACTTTGATGAGTTCGACACACGGCGTAAGCGCTTCTGCAACTTGCAGAACACTTCCTTTATTTTCTTTATACTTTAGAACGAAGCTCTCCGGACCGAGTTTACTTTGTCATCGTTTTGTTCCGTTCGCTATCGGTGTGATGCAAAGATATTATACCTACTAAAGTTAGGTACCTACCTATATTCTTAAAGTTTTAACTTATATCACAAAAAGGCGGATATGGTATTCCTTCCCACCAGGTACTGAGTAAAGGCATTCCCTAGTCTATTATGTACCTACACCTAAATGAAAAACACTTCTGCTGGTCCGGTACAAGCAGGTGTGTTCTTCATAAACAAATAAGGTTCCACTTACTATACACCTCCAAGCTGGTCAACACGATGTATCTGGTACCCATGATATTAGGTACGTGCTCACAGACGTATGACAGGTATTAAGGAAATTGATCATCGGTACATCGATGTGTTGTAGATGCTTGTACCTATATAAACGCTACCATGTCAGTCCGAGTTTAAGACAAGAGTACGAAATCGATCCAACGGCAGAGAAATGTGAGACAGGGAGGCGTTATGTCCCCGAAACTCTTCACGACTGCACTGGAAGATGTTTTTAAGCTTTTGGACTGGACAGGATTCGGCATCAATATCAATGGCGAATTAATCACTCACCTTTAATATGCCTACGATATCGTAGTCAATGCAGAATTGATGGAGGACCTTGCGCAATGATCTCAGCAGGGTTTCACGACTAAGTAGCCGGTCTAAAAATTAATACGGATAAGATGAAAGTCATGTTTAATGGCCATGTCATTTCAGCACCGGTCCTAGCCCGGAATGCGCTTCTCGAAGGACAGCGTAGCAACCAATGTTCTCATCAAAACCGCAGGGAACCGTTGGATGTAGTCAGCACAAGACCGCTCGTTGTGGCTCTCTCTTGGGGAGGCATATGTTCAGCAGTTAACGTTGAAAGGCTGCTGTATGGATGGAGAAATAATACCTCGTTCATTTAGTACCTGGTCTTTAGATGACTCGATATGGCAATATCACGACGTCCGTCTGAGATTCGGTCTTTCAACTTAGAAAAATGGAACGGAATTAATGCGGAATGAGGAATTAGACCTATCATCATCGCGGAGCTAGCAAATCTGTATTTAAAAAATAAGACAAAATTTAATTAAAGTGCTTACATATAATTCTAGGTGGTATGACATCATCTCCAATAAAACCAACGCAAGTTGAGTGTGTTAAACTTCCTCTTTCATTGGGTAGACAATATCTGTGTAATCGCTTTTTCTTCCAAACAGCTCAAAATAACATCCACCCTCTTCTTCCCAAATTAAGTCTGCTGTATTCACTTTATAATTCTTATCATCAACAGCTGCCTGACCATCTCCCTTCCATCCATCCATTAGCCTTTTGACGTCCACTGCTGGACATAGGCCTCCCCAAGACAACGCCACAACATGTGTTTGGCTCATATGGGGAATAGTGCCGTAATCACCACGCTTGGCAGGCGGGTTGGCGATCGCAGTGGATGTTGTTAATACTCAAGGGGTGCTACTGCCCACTCCCCTGGTATTTCCTCAGTCGGCTCTTACGACTCCCATGGGTGGAGAGGGGTGGGACAATTCTAAAGCCGGCCCCACACGGTAGCTCTCTCCATCTCCCTTGCGTGCTTAATTTATATCGTTTATTTACCTAACTTCCTAATCCTCTAAGAAGAGAAGAGAGCTCAAGAGCACTATTGAAGCCAATCATATTTTTAAGGACAAACTTCATAGCGATTATTAACACTGGTATACGTTGCTTGCAAGTTGTCTATCAGTAGGTGTTGCTGTGTGTCCCTCTATCTTTTATCCACTGGAGAGTCAGTAGCCATTACAGAAGCAAATTTAATAGTGTGAATTTTAATTGCAATAAGCTTACTATATTGGATTAAAACTAACTAACTTATGATCACGCCATTTCCCTTGCTTGGATACTGCAGAGAAAGCAGAGTGCCAAGAGGCTCTATTCCTGCATACATCTCTCGCTTCCTCCACATTCATAATAAAATTGTCTACATACACGACTCCTGACTCCATCCATCAGCCTGTCGACGTCCACTGCTGGACATAGGCCTCCCCAAGAGAACTGTGTGCTCATTATGGGGGATAATGCCGCAATTGCCACGCTTGACAAGCGGGTTGGCTCGCAGTTGATGTTCTTAATACTCGAGGGAGCGCTGCTGCCCACTCAAATTCAAATTCAAATTCAAAAATATCTTTATTTCGTAGGCCTATTAAGTAGCGCTTAAAATCGTCAATAATACACTACTAATTAAAATAATTAACACGAGCGCCTCAGGCGAGTGCAACCGCAATAACAAAGTGGCGATTGCAATCGCCACAAGCGGCCGGATTCCGTAGTAAAGCCTTTCATGAGAAGAACCCGGCAAGAAACTCATGGGCCACTTTTTTAAATTGCAAATTTATTACAATTTAATATAATCTTTATAACATTACATTATTTCTTATAAAACAATTTTGAAAATTAATGAATGAGGAGCAGCTCAAGCCCATTTAGTTTTATCCTCAAGATAATCCGAAACAGTGTAATAACCTTGATTACAAAGTCTAATTTTTATGGCTTTCTTAAACTTATTTAGTGGCATGTTTCGGACATTTTCAGGAATTTTATTGTAGAAGCATATACATTGCCCCATGAAAGATCTACTGATTCTGTGGAGACGAGTACTGTGAGAAACAAGATTGCCTTTGTTCCTTGTATTAATGTGATGAACGTCGCTATACTTATCAAAGCTTCTGATGTTTTTCTTGACATACAATAGATTTTCATATATAAATTGAGACACGACAGTTAGAATATTTATTTCTTTAAATTTCTGTCTAAAGGAAGCTCTCGGGCCCAGATTATAGATTGCACGAACGGCCCTTTTCTGAAGTACAAATATAGAATTTAAATCGGCGGAGCATCCCCATAGCAGTATGCCATAGGACATAATACTATGAAAGTAACTGAAATAAACTATTCTAGCCGTTTCAACATCAGTCAATAATCTAATTTTTTTTACCGCATATGCCGCTGAGCTAAGCCTACCTGACAATTTTTTAATATGGGGGCCCCATTGGAGTTTGTTATCTATAGTGATACCTAGGAAAACCGTGGACTCCACAAGGTCCAGTTCGACGCCATTCAATCCAGTTCAACTCCCCCGTTATTCCCTCAGTCAGCTCTTACGACTCCCGTGGATAGAGAGGGGTGGGACAATTCTAAAGCCGGCCCCACCCAGCGTTCTCCTGACTCCACCTTCCTTCAATACATGACCGATTTGGTCTAGGTAGGTGACTCTCGGTCTCCCCCTTTTAATGCATGTTAATGCATCCGATAGGTGGCGTGGGCCGTAAAGAGAAATGTGATGTGGAGATTGGGTATGGCTTAAGGTCAGTGCGTTAGCTCAGCGGCTTAGAACTCTTCCCTGGATTGGAAGGGATGCAGGTTCGATTCTCACTCGCACTAAAGTTCTCTTTTTCTACATTCACAAATAATTTGTAACTTATAAAATATTTCGATCTAGATTAAAATTAAATTATCTATATTCTAAGACATTCTTTTCTGATGTTACGTTAAACTAAACGTAAAATAGTGCTGACGACGGTGACGTATTTGACGTTTGCTCCATGTTGTGAGTTGTCAAAAAATGTCAGCTAACAAGGAAAATAACCTTGTTCAGGCTTATATAGAATTAAATAAATTCTGTGTAAGTGGTAACTATGATAGAGCGTTAAAAGCTGCAGGCAAAGGTAAGAAATGTAATCACATAATATATTTGGATACATTCTCTGAAAAATGGTAAATTATACAGGTAGAGATATGCACATACTTTCTTTTCTTATTTCTTCATCATAAATCCACTACTGTCCCTCAGCTGGGCACGGGTCGCCTCTAATTCTAAGAGGAGTATAGGTCACAATTTTGACACTGCCTAACTCGAGTTAGAATACTTGATATGCTAATAAGATCATTTTGCAGGCTCATTGGTGCTATGTTTATTTATTTTATAACTTTTTATAATTACCTACGATCTATAATTTCTCATAGTCTTTCTAAATACTTATGTGAATAATCTATGAATACTAAGTAGCTATAATCACTTAATAATGTCTCACGTAATAATGTGTTATGAGAAAAGAGTCCGTATGGTAGCCTTCTACCTCATTCCATTCAAAAGTCTGCTATGAAGTAAAAACAACCAGCAATCTCAATGCAAGAGACAGAAATCTAAAAACAGAATCCTATGCCACATCTAGCTAGCAAAATATAAAAGTTCAATTTCCCTGTACTTGTAGTGGAGACTTGTGGCATTTAAATTTTACATCATAACATCTAATGCACTAACTACACTATTAATTGGTAATCAAAAACAATATCTTGTGTGGGATGAACATCCTAACACTAAACCTCTTTTCATTCCAGTCCTTCAAATAGCTCCTAATGAGCAAAAAGCATTCCATTGCAAAGTGGTGTGCCTTATCCAACTTCTCAATTTCAAAGAAGCATTAGCAGTTCTCTGTAACAGCAAAAATGCATCTTTGGCTGCAGACTTGCACTTTGAGAAAGCATACACTCAGTACCGTCTCAACTGTCCGAAGGAAGCATTGCAGACAGTTGATAATGCTCCTGAGATGACACCTGCTTTAAAGGAATTGAGGTGAGAGTCTTTATAAGTATAACAGAAATCTTTAAATAAATCCCTAATTTGATATTATTATTTACTAATGAGACATTATTAGAATAAATTATAGTACATAATAAAACTACATAATGGTAGTAATTCACAATACAATTTATTACATGTTATTAATAAATGTAATAAAAATTATGAAAATCTCAGCACTGTTAACTTTTAATAATCTTTGATAACTCCATTTCAGGGCTCAAATCTTATACCGCCTGGAGCAATACCAAGACTGCTACAATTTATACCGTGATATTGTAAAGAACACCACAGATGAATATGAAGATGAGAGAAAAACAAATATGTCTGCCGTTGTGGCCAATCTTGCAGAACTTAATCCTGTGAGCTTTAAATATGAAGCTATAACCTTTTATTCCCTCCACAAACCTATGTATATTATAAATAAATACAATTTCTATACCCACATTTGAAGTGAAAACTGGATTGATTTTAAAAATTATCTCCATCCATCCATCAGCCTTTCGAAGTCCACTGCTGGACATAGGCCTCAAGAGAACGCCACAACATGTGTTACGCTCATATGGGGGATAGTGCCGTATAGTGCTCGGTATTCCCTCAGTCGGCTCTTACGACTCCCATGGGTGGAGAGGGGTGGTACAATTCTAAAGCCGGCCCCACACGGCAAAATAATTATCTGTTCAATATTATTATACTTTTGAAAAGTTTGTGCTAAAGGGGATAATTGGCACATGTTGGTTAGAAAACTATCAATTGATCACATACACTTTGTCTTTAACCGCTAGGAGAGAAGGGTTTGGTAAAATCATGGTTAAAATAATACTTTCTGATACCCATGACTGTGATTGCTGTAAAGAATATGAAACAGTAGAAAATCAAGTAAATATGATAGATCCTCTAAATAGTATTATTTTATAAAAGCATTTTTAAATAAAATTCCATAAATGAAGACCACAAATGAGCTTCAAATCCTTTCTGTTAGTAATAACTTTAACAAAACATTACATGATATGTCTTTACAGTCATCGGAATCACCTCAATTTGATGAGAACACTTATGAACTAATGTACAATGCGGGTAGCACTTTAGCTATGCGTGGTAAATATAATGAAGCTTTGTCCGTATTGAAGAAAGCTGAACATGCTTGTTCAGAAAGTGTCCTTGAAGATGGTGGCACTGAAGAAGAAGGGAAGGAAGAAGCTGCTATAATAAGGTAATAATATTTTGATCAATTAACTTGGTATTGTAGTTTTGTATTTTTTCCAATTAACTTGGTAAAATATAATTTCTTTTTGCCACTTGCCACATTTTTTTATTTTATTTCATACAGAGTGCAGCAAGCCTATTGTTTGCAACAAATGGGCAAAGAAAAGGAGGCCGCTACAATCTACCAAAATGTGTTGAAAGACAAACCAAGTGATCAAGCTCTTGTTGCTATCGCCAGCAATAACCTCGTTGTTATTAACAGGTATTATAATGTTTCTTCGCTTTTTAGAAAAAAATGAGCCGTTATACGCTAGACGTCCCGTCTCGCAGATGTGAAAACATCGATTTTCTATCTTTCTTCAAATATTGTTTGAGTCTTATATAATTCTTGGTAAATGCCCTCACGTTATCTACAGAGACGAATTACTGGTTTATTGATTATCGTTAGACTTCCTAGTTAGATACTTTTGTCAACAGATGGCGTTAAAACAAATAAATCGGTATGGCGACGTCTCCGCGCTAATAGTCGGTTTTACACTCCCTCCGCATCAAAAATCGGCTGAGAATAATGATTATTTTTATGCTATGTTATTATTGGGCAATGGAAGACCATAATAAATGGCAATCCACAATGGATTCCCAGAGGGGTACAGAGAGCCCCTCTGGGAAAACAAGCGTGAGTCTAGTATGTAGGGTAACATTAGTATAGTTTCCAGTATTGTTGTCGTGACTGAGTGCTGCGCGACTGTCGTGTATCTGCGACCCTCCATTAGTACCACTAACCAGAACAAGGCCCAAAACGGATAACAAAAATTTTAGATGTACAAATAAAATGTTTTGGGCACAGTGTAAATAAACATTTATATTTTTTTGGGCGGAATATATTATGCAATAATAAACTCTTTATTTCAAGTAGCCAAGACTCATATTTATGTTAGTAACAATAATACTTATAAATTTATGTTATTGTCTTTTATATCAATTTAGGTAAGTGCAAATAGAAATTAATTTTAGAATTGAAATTATAGATATGCAATGAATACTTAAAAATACAAGTGTAACTACGTAAAACATATCAGACGTAAATATAAAATCTTAAAAGCGCGCGTGTTGTACGGGAGAGCGGCGATTCATCTCGTCCCACGCACAATCTTCTTAGCTGATCCGCTAGCTATGTGCGTCGATAATATTAAAAGAGTGACACGCCTGTTGGTAACACAAGGCTCATAAGTCATCTTCATTCACATGTTGCCAACCGTAGGGAAATTGGTAGGAGACAGGGAAGGAAGAGTTGGAGCCTACATTAGACTTTTGTGCAGATCATGTGTTATAATTAATTGTGAACATGCGTCTGATTTTAGTCTGTTTTGTTATTATACCTCTTTTTTCAGGGATGGAAATGTTTTCGATTCCCGCAAACGTATGAAAGCGGCGAATCAAGATGGATTAGAACACAAATTGAACTCGAGACAGCGCGCTGCTATTACTTACAATCAAGCTATTCTTGCTATTTATTCTAATCAGGTAATATAAACGCAACTGCCAAGAATTTTAATGCTTCTAGGTAGGTATTTGTAAAATAGTTAATATATTTGCGACATGTGGAGATGGATATTCCATATCATTATACTTAGACCGATAGACAACATAGGTACTTAACCATTTAAATAATAATTTAAGGATTAATTCATGTAAAATGTATGTTCTTTAAAGCTTGATATGCAAACCCTCATTGAACTTGGCGTAACTTCGTAGCAAAATGGTCCCAGGTTAGAGCCCTGAGATATTCCATATATGCTATTCGAAATCTGCATTTGAGCTGCTTATCATTATGACTGATTTACGTAGTAATTTTGGAATATACCACTTCTGTTTACCCTTACGATGATAATAAAATGCTTTGCACGTCAATGTTCTAATGGATGTAGAAGAGTAGGAATATTGTCTATGTCCGTCACGTGAAGACTAAGATCATGAAGCAATATTTTTTAGCCCGACTTCTGCAAGCAATGCTGTGTGAAACTCGTACGAGAATTCGGTGAGGAACGTCGCGCGGCGCTGGTTGAGGCTTCCTCACTGGCGAAGGAAGGCAAGCGGTCGCAAGCAGTTGCTTTATTGTTAAAACAAGGAGGGAATTTGGTTTTGGCAGCCGTTCAAGTTTTATTAGCTCAGGTAAATATAGATTATAATATTTTAAAAGCTATTTTCCGTTTTCACATTCTAGAGATGTTTTAGTAATGCGGGTCTCTTTTCAGAACGAAAGGATTTTAAGCCATATGCTCAATGCACATTTTCCGTTGTTATGATTCTTTTTTTAAACATTGTAGTAAAATCTGATACAGAGGTAAATTTTACTGTATTGAAGGACCAGCATGTCTCAAATACTTCTTTACAGTTTCTGACAAACCCTTCCACAATGTTAAGGAGATCAGCCTACCATACAGGGAACTGATATTACATCAGCCTTATGAAGTCCGCTGTTGGGCATAGGCCTTTCTAAGAGGAGCACCACAAAGCAGCCCAGTGTCAGCACTGTCAGCTTCATCCAAAGGCTCTTGTGGCTTTGACCAGACCGTCCATCCACCTGGAGGGAAGCCCTGATACGCTGCGCTGTCACATTAGACAACCTTTTTTTCCCTGACGGAGGCTAGCCGAGTTATGTGGGCTGTGTCGGTCTCATTTTGTATTCACAGTTGAATTTATTTTTCCTAAAACAGGGGGATCGCAAAGGTGCTGTTAAACTACTAGAAGAAAGTGAATTCAAGTATCGAGCCGGTGTGATTGGCGTTTTGTGTACTCTGTTATGTGCGGACAATGAGAACGAGAAAGCATCCGAACTCTTTACTGATGTCTACAATTATTATAAGGACGATGAGGTATGTGTTCTTATGTAAAATTATGAATTCTGTAGTGTTTATCATAAAAATAATTTGGGCATTTGATATACAACAATAAAGGAGGCGGGCGAAAATTCATAGAAAGTTGACCTTTACGTTACAGTGTTGATTTCTGCATTATTTGATTTGATTTCTGCATGATCTATATACATATAAATTGTACCGACTGACTGACGATCAACGCACAGCCTTAACCGCTGGGGCTGCAAACTTGAAATTTTGGTAGTTGATGCCTTTTTTGTTGTAAGAGATCCACTAAGAAAGGATTTTTGAAAATTTCACCCCTAAGAGGGTAAAATAAGGTATAAACGGTTGTATGGAACTTGGTCATATTCAAAGTAAGAAGCACGAAATTTCAAATACCTGTTTCCGGTTAGAAATAAATGTAAATGCATAGTGGGATATTAAAAAAAATACGCCTATAAATGAGGAGTTGAAAGTTTATATGGGAGGTTCGTCATTTTTGAAGTAAGAAGCACGAAATTTCAAATACCTGTTTCTGGTTAAAAATAAATGTACATGTATATCAGCTATTTTATATTTTTTACCCCTAAAAGGGTGAATTAGGGGTAAAAAGATTGCATAATAAGTTTGTTATATTTAAAAGAAAAAACTTGAAATTCAATATTGAAGTATCTTATATAAAGTTTAAGTAACAAACTTTATTAACTAAGTGCAACCCGCGAACCAATTATATATTTTGCAGTAACCTTATTATTTTTTTAAATAATAGTATCATAAGTTACTCCTTGTAACATCTACTATAAGCCAGTGAAAGTCCCGTCCAAATTGGTCCTTATTATGGATATTAGTCGGAAAAAAACTTTAAAAATTGTATTTTGTTACTCTGATATGCATTTAGTAAAAAGATGTTATTTAAACATTACAAACAGACATTTTCATTTCAATTATTTATTTGTAGAGATAAATTTTTATTGTTTAAATTCATAGTTTGCATTATAAAATAATTTTACGCTCGATAGATGGCATTATACACGTTTTCTAATTCGGACTATTGTTTCGTTATACCGCTTATAACTATTATATGATGAGATAACGTTAAACACACCGAAAGTTGTACGTAAGCGACCACTGAAGGAATGTCACACAGTTCCAGTGGTCTTCCAATACAGACGGAGAGACGGCACACTACGGTTTTATTTAGTGGATAAGGGCCCCATACTACCCTGTTTGTTGCCCCGATAATGAGTTTGGAATACGTAAATAGTAACGCCATTTAATTTAAAAAAAGAAGCGCCTGGTATATAGTTAGTGACAGTGTTTCTCAATCGAAACACACTCTTAAATTTGGATGACCAGTAAGAAATCTTAATCACTTAAATTGTGCAATGGAACAAAGTTACAAATCAAAGCTCTTTCCAAAAATGTTGTAGGATCCACGGTAATTACCGTGGTGAAGGAAATGTTTTCATGCCACGAATACCGTTAATTCCTTCACAATATCCTGAACAAAAAATTAAATAATATAAAAGAATACAGATCCCTCTTAATGTGTGCTTTGTCATAACAATTAACAAGTCCCTAGGCCAGTCACTGAAAATGACTGGCATCGATTTAAGTAAGGAATGCATTTCACACATGCTCCAGAGTGAGTTTTAGACGCAATAGGAAACACTGCAAACGTCGTTTACAAAGAGGTACTTACTATAGTAATTGAACTTAAAAATATTGATGAATATTAATATTTTAATTTAATTTAGAGACAGTATTTTTTAACAAAATCGTTCCTATTTCAATATACATTCATTTGCGCGAGCGAAGCCGTGGGAAACAGCTAGTTTAATTTATAAATTAATACCATTTCTAAAAAACTAAAATGTTTATGATTGTAATATTGCAGAAAATTAATATAGGGTGGTATCTTTAGGCACAAAAACAACCTCGTGTTTTCATGACAAAGAAAATACATACAGGATACCAAACAATTGCATTTTAATTCATTATAACACCTGAGATAATAGAAATACAGGAAGAGGTACCTAATATGAATAAATAAATTCGAAATCCGGTAGTTCAGGTAAGTAGGCAAGTTATCAAAGTTCGCGAGAAATGCATGGGTCGTTCGTCAAAGCCGTAAAAATAACCGTCACAATGCTTAGTAGCCAAATTCGTTGAAAAAACTAATTGATTAATAACTCTCACGAAAACAAAAATATTCACTAGGGCAAGGTCAAACTAAACTTCTAAGTGAATGATTTGACGCCTGACTTATCATCCATCAGCCCCTCAACGTCCACTGCTGGACATAGGCCTCCCCAAGAGAATGCCACAACGAGCGGTCCTGTGCCGACCGCATCCAACGGCTCCCCGCGGCTTTGACCAGATCGTCAGTCCATCTGACATATCAATTTGACATTAATTCTACTTTGTTGCCTGTTTAAAAAAATGCAATTATCGATTTTTCTGTTCTATTTTGGGACCAATTTCTCACAACTTTTTTTAAACTTAAATATAATTGCCTAAAATAAAGCTACTATTATGTACTTTTAATAATCTTTTTATTTATAATTTTATTTTTTATCTCATAGTATTACGGCAACAAAAAATATAAAAAGAAAAATTGATAATCTTTTTATTTGGGTAACGCTAGGCCCAGATTCTCCCGCCTCCTTCCATGGGAATATTTATAACTAGTCGACCCGTGCCGGAGTTCTACAGATATTTATCGAATCCGATTCGATATCTATCGGAAAATCGACGCATCCATTTAAAAGATTTCTTATTACGTGATTTTAAATCTCAAATTTAAGAGAAGCGGTACATTTTTAAACTGTCTATTTTTCGTCATTTCATTAAAATGAGGGGTACTTAAATCATGAAATTTGATCAGGGAATAATGAAGATCTCGTGGCCCGACAAAAAACAGGCTAGAGAAATTATATATTGGATTTTGGAACATTGATCTTTAGTGAGCTATTTAAGGTTGCTTAGTGAAAGAATATGAATATTGCGGTAAAGGCGGATTGGTAACCACTTGAGCTTATTCCGAAAGTCTGAAACATGATCATATTTGCGTAAAGAACAAATTATTTGTGAAAGTGGAAAAAAAGAGGTTTACTGTGAGCCCCTCAAGTTCAAATTCAAAAATAACTTTATTTCATAGGCTTTTTATAACAGCACTTAAAATTGTCAAAGTTACTTACTAATAACTAACACGAGCGCTTGAGGCAAGTGCATCCGCAAAGGAGCGATTGCAATCGCCACAAGCGGCCGGATTCTGTAGTAAGGCTTTTCATGAGATGAATCCGGCAAGAAACGCATGAGCCACTTTTTAAATCTTAAATTTCTTACAATATTTAATTTAATACTTAACTAAAGTAGGTGCTCACCAGAACACACATAATTGTGTAAAAAAACAATATAATAAAATAAAAAGGGGTATGTGCTTATTTTAAAATGAGGAGCAGCTTAAAACCATTTTGTTTTATCTTCCAGATAACCTTTACTAATTAGTCTAACTTTTACTGTTTTCTTAAACTTATTTAAAGGCATGTTTCGGATATTTTCGGGAATTTTATTGAAGAAGCGTATATTGCCCCATGAAGGATCTACTAATTCTGTGGAGACGAGTACTATGTGCAATAAGATTTCCTTTGTTCCTAGTATTAATATGATGAACGTCACTGTACTTATCAAAGTTATCGATATTTTTCTTGAAAAAAAACTTACATTGTTCAAATTGTCATAATTAAGTAATTGTATTCTTTTAATAATAATGATGTATCATCTGCGAACAATACAATATTGTGATTGTCCCCTACGTAATAGGGTAAGTCATTAATATAAACGAGAAACAAAAATGGCTCCAATCTGGTACCCGTGTGCCACAGCACACCCATCGTCATGACAGACCCCAGTGATAGACTGCCGTTAACATCGACCCTTTGAATTCTATTGCTCAAATAAGCAGTCAAAAGCTCGAGAGCCTTGTTCCTGATTCCATAGTGGTAAAATTTTTGGATGAGGGTTTCATGTTGTACACAGTCAAATGCCTTCGATAAATCGCAAAATACACCTAACGCATCGTGCGAATCTTCCCAAGCCTTGAAAATAGTTTTTAGCAATTCTATACCCGCATCAGTAGTAGAGCGATTCTTTGTGAACCCAAACTGATTTTTATGAAAGATTTTATGGATATCAAAATGGTTTATCATCTTTTTGAGTATAAGTTTTTCAAATAATTTACTTAATGTTGATAGCACAGAATATGGACGAAAATTGTTAAGATTTGAGGTACTACCCGATTTAAACAAAGGAATCACTCTACTAATTTTCATAAGATCAGGGAATATACCCTTAGCAACACAACCATTGTTTTGTGTTTTGTGTTTACGGACGCCAATTATGGAGCAATAATATTTATTATAGAGCTGACCAACTTGACAGACATACCCTATAAATCTGCCGTTTTCTTAATATTAAGATTAAACACAAAGTGAAAAATGTGAAATCGAAAATAACAGTCAGGAGCAGTATTTGAACCTGCATCTTCTGGATACCGTCCAGATGCTTTACCAATTCAGCCATCCTGACAATTGCTCCTCCCTGCTAATTTCGATAACACATCATACTTAACGTCTTTGGGTGACGCCTGCGCCATCTGTTGGAAGTATTTTCATACATTATACCGATCAGGTAAACTTAATTTTACAATTAAGATTTTACCTAATAATGACGCAAACCCTTTAAATATTTAGATATTTTTATATATATTTTTAGCATTTGACATGCTTAGCACTATACATTAAACACAAAGTGAAAAATGTTAAATCGAAAATAACAGTCAGGAGCAGGATTTGAACCTGCATCTTCTGGATACCGTCCAGATGCTTTACCAATTCAGCCATCCTGACAATTGCTCCTGACTGCTAATTTCGATAACACATCATACTTAACGTCTTTGGGTGACGCCTGCGCCATCTGTCGGAAGTATTTTCATACATTATACCGATCAGGTAAACTTAATTTTACAATTAAGATTTTACCTAATAATGACGCAAACCCTTTAAATATTTAGATATTTTTATATATATTTTTAGCATTTGACATGCTTAGCACTATACATTAAACACAAAGTGAAAAATGTGAAATCGAAAATAACAGTCAGGAGCAGGATTTGAACCTGCATCTTCTGGATACCGTCCAGATGCTTTACCAATTCAGCCTGTCTGTTATTTTCGATTTCACATTTTTCACTTTGTGTTTAATGTATAGTGCTAAGCATGTCAAATGCTAAAAATATATATGAAAATATCTAAATATTTAAAGGGTTTGCGTCATTATTAGGTAAAATCTTAATTGTAAAATTAAGTTTGCCTGATCGGTATAATGTATGAAAATACTTCCGACAGATGGCGCAGGCGACACCCAAAGACGTTAAGTATGATGTGTTATCGAAATTAGCAGTCAGGAGCAATTGTCAGGATGGCTGAATTGGTAAAGCATCTGGACGGTATCCAGAAGATGCAGGTTCAAATCCTGCTCCTGACTGTTATTTTCGATTTCACATTTTTCACTTTGTGTTTAATGTATAGTGCTAAGCATGTCAAATGCTAAAAATATATATGAAAATATCTAAATAATATTAAGATTTCTAAAAGCATTTAAAACATCCTTCACATTGACATACGAAAATTCAAAGGAAGTGTTACATTTCGGAACACATTGCTTAAGGAGCGATTCGGCTGAAGTAGAGGACAACGTCAGATGTTTGGTTTTCAAAACAGGGAAAGAAGAACGACAAGAACTCAAGACCCTCAAGTTTATTAAGTTTTTTCTCTGTAAAATAAGGATACCTTGTATCAGCCTAGTCTAGTAGAGGTAGAAGAAAGGACTCTGCAAGTGCAATCTTCGTGGCATGAAATGAATGAATGAAAGTTTTTTGTCTATTTTATATAGTGAATAACTGATACAAAATCACTGAAGAATTTTCAAAAGTATATAAAGTAACTCTTAATTATAAGAATTTTTTGATTCATTTATGCAAAATATATATTTTCAAAGCTCTATATGCAATCTTTTGTATGCAATCCTCGTTAATCTTGGTGTAAGTTTGTAGCTTTTTACAGAGTGGCCCCAGAATAGTGCCCTGGGATATTCCAAATTTGTGACTCGGAATATACATTTGAGCTTCGTATTATTATGACTGAGTTACGTAGGCGTAATTTTGGAATATAACACTTCAGTTTACCCCTTCGATGTTAAAAAAAAATGCTTAGCACGTCATTGTTATATCGTATATTGTCTATACTCGTCACGTTAATTTTACAGTCTGAAAGATTTCCAATGATACTTTGTCGGCTTATAACAGTTTGTATCCTTTATAAAATTATCTACAACAGTATTTTATTCTGTCAAATATGCCTACCTCTTATTGCTTTTGTTCCGTTCAATCAGTCTAAAAATTGTAGACGAAATAAGTATTTTTATAAAGACATTATAAATGATCTCGCAAGACGAAATAAGCTCTTTTACAACGACACGTAAATGGTTTGGCGAAATAAGCCCTTTTATAAAGACACTTCACAAGCAAGAGCGATTTCTTTGTTGACTGGCGTGTTGTGGCAGCGGTTCGCGTCACTGGTGGCGGTTTGGCGCGGTGCGGCGACGGTACACGCGCGCGCGGGGCGGCACGCGGCCGCGGCGGCGGCGCACGAGGCCGTGGCGCGCGCCGCGCCCGCCGACACGCGCGGCCTGGCGCGACTCGTCAAGGCGCTCGCCGCGCACGACCCGCAGCGGGCCCGCCACCTCGCACGGGCGCTGCCGCCGCTGCACCACCTCGAGGTGACTCCTCTCTCACTTAGCGCCACACACACCACAGTATACCGGCACAGCTGCAGTACGCTAACGTCGCCGACACGCGCGGCCTGGCGCGACTCGTCAAGGCGCTCGCCGCGCACGACCCGCAGCGGGCCCGCCACCTCGCACGGGCGCTGCCGCCGCTGCACCACCTCGAGGTGACTCCTCTCTCACTTAGCGCCACACACACCACAGTATACCGGCACAGCTGCAGTACGCTAACGTCGCCGACACGCGCGGCCTGGCGCGACTCGTCAAGGCGCTCGCCGCGCACGACCCGCAGCGGGCCCGCCACCTCGCACGGGCGCTGCCGCCGCTGCACCACCTCGAGGTGACTCCTCTCTCACTTAGCGCCACACACACCACAGTATACCGGCACAGCTGCAGTACGCTAACGTCGCCGACACGCGCGGCCTGGCGCGACTCGTCAAGGCGCTCGCCGCGCACGACCCGCAGCGTTTTTGTTTCGTTTCCTTATTACCAAACTTGAAGGAATGAGTACAAAAACTTTTCTATAGACACTAAGCACTAGTGCCCAAGGTAACAAATCTCCAAAGGTTTGACAAAAAGTTTGACGTTTCTTACCCTTACTAACCCTGCACATATTAAACATATTTCTGTTTCGGTTTTATAAGATAGCCAAACTATCCTCCCTATGCCGCTCAGATGGGTCAAATTCCACTGTCGCCCTTACCAATAAAAAATATTTACCACAAACCGAATACAATTGAGCATCCTTACTATAATATAATAGATGCGAAAGTGATTTTGTATATTACGCTTTCGCTGTAATGTGGTCTACATTACAACGAAAGAAAATCAATAAGAAGTTTTGCATTCGCCCGGAGCCCAATAAATAACATAGGCTACTTTTTATCCCAGAGAAATGGATGGTACCTGTGGTTTTTTTTTATTACTGTTGATGGTAGATGAGCCAGGGCCCACCTGATGGTAAGTGATAATCGTTGCTCACGGACTCAACTATACCGAGAGTATTTTCAAGCCGCTGAGCACCATTTCATTTTTCAGATATGAAATGAAAGAATTAACGGCTATCTTCTGCTACAGCCAAAACACACTGACGTGCTTCATGACCGGTCACACAGGAGACTGTGGTATCGACCCGTTCGGGCCCGATGGCAAGTGAGTACTCTCACTTGGTACCCAGCCCTACTACCAGTAATGCAATGGATGATAATTGCTTACTTCCCTTAGTCGCCTCGTACACCCGCGCAAAAGGATGGGGTGGTGACACTTGTATTCTTAGTCCGTCACCACACGGACATGTCTATAACTATTTTTCCAAAAGTAAAAAACGGACTAGCTAACTTTTCAATGTATATGACACTTGCAGACTAAGATCGACATAGATGCCTTGGAATCATCCAAGTGGATGATGGGAGCCAAAGTTGTGAAGAAGACTGTGCAAAGCAAACAAGAACAATCGCCTGGGTAAGTACCTACAATAAAATCACTTTAATAATTCACCCAAAATAAAAATATAAGTAACAAAAAAAATCTTAATAAATGACCAGTCTGTCAAGTCGGTTTACGGACGACAATTTTACGTGATAACGTCACTTTTTCAAAACGTTTAGTTTTTAGCAAAATACGGAAAGATGGTTTCTTAGGACCCCGAAAAATATCATCGCTCACCGTGTATCGCTTAGGCAAAAACGCTACCGCGCTGCTTACGCTATCGTCAGCCACGTTCGTCCATTCCACATTTTTATATGTAACTAGCTGACCCAGCAAACATTATTCTGTCATATAAATTATTTCTATATCGGCAGTACCTAGATGGGTGAAAATTTAGGGTTGTATGTATTTTGTAATGCCGTATCATAATAAAATAAAAATAAAAAAAATTGTCCAAAAAATAAATATTTAGGGGTATGAAAACCCTTATCATTTAGGGGTATGAAAAATAGATGTTGACCGATTCTCAGACCTATACGATATGCACACAAAATTTCATACAAATCGGTCTATCCGTTTCGGAAGAGTTTGGTAACAAACACCGCGACACGAGAATTTGATGTATGGCGTGTACGGCGCGCTACGTTCGCTCGTCCGCGCGCGTACTTCGATCGATTGATGCGCTATATCGTATGATGATATGATACGATACTAATATTTTTTACTATCTCAAGAGGTCTGCCGTCCGAGGACTGAGGATCGAACTCTACACCACTGTCTTCACAATCTTTCGTGTTACCACTAGGCCGTCACCGCCTTTAAATATTTTTATTTTTTTTGGGGTACAGACGTACAGTCAATCTAGGTAACTTTGATTCATTCGGGTAACATTGACAATGTGTCTATGAGAATGCTTTAATTCTTTTTCCCTATGAAATCAATATGTTTTGTTAATGCTTGCTTTAGATTTTATTTTTTAAGGAATCTCCGTAAACACACGTTAAGATAAAAATGAATTGTCAAACAGAGTTAACGTCAAAACTTTTTCCGAAATTTGTGCGCGAATTTGAGCTTGTAAAACAGTGAATAACTTTTTTGGTGTTTTGTGATTGTATGGCACTCCATACACTTACTATATACATGACCATTTACTCTATATGTAGTAGGGCGAATAGATACTTCAAACCAAAGTGTTTACATATTTTTTGTTTGTTTTAATTATTTTAGTTTGTCTTTATTTTAATGTGCTTAACGATTTGTTCAATATAGGATTTAAACGAGGTTTTGATGCGAATTAAAAAAAAATATATACCTGTAACTGCTAAATTTTGAATGATGGACCTTTTTTTACAAATATATATATGAAGCTACTACAAATTAATGTTTGTATCGCCACAGCCACATCCCTAATTTGAGAATAATATAAACCAATGTTACCCATAGTAATTAAATAATCAAATATTACCTCATTTATGTGACGGATTTAATGTGTGTCAAAGTTACACTTTTGTGGGAGGTAACTTTGACATACTGCAAAAGTAGTTTTTTCTCTATAAGTAATGGATATTATAGTCTTTCACTATTGTCTATGGATAAAAAATATTCTGAGGACACTAACAAAGTTTAATATTGTCATTTAAATGTTAAAACATTTAAAATAACGTGAAAAATATAGCTGTAATCTGTCAAAGTTACCCAGAATGCCTGTACTAAAACGAATACTACTACTAAATACACTATATTAGTTTAGCTATGAAACAGGCAATATTAAAAACCTACTAGTTTCTAGTCCACTGGCAGAGTTTGGTTTCAAGTAAAAGTTTGCATTTACTATTGAATCTGAATGGGTATAATATAACAGGGCGTAAAGACATCTAAAAACAATTGTGAACTAAAGATTGGGTGTCACCATCAGTGACTGCGATAATTTAGCAGTCCAGAGCACTTCCCCGAACAGGATGGGACGCAGGTTCGAATCCTGCTCGCAGTAAAGCTCTCTTTTTCCACTTTCACAAATTAATCAATAAATGAGCAGATTTTGGATTTTATTTTTATTAGGATAATAAATATAAATACAAAAAATCAAGTATTTTAAAGATTCTTTATTCATGTATTTTGATGCATGGGTTGCACTCTTCAGTGAAGCACCTTGGGATAGACGACATTTTTCGTTTTATTATCAGGCGCAAGAACAAATAACGCAGATGGTCTTCAACATTTCTAGATTCAGACCACAAATTTTCAAGGACTGGTCTTGTGATTTGTTAATGGTCATGGCAAATGCAAGACGGATCGGAAATTGAAGTCGTTTAAACTCAAACGGCATATCGGTTGGGATCATCGAGATCCTCGGAATGAGAACTTCCTCGCCTTCGAATTTTCTTTTGAGTATCTTGGCGTAAATCACTTCACTTTGTGTTTAATGTATAGTGCTAAGCATGTCAAATGCTAAAAATATATATAAAAATATCTAAATATTTAATGGGTTTGCGTCATTATTAGGTAAAATCTTAATTGTAAAATTAAGTTTACCTGGTCGGTATAATGTATGAAAATACTTCCGACAGATGGCGCAGGCGTCACCCAAAGACGTTAAGTATGATGTGTTATCGAAATTAGCAGTCAGGAGCAATTGTCAGGATGGCTGAATTGGTAAAGCATCTGGACGGTATCCAGAAGATGCAGGTTCAAATCCTGCTCCTGACTGTTATTTTCGATTTCACATTTTTCACTTTGTGTTTAATGTAAATCACACTGTTCATCAATTTACTTACCACCAAATGCGTTCCGTTGCACAGTTTTGGTTGGTTTATGTTTCGAAGCCTGATATCTACGGAGCCAACCTTTAGTCGTAAATTCTGCGGTGGTAAGCCAGGCCATCCAAGGAGTTTAATCCAATTGGATAGTTGGTGGCTTCATCTTTATTTGTTATACAGTCAATAGATTTGAATGAATGCAATGATTTCATTCTGAATTATGTAGTATAAGTCATCTACATCTTTATATTTAGCCAAACACGACTTTCTTTTATATATATAGATAAACGTTCGTTTTTGTTTTTTATCTGCCGTGAATTACCTGTTTAGTTGGAGAGCACACCTAATCTTTTTTCCGACTACTATCTTGAGGGTAGCTGTAATAAAGATGTGACTAAAAAAAGCTCGGCTATGTCCCTGGTGTTGCAATCCATGATCCGCGGTTATATACTCGTATATATGATGATTTCATTGCTGGTGTCTAGTACTCCTGGGTCGGAACTCCTGCAAAAGAAGAAACAAAAACGCAAACGCAAGACCAAGTTGCCGCGCAACGCTGATCTATCCAAAACTCCGGATCCTGAAAGGTGATGTACATTTTTTGATATTATTCTTCTATACTCGTATACATGGTAAGGTCCTAGTGAGAGTATAACATATCAAAATGAATGGATAAAATGTTTTTTGTTACATACGCCTATATTGCCTAGTACTAGCAGACCCCTTTTCCCCGTGTTGCTGTGGCACATAATTATAATAATACGTTTGCTAATATAGCAATAAAAAAATACTCTGCATAAAAACTATTCTAGATTATATCTGTACTATTATAGATCTGTAGTTCTGTACTATTTATTATAGCTGGTGGCCGTGTGGGGCCGGCTTTAGAATTGTCCCACCCCTCTCTACCCACGGGAGTCGTAAGAGCCGACTGAGGGAATACCGGGGGAGTGGGCAGCAGCACTTCCTCGAGTATTAACAACATCCACTGCGATCGCCAACCCGCCTGCCAAGCGTGGCGATTACGGCATTATCCCCCCATGACGGGACCGCTCGTTGTGGCGTTCTCTTGGGGAGGCCTGTGTCCAGCAGTGGACGTTGAAAGGCTATTATAGCTAGAGCTTTGTATACTTATTCTGATATTTGAGAATAAATTACTATATAAGGTTATTTAGGCTGGTCTAAACAGAAAACAGTTTTTAAAATTTCCGGTTCGTTTGTTCGAACATGACGCAGACTACTGAATGGATTTTCATGCAACTTTTTTCATTTGATAGCTCCTAGACATAAAAACTTGTACATTTTATCCCGCTAATATATCGGCAACCTGAATTAACTTAACTTAACTTCCAAAAATAATTACTTGAAGGCACTCCTCGTGATAAAATACATAATTATGTGTTATTATTCAACTCTTTTTCTTTTGCAGATGGCTACCGAAGTACGAACGCACAGCTTATAGGAAACGCCGCGGCCTGAAACGTGACGTCATCAAGGGAAGTCAGGGCATGTCTTCTACAGCCACTGACCAATAGTAAGTATATTGTTAACTTTTCTATTAACAAGTTTAGTGATTTTTAGCCGCCATCGAAACATTAAAAAACCGATATACGCCAAGAAGCGCGCATTATCTATGAATCGGAAGATGGTGGTGCTGACTGACTCCGGACTTCCTGCATAATTCCAAATCATATTTTGTAATAATATTACCTCATCCTCCTTTAAAATAGGTTTCATTAAATGACAGGCCTCAAAGAAAAGAAACATTTATTTTAAAATTTGAAATCAGCGCTCGAATCTTTCTGGACTATACCTACCGTTGTGTGCTTGTAATTTTTACAAAAAAGTTGTCTCGTCTTTCATTAAAATGTGTACATATATAATATGTAATAAGTATTTTCTTTTTAAATCTAGGTAGGTACTTAATAATTGTGACACGACTGCTTCACCGTTAAGGCTACAATTTATAGTATTAGTATGGATAAAAGATTTGTAGGCCAGGTTACTTAATCCAATAATAAAACTTAATGCACTATTTTCCAGTGACATGAGCAAGCAGCAGCCTACCAGCGTGACTACTCCAATTGCTGCCAAGAGCCCTCGGGTTGATAAGCAGACGGAAGCTGCCTGGCAACGAAAGCAGCAACAGAAGAAGAAGGGCAAGGGTCGCAAGTGGTAGTGGCAATAAATATATTTTGTACATCATCCCTTGTTTTATTTACATTACCCACAAATTAGTTACCCGCCCATTATTGGACTATCTTTCCTCAGAATGGGGTTCTCCCTCCCTTTTTGTTAACGCGGGGAAAAATGTACCTAAACGCACACCCCGTCTTCGGGGCAACGAACAGGGTAGTGTGATGCCCTCACCCACTAAATAAACCCACCGTGTGCCGTCTCTCCGCCTTTACTAGCGGACCACTGAAACTGTGACATTACTTCAGTGATATAATCTACCACCCTGGTGCAATGCGGGTTGCCACACATTGCATGCCGCCAAAAATATCTCTCAAGCATGCAGGTTTCTCGTTTACCTTGACTCCCTAATCACCATATTCCATATTTCCAATGTTCAAAATTTTAAATTGTTTTTTAGCAATCTTGAAAAAAACGGCTGCATCGTGTTTATCAAAATTACTGATTAAGTACATACCATAGATATCAATCCAGTCACAAGTACAGTACATGACATACTTGGTATTTCACAATTTATTTAAGTACATACTTTTATTTATAATTTTTGCTTTTAACAGTTAGTTGATTTTTTAAAGTTAGTGGAATATTGTTTATTAACCTCGGAACTAACTGCCTCGGTGGTGTAGCGGTAGTGTATGCGACTGCTAATCATGAGTTCTCGGGTTCGATCCCCGGGTCGGGCAATGTTATTGAGCTTTTTCCTAAAAAGAAAAATTCTCAGTAGCAGCCCGGAGTTTGGAAATGTGCCCGGTAGACGTCAATAGGCTCGCCCCCTATTACGTGGGACTCAAACATAGCTGGCGAGCCGTGGGTGTGTAATACACCTCTGCCTACCCCTTCGGGGAATACAGGCGTGATGCTATGGTACTAAAAAATTAGTTGTTCTTTCTCCATAAACATTTATAGCGCGGAGTGTTTGTAGTTTTTTGTTAGAAATATTTCTTGTTGTTATTTTATGGGTTATGAAATTATTATTGTATTTAATAGTACATTGTTATCCTAGGGGTGAAAGTAACTTACCCTTTAACTTACCCTCGAACTATAAGCGCCCTCTCTGCGCTCGGGCGCCAAACCCCGTCTCTGGACTAAACAAGTCTTTAACCCGAGGTAAACACTGTGCTTTTCATTACGAATACAAGGAAAGTAAAAATAAAAACGTGCAAAAATGAGTGATTTTTAATTTACATCAACTGCTGAGATAATTATTTATTTATAGTTTTTTTTTGTGGCCGGCCAGCATAACAGCCATTATTTTTCATTTTCAACATTGAAAATATGGTAAAATATTTTACCCAAATCTATATTATTTTAAAGAAATATTTGAAAGTAAGTAAATTATAATAGGTGGTCGTTAAAAAAAAACTTTATTTAATACTTAACTTTGTTATTTCAATTAAACATCGCGCTGTGATTGAGTGGCTGTTAAGTCAAGTTAGAATAAGGTTCAATAGAAATGTGAAAATAGAACTAGTTTTTTTTTAATAATTTGACAGCTGTCAGTTGAAAACGATTCTCCCTAGGGCTGAAAAGTATTACTTTCCGAGTATGAGTAATGAAATAGTACATTGTTACCCTAGGGATGAAAGCAACTTATTTAGTCCCGAGACGGGGTTTGGTCGCGAGGGCTCCAATAGTTCAAGGGACTAAATAAGTCTTTATCCCGAGGTAAACACTGTGCTTTTCATAACGAATACGAGGAAACTAAAAATAAAAATCATGAATTAGCTAAAGAAAAAATGGGAGACTAAAAAATTGAATTTGGAATCGCTGTTTTCCCGCCGGTTTTATTTTTTTTTCTGTGGCCTGTCAGCTATTCAGCCATATAAATCTTCGTTATTTTAAAGATATACTTGCAACTATATTAAATAAAGTCATATAAAAACAAATTCTTTAATAAATACTTAACTTTATGTTATTTCAATTTTACATCGCGCTGTAATTGACTGGCTGTACAGAAAATAGAACTGTTTTTTTTTTATAATTACTCAGCTGTCAGTTTAAAGTACTTCTCCCTAGGGCTGAAAAGTATTACTTTCAACCCGCTCCTCAGGCAACTTCAGACCTACTTTCAGAGTATGAGTAATGACAAATAATTTTCTTTTAGTATACAAAGTTCTATAAGTTGATGTATTGGTAAAACTTTACATTGTTGAAATAGTTTATGGTAGTTATTATTATATTTATTTTTAATTTTTAGTAGGTACTATTATTTTTAGTAATTGTATTTGTATATAATTAAAATTGTACTGAACATATATTAAATACCTAGTACTTACCGTAAAACATGGCAACTTTGCTCTAAAAATGAAAATATTTTTGGATGAGTTAGAATTATATTGGAAAATCTTAACGTTTTTGTAATCCGTATAGACTATAAACTTCCTTTGTGTCATTTCTTGATAATTATTGTGAAATATATCCAGAAGTTTAAAAAATAATGATTATTGAGGGTGGGCCAAATATCGTGGACATTTGGCAACTTTGCCAGCTTGTAATATCTCCTTTATTGCAAGATATAAAAATGTATTAGAAACGTTTTAATAAAGAAATAGGTATATGTAGTAAGGCATGAAATTATGAGAGGAATAAACATATTCGATGTCCTTCAAAATTGACAGGGCAAAGTCATAAAGCCGCGTAGAACATTTTTGTCACCGCAATGATCAAAGCTGACCAACCACTCCGAGATTTCTTCACCTCCCTCCAGAAAAGTTTGGTGTTGCTCTCAAAGTTTTTGGTCAGCCTTTCTTCTGCAATCATATTTGCTCTATCACGCTTCTCTTTCACTAAGGCTTTGGTGTCATTCTTACGTTGCCGGTATATTTCTTTCTTCTGCTCTTTCATACTTGAACTCAGGTTCAAAGAAAATACATAGTCCAGCCACGCTTTCTTCTTTTGGTCTACGGAAGCTGCTACTTCCGTATCCCACCATGCATCACCTTTCACTTTCCTATGCTTCTTTGAGCATCCACATACTTTCGCTGTATCTACCATACTATCTTTCAATACTCTCCAGCATTCTTCTATGTCAGATTCCGGCTGACTTGCCATTGTCAGCCGTTCACGGACACCCTCTGCATACTTTGCTCTTACACTCTCTTCTTGCAACTTTTCAATCTTTATTCTTTTAAGCCCTCCGAAGTGGAGACGCTCTCGCCAGTGTCTCCACTTTCTGAACAGACCACTAAATCTCGCAATAACGAGATAGTGGTCTACCAGAAGACTGTCTACCAGAATCAAATCTATCATACTTCTCTGTTCATTCCTTCTCCATGTATACATATAGATGTCCTTATGTTGAAAAAATGTGTTTGACACAATAAGGTTTCTCTCCATACATACATCCGCAATGAGCCTACCTGCATCGTTCACTCTCTTATCACCAAATGAACCAAGCACGTCCCTGAAGTCTGGACGCTTGGTCCCAACCCATCCATTCAAGTCTCCGCATACGATCACGCGTTCACTAGCTTCTGCCAAATCCAGAACTTCCCTAACATTATCCCAGAACTTCCCTAGATCCGATGCCACCGAAGAGCCTACGGGAGCAAAAGCTGCGACCATGAAGACCCTGGTGACACCTAGTTTTATTCGGACCCATAGAAGTCTGGGATCGAACATTCCGTAGTCTTTCACACCTGAGGCCAGACGAGCGGACAGCAACACCCCCACTCCTATGCTGGCCCTATCGCTCTGCGGTACACCAGACCACAGAGCTATCCCGCCACCAGGAAGATCACAGGCGCCGCTACCCTTTCGCTTGGTCTCTGTTACACAGAGTACATCAAGCTGTCTGTCCGACATGACAGTTACCAGCTCGTGTATTGTTCGTACCGACGGGGGTGGGTCGGTACGCGTCGCCTCTGGGGCACGCCCTAACCCGCACTGCGGTACACATTCGAGCCGGATTGCAGCCTGTATATTACAGGCTGGCAGGGATCGCGACGAGCACGCTCCGGACTATGATCACCCCAACCCACCATTTACCATGTTATAATAATTCTATAGAAATTACAGTTTTCAATGGCCATTTCGATAATATGTCATCTGCCGTGAAATGATGGCAATCAACATCCCCATTGTCAACAACTCGGGCACGTTGTCTTTTTTTTTTATTGTGTGTGGTGGCAGACTAGCCACGATCCACCTGATGGTAAATGGTAACCGTCGCTCATGACTCAACTATACCGACAGTATTGTCAAGCCGTTTCTCACCATTTCATTTCACATATGAAATGAAAGAATAATCGGCTATCTCCTGCTACAACCAAAACACTGACGTGCTTCATGGCCGGTCACACGGGAGATGTGGTGGTACCAACGTACCAACCCGCTCGGGCCCGACAGCAAGTGAGTACTCCCCCTTGGTACCCAGCCCTACCACCAGTAATACAATGGGCGATAACTGCTTACAGTCGCCTCGTACGACACCCGTGGGAAAGAATGGGGTGGTGAAACTTGTATTCTTAGTTTGTCACCACACAGACATTTATATTCTCAAGTCCACGCGTACAGAGTCGCGGGCGGAATGTAGTTCGTATTTTTATGAGGAGGATGTAGCCAAGATGTGCATTTGCCGCTCGAATGATCTGATCGGCGAGGTTAAGGAAGTTACTCCCAACCAGCATCAGGTGGGTGACCATATATGACACTTGTGTAAAGCCGACTTCTATGCTCCGGAAATTACGTTAAGCTGTGGTTTAAGTTGTCATATACTCACTGCGATGTTGTTGCTAAAGTCGCTGGTCCTGCTAGTCGGGCCGCGAAGGCTCCATGAAAATACCTACTAGTTGACAACTAAACTGGAAAAGGACTAGGAAGGGAATTTTAGACCAGGTGGACTTCCAAACAGCTATCTTTAAGATACTGGTTATAACGCTAAAGGAAGGTTTAGGGATGAAATTGGGTAGAAAACCTACTATGGCCCGAAACAAAAATTTTTTTGGTAACAAGTGCAGTTTATTTATTTTTTTGTAGAAATATTGTACCTCTAGTCGCCTAGTTCTGTACCCATAGAAAGGTTCAGCACAAGATGGAGATAGAATGTGTTTCACTGTCATCATAAAGAGTAAGTGGATGTTAAGGAACATTGTTGTGTAAATTAACTACTAAATTTTGTTATCGAGAGGCATCTTGACAATTTAGATGTGCAGAATATTTTTATTATAAGTCTGTTTTATTACGATGCGGGCGCGCTTGCCGACATATAGGTATACATAATAATCTACTGGTTGTATTAAAACTCATGACTTACATTTTCTATTTTTATTATTAACAAATTATTCTTATAAACTACCTCTTCGCATTCTTCCTCTTAGATTTTCCGGGCCTCTGGTTTTTCTTATTATTCACTTTAAATGATTTATTCTTGAAGTTCTCTTTCTTTTGGGACATACCATTAAAACCATCCATATTATGTGATGATTCCCTAGTATTTAATTTTGAACCTTTCTTTTTCCCACCAAATCCAAACTTTTTGTCTTTCATAGCCCGTTTTCTGTTAACCTTATTTTCTTTACCTTTACCTTTGGAATTGGGATTTCCTTTGCCTTTATTGTCATCTAAGAAGCTTAGATCTGATGATTTACCTTTTCTTACACGCTTTAATTGTTCCAACATTTCCTTCTTTTCAGCAGCCTGTTTTAATTTTGTGTCAGTCTGAAAACATGATGTTGATATAAAAAGATTTTTATTATTTAATTGTGCTTTGACATCCTATATTTGGCCAGCAGGCATACAATGCCGACTACTGAAGGCCAATACAGGCGGAGAGACGGCATGCGGTTAGGTAATTTTTTCCTGCCTTATAATAAAATTGTATACAAGGCCGACTAAGCCAAATCATATCCCATTAATCAGATTCAAACAATAAAGAAATGATGTAAATTTAAGATTCATTCTCTAGTATCTTATGTACTTTTGGTTGGGTTTGGTGTTCTTTTTAAGCATTATGTATTATGTTACAAAGGATTTCTTGCGCAGTGGTAGAAGAAAGCGTTTTTAATTATACATGCAGATTTTGGTGGAACATATAAAAAAATGTGATCATGTATACATACCCAAAATGCAATTAATAAATGATTTGAACAATTGATTTATTCTATAAACATAACTCATAGTTATTTCGTTTGTTAAATAGTTTATAGCATACCTGTACACGTTTGGCGATTTTCTTTTGTTCCCTAAGTTGTCGCACTTTCTCTGTGCGAGCCTGAGCTGCTTGCTTCGCCATCAGATTCTTGCGCACTTTTTGCATGTGCTCATCAGTCTTGGCCATTTCTGCGAAATAGTCTTCAGGCCTAGGACACATATTATCAACTATATAAATAAACCAGCCTTTGCCCGCGGCTTCGCCGCAGCCAAAAGCTAGCTTTTCGGTTATATCTTAGGTTCCCGTTACAGTAACGGGATAAAAATATATACCAGTTTTAAAAGTCTAATCAAGGCCTTTCAAATAAAAAAAGTTGCATATAAATCCGTTCAGTAATTTTTGCGTGATGCGCGAACAAACAAACAGCCAAAAATTCTATAAAAAATTATTTTGTGTTTAGACACACCTATATGGCCTAATTTATTTATTTATTTATTAGTTACACCAACAAAGTTACACTCATAAAAGCAATAAATAAAAAATTAAGGTTACATGGTAAGTGTCACCTCAATTATAGGAGCAAACAGCAAGCAATGGAGACAACAACTACAATTAAATTTAACATAAATTATATATACACAATATATAAATATTTATTTATGTCCGTGAATTTATTTATAAATTGTAATTTTAATTATAATATAATTGTATAGAATGGATTGCAATATAGGATAGGCTAACATAAATAATTATATTCTAATTCTAAATAATAACTAATACAAGAACAAAAAAATAACCAAAGTCGTCACGGCTTAGACAGTATAAGCCTAAAACTTACTTTAAATTTAGATAACTGATTTGAAAAAACATCAATTTCATGCTGTTTATTTATACTACCTTCAACGTAAGATTCAGATTTGACAGTATGAAATACATTATAATTGCTTACGATCCTGTTTAACGGAGAGTAATGACCTAAATTTGATCTAGCGGTATATGTCACAAAAGGCTTGTATTTTTTACAGTATCTAGGCTGACTTCTGGGTACACAAATATTTAATTTAGATAGTAGATAGGGACTATCTATGTGATTGTTTACTAGCTTAAAGAGAAACAAACCGTCCAACAGTTTTCTGCGAGAATAAAGAGATTCCAGATGGAAATATCTAAGACGATCATCATATGACGGTAATTGTTTAGCCAAACGACAGTTGTATGACAAATGCCAGAGGAATCATTTTTGAACGCTCTCCAAACGTTTGCTATAAACGTCATAGTGAGGGTTCCAAACGACACTGCAGTACTCTAAAGTGCTGCGCACAAGGGCATTGTAAATAGTGATCCTCGTAGTGGGTTTCTTAAAAATCTTACAATTGCGTAACACAAAGCCCAAAGTTCTAAAGCTTTTTTTGTCACATTGTCAATATGCAAATTAATTCGTAATTTACTATCAAGAATTACCCCCAGGTCACGAGTGTGATCTACTTCAGCTAAAGCGTCCAGATTAATATAGTACATTCTAGGAGTATATATTTTTTTCCTAGTAAAACGGATCATATGACATTTATCGATATTTAAGAACATGCCGTTTAATTAACACCAAAAAACTAGTCTGTCCAAATCATTCTGAAGTAATTGTGCTTCATCGGCTGAGTTGACCTGCCTAAAAAATTTCAAGTCATCAGCAAACATATAGAACTTCGAATTCTTAAAGCATTGGTAGGATGTCGTTTATTTTAGATTAAATATTTATCCAGATGGAGTATCACTCTTATAAACGTCATAAAAATCGGGCGGGAATTATTATGCTAGTGTGCGTGACAGCTGTCATTACGCTTGTGTAATTTGTGTTTGTGTGCGTGCGTAATGATACCAGTTTCAACGGTGGTATTAAATTAAAGGAAAATTATATTATCATAGATTCAAGACATTCTTATACTACAAAATGTTTTGAAAGTATATAGTTAATTATCTCTTTCTAGTTACTCTCATAATCTTAATATATACATACAAAATATATACTATATATAACCTCTTCTTTAATGAGATACTACTATAACCCACAATAATTATAAATTTAAAAATGTAAACAATCTTCATCAATATATAAATAATAATATTACAAATAGTAATATTGTAACTAATTCCGAAAATGACTACTGTGCAGCTTTATGAATCCATTAAAAGCGCTAATCATTATGTTAGGTAATATTTCTATTACTCTCTATTGTTAAAATATCATCAACTTTGCAAGATTACGCGGGAAATTTAAGTTCATAAACTGGTATCACATAAAAAAATACAAACTAAAATTAATATACTTAAATGACTTATTTAGGCAGTTATTGTATGAAATAATGTTACTAACCGATGATAAGAGATATCTTTAGTGCTCATTTTCCGATTAATGTAGTTTCGGCACACTTTAATTACACACGTTGACATTTTAAATGACACACTATTGCTCCTGGATACGACCTTGTCAAGTGACGTCACGATTGACACTAACAGCCATAGAACAGCATTGGGGTGAAAAGTTCACCACAATTTTTTTTGACGCGTTTACAACGCCGAGTCTCCTTCTAGATATATCATTAATCTAAGTCGTTTATAAACAAATTAAAAAACAAAGGTCCCAGATGAGAACCTTGAGGAACTCCTGAAAGAGTAGGGAAAGGCTCAGCCCCCTGAGGCAGAATGTCATATCTCACGTGTCGACCGTATCGAGATCACTGTGATTGGTTGAGAAACGGACGCGTGATGTCACAATAATCCGTTGGCCAATCACGGTGATCGTACAAGCGAGACGATACGATCGACATGTGAGATATGAGATTCTGCCTAACCCCCCAGATGAGTAACCTCCTAGGACAATCGATGATTTTCGGCCAGTTAAATAAGACTTGCACCAGTTCAAGAAAACGCCATCAATCCCAGATAAGTGAAGCTTGTGGATAAGCAAGTGATGATTTACTCTGTCAAAAGCCTTGCTGAAGTCAGTATATATTGCATCTAATGAGTGGCCGAGATCTACTTCCTCAGCAAGGTCTCCGACAAAGGAAATCAGGTTAGTTGCGGTAGATCTCGCTTTGATAAATCCATGTTGTTCAGTTATTATAATGTTTCTGAGATGTCATGATATAACTGGATACACTAACATTTCGAAAACTTTTGCAAAGATAGGAATAAGCGATATTGGTCTGTAATTCTTGACAATGCTGGCGTCACCACCCTTGAATAGTGGCAAAACAAGAAGGAATCCCTTCCAGACCTTAGGAAAAATACCAGTGTTCAAAGATTCTTTGATGATCAAAGTTAGAGGCATTTCTAATGAACTGGCACAATTGACAACAAAGACTGACGGAATCCCATCTGAGCCGGCACCTCTTGTGGCATCAAGTCTCTTTAACACCCTATACACTAGAGTTGTTGTAACAGAAAATGTTGTTAGAATATTAGTAGTGGGTTCATGAAATTCATCTGAGACAGAAATGTTATCAGTATTGTAAACTGAAGAGAAATGTGCAGCGAAAAGTTCACAAATGTCCGTTCCATTATTTACAAATTCATGAAGACATCAGGGCTGGATAGCTGCAACCACTTCCTCTTTTTTGTTTTAAATATGACCATATAAATTTCGGATTAGACTTTAAAGATGCCTCTAAGCTATCCAAATAATTATTATAATTTAAATCATGTAATATAGTGCATCTAATAAAGTTATTTTTTCTCAAATATCTTGAATGTACAGACACATACAACTATATTATAAAGCTGTAACAGCTTTATAATAGTATAAATAAATAAGTCTATAATGTTGAAAGCAAAACAGCAGTCATAGACTAGTGGTAAAACCAAGGACTGCAAAGACACCACCGAAGGAATGTAACATGGTTTCAGTGGCCCGTCAATAAAAGCGGAGAGACGGCACACGGCGGGTTTCTTTAGTGGCATTAGGCCATGGTGGTGAACTATGGCTTAATCCCTCTCACTATGAGAGAAGACCCGTGCCCAATAGTGGGACATAAAATTTGAAAAAAAAATGTTGAAAAAGGTTCTTTAAAACTGTACACGCTGAGACAAGCGCGGCGATAGATACCCCACCACGAGTCACGAGCGCCACTGCTGCTCCTCATATAGTCATACTATTCGCCCAGCGCCGCCGGATTAAACACACGCGTATATCATTCAACCATGCCTAATTTTGTATTTACGACGTTAATTGCATATAATTAGTGTCCTAATTTTCCTAGGATTCAACATTTATGAACGCTTGTACAATAATCATTATAACCCTTACCCTAAATTTATGTTTACATTTTTGTCTGTAAAAAGATAGTAAGTACCTAATTTCTATGAAGTTTAGTCTACTCCTAGTACATGCAACATGGATGATTATTTTATATAAATAATATAAAGAAAATTAGCAGAGTTTAAGAAGGAACCACATGCAGGCATAGACATAGCTCGACATACTTTAGTAAATACTAATAATAATCCAACATCATACCGTCGGGTAGGTATCTTAAGTTCATGTAACTTTTTAAGTCCCTCCATTACAGCAGCTTGTGCCTGACGATGGATAAGGTTCTCACGTTTGAACTCATTAAGCACTGGATCTTGTGTCGGGTCATACACCTGCTTACCCTTGTTGTTTTCTTTTAAATTTCTAAAATAGAAGTATATCTTCATAGGTTTAAAGATCTGGAAGCTAGATGTGCTTCTGGCATTATTCAAATTCAAGGTTAAAGATCCTAGAGGTTAAAGCCATTCAATAGCATAGTATGATCTATAATATCAACATGCAGACAATGCAGAAATCATTGTCAAAACCATAAATAGTGCAAGTTTCTACAGCACAGAGTATTAAGGCACAAAGTATTATTATAATTATGGCACAGTTGTGTTACGGTATAAAGTAACACTTGTTCTGATTAAGAGGTCAGCATTTAATATAATACAAAAATATATAGCTCCAAAATTACCATACAAAATGACAACAAATAACAACACTGACTTGAAATAAAAATTAATTTTTGAAAGTGGAAAAAGGGATATTACCGCGAGCAGGGTTCGAACCTACGTCCCATTCAAGAGGAAGTGCTCTGGACCGCTAAGCTATTGCAATCACCCAGTGGTGACACCCAATCTTCAATTCACATTTGTTTTGGATGTCTTTACGACCTACACCACCTATCGGGTGCATTTACATAAATTAAGTACATTATTCCATTAAATGTATAATTGTGCAATTAAAATTTAGACGATCAATTATTATAGACCCTATTTAATTGACATACTTGCGTCTTAGAGCTGTCTCTTGCAATTGCATAGCAACATCCGGAGCCATTGGTGCAACGACAGTAACCAAATCCAACGTCTCGATCCATGGCAAATTCAACTGGAATTCTTTTATTTTAACTCTCAAATCTGCCACATTATTCACGTAATGTCTTTCAATTCTTTCGATCTCTTCATTTAGACCAGGCTTCAGTATACCTTTAGCAAAAGCTTCCTGCAACTGATAAAGCAAAGCAATAAAATAACATTTTCATAAAAAATCCAGGGAGATCAAAAGGCAAACTTACTTCTTCATCTGAGCCAATATCTGTATCCGAATCGTTTATAACAAAATCACTCATTGTTGACTAGTTACATTAAATAATCTAATTTCTAAAACTCTAATACAATTTTCTTATATTGGTGTATTATTTATTAGTAACTTGGCTAACAGGCGATCATATCATAACCTAAGTAAAAATAATAGAAGACAGACGAAAAACGTGCCGGTACCACTGATCTGCGCTGATCCATAGAGTAAAGTAATCATACTAAAACGCTGATCTGATTTAGGATGATTTCATTTTTTTTTTTTTAATTTGTTTATCAAAGGCTTTGGCAGAACCATCAGGCTAACTTAAGCTTAATTAGGATGATGTAGGTTAAAATTCACAGAGTACTTTTTGTTAAAATTGTTCTGTGTTGGTTCTGTGGCCTGTGGGCTGCCATACTGTAGGAACTAAAAATCCGTACATACCACAGCAAAATCCGTACGTGCAATAAATCTGAAACTCCATACGAAAGTAAACCATTATTCTTTAAAACGTTGCACTCAGCGTGCTTTCTTTGTATGAGTGGATCATATTTACATAAATAAAGTGGTTTCTCCACACAAATAATCCACAAAAATACTCAACGTCGCAGGTTCAAAATGGAAACCAAAGAAAAATGCGTATAACCCTTAGACAAAAGTATATTATTATATACAAGTTATCAGCGTATGCAGTGTCAAGATAGCAATACTTTACATATGATAACCGGAATAATTTTAAAAGATAACTATGATTATAACTTTGTTGACTAAAAATGTACCACCTGTTTTAGCCGGATACAAGAATGACAGGACAAAAGAAATTGCAGTTATGCTAATATTTTGCTTTAAATGTATCAGGAGGTGTATTGCGTATATAACGTGATTAATAAAGGTTTTTTTACGTAGATACAAAAACAAGCTTACAAACCGATGATGGGGACGCTTGGCCACCTTATTATTGGGACCCAGTTGAATGGGTCCAAATAAAAATAATGCATACGCAAAAGGGATAAAATACTTATACATGTATCTCTTTCACCCTTGCTAAAACCTAATATGTGAATCCTTTTCTCCATCCTTAAAGTCAAAATAGTAGCGAGGCTATAGTATACTTTGGCTAAGGTATAACCAGAAACATGGAACCAAACAATGGGTGTTACGCACAGATTAAGGAAACTTATAGTATAAAGGACACAGTTTCTTAGAGTAGAATAATTTATTTGCTTTGAACTCGGTAAATAATACAGTTGACATTATATATAATTATATAGTCCAGCATGTTCAGCCATTAATATAACATGCAAATTTCCAAGCCACAATTAATGTCAATAAATATAATTACCTATAATATCTGGAAATACCTAGTTACATAATTTTCAATTAAATTTTAATAACTTAATTGCCACTTCTGGTGCATGCTATACTTATTATTAATTTATTTTATCACATTTATTATTATGCTATACTTATTATTAATTTATTTTATTCATTTATTTTATTAATTAATATCGAATTAATAGTTACAATTTATGTTAAATCACAATATTTATATGTATAACTATATATATATATATAATCAATTAAATTAAAAAACATAAAATATTATTTGAAGCTTATATTTGTAAACATAGCTACAGTCAACGATTTAAAAAATCGTCTACAGAATAGAAGCACTTATCTAACAGCCACTTCTTGAATGTTTTTTAAAATAATCCTAATGGCATCTCTCTATACTTACTATTAGGTATTGCGCAATTGAGCAAAGAATTAAATTGGTCACTATCATTCATCCATTACTACAAACACAATAAAGCGTTATATATTTATCTCTTTAATTTACTACTGTAATCAACGTCAACCATGTAATATGCCATCATTGTCAGTCAGTCATAGAGGAAAGTTCATACGAAAATAATATATTAAATACCTTTTTTCTATTGTTAGTGTCGTTTTTTCAACAAACTTAGAATAAGGCGAAAGATACAATTTTAAGAAGTATAACTTCTAATACGTGTACAGAAGTTGGGATGTCAAGAGTAAAAAAATATTGATGAATCGGTTTTGGGCGGTTCGGTTATATATATTCTAATCTGTGGTTTTAGGGAATTTTGGGTGTTATATATGAAAACGTGTACGTTTTATGTATTATTGGAAATCCGTACACATATCCGTATGCAATTTTTATCCGTACGTAATACTCAAAATTCCGTACCTTTACGGACAAATCCGTACATATGGCAACAGCGCCTGTGGCCGCTGCCGACCACCCCATAGACAATAGACTTTAGTATATACTCTTTGACAATAGACAATACCAAAGTGTTGTATACATGTTACTTCCATGACCAAAGTATATGACTATATACACTTTGCCAAAGAGTAGAATAAAAATAAGGAGATCAATTAGCTCAGAGTTAAATACACATATTATTATACATCGGCCATCGTATCTCAAGCAGGGTTCGAGACTCTTCTGGGGGTTGAGTTTGTTTTTAAAGGGGGTCGCAGTCTGTTTAAAAGTATAAATACAAACTATGTCGGAATTATAATTTGATTCCACATTTGACATTAGCTACTGTCATTTTGTAAAATAATGATACCACATATTAATAGTGAAGGAATGAACACAAAAATCAATAAACAATCGCGATTTATGTTTATGTAATCATAATATTGGTGTGCCAATTAAAGACTAAATTATTGATTTTTATTTAAATAAATACATAATTATTCATAATAATTATTTATTAATTAGTAACCGCTGCTTTATTTTATAAAAAGTTAATATTTTTGTTTTTTATATTAAAAACAAAACTTATAATAAAAGAGCCTAGATAGTTTTCTGTATTGGCAACCCGTGCGCGCTCGTGCAGCTATGGCTATTTTGTTTATCTTGTCATTCGGCTTCATTCTCCCAGTCTAACTGCACGAATATCTTGTTTCATTGCGAATAGATATTTTGTTATTTTGTTGGGTTTTGTTAAAGTTTTGTTACGTTGTGTCAGCCAAGTACATCTCAAAAAGACGTGGATGTTTTCTTGAAAAAAACGTCCAAGAAAAGCTTTCACTGGTACTGAAAAAGTCCAAGAAAAAAACGTCCACGAAAAGCTTTCACTGGTACTGAAAAAGTAATGATCCATAACGCCTACAAGTACGTGAAAAATGAAACTTCTGCGCAATTGGAGGCCTTTGAAGTTGTGGAAGAAAATGAATGTATGAGCAAAGTTGCTGACATATTGGGAATAACCTCACGCTCTGTTTGTAACGTTTTGAAGGAAGTTGTAGCGACATCTATCTCGCCACATACAAACTAAGAACTGACGTATCCTACATCGTGATATTAAAAGTTATCCGAGCGATTACAAGAACCCGACGAACAACCGTCGGGCAGTTGCCCACCAGACACATCACCCGTCTGGTCGGAGGATCCTCCCTTTTCAATGTCCGTGTGGGATGAGGAACCGAGGTTTATCGGCGGGTGTCAAAAGTGCGTGCGGGGGGCGTTCGCCTCCCGCCCAGTCAAATAGACACATGGCGGGGCGACGCCCGCTGCGCCATTGTCACCCGTTGGAGGATTCGGCTGGAAACGCCTCGGGCTGGTTTTAGGACCGTAGGGGCGCTCCAGCCGATTTTGGAGGAATGGGTGGCTCGGCGGCATGGGGTCCTCACCTTCCGGCTGGTGCAGATGCTGTCGGGACATGGATGCTTCGGCAAGTACCTGTACACGGTTGCTAGGAGGGAGGAGACTCCCTGCTGCCACCACTGCGACTGCAGCGAGGACTCGGCGCAGCACACGCTTGAGTCGTGCCCGGCCTAGGCTGAGCAGCGCCGGGATCTCGCTGCAGTCATCGGAGAGGACCTGTCACTGCCGGCTGTCATCCGATCGATGGTCGGCGGCAATAGGTACTGGAATGCGGTCACCACCTTCTGCGAGAATGTCGTCTCGCGGAAGGAGGCGGCGGAGAGGGCCAGGAAGGCTGATCTCTCCTCTGGCCCGAGCCATCGCCGGCGCGCGGGGCGGCGTGGGCGTGAATATCTGCGCCTATCTGGGTGAGAGCCCCACACTACCCTGCTGTCTCCCCGGGCAGTGGGGTGTGCGGTAGGTAGATTTTTGTCCACCAAAAAAAAAAAAAAGAGTAATTTAAAGTTGTGGCTCATTCTTATGCCGGCTGGCAGTGAAGTCGGACGTTCTCAAAAGGGTGTTATTAAGCATACGTGTTATAGTTCAGAAGCGGGATATACCGATATTCGATAATATTGGCATATTCTTGCCCACAAAGAATGTATATACGATGGAATATCGTCACAGTGTTGGTACGCCAGACTTACCTAGGGCACCAACAGCGTTGCGAAATAGTCGACGCTTGAGGAGCCTGCACAGGCATGTAAGTAACTCTAAAACAAAACGGGCAAGATATCGTGGTGACCGGAATACGTCAGGACAGCGGAATTCGTCATCAAGTCGCGAACGAGCGCGTTCGCCTCATTTACGCCGTCGCCGCTCGAGTTCACAACGGAAGGCAAATCAGAGTCAAACGCGCTCGACAGGCTTAAGAGCTGCAGCATCGCGTTCAACGATAGTACCTGCACGGGATACAACGCGGAAGCATGGGATATAACGTTCCAGGTCACGAGAAAGTAAACGATCGCGTCGGTGCCGCACCCCAACGCCGGCGTCACTAGAGCGGGATACAGGTTCGCAAGCAAACTCCAGGTATACTGAAACTCAAAATTTATTTTTCGAGAAATTTCTTAGCATTATGAAAGGTATACAAAGCTCTGGGGGGCAGGATAAATTCCCTACCCTCAAAGTAGTTCCTTAGTTCGACCCTCTCTCTAAAGAACAATCTGTTGACGTCTGGATTCACAAGGTTGAGGAATGTGCTCAAATTTATAATTGCAATGACAAGCATATTATACATTACGCTTTAGGAAAACTTTGCATACGGCAGCCGACTGTCCAAAGATGAAAACTGGCACAAACGAAAGTAAGACCAACAATGTATTCCAAGTAAGAGGTAGTTCGGATACGAGCTGTAAATATAGGATACCCATAAAAGTCAACAATCAAAACATCGATTGCTTGGTTGATTTAGGAAGCGAAGGTACGTTGATACGTCTTAGTGAAGCAAAGCGTTTACAATTAGAATGGTCGACCGTGGATGGGCCGGTACTTAGAGGCCTAGGCAATGTAACTTACCGTCCTGTAGGAGTGGCCTATGCCACCGTAGAAGTGAAAGGTGTTTGAGCGTAATGTTGAGATTTTAATTGTAAATGACGAACTAATTAATTGTCCTTTGTTACTTGGGCACACCTTTACTGAAAGACCTACCGTTAAAATTACTAAACTAGGATCCAGTGTCATATTTCAGGAGGTCGGAAATTATCAGTCATTAGAGTGTACGCTTTTCTGTATTAGTACCTTCATAATTAAATCTGGCAACATAACTGTCGTACCGCTGCGGAGCACTGACGGCTATACTGATAAAGTCTTTGTTAACGGGAGAGTGAGAGGACCGGAAAACAATGAATATTACCTCTTTCCCGGTGAATTTGATTTAACGCAAGGACTAGGGTCTATCTTAGTTCAGAATATTTGTTCTAATGATGTTATTTTTTCTGAAGGTTGTTTAATCACTAGAAGTTATAAAGTAAACGGTTGTTTAGAGATAAATAAAGTACAAGTTGATAGTTATTTTGAATCTACTTTAAACTGCGGTGAACATCTTACTGTTGATGAAAAGCAAATGTTAATTTATTTATTGGATCAGTACAAGTCTTGTTTCTCGTCATGTTTGAAGGACTTAAGTCAAGAAGGGTTTCACATCTGAAACCTATCGCTGTTAAACAGGGCTGCGTTCTATCAGCCAGACTGTTTATCATATATCTGGATAAATGTCTACAAAGGTTGAATGAAATGAATGTGGGATTTCAGATGGGCGACTCAGTGGTTAACTCGCTGCTATATGCAGACGATGCGGTCCTATTAGCGCAGTCTGCGACTGACCTGCAAACCCTAGTCAACGTAATGGCAGAAGATTGTAAGAAAAGGGGCCTACGTGTGAATGTGAGCAAAACCAAAGTAATGGTTTTTGAAAGAGAAGAAGCCAAAACAGATGTTAGAGTAGCAATAGGAAATGGTGTGCTAGAACAAGTGGATGAATTTGTATATCTTGGATGTATATTCAGTCGGAATGGAAGGTACACCACTGATGTAGAAAGAAGAGTAAATGCGGGAAATAGAGTGAACGGAGCATTGGGAAAACTTCTCGGCAGCCGTCACCTCAGCCAGAAGGCACGTGTTGCAATACACAACGCAGTGCTTGTCCCAACGTTATAATATGGAAGCGAGAGTTGGGTATGTAAAAAGGAGCATGAGAGCAAAATCAATGTGGTCGAAATGCGATCTCTGCGGAGAATCTGTGGAGTGAGGCTGACTGACCGTATTCGTAACAATGACGTAAGAGAGTGAGTAGGTATGAAAGAGAGTTTTGGTGTAAAGATGCGAAAGGGAATGCTCCGATGGTTCGGACATGCGGAAAGAATGCCCGACGAGCGACTGGCTAAGAAGATATACAATGCGAAAGTGGAAGGATGTAGGTACAGGGGGAGACCGAGACTTACCTACCTAGACCAAATTGGTCATGTATTGAAGGAAGGTGGAGTCAGGAGTCTCCGAAACCGGCGAGCGTGTATGAAGAGAGTTATGAATGTTGAGGAAGCGAGAGATGTATGCAAGAATAGAGCCTCTTGGCACTCTGTTCTCTCTGCCTACCCCGCAAGGGAAATGGCGTGATGATAAGTAAACTGAGATGGTTATTCATCTTAAGGATTTTGATCCAGTTGTATACCGCCCATATAGACTTTCGTTTGCAGAAAGACAAAATGTTCGTGAAATGGTTACAGAAATGCTTGATAGTGACATCATTAGAGAGTCTAATTCTTCTTATGCTAGTCCTATAATATTAGTTAACAAGAAGTTTGGCAAAAAGCGGCTTTGCGTTGACTATCGCGCATTGAACAGGAAGACTAAACGCGAACGTTATCCACTTCCGAGAATTGAGGATCAGCTAGATATGTTGAGCGGCAGTAGTCTATTTGTGACACTAGATTTATTTTCTGGTTACTACCAAATTCCGATTGCAGAAGAGTCCCGCGAATTTACCTCATTCGTTACGCCCGATGGGCAATATGAATATAATAGGATGCCTTTCGTTTTAGTGAATGCACCTTCGGTATTTCAACGTACGGTGAATAGAATCATTCAAAAATCTCATGTGCGCGCATATACGCTAGTGTATATATGGATGATATCCTTATTCCAAGTAAAAACTTTAAGGAAGATATCACTAGATTAGAAGAAGTTGTCAAAGTTTTATAGGAAAGTGGCCTAATGTTAAAACAAAGTAAATGCAACTTCTTTTATAATAAGATCAACTATTTAGGCTATGAGATCAGCGCGAATGGCATAAGACCCGGCTCTACCAAAACCAGCCACCAGCTTCCCAACTCCAACGAACATTCATGAAGTAAGAAGGTTCTTAGGCTTAGCCAGTTTTTTTAGACGCTTTATTAAGGGATTTGCTACAATAGCTCAACCCTTAACAATGTTATTGAAAAGGATGCTAAGTGGCAATGGAGTTGCAAGAAATTAAATTCATTCGAGAAATTAAAGTTATTGTTATCGGAAAGACCAATATTAGCAATATATAAACCATGTGCAGAAACTCAGCTACACACGGATGCTAGCAAGTACAGGTTGGCGGGTATTTTACTGCAAAAGAGTGATTCAGATTCACTCCGGCGCCCTGTGGCTTATTATAGTAGACAAACTACTGCGGATGAACAGAAAATGTATTCGTTTGTGTTGGAAAGCTTGGCGATCATAGCATCTTTGAATAAATTTCATGTATATTTACTCGGAATTAATTTCAAGATATTTACGGACTGTAACGCTCCACGCACCACTTTGACCAAGCGCGACCTGATACCACGTATCGCACGGTGGTGGTTACAATTTTTAGAATATGATTGCGAAATTGATTACAGGTCAGGAGAAAAGATGGCCCATGTAGACGCGTTGAGTAGGGGCGCTATAATAGAAAAAATAAATCCCAATCATGTAGTAGGCGTGCTGAACGGATGATTGGTTAACCACCGTTCAACAGGCAGATCATGAAATAAAACGTATAGCTGACATCCTCGGTGATGATAAATCTAAGGAGGTTGTTGACATAATTAATAATTATAAACTATTAAATGGTCGGGTATATGTTTCATAGATAAAGATAATATTCGTTGGGTAGTGCCGAAGGGCGCAAGGTGGCAAACATTAAAATTTAATCACGACGATATTGGTCACTTTGGTTTTGAAAAGACATTAAATCGTAAACGTACAAATTATTGGTTTCCGAAAATGAGAAGATTCGTTAAAAAGTATGTAACCGCTTGTCTTGAATGTGCCTATCATAAATTACCTAGCGGAACCAAAACCGGTGAGTTACACCCTATACCGAAAATAGATATACCATTTCATACGATTCATGCAAACCATTTAGGACCATTCATTCGAACTAGACGTGGTAATACTTATATTTTAGTAATAGTTGATGCGTTCACAAAATACGTCAACTTAAGCGCGGTACGTAATACAAAGTCATCTTCAAGTATAAAGGTCTTCCGTGACCATTTTAGTTACTTTGGGACCCCCCATCGCTTAATTACAGATCAGGGTTCGAGCTTTACAAGTAATTCATTCAAATCATTTATGAAATCAGTCGGGGTTAAACACGTTTTGAATGCAGTTGCCACGCCAAGAGCTAACGGCCACGTGGAACGATATAACCGCACCATCCTGGCTGCTTTAGGAGCCATGACCCATGACAAACCAAATGGTATATGGGATGAACACCTCCCAGATATTCAGCTTGGCATTAACACGACTGTTCATGCGATTACTAAAAGGACACCCCGGAAATGTTATTCGGCCGGAGCAGGGGTTGTTTAATGAAGTAATAGCTGGCGTAACATCAGATAACGAGGTATCGTTGCCCAATATTAGGAAAAACGCCTCTGACTTGATACAAAAACAGCAGTCAAAGGGTAAGGAGTTGTATGACAAACGCTGTACAACGAGTGTTAAATTCAACGAAGGAGATTTAGTTAGAGTAATTAGAGCGTCTGCTGGTATAGAAGGTCAGTCAAAGAAATTAGAGCCCAAGTGCAAAGGGCCGTATAGGATTAAAAAGGTGTTACCGAATGATCGCTTTGTCATTGACGATACGCCGTTAACGCGGCGTGGTAGACCATATGAAGCAGTAGTAGGGATAGATAAACTATTTCCATGGCTATCCTTTAATGCAGCTAATGAATAATTTTAGTGCTATTTTCATTATTTTCATTGTATATAACTGTGTATAATACTCTAATGAATGAGTGATAGCGTTATAAATGTGTTTAATGCAACGTTCTCTAAAATATGAGTGTAAATAAAACAATAATAAAACTAATAAATAAGTTGACTCTGTTTATGTAACTCTCAACGTATCAGCTATGACTTGGCCAAAGCCGATAGATTCATCATCACATTACATCTTAGATTCTGTTGAGTAGATATATCTTTATTGGAAAATTATACTAACGAAGTTCACACAAATTTATCAGAATGAAGCCTTGGCAGGTTCAGTGCTGAAGCATACTCAGGACACAATAAGACAAAAAGTACAAAAAAATAAAATAACCATAGGTAGGTACTTACTTTTAAACGTCTTTATTTTTTATTCTGTATTATTAGCTATCAAAAATAGTAGTATATAAAAATATCTAAATATAAATATTCGCTTCCCAAACTTTTTGTGCCAACTCATACTTTACTTGTTATATTTTTCCGCCCCTGAAATCCATAATGTAATATCTTACCTATTACAAACCTCGATAAATAAAATATTTTATAAAATCCAGCCGAAACTTTCATAAAAAAAAAATTAAAGATTATTATTAATATAATTCACTGCTTTATTATATCTGAATATTTATACTAAAATAGAGGTTTATTTTTTTACATTTACTTCGCCTTTAACTAGCGACGACTTTAATCGGACTAAGAATACAAGTGTCATCACCCCATTATTTCCCAAGAGTGTTGTATGAGGCGACTAAGCAGTTATCACCATATAAATAAGTACATCACAGAGGAAAATACTGCATAAAGCAACTAAAACTGACTACGTAACGTTTAAAAAGTGTTTAATTTAGTCAAATACAGTGTTTAATAAATTATTGATAACGGCTACTACAAGAGGAAAAAATATCGAACATTAGTCATATCAACCGTTTCATAAATTTAAATATTAGTTGCCTTAATTATAGTACTTTATTTCATTTACGAACATTAGATACTTTGTGGCTGAATGGATAAGCTATGCAAGTGAAATGTATGATTACGGTTCTAATCACGGACGTTCGATAATTGTATTTTTGTGATATTTTTATGATAATACTTTGATGTTTCGCCTGAGGTCATACAAGAATACTATTCACCTAATAAATTCAAGTTTACCATAATAAAATATACTATATATATAAAAACTAAAGAATCATAAAGCCTGAAAATAAATATAAAAATAAAAATGGATAGTATGAACAGGAACAATATTCAGGAAACAATATAAAACTGGATCAGTAACTGACCTGACAGACATAACAATTAATGATGAAAAAGCGATGTTTGATACAACAATGTTGAGCATACCTGACTGCTCGCATGACAATAGCTACAGTTAAATTATTAATGACGAAAAAAGAAAAAATAAACTTTGTATTATAAGTAGTGGTTGTACAAAGGGAACTCTGCCTATAATTGAAGAAACTTTCTCGAAATACTTTGAGCACTGTCACTATTTGGTAAATAATACTTCCATAACAAATTTCTTATACACTGTTGTGTGCAAATTACAAGACTTCACAATTAATGATTACTGGTTAATTTTCTTTGGAAGAAACGACTTGGAAAAAAATGACTATATAAACATGATGGACAATTTAAGGAACTCCCTTAGAAATGCTACTCACACGAATATTGTTATCTGTGCTCCGACATACATAAAAGGTGCACTAATATACAGTCCAGTTATAAAGTCGAACTCTTTAACAACCTTTTATGTATCGATTTAAAAAACAACAAATACGGATACTTTTTTGACAGTAACTATTCCCTGACACATGAGATATTTTACTATAATACCGGAAAAATAAACAAATATGGGTGGAAGAACATCTATCACCAAATAATGTCAATTATACAAATAGATAACGAACTAGAAGAGGAAATAAAAAAATCTTTTTGAAATTTCGATACTTACTTAATCAGTTTAAAATGTGAAATCGAAAATAAAACTTAATTTTTCACTTTGTGTTTAATGTATAGTGCTAAGCATGTCAAATGCTAAAAATATATATAAAAATATCTAAATATTCAAAGGGTTTGCGTCATTATTAGGTAAAATCTTAATTGTAAAATTAAGTTTACCTGGTCGGTATAATGTATGAAAATGCTTCCGACAGATGGTGCAGGCGTCACCCAAAGACGTTAGGTATGAATGCGTTATCGAAATTAGCAGTCAGGAGCAATTGTCAGGATGGCTGAATTGGTAAAGCATCTGAAAGGTATCCAGGAGATGCAGGTTCAAATCCTGCTCCTGACTGTCATTTTCGATTTCACATTTTTCACTTTGTGTTTAATGCATAGTGCTAAGCATGTCAAATGCTAAAAATATATATAAAAATATCTAAATATTTATAGGGTTTGCGTCATTATTAAGTAAAATCTTAATTGTAAAATAAAAATAATAGAAAGTAAGCTATTAAGTAGTTTTGTTTGTATTTTTTGTTTGTGTGAGTGTTTGTGTATTTTTATAATATCTTTAAAAATGTGTAAAATATGTTGTAAAATAAATATAGAGAATAATAATAAACTTAATAAACTAAAATCTTAATATTATACACCTTCCATAGGTTCACTAAAGTTCGTGTCGTCTGTTTTCAGCTCAGACACTAATTCTACATTCTGAGCTTAGCTCATCATCGCTGCTATCTGCACCAACCTGAATAATTAAATTATCTATGTCATTTTACAATGTTTTCCCACGATCATCATATTCTTTCTCAATTTTCTTGACATGCTCACAGCAATTCTTCCACTCCTGAGCTGTTATCGAGCCAAATGCCTCTTCGATTAGTTCCTTAATATTTTTTGCACCCACATTCTCTGAAGTGACCTTTCACTTTGCCTGTGCCTAAATTAACTCTATTTGAATAAGATCACAATGGTAAGGTGGCAGCCTTACCACTGTGTGACCGTATTGCCCTAAAACCTCATCAATTTCATAAACTGGTTCAGGTATATGTTTTTTACCAGCACCAAAAGCCATGGTTTTCTTAAATCTAGGTCAAAAGGTACGTTATTTCATTAACCTTATTAGCTGAAGTCGGAGATTTATTCTTTATAACAGAGTGATAGGGTGCATTGTTCATTTCGATGATTGAGGGTTCTGAGATGTTGGGGAAAAGTTTTTCTGTAACCCATTTAGTAAAGGTTTGTTGGTTCATTACGGAATGATAATCTTCTTTTTGATGTGAAACATCTAATGCGGAGGGAGGGTAAAATCGACTATTAGCGTGGCGACGCTTTTACTTGTCCTGTTCAAATCTTACAAGTTAAATTTGACACACTTCGTGCTTTGCCTCTAGATGGTATCCAGGGGCTGATATTGAAGCTGGAAGGTGGCCACAGTAACTCTATAATGAAACGACGCAACTCCATCGAGTTTGAACACCTTTGATTCGTCTTGACGAGTACTTTGTAAAGTTATCCATCCATCCATCAGCCTTTCGACGTCCACTGCTGGACATGGGCCTCCCCAAAATGAAGGATAGTGCCATAATCGCCACGCTTGGCAGGCGGGTTGGCGATCGCAGTGGATGTTGTTAATACTCGAGGGAGTGCTGCTGCCCACTCACCCGGTATTCCCTCAGTCAGCTCTTACGACTCCCATGGGTGGACAGGGGTGGGACAATTCTAAAGCCGGCCTCACACTTCAGTAAAGTTATGATCATTTTATTTCTACAAAATTATTTCGATGTTTTCACAGTAGACGTCCCGCGACGTCTAGTTTTTTTAATTTAAACTATCCATCGCTTTCCCTGCTCTGAAATGTCTGTTGTGAATCCTTCCGTTTCAACAGACTGCTAGCATTTTTTAAGCTTGTAGCTGGAATGGATGTAGCTTTCATCCAAATATATTATATCCTTTTGCAGCTACAGGGAAGTTCCTATTATTCATTATTATTTTTAAGTATTGTTCTCTTTTATGTGCAATTATGGGCATTTCTGACAAAACCTGTCTGTTTGTTTTGCATTTCTTATATCAAAATAATTTCTTTTTCTATAATATGTCGAAGTCATCCAATACCTTTGAGGGACGACCCTTCCTATGTTTAGCTCGTATCGAGAACTTTCCACCATTTTCGTTGCCATGTTGCACTATTCTGCGCACTGTGCTTACAGAAACACCTTTAACAAACAAAGCGTAAAATTACCATCAAAGATAGATACAACAATAAATTTGCATGATGCATTCCATTACTTATTAAGTATTTTCCATATTCTATTATCTTTCTAAATTTTATAGCTAGTTAACAAACCAACTGTAGTTTCTCACTACTAAACTTGTGTTCATATCGTTCGAGTGATTTGTCATAACTGTCGGGAAGTGGAAGGGGTATATAAGCAAGGTACGCGAGTAAGCTTCGCTCATTTGTTGCCGAGCGTTCTTGATAATGCCTTGTTTAGAGGCGAAACACGTGTCGAATTTGTGTTCGGATTTTTGCTGAATATTGCAATATTGTGGCTCTGAGAGTCCTACCTATCGGATGGTTGCGTCGCGTTGGTGAGTTTTTTTGTCATTATCGTGTATGCTAGTTTGCTATTATCACATTCTCATCTAACTTTAAGAGTGCGGATTGAGAAGTTGAGAACCTTAGTTATTCTATTGTATTCTATCCAAATATAGCAGGCATTGACAATCCGTGGGTGAGTGGTGGTCTCTCCTCCTAAAATATCCATTCTGTATTAATATACAATGTTTTTTTTATCATGTATTTGTTTATTTTATTATAACCTCGAAAATGTCTGAATATTAATAAATCATATTTAATTAACAACTTTGCAACTTTCTATAATTACTTACCAGTAAAATCTGCTGTATTGATAGCAGCTTTCCAGCTTGGAATTCAGCCATACACCGCATAAAAAATGTATAAATTATATCATGGGCACCCCCACGAATTACTTTATTCATGGTACCACCGTTTTCCTGTCCAAAATCACAAATAACGCATAAAAACCAAAATTGACTGATTGAAAATTATTTACAGCCCAAGTACTCATTTTAAGTGTTGCCAGAAAATGAAAACGTTTATCCCAATTATTTAATTTCTTCTCTTAGTCGCACTATAAAATGACATTACTAATGTTACATTATTTTATTGCAGTATTTCCAAGAAAAAAAAACATTAGAAACCAGCTACATGGTCTCTGAATGTTGGCCTTGTATCAAGGCTCAAAGTTACTTAGCGTGCCATGAAGCGGATAATTCACTCCCACTCGATATTTCTCCACGTAATTAAATTCGGTGACCCGGATACGGAGTAAACGAATGGAAGTGTCTGTAGCCCAACGGGCTGGCCTTCTATAATGGCAATATGCGGGTCAATCGTTGGATGGAAAAAAGGTTCTCGAGTGGTGGACCACGTATCAGACAGCGGTGCGTAGGACGGATTAAAGCAGATCGACCGTCAATCTGGTCAAAGCCGCAGGGAGCCGTTGGATGCAGTCAGTACAGAACCGCTAGAGGTGGCGCGCTCTTGTGGAGGCCTATGTCCAGCAGTGGACGTCAAAAGGCTGATGGATGGCTAGATGAATGATGAGTTTTATATGAAGAACGAAATAAATTTTGCAGAAATCGGCTTTGTTTTTATTTTCTTATATGGTGTAAGTAATTGCTACAAACTAAACTAAGGAAAGTTGAAATGCGCAATAGTAAAATTTACCCGTTAAAGGGGGTACAAGTTAAAGTAGGGTATATTATTGCCTCATAGCTATGCTTAGCTATGGTACACCTAGTTATGTCAAACTATCGCTATCTCGACACCGCATACGCTGATGACTCAGACTTAGTCTGAGGCTGATGACGAGTCTATAATATTCTTCGTCTAAGTCCTCAGTCCTCAGGCTATATCTATGATAACTAGGACAATAGATATCTCAGACTCTCAGATAGATTTATGCATTTACTATCCTTTAACTGAGATATGCATAGATCTCAGACTAAAAGCTACTAGATGGAGCCACGGCGTGGCCGCACTTGATACAGCAATATTTTTTTTAAATGTTGCCGGGTTGACAAATATTTAACCATATTTGGGCAAATTAAACTATAGTTAGTATGAGGCCTGTAACTAGGTCGTAAATAAGAAACTCTTCGTAACAAATATTTTATTGAAAATCGCAACGTTTATCAAAATGATTATTTAAAAGTAAATCTGCCACCCCTTCTATTCATCCAACCATCAGTCTTTAAACGTCCACTGCTGGACATTGGCCTCCACAAAGAGAATACCAGAACTAGCGGGCTTGTGCTGACTGCATCCAACGGCTCCCTGCTGCTTTGACCATATATTTGGTCCATCTGGTGGGAGGGCATGTTACGCTGCGCCGTACGATACGTGGTCGCCACTCGAGAACCTTTTTCCCCAACGGTTGTCAATTCGACGAGCGATATGGTCTGCCTATTGCCACTTCAGCATGCAAACTCGGCGGGCTATGTCGGATATTCACGTTCTACCTCCGTAATAAGAATTCTATCACGTATAGAAATACCAAGACTTTGAGCCTTGGTGCAAGATAAGTATTGCTTCTCCATAAATTGCCGTTATGTTCGATATCTCATCTGGTAAATAATAATACGTTATATTTAATAAAATATTAGTACACAAGAATACTTTTTATTTTCTTTCTTTTCTGGGTCAAATAAGTACAGAATTATCATCGTTCCAGTGCTGATTTAATTAATTGAATAAAAAGTTTTTTTTATTGCATTTAGTGGCAGACGAGCCACGGCCCATCTGATGGCAAATGTCAACCGTTGCTCATGGACTCAATTATACTGCGAGTATTGTAAACCCGCTGCTCACCATTTCATTTCACCGATATATAATGAAAGAATAAACGGCTATCTCCTGCTACGACTTGCCACCTACCATTTGGGGTGTGAATATATCTTATTTAATTTCGTTTTACTCCTGGGTTTTATTTTGAAACCCTTAAACCCCAGGCAGGTGTCCACAATAGAGAGAGCAAATCAGTTTCTCTGTATTCTAGATTATGACTACAGCGGTAGTTATAATCTAGCATTGTGATTTACTTACAAAGTTGAAGTACAAAAAGTTTAAAAGCTATACTTTCATGAACATATTCACTGGCAATGATTTTGCTCCCAACGTTACTATTTTCTTATTATGTATAATGAAACATCAACAAAATATCGTGAAGCATATTTTGGGTATTGCGTGGGTTGCCTTGTATTCCCGTAGCATCCACCCATTTCGATCTCGCATCTGGAGTAGAGGAAAACCTAAAATGGTAATTTTTTATCATCATCTCATAAATTACATATAAATTTATTAATAAAATGAAAACTGGGCAAATTAAATTCGCAATAAGGCAACATCGTAACAATTCTCAGTAATAGAAATTTAGCTAGAAAACGTGTTTTGCGAATGTATCTTAATAGCAATTCTTGATTTCGAGTAAAAAAAGCCAATTTTATATCACTTTATAGCATTCAATCATTAAATTATTTCATTTTCGACTACATATGAATGAAATGTTATACCTGTATTTTTTCGCTCGCTGTAGCTTTTGTAGCATAGCACACTATTTTACAAGCACTATTATCACGTAGTCTTTTTCTCAAAACACTGATTTAACATGTAAATATAATGTGAAACCCGATTTTTATAGAAATGTTTGATTATGTCAGTTGAATCGTGACAGACAAAGCATTTTGACATCGTGACAATACCAAAAACTGGCCACGGTGACAAAGACAAATCTTTGACTTTTTCTGTTTTTTGCACCAGTAAATTGTATCTTGTGTTCTCGCTCATACATGTCAAAGAATTTTCTTCGCTTTGTCTAGTTCCTAGTCTGAGAGGTCTGAGGCATAGATAGTATGGTATATACCATAGATTTATTATCTTATATAAAGAACCTATAGAAGTAGCCATCGCGTGGCCACTCATGAGACAGCCGTTTTCCCATTATAATTTTATTCTGGTCATAATATGTTTGACAATATTTATACTTAGGTAAAAACTAAATTTTTGTTTTTTTTATTTTACTGTATCACAGTAATCTGCAGAGTTTGCTGCAATAAAAGGTTAATCTGTTCAGCAACAGTCAGTGTTTGAGGATGTATATATCTGCTAGGCAAGATCCATTGATCTCTGCCCCATTACGATGTGTGGAAATTAGTGTTATTTTATAATCAGCAGTGTGAGGACGTTTTGTCTCTTTATCCGAGAGAAGACTACATTATTCTCTACCAGAGAATAATGTTGACAGCCAATATATTAGGATATTTTGTCAGCCGTATGTAGCATTTTTGGCTGTGCACTCGGATTTCCTCCATGGCCAGACTACTATACTACGTCCACGACTCTGGGGACACCCAACATTTGTTGTAGTATCTGGCAGCCGTTTAGAGTAACAGGTGTACAGATCTTATGGCGTAGGGTATAAACAACATTTACAGATTTAGTTTCGATTGTCCTAATCCTCCAGTGCTGGCCTGGCACTATCTATCCATTTCTTGCAAAATCTCTTGTAAGTATGTAGACGCTATTTCTGGGTTTTATTATTGTGTAGCCATATACACAGTGTCGTCAGCAAAGATTACCGTGAGCGTGTTTGGTGTCGTTGTTAAGTCATACGTGTACACTGTATGTAACATGGGGCGCAATACACTTCCTTGTGGAATGCACAATTTTATTGCATGCATTTTTATTGCATATATTTTTACAAAAAATAACACTTGATACCATTGGCAGCAGGCTGATGGGTCTGTAGAATTTAACCTTATTCATTGGTTTTTCTGGCTTTGGAACAAGGATAATTTGGGCTATTTTCCATTGAGCTGGATAGTGGCCGTGTCTAAGTATAGCATTAAATATGCAGGATATGAGTAGCACAATAGACCTTCTGGCTTTTGGCCTAGAATTTTTCGGCTATTGTTCGTAAAGAAAAGACCTGATCCATGCATCCTCTTCCGTTCCTAAATCTCGCTTGGACATCCCATATTTTCTCATCAGTTGCATCTATCACTCTTTTAACCAAAACTTTTGCATACAGTTTGCTGACAACGCTGAGTAAGCTAATGCCTCGGTAGTTCTTGCAGTCTTGCTGCGACCCTTTTTCCTTATAAAGTGGTACGATAACGGCCTTGCACCAGTCTACTGGTTCAATGCTTCTCCCCCAGCTAAGGTTAAAAAGGCGATGTAGCAGACTGACTACCACGCCTTATCGAGTCCTCAGCATCTTGACCGTTATTCTATCATACCCTGCAGCCTTGCCTAATTTCATACTATTCATCGCATCTATAATCTCTTTATTCTGCTAAAGTATTGCATATGAATGACAAATGTCAATAATAATTCTTCATATAACAACCAGCCCCCTTAGAATGAAAAACGAAACGTTAGACAAACTTTCGTTTGTTTTTGAATGGTATCGATATACAGAACGATACCAGTCCTCTCGGATAGACGCACAATAAACAAATACAATGCAACTCGATGCATTTCGGCTGTAGCCATCAATGGCTCATCAATGTACTCAAGTACATTTTTATAACTGAGAGCTGCAGCCGTCTAAACGGACTGGTGAAGAGATGGCACGAGATGGGTTTATTTAGTGAATGAGGGCCCCACACTACCTAGTTCGTTGCCCCCACACTACCTAGTTCGTTACCCCGAACTATGGGGTGTGTGGTTATATACATTATTTTCCCACATTAACAAAAAAAAAAGGCTTAATGGACACCAGGATTAATGAACGCCAGGTTTAATGTGCATAATAATTTAATACCTACATCTATACATTAGTGAAAATGCAATCCAGTCCAGGGGCTGGCCAATGTACGTCAACGGGAAGAAAAACTTGTTTTTGTAAGGTTTCTGAATGATCTTTAATACATCGCTAGAATAATTAAATTTGCCTTTTATGGCAATAAAACAAAAATTAGATAAAATTAGAGAGATTTTGTTATCCAAATATGATTGAATATATCAGTTTATCGCATCCCGTGCCTTTCATGAGCTTCTTCATATTAAGACTCGGGTTACAAGTCAAATAATCTATGACTTGCAATAAAACGTGGTCCGATACACAAAATAATTCTAAGAGATTTTCTAGAAATAATTTTATTATTTCTGAATGCCTCTGTAAGTTGAAAGACAAAATAGCATGGTATCGAATTTATTAAAATAGAAGAATATGTCTATGGACTCTAGCCATAAAGAATATTTTCTTTTTTTTCTTTTATATAAAATAAGTTTTATTAATTTGATATATATGTGTATTAACGCAATATATAAATTATATCCATTGAGTAAATATTTTTTGTACTATTTAAAATTATTTATATCACAAATTTATTAGCAATGATATTTTAGTTAAAATTATTTTAAAAATTTTACTCATTTGACCGGAAATACTTTATGGTTCGACATGTTTCATGAAACCTCCGTTGTTTTGTATCAAGAATATGCAATGGCCGCCATCTTCGACTCTTGTGAATGTTTTGGTCGTAGTTTAGCGCTTTGAGGCCTATTTATTACTTGTTGTGCTCATGTTTGACGTTAATAGTTTCGCTACGCCCTAGGTATTATTAAATTACTAATATTCAGGTCAGTATATCTATCATTCAGTATTTTCTCGAAAAGTGTTTACATCTGGCTTTCGTATAGGTTTAACTATTGTGATGTTGTCATTTTCTATAAAAAATGAGTGGTTTAGTGTTGATCAATTGTAATTATTCAAGAGTTTTCCATCTTTATGTCATTATTATGCTTATAACGCTATATTATTAGTACGAACCTCATTTTCGTAAGTACTTATATATCTCGTGTCTTTGTTACTAAGCGGATTCGGTTGCATCTATGCTTAAGTTCGATTTTTTCGTAAAATTATCAAGTTATTCTTGTAGGTCTAATCGCATTTTAGGTTAGTGTTTACTTTTTTGATGTTTATTACAAGACGTTTCAGTTTCCGTGTTACAATAATGGCGGCAGTGGATTAACCTATTCGCGTATTTTACGCATTTATTGCTTTTTTGCAGCGTTTATTTATGCATTATTCTAGTGATGTACTTTATATTTTCTCGTAGGCAACGAAATAACGTGACTTTCGAATAGTTTGTGGAACAATGACCTCGACGGTCCTATCCTATTTGTGGACTAAAAATATTTTACCAAGAACATTATGATGTACATCACACGTATGAATGACGATTTAAAGGATATTTGGATAAAGGATCGATTTTCGGTTGCAGTCACATAAAATAAAGTTTGGAGGCCGAGGAGGGCTCCAAGGCGTCATCTCGGGTTTGACCCAAGATGATAGTATATACAGCATGTCAGCTACCTCAGATTACGAACCAGCGGCCCGGCAAGTGAGTACAATATATACAAAATGCCCTACATAACCCCCCATTAACCCCCTGTATAAGCATCACTTAGTTTCTATATTTGTAAATATTATGATTTTGTACCCATTAAACATAATCTCTATTTCCTACAAAATTATTCTGTTTATCAATTGTATATAGTGTCTATCTTGTATTTATTTATACTGCTTTTACGTGCACCATTTGAATACTCATATTTTATTTAGAAATATATTTTGTTAATTTTTATACCATTGTTAGTAGTGTTTATTTAGGTGTGATGGTTGTATAATTGGACATCGTAATGCTCACCTCACTTTCAGAAACATCAAAATTTGTTAAATAAAGTTTTGAAAATAAATGTGTATTCATTTTATCCTAAGTTATAGTTTACAGCTCTCGGGTAAGTAGTGAGAAGTATATATTTGCAATAGAATCTTCTATCCCAATTTTTATATAAGAATTGTAATTCACAAGTATAGTTTGTTCAAAGAGTTTTAACAAATAGAACACCTTGTGTAAATCACCATCTTTGTGCTGTATTTTAGTTATTATAGCAACATAAAACTACTAATAAACAAATTACATTCTAGCTATGTTAGTAAGGATTACTATTTTTGGTACTGTGAAGTTTGTTTAAATGTTACCACATATTGTTAAAACTAGCTGTGAAAAGAAATGTATTTTTATTAATGCCTCATAGCACACAACACTTTAATTGAAGTTTAAACATGTTCTTTTTAATTGACCACTGGCAAAAATCATATATTTTTTTATTTTTTGTTATAGGATTACGGGTCGGCCACCTCCAATGAAAATGTCTATGAACAAGTTTTCGATCACAAACTAGAAGATATGAGTTTACAAAGTGTGAGAACTCCTGTATTAAGGGCTGTGCCCTTATCTCCTAATGAAGGTGATCCTGAACCTGATTCCACAAATCCTGAAAGTATCATTCAGTCTGTGCACAAAGTAGACAGAGAAGTAGAATATCATATTGCTGAAAAAAGTGATTCAGATATGTCTGTTGATGCTCTTGCTGGTTTGGTGAGAATAGAAGAAGCTATTGAAAATGTTGGCTGCATATCTTACCCTATACTGCAAGGGGCGGATGAAGCTAATGATGACAATTATATTGAAAGCTGTTCAACCCTCATACAAGCTCCAATCAGTACAGCCATAGTTCAAAATGTCACAAAATTGCCACAGAACTTTACAATTAATGTTGACGCAGCTGTTGGCAATATTACATCTATTCAAAATGTACAAGATGTTGGTAACCAGACATTATGGCTACCACTACTTGCGACCAGTGCTCCCACAAATGATGCTAAGACAGATAATGAGAGATCACAATCTGGAATGTCACAAATCATAATAACCAGTGAAAGTTATGTTAATGACACTAATCACTGTGGAAGGAGTTTCTTAAGTAGGCCAAAGAATTCAAAAGTTCAGATATTAAGTAATATATCCATCCCTAAGAATCCTACCTATACACAGTATACAACAGGCAAAGAAATAGCATCTGTATATGGTACACAGAACCATGTATATAAACTTAGCAATTCCGTACTCTCTAAACCTCAGAAAAATCAATCATTGATGGGTTGCCAGACTAATGTTAACAATAGTCCTATAAAGAATGTGGCTTACAACCACACATTTACAAAAGGCACAAATACAAAAACTTTTAATAAGGTAAACAATGGTGCAAATTTAAATGCTATGGTTGCTGCTTCTTCAGGCAATACTCAACGCCATATATTATCTCGAGTTGTCTCTGGACCTAACAAAATGTCTGTACATTCTGGACGAAAATCTCTTAATACATTTAAAGGCTCAAAGAGTTCTAGCCAAGTCTCCAATAAGAATCAATCAAGACCAATAAAAATAATACAACAGACAGGGTCAGCTAGCAAGTCAGAAGGAAAATCTTGGCCTGTCGCCAATGTCACATATAAAACTCAACAGTCAAGTTATGGGCCTGTCGACTCTAACGTATCAAAAGTAATTCAGAAAGTAGGCAGTCCAACCAATAAGAGTCAACCAATGTCTCTTCCAAAGTTTCCTTCAAAAGGAGAACGCTTAGTGTTACAGTCCCCTTGTGGACCAGTTTTACTATCAACTGCACCCATTAGTACCAGTTTACATAAAGCACATTATGTCCAGTCAGGATCGACGCCTAATTTGAGATATGTTCAGACATTCTCTATGGATAACCAGATTTCTACAGTATCACAAGTATCTGCCAATCAGCAATTAACTGCACAAATTCTTCAGTCATTGTCACATCCCAAACTCATGTTACAGCCCACTTCACCACCTATCAACCATGACATGATGACTTTAACTCCAACATCTCCACCTCCAGAAGAATATATCAATCAAAAGAGAATAGTCTTGTAAGTATAATTTGACCATGTTTTTTATATGAATTTTGATTTTTTAATTATAATTACTTATCCTAGTTTGTTTGTTTCAGTGGAGATAAATCTACATTACTGACAGAGGATGATATAATTGGTACTGAAGAAAGACCAGATCTTTCAGATGAACTTCGGAGATATTCGTTCCAACCATTAGCATTTGTGATGTTAGACCATACATATGCCCAGCCCGCTCAAAAACAACCTGTACCTACCCCACCAACAACGCCAGTTTCAACATCTGCTGCACCGGTTATAATATCGCCGCCCATAACCACATCGCCATTGAGTCCTTTAAAACGCACATCTCCAGTTATAATATCCCCAGCTATTTGCGAAATGCCCCCCACAATACCTACCAGCGTTATTGGGACACCAACATCGCCAGCAGCAACTACAATGTCTATGTCGTTTAAACCGCAAATACCGCCCCCACCTGATGATGATGCTGCATCGGTGATATCTTCAATAGAGGGAGATAGCCGACGTGAAATTGATGATAGAGGCGGTAGTGACACAGAAACAGCTCCTGAAGGAGAGGAAGAGGGTAAGACGCGATGCATTTGCGATTTCACTCACGATGATGGTTACATGATATGCTGTGATCGTTGCGGTGAGTGGCAACATGTTGACTGCATGGGCATTGATAGGCAGAATATACCAGATGCCTACATGTGTGAACTTTGCCTACCAAGACCGATTGACAGACGTCACGCTCGTGCAATACAACTGAGAAAGAGGGAGGAGTTAAGCGCCCTAGGCGCTTCTGATTCAGACTCGTCGGATGGGTGTCGAGCTGTTGGTCAGAAAAGAAAGCGATTGCTAACTGTCACTACTTACACAAACACAAGTGGTTCTTGTGTTACTACTTATAATTCAAACATCCCAGTACTGCCGCCTTTGCCACAACCTTCATTGATATTGCCAAAACGTGGGCCTAAGAGACCCAAAAAACCCGAAGTAGTAAGAAAGAGTGGCAAACGAAAACTTGCAGAAAAACGTGTGAAGCGCAAGAAAGAACTATTGATGAACAGAGCTAAATATAGCACTGGATTATCAAACCAATCTCATTACCAGGAATATGAATTAGCTGTAACAAATCATTACAGCCCTGAACTGAGGGCAAAGATAATGAAATATAGCAATAAATTGGGAAATTCTCCCAACATGGCATATGCTATGAATGCACATTTATGTACGACAGTTCCACATGCGGGTGGTAAGATATTAATTGCGACAAAGGACTTGAAAGAGAATACGCCAGTCATCGAGTTACGAGGGAAATATATGTTGTCTAATCAACACCGACCACAACTGCAGAATACTGCTAGGGCTGGTAGTCAAAAGCCTGGTCCATTTGTATTTTTCTACACACTGCCAAAAGATAACACACAAATATGTATAGACACAAGAACATATGGCAACATCGCAAGGTTTGTTCGAAGATCGTGTAAACCTAATGCTGAATTACAACATTGTATAATTAAGGGGGCATTACATGTTTATTTAGTAACTATTGGAGTGGTTCAGTGTGATACAGAGATAACAGTGGGCCATGATTCTGATGGAAGTAAACATCCATGTGCTTGTGGTAATCCCAAGTACTGTAAAGTAAATGGTCTTAATACATTACCACCTCGTAAAAGTATAGATTATCCTCCTAGAGAAAAACGAAGCAGAAATAGGTGTTTCAGTTCTTCATCAGCAATGTCTCTGCCACTTCCATCACCAACAATTACAACACCAGATAAAGAAGTTGCTCCATTGATGTTACCAGTAAAATCAGAAAAGAAGTCACCACTACAAATTAAACATGAGTTTTCGCCTCTATCTCCTGTTAAATCAGTAGTGATGGCCTTAAACTTTGATGAACCACTCAAATCGGAGCCCATAGAAGATATAAAATCTGAAATAGATCTTATGGCCAAAGAAGAATTGAAACCTGAGGAAATTGATGAACCTGACTTCTCTAAAGCTGAACCAAATGAGGACAAATTTGAAGATATAAAAGAGGAGTTGCCACTACCACCATCACCTATTGCTGAAGAGCCAGTTCCTGACAAGGTGGTAATCATGAAGGAAGAAAACGATGAAATTAAAAAAGAAGAGGAAATATTTTCTGATGAGGAAAAGCAAGATAGATTGGAAGAGAAGAAACTGAAAGAAGAGTTAAAAGAGATCAAAAATCTTAAAGAGCTTAAAGAACTTAAAAAAGAGCTGAAGGAACTCAAGCAGCCTAAAATTGAAGAAGACAATAGACCCGTGACAAGGGAACTGACTGCTAAGTCTGCATGCCATGACAGATCGTCTCGCTCCAGCCGAACGACTTGCGTAAATCAGGACTCTCTAGACGATAAAACTGATGACTCCCAAGATAAGATACCAACTAATAAGGAAAAGGATAAAAGAAAGATGGTGAGTGCCCCAAATCCAAAATCGCGGATGGGAAGTAAAAATAGGACGAATTCTAACAACATGGTTGTATTACAGACGCGCGAGGAACGTAAGATGGAAGCTATAATGAAGGCCATTGAGCGCATGGAGAAAGCTGAACAGCGTAAACAAGAGGTGAAAGAGAGACAGAAACGACGAGAGTCAGATCCTCACCCCAACGCCAACGATAAAGACGATGAAGAAGAAGTACATAACACATCGAAAAAGAGAAAAAAGTAAGTGTATAATGTTACATTTTTAACATGTTTTTTTTTTGGCCACTGTTAGTACCATTAAAGTTAATAGGTTTTTTTTTCAAACGACCACTTATTATTACTTTAATTAACATCAAGTGCACTCAATTTAAAGGCTTCAGTTTCCATTCTTTAGTCACTAGAAAATTATGGTAACTATTTTATTCCTACCAATATGATTAATTATGCTTCTATGAAACCTTATCGTTTTATACCAAATATCTAAATTTGAACAGTGATTATTTCCTCAGACGCAAAGGCCGGGCCCGCACGACGTCACAGTCGAACCGCCGGCGACTCAACTCTGCGGACAGCGACTTGGTGACGTCAGGGGACGAGGCACCCCCCGCGCCGCCCAGCCCGCCCCCCGCCGCGCCTGCGCAGCGGCGGGACAGCACGTTAGCTCCTGCCGACCACGACCGCACTGACGTAGTCAACGAGGTATGATACAAAGTACATACAGAATTGTCTATTTTTCCTCCTTTGTATATTCTGGAAAGATAAAGCATTATTTGTCTTCCATCAACATAATACTTTTTAAGTATAAGACCTACCTAACCTAAAAATTAAGATATATTCATTAAGAAAAAATTATTTATTGAAACTTATTAAATTGAGCAATCAGTGATTCAAAAGTTTTGCAGACTCTTAACAATAATTGTTGCTTTCAGGAACTGGGGCTAAGTTCAGCGTGCTTACTTGTAGAAGCAGCTGTTGGATCTGTAGAATCCGCTTTCAAACTACCAAAAACAAAGAAGACTATGGCCACAGAATGGATAGGACGCTCGCCGGAACGCACTCCGTCCCCTTACAGATCGCCGTACAGACCTAGTTTAGTATCTGCGCCATCATTAGAAAGTTTAGTCAGAGTTGCATCTACTATTATAGGTGACTTAAGTGCAGGTCAAGATATTGACCAGGAGGAGGATACTAGGTCATCGCCGCCTAGGACGCCTGGACGAGATCGGACTAGACCGCCTAAGAAAGTGAAAAGGATTACACGAAGTACACAGCCAGCGGAAGTTGCAGAAATTGCTCAGCCAGTTATGCCTCAACATAGTGCCAAAAAGCGATGGTTGAGACAAGCAATCAGTGAGGAGAGCGACTCCCCTTCTGCTGGTTTGTATTTAAATGCAAATTGATTTAGATATTTATGTTAAATTTTGACGAACATTAATCCTAAATTGAAATTCAGATGTGTTTGTTCCAGAATCACCACCCAACGAAATGGTAACGCCTTTGAAAAAGAGAAGATTTGCAAGAGAATCATTATCTTGTGAACAAAATCCTATTGTGCCTGTGAGTACTAAATACTAAAGGATAATAAATTTTTTTTTTGTTAGGATAATTTACTAATTAAAAATTCTGTTTCACCAGTGTAATGACGAAACTTCTCCAATTTTAACCTCTGAAGACTCGCCAGTCAAAGACGACTCCCAAGCTATGACACGACAATACACAGTCCGGAATATTATGGATAGTATTTATAGTAGGGATAGAACTCGGTCAGACAGTGGTCAAGGGTCTGATGATCAGTGCAATATAGACAGTGAAATTCTAAATATGAACATCAGAAATCCCCAGGATAGTGAAAATATTAGAAGAATTATAGGCGTGCCAACTCCAGAAGATCAATTGCCGCTGAAAATAACTAAACCAGAGGACATACAAAGCAATAACAATCATTTAAATTTAGATGAAAGCAACTATAATAAAGTGGTGCCTATGGAGATAGATACTACAATACCTGCACAACCGAAGATTCAAGAATCTGTGGATGTTAGTAATATTGATCCAAAGGGCATTGAGAGTCCAAATGACAAATTGAATAGCTGTCAATCGGCAGATACAAGTGGTAACTCATCGCCGCAACGTGATGAAATGGACGATATACAGAAGAAAATACACTCATTCCATACAGAAAATATACTTATACTTAAAAGCAGAAATAAAAAACCGCCAAAAGAAAAACGAAAAAAAGTCAATTTAAATTTCGACCTAAACATGGTTGATGACCAAATCAGTATTCAGTTGAGAACAGAAGATCCTAATTCAAAAGTAGAAGTCAATGGAGATGTACATGAGGAATTATGTAGTTCTGTTCACGAAGAAGCCAAGATACATGTATCTCCAGAGAATATTCCTCTACCGCCAGTTGAACAAATGCCATTACTCGATCCAGAAAACATACCACTACCTGAAGAACCGAGTCCTATGTCAATGATACTGCCACCAGAGACCATCCCTCTCCCAGAAGAACCTATGAAGCCAGTGAGACAGTTACAATCAGCCTCTCCTGTAGTAGATAAACATGAGACTCCATTCTCAATAAACCGGCCTTCAGTGTTAGAGAACTCTAATCTTTCATTCTCGTCACGTTTTAATTCTACCGGTTTATTCTCGGGAATATTCAGCAACATGTCTCAGTCGTTCAATATAGACAATTCAATAAATGAGAACGTACCGAACATGTCGATAATAAAGAGTGCAATAGATAGGACTACAATAATAGATAGTAGTTTGTTTGAAAAAGACAATACAACAGCTGTGGATGATTTCAAAAGTGTGCAGGCAATATTGACGCGAGTGAATAATATGGATTCAAATAATAGTGTGATATTATCAGGGGTGTTGAATAGTTCGAATAAAGCCGGCTTGATGTCGCCTTCGCCCAAGCCGGTCAGCAAGGCGTACAACGCACGGACCAATGACCCCAGATTGAACCCTCCGCCTGTCGAGAAACCTAAGCCTGTGAGAAGGAAGGTAAGTAATACATTATCACTGCAAATTATTACACATATTACAATAGTCAATCCTCTTGCGCTATTTCTATCAGTGTTGGTATGTCATTCTTTTCTTAAACTAATAATTATTGTAGCGTGGACTTTGTCATCACCATGTAAACTATGTACGTCAGTGAAATACTTCAATCCTATACATTTTATCTAGAGCGGATTATTTCGTCACCATGTAAACTATGTACGTCAGTGGAATACTTCATTAACCTTATACATTTCTTTAATTTTCAGTAAATTAATAAATTTACTGGAGTATGTGACAGGATTTCAACCACTCGCCATGACGTCCCGCCAAAAACTCCCTCTTGACTATTAAGATGGCTTCCCACAGTGTATGATCTTATGGGCGTGCACGTGCTGACCCGCACTGCGCATGAGAAATAAGAAGTCCGCAATAATACTGGCACGTCCGTAGCGGTGTTCCAGCATACAGGTGCTGGAACAGTTAGTAACATTTAAGGTGCAGTGCGAGTTTTTACTAGACTACCAACACAAAAAGGCGAATGCTGCATCCACGGAAGATACTCGATGTGATTAGCGGTACGACGCACTGTTCGTAAAGTCACGGCCCGTGAGAAGCCACCTTTATATTTATTGATCAATCCGTCTTCATCTCTGACATGTCTTCCACATTCAAGGTCATATTGGCTTTTCTTAACATGTTTTTGAAGGAGATGCGTCTACATCGTGCATCCATATCACGCACGATTTCACCCCATCTTCATCTTCATATGTGGTAATTTACCGATCATGTCAAAAATAATTATTAGGTACTATACCATAATTTGAATATTGTATTTATTTAATATAATTATAAGATTCTACTCATGACTTCATCCATGTGACCTTGAGAATTGAGTTAATATCAAAAGGAGCTTTCCCACATAAACCATCTATTTTTAGAAGTCTTGTCCTTTTCTGAACTATATGTATGCAAAATTTTATGACGATCAGTTAAGTAGTTACAGTGAGAAGACGTGATAAACAAATCAACAAAAGCACTTTTGCATAATATTGTAAGAATCTTATCAGATTTATGGCATTGCAGGCATGGTAAATTGCTTATCTAATCGATAGCCTTGGTCTGCATTGATTCACTCTATAAGCAACTTAGTAGTAAATTAAATCAACAATTCATTGAATATTTCTCTGATCCGTGCAGAATACAAGTATTAATATTGTCTTCAACAGTGAAGTAATAGGATTAAGCTTATCTTGCAACTAGGTTAAACGTTATTGATTAAACTGACAATACAGATGCGCTGGTTCACCCAGCTGTCTATGATATTTATTTTAGGCTTATAAAAATAGGTTTCTTAAAACTCATAACTGTATATTAAAATATATTGGGACGATAGGACTAGGAATTAGTGATATACCTTTGTGTGCTGTACCAAAATGTGATAACCCCCAATGTACATTTATTTCCCAAAGCTCCAACATTAAAAAACAGTGGGAAAAGTTGCAAAAATATTATGGCTACTCAACATTGTTCTGTGGGTTCTTCATTTCTTTAATCTGCCAGGCACTAAATATGTTAATAATATCACTGAAAAATGGTACACAATTCTCAGGCAAACAAAGCAACCACAATGTGACAGTAGCCATCTCGCCGATAGCGCCATCTGCGCCCAGCTTTGCCCGTGGATCCCCATTGAAATCTATTCAGCAGATTTTCCGTGAAGCGAACTCATCAGCATACATCTATCATTTTATTTATATAGAGATATAGCTATTATCAATTTGAATACATTAAGGAAAACGCTCATTAATTGATTTATAATGTTGTCACAATAATGGTGAAAATTGGTGACACAATTATGTTAAAAAATAAAATATTAAATGATCTACCCTTGTTGCCTAGGTTAGAATACAATTACTTTTAGTTGACTTCTATTCAGGCTTTACATGATTTTAATAAATCATAAAAGAGTGAGTGTATATTTCATAACAAAATCAGGCCGTCGACCGATATCGTGACGAGTGCTATTCCAGTTTGATATACACCGCGGAAATCCTGTCTCTATGGACAATTCTAAAAGAGAAGTACCTCTTTCTCACAGAAATTAACAACGGTACATACTCCTGTGGTTTTTCGTATGATGAGTCAGAGCGCTGAAAACCCAAGTCCCCTCTTTAGCCTCACCTATTTCCACGTACTATACTATTCTATGGAGTTGTGTTCCCTCTTGTGTTGCTAGCATCGAAGTAAATGCTTACCATCAGGAGGCTGTATACTTGTTGCCACCCGAGTAGTATAAAATTTAGTCACAATTAGCGACTCAACGTTAATGCTAATCGAAATCTGGCAGTTGTCTATAAGCGAGTACCGCAAGCGGCACAAGGGCGTGTCGCTGGAAGAAGGAGGCAGTGAGGTGGGCGACGTGGGTGAGGCAGCGGGCGTGGAGTGGTCCTCAGCGTCGGAGTCGTCAGGTGCCGCGTCCATGTCGCCGCAGCGACTGGACGCTGCGGCTGCGGCTGCCGCTGACGAGCTCGAGCAGCGCCTGCACAGGGAGCTCAGCGCCTCGCACCTGCCTAAAGGTCAGTACACTCCTCGCTACCAACATTTTGCTACTTTCACTGACATTAACTTGGTCCTTGACCCCTTCCCTCAGCAAGAGTTTTGCTTCTATCGAGCGTCAGTCGAAGTAACAACATCCGAATTCAAATTATTTTTGAGCGTTTCTATTTCATTGCCTGGGCGCGGACCTAAGCTGCACATAGTATAAAGCTTCAGATAATTCCCTTGAATTATGCAGCATTAGTGTAAAACAATCCATCCATCAGCCTTTTAACGTCCACTGCTGGACATAGGCCTCCCCAAGAATGGGGGATAGTGACGTAATCGCCACGCTTGGCAGGCGGGTTGGCTATCGCAGTGGATGTTAATAATACTCGAAGGAGTGCTGCTGCCCACTCCCCCGGGATTCCCTCAGTCGGCTCTTACGACTCCCATGGGTGGAGAGGGGTGGGAGAATTCTAAAGCCGGCCCCACACGGCAATGTAAAATAATACCGTGCTTCATAATATAAAGTCATAATATAACAACAGAAGATAACCCCTGATATTTTATTGCTTAATGCAACCGCATTATCAATCGTATTATAAACGCAGAATTTCGCAATGTAGTCGTTACCAGAGCTGATGTATGATATAGCTCTACTACATTCGTTATCGGGTCGCTCGCGGTTCGCATGTTAATTTAATATTAATATTATACTATACACTTTTTTCTTTTATAACTACTCGAAGAGGCAACAAACCCAGTTTTCGCCTATATAACAAAGTCCCTGCGTAATTGGAGGCTGCTATGTAATGCCTTCCAACGATATTGGCATTGTTTTTTTTTTATTGAATAGTGCACGGGTCTCTGTATGGCTCAACGGGGGTTGGCAGCCTTCTAAAGCCCCCGAAAAAATCTCACAGGCATGCAGGTTTCCTCACGATCTTTTGCTTTACAGAGTAGTGATTAATATGCGAACATTATTACGCATATATCGAAAAAGCACAGCAAGGCATCAAGCCACAGAATAAAGGGATTATTCTGTGGCTCGCGAAGTGTCAACCTATGCGGATCTATAATTATTTTTGAAAAATAAAAGTAGCCTAGGTTATTCCTATAACATCAGCTATCTGCCAGTGACAGTATAGTGATGATCCATCCATCCATCCATCAGCCTTTCAAAGTCCACTGCTGGACATAGGCTTCCCCAAGAGAACGCCACAACGAGCAGTCCCGTCATTGGGGACAATGCCGTAATCTCCACGCTTGGCAGGCGGGTTGGCGATCGCAGTAGGATGTTAATACTCAAGGGAGTGCTGCTGCCCACTCCCTCGGTATTCCCTCAGTCGCTCTTACGACTCCCGTGGGTAGAGAGGGGTGGGACAATTCTAAAGCCGGCCCCACACTGCCGATAGTGATGATAGCCCAGTGGTAAAATTAACTCTGATACGAGTTTTTTCCATAATATATACTATATTTGTTTACAAAAATATATCCGTGTGGTGACGGACTGAGAATACAAGTGTCACCACCCCATTTTTTCCCACGGGTTTAGTATGAGGCGACTAAGGGAAGTAAGCAATTATCATCCATTGCATGACTGGTGGTAGGGCTGGGTACCAAGTGGGAGTACTTGGTATCGGGCCCGAGCGGGTTGGTACCACCATCTCCCGTGTGACCGGCCATGGAGCACATCGTTGCGTTTTGGCTGTAGCAGGAGATAGCCGTTTATTCTTTCATTTCGTATCGGTGAAATGAAATGGTGAGCAGCGGCTTGACAATACTCTCGGTATAGTCGAGTCCGTGAGCGACGGTTACCATTTACCATCAGATGATCCGTGGCTCGTCTGCCACACTACATGCAATAAAAAAAAATATATAGTGATGGAATCTGTATATCTGAGAGATTGTCTGGACGGCTCGCACTGGGCCAGCGTGGTGGACTACAGTGACAACTGCAGTAAAAGGTTTAAAAAAAGAAAGTTGTACTAGATAATTTACGGCGATTTTGTATTAGAATCTTAGTTGGTTCGTATAAGACGAGCAATAAACCACTTCGTGTATATCCATCTGCACTATGCTTAATAATACGAGTACGACTTTGGACGCGGCCTTTATAAGTCTGTATGCCACCAAAAACTACATAACCACTTACCGTAGTGGCATGTTCTGAGGTACTCATTTGTTTAAATAAACAAAAGAAGTTAATCCACACTTGTGCTGCATGCAATATACACGATAAATAGATAATACATGTCGCTATCCGATTATCTCATCATAGAAGTATGTACGAGCGAAGTGTATATATAAGTAGTTGTGTATAGAGCTCGCATGAATATTGTTTCAATTCTCGATTCTGCTGCGCAGTAGTGTGTTTACACGGAGCCAAGGTCGCGCCGCTAATGATTTTATACTGTTGTGGCAATGCTTCTCGTGTTTACGATTTGTTTTAAACTTTAAAAATTACTAGTTTTCAAAACAATATTTACGGATTATGCCTATGAGACTTAAATTTTTTTTTTTTTTAACAAAATTATATCGAGACAATTGACCCTGGCCGTCAATAAGCCTATTAGTTTTGGACGTCCATGTGACGCCGCAGATGCCGCATTACTAGTAGTAGGGTTGGGTACCTACCAAAGGACGTGTTATCGGGCTAGACGGATCGGTATCACCTCTGTTGTACTTACCCTTACCATACATTTACTAATTTCCTGCGAATTGAAATGATAAACAGCAGCATGATGGAAGTAATTTTACTTTTGACAATGATAAATAAAAAATAATTCTGTCCTCTGACATTTTTACAAGGTGATATGCTGCAAGACATTTATTTATTTAAACTCATTTACAATAGTGTACAGGCTAACCCAAGACGTTATTATAAGCTAAAAAAAATATTAATATTTATAATAAATAATTACTTAAGTATAAAGTCATTTACAAATTATATGATACAATGCACCTTTGTGCTACATGAAAATGGATGGAAGACATGGATGTTTCAAAAGCGAAATAGACGAATATAATTTGATTGTATAATATGTTACTACAAGTTGATTCGGTAATCTCAGGAATGGGTCGTTGATCTCTTGCAACTCCAACTGCAAATTACATAGAGGGAAGTTTTGGTCCACGACATTCCATGGTATGTCGCTAAACGATGCAAGTCTTGTCTCGGTGTGATATCGAGTGAAAACGTACACAGGAAATTAGTAATAGGGTTACAAACCGTGATCAACCAACCAAAGTCAAGCATTATATTTAGATAAAAAAAGCAAGCCACTAAATTTTCATAAGACGAGATTTTTTAAATTTGTCTTTGAAATCTATCCGTTGGTGTTATATTTAGCTTGCTAACGAGGCGTGCGGTGCCGGTACTCTAATGCATTTGGTAGTTTGAGATCGTTTACGGATTTCGTCACTGCGTTTGTATAAACATATTGATAGAATGGCATCCGAAACCAATTAACCTTTCTAAATTGAGGCTACTCGATAAGGGTATTACGATATTTATTTTTATTTGTGAAAAACAATCTACGCTCGCAGTAACTCATATTTCAAAATTAGTACCGCAATTTTTTTTTATTGAAATCATCATCGCTACAATGGGTACGGCAGTTTATTTAAAGTCAGGCCAATTTTTAGAACAATACTAAAAATTGAAGAACGCCATTCCATTCAACATCTGAAATGCCTTTCCACGTCAGTAATAATGTGTTATTTGCCCAGGTGTGTTCGATGCACAACCCACAGCGTCGGAACGCCAACGGGAAAACCTCAGCTCGCGGTTACGACGAGAATTCGGCCTCGCGCTACCCGACGACGAGGAAGCGAGACCGCCTACCGAAACCACCGGTATGGCCTCTTGGACTCATAGCGGCGATATTAACCACACAAACCCACATAAAAGTGGCCAATTAGCCACAACCACTATTTTAGATAACAGTTGCGGGCAAACTAATGTAACTAGAGACGCGCCTTTTTCATATAGAAGTTTTGGTTGTAGTCTAGGTAGGAATAATAACGGTATCATAGGATATGTTTACGAAGCGCCAAGTTATGACATTAAACCGTTTGGCCAAATTGGGTGCAGTACGTCTTATAGTAGGGCAACTCCCAAAGGCTTAAAATGGGAACGGAGAGACGTTTAATTACATATAATACTAGCTGTCTAGATATAATAATAACAATCCAACCCAAAGGGTTGAATTTTTGTAGAGATTCACAACGGATTATGTACAACTCAAACATCGATCATAGAGTCGTGGAAACTAGCCTCGCTAGGATCAGCGTTATGTACGCTACCCTCAAAATTCGTTTGTCAAAAAGCTACGAATTAAATTTTTATTTAATATTAATTTTTGTTGTCCACATTAAATAAGATTTATAGTGTAGGTAATAGATTTTATAAAATGATTGTATTAATTTGCTAAAAGTAGAGAATAATTCTTATACTTTTTTACTACCTGCTCCACTTGCCTCTCCTCCAATGATAGGGAGAGTCATAGGGTTGGTACACTTAACAAGCTGTCGAAATAACCTCTCAGGCATGCAGCCCCCTTAGAATGAAAAAGGAAACGTTAGACGAACTTTCGTTTCGCTTCATTGTGATTAGTCGCTTGAATCACGCGTAGAAAACTCAACTAATCAGGAATCACGCGTCGGACTGTTGATCTATCACAATGACTCGAATCGAAAATTCGTCTAACGTTTCGTTTTTTATTCTAAGGGGGCAGGTTCCTCACGATGCTTTTCGTTCACCGTGCAGTAAAAATAAATACTCACTTCATATTGATAAGTCGAGAGAAGCTTGCCTTACGGTATCTCGGTATCGAATGTAAAGTCGAACTTTGTTAACAGTACTCAATCTTACTGCTAAGGAGCCATTCATAAATTACGTTATGCTAAATTCTGCTTTTTGGACGTCCACCTACCGGCACATCGCGTCACAATTTTTGCGATTCCACTTTCTTGTACAATATTCATTGTAAAAAAAGTAAATAAATTGTAAACGTCACTTTTCTATAGACGTGTCCTGTTATCACATTTTGTCGCACCAAGCGTTACCCCTCTTTATTTGCAAACGTATTTTTTAAATGGCCCTTAAGCTATCACTGCAGTACACAAAGGCAGAGCAACCGAGATTATTATTTTTGTTAATTTGAAAATAAAGATATTTTTAATAGTATTATTGAAACATTTCATCAGATGAAAATCCGACAGATGATTGTAATATGTAATTGCAATAAGTAGAGAAACTAATTTTGTATTTTTTTTTGTTATTATTGTTATACTTTAAATTAATTGGCTTGGTATATTTTGTACATTACTTGATATATTATGTTAGCATGTTTAATAAATAGTTAATAATTAAGTTGTAGTATCATTTCGAAGTTTTTAACCGAGCTTGTGTCTCCGGCAGGTGGCGTGAGCGGGACGAAGCGTTGCGACAGGTAGAAGTGCTTTACACGTTGTCTTTGTAAATCTCACTTGTGTTATATAACTAATAATAATTAGATATAAATGGACCTTTTATATGAGTGTACGTTTGTGTGCACCGATGGCATCTTGTATATTTCCGTTTCTCGTCTTAAGATTTATGTTCCACAGTCTTCTGCAAGTACAAATTGTTTTTATTTCTCTTTGTACATATTGTATATAGGAGAGTTAAGGTTTATAGTTTAAGGCACTTTGTAAGGTTAATATGTATAATGGTATAAAAGATTTTTTATATATGTACAATATTTATGTATCTAATTGATATATTTATTTATTATCGATTTATTCGATAGAGCGTCGGAGTGAAGGCTAGGAATTTTTTACGCATAATGTTTAAGTAAATTATAGTTGTTTTTATTGTTTTATGTGTTTTTAGCGTATGTAGAGTCCTAGGGCTCGCCCTAGTTGTAGGTCTAGACCTTTCAAGTGTTACTTAGTCGTTTCGACACGCGAAGCCATTTTTAGAGGGTAAATCTGTGTTATAATTTAAGGGGAACGTATTTCGGTAAATATTTCCTTTGGTCTATCATCACAAGAGCGGATTGTTGTGGCAGCTGGGTAACAGCGAGCAGTTCCTACTTATTAGACAACTTAGTAATTAATGTACAATGTGTCAGAATAGTTTCAACACCATCAATAGATTTAGAGTTATATGGGTTGATGATTTAAATGAAAACATTTTTCCAAAAGGTTTTTATAATACAAAAATAATTCTGCGTTAAGATGATCCCAGTGAAAGATTCGTGAAAAAATATTAATATGGCATTCCTACGTGAAGTATCTTAAGTCTGAATTCCTAAATTATTAACTGATTAGTGTAAACTACTATTCTTTCTTTTTGTTAAATTGTGCGTATACGTATAAAATTTATCCAGTCATAAACACACGCCTAGCAGATGTGAAACAAAAAAATCACACGACTTACATTTACAACAATTAGCACTTGCTACTTTCCGAATGTCAGAACATATTTATTTAATTGTATAGAAATAAAATAGATAGATTGTGTCAGGTCTGAGGATCGGTCACTACAAATTTTTTATCACCATTGAAATTAACGCAGTTCAAATAAGAAAGACTGATCTGATCTAAGTGCGATTGAGTGTTAATTTAAATGCTCAATATCCTTAATTATCCTTAGAAACATGGAATGATTTGGAAAACATTTACATGTTTAAAAATAATTCTAATATTACGAAACAAAACAAACACGCCAATAAGATGTGGCCGCATTTAAAAAGTCGATTTAGTTTAACCATCTATCCATCAGCCTTTTAACGTCCATAGGCCTCCCCAAGAATGGGGGATAGTGCCGTAATCGCCACGCTTGGCAGGCGGGTTGGCGATCGCAGTGGATGTTGGTAATACTCGAAGGAGTGCTGCAGCCCACTCCCCCGGGATTTCCTCAGTCGGCTCTTACGACTCCCATGGGTGGAGAGGGGGCATTAAACCATCCATTTTGGTGGTTTAACGATAGTTTACGTAAAATCCGTATATGTACGCGAAAACTAGAAGACCTCTTTATGTACCTAAATGAAAAAATAAAAAAAAAAGATTAAGTCATAAAGATATCAACCTGTATATTTTAAGCTCTACTTATTTTTGACACTTCTTGAAAAATCTACAAATCTTATCTTAAGCTAGTGATTTTGTCACTAAAACCAATCCCCATTGCAGGTCAAAGGAGATTTCAATAACTGCTAAGTTGTTTAATATAAGTAGGCTTAATTAGCGTGCCTTTTAAATTGGATGCACCATTGCGATGAATATTGACTGACATGATTGCAATCACAATAGTATTAATTATACAATATTTATATTTACTGGAATAAATTATTTTGACAATAAAAACGGCAACTGCGAGCGAGATATGCATCCGCGTGAACGTGCTTTCACTGTTAATTGCAGTGATCAACTTCCATATCACATTCTATTGTAGTGTCTTACATTAATTTATTCTAGTAAGTAGTAAAAATGTAATAAGTAAATATAAAAAGTTATTAAATGTATATTTTTGTTCGGTAATAATATTTTTGAATACGCAATAATTGGCGAGTCTTTACGCAAAAAAATCATGTAAAGACAATGTGTTACAAATGTTAGAGGTTTTTATGATAATTATTATGTACAGGATTATTATGTACATGGACATAATAATGCATATCGTGTAAATTGACCAGTGGCGGATTTACCAGCAGGCTGTATAGACTTGAGCCTAGGGCAAATTTAGGGACATAATCCTTTACTAGCGACCCGATCTTCATTAGCAAGGGTATAATTTTTCTACTGTAGTATATCACTGGGACGACTTGTTTAACGTTGAATTTTCTGCTTAAAAAAGATTAATTAGGATGTATTACACATACAAACGTTCCCTAGAAAAATATATAAACTATATAAAGACCGACGTGGTTTAAAAGAAGTAAACTTAGAAACAGACAGACTGACTTTTTTTATACTATATATAGAAGTAGCATACATTACGTTGTCGTGCCTCGGCAATATACTCAAAAATTATTTCATGTGAAATTTCAAGCAAAATTGTATGTAATTAATCATTTGTAGGGAGGGTTAATGTCCAAACGACAGGACAGACCAAATTGGTTCATAAGATTCGTACCTACTCACATAATGTTTGTAATACATTGTTTTACAAGTTAGCAATTGTAAAATTATAACCGCGCTGCCTTGTAGAACCTTTTACAGGTTCAAATTTGCAAATATATGCTACTGCGTAACAAAGGCAATGTTTGGTACAAATAATTACCTATTCCTAAAAATGTACCTTTAATATAGTAATTTTAACAATTGATGCTGCACTGGCAGCTATTTGAAACAACGAATTCATGTTGTGAATGACCTCGGGCTAAAATAATGAAACTACCAGTGAATTAAACTACATGTGTGCAAACATTTGCAAAATATTCTGTTTGTTATATTCAATTTAGGTGTCGTAGTTGCTGCAGCTTAATTTTGTACTCCAAAAAGTGCTTTGACGTTTGTAATTACTTCATGTCAACTCACAAATAATAACAATAAACTCATCTATAGGTACGTATAGTAACTGAAGCGTCTGTAATATCAAAATAACAGAATTAACTGTAGATTTATGTGACGGTAACGGATATTGGAAAAATAAACTGTCAGATATCACAAAGTTACTACCGTACATAGATATCTTCTTTTCATTATCAGAAGAACGATACGATTCAATTGGTAGACATTCCATGTACATCAGCAAACGTTCGGCATTATTCTTCCCAATATACATAGCAAAGTATCGCAATAATTTACTAGCATCGGTATTAACAGCAAGAGCTAAAAGGTTTATAATAAATTAGAATTCACCACTTGAGATTATCAGTAAGTGATATGAATTTATAAATGATACTGCCTATCAAAGAAAAACACTGCCTATGAACCTACAGGTTATTCTTAGAAGTGTTTAATGTTGGAGCCGTTATGCACAGGAAAAGCTTTGAGCTTGTCTTGTGAACACAGGCAAATATGACGTGTCAAAAATGAAGTGTATTCTAAAGGGCCATTTTCGTGATAAATATTTAAATGTATTAAACGGACAAAAACAATATGAAATAAATCTAGCTAAAGCTGAACAGAATGTTTTTTGTTGAAAATTAACTAGAGCACAGTGTCCTTCAGTAAATAGTCATTGAAAATTATTGAGAATGTGGAGTGTGTTTGATCATCAAAAAACAACCAAAGAAGTTAATTCCAGAATGAGAAGGAAGCCCTATTATAAACACTTCATTATATCGTCTACATATTATGTCTGTATAAAAACAAATGCAATAATTAGCAATAACGCTAATTAAAATTAGTAAAGCATATTTTTTTAACGCTTTTAATGAACTTTTATGTGCTAGTATGTAATTAATTAGCTATGATGCTCTTGCACTCATTGTAATATCTAAAGCATTATGTGGATGACTTTGCAATAGATTTTATATTATGTAGTTAAACTACGTTCTATTAAATGTGTGTGACATCTTTTCGTCTAAAATTCTAAATTGTTGCTCAAAATTCGTATCTTATTATTTCAGAATTAATTTCGATCTTTTCCCAATTGTAATTAAGTTGTTTGCTTCTTGCATATATTTTTTTCAATTACTTGCGAGTTGTTTAGGGTTGCCACTTAAATTTATTATGTGATTTTCACCTTTAAAACTACATAATCTGTCTTAAAATCGATATTGCACTGAGGTTTTCTTCGGGTAACTTTTTTTATTATTTTACCTCCATATTTACCTTGCAGGAACATATCTAACCCACAAAATAGTTTATATCTGTCACAGCTAAATAGGTGTCGCATTGCTTAGGGTGGCTAAACACGTTTCTGTAAATAGCTGAGGCTTTGATACATTTGATTTTACTACTTGTTGAATACAAATAATACTCAATACTAATTCTTACTCTTTTTAGTTAATACTATGATTTACTGTATATGTAAATGCGTTGAACAAATCGTATTAAAACATTTGGTGCAAAACAATGCTTATTATATATCTGTATCTTTTACGACAGTGTCGTTAAGCCGATATGAATTAAAATACTTTTTGGGGTAAATCCGCCTGTTAGCTCATATTGTGCAACTGTATTACACCTACTTAGTCGGGACGCAGCCCCGTTTACTTAATACTTGTGTTCCATGCATAATCGTAACTTAGATTGTAGTGAAATATGTTGCAATAATTGGCCTAGAAGGCACAACACATAGTTAATAACACACAAAAAATATATATTTTAACTCCATTATTTAATTCACAGTTTTATTATTTTTGTATTGTATAGAACGATTGTAGAAAGACTTTTTTATGGTTTATTCTATTGAATCAATTTTAGATTAGTGTATGGCAACACTGCAAGGTCTCATGTCAAATAGATTTGTAAATATTTCGATCTGGTTTTTATAACTTATAATTAATTGCTTATTGTCTCTGTTGGAGTATTTTCTAGTGTTAAGTAATTTAATAATATAGAAACAAAACGTGATTTTTTATTATAAAGTAGTTTTCAAAATGTAATTATTAAAATTGGTAAGCTCTGTAGTTATTTTTTTTTGTAATGGCAGCCCTAATTGTATATAGTATCACGTAAATATACTCACTTGACATCAAAACATACTCCGGCATTTTAACTTTTCTGTAGTGTATTAGATGAAAATGTATGTGATAAAATTCTTGATAGTATCATCTCGTAGAAATCATCTCTGTATATATATTATGGTAATTACTCAGGGGAAAGCTATATTTTGTTATGGTAACAAAAAGCGCACTGTCTATTGTTTGCCATATTATTGAAACTAGTGTACTCGAGTCTCGTGATCGCACCCACCTTGGCACGTTCCGCTCCCCCGTTGAATATTTATTTTGATGTAAGGTATTCAATGTAACAATGGAATATTTTGCAATATATATTAATATAATTTTTGTAACGCTAAGTGATCGTAAATAGAAAGTTGTATATTATTCAGATGTTAAATATAATATTATTATTTCTTTCTCAATGTTTTAACTAAGCATGTAAAATTTAAAATAATACTAGAGAATAAAAGATGTTATTATAATTAATTACATAAAATATTCGTTTGAATGTAGTAGCCTTTCCTTTATTTCCTTAAACCTATTAAATAATATATCAGTTTAAATTAATAATTAACATTTATTTTATTCTTAAATAAGTATATTTACAAAATATATGCATTTAACAGACTATTAAACATTTTGGAACAATCAACTTTCTTAACTTAAAATTTGACACCTGGTACATTGAATTCTATCTTGTAATAATAATCTTGTGCTGTATAAATACAGCTAACAATGGCCTATGTTACTAGACCCAATTTAATCCATAAACTTACTTATCTATCGGCGATAGATGGCCTCGCCTAAACCTTAAATGCTGTATTTTAGAAGAATCCAATGTTGTAACTATATTTATATGTAAAAAAAACCAGTCTTATGTTGTCCTAGTGGACGTCACACCTTACAAATTAGTTCCACATCAACTTACAAATATTTTATTAGCTAGTTCTATGTTACGTTTACATGAAAAAACGGCCTGCAGTATTTAAGTTAAAATACAAATATTACCGTCTTAGGTCCAGTTCATACCCAATTGATATTTAAAAAACTTCGGGCCAGCTCTTGGCGAATTTGTTTATCTGCTAACGAGGTTTAATTATATACATTTCTCCTACACACTTATATGTGCACACGGTCCGATTTCTGAGGTGACATAATGCTAACAAAGGTAATAGTAAAAATGTATTCAATTCAAACACTTTGATCATTGAATAACTTAAAAAAAAAAAACTGCAAATATTCTTGTAGTAAATGTAGGTAGTTTAAATTTTATAATGTATGTCGTAGCGAGAATTAAAACACCCGATACTTATAGAACCTTGTTTATCCGGCAGGTATTTTTTTTTCCCAGATATGATGCAATGGCTACGTAGAATAACATTACCGTGGCTACGTGATCTATGAGTAAAATTTGCGAATATCCCGATATTTTTAATGACACCACAGACGTTCGTTGTTTCATGACTAATTTACATATCACAGCCGTAACTAAGAACTCTAAAATATTGTAGTTTACCATACGTAACTGGTAAACCTCTCAAACCAGACTTCTCAGATTAAAAGCTCTGAGCTTTATTTATGAGTGATATCTCCCTCTCTGAAACTGGTTTGGTATGAATATACATTCATATATTATTATATGCATTCTTAAGTTTATTGTATAAAATATTTAAATATAGCTATTCCTATTTATTTACAATACAATTCTAAGTATATCTGTAATGGAAAAACTTAAAATGCTATTTTAGTTTTTTCTCAAGCTTGACTAGAACAGCCGAAGAATATGTTTTTATCCATAATTTTGACTATATTTGCTTCTTATATAAAAATAAATTTGAGGATAGTAAATATCTCGACTGATATTGTTTTGTACAGGTACACTAGAAATATTTTTAATATAAAAATATAGGTCTCGCCTGATATTATTTTTAATAGGTACCTACCTACACTTAAAAATATTGTAATACCTATAAAGAAATTATATTTTAAGACGGTGAATAGCAAAATGGCTTTGTTACTTATAATATTTCGTAACAAAGCTATTTTACGGCAATACATTTGAAAATTGCTCAAATTCAAAGTTATTAGCTGTCACATTTAATGTTCCCGCCAATTCAGAGATTTCAAAATGGCGTTTGACGAAACTTTATCTCCAAACTAAGCCGGCTTTGAGTCCTTTAGACTGCTCGCCATTCACGGTCGTTAGGTTCACGTTTGACATGATAGTTGAGACACGGCTGGAAGTTGACGTGAATCGTGACTGGATGTAATGGAGCTGCCAGATGGACTGCTCTCGCATCGAGAACGTCGTAAGATCCGAGATGCCTTGCCAGGCATGCGTAGTCAACGCTTAGCGGGACATAATATTTTCCTGTAAAAAATATGAAAATAAACCCGCTATAGCAAGAAATATTTCAGATTTTTTAAAGAATTAAGACTGTCTACGTGTAAGTAGTTAGGAGATACCTAATTATCCAAATAGCGGAGCCTTAGAGAAGTTGCCAAGGGAATTTAGAAGCAAATAATAAATAGGTACTATATATGACATGAAGTGTAAAGTTTGTTTAGACAGATAGATTAACTTTATTGATTTTTCTTTATTTAACATACCGGGGGTGTAAATGACACCATATCAATAACTGGGCAAAGATGTCACCAAATACCTATAGGTAATAATGTGCATCATACCATTTTCGTCGACGACGACGGATTACAAAGTTAGCAATTTTTTAGCCGGCATCGTATCACGACTAAAAACATGAAGGTCCAAAAACAATGGATTGAAAATCCATTGTTTTTGGAGTAAATCGGTGATTAATGGGTTAAAAAATGAAAAAGAAATTGCAATTTTCATGAAAAGACCGATGCAAATTTCCACCACCTGGGTTTCAGAATCGAGTGCTGAACCCACGGTATCAATTATTGTTACGATGTCATTTACACGCTGTATAGTTAAAAATAGAAAAATTATTTCTTCAAGGCGGCCATTGGATGGAAAATAAATGAAGAATGCAAATCTACAAAATATGAATTATTAAAAATCTAACCAAAATAAATACATAGATAGATACTAAATATAAACATTATATTACAATTAAATTATTGATTGGTACAGTAATTACAATGGAATATCAGCTAGGGTTGAGATAATGTAGTTAGTTAAGTACCGACGTACGAGCACAATTCATGTTTCAAAATGTAATTACCGAGTGCGTTGAGTGCAAACACAGGGACATATTGTGACGGTGGAGGTGGCTTGTCGTAGTGCTGATGTCTTGGAGACTCACTCGACGTATCCTGAAATATAACATTACACAATTAACAACATCACCTGAGACCCTGACTTAATATCACGAGGACTCCCATTTGTATCGAGAAGAATCGAGTTCGATCCCCAGCTTATAACTCAAAGATCCATTGTTCCACGCATTTTTTAAATACAACATCCTGCACTAAGGAATAATCCTTGTATCGCGGGGGACTTTAGAAACCCATACACAACACTCGAGCGGGAGGCCGGTATCTAAACCACTCCGATCTGTGCAGTCAAAAAAAAGGAATTACACACTAAACTTGTAATATGCAATTCGTTATGAAATAAAATTACATTTACGTAATCTATCGCCTTTAATTAACTTCTATTAATTTAGTAGACGTATTCGCATAAATACCTAACAAAAAAAATACTAATGTGATGACAGTAGAGAATTTCTTAAAGATTGGTTGCATAAAATCACAATACTAGATCACAATATATTAAATAGATAGCGCTTATTGTACAGCGCGCGCATTGCACGACTATATTCTACCGCTTTGTATCGTGTCCTGTCTTGGTGAGACTTGGATGGACTGCAGATCAGAAAGTTCTAAAACGCGGCTAAATGTAATAATAGTGTACTTTAGTACACTACTAGTCTGTGCATTTGAGTGCTAAGAATTGTTTTTTTTTCAACTAAATTTGTGACGTAGGTACAGTGCATTGAAAAATAAACATTATTCGACCGGAAGGGAATCCGGATCTCGCTTAATTGCATACTCGACATGCCACTTGGTCAACGCGTCGTTGATCTACTACTACCCACCCAACGCTATAATCACCAACGAAGGGCCCCCTATAAAGAAAGAAATGCACCCGACTTTGCCATGGGAAAGTAATTCGTACGTACCTGTGGAGAGGTGTCCCTGGCCTCTTCCGTGGAGCCGGAGCCGGAGGTGGAGGTGGAGGGAGGCGCAGGCTTAGCCGGGCGACGCCGCTTGTGGGAATACATTTTGTGAGCGTGCGCCGAGCGAGACTGCTCCGCCGCCTATACAACGTACAATTAACTAAATAAGTATCAACAAAAAAAAAAGCAATAAAAATATACATTCAGTCAAGAAAGTATTGGGAATGGATGATTTGTTTATGGTTCCAAAATAAAAATTTTGTTTTTTATGTTGTATCCATTCACATTACAACAGTTAGTCCATTTTGGCGCGGAGTTTGAGTTGCATCTGTTATTTATATTAAATACAGTGCTGTTTTTAGTTATATCATATCTAGTGTATATTGCGAATTTCATAATGGACAAAAACATCGAACACAGTTTGACTTAAATTTTGCATCGCCAATGGAATTTCGTGTTCGGAGTCACTGAAAATGTTACAGAAGGCTTAACGGTGAATCGACTTTATCAAGAACACGTGCTTATGAGTGGTACAAAGCGTTTAAAAGCGGTCGAGATGTGATGGAAGATTTGTCTCGCTCTGGTAGGCCATCAACGTCTGCAACTGAAGTTAACATTGCAAAAGTGAAGGAAATAGTGACTGAAAATCTTCATTTAACTTTGAGAGAGATAGCCGCCGAACTTTCTTTGTCTCACGAGTCGATCCGTACCATTTTAAATAATCACTTGGGTATGAAACATGTTTCCCCTCGGCTAGTCCCAAAAGACCTGAATTTTCTCCAAAAACTCAATCGCATGAGTCGCTGAGGACATTCTAGAACGAGTCAATTCCGACCCAACATTCATGAAACGCATTGTTACTGGTGACGAGACGTGGGTTTACGAGTTTGACATGCAAACTAGTCAACAAGCTTCGGAGTGGCGACTTCCAACTGAACCGAAACCGAAAAAACCACGCCAAAGTCGATCAAAAGTCAAAGTCATGTTGACTGTTTTCTTTGACTATCGCGGTGTTGTGCACTCGGAATTCTTGCCAGGTCAAACGGTAAATAAAGAATATTATTTGAGAATATGATTTTTTTCGTTATGCGGCGTTTAAGAGAGCAAATTCGACGAAAAAGGCCAGATTTGTGGAAAGAAAATTATTAGATTTTGCACCACGATAAGGGGCCATCCATAAATTACGTCACACGTTAAGGGGGAGGGAGGGGATCGACGAAGTGTGACATTGAGTGACAAGGGGCGGGGAGGGGTCCCAAATTTTGTGACATCACATTTTTTCAAAATATAATATTTTATATCTAAGTAATCCTACAACATTAAATTTAAATTACATACCTACTAAAGAATAACATAAAATAGTTGCAACTGTCTGCATGACTATAAGGCTTAAATTGTTTTGTAGGCAAATTTGCATTTGCTGTACTATTGTCACGAGCCAACCACCTTTGATAAATGCCCCCACACTGCGTGTGTGCCTTGCCGTGATTTCTTTGTTTCTATTTATTCGATAATTGACTTTCGCCAAGTGAACAACGTCGTTTTCTTAGTTTTGCTATTTTGATTTTTAACTGATGAAACACTTTTAAAATTAACAAATAAAGTGATTTAGGTAATATTTACCATAAATTATATGAAGCATACAGTGCAGCTTACGCTGATAAAAAAAAAATGTACAAGAAGAAGTTAACACATTATGGAAAAGTTTGAGAAATACTAACAATGTTGAAAGTGAAGTGAAATCTTAAATCAAAATATTGCAAATAAAACTGACAAAAAAAAAAGCGAAACATTTTTGAAGTGAAATTTCTTTAGAATCGTTGTGATTTGAAACTCGATCAAACGAAAATGCTTTACGATAAAGAAATATACACATAAATGTAAAATATTAACAGTCAGTTGCAAAAAAGTCCATTAAAGTTATTTTAACTTTGAAATATTTTTTTTGTCACAAAACGTAACTATTCCTTGGTAGGTAGTTGATTTGAAACCTCGGTCTCCGGCTTACGTGATCAATACTTATACCATATGACCACGGTGTAGATCATATTAAGTTTTAAAAAGTGATATGCATTCAATAATAAACTAATATCTCTGTTTGCTATGTATTGTCCCATGCCACTTATAATAAAGTTAAATATTTTTTTATCTATATTTTAATAGCGCCATCAAATAGTATGAATCTTAATTGAAAAATTAAACTTACTATATTGGATTAATGCATGTAACTGCATTCCGATAGATGGCGTTGGTCGTAAAAACAAATATGATGAGGAGATAGGGGAATGGCCGAAAGGTTGGTGCGTTAGCTCAGTGGCATATAGTACTTCCCCGGATTGAAAGGGACGCGGGTTTGATTCTCGCTCGCACTAAATTCCTCTACTCATTCACAAATAATTTGTAATTTAAATAAAGTATTTTTCTCATGTAACCCCGAAGTGAATCATATACTTTAGTTATTTATGTTGCTATGGTGAGATTCACAAGATCTTTTATAGTTGTCCCATGAATTTCTATGGGATAGTTTTATCTTGTCCACTTTTCAAGATCGTCACTGTGTGGTGATTATATTGAGGAAGACACAAGAAACACGTCTGTTGGCAACCAACGATCCGAAGAAGAGGAAGAAGGAGGGAAGTTTACGTTTGCAATAATCATATGATTTTATGTCCACACTATCATTTTTAAAGTTGATAAGTATTTTTTTGTAAGTTTCCGCGATTCCTGAAGTGAAACTTCTTTAAAAATCCTTGTGATTTGAAACTCGATGAAACGAAAATGCATCATGATAAAGACACAAACACATAAATGTATAGGATTAACACTCAGTTGCAGAAAAGTCCATTAAAATTTAAAGACAACACTAAACGTTAATCTACCATTAAATCGTTCAAGAAAACAAAAATTTAAATGAATTTTAATTCTCCATTAAATTTAATGAATGAGATGTCATTTAAAAAAATACAGTTATCCTAATACTTCTGATACTCTATATGCAGCTCAATCAGTGTAAAGTAGGCTACTTTCAGAAGTTTTATTTCTGCCGTGTGTGAATTGCACACATATGGAATTATTATCTGTTTTGTTAATTTTCATACCTATGTCTGATTAGATGTTGATTTTATTGATAAAAATTTTAAATGGAAATAAAGCTTATAATAAATTTTATTGAAAAGAATTAAAATCTCTAAATGTAAAATCGCAAAATGCGACTTCACATTAGGTAGGGGGGGTCTCACAAATGTGACCAACTGTGACAAGGACGGGGGAGGGGTCAAAAAATCGTGAAATTCTTGTGACGTAATTTATGGATGGCCCCTAATGCGCCTTCGCACAAGGCCATCATTGTGAATGAATTTTTGTCCAAACACTCAACAAATACCATCGAGCAACCACCATATTCACCAGATATGGCTCCAGTCGACTTCTTTCTTTTTCCTAAACTCAAATTACCACTTCGTGGCCACTTCAATCGGTAGAAGACATAAAGGAGAATTCGCGGCGAGAACTGAACTCAATTCCAGAAACAGCGTTTAAAAAATGTTTTGATGATTGGATTATGCGTTGGCGTAAGTCTATCGTTTCTGAAGGAGCATACTTTGAAGGTGATAAAATAAATTTGGATGTATAACAAAAAGCTCCTTAGACTAACAAAAAACAAAGACACCGCATTATCAACTAAAAAGTGAAGCCACTGTTTTAAAGATGTGTGCGTAAAAGTGTTGTCACAGGAAAGAAAAATAACCTGTAATTTGGGTAAATTTTTAAAAGTTCTATGTTCAAAACTTGTAAGTTTACAGCAAATTATATAGGGAATATGTGCGCATCCACTTTCATTTACACATATTTTGTAAATGAATCACGCGAATAATTCAATAACAAAAAAAACAGTTCCCGATAAAAGAAAATAGGCACTGATTCCCGCAACAACACCAACATCGTACTCGTACATGATAGCGAGACCAGTTCCCAGCAGCATCCGTTTACGAGTTTGACGCATGACTTATTCATCATATTAGAGGGCTGACCCGAGCCATGACGCGATGAAGCTTTAATGGGGTATGGCAGATCCAGTCACAAGAAACAGAAAATATAAAACGAAAATAGACCCGCCGCTGCAGTTAGTTTATAAGGCTATGTAGATGATTATAAATACCTATCTAGATTGTATAGTAAAATATTCTGATAGTTATTTTGGAATTTTATGTACTTTTTGAGCATTTCACATGCTTAGCCATATATAAATTAACAGGATCCTGCTCGTGCTGGTATTTTCAATTTCACATAAACATGTCAAATGTTCAAAAAATACATAAACATATCAAAATATTTATACGGGTGGTCATTATTTGGTATAAATCTTAATAATAAAATTAAAAAGTAAGTCGAAATAAGTCGAAATAATGTATGCAAATACTTCTGACAGATGGCGCAGGCGTTACCCAAGACTAACAATGAATGTGTTATCGAAATCCCGAGCAATTGTCACGATGGCTGAATTGGCAAAGCATCTGGGACGATATTCCAGCAGATGTAGGTTCAAATCCTGCTCGTGACTGTTATTTTCGATTTCACATTTTGCAGCACTTTAAAAAAAGTAATATTAACCTCGTTATCCTGCGACTTGGAGAAACGCCTTTCGATGGAGTTCTTGAATTTATAGGAATGCAGGTAATCCTCATTATGCTCTGGTTTTCTCACGGTGCGAAGAGTAGGCTCTCTCGTGCGTCGCCCGTCCAGCGGGAGTGGTTCCTCTTCCTGGCGGTTTTCGGCTTCGCTTAACATAGATGTCTGTGCTAATGCAACTGGAAATAAAGAAATAGACCAGTAAGTTTTTGAAATATTTATATACCTATATAAGTATTGAAATTTTATTTCAATATTTTTTTTTTGTGATTTCTAGAAGTATAAGTAAACAAGATGTGCCTACCAATCAACGTAATGGCCACTCCTAGCTATGTTCAATCCACTTTCATGAACGATTCCTAAATTTTATAAAACCGGTGTTACTAATGATATACAGTGAATATATGAATAATGTATATCCACTGTCACTTCAATTAGATCCAAATCCATAAGGTGTGCCAGCCATACTTATTTTCTAAAAATATATGTCGTTAAACAATGTTGTGTGAAGTGAAGTGTGTTCGTTGATTATCATATAAAAACTAAGATTCAGGCTGCAAGAAGGGTTCTTTTTTCACGATTTAAACTGCTTGGCCGAGTTTTCCGCCTAAGGATAATCTAGTCTAAGTGTATTCTAGCAGTATATATTATTGATTTATAAACACAAATCTGCCAAAAATACATTAAAATCACCACACAGACAGTGAGAAAAGTAATGTTTTAGGTAACCTGTTAACATAGCATCACGCCTGTATTCTCCGAAGGGGTAGGCTGAGGTGTATTACACACCCACGACTCGCCAGCTATGTTTAAGTCCCACGTAATAGGGGGCGAGTCTATTGACGTCTACCGGGCACATTTCCAAACTCCGGGCTGTTACTGAGAATTTTTATTTTTAGGAAATGCTCAATAACATTGCCCGACCCGGGGATCGAACCCGAGACCTCATGATTAGCAGTCGCATACACTACCGCTACACCACCGAGGCAGTTGACAACATGTAAAAGTTACCTAAAATCTGATAACTGAAAATTGGCCGTCGGCCCAAGTAGATAACTATTACTTGTACGTTCAAAATCTCAATGGTTCAAAATCCATACCTAGTAACACTACTCTATGCCATATATTTTTTACTTAGATAAAGTACTCTTTATCTCAATAATGAAGTATGTTATAGCACCTCTTGGATCTCGCTATTAAGGTGTTCCACCGACAGGTATTGACTAACACTTGGATTAGTGGTGAAATCGGTCGTTCAATAACACTTAACAAGTTTTACTAAAGACAGGCTTATTTTCGCCTATATAGTTGGTGGGGCCTCACCTCTATCACAGTCCATAGGGTAGGACTGGTCTTGCGGCCGCTCGTCGTAGAGCTCGGAGTTGAAGGCGGGAGGCGCGGGGGGCGGCACCTGTGTTATGACTCCCGATTTCGCCGCGTAGCCATGCGAGCTACTTGATGAACTCGCTGTCTCCGACGACGAGCCGTGGGATCGCAACTTCTCGTGGGCTAGCGTCTCACCTGGAAACCAAAATCGATTGATCTACCATGCCGAGTTTCCACACAGGACAATTCTCTGTATGACCCACAAATGGTTATAACAACCAGTTGTACTTTGTGTCTGATGATTTTGTTTGTAATGTACCCACGAAGGGATTTATTCCCTAGCGAAAGAATACAAAAATAAACTCGCATACGTTTTATGGATAAAGATATAAGACACTATAACCGAATCGAGCTCACCAGAGCTATAAGTATGACATCTGTTCGTTCAAGCGTAATGCCTGACCACTGAAGTAATATCACACAATTCCAGTGGTCTGCCAGAACAGGAACAGAGACGGCAAACGGCGGGTTTATTTAGTGGGTGAGAGCCCCACACTACCCTCTTCGTTGCCCCGAACCACGAGTTATTCGGTTAGATACATTTATTCCCGCTTTAACAAAACAAACCAAAGGCGTGCCTGATGCTGTTCCGTCAAAACGCCGTCTAAATATGCGAAGAGGTCATTTAGGAGGTACTTATGTACACCGGTATAAGTCGAAAAGCTTTCCATATGTACAAACATGCACATTTACGTACAAACAAAATGTTGTGCTGATTGATTATGGATGAATACCATTCTTCACTCCACTTTGAAAATGGAGAGCACTTTCTATCTCTTTCCTTAAGACAGGCGCGATATCCGAATAATGCCTCTGGAATTGCTGGCGTCCACTATCGATAACCGAGAACCTAAATCAGATGGGCCGTAAGCTTGTTTTTTTGCTCAACTTGACTTGGGCACCTATTTTTAATGATAGTCTGCAATCTATGGCCTAAATGTACGCGATAGCTGGTCGCAGAATTAAATAACGCAGTTACCTTTCGTAACAGCATCACAGTGCCTCTGCATATGGTCAGCTAGCTGCAAACAGAGTCCATCACTAGGACCGTAACCTTGGACTTCGACGAGGTAGCGAAGAACTTCGGACACGGCGTCTTGATGCCCGGCCCTGAAGTGGTCTTCCCCCACTTGCCGTTCAACAGCTAAAACATAACCCACGCGAAGATAGAGCATCTTCCGCTGGGTGACTTCCAATAACATTAGCCTTCTTCAATGGTAGAGCAATTAGTTAGCCATCATGGATCGGGATAATGATAAGAAAATGAAATGATTTCAGTTTTTGTGTTGCCAATGTCGTAAATAAAATTATAGTAAGAATTATAGATTGACAAAGATTATTGTTAAAAAACATTTTAATTCTATTTTGATATATATTCGTTTTTTAGAATGTTTTTGACATTGGCAATATCATATTGCAGAATGTTTAGTGAAAGGAAGAAAGGAATGAAATAATCCAATTTCGGGCATCGATATATTATTATGTACTACAAAATCTCTAACAGATTCTAATTTTATAAAATAAAACTACTTTTACGGAATTTACGGTGTCTAATCGGTCTTGTACAACGCGTAACATTATGAATTTAAATATTATATGCTCAGTGTTAAACTAAAAAAATAGTATCAATTAGTTCCGTTAAAATAGTTTTATTTCGACGCATCTAATATATATTTAATAAACAAATCAGTCAAATATTAGAAATTATTATTATATTGAAAAATAAATTAAACTATTTAGAATTATTATTAGATTAAAAATAAATTATTTATAATATTACATTAAAAATAAATTTTTACATTAGAAATTATTACTCTACTTTTTTTCAAAAATGTGTTTTCAAAAAGCAATAGTTGTATAAAATTAATGTTGTAAATTAATCTTACCTCCTTGGCAGTGGTTGACCCATGTACAATCGCGATACGTGATAATATTACAACTTTTATCTGACTTATAGGTATGCCCGGATTTACCTACTACTGAAATATTATATATAGTGTTTTATTTCAGAATTATTTTTTTATGGGGTAGGTAAGTAAACTAATTTAGCACTTGACCTTTAGTTTGAGTTTTACTGACCGCATACATTAGGAAATACCTAACCCCGATATTTTTTACGTAATAATTACATTAAAAAGGTTTGCAATATATATTATTTTGTTATAACTGATGCCCAAAAAATGTATTGATAGAATTAGTAACGGGATTGGCTTACAAAAAAATCTCTTGTGGTATAACTTTAAACATTCACAGATCATGTAGGAATACTCAAACCTTAGTAATTAGCCTTAAGGTGTCTTTCTCTGTATTCAGACATCAATCCTAAAATATTTGAAAGCCGTAGAAAGCTATGTCATATATGAAGTCTTTCCCAAATAAAAAAGTCCTAGCTTGCACTAACTTAGAGAATAGTATTGTATTTGTGCATTATATTTTATGAAGTATACTAATACAGTTATTAGTATGGTATTTCCATGCTTGATGGTTACTGTTGCACCAAATAGGTTGGATAATTTGATTACCTATTTCTTTTGACAGAATAATGTCTTTATTTCCAAAAATAGAATTTTTTGCAGTAGCACACATTAAGAATACTTATCGTCTTGGAATGGAATACAAGGTTAATTTAAAACGCAATTTGTATCGTAACTTGCCACAAAACCTAATCTTTGGACAATTAGTTTCAAATATTTTCTACTAATCTTAAAAAAAATATTATTTTCGATATTCAAATTTAAAAGTATAATTATACTGATTTTGTGTGCCCCACTATTAGACAATCGTCTTTGCTTATAGTGAGAGGGATTGTGGTCATACAGTCTACTTTTGGATAAATCAAAAAGGAAACCTAGAATTACTTTATAAAGTATATTTGGCAACCCTACAATAAAATGTCTCGTTTACGCACCATTCGCACGATCCTGAAGGAACTTGAGGTGACGGATGGCCATCTCTATAATCTCCGTCTTCTCAACTCGGCCGCGGCCTTTCTTCAGGTATTCAGGCGGGATGAGTCGCGACAGATCCGCCAAACAGTTGTTCATGCGGTCCCGTCGACGCTTCTCGATGATGCGGTGCGACATGGGATCTTGCTGCAGAGTTTATGAGCACATTAATATTTTTGACGGCCTTATTAAAAAACATGTGTTATCCTTAAAAAAAACTGGGGTTTTTGCCAACATTTATGACAGAGGAATAAAGTTATTGAAATATTATGTCTATTTATCTATGAGGAAGAGAATATTTATTGAATCGTTTCTTTAAGTAGGAAATGTAGCTGAATTCAAACTTTAAACAGTGAAAGTGATACAAAAGTAGTATCTGTATTCTATTAAGTCCTGCATTGCTTCTCAACTATCCTTATGGTGGAATCACATCTATCGGCATCGAATCGCATTATATACATATAATCCAAAATCGTTATTTTGCACGAAGATGCTTCCGCATCAATTCACCTTTCTGCTTCGATTCGGTTTCAGCATTAAATGCGTATAAGTGTAGCAATGCATTTAACATGCTTATTCAAGTTAACGCATGAGAAGGAGTGCTTGCGAATTAGAACGGTTGCTTACGCATACGACAAGATGCTTGCAAATGAGAACGGTTGCTTACGCAAATCCAACTCCAACTGCGGCGTAACACAAATATAAAGTAGCTAGCAATACCTAGCAGCTGAAACCATGCGATGGCATCGTTTTTTGTTTGTTTGTTTTTGTTTATTACCAACCATCGGCATCGAATCGCATTATATACATATAATCCAAAATCGTTATTTTGCACGAAGATGCTTCCGCATCAATACACCTTTCTGCTTTGATTCGGTTTCAGCATTAAATGCGTATAAGTTTAGCAACTTAGAATATAGCAATGCGTTTAACATGCTGAAGGATGCTTATTTAAGTTAACGCATGAGAAGGAGTGCTTGCGAATAAGAACGTTTGCTACGACGGTATGCTTGCGAATGAGAACGGTTGCTACGACGGGATGCTTGCGAATGGGAACAGTTGCTTACGCATACGACAAGATGCTTGCGAATGAGAACGATTGCTTACGCATACGACAAGATGCTTGCAAATGAGAACGGTTGCTTACACAAATCCAACTCCAACTGCGGCATAACACAAATATAAAGTAGTTAGCATTACCTAGCAGCTGAAACCATGCGATGGCATCATTTTTTGTGTTTTTGTTTATTAACAATCATCGTATCAAATTTGGTCCATATAAATAGTTTTAATTCCATAAAAGGAAATAGGTTTAATCCAGGAAAATAGATACCTAGTTCCTGTGGGATTGTTACATAGAGATAATTTATGTGCCGTAGTATGAATATGAAGTATTTATCCTGTAGTCTGCGAGCAGAATCATAAAATATGATACATTGTAAAATATAGTGAAAGTTTTATAATTGTTCGTGAAGTCTATTAATCTTTGTTCTATTAATATTATGACTATAGAACCATGGACTCTTGATCCTGCGCCTTGTGTCTTTCTGATTGATTCGCAAGGGGGAGCGAGGCGCTTGGTGTGAGAATATGCCTATGACCTAAGGAAAGGTGACGTAGGTATGTGTTTTTACTCGCAATGAATCATGTTCAAGATAAGAAAGGTAGAGAGGCTTTAAATTCCGTGACATTGTGACGCAGTGTGACGATGGGAGGAAATTATTTGATTGGGACGTTGTTTTATACATAGAAGTGGTAGATCCTTATGGGGTGCAGCATGATCAGAAAATGGCTTCAAACTTGAAAATGACAGTACTCTCACAGATTTACAGCTTATGCTTAGTAGCTGTAGTTATATTCCTGCTGTAGTGATTTGGGGAGTGCGGGTGCCGGAGGCTCACACACACACTAATTCTCATTTATGGATTTGCAGACTGTGCGTGCTTGCCACCCTTGGAGTATAAAACCATGGCTTAGACACTTCTGAAAATTATGATATTTTTATAGGTTATAACGGCAGACGAGCCTCAGCCCACCTGATGGTAAGTGGTAACCCAGGAATACTAAACATACTGCCAAGCCACTGCTCACCATTTAATTTCGCGGAAAGAAGTTTTTAAAGAGAGTTGAGAAACAGTGCATTAAAATTTGAATACAATAAAAAATCGGGCGTATTCAGTATGAACTTGCCCTTGAGACCTTCCCCTTCTTCAAGTAGGCGCCCGTCGGGTACTCGGCTTCGTCCTCCGACGGAGCAGCGAAATTCAACTGCTCACCGCCCACGCGACCGAACCCGTCGTTGGAATTGTAACTGAAAAAAAAGGAAATATATATGTTAATGATTAATTATATGACATTAATGAATATAGGAGAGATAGTGTAGGGTCAAAGACAGCATTTGTGTAAATATTCTAAAGGGAATGATCCGACGCATGTCCGACATGTGGAAAAAATGCAGGACGAGCGACTGGTTAAGAAGATATACATACAATGCGAAAGTGGAAGGATGTAAGTACAGGTGGCGACCGAGACACCAAACCCTAGACCAATTTGGTCATGTATTGAAGGATGGTGGGTCAGGAGTCTCCGAAACAGGTGAGCGTATAGCCGTCCATTGTCAGGTACTTGTTCACAATGGGTATGTATCATATGAGTCTGTGTATAAATGGATAAAAGTCGGTCTACATGGATCGGTCATCTAAACGTTGAGTTGGAATACTATTTGTTGTCTACATAATTGGACTTCCTAAATTGACTCTAAAAACACCTGTACTGGAATGCGGTGGTGTCACCATTGAGATGCGAGTAAATGAATGATGAATGTGTAATGTGATGTGATATAGTCAGTGAATGCGCTTCTAACTTGATCGAACCGCAACCGTTTGAGTGCATCATTCTTTAATATATTGTGCATTATGATTCTGTTGTACTAATGGTTTGTAATTCTTCGAAAATCCTAAAGATATTCTTCAATAGCAAATTACACCTGCTTAGCACAAGCTAGGGTGGATTACTTTGGGGTGCTAATTTGTCCGGTTTACCTCCTAGTGGTGCACCCCGGGCAACGTCGGCAGTCGCCGGCGGCTAAAATTCCGGACAGGACGGGTCTCCGCGTGTCCCTCTGACTGAGCAGAGGGCACAGCGGATAGACCAGGCGTCGGAGTCGGTGGGGCCAGACTGGCTCACCGGGCTCTGGAGAGGGGGGACAGTGGGGCCACAGCGGCCCCCTCCATCCCAAATCGTAAACCTGAGCGCGTGTCTGTGGTTACGTCTCGCGGGCATACAGGAACGAGGGTCTTGGCTTAATCGCCCGGACCGCGAGGAAGACAACCTCTATAAAAAATTACCCCGAATCTCAAGCTCTGGCGCGCGGCGAGGAGATGCATGGCTGATGGGTAGTTCAGTCTCGAGCGCGGCCCCAGCCAGGGTACCTGCGGACCCCCTGTGTTGGGTTAAAAATGTACGCTTACCCGGGTAATGGGAGCTCTGCCCGGGCGGACCTCTTTTCTCCCACACTCGTGGGAATCATATGGATTTGTTAAATTTAAAACCAACCACTTCGACGGAGTCGGGTAAGTCACCTGACGCCTCAGCTGTAAGGGGTCCGGCTGCAAAAGCGGCCCCTACTAGTGCAGCTGCGCGTAAAACGCGCGGCGCCAAAAAGTCCCGCAAGGGCAAGAAGAAGACGACGGAGGGAGCGTCCCAGTCGTCAAGGGACGGCTCGATAACGAGCAGCTCGGCCGCCGAGATGTCCGCCGCTGAAGAGGGTGGCCCGACTGAGGCTCCTGAGATTCAGCCATCGCGGTCGGCAGAGGTGGTGTCGGAGTCACGGTTCTGGCGCAAGCGCACCCTATCTCAGGGGGGCGCTGCCTCAGACTCCGACCTGAGCTCGGCTGAGATGCCTCCCCCAAAAATACCCGCAGCGGTTAGGGGTCGAGGCATCAGCCGACCCGGGACACCGATCCCGCGTGCCGCCTCAGCGGCTGAGACGCGATGCTTGAAGAGGGTTGAGACGGTGCAACACTCAGAGGAGCGCTTGGCGCTCCTGTCTGAGAAGCTCCGTCTCCCTATCGACAGCGGCGGGCCGCCCACTGCGGCAAAATTCGCAGAAAGAGCCGCGGACAGCGTGGCCATAATCACGACGGTGGCCATGGGCTCGAAGAACCTAAAAGGTAGCTTCGTCCGGGGCCTCAAAATCGCCGCCACGGAACTGTCCGACGTGGTGGAGCGGCTTGTGTCGGAGGTGGCCGACCTCGGAGCAAGAAACCAGCGCCTGGAGGCAACGGTCGAGGAGCTGCACCGGGGCATGGCCAATATGAGGGTCGAGCTTGGGCTCCCTGAGGCCACCCCAAGTGCATCGGCTTCCGTGGTGCGGGTCGAGCCTGCTCTCCCCGCGACCGCCTCGCCGCAGCAGCCGCGCCTCCGCCCCACCTCGGCGACCGCCTCGGCTCCGTCTGCCGCTCAGTCGAGCCCTGTCACTGGACTCGACGACAGAATGCTGCGCGCGGTTATCGACCGCATGGATGCGGTCTTTGGCCCGCGGTTTGAGGCCCTAGCCGCAAGATTGCCGCCGGAGCCCCGACTTCGGCCGCCGCTTGCGGCTGATAAAAGAAGTGCCGCATCGTCCTCGGCACCGACACCTCTGCCGTGCCAGGGAGGGCATGTTTCTTTTGCCGCGACGGCGGCCAAACCACCGGCGGCAAAACCTTCGCCGGCTCCTTTAGACCAAGGAAAGGGCCAAAAAACAAAGTCGAGGACAAAGGACAAGGCGGGACAAGCCCCGAGGGGTCAGCCCCGAGAGGAGTTCCCGCCTCTGCCAAGCGCCGCTGCGCCTCCGCGTCCTGCTGCGCCGAGACAAACGGTCGCACCCTCACGGGCTGCGGCGGTCGCACCCCGAGCTCCTGCCCCCGCCCCTGCCACTGCTACGTCCTCAGACGGGGACTGGCAGGTGGTTGGGCCCCGGGGATCCCGGGCCAAGGGTCGCGGCGCTGCCTCGGAGCGTGAGGCGGCGCCTGTATCTCAAAGGGGAGAGGCCCCGAAGGCGCCGCAAAACAAGCGGAAGAGGTCGCGCAAGCTAAAAGTGCCGAAGGCAGCAGCGGTGGTCATCACCCTGCTGCCCGAGGCCAAGGAAAAGGGCCTGACTTATGAGGCCGTCTTAAAACGTGCCCGGCGGGAAATAAACGTCTCCGACCTCGGGGACGTTTCCGCTCGCTCCCGCCAAGCCCGGACAGGTGCTCGAATTTTCGAGTACCTGGGGCCAGAGGGCAACAAGACGGCCGACGCAATGGCCGCGAGGCTGCTGGGCCTGTTCCCAGAGGAGAGTGGTGTCCGGGTCGCCAGACCCGTGAAGTGCGCCGAACTGCGCATTTCCGGGCTGGACGATTCCGTGACGGCGGAAGAGATCCGGGAGGCGATCGTCTCGAAAACCGGGTCTCCCAGCAGCGCCGTCCGGGTGGGCACCATTCGCCCAGGTCCAGGTGGTGTGGGTGCCGTCTGGGTCTCGTGCCCTGTCGCGGCGGCCAAGGATTTGGTCGCCGCTGGTAGACTTCTGGTGGGCTGGAGCGCCGCGCGGGTAATCGCGCTGGAGCCCCGGCCTGCCAGGTGCTATAAGTGCATGGCGGTCGGTCACACCCGGCCGCTGTGCACTAACTGCTTCGACTGCAGCGGGCTCTGTTTCCGCTGCGGTCAGGCAGGGCACCAGGCGGCTGCCTGTTCTGCCACCCCACACTGCCCCGCGTGCGCGGCGGGCAATCGCCCCGCCAACCACTGTATGGGGCGGGTGGGGTGCAGGCCTCCGGCCAAGTCAGGCCCTAAGAGGGGGGTGGGCAGCCAATCGGCCCCGGCTGCCCAACCCGGCGCGGCTGGACCGCCGCAGCGCATGGAGGAGGATATCGTGGTCCAATAACGGATCACGACGCTATCCTCCTCCAAGGGAATCTCGGCCGTTCCGCCAGGGCGCAGGACCTCTTCCTGCAATCCATGGCGGAGCGGTCGATCGGTGTTGCCGTAGCCGCGGAGCCCTACATAGTCCCGGATCGCCCCAATTGGGCGGGTAGCGGGGATGGCTCCGTGGCGGTCGTCGGTTCGGCGGCGCCGCATTCCCCGCCCTTGTCACTCAAAGACCAGGGCACGGGATATGTGGCGGCTGAATGGGGAGGGGTCACGTTGTATGGCGTGTACTTCTCCCCTAGTCGTAGTCTGGCGGCTTTCGAGGTCCTCCTGCACAATCTGGAGACATCGATACGGCGTATAGCACCGAGCCCTGTGCTCGTGCTGGGGGACTTCAACGCCAAATCAACGGCGTGGGGGTCCCCCGGGACGGACGCCCGAGGTGCGGCGGTCGAAGAGTGGGCGGCAGCGGCGGACCTCGTGTTGCTAAACCGAGGGTCCGCCCTAACGTGCGTGCGGCGCGGGGGCGGGTCGATAGTGGACCTTTCGTTCGCTAGCCCCGGTGTCGCCGCACGCGTAAGGAGCTGGCGAGTTCTGGAGGAGGTCGAGACCCTATCTGACCACAGATACATTCAGATAGAGGTCTCCCGGACCCTTCAGGGCGCCAGCAGGGGTCACGCGGCGGACAGAACTCCCGCTTTTCCGCGATGGGCTGTGGGTAGGCTCGACCGGGACCTGCTAGTGGAGGCGGCCATTTTTCAATCTTGGCTGCCTCCCCCCCTGACGGAAGATGTGGGCGCCGAGGCTGGCCGCATTCGCGGCATGCTTACGCAGATCTGCGATGCGGCCATGCCCCGCGTGCGGCGCCCGCCTCGACGGAAGGGGGTTTACTGGTGGTCCCCGGAGCTGGCGGACCTCCGTGCGGCCTGTATTCGTGCCCGGAGGTCCTACACCCGCAGCAGACGTCGCCGAATCCGCGACGAAGAGCGGGAGGACCAGCTGTATGCGGCGTATAGCAGTGCGCGCGCCGCGTTAAAGCTGGCCATCTGTCGCGCCAAAGACGCAAAAAGGCAGGAGATGCTGGAGGGTCTCGAGCGTGACCCCTGGGGACGCCCGTACCACGCGGCGCTTAACAAGCTCCGCGCCCAGGGCCCCCCCCTTACGGAGACCCTCCAGCCGGGCTTCCTCTCTGAGGTGGTCGAGGGACTTTTCCCCTCACGGGCGGTGCACACGCCCCCGGTCATGGCTCCGCCAGATGGTGACCGGGAGGCCGACGATGGGGAGGTACCGCCCGTGACGACGACGGAAATGGGGGCGGCGGCTGCGCGTATGCGGAGAGGCGCCGCCCCCGGGCCAGACGGAGTTCCCGCCCGAGTGCTGGCCCTGGTCCTCGACCACCTTGAGCCCCGCCTCGGGGAGCTGTTCGGCGCTTGCCTGGTGTCCGGACCGTTCCCTGACTGCTGGAAGGAGGGGAAGCTCGTGCTCCTGCCGAAGCCGGGACGGCCTCCGAATACGGTCTCGGCCTTCAGGCCCATCGTGTTGCTGGACGAGGCGGGAAAACTTCTCGAGCGGGTAGTCGCTGCCCGCATCGTCCGGCACCTAGGAGCGGTCGGCCCCGACCTGTCCGACGCCCAGTTTGGATATCGGGCGGGTCGGTCTACGGTCGACGCCATTCTGCGCCTGAAGGCCGCGGCTGCGGAGGCCGTCGCCTCGAGGGAAGTGCTGTTGGCGGTGTCACTCGACGTCGCCAACGCCTTCAATAGTCTGCCATTCGGCTGCATCAAGGAGGCACTCCGGTACCATGGAGTGCCCCTCTACCTAAGGCGGCTGGTGGCAGACTACCTGGACGGCCGCAGCGTCCTCTTCGTGGACCGGGAAGGGGACGTTGTAAGGAGGGCTATGTCGTGCGGCGTCCCGCAGGGTTCGGTTCTTGGGCCGCTCCTGTGGGACATCGGCTACGACTGGGTCCTCCGTGGCCGGCTCCCCCCCGGGCTGGGCGTAATTTGCTACGCAGACGATACGCTCGTCACAGCCCGGGGCAGGACCCTCGAGGAGGCGGCAACGCTGGCCACCTCAGGTACCGCGGAGGTGGTCAGGCGGATCGAGGCGCTGGGGCTTAGGGTGGCCCTTGAAAAGTCGGAGGCCCTACTCTTCCATGGGCGCCGACGGGGCCCACCCGCCAGCGCCTCGATAACGGTCAACGGTGTGGGCTTCCCAATCCAGGCCCACATCAAATATCTGGGCCTGGTATTGGATGGACGGTGGCACTTTGACGAGCACTTCCGCCGTCTTGCGCCAAGGCTCGTCAACACGGCGTCCGCCCTCGGGCGACTTATGCCGAATTTGGGCGGACCGAGTCTTGCGTGTCGACGACTCTACGCGGGGGTAGTACGGTCGATGGCGCTGTACGGTGCGCCCGTGTGGGCGGAGTCCCTGGCCGCTCGCAATAGGGCCCTTCTGTGGCGTCCACAGAGGGTCGTAGCGGTCAGGGCAATACGCGGGTACCGCACGGTCTCGACCGATGCAGCCTGCGCGTTGGCCGGAACCCCCCCGTGGGATCTGGAGGCGGAGGTGCTCGCCGACGTCTATCGGCGGGCGTCGACGGCGCGGGCGGGGGGCAGCCGCCCCTCGCCGAGCGCAATGTCATCGTGGCGGGAAGATGCCCGCCGCGCCACCGTCCTAAAGTGGAAGTCTCGGCTGGAGACGCCCCGGGCCGGTCTCTGGACCGTGGGGGCGCTCCGACCGATCTTGGAAGAATGGGCAGGGCGGCAGCACGGGGTCCTCACCTTCCGGTTGGTGCAGGTTTTGTCGGGGCATGGTTGCTTCGGCAAATACCTGCACACGATCGCAAGGAGGGAGATGACCCCAGGCTGTCACCACTGCGACTGCGACGAGGACTCGGCGCAGCACACGCTCGAGTCGTGCCCGGCCTGGGAAGTGCAGCGCCGGGAACTCGTTGCAGTCATAGGCGTGGACCTGTCGCTGCCGGCCGTTGCGCGAGCGATGGTTGGCAGTGACAGGGCCTGGACCGCGGTCGCCACCTTCTGCGAGGCTGTCATCTCGCGGAAGGAGGTGGCGGAGAGGGCCCGTGAGGAATCCTCCTTCGCGGACCCGATTCGCCGCCGGCGCGAGGGGCGGCGTGCGCGCACTTATCTGCGCCTGATGCCGCCCTAGCCGAGGCTGCGGACGATGGGGTCGGGGAGTACCCTGCCGTCCGCGGAAGCCTACCGCGAAGGTGCGACGCCCAAGTGCGCGAGGCGTCGCTCAAGAGAGGGTGCCCGTAGGGGCTGCCGCCTGCGGATCGCGGTCGTAACTGACGCGGTACCCGTGATCCGCCGTAGCAAGGGCGGGTGGAGGCGCACGGTGGGTTTTTAGTGGGTGAGAGCCCCATTCACCCCGTTGTCTCCCCGGGCAGCGGGGTGTGCGGTAGGACATTTTTGCCCACCTAAAATAAAAATAAAAAAAAAAAAAAAAAAAAAGGGTGGATTACTTTTGCCGCCGGCTTACCACCGAAGGAATGTAACATAGTTCCAGTGGCCCGCCAATAAAGGCGGAGAGACGGCACACGGCGGGTTTCTTTAGTGGGTGCAGGCTCCGCACTACCACTGGTCGTTGCCCCGAACGACGGGGTGTGCGGTTAGGAACATTTTACCCGCCTTAACAAAAAATAAAGGGGTGGATTACTTTTAAAAATACTGTAAATAAATCGCATATAACTTTTTAATCGACTTATTGTATTTTTGCGGATCGCCTAACCAGCCAGAGATAGTTTTAAATTGTTTTTATAAACAGGACTCCTTTTTCTTCAATTGTTTGTGGTTAGTGTAATTTTTTTTTCTAAGCGTCTAGTTATACTTATGCAGTAGAATTCCCCTATTTTTACTGTTATACCATCCCTGTATTAGAGCGAACCAAATAAAAAAACAATTATTGAAATCAGTCAAGCAAATTTTGAGTTTTAGCGAGACTAACAAACAGCAATTGATTGCTGAATCATCGCTTTTTGAAGGAAAACGTCGTCAAGAATCTTATGATGTCTGCTACCCCGCACTGTGCCAGCGTGGAGGAAGACACCCTAAATCTCGCTCACTCTGAGAGGGTCCCAACACAACAGTAGGATAGTAATGGGTTAAAAAAATTGTAAGAAAAAACGTCCTATGAAATCCAATTTTCGCATGTCTCTTAGTTCGAATTAGCAAGGATTTTCACGTTAAAACCATCACGTACAATAAGTATAGGTCCATATTATGTAATAAGGCGTCCTATGCTCAAATGTAATCAATTCATCTATGCTTTTGTAATAGGCTACACAGGGGTTGGCACCACGTGATCCGCAGACGTATTTCAGTTAATATTGAAAGGCTGTGGATTATATAAGTTCAAGGTTGTCTTTGGCGACATGTGAGCTAAAAACGTGGCGGGAAGGTCATTCAGCACAATGTGTTTTGTGTCATGTGCCCCCAAATATTTGGAAGTATGACTATTGAATTATTTCAAACAAATATTTACCTACTAAATCTTATGTAATGATATTATCAATTTATCAGTTGACCTGTCCAAACTTCGCACAGGTAAAAATATTAAGTAACTTACTTAAAAATTGCATGGCAACACTCAAGTGTGTCCACTTCAATATTTTTTTTATTCATGAAAAGACACCCTGCACTAAGGAATAATCCTTGTATCGAGGGGGACTTTACAAACATACAATTTCACGGACACCAAGCCAAAACCAACAATGGGAGGCCGGTATCATAAAGAACAAACTATTTATGAAAGTGGAAAAGTGAGCTTTGTCCTGCTGCAGTAAAGCTCTCTCACTTTCACAAATATTTTTTTCTTTGTCTGTCTTTCATTCCCTGTTATCTTGTCGGCATATTTTTATTTCGGTAATCGGCTGTTACGGCACACGAACAATGGGTCTGGATAGTGACACTATGTACCTATTTTTAGTCTGCCACTTCACTTAACTGCATAAAACATAGAAGACTAGAGTTACTGTGTGTGTAAAGTAAAGTATATTAAGAATATCACGTGGGAACGCAATGCAGCATTTTAATAACAATCAACCGAATGGCAGCAATGTAGTTCGCCACCCGTCAAGGCTTTTCCCCGCGAGTGCGAAAAGTGGTTAGCGGAATACTGTTTTATGAGAAGTGGCAATACATTATCTCTTCTGGGAAACAGGCGTGAGTCTACTTACATTAGTAAGTATGTATGTATATTTTTCGTTATTCATATTTATTTTTTCAACTTTTCCAGTGTCTATAAACGAAGTTCACGCGCTTAAAAAAAATATATTTTCTGGAAGTTCGTTCCAAGAAGCCCTCTAGTTGAGCCACTGACTACTGACTAAGTGATTATTTTGTCATTCTGGTAAATGATATATATGTAGTTTTAAAATTTAAACTCAGACCAAATTCTTTTTAATTGGTCTGAGGTGAAATTAATGGCAAAATGAAATGTTACGCGTTACTTAAGTGCAGACTTCACATCATCACTAGCATGTCAATACTTGAAATATAACATTACCTATATCTATTTAGATAAGAATGGGATTTTCAGTACTAACGATGGCATACGAGTTAAAGAACGTGGGTCTAGCCAAGTTGCATTCTATGATCGCTAACGCCAATAGATAACTATTAAAATGTATGGAAATTTGACATCTCTAACGTTAAGTCACGTGACTTAGCGTTATAGATATTGTTAAAGACTTAGATAAATATAGGTTCTTTATCTAAGGTTAAAGATGTCAAATTCCCATACATTTAAATAGTTTTCTATTAGCGTTAGCGATCATAGAATGCAACTTGGCTAGGCCCACTGGTAAGTGATTATTATCGTAATACGACGGTAAAATCGATTATCTAACTCTACAGGTAACCGTGGAAACACCCTGATATATTATCGGACAAGGCATATCTGTGAAATGAAATGGTGTACAGCGGCTTGACAGTACTCTCTGTATAGTTGAGTCCATGAGCGACGGTTAGGTACCATTTACCATCAGGTGGGCTGTGGCTCGTCTGCTACCATAAGCAATAATAATAAAAAAGTCGCTTTTTTGCCCGTGCCAAGCCAGACTTATAGTTAGAGATAAATTGTCAGGGCCCTATTGAAAATGATTATTTGTAATATCTAAATAATAGCTTTTTACTAAATGCATATGAAAGTAGGTACATATGTGAACATATGAAACATTTTTAAAAGTTTTGTCGTGACTGTTTGTTCCGGTTAATCTTCGAAACTTCTAGAACGATTTGGACGGGACTCACTGGCAGATGTTGTAAGAAGTAACTTATGCTATTTCGAATTTCGAAGCAAGAATTAGGGTTCCACGCCGAAAATTATACTCTAAATTCTACGCGGATGGGGTCCCGGATAGCTGCTACTTCAAAATAAGATGAGAATTGAGTATGTTAGCAAAGTAAATTATTGACTTTAAAGCTTGAAGCTTGAAGGCCCTATAAAGGCCCCATAAGCCGAAACGTACAAAATAACATCAAACAATAATAATATGTCGATAAGAATTTATTCAGTACACGTGACTGCACCCAAATAAACGCGTGATGTCGTATTTGTCACGTGCTAGTTTATATTTAGAAGTCGCAGCTAAAGTGTGGGCATCATGCCGTGACACATACCTCTAATTGCCGCTAAAACACGGGTGCATTTGACATCTTTTTTTTTTGTTTAATGTCATTTTGTTATGGGGGATAGTGCCGTAATCGCCACGCTTGGCAGGCGGGTTGGCGATCGCAGTGGATGCTGTTAATACTCGAAGGAGTGCTGCTGCCCACTCCCTCGGTATTCCCTCAGTCGGCTCTTACGACTCACATGGGTGAAGAAGGGTGGGACAATTCTAAAGCCGGCCCCACAAGCCCCGCACAATTCTAAAGCAGCAGTGGACGTCGAAAGGCTGGATTGATGGATGGATGGATACTTAAAGAGGTTTATTATAATATTCAGTATGTCATTTAGAATCATAGACAACTCAACGAGTTGCCTGTGTTTAGAATATATTCGCCCATAACACCATGTCATTTTGAAATAAAACTTCGTTTACGGAATCTATCGCGTTTACTTGATTTTACTACTATCCCGATGTTTCGAATACTTTACAGCATTCATGATCACGGGTGGACTTAGATGATAGACGTCCAAGGCTGATATGTTATTTCAACGGTCTCATCTACCCACAGTATATGATTTTACAAAATTGTTGGTTTATTAAAAAAATAATATTTGAATAACATATCAGCCTTGGACGTCTATCATCTAAGTCCACCCGTGATCGTGAATGCTGTAAAGTATTCTAAACGTCGGGATAGTAGTAAAATCAAGTAAACGCGATAGATTCCGTAAACGAAGTTTTATTTCAAAATGTGTAACATTCGCGTAAATATCAGAAAGTATTATATAAACCATGTCATTTATCGAATATTTTAGGAGTTATAATTCCCTTAGTATTACTTTACTCTTTATTTAGTTATAACTAAATGAAAATTCGGGAACTTGGGGTCTGTCTTACCACTTGTTGATAAAGTGCCTGGTAGTACGCCTATCGTCTTACAGATTATGAGATTACGCGACCTATTCTATTTGACAGATAGCTAATTTTTATGGCACAGTAGAAGTTAGGCGACCAGCAGGGAATGACGGGAGTTGCACTCGGGCGTGGGGGTGTAGGGGTGATAATCAGTTATATATTTTTAAAACTTCTCCCTGGACACATTTTCGAAGTCCAAGCAGATGAGGTCGTGGGCAGCAACTAGTACCTATTTTATAAAATGATTTCAGGAAACTCATACGTAATTTTTACGTTGCGTGATTACCTAAATATTAGGATTATCCAAATCAAAGTTAGATTTCAACGAAAGGAATTATATCTTTTATCTAAACTAAGTCAATATAAAAAGGATCATTGAAAATCTGTAAATAGTACGAGTGATGTATCGGATCACGTTAGGGTTACCAAACGTATTTTATAAAAACATAAAAAGTATGTTATTTGATCCTCTATTTATTACTTTTGAAAATATACCTAAGTATTTAGATATTTTTATATATATTTTTAGCATTTGACATGCTTAGCACTATACATTAAACACAAAGTGAAAAATGTGAAATCGAAAATAACAGTCAGGAGCAGGATTTGAACCTGCATCTTCTGGATACCGTCCAGATGCTTTACCAATTCAGCCATCCTGACATTTGCTCCTGACTGCTAATTTCGATAACACATCATACTTAACGTCTATTATGCTCGGACCACACTAAATTAAAACGCCGTTAATTATCGCGATGATGGACGTTTAACGTTGATGTAGCCATGACTTGCCGCGAGAATTCAACAACAGTATCCTCATTGCCCTTTGACGTTGGGCGATAACTCCAGTAGCGGTACATCAAAGAGATTGAACGTTCAAGTGTGGCCAACTAATTTATCACTTTAATGCAATACTTAATTATCGCAATGATGAGCACTGACGTTGCCCGTAAGTGTTGCCCTATCATAAGGGTTCGTGTTATTGATTGTAGGGTTAGGTACCTACGAATACCAAGGTACGGAGCATTCACTTAGTATAATATATTGGGACCGAGCGCTTTGGCTCGGCATCACGTGACTGATGTGATGCATCTTGTTCTGTTTTGTATATTTATTAATTTTCCACCAAGAAATGTAATGATGAGCAGCGGCTTGGAAATATTGTTATTATTGTGGAGTCCATAAACCGTGGTTACCACTTACCACCAGATGGGCCAAGGCGCATCTGCTCGTCATAAGCAATAAAAAAAAAACAGAGACTGGAGTTGGAGAGTTAGCAGAAGGCTATAGACAAGCCAACTGGAACATGTTATCTAGATGAATGTTGGTACCTACATGCTTACTGCATGTACACATCTACTTCACCCCAATGGTAGATGCGCCAATTTAATAAAAATCTAATTTAACTTACGTATCTAATGTTAACATAGTCTATACTCTATAGGTATCTATGTTTATCCCACCAATGTAGCAATACTAAATAAAAAATAAATTCCCAGAAAAAAGTGACAGCCCTCGGTCACGTGTATGTTAAAATCCACCCGCTGACCCAGTCTCACTCGCGAGTCGCATATATCATTTCTCAAACTGGGAAAATTCCATGCAGACGTGGACTATACAACTAGAAAGTGACTTTTTTTTCATAAGTATTATGATTACAGTAACTATATTTTTATTGACAGGCACTTGTTTGAAATATTGTACTTCGAGAGAATTATTAAAAAAATGTAAGTAGAAAATGCTAATTGAATTCACTGCTAACTGAGTTAACTGCCTCTATGGTGCAGCGGTACCTAGTGTGAGCGACTTGGGTTCGATCACCGGGCAGTGTTATAGAGCATTTCCTAAAAAGAAAGATTCTTAGCCCAGAATTTGGAACTGTGCCCGGTAGACGGCGATAGGTTCCGATCCTTATTAGTCGGCGATAGGTTCCGATCCCTATTAGTCGGCGATAGGTTCCGACCCCTATTAGTCGGCGAGCCGTGGGTGTGTAATACACCTCTGCCTACCCCTTCGGAGAATAAGGATATGTTTGTTTTATATACAGTGCTGCAGTGTTGTCCGACAATTTATTATTAGTCCTCTGATAAACTAAAGTATCTTATCGATAGGTACCTAAAGTGAAGTAAAATTTGATTAAGGGTTGAAAGCGCTTGAAAAAAACCAGATTATTGCGGATTCGATTCCCATTGATGTCTTTGTCTAATATTTTTTAAATGACTACCTAGCTTTTTTGTTTGTTAAGGCGGGAAAAAATGTTCCTAACCACACACCCTCGGGCAACGACCAGGGTAGTGTGGGGCCTGCACCCACTTAAATGCTTACCTGCCTAAAGAACTCTTAATTTTTCAGTGTTTAAAACTAATAATCGAATTAGGCTCGTTTTAATTGGTTCTGTTGTCCCTTTATTGTGAGTATAGGATTATTTTTTTACCCTGGTTGAATTCCTGTCGAGCATAACAAAAATATATTCCTTAAGTAGGTATTATATTCTTAGATTACTAAGATTATATTATACTTACGTGCAAATTATAATATTTTATAGGTAAGTTACCTACCTACCTAGAAATATAATAAAATCTCATGAAGGAACATACAATTTAAAAGCCACGTGACGGATTAATGTTTTATTCAAATATGGTTGACCTTCAACCATATTTTTATTTTCCTGCAAGTGCTCGCGAATATTATTGTATTCCATATCCTACTTGTCACTGCATCAAATTGAATTTTAATATCCGACTCACAATTTATTTGTTTACACTCATAGATAATAAAAAAATCTAGGTAGGTACGTATCGATGACAGAATTTTATCGTATTAAGTAGGTATAATATGAAAATCACGGACCAAATGAGACTAATGAGAGTAGGTAAGTACCTATGTACCTAGGTAGACAGTAAACTATCAAAACATTCTTGAATGATTTTCAGAAATTTGAAAAAGAATACGAACTAAATATACCTATAAACAATTAACTTATTTAAAAAAAAAATAACGACTAATTAAATTTCGAACATAAAAAAAATAATCTTCCTTCACATGAAATATTTAAAAAAACCTGTTAATTTAAAAAAGGTTTTGACTCACGCCAACAATCCGGGTAGGTGGTCGGATACACACGGATCGGGCCTCGAAAACGGCGTCAATAACACATTCATCACAAATTTTATATAAACACGACAGGTGTGAACATGGCCGCGGTAACTACTAAAAGATTGCAATAAGACATCGCTCCACTAACATGTGTTAGTAGGTTCACTACGAAGCTTACAAGCAAGGGACAGTCCTAAAAAATTCTACGATTAAAAACACGTCAACCACGTACTAAATACAACAGCAATCTGCCTAACAGCCTAGTAACATCGATTGATAGTATGTTGACTATGCTGTTCTATTTAAAGAGAATATTAAACAAATGCGTCTTTTGTTATCCAACTCACTGACTAAAAAGAGAGTTAATTGAGTAATGACGTATACTTGATTTCAAAGCTTAACTAATTTACATATAAATATTTTAAATCATATAAATAAAAAGCTGCCTCGGTGGTGTAGCGGTAGTGTATGCGACTGCTAGTCATGAGGTCTCGGGTTCGATCCCCGGGTCGGGCAATGTATTTGAGCTTTTTCCTAAAAAGAAAAATTCTTAGTAACAGCCCGGAGTTTGGAAATGTGCCTGGTAGACGTCAATAGGCTCGCCCCCTATTACGTGGGACTTAAACATAGCTGGCGAGTCGTGGGTGTGTAATACACCTCTGCCTACCCCTTCGGGGAATACAGGCGTGATGCTATGTGTTTGTGTAAAATGATGCGTGAGATAAAAGAAGTCACATTATTTTATACTTTATTAAGAACAAAGTTGTGCTGTTTTTTTAAATAATAACCTGAGAAGCTTTATATATCAATAGTCAGGTATGATAATTCTAGCCTTCTGTAATTTATGGGGCAGTTTTTTTAGTTTGTGTGTTTAAACATGAGACGCTTTTTTTGAAGTACTATTCTGGCCACTAACCTCATAATTCTCTTTATTATACCTAATTATAGGATAATATGCCATTGCCATGCCATGTTCACAGTGCCATCCTTACATCTTTACTAATATTATAAATGCGAAAGTAAGTTTGTTTGTTAGCTCATTTGTTTGTTCGGCACGCCGTAGTTATTGAACCAATCATCATGAAATTTTGCATACATAATAATTTGGAGCTCAGAAAAGTACGTATGGTTCCTGTAGGATAGATATTTTTAGATCAACATAATTAATGTGGCGTAGAGCGACATAATATTTTTTTTCCGAGATGTAGAGTAGTCTGCTTTTCTCCATCTATCCAGACTAAAATTATGCAAAATTTTATGATTATCGATTCAGTAGTTACAGAGTGAAAGCGTAACAAATAAACAAACAAACTCACTTCCGATATAAATTGTTTGGCATGAGTTTTGTTATGTAAAATATGTTGTGTATTTCTAATAATTCAAACAAATTAACAAAACAATGTTTGCGCTTATCACGTAATTGACAATGACAACATTAAAACTTTTTTGCATATTTATATTATTACATCAAATGAAATTAGATGCAACATTAGTGGAATCATATCTTTTTCTCTATATTGACCATTAAAAAAACTAAAAAAATATGTAATTGAATTCAGAACAAGAAAACAAAGAAACTTATTTTTTACTTATTTTTATTTTGGCGTTTATTATTACAAGCATGTGGCGTTGTCCTATTTTCTCGTCAACGTCCGGTAAACATGGTCACCGCATCGGTAGCACGTGTCTTGTTGCTCGCATCCATGCGTGGACAAGTAGTCTTGCGAGAGAAGTTATACAATGTTATCAAGTGTAGTGTGACTCTCAACGTGCCAACTTGCTTCGACTGCGCTATCACAATGAGTGATCAGCTTGTTACCGATAATTGTTTTGTTGCATGGAAAGTATGATAAGTGATAATGTGTGAATCATTTTAATCGCTCAAGAACGTGTATACCATTTGTATATTTTTATCGATCGTTAGGAAAGAAAGTAAAGTATCAAATGACCCAAACGTGTCATCAGGTGAACCGACAACCTGCTCAAAACTGCTGTAAAGAGCAGTTGGATACAGGTGGTACAGAACCACTTATTGTGGCGATCTCATACCTTTTAAAGTATAAATTATTTGAGAATAAGGAAAAAGAGATTTTTTGTACTAGCGGGAATCGAACCCGCGTCTTTTCCAATCCGGGGAAGTGCTCTAAGCCACTGAGCTATAGTACAGGTACTTCGACCATCCCAATCTCCTTATTACATTTGTCTTTACGACCAGCGCCATCTATCGGAAGCATTTACATGCATTAAACCGATATAGTAAGTTTAATTTTGCAATTAAAATTCATACTATTTGATGGCGCGATTTTTTAAACATTTTTGATCTATATTTTTTAGCATTTGACATGCTCCGCCACTTTTAAAGTATAAATTATTTGAGAATAAGGAAAAAGAGATTTTTTGTACTAGCGGGAATCGAACCCGCGTCTTTTCCAATCCGGGGAAGTGCTCTAAGCCACTGAGCTATAGTACAGGTACTTCGACCATCCCAATCTCCTTATTACATTTGTCTTTACGACCAGCGCCATCTATCGGAAGCATTTACATGCATTAAACCAATATAGTAAGTTTAATTTTGCAATTAAAATTCATACTATTTGATGGCGCGATTTTTTTAAAAACATTTTTGATCTATATTTTTTAGCATTTGACATGCTCCGCCACTTTTAAAGTATAAATTATTTGAGAATAAGGAAAAAGAGATTTTTTGTACTAGCGGGAATCGAACCCGCGTCTTTTCCAATCCGGGGAAGTGCTCTAAGCCACTGAGCTATAGTACAGGTACTTCGACCATCCCAATCTCCTTATTACATTTGTCTTTACGCGCCATCAAATAGTATGAATTTTAATTGCAAAATTAAACTTACTATATCGGTTTAATGCATGTAAATGCTTCCGATAGATGGCGCTGGTCGTTTGGCTCGGCATCACGTGACTGATGTGATGCATCTTGTTCTGTTTTGTATATTTATTAATTTTCCACCAAGAAATGTAATGATGAGCAGCGGCTTGGAAATATTGTTATTATTGTGGAGTCCATAAACCGTGGTTACCACTTACCACCAGATGGGCCAAGGCGCATCTGCTCGTCATAAGCAATAAAAAAAAAACAGAGACTGGAGTTGGAGAGTTAGCAGAAGGCTATAGACAAGCCAACTGGAACATGTTATCTAGATGAATGTTGGTACCTACATGCTTACTGCATGTACACATCTACTTCACCCCAATGGTAGATGCGCCAATTTAATAAAAATCTAATTTAACTTACGTATCTAATGTTAACATAGTCTATACTCTATAGGTATCTATGTTTATCCCACCAATGTAGCAATACTAAATAAAAAATAAATTCCCAGAAAAAAGTGACAGCCCTCGGTCACGTGTATGTTAAAATCCACCCGCTGACCCAGTCTCACTCGCGAGTCGCATATATCATTTCTCAAACTGGGAAAATTCCATGCAGACGTGGACTATACAACTAGAAAGTGACTTTTTTTTCATAAGTATTATGATTACAGTAACTATATTTTTATTGACAGGCACTTGTTTGAAATATTGTACTTCGAGAGAATTATTAAAAAAATGTAAGTAGAAAATGCTAATTGAATTCACTGCTAACTGAGTTAACTGCCTCTATGGTGCAGCGGTACCTAGTGTGAGCGACTTGGGTTCGATCACCGGGCAGTGTTATAGAGCATTTCCTAAAAAGAAAGATTCTTAGCCCAGAATTTGGAACTGTGCCCGGTAGACGGCGATAGGTTCCGATCCTTATTAGTCGGCGATAGGTTCCGATCCCTATTGGTCGGCGATAGGTTCCGACCCCTATTAGTCGGCGAGCCGTGGGTGTGTAATACACCTCTGCCTACCCCTTCGGAGAATAAGGATATGTTTGTTTTATATACAGTGCTGCAGTGTTGTCCGACAATTTATTATTAGTCCTCTGATAAACTAAAGTATCTTATCGATAGGTACCTAAAGTGAAGTAAAATTTGATTAAGGGTTGAAAGCGCTTGAAAAAAACCAGATTATTGCGGATTCGATTCCCATTGATGTCTTTGTCTAATATTTTTTAAATGACTACCTAGCTTTTTTGTTTGTTAAGGCGGGAAAAAATGTTCCTAACCACACACCCTCGGGCAACGACCAGGGTAGTGTGGGGCCTGCACCCACTTAAATGCTTACCTGCCTAAAGAACTCTTAATTTTTCAGTGTTTAAAACTAATAATCGAATTAGGCTCGTTTTAATTGGTTCTGTTGTCCCTTTATTGTGAGTATAGGATTATTTTTTTACCCTGGTTGAATTCCTGTCGAGCATAACAAAAATATATTCCTTAAGTAGGTATTATATTCTTAGATTACTAAGATTATATTATACTTACGTGCAAATTATAATATTTTATAGGTAAGTTACCTACCTACCTAGAAATATAATAAAATCTCATGAAGGAACATACAATTTAAAAGCCACGTGACGGATTAATGTTTTATTCAAATATGGTTGACCTTCAACCATATTTTTATTTTCCTGCAAGTGCTCGCGAATATTATTGTATTCCATATCCTACTTGTCACTGCATCAAATTGAATTTTAATATCCGACTCACAATTTATTTGTTTACACTCATAGATAATAAAAAAATCTAGGTAGGTACGTATCGATGACAGAATTTTATCGTATTAAGTAGGTATAATATGAAAATCACGGACCAAATGAGACTAATGAGAGTAGGTAAGTACCTATGTACCTAGGTAGACAGTAAACTATCAAAACATTCTTGAATGATTTTCAGAAATTTGAAAAAGAATACGAACTAAATATACCTATAAACAATTAACTTATTTAAAAAAAAAATAACGACTAATTAAATTTCGAACATAAAAAAAATAATCTTCCTTCACATGAAATATTTAAAAAAACCTGTTAATTTAAAAAAGGTTTTGACTCACGCCAACAATCCGGGTAGGTGGTCGGATACACACGGATCGGGCCTCGAAAACGGCGTCAATAACACATTCATCACAAATTTTATATAAACACGACAGGTGTGAACATGGCCGCGGTAACTACTAAAAGATTGCAATAAGACATCGCTCCACTAACATGTGTTAGTAGGTTCACTACGAAGCTTACAAGCAAGGGACAGTCCTAAAAAATTCTACGATTAAAAACACGTCAACCACGTACTAAATACAACAGCAATCTGCCTAACAGCCTAGTAACATCGATTGATAGTATGTTGACTATGCTGTTCTATTTAAAGAGAATATTAAACAAATGCGTCTTTTGTTATCCAACTCACTGACTAAAAAGAGAGTTAATTGAGTAATGACGTATACTTGATTTCAAAGCTTAACTAATTTACATATAAATATTTTAAATCATATAAATAAAAAGCTGCCTCGGTGGTGTAGCGGTAGTGTATGCGACTGCTAGTCATGAGGTCTCGGGTTCGATCCCCGGGTCGGGCAATGTATTTGAGCTTTTTCCTAAAAAGAAAAATTCTTAGTAACAGCCCGGAGTTTGGAAATGTGCCTGGTAGACGTCAATAGGCTCGCCCCCTATTACGTGGGACTTAAACATAGCAGGCGAGTCGTGGGTGTGTAATACACCTCTGCCTACCCCTTCGGGGAATACAGGCGTGATGCTATGTGTTTGTGTAAAATGATGCGTGAGATAAAAGAAGTCACATTATTTTATACTTTATTAAGAACAAAGTTGTGCTGTTTTTTTAAATAATAACCTGAGAAGCTTTATATATCAATAGTCAGGTATGATAATTCTAGCCTTCTGTAATTTATGGGGCAGTTTTTTTAGTTTGTGTGTTTAAACATGAGACGCTTTTTTTGAAGTACTATTCTGGCCACTAACCTCATAATTCTCTTTATTATACCTAATTATAGGATAATATGCCATTGCCATGCCATGTTCACAGTGCCATCCTTACATCTTTACTAATATTATAAATGCGAAAGTAAGTTTGTTTGTTAGCTCATTTGTTTGTTCGGCACGCCGTAGTTATTGAACCAATCATCATGAAATTTTGCATACATAATAATTTGGAGCTCAGAAAAGTACGTATGGTTCCTGTAGGATAGATATTTTTAGATCAACATAATTAATGTGGCGTAGAGCGACATAATATTTTTTTTCCGAGATGTAGAGTAGTCTGCTTTTCTCCATCTATCCAGACTAAAATTATGCAAAATTTTATGATTATCGATTCAGTAGTTACAGAGTGAAAGCGTAACAAATAAACAAACAAACTCACTTCCGATATAAATTGTTTGGCATGAGTTTTGTTATGTAAAATATGTTGTGTATTTCTAATAATTCAAACAAATTAACAAAACAATGTTTGCGCTTATCACGTAATTGACAATGACAACATTAAAACTTTTTTGCATATTTATATTATTACATCAAATGAAATTAGATGCAACATTAGTGGAATCATATCTTTTTCTCTATATTGACCATTAAAAAAACTAAAAAAATATGTAATTGAATTCAGAACAAGAAAACAAAGAAACTTATTTTTTACTTATTTTTATTTTGGCGTTTATTATTACAAGCATGTGGCGTTGTCCTATTTTCTCGTCAACGTCCGGTAAACATGGTCACCGCATCGGTAGCACGTGTCTTGTTGCTCGCATCCATGCGTGGACAAGTAGTCTTGCGAGAGAAGTTATACAATGTTATCAAGTGTAGTGTGACTCTCAACGTGCCAACTTGCTTCGACTGCGCTATCACAATGAGTGATCAGCTTGTTACCGATAATTGTTTTGTTGCATGGAAAGTATGATAAGTGATAATGTGTGAATCATTTTAATCGCTCAAGAACGTGTATACCATTTGTATATTTTTATCGATCGTTAGGAAAGAAAGTAAAGTATCAAATGACCCAAACGTGTCATCAGGTGAACCGACAACCTGCTCAAAACTGCTGTAAAGAGCAGTTGGATACAGGTGGTACAGAACCACTTATTGTGGCGATCTCATACCTTTTAAAGTATAAATTATTTGAGAATAAGGAAAAAGAGATTTTTTGTACTAGCGGGAATCGAACCCGCGTCTTTTCCAATCCGGGGAAGTGCTCTAAGCCACTGAGCTATAGTACAGGTACTTCGACCATCCCAATCTCCTTATTACATTTGTCTTTACGACCAGCGCCATCTATCGGAAGCATTTACATGCATTAAACCGATATAGTAAGTTTAATTTTGCAATTAAAATTCATACTATTTGATGGCGCGATTTTTTAAACATTTTTGATCTATATTTTTTAGCATTTGACATGCTCCGCCACTTTTAAAGTATAAATTATTTGAGAATAAGGAAAAAGAGATTTTTTGTACTAGCGGGAATCGAACCCGCGTCTTTTCCAATCCGGGGAAGTGCTCTAAGCCACTGAGCTATAGTACAGGTACTTCGACCATCCCAATCTCCTTATTACATTTGTCTTTACGACCAGCGCCATCTATCGGAAGCATTTACATGCATTAAACCAATATAGTAAGTTTAATTTTGCAATTAAAATTCATACTATTCGATGGCGCGATTTTTTTAAAAACATTTTTGATCTATATTTTTTAGCATTTGACATGCTCCGCCACTTTTAAAGTATAAATTATTTGAGAATAAGGAAAAAGAGATTTTTTGTACTAGCGGGAATCGAACCCGCGTCTTTTCCAATCCGGGGAAGTGCTCTAAGCCACTGAGCTATAGTACAGGTACTTCGACCATCCCAATCTCCTTATTACATTTGTCTTTACGCGCCATCAAATAGTATGAATTTTAATTGCAAAATTAAACTTACTATATCGGTTTAATGCATGTAAATGCTTCCGATAGATGGCGCTGGTCGTAAAGACAAATGTAATAAGGAGATTGGGATGGTCGAAGTACCTGTACTATAGCTCAGTGGCTTAGAGCACTTCCCCGGATTGGAAAAGACGCGGGTTCGATTCCCGCTAGTACAAAAAATCTCTTTTTCCTTATTCTCAAATAATTTATACTTTAAAAGTGGCGGAGCATGTCAAATGCTAAAAAATATAGATCAAAAATGTTTAAAAAATCGCGCCATCAAATAGTATGAATTTTAATTGTAAAATTAAACTTACTATATCGGTTTAATGCATGTAAATGCTTCCGATAGATGGCGCTGGTCGTAAAGACAAATGTAATAAGGAGATTGGGATGGTCGAAGTACCTGTACTATAGCTCAGTGGCTTAGAGCACTTCCCCGGATTGGAAAAGACGCGGGTTCGATTCCCGCTAGTACAAAAAATCTCTTTTTCCTTATTCTCAAATAATTTATACTTTAAAAGTGGCGGAGCATGTCAAATGCTAAAAAATATAGATCAAAAAAGATCTCATACCTGTTTTATATAATGGGGTGGGAATACAGAAAATTAAATTTACATAGGTACTAAAAAGAATGATTAATAATTCAAATTAGACTATTAAATATCTGTACGTAAAACAAGATCATGTAGGAACATTGGTGAATGTATAGGATGTACAAGTATACATATGTGAATAGTTATAACACAGTGTCAAAAATGTGAAATAGAAAGTGATAAGCACGGATTGAAGAACATCATTGTTGCAAATGCTCTACCAACTCGACTATCATAATTCAGCTAGCGTAGCAGATTCTGCGATCTAACAACTCCATATTTCATTATTTCTTCTTACGTACCGTCTTGGGCGACGCCCGCGCCATCCGTCAGATATATTTGCATACATTGCATAAGTCTCGTTGTCCTAACGGCAACAGGATACGACTAACTGTGAGTCCGCGGTGGAAATCGTAAGATTTTCGGGCAATTACGTTTTTCATTTCTCAATACGCTCGGAATCAGGAAAGCCAGTGGTATAGTAAGTACCTAACCAGGTAAAATCTTCGATGCTGTGCCTGGTCTCTTTCCAGTCAGAAACTAGCACTCGGGACTCCGAGACTTTGTTGAAAAAATGCCTATTTGTCTGACGTTACTAAAACTCGGTGAGGAGACATCTTTATTTATTTATTGCAGTCGGACACAATATGTAGGTCACAGTAAATTAGTCTAAATAATCAGATGATTTTTTTTCATGACGCAACTTTAATCGCAGAAGAAAATTTTTCTTAACATTAAAAGCACAAATCTTTCTTGTCCCGCCGCACGTGGCCGCCTAAAGACTCATATTTTATTGTGGCCATTTCTGAGTGTGCAATCATGAAAGCCAAGACTTGCGTAGGTAGGTCTAGATCAAGTTTAAAATACAATTGCCGACAGCTCGCTCATCTCCCCGCACTTATTATTATCTGTACTATTATAAAGCTGGTAACTAACATGATATTCAAGTAAAAATAACAACGGATATTGAGCAAATCCTATGCATTATCTTTTCACACTAATAATAACAATAATCTTATTTAATGGGGACGAAGTTGTAGGCCAAAGCTAGCATTTGATAATAGTAAATTTATTTTGTTGTTATAAATTATTATTTTGCTTCTAATAGATAAGCTAAATTATTAACAACGACACAAGCTATGTTATCAAATACAAAGATTACTATTAATAATACTAGTTCGATAAAATAAGTGTGAGTTCAACGCTCTGTTTTCTTTCGTTTTACGTTATCGGACGCTGCAATTGCAGTGAAGTGACGTCACTTAGTCACGTGCGCTCCGCTGGTTCACGTGCCGCACACAACCGCCTTGCGTTCTACTAGGTACCTAGTTATATACCTTGCCTAGTATCAGCTATATACTTAGATAAATAACCTATTATCTACGGCTATGTAGGTATGTATGTAGGTAAGGAGCGAACGGTTCAATTACTTACCTGTATTTTTATACTAAAGCAATTCCAAATTCGAACATGCCCATGTTATAGTAATTTCTATGGCGCGCAGTTTTGATATTCCAATATTTTTTTTTTTGTTAAATAGTTATAACCACATACAGTCCCTCTTAACAAGTTTAAATTATTGTTATTTTATCAAACAAAAACCCGCAAAAAATATCCAACTTGCAATTGCATAATTGAGGAAAATACATTAAAAGATAATTGTTTAGAACGGTTGTAAAGGCATGGTGTCAGATTTCAAAACATCTAAGTACTCGTATTATCATTGACAAAAACACTCAAAGGTCAAGTAAGTAGGTATGGCATTGACGTCAACTCAAAATACAAAAGCTTATTCGCTTTATTGTCAGATACACGTGTATAGATCGATATCTTTTGGTTTAGGTAAGTACCTACTACAAAATATGAGGTGACGTTATAATCACAACATCCCCAAACATCCCCATTCTAATTCAAAAATCTCAGAAACGTATTAATTATCAATTTAGTTGAAAGTACTGAAGTGGGTGTATTCCTCTCAGTAACACCAATTTTACGCCATATACATAATAGGGAAAATGGGTCTTCTCCTTTTTTATTATCGATACTAATGAATAAGCATTATTATGCGTCATACACCTGTGGCTTAGCGACCCGGGGTCCCCTGTCTTACTCGGCCACTGCATGGTCTTCGGTACCCCTAGTGGTGAGACTGTTAGCACCGTTTGCGCGCATGTCATCCACCACGTATCTTGGGTGTAACCCGTGTAACCCCTTTGCCTGGGTTTGGCATTTGTTTCCCACAAAACCTGCCGGTTCCCGTAAAACGTGTCCGTAACAACGCGGGCGACCCTTTTGCAATTTAACTGCGATGTCAAGGACACGATACAGCTAAGGATGTGTGTGAGTTCGTAATTTTCCTTCCGCGTAAATCCGTACATTCTCCCCATAGCTCTTCTTTCAATCTGAATTTTCGTTAGTTTTAAAATTGAAAACATTTCCAATAATGCTAATTTAAACGGGTAAAATTGGCACAAATGTTTTAAATAGACTGCATTTATTTATAAACTGACTGCGTTACGTATCAAATACTAATTTAATTTAAAATAGATCACGTTAGTTCCCCAGACGCATCACGTGTAGTTAGTGCCTACAATGTAGCCAACATTAGCAATAAATTAATAGAACTCATATTGACGTCGTTTGCGTGTTAATAAAACTTTAATACCTACTATGTAATATATGTAATGTAGATAGATTGACTTTTGTACATACCAGTATGCGTAAAATGTCGTGTGAGATGAGTTGGCGAATTGAAGTATTCAAACAAAGAACGGTGCAATCCGTTATACGTAATTTTTTTGTTCGTTCCTTAAATGACCATAGGTTCTTAAAAAACAAGTATTTAATTACAAATATAGAACCTCGACTCTTTAACCTCCCTCTAGTGTTAATTTGTGAAAAAGCTAATTGTCTTATGACGGAACAGATTTTTTTAATCATAGATAAGTTATGGTACACTTGCACAAGTTTAACCTTTGACACAACAAAACAAAACAAATCATGCATTAAACACAAAGTGAAAAATGTGAAATCGAAAATAACAGTCAGGAGCAGGATTTGAACCTGCATCTTCTGGATACCGTCCAGATGCTTTACCAATTCAGCCATCCTGACAATTGCTCCTGACTGCTAATTTCGATAACACATCATACTTAACGTCTTTGGGTGACGCCTGCGCCATCTGTCGGAAGTATTTTCATACATTATACCGACCAGGTAAACTTAAACTCAAATAATTTGTACTTTAAAAAGTGGCGGAGCATGTCAAATGCTAAAAATATAGATCAAACATGGTAAAGTACTTAGGTACTTACCCAATAGTATTAGCCCAGTGGTTACAAATTAATATTATACACTTATATATGTGTATTGTACATTACACAATCCATACTATAATAAAACAGTAGAATCCGGTGTCATAAATGAAGGTGGGGAATAGTGGATGATAAGAAAAAAGTAATGGATCACAAAATTATGATTAAAATTTTTGGTCTGTTTGTAGAGCACATAGATGAGAGATTTTAATGCTGTTTTCACGGGTAGATTGGCTTAATTATATTTAAAAGTTTTCGTAAAGTCGGTGGGGGACTCGACCACAAATATTTTGCGACTCGACGGGATCGCTTTAGCGCGTCATAATAATTATTATGTACTTAGGTATACTCTTAGTGCGTAAATTCTTTAATCTATAACTTATTATCGCTTGCCTAAACAACAGCGACGCTTGACCTACGTGGTCCCCGTATCAACATATCCAGATGTCCTTCTGCTCGATCAGCTCGATGGCATACCTACCTAAATCGAATAAAATATAGAAATGTTTTTAAATTTGTTTTTGTTGAAGTGAAAACTTCTTTAGGCACGTTGAGCACTTTTTGGGTGAACAAAAATCATGGAACTCGCGTCATCGTCACCGAACGCTCCGATAGAAGTGAAAACTAAGTAAGTACGGTAAGTAAGGCGGTATATTATGTGACTTATTTTGCAGCTATGACAGATGTGATTTCTCTAAATTTGAGTTTAAACCTTACCTTTTTCTTATACCGAATGTTCGGCATTTAAAACCGAACTTCGGCCGAATGCCGAAGTTCGGTTCAGGCCACCGAAATTCGGTTAAGCCGAATGTAAAACGAACTTCGGCCCAACCCTACTACGAATACTCAGTCGATCGCAACCGTGATTCATTTTTCCGGGATAAAAACTAGTCTATGTCCTTTTCTGCACTCAATACTATTATGTGTGCAAAATTTCATGATGATTAGTTAGTAGTTACAGCGTGAAAGCGTAACAAACAAATAAATAAACTGTCTAAGCAGACAGTTGTAGTGTAGGCAAAACTAATCACAAAATCAAAAGCCCATGACCATGGATGTATAAGAAAGAGCCCATGACATTTAAATTAGTAGATAATTTATTAATCTATGACCCTGAATTAGCTCAACTCCCCCGATATACCTACCTACCCACCTACTTCGCTACATAGTACGTAACTACATCAGATTACGAGTACAAAATTTGTAACATTTAATGTTTTTCACACCTATTAATAATGGAAAACTAGTTTATGACCGTGACTTCACCCGCGTGGATCTTAAAATTCAAATCCGTTGTCTTTGCCGCACCATTGAAACTCCATTAAGTACCCACCAAATTTCATCTTAATCCTAATAGTCGTTTACACGTGATTCAAAGACAAACATCTAAACATCTTAACAAACAAAAAAATTGTAAGAAGTAGGATAGTAGTATAACAACCAAAAAAAAAGGAATAATGTGCGTATCTTATTGAAATATTTAAAAATCTATTTTAATATTAATCGAATAATATTCTCGGTTTATGTATACAACACTAACCTAAAAATTAAGGCCGCATGTAAAATGCCTTGGCCTCGTCTAGGTTTCGTTCACAATCACACGCGCGCTAATGTAGAGTTCAGTGTCCTCTTGTTTATGTTACGTATGACACGTGCCGCCGCGGTAAACGTGATTATTGGCGGGAAATACGAAATATTTGTGATCTTCATGAAAATCGAAAGAAAAATCATTTTTATTTTATAGACTACTTGAGCTTCTGGCAAAACTTTAAAATTGGATATATTAAAATAAATTTGAGACGTTTAATAAATAGTTATCCGTCCCTTCTTCTGGGAAATAGCACATTTTATTTTCTAGATTTCGGATTATATTTTATTGCTTATGATGAGCCACGGCCCACCTGGTGGTAAGTAAGTGGTAACCATCGCTCATGGACTCAACTATACCGAAAGTATTGTCAAGCCGCTGCGCGCTATTTCATTTCTCAGGTATGAAATGAAAGAATATACTACAACATCACACATCTGCTACAACATACTGACGTGCTTCATGACAGGTCACACAGGAGACGGTGGTATTGACCGACTGAGTACTCTCACTTGAAACCCAGTCCTACTGCCAGTAATACAAACCATTGTAAGCAATTATCACCAGATAATTGCTTACTTCTCTTAGTCGCCTTATACAACACCCGCGGGAAAGGATGGGGTGGTGACACTTGTATTCTTAGTCCGTGTCCACACGGACAATACATATAGTATGCAAATTTCACGAAGATCAGTTAAATATATACATAGTTGAGGTTATATTATACATATTATAAACATTGGAAGATCTCAACATTTTACGATTATCAATTATTAAGAGTAACATAGTGTAGGTAGTAACGGCAATGGGATAATACCTAAGTATTAAGACCCAACACAATGGCAAACGTCTTGTGGAGTCGATACGTGACCAAAATGCTGGCTTATACCTCGGCCAAAGGATAAGCCGCGCCATCTAGCGGAGTAATGCTGCCAGCATTTTGGGCACGTTGCCGACTGTAGATTGCTTCTATAGAATTTTAGTCCACTTGGTCTAAAGTTTGTATAAGTTTTCACATCTATAGTGATTTTTATAGCTTTAATCCCTTTATCCTTTATTATTTATTATCTATTAATGAATAATAATTTGCATAAATAGAAATAATTCTTTGTAATTAAAATAAAAAAATATAATTTCCATTTAGTTCCAACGTCAATTCGAAACAGATGAACTCACTTTCACACAAGTATATGTAATCCGAATACAGCGGAGACGTCGCCAGTAAGTTCCTTTACAATAGCTATCTTTGTTACATGGCGGGTATTTAAGGTCAGTGTTGCAATAACATAAAATAAGATATGCAAATAGGTTGTTCTGTGAATGACCCCGCACGTAACGCCATCTACTAGCCGAAGGGCATCTTATCTTTTGTTATCCTAAGTGAGTAATCTGTGCCTAAATAGATATGCAGATTAAAAAAAAAAATACTCGTAGATAATGCTTTGTAGGCTCTAGTCAGGCAGTGATTTTTTACTAATAGTTACTACCAGCGATCTTCCCCACTTTTGCCAATGGACATTCTGGACATGTGTCCAGGACCCTCAGTCAATGTGACCCCATGGTTACTGCATATGAAAGTATGTAAGTATTTTAATATATATAACGAAATACCATTTTTTTAAGCTTTTGTCTATCTGTCTGCCAATTTGTTTCTAATCTCCTAAACGGCTGAACCGATTTGGAAGGAACTTTCACTGGCAGATAGCCGATATTATAAGAAGTAACCAAGGTTACTTTTATTTTCGAAAAATAATTACGAAAAATTCACAAAAAAAAAAAGTAATAACCTAAATTTCAAAGCGGCCTTGGCCTTGTTTTGGGTCAGAAAACATGTTTCCACTAAACAACCCACCGTGCGTCGTCACCGGCCCGTAGTGGACGAACCACTGCACCACTGGAACTGCTTATATTATTTACTCCAGGCTAGGCAAGAACTCCAAGGCCCTCAACAGGTTAAAAATGGGTCTGATAATTTACTAGTTTATGGTAATTTCTTTTTATACTACGCGGGCGGTAACCAAGCATACCTATCTGATGGTAAGCGGTTACCATATCCTATAGACGCTAGCAATACCAGAGGCATAATTCACGCATCTCCAATTCCAAGAAAAGGGATAGGAACCAGAGATAATGGTTAATAAATTAAGGAAATGATAAGGAGAGGGATTGGGCCTCCAGCGCTCTCAATCACCATACGAAACAACTATAGGGGTATCTACCGCTGTTTCACGCTGAGAGGAACTTCCCCGATTGAGCTGGCCCATTAATGCTGGGATAAGCAGGTTATTCCGTGTGGTGACGGACTAAGAATACAAGTATCACCACCCTATTCTTTCCCACGGGTATCGTATGAGGCGACTAAGGGAAGTAAGCAATTACCAGCCATTGCATGACTGGTGGTAGGGCTGGGTCCCTAGTGGGAGTACTCACTTGGTATCGGGCCCGAGCTTGTTGGTACCACCATCTCCCGTGTGACCGGCCATGAAGTACATCGTTGCATTTTGGCTGTAGCAGGAGATAGCCGTTTATATTTCATTTCATATCTGCGTAATGAATTGGTGAGCAGCGGCTTGACAAAACTCTCGGTATAGTCGAGTCCATGGGCGACGGTTACCATTTACCATCACATGGACAGCGGCTCGTCTGCCACTTCAAGCAATAAAAAAAAGGCTTTACTACCACTGGTACACCAGTAAAAATCATACAGCAGCAATAGTAGTTTTATGAAGTGATAGTCTAGTGGTAAAACCAAGGACTGCAAAGACAGTGGTATCGAGTTCAACGTCCAGATCTCGCAACTCACACAATTCTGACGTTTCGAATGCATATTTGTAGGAAGTTTGCCAACTCGCAATGGGCCAGTGAGGTGGCCACGGTCCAAATTTTTTTTTTTTTTTATTGCCTGTAGTAGCAGACGATTCACGGTCCATCTGATGGTAAATGGTAACCATCGCCCATGGACTCGACTATACCGATAGTATTGTCAAGCCGCTGCTCACCAATTCATTTCACAGATATGAAATGAAATACAAACGGCTATCTCCAGCCAAAACGCAACGATGTGCTTCATGGCCGGTGACACGGGAGATGGTAGTACCAACCCGCTCGGCCCGATACCAACTACTCCCACTTGGTACCCAGCCCTACCACCAGTCATGCAATAGATGATAATTGCTTACTTCCCTAAGTCGCCTCATACGACACCCGCGGGAAAGAATGGGGTGGTAACACTTGTATTCTTAGTCCGTCACCACACGGACAAAATATACCTCTATATTATTCTGTTAAAATATTTTTTCCTTGCCCTTTTTTTGTTAAAGCGGGAAAATTGTATCTAAACGCACACCCCGTCATTCGGGGCAAAGAACAGGGTAGTGTGGGGCCCTCACCCGCTAAATAAACGTGCCGTCTCTCCGCCTGTATTGGCAGACCACTGGAACTATGTTACATTACTTCAGTGGTCGTTCTTCTACCTCCTTCCTTGCCCTGCCACATAGTTCGGCAGAGGGTTAGAACTTTCTGCGTTCGTTCCAAATCTTCTGCCCTTTTTTGTAACATGTTACTAACATTTTATTACTTATTAATTACTTACTAATCACGCCATCTCCCTTGCGGGGTAGGCAGAGAAAACCGAGTGCCATAAGGCTCTATTCTTGCATACATCTCTCGCTTTCTCAACATTTATAATTCTCTTCCACGCTCGCAGGTTTCGGAGACACCTGACTCCACCTTCCTTCAATACATGACCGATTTGGTCCAGGTAGGTGAGTCTCGGTCTCCCCCTGTACCTACATCCTTCCACTTTTGCATTGTATATCTTCTTAACCAGTCGTTCGACTGGCATTCTTTTCACATGTCCGAAACATCTACTTACTTCTTTCTCATGTGGATTCAGTTGGGATGGAAGGTACACCACTCATATAGGGAGAAAATTAAATTCGGTAAATAAAGTGAACGGAGCATTGGGACAACTTCTCGGCAGCCATCACCTCAGAAGTCACGTGATTTAGCGTTATAGATATCGTTAAAGATGTCAAATTCCCACACATTTAATAGTTGTCTATAGCGTCAGTGATCATAGAATGCAACTTGGCTAGGACCACTGTTTATATATGACGGGCCTCGTCGCGTAGTTGGTAGTGTAACCGACTTCCGTGCACGAGGTCGTGGGTTCGATTCCCACTCAGGACAATTATTTGTGTGATGAACACAGATATTTGTACTGCGTGTGGGTGTTTTCTATCTATTATTATGTATGTACGAGGAGTGATCAAAAAGTAGTGCGAACGACATACTCCTTGGTAAGAAAAAAAATAAATACTGGCAGGCATAGCTCAGATACATATTTGTAATAATAATAAAGAAAAAAATCTTCGATCCTCTTTTGTTTTTTTCTGAATGTAGTCATTTGTTTGCTTCGTGTCGGAACGTGTTCTCGAAAATGGAGAAAAACGAAGTACGAGCCGTTATTAAATACCTCTGTTTAAAAAAGTTAACGACGCAAGAGATTAATTGCGATTTGGAGGCAACATTAGGAGAGTCTGCTCCGCCGTATTCCACTGTTGCAAGGTGGGCTTCTCAATTTCGAGTAGGGAGAACGAGCATGGAAGACGAACATCGTTGCGGCCGTCCATCGACGTCAGTCACCCAAGAAAATGTTGCGAAAGTCGAGAAAATTGTATTGAGCGATAGAAGAGTTACCATCCGATAATTCAAGAAACGGGCATTTCATATGGAAGTATTCAATCCATATTGAAACAATCTTTGAATATGAGAAAAGTCTCCGCAAGATGGGTGCCGAGAATGTTAACCGACAGTCAGAAACAAAATCGACTTGACATTTCGAAGATATTGTTGGACATGTTTCAAGAAGATTCTGAAAACTTTTTGTCTCGTTTCGTAACAATGGACGAAACATGGCTCCATCATTTTGATCCCGAGACAAAACAGCAATCTTCGCATGGAAACGACCATCATCACCGACCCCGAAGAAGTTTCGTGACGTGGCATCGGCTGGCAAGGTTATGGCCTCAATATTTTGGGACTCAGAAGGGATATTGTTGATTGATTACCTAGAGCGTGGAACCACTATTACAGGCCAATATTATGTAGCTTTAGTTCCCAAGTTGAGGAATGCCATCAAAGAGAAAACGAGAGGGAAACTTCGAAGGGGCGTGCTGTTTCATCACGACAACGCACCCGCGCACAGGTCGGCAGTTGCGATGGCTGCCATTCAGCAAGCTGGCTTCGAATTGGTTGTTCACCAGATCTGGCGCCTAGCAATTTTTATCTGTTCCCCTAATTGAAAGAATACTTAAGGGGAAACAGGTACGAAGACGATAACGAGGTGATGGATGCCGTGGAGAGCTTTTGGCAGGACCAAGACAAAACTTTTTTTTTGAAAGGGATTGTAGCCTTGGAAAATCGCTGGACTCGGTGTGTAGAGAGACTCGGAGACTATGTAGAAAAATAAATTATTAAGTTATCAATAGTCATTATATTCTATCTCATTCCCACTACTTTTTGATCCCTCCTCGTATTTACAAAAAAAAAGTAGTAGGTATATGTATTAATAATATTAATATCCATAATCTGTTAGCCATAGCACGAGCGTTAAGCTTAGTTTGGACCAGCAGTTGTGTGAAATGTCCGTGAATATTTATTTATATAGTGCCTAAAAATAATGGTTTTAAAATTAACACAAAAATTCTAACGCATTAATAACCTTCGTTTTTTATAGCGGTTAATAACCGTGTGGGTAAACACGTGTACTATTTGATAAAGTTTGCACTCGTAGTTAAATATAAATAAAACGATAGAGGCCTTTTTTTTGTAAAGGCGGGAAAAAATCTACCAAACCGCACGCCCCGTCGTTTGGGGTAACGAACAGGGGTAGTAGACTACCTCTGCGTGGAGCCCTCACCCCTTAAATAAATCCGCCATTTACTGTCTCTCCGCCTGTATTGGCGGACCTCTGGAACTGTGTGACATTACTTCAGTAGTATAAAGGCCTGCTACTGTACGCGCATTATGGAAAATCTACTAGAGAGATTTTAATTAGGCCCTTTATATCCAAAAAATAATATTGTGATAGGTATCCTCATCTATAGGTACTGAAGAGGAACGATTTGATTGTTTGTTTTGTTGTAATTTGATTATTGTAGGTACATAATTTTAGATTTCATTATCATAAATGCCATTCCATTATCAAGGGCTGCGGAGAGTCGCACTGGTTTACCTAGTAAAGAAGCGATCTGCCAATATAACAGCAGTCTTAGGAAAGCGAGTTGTACCTAAGTTAAATAAGTCCTTCACAGAACATCCGTGAACTAGGATGTGATTGTGTTTGATTTGTTAGGTATGTACATCATCACTATTATAGTTGGCATCCGATTGACGTAGTCACACTACATGTATTCAGACTACATGTATTCAGAAATGTGCACGAATAAACAAACAAAATGTCTGTTTTTACTATTTAAATTCATGCAACGAACGCAGTGGAGTTTTCCTCTTTAAAAGGTAGGTAGATCCTACTATTTGCGTAACAATTTTTGTAGCAACTTTGTAGTAGGCACCCAAGTTTTTAAAAAAGGAACAATAATAATATGCTGCTTTAAATAAAGAACAAAGATTTAAATAAGGAATAATAATTAATTATATTTACTTATAAATAAAAAATCAGAAGACCTAACAGCATGGGCGAGCACGTGTATAAATCCGCCGAGCCCGGTCACGTTGCACCTCACGAGGCGCGTTGCGTAAACTTGGGACGGTTTAACCGCCGCTTAGTGACGTACTTTTAATTACTTTACGATAGCCGAGCTATTTCTAATTTTTAAATATAACTTTTAAATTAAACCTATTTTGGTAACAATAAGTTAATTATACAGCACGAGTCTCTTACAGTGAAAAGGAAACCCTACTATACTATGAAATTTGGAATTTCCCGTTTGTTTTGTGTAACTAGGTACCTACTTAATGAAACTTACTTGACGACCCCGTGTTTCTTGCCTCGTCGTTCCTCGCACCTAATGAAGGTTTTTTGTAACATTCGTCCGAATGGCGACGACGTGGTTTACCACCCGCCACGTTTTGATAACACAAGGACGAAAAGTGGGCAGCTATATGCATTTATGACATGTGGCAATCAGTTGTCTTTGCCTTGCTCTCTGCGAAAAAGGCATAGGGGAAGGGCTGTAATGTACAACTGCGGAGGACCCGGTTTTATTTACCACTTAAATATGTACAGTCTTGTCGGAGTTAAGAATCGACGAATGTTATCGTCTTCAAAAAACTTGAGAGCTGAAATTAATGTTACTTGGACATATGCCACTTGCCACACATTCGATTTTCCTAATTAAAAAAAATTGTGTCCAGCGATGAACTGGTCGATGATTATTCCCTACCACACACATATATCATTTGACAAGGCTTTCGAGCATTCTTTTTTGTTAAGGCGGGAAAAAAAATGCTTTCGTGCCCTGCGGAAGAAATCATGCAGGTGAGGTTATTCTGCATGGTGTGTATAGGTACAGGTACCTATGATTTACAATGCAGATTGAAACGAAGTCATAAGCTTTAGCTATAATAGTTAGTTTAATGGTACTTCCACAGAGGAGTTAAAGAATGTTAGTTATCATTTGTTACGTATAACATTTTATCACACAACATAACATTTTATACTTAACCAAAGTTATTACATATCTTCATTTTATTACTTAAATGTTTTGTATTTCTAACATTTGTTAACAAAAAATAATATTATAGCCGAATATAACACAATTTGTAAATAAGTTTTGTGCATCCAATTCAAGAGCGTTTTTCTTTCTTTTCACAACAATACAAAAATAATTCCATTAGCAAATCTTTTTTAATTATCTTCAAAGAAGCAACTAGCCTTTTCAGAATATGGAACCAAAGTAATCCGTAGTGGTGATTATAAAATGTTCTACAACATGTTTTATCAGTGTGGAAGCGTACTACCATCCATCCATCAGCCTTTCAACGTCCACTGCTGGACATATGCCTCCCCAAGAGAACGCCACAACGACCGGTCCCGTCATGGGGGATATGCCGTAATCACCACGCTTGATTGATTAATATGAAAGTTATTAAATTTATCCGTGTGGTGACGGACTAAGAATACATGTGTCACCACTCACCACCCCATTCTTTCCCACGGGTGTCGTATGAGGCGACTAAGGGAAATAAGTAATTATCATCCATTGCATGACTGGTGGTAGGGCTGGGTTTTGGCTGTAACAGGAGATAGCCGTTTATATTTCATTTCATATCTGTGAAATGAATTGGTGAGCAGCGGCTTGACAATACTCTCGGTATAGTCGAATCCATGGGTGACGGTTACCATTTAGCATCAGATGGACCGTGGCGCGTATGCCAACACTACTTTCAATAAAAAAAAAAGGTTTCGTGGTAAAAATGTTATGTAATGTTATCTTACATTTTTAACTGCAGTGTGAAATCACCTTAATTTACTCACGTTTAGCTGCTGAAGTGGTACTTATCTACTTAAAACAATGACATCATGCATCCATTTAAGCAAAGAATAATCTGATAAGCTACCAATAAATCTCAATGGCATGATATACCTATATTATCAGTTGTAACCATAAGCAGAGATGTTTACGAAATTGCAGCCTTATTTAGGCGGGAAAATGTACCTAATCGCACACCTCACTGCGAAGATTATGGAGTAACGTGGCGTCCTCACGCCCCGCCGCCGGCGGACCACTGCAGTAAAGTAACATAGTTCCAGAGATGACACACGGCGGGTTTCTTTAATGGGTGAGAGCCCCACCCACACTACCCTGTTCGTTACTCTGAACGACGGGGTGTGCAGTGAGGTACATTTTTTCACGCCTAAACAAAAATGGTGCACGCCCCACATCTGCTAAACAATCCCCAGAACGCGTCTGTCCACTAGGAGTACCAACAGCATTGAGATATTCTTCACTTTGGTGGTCCAAAAAGCGAAGCTTTGCGTAACATTATAGACAATGAGACAAGGTCAGCGGTAAGCGAAAGCGGTGATGTGACTAACTGTAATAGGATTTTAACCAACTTCAAAGAAGTAGTTCCTTGATTATTCGGCCATTGTTTATATACCTACACAATATAAGAGATGAATTAAAAAAAATCAAAGTAGTCATGAGGACTGCCGACAGAAGTGAAAACTTAAAACTATAGGTACCTAAGTAAATAAACAGTTGTTATTTTTGGATAATTATCCAAATTAATTGTTTGATCATTTTAGATCTATATTTTTTAGCATTTGACATGCTTCGCCACTTTTAAAGTACAAATTATTTGAGAATAAGGAAAAAGAGATTTTTTGTACTAGCGGGAATCGAACCCGCGTCTTTTCCAATCCGCGGAAGTGCTCTAAGCCACTGAGCTATAGTACAGATCTTTCGACCATCCCAATCTACTTATCACATTTGTCTTTACGACCAACGCCATCTATCGGAAGCATTTACATGCATTAAACCAATATAGTAAGTTTTAATTTTGCAATTAAAATTGACGGCCTCGTGGCGTAGTCGGTAGTGTAATTGACTTCCGTGCACGAGGTCGTGGGTTCGATTCCCACTCAGGACAATTATTTGTGTGATGAACACAGATATTTGTACTGCGTCTGGGTGTTTTCTATCTATTATAAGTATGTATTTACAAAAAAAAAAGTAGTATATGTATTATATCCGTAATCTGGTACCCATAGCACAAGCATTAAGCTTAGTTTGGGACCAGAGGACTGTGTGAAAATGTCTGTGAATATTTATTTATTTATACTATTTGATGGCGCGATTTTCTAAACATTTTAGATCTATATTTTTTAGCATTTGACATGCTCCGCTACTTTTAAAGTACAAATTATTTGTGAATAAGGAAAAAAGGCGTTGGTCGTAAAGACAAATGTGATAAGTAGATTGGGATGGTCGAAAGATCTGTACTATAGCTCAGTGGCTTAGAGCACTTCCCCGGATTGGAAAAGACGCGGGTTCAATTCCCGCTAGTACAACAAATCTTTTTTTCCTTATTCACAAATAATTTGTACTTTAATTGTTTGAAAGATCAAAATTAAAACTTATAAATCAGAATTATTCATTAATAAAAAAAAAATAACTATTTACGAGCGGGAATCGAACCGGCGTCCCTTCCTTTCCGGGGAAGTGCTCTAATCCACTGAGCTACCGTACTATTTATTTATACCGTATTTACCGTATATTTTTTAAATAGTACGGTAATAGTATTATTTTCTTTAATTTAAAAAAAAATCGGAATGATTTTTTGCATTTTTCAAAACATTAATCAATCAATGAATTAAAAAAAATGTCGATGAAAAATAAAATATATAAACTATAAGTTTAAGTAAAATTCCAGTATTGGAGCGGATTTTTTTCCGGTGCCCAGGAGCGGCATTAAGTTTAAATCCGGCCCTGATTACACACCTACGGTTCGCCAGCAATGTTTCGAGCCACGTAATAGGGTTCGAGTGTATTGCCGTCTACCGGGCACATTTCCAAACTCCGGGCTGCTACTGATAATTTATCTTTTTACGAAAAAGTTCAATAACACTGCCCTATCCGGCGATCGAGCGCGAGACCTCATGATCAGCAGTCGCACACACTACCGCTGCACCACCGAGGCAGTTAGTCCTAAAACTAGATCACCAAAACCGGTTCACATAGTATACACGTGACGTATCCAACTAATTCAGCATAATAATACCTACATAGTCTGTCAACGTTCGCATTTCTCGTTATCAAATACCTACCAAAACCAAATTAATTCGTAGAATTACTAGGAACACCGGAGTACACGTTTCTAGGTATTATAAACGAAATAGTGTCGCCTGTATATATAGCCTTCTGTGCGGACAAAATAATTATGCTCACACGCTGCTAAATGTGTATAGTTTATACAAAGATACCGCTCATACAAAATGTATGAAATTACACATACTTAGACTGCCACATAGACACAGTAAATATATAAGCTAAAGATATTTACTGTGACATAGATGTCTGTGCCAGTATGTACCTATCTATAAGTACAATATAATTCTTTTTATTGCTTATGCTGGTACGAGTTACGGGTCACCTGAAGCCAAGTGATAACCCCGCTCTTGGGACGGAACAACCCTTTTTTTTTTTTTTTTTTGTTAAGGCGGGAAAAAATGTTCCTAACCGCACACCCCGTCGTTCGGGGCAACGAACAGGGTAGTGTGGGGCCTTCACCCACTAAAGAAACCCGCCGTGTACCGTCTCTCCGCCTTTCTTGGCGGGCCACTGGAACTATGTCACATTCCTTCGGTGGTAAGGGACGGAACAACCCTACGCTTGAGAAGAGTGCAGGGAATCAGAACGGCATTTTCTTCAAAAATATCGAAATATTTCACGGCTTTGTTCTAGGCAACGAACATAGTGTGGGGCCCTCACCCACTATATTTATAAACGTGTATGTGCATATTGTGTAGTTAGTTTACATTACCTCGCCTTATTAGTGGTTCAAGATGGAGTTTTTTTTAATTTTAATAATATTAATATAATGTTTTTAAGCAGTTTCTACAAAATTGACAGACAAATTTCTTTCCAACGACAATAAAGGGTTGTGAAGGGCACTGGTCTCCTCTCATGAAAAGTGATTTAGTCTACTACGTTGGCCCAATGTGAGTTAGCAGACTTCATACGCCATCGAGAAAAACAGGCATGTATCTCATAACATTATCCGCTTATTTCCCAGAGGGGTTACCACGAGTCATAAAACAGACAACGACAGCCTTTACGCCCCCGTGAGAACGAGATGTGACGAGTGAAGAGCAGGGCGGCCACTATCCAGACGATGTAAAAAAAAATCCATTGCACTCCTATGATGAACAACATTTTCCTTCAGGAGACTTCAGAGCTGCTTATGATACTTAATTGCAAATAAACGCCATTTGTATTTACAAAACGTGCATCTGCAATACCATCTCGACCCCTTATATACTAAGTAATAGTTCGAATTATTATAAACTAGCGATATTAACCACGTTTAATCGACGATGAATGATTCAGGTATTGGTTCATTCACAGAGAAGCCACGTGACTCCTGGAAATTTTCAGGCCATAACTTTGCACGTCAGAATCAATTAGGTAAGCTTGTATTTTATTACTGAAACGTGATTAAATTACCCCTTTTCTCGAGAAACGAGTTGCACATAATATTATCGCGTCATAACTAACGTTACCATTTATTTTTCCGACCAAAACGGGATGCTAATTTTTCCGACAAAAACGGGATGCTAACTAAAAAAAAAAAAAAACCAAATTGATCTTAAAAACTGAAATCTGTAACTTGGTTTTTTGAGACGTCCAAAATTTATTGTAGCATTTGTAGCAGGCAGACATAAAATATATTTATTTCATAAAGTTTTCATGCTCAAGATTGTTGATGGGAAACTGTTTGAATACTAACTTTTAAAGATTCGGGAATTGTACACATATTTAAAGTAACATAAACGGGTCTTTTTTCGCATATAAATTAGGTGAAATTCTTAACTACCTTTTACCCGACGTTTCAACTGCGTTGCAGCAGCCGTGGTCACGGGACAACTGGAGAGGCGAGCTACTTACCTATGTCTTCAAGCTCTTGGATTGGACCGGATTCGGCATAAACATCAATGGCGCATACATCACACACCTTCGATATGCCGACGACATCGTAGTCATGGCAGAATCGCTGGAGGACCTTTGCACCATGCTCGATGATCTCAGCAGGGTTTCCCGACTAGTGGGTCTCAAAATGAACATGGACAAGACGAAAATCATGTCTAATGTCCATGTCATTTCAGCACCGGTCCTAGTCGGGAGTGCGCTTCTCGAAGTTGTCGACCATTATGTCTATCTGGGACAAACAGTCCAGTTAGGTAGGCACAACTTCGAGAAAGAGGTCAATCGACGAATCCAACTCGGCTGGGCAGCGTTCGGGAAGCTAAGGAAGATCTTCTCGTCCAATATTCCGCAGTGTCTGAAAACGAAGGTCTACGACCAGTGTGTGTTACCAGGGATGACATACGGAACAGAGACGTGGTCTCTGAATGTTGGCCTCATATCAAGGCTCAAAGTCGCTCAGCGGGCCATGGAGCGGGCTATGCTTGGTATTTCCCTACGTGATCGAATCCGTAATACGGAGATCTGTAGGAAAACGAGAGTGACCGACATAGCCGGCGGGTAGCCATGCTGAAGTGGCAATGGGCAGGCCACATCGCTCGACGAACCGATAACCGTTGGGGACGAAAGGTTCTCAAGTGGCGACCACGTATCGGACGGTGCAGTGTAGGACGGCCCCCCACCAGATGGACCGACGATCTGGTAAAAGCTGCGGGGAGCCGTTGGATGCGGTCGGCACAGGACCGCTCGTTGTGGCGTTCTCTTGGGGAGGCCTATGTCCAGCAGTGGACGTTGAAAGGCTGATGGATGGATGGAATCACTGGATTCCACGCTGATGATAGAATAAATCCGTCACCTCTATTGAAATTTCTGTGCTTTTTGATTTCAATAGCTTCGCGCACTAACCGTTTGTAGTAGTGGCGGTCCTGAGATAGGATTATAGGTTGGTGAAGCTCAATCCAGTGATTAGTACCTGCTTCTAAGAGATGTTCAGCGATGGCAGATTTGTTTATCTGTCCTTTCTTGACTGCAGTTATGTGTTCCTTAAGCCTTTCAGCAATCGATCGCTTGGTTTGGCCGAAGTAAGCGCTCCCCCAGCTACAGTTTATTTTGTAAACTCCCGCTGATTGCAAGGGAATAATATCCTTTGGTGTACGCAATCGACTCGATAACTTACAGTGCGGAATGTATACAGTCTTCATGGAGTATTTACTAAGTACTGTTCCAATTTTGTCCGTCACTCCTCGTATATATGGCAGGAAAGCCGGTTGTCTATTGACTTCAGGATATCTTTCCCTTTTCGTTCGCCGCTGAAGCCTACGACCAGTTTTGTACCCATTTCGTTTTAGTACCTGAACATTATGCAGCTCCTGTTGTAGATGTTCAGGGTCAAACATCGGAGTAGATCAATCTACCCTACAAACTGTTGAGGAAAAATAAAGTAGCTCGCCTCTCCAGTTGCCCCGTGACCACGGCTGCTGCAACGCAGTTGAAACGTCGGGTAAAAGGTAGTTAAGAATTTCACCTAATTTATACGCGAAAAAAGACCCGTTTATGTTACTTTAAATATGTTTGAATACTTTCACCCAATGAGTTTCTGCGGAAACATTTAAATTATCCCATTCTATATTTTTTTACAAATTTAATTTCTGAAAACGAGACTATTTTATCCCGAAGCTTTGTTTGCTTACATATTTTTTTGATCACCTTTTACGGGATACACTCGATTGATCATCATGAAATTTGGCATAAATACATATAGTTCAGAACTTTTTATCCCATAATAATGCATAATTCATGACATTCCATAGAGTGACGTAGGAAGCTATTTATATTCCGAACTGAAGTCCATGGGGGCGAAGACACGGGCAGAATCTAGTTACCTATCCATAAATCTGAGTTAATTACTCTTTTTTCGTACTTAATTATAATTAAGGTTACAACAGCAGTCTGCCGAGTAAATTCCTTTGCGCTTATTTTTGACGGCCACGTGCGTAAACAGGCGAGTATTGACGATGACGAATTTAACGTAGCACCTTATGTGAACTACAATCACGTTGGTAAACAGTACTGAACATAACATATTGAATAACTTCATGTTTAGTAGTAACCTATGCCCCTGTGGATTGATATTGAAGTGAACTGCCCATTGGTTTCTCGCCTCGACCTTAAAAATAAACTTGTTAAAAACATTTGAAAATGTATTTTCAAGAACGAGGTAGATATTTGCTTAACTGCTTTGATCCAGAAACAACTATTTTACAACCGACTATTAAAGTAAAAGGGATTTCCCATTACACATGCAGGATTTAATTAACGGTGAAGCAAATTTCACGGTGTATAAGAAAATTCACTGGAGTCAATTCAATTCAATTCAATTTATTCATTTGGAAGATTGGGTACAGAAGTTGTTACAAATTTATAATGGTATCACCAAACTCAGCTTTACAAGTTTACAGCATGCAAATATAAAGGAATATTACAATTACTTTTATACATTTGATTACATTACAATTTAGACACATTCTGCAAAAATCTATTAAAATAAATACGTATTTTATATTTACCTAAATTAGATAGAATAAGTAACATAATCATCTGAATCATAACAATATAAGTGTCAAAGTTAATATATATGTTAATTCTATTATAAAATGTTATATATTTAGTATCGTCAAAATTAATTTTAAATTATTTATAATTATTAAATTAACATTATAACTTAAGCTAAATGAATTTATGTGTCAAATATTCCTTTATTGAGTAAAATGCTTTCTGAATTAACACTTGTCTCACACTAACCTTAAATTTATTAAAGTCAGATATTTCAAGTATATGAATTGGTAAATTATTATAAATACGTGGAATCATACATATTAAACTATTATTTAGCAAGGCTGTTTTATTAGCTGGAAAGCGTATTTTTAACTTGTGTCTTTGACTTTTTAATGTTTCAAACATGTTTATATTTTTCTTAACAAACAACCTCAAATATATATAGACATTTAAGCGTAAGCAGATTCAGTTTTAAAAAATGTAGTCTGCAACTATCAAGAGGTTTTAACTTACAGATGGCCCTAATGCATTTTTTTGGGATATAAACGCTGCTTCCTTATTTGTAGAATTACCCAGAATAATACTCCAAATCTCAGCGATGGTGTCACGTGGCCATGGTAAGCCATTAATACGGTTGGTGTGGAAGGCGTGAAAGCTGACTTTGACAGCATATGTAGTGCATATAAAAATTTATTGAGCTTGGTACATAGTGAGTCAATATGCGCTGACCAATGCAAACTTGAATCCAAAACTACTCCCAAAAATCATCAACGTCATGTCAAACAGTTCCAGCCAGTACAGGTAGAGAGACAGAGCACGGCATGTATTTAAGTGTAGAAACAGCGCGGCGGTGCGGTTAGCAAATTGTTTTCAAGATTCATTCTCAAAAAACAGAGAGGCATTGAGAGTAAATCCGGAGATCTGCTCTTAATGAATTATATATTTTTCTCAACTATTATTGTCCCACTATTAGGCACGGATCTCCTTTCAGACGATAGGTTTCGTCGTTGTCCTCCACGCTGGCCCAGTGCGGGTTGACAAGACTTCATAAATCGTCTAGAAAACCTCTCAGGTATGCAGGTTTCCTCAAGTTGTGTTTCTTCACGGAACAGTCATAATTTGTAAACATATAGATATCATTTCGAAATATTTCGAAAAATCAGAGGCCGTCCGAGGTCCTAGACTAGTGTACAAATGGACGGTGTTGTACAGAAATGATCCAACCCACAAACTGGACAAAATTAAACTTTTAAATCCAAGCTATTTTTTTTTGCTTGTAGTGGCAGACGAGCCACGGCCCATCTGATGGTAAATGGTAACCGTCGCTCATGGACTCAACTATACCGAGAGTATTGTCAAGCCACTGCTCACTATTTCATTCCACAGATATGAAATGAAAGAATAAACGACTATCTCCTGCTACAGCCAAAACACAACGATGTGCTTCATAGCCGATTGTTTTTATGATAGGTTATATCAACCCAAGACAACACTGAAAAAATAAAGCAGAATTAGTTCAAATAGACATAACTTTAATTTATGTTTTTGTGGATTAGCTCATTTCTGCACAACACGGTCCAATTTTATTATCCTAACAATTGCAAATAACGTGACCTTATTATTAAATTGTTAATAAAGAAACGCAATTTTCAACAAACGTGTGCTCAAATGATAAATAAGTTTTTTTAATAAGATAAGGTATATGTCATGTGCACCGTGCACCTGTCATGTCAGTGACGTCACTGTACACGTGTATGAGGTGCCGCCTCATGATTGCATTGTTTGCAACAAATACAATGTTGCACATTTTACAATTATAAATAACTAGAGACCCGGCCCGGCTTCTCACGGGTGCAATGTACTAATAACATGCATGATTTATACATTCAAAACCTTCCAGAAGATATTATCTAACTGATGGTGAAAATCACATCAAAATCCGTTGAGTTTAAGAGGTTTAAAAGTTAGCGGATATACAGACAGACGCGTAACGCGACTTTGTTTTACACTATAGGTAAGGATGTGGACACGGGTTTTTTATTTATTACTATCTTTAATATTTAGATATTTTTTATATATATTTTTAGCATTTGACATGCTCAGCACTATATATTAAACACAAAGTGAAAAATGTGAAATCGAAAATAACAGTCAGGAGCAGGATTTGAACCTGCATCTTCTGGATACCGTCCAGATGCTTTTACCAATTCAGCAATCCTGACAATTGCTTCTGACTGCTGCTTTCGATTTCACATTTTTCACTTTGTGTTTAATACTATCTTTAAATGAGAGAAATCCTTTATTCAGCTATTTAAAATACGTGTAGATATTTTTATTCGGTTTTACTAGACAGTTAATATTTTCTATAGGTAGAATAGGTACTTACTTGCCTTAGCTTTTTTTTTTAAAGACAAATCCCTTTTTTTTTGTTAAGGCGGGAAAAAATTTTCCTAACCACACACCCCGGCGTTCGGGGCAACGAACAGGGTTGTGTGGGGCCCTAACCCACTAACGAAACCCGCCGTATTTTGAGTGCACCTTTAGGTCTAGCCAAGTTGCATTCTATGACCTCTAACGCTATAGAAAACTATTACAATTTATGGGAATTTGATATCTTTAACGGTATCTATAACGCTAAGTCGCGTGACTGAACGTTAGAAATGTCAAATTCCCATAAATTTTAATAGTTTTCTATAGCGTTAGTGATCATAGAATGCAACTTAGCTAGGCCCACTGGATTTGCATACACGTGCTTATAAGACGCACAGTTGATGAGCCTTCATTGAAATTAACTGGCATTATTGAAATTCGGTTCGAAGCTAAGTGGTTTACATTAGGGGGGCATTCGTTTCATACTTGAAATATCTACCACTGATGATTTTTTACTGTGGACAAAACAATACTAATAATACTATCGAGCTGCTCTGCACCATATCACATTTAAAAGAATAGATTGATGTGATGATAGATTTGACTGCACAGTTTGACGTATCTAAGGCCCTCTCCTGCCGAGTGCTATGTGTTCGAGTACTAGGCTTGATAATTCACACAAATGGTTGTTCTGAGTCTGGATATAGGTACTTTGTGCTTTAATTGTAATTTAGTTGCCCACGATACAGGATTATCCTATAGCACAAATTTTGTCTTAAAAAAAACTACTTACACATATTCCTAAACCCCTAACATTCACTCTTTTTTTTTAAGGTGGGAGTAATTGTAACTAACCGCACAGCCCGTTGTTCGGGGCAACGAACAGGGTAGTGTGGGGCCCTCACCCACTAAATAAACCAGCCGTGTGCTGTCTCTCCGCCTGTACTGGCGAACTACTGGAACTGTGTGACTTCAGAGGTTCTAACATGCGACATGACAGGCCTCGTGGCGTAGTCGGTAGTGTAACTGACTTCCGTGCACGAGGTCGCGGGTTCGATTCCCACTCAGGACAATTATTTGTGTGATGAACAAAGATATTTGTACTGCGTCTGGGTGTTTTCTATCTATTATACTATGCATGTATTTACAAAAAAAATATAATTATCCTATTATATCCGTAATCTGGTACTACCCATAGCACAAGCGTTAAGCTTAGTTTGGGACCAGAGGACGATGTGTGAAATGTCCGTGAATATTTATTATTGTTATTATTCACCCCTGAGTGATTGAGCTTTTGAAAAATCATTTAATTTTAAATTTGAATAGAACCTTAACCTGCTTATTATAGCAATTAATAAAACATCAATTCGCTGTCTACAATTGCGTTTATTAGGCTACTTTTTATCCCAACAAAACACGGCTGTATAATGTTATATATGCTAATATACAAATATATAGAACGCACCGAATGAATAAGTCGAGTCAAAACACGTGGAGTGCCAGTTGAATAACTTACCCAAGCCTCTAACGTGTAGTTTGACGATGAGTATGACGCAAATTATTTATCGTACAATGGAGAATAGATATGTATTTACAAAATATCTTGTATTTAGATATTTTTATATATATTTTTAGCATTTGACATGCTTAGCCATGTAAATTAACACAGTGTGAAAATGTGAAATCGAAAATAACAGTATACATACCTATAAAAATCTCTAACAGAGCTATGTCTGTACTATAAGATATTTGAAAAATAGGCATCTCGGACACAAAACATTTTTTCTAGAATGGTTGATTGTTTGTTTGTTATCAGGCATAAACTACTGGTGAATCTTGTAAACTCCTTAGTGATTACCAACTTCCAATAAAAGGCAAAGGGATTTTAATAGATGTTCTATTGTTTACAGAAAAGAAATAAGCGCGTATTTTCACATCAGGGGTCGAAGCCATATTTCGACAGAGATATTTACTCAGTTGCGAATGTTGCGATTGCTTTATCTATACTATTATAAAACTTTAACATAGCTAGTAACTGTAACATAGTACATTTAAGATATTTGAGAAAAAATGACTGTAATAGGCTATATAGGCATGTCTAAACACAAAACAATCTTTTTTAGAATTTTTGTCTGTTTGTTTGTTCACGCATCACACAAAAACTACTGAACGGATTTTGATGCAACTTTTTTAATTGAAAGGCCTTGATTAGCCTTAAAAACTGCTATACATTTTATCCCGCTACTATATCGGGAACCTAAGATATAACCGAAAAACTAGAAAATTATTTAAACTAGATTTTTTTAGAATTTATTTAAAAGAACTACTAGATGGATTTTGATACAACTTTTTTTATTTGAAAGGCCTTGATTTGACTTAAATACTGGTAGACATTTTATCCCGCTACTATATCGGGAACCTGAGATATAACCGAAAAACTAGCTTTTGGCTGCGCCGAAACCGCTGGCAAAGGCTAGTACATAATATAAACACACTTTCATGACCTCTGTTGTAAAATCTCAGTAGGGTCAGTACCTACTACCTACGTAATGGTAAATTATAGCTCCACCATGAATATTAGCAATATTGAGTCACAGCCAAACCGCTGAATGTATTCATCAGTTTGATTGGGTTTAAACCGCTATCGGCTAAAACGAATTACGAACGTGAATGTACTCTACATTAGTGTGCGTATCGTGTTTACGTTCCAATTTACAGTGTGCGCCGGACGGTCACGTTTCGCGCGGCGTGTCGAGAACGCGACATCGCTCGGCGCGTGCAAGTCGCTGCGCCCCCGGCGCCTCTCCCCGCTCGCATATCACGTGTTACTTAAGTGCTATTTTCGATTCACTTTCGCCACCAATCGGAATAGGTATTCGATTAATCGTGTAAGAATAAAACTATACTTACACAGGTGTGTTCAAGTTCAGTCCCGACTACTGCGTACCTACCCTGCAGACTAGGTACCTACCTACTCTGTATCATTCATGTAGGTATAGGTATTGTTAGTAATGTTTTATTTTTATAGTTCTTTAGCTATGTAGGTAAGTCATTAAAATACAGGATACATTCCTGTTTCAGTTATGTAGGTACTACTTACCTACCTACTTCGTAACAAAAATATTCGGTAAGCATAGTAGGCATGGAAGTAGTTACATAGACAGGTATCTGCCTACTTCATAATATATGAAGGTAATATGTTGAAATGCAGTGGAAAATAATTTTGGAGATATTATGTTTTTCTATGGGTTACTTACTGCGTTGCCGTCAATTCAGTTTCCCATTTTGTCTACAATCATAGACAATTTGATGCCAGACTCAGACATAGCCTACTTGACTACAGCCTTAGAAAATTGATCATGTCACATTATAATGATCATAACATAATATATTTTGGAGCATTAAGTATACCTCCATCCATCCATCCATCAGCCTTTCGACGTGCACTGCTGGACATAGGCCTCCCCAAGAGAACGACACAACACAACGAACGGTCCTGTGCTGTTTCGCTCATATGGGGTATAGTGCCATAATCGCCACGCTTGGCAGGCGGGTTGAAGATCGCAGTGGATGTTGTTAATACTCGAAGGAGTGCTGCTGCCCACTCCCCCGGATTCCCTCGGTCGACTCTTACGAGTCCCATGGGTGGAGAAGGGGTGGGACATTTCTAAAGCCGGCCCCGCACGGTAATTTTACCTAAGTAATTAGAGATAATTGTCTATTTTTTATTGCTTATGATGCCAGACGAGCCGTGGGCCACCTATTCAATTTAAGTAAATAATGTTTCTTATCACGATAACGATATCCTGGACGATATTATGTAATAAATGAAATCATATTGAATAGTTATTTCTGCCTCACGACTAACAAGTAACATTGAACCATTACCTTTAAACATATAAACAAATTAAAGAAGTCTATGACGTCATATTATTGTAAATATTATTTACTTTACAAGGCCGTAAAATATATGCGTGCTGTATTTTTTAAATTAAAAATAGTCTAAGCGATGTGTGCTACTAATACCTATAATATCCATGAAACTATCCCGTAAGATTCAAGTAAGTACATCTATTTTCTTGAAAAACTAAGTAAGTAACTAATGGTAGTCTTGCTTCTTCTAGCATGAGTGACCACCTTGGCTACCTTTTCCTTCTCACAGGAGATCGTGGTAAAGAAATAGATACTCCTTCTGTTGTGTACTGACATGTCTCGGGTTCGATCCCCGGGTCGGGCAGTGTAATTGAGCTTTTTCGTGAAAAGAAAAAATCTCAGTAGCCGCCTGGGGGTTGAAAATGTGCCCGGTAGACACTAGACAGCAATAGGCTCGCCGCCTATTAGATACGTGGGACTTAAACATAGCTGGTGAACCGTGGGTGTGTAATACACCTCTGCTTACCTCTTCGGGGAATACAGACGTAATACTGTTCTACTGTTGTGTTACGTAAGACATGTAAGAGTGATGGAGGCCCGATCCCTCTTCTCCTCCGTATTCCTTATTCTCCTTAACATCCACCTCATCGTCTCCTCTTTATCATTACGTCCAAACGAGCAAGTTTGCCACCCCCTTAGCATAAAAAAATATTTGTATTTTTTTAAGTAACTACCAACCTATTTTTGTAATTAAGTGAAAAATATATAGGAAACTTTTTATTTAACCCAAGCGCTTGAGAATGAAGATACAAACGAGTAGAAATAATCATATAGGTACCTATGTAAGATATTCTAAATTCCAAATACACTACTTTTCTATAAAACGCTAGTTTCCAATGACGTGAAATTTAGTTGATAATATGCATAATCCTACTTACTTTCGAAGATCTCATCGATTGCATTAATTAAATTTTTTATGATTTTTTCTAAAGCAGAAATGTAATGGGCGATAACTGCTTACTTCCCTTAGTCACCAGATGGTGATACTTGTATTTATAGTCCGTCACCACACTGATAAGCATTACATTTAGGTAGGCTGGATAGCTCATCCCACGAAGGTGCGACGCTCCGTGTGTGGAAGCGCCGCTCAACAGAGGGTACCCGAAAGGGTAGGTAAGCCGGCGGCGGACCTCTGAAGTAATGCAATAGCTCCAGCCTCCAGTGGACCGCCAACACAGGCGGAGAGACACACAGGGCGGGTTTATTTAGTGGGTGAGGGCCCCACGCTACCCTGTTCGTTGTCCCGAACGATGGGGTGTGCCGGTAGGTACATTATTTCCCGCCTTAACAAAAAAAAAAGGCTGGATAGCTCATGATTCCATTATCCATCATAAAAAAAAAAGAAAAAAAACAGAATAATAGTACTTAGCGGTATCTTTAATCATTCATCTATATCTATTATCTATACTACCTATTATAAAGCTGTAACAGAGCTGTGCCTTTACATTTAAGATATTTGAGAAAAGAACACTATAAGTACCTATTAGGCTATATAGATAGGCGTGTCTGAACGCAAAACCATATTTTTTAGATTTTTTTGTCTGTTTGCCTGTTTATCTGTTTGTTCGATCGCGCATCACGCAGAAACTACTGAAGGGATTTTGATGCAACTTTTTTAATTGATAGCACTTGATTAGACTTAAAAACTGGTATACATTATATCCCGCTACTATATCGGAAACCTGAGATGTCACCTAAAAAGGTAGGTCTTGGCTGCGGCGGAACCGCGGGCAAAGGCTACTTAAAGCTATAATAATTACACAACTTAATGCGATATGATGCTGACGACATTTCGTAGTGAAATTGGACACGTGACCGATATTCGGCGAGTATAATAATAATTACTGCTAGGAGGCACTTATAAAAATGCGAAGACACTTTTCTTTCGCCTAAGAATCTCTAAACCAATTTTGTGATATTTGTAAGGGCGCGACCTTGAACTAAGAAGTAGCTCAAGATTATTAAAAGTTGAAAAGTTCACAAGTAGGTACACTCATTCCTGTTTCTCAAGAGGGACAGACGCAATGGATTGCTACTTGTCATAAAACGGCCTGCCGTTGTTCACTATTTGAGCCATGGGATAGAGACACGACGGGTGGTGAACCACGTCGCCGCCATTCGGGTGATTGTTAGTTGTTACTATAGATCTTTGTACAGTATTTGAATAAATTATTTAAAAAAAAAGAAAGCTGCCTTCAGAATACACCTAGGAACTAAAAAGCGAAAAATAATTCCATCCATCCATCCATCCATCAGTCTTTCGAACCCGCGTCTTTTCCAATGCGGGGAAGTGCTCTAAGCCACTGAGCTATCGTACAGACCTATTCGGTCATCTCAATTTCCTCATCACATTTGTCTTTACGACCAACGCCATCTATCGGAATGCAATGAAGATTAGTTACTACCAAAGAGATTTGAACCCGAAAACTATGAAATACCATTTAACCAATGGAAAATAAGTAACGTTATGAAATTTGTATTTTTATCCCTCTCATAAGAAATATGCATTTTAACTTACGTGATGCCAGCAAATACGCTCTCTACAAAAATAAAATACGTTTCAGGAATTCCCCGAATAATAGTAAAAGTAGCTTCACTTTTAAATATCATGCGAGTGGAATGTTACAATAATAAAAATAAATTATACCAAATATTGATTATATTATGTTTTGACAAAGAATTCTACTATCCAAACTATTTATGTCCAAAACTATTTTCTGTTTAAAACATGCGTCGCGGGCCGCATGAAAACACGCCGCGGGCCGCATGCGGCCCGCGGGCCTTTGTGTGGACCCCTGGACCTAGCTAAATGGCCTCTTGATGAAAAATTTATTTAAAATCAGTGCTAAAAATCTATTGTTAAAGTCAGTTAAAATGTAGCCTATGTTACTCGGGCCATAATAACGAATCGATTCACATCTTATTCATCAAAATCGGATGAATAGTTAAAACGCTACGGAGGATCATACTTAAATAATACAAACATAGGTACAAAAACTAACTCACTTATCATCACGCCATTTCCCTTGCGGGGTAGGCAGAGAGAACATAGGTACATATACTGCTAAAATCATAACCCTTACTTTTCATCTTAGTCGGGTAAAGAGTTAAGTATCTACTTACCTAATCTTGTTCTAAAATGTTTTGCAGCAATATTTAGCTATCAATAAAGATATATTTACTGAGAGCATAGGCTATTTATAGTTTTATAATCTACTCAACATCTATAAATAAATATAAGTATCTAACTTCATACTGTCGACAACGCGACGTAAAATGTGTCATTTGGATATGCCGACAATAAAGTGGGTACCTACCTACCTACTAATATGAAGATCTAATGTGCTTAAGAACAAATTATTTGTGATTGTGGAAAAAGAGAATTTAAGTGCGAGCAGGATTCGTACCTGCGTACCTTCCAATCCGGGGAAGTGCTCTAGACCGCTAAGCCATCGCACTGACCAACGGCCATTCCCAATCTCCACAATGGCTTAGCGGTCAAAAATTAAACTTACTATATTCATGTAAATGCATCCGATAGGCGGCGTGGGTCGTAAACACAAATGTGGAATGACCGTTGGTCGGTGCGATGGCTTACCGGTCTAGAGCACTTCCCCCGATTGAAAGAAGGGGCACAGGTTCGAATCCCGCTCGCAACATAACTTCTCTTTTTCCACATTCACAAATAATTTATTCTTTAAAGTAGCTGAGCATGTCAAGTGCTAAAATACAGATCAAAATATCTAGTGTGTTATTTCATTTTCAATCATCAGTCTATCAGGACAGCGGGAATTTAAATAAAACGTTATAAATTAGGGGGGAGGAGTTGTATCGCTTAGTATGCCATGTGATAAGGTGTGACGGGGTCTTAGAAAATGTGACGTTTGCAGTTTAGGTACCTACCTAATCAATTTCTTAATCGCAATGACTCATGTACAAACTAGGGTAGGGGAGGGTTCAGATTTCATGACGTAGGTACCTAATATTGAGGTCACAAAAATTGTGGCGCAGTAGGTAGGACCTATATATCGATAGGTAGGTAAAGTTTGAACGGCCCCAAATCGAATTTAAGATTCTACGCGTTGGCGACGAATAGGTAGGTAGGTAGGTACCTATACTTAAGTTACAATTTGATAATCATTTCCTAAGTCATTGCCCGCACGTTTATTCGCCCAACAGTCAAAAACTAGGTAAGTACAATGTTACAACTGCCTTGGTGGTGCAGCGGTAGTGTGTGCGACTGCTGATCATAATGGCAATGTAATTGAGCTTTTTCGTAAAAAGAAAAATTCTCAATAGCAGCCCGGAGTTTGGAAATGTGTTAGAGAAAATTGGTATTTTATTTCTCCATTAGTAAAGGAAGTGCCTACCCTGTGATACAATTAATTATATCTAAATATAAATTAACGATAATTTTCACATTTATGACTAATCTGTAGCATGGATCATTGCTTCTCAACATTGATGATTCTAGACCTCCAAGGGGTCAGTCAATTACAGGACCGGAATGGTTGCTCTTTTTAATTAAATGCACATAATCTAGAACTTAATGAAAAACCTACCAACATTAAAATTTGCGTCACAATAAGGCGAGCGAGATAAATGTAAATAGATAGGTAGGTAGGTTTATTAGAAAACAATAAAAGTGGAACGGTCAAAGGCCGCAATATTACGTACAAGATAATTTATAAGCTTTAGCGTCAATATAGAATCTGTAATTCAGCAATAAAATTCATGAAAAACTAATCGAATCGCCATATAAGCTGTAAACAGTCAGCTGAGACCACACGAATATTTTTGTTATTTAAAAAATGATCATTCGGAACAGTAATTTATTTTTGTGTGTCAAGGTCACTACCTATTGAGATCGTTTCTTGTGCAAGTAAATATTATTATAATAAATTTAATTTGTAAGGAAATTTATATTTATCTAAACAAATACACACTCAAATCATTGACACCTTTGTTGGTCTTCACCAAGATATATTTTGATACTTACACATACAATATTCTATTGTTAAAAAAATCTAATACCTACACAATATTGTCCGTTGAGATATAACACATTTTGTGTGTTATGTTCTTGTAACTGAATGTTATATATAATATGTCCTTGTTTTTATACGTAGCATTCTAAGACTGTAGTCACGATTAATTTGCTAGTAGAATTTAATAAAAAAATCAGCTTAAATTCTTATCTAACCACTAATAAGGCATAAAAATTAATGCGTACTTGTCATATTTAACGGTGTGCCCGTTCTCCTCCCAGTAATGCCGTGTTTCCATATTCACTTTCTGTCAAAACAAAACAACAAATCACTTGTCACTAACACTTGGTAAAATTAAAAACCCTATTTACATTATATATGTACTCGGGCTCAGTTTACAACACTTATCACAAACTATTACTAAGTGAGGTCTTCGCAATCCATTTTCAATAAACGATCACAGAATATGAAAATTGTTGTTATCGTATTTAACTGCATATAGAGAGCTGAATAGACGTCTCTACTGCGAGCGCTTCGCGGTCACTCTGCCTGACTGAGCCTGATGCCTGGTGTACTCTAAACACCGGCCGGTTAAAATCATGTGACCGCGCAGCGTTTCTCGACACGATACCTACCTTCACGGGGCGCATAAATTGCGAAGCACATTCCTTAACTCACATCGTATTTATCATAAATACCTATATTGAGACAAATTGAGTTTTTGAAAAGTAATGTATTATTGGTGAAGGTTGCTGTTGAATATATGTTAAGGAAAATCAGAATAAAAAAAAAACTGAATATACAATTATTGTACGAATGGCGAGTCTGGCAGGCATGTCGGGGCACCCGTCATGCCCCGCCGGGCCACGCTTGCTTGCACGTGACCGCTGCTGACGTGACTCTTATTCCACCCCGCGTTCGCACACCGACCCGCGCACTTCTTAATATTAGCTATCGTTAGAGCACGCAAACAGATGGGTTTGAACTGCAAATACTGATATTATGATACAAGCAGATCAACTATATTTACAGCGTAACTTATTATATAATAAAGATCCTTTTATAAATCAAAGGTTAAAAATGTTAAAAACTGTTTCTACACCCTGTAGCCACCGTAACCATTATCATTTATCTAAGTAGGCACTGTAGGCACAAGTCTATACCATAGGTTTCCTTAAGGTACTATGTCTATACATAGTTAAACGTTTCTGTCTATGTCTGAAATAGAAATGTAAGTACCTATTAGAAATTGAAATATCTTCTTTATTTTATATATTACGTAGTGGGTACCTTATTATTTAATTTTTAATTAGTGGGTAATTGCTTTACAAGTTTTTTTTAAACAAGAATCAGGACGGGACCAGGTCACAGTAAATATACATATAATATATATATATGTATATTATATAATATATATGTATATTATATAGCTTATATATTTACTGTGACCAAGTGTAGCTACTGGTTAATCGATTCCCAAACTTATTTGGATAATGCACCCCCACATAATGACAAGTTTATTTTAAATTTAACAAATAAAATAAAATTCTTATTATCATTTTTATTCTATTTTGAATGGTACAGCCCAATAAACTAGTATGCATGTATGAACTCATGTTTTGGTTGTCCCCTACATCCTTGAGAGACAAAAGTTTATTTCCTCGTAAAGTAAGGGGTCATAGTTTTCTCTCCGCTGACAGGGTGTTCGACAGACTTCTGTCGGCTCCCCTCCGGGCTGGCGGTCATCTGCTATGCGGATGACACGCTGGTCGTGGCCCAGGGTGGAAACTTCGAGGATGCGGCGTTCCTGGCCACCTTAGGGACCTCGGAGGTGGTCAGGAGGATCGGGGCACTGAGGCTTAGGGTGGCCCTGGAAAAATCGGAGGCCCTACTTTTCCATGGGCCCCGACGTCGGCCACCTACTGGCGCCTCGATCACGGTGGACGGGGTCCAAATTGAGGTGAAGGCCCAAATCAAGTATCTGGGCCTGGTGCTGGACGAGTGGTGGCGCTTTCGCGAGCACTTCCGCCAACTGTCCCCGAGGCTCGTCGGCGCAACGTCCGCTCTTGCACGGCTCGTGCTGAATATGGGCGGCCCTAACAATGCTTGCCGACGGCTTTACGCGGGGGTGGTCCGGTCGATGGCGCTGTACGGTGCACCTGTGTGGGCGGAGTCCCTGGACGCGCCGAAAAGGGCTCTTCTGTGGAGACCACAAAGAGTCGCCGCGTCCAGGCTCATACGCGGATACCGCACGGTGTCGACCGAGGCGGCTTGCGCGTTGGCCGGAACCCCTCCATGGGACTTTGAGACGGAGGTGCTCGCCGAGGTGTATTGGCGGGCATCGCAAGAGCGGGCTAGGGGCAGTCGCCTCCTGACCAGCGAGGTGGCCAGGTGGCAGGGCGACGCACGCCGTGCTGCCATGGCCAGTTGGAGGGTGCGGCTGGAGACGTCCCGGACCGGTCTCTGGACCGTAGAGGAGGATTCTTCCGCTGACCTAAACCGCCGCCAGCGACTGGGGCGGCGCAGGCGTTAGTGTTTGCGCCTCATGCCGCCCTAGCTGAGGCTGCGGGTGGATGGACCGGGGAACGTCCGCCACCCGCAAGGCCTCCCGCGAAGGTGCGACGCTCCGTTTGCCGGATGCGTCGCTCAGTAGAGGGTACTCGAAAGGGTAAGCCGCCGGCGGGCCACTGTAGTAATCCAACATAGTACCAGTGGTCCGTCAACACAGGCGGAGAGACGGCACACGGCGGGTTTCCTTAGTGGATGCGGGCCCCACACTACCCTGTTCATTGCCCCGGACGACGGGGTGTGCGGTTAAGAACATTATTTCCCGCCGAAACAAAAAAAAAGGGTGTTCGACAGACTTGATAAGAGTTTAAGAAAACAGAGCTTAATTACTACAAAAGAAAAATATAGAGTTGCTGTCTGAATTTGGGAAAGGATTTTTTTAGTGGAAAAGAAACTTGCATGTGCGAAGTTTAAAACAGAATTTACATAAATTACAAGGCACTCGTAAGGAAAAAAATATTTGTGAATGGAGAAAAAAAATAGTATGAATTTTAATTGCTAAATTAAACTTACTAAATTGGATTAATGCATGTAAACGCATCCGATAGGTGGCGTGAGTCGTAAAGACATATATGATGTGGAGTTTGGGAATGGCCGTCGGTTGGTGCGATGGCTTAGCGGTGTGGAGCGCTTCCCCGGATTGGAGGGGACGCAGGTTTAAATCCCGCTCGCACTAAAAGTTCTCATTTTCTACATTCATAAATAATAGTAGCTGAGCATGTCAAGACGTTAAGTGCTAAAATACAGATCAAACTTACAAGGCATAAGAGATAAGGGGTTTTGTTTAGCAAATGGACTTGGAGACAGGGTGTGAAAGCTGCTTTCTCTTTTACTTGAATACATTGGATACAATAACTACCTACTGATTCCAAAACAAAGAAAATCTATAATATAATCGTCACATGAACTTAAATGAGATACGATTGACACAACCAATTAGCTGCAATAAAACGAGATATTATAAACCTGATATTTAGCAGCTCTGGGATGAATGGTAAAATGATTCTAAACTGTGTTGATTACGTAGATGTGCTAATTGATATCTAAATAGTAAACAAAATACGGAACAATTAATTTTTTTAAAGACAACATCGTGCTCTAAGTAGTACTCCTTGTATCACGGAGGACTTTACGGACACACAGTTTCACGGATACAAAGTGCACCCAGATTCAGAGCAACCATTTGTGGATCACACAAAGAGTTGTCCTGTGTGGGAATCGAATTGACAACACTCGAGCGGGAGGCCGGCTGTGAAAGAGAGGAAGGATGTGACTACATCGAACCCGATATTTGCTTAGGGGTTTAAAAATATACTTTTGCACGCCTCATAAGCGAAGCGTTGAGGTGTGTTCTACTCCCAGTTTACACGGCATAACTGATTTTTCAAACTTAAAATGTCTCTATTTATCATATATTGCACTTGTAAAATAATCTCTACCCACACATATAAAGAACAAACACTATTTTTAACGCTCATGATATTTTTCATGCCATTTTTGTTATTTAAACTAGTTAAAAAACTGTTTGAAAAAAATCTGGCTTGGACGTCCCTGAGTTGTAGGTAATGTATGTTAACACGATAACGACAAAAATACTATATTAATCGAGTCTTTTTTTTTCGTTTGCGAATTATTATGACTAGGAATAGAGCCCTATTACTTTTCGCGTTCTGATTCGATGTGGTTGTTATTAAATAAACAAAAAAATACTGAATATTTATGACATTTACGCTCGACGCGACACTAAAACCAGCGCCTTTCATGAGAGCTACCTTTTTACGTACGCATACGGCATAGACACTTAACCAACGGTGGTTGTACTATCGTCAACAGAACGCCGTTCGCCCGGCCGGTACATTGTTTTTTGTTAAAAGAAAGTTCTTACCTTTGCTTGACGATCTGATGATATTTGTCAAGTATAATAACTATTTTATCCATAACAATAATTAAAAACACTAAACACACGTAAATAATAACACACCAACGTTATAAAACACGAAAAAAACATATTTTATATTCAACAATTTTTTTGCGTGGCCTTGGCGTCACTGTGTTTTCACACTTTTCACTTAGAACAAAGTATAATATTATAAGGCAACCAAGCTAGGAAGATAAGGCTTAGAGATTTCTTGTTGAACTTATTGATTTTTAATATTGTCCAAAGTTGCAATTTTCTATTGATGGATGTCGCTGTTTTAAAGTAAAAGAGATATTGACAAATGCAGCCCTAGATGTCGCTAGTGGCAATTTTAGATGTCGATATCATTGTATTCAGTTGCTGTTGTATACTACGTGAATCATAAAGTGTAGTACATGCCTTCAATGATAGGTTATGTGAGCCTTATGCAATAGTATTGTGACGTTTAAATTTTAATAAGTCAATAAAAAAAAACCCTTCAAAATAAAAATATTATTTTTCAATTTCTTTTCTTAGACAACCTTAAATTTTGAAGAGACCGCCATTTTTGGGTGGAGCCGTTGTTTGTAAACAAAGTAAAGTAACCTACCTATGGTCGTAAGGCCTGCCATAAACATAAACAAAGCGTAGGTACATACCATTGTTGCCGTGTGGGGCCGGCTTTAGAATTGTCCCACCCTTCTCTACCCACGGGAGTGGTAAGAACCGACTGAGGGAATACCGTGGGAGTGGGCAGCATCACTCCCTCGAGTATTAATAACATCCACTGCGATCGCCAACCCGCCTGCCAAGAGTGGCGTTTACGGCATTATCCCCCATAACGGGACCGCTCGTTGTGGCGTTCTCTTGGGGAGGCCTATGTCCAGCAGTGGACCACATCACATGTTGGTTTTGTTTTAGCTAATTAGTAAGTTGTTCGGTACTTAGGTAATTATTCGATCACTAGTACTTTCAAAGCAGCACAGGTACATCACAACATGATACAGGATACAGATAGAAGTAGGTAGGTAGGTTTTGCAACCACACCACTAAAGGAAGGGTTCAATGTGCCGTCCTTCCCTTTCAATACATAATTCGGCTCGGTGAGCTACGGACCGCGTCGCATTCCAGAGCATTTGTGAGGAGACCGTGCTAGAAGCAGAAATAATTTTGTCACGCATTTCTTGGACAGTTTTACACTTGACACTGTGCCGCCGCGGCCTATCCACATCGTAAATCGGCGATCCAGGTATTCTCGGACACCATGGGTTTAATGCGCCGGCGCGCCGTCCTGTTGCAGCACCATGTCCCGGTACAAACTTACTGGCAATTCTTTTAATGGAAACAGGAGTATAAGGGAAGCCTCCTATTCCGGTACCGACGGTGGTACAATTCACGGACGGCAAGCAGATTGTTATTCCTCACCGCACCGACACACAATATAATGTTGTAACATTCATTGTTTCCATAATTTGCCATAATTATCACACGAAGTCACTGCAATCCAAAATAGTCCAACGCGACGAACTAACAAGTACGACAGCCAGAAGACTAGTAAACTTATTTTGGTTAAGTAGGTACTTAAATATCGTTTAAAATTGCGACATAATTAAGGTGTATGCATACTAGACCGAACCACAAAAGAGCGAATAATACGGAAACGCATGCAAGTGGCTTGTGTTTATGTAAGTATTTCACATACAATTACAATAACACTTCTCGTTTTTGAGTAACAGTATGACAAATAAACAAAATAAGGAACTACATAACATAAATATTAATATATCGGGTCTTAATCGCGTATATAATGTTGAGGTTGAATACCCTAATTTCCCGACGTTTCGACCGTATTGCATCGGCCGTCAACCTGTGACCACGGCCAACATAAAAATATATTATGTAGAATGTAAATGAAATATATATATATATATATACTTAATTTAGTAATTGTTTAACTTAAACGACAACAAATGAATTTAATACACAAAATATTTTATAAATATCGTATACACCTAAAATATATAAATAGAATACTATAAATAATATTAGTCTATTCATTATTTATTTTATTATTTTTTTTATTTTTATCATAATAAAATGATAATTAGATATTACAAAAAAATCTAGATACGGACTATGCCATCAATGCCACATCTAGTAAAAATTCAATTCGTACATCCATGTTTATGCTTGGTAAACTCACAATCGAGTTTCTTACTGTTTATGTTACTGTCTACCCACATTTTTTTTTTGTTATTTTGTTTGATTTGTTATCTACGTAGGTACGTACCTACTTTGTGCGCTCTTAATATTTATTATTCTTAGTTATAAATATTGTTTCTCAGTAAGTGAATTATGTAGGTATGCAATTCTTTATGAGAAATAAAGTTGGTCCAAACCTAAACCTAAATTAAGATTATGAAGCGTGCAGTTTTGGATTTTCCAAAGTATTTTATAATATAGGCACTTTACTGCCGTGTGGGGCCGGCTTTAGAATTTTGCCACCCCTCTCCACCCATGGGAGTCGTAAGAGCCGACTGAGGAAATACCGAGGGAGTGGGCAGCAGCACTCCCTCGAGTATTAACAACATCCACTGCAATCGCCAACCCGCCTGCCAAGCGTGGCGATTACGGCACTATCCCCCATATGAGCGAAACACATGTGGCGTTCTCTTGGGGAGGCCTATGTCTAGCAGTGGACTTCGAAAGGCTGATGGATAGATGGAGGAGGCACTTTATTATCTCAGACTAACTAAAAAATAAAGACACCGCATTATTTGGGTAAATTTTTAAGTTTTATGTTTTAAACTTAAAGAAATTAAAAGTATAAAGTAAGTTTCCAGCAAATCACATTATAAATATTATATCAATGACAATGGGTGCTGACGACGTATTTATGTACGTAACGTACGCACGAAATCGTCGAGTGATTTGGGGTAATTTTAAATCATACTCTGGTAATACTCTTGGTTTACGACAATTCGTTTCGGCATGGTTTGGTATCTGTGTGCGTGAGTGCGTGTAATTACAAGATTTGCATGGTTTTATATGGCTTCACTGGATTGTTCGTAATGCTCTATATTTTTTAGTTAGTCCCAGTTTATTATTTGAGAATGATTTGTTACAAGAATGTTAAATCAAAAAGTGTCAATTTGTCAGTTGAATCATTCAGATATAATTATCAGTTGTACGGTCAAAACGTTCAATTTTTCAAGAAATAACTTTTTGAGCTGTAATTATTTCTTTTTTGGTTATATTTTGCTGTATTGTACGTTAACCAAATGCATACCTAAAATATAGTAAACAATGTTTTAAAAAAAATATCCCTACCTACAACTTTTTCAATACTTTTTCAGTTCTACTATCGGGCACGGGTCTCCTCTCATGGTGAGAGGGATTAGGTCCTAGTTCATCACGCTGACCCAATGCGGGTTGGCAGACTTTACAAGCCAGGTGGCCAGGTGGCAGGGCGACGCCCGCCGAGCTGCCATGGCCAGATGTACGACAACTGAGGCTGCGTGGATGGACCGAGGAACGTCCGCCACCCACAAGGCCTCCCGCGAGGCCCGACGCTCCGTGTGCGGATGCGTCGCTCAGTAGACCCGAAAGGGTAAGTCGCTGGCGGACCACTGAAGGAATCTAACATAGTTCTAGTGGCCCGTCAATAAAGGCTGGGAGACGGCACACGGCGGGTTTATTTAGTGAGTGAGGGCCCCACACCACCCTGTTCGTTGCCCCCGACGACGGGGTGTGCGGTTAGGAACAATTTTTCCCGCCTTCACCAAACAGTGTTAAATTGTAAATACCTTACTTACTTACACCTTACTTACTTACTTATCATCACGCCATTTCCCTTGCGGGGTAGGCAGAGAGAACAGAGTGCCAAGAGGCTCTATTCTTGCATACATCTCTCGCTTCCTCAACTTTCATAATTCTCTTCATACACGCTCGCCGGTTTCGGAGAGAGAATCCTTCCACTTTCGCATTGTATATTTTCTTAACCAGTCGCTCGTCAAATACCTACACTTAATTTCGAATAATCTCGAAAAGTCAGAGGTGACTGCCGTACGAGGTCTTAACCTTGGACTGGGGATCGAACTCGATACCACTGAGTTTGCAGTCCTTGGTTTTACCGCTAGGCTATGTGGCCTGAACGAAGACGAAACGCCCTTACTACAAGGGCCTGATCCATGTTGGCTTGATTGTAACGCATGGTTGTGTCGCGTTGGTGAGTTTTTTGTCATTATCGTGCATGCTACTTTGCTATTATCACATTCTCCTCTGTCTGTGAGTGCGGATTGGCAATCTTAGGTTATTCTCTCCAAAGATAACCGGGATTGACAATCCGTGGGTGAGTGGTGGGCTCTCCTAAAAATATCCATTCTATAATAGTATGCATAGTTTACTTTTTGCAGAGGAAATTTCTAGATCTATTTTATGTAACAATTTGGATAGTATATTTAAAGCTGATTGTAGATTCTCCGAGGTTGAGGCGACGTTAACACCAGTCGTAAATAAAACAAAATCATCCGCATACTGGGAGATATAAACGTTCTTAATATATCTACATATGTGAATGGGACCACCATATAGTTTTTTAGCAATCTTCTAACCCTCATCCCCGTCCTTGTGAAATTTTGTGATTTTGTCGCCCTTTCGAGCCTCACGTGATTGATGAATGACCCCTAAGTATTAATTATTTGGTTATGTGTGATGTGATAAAATGCATATTATATAGGGTTCCTAAATGAAACATAAATAGCATTACGCCTGTATTCCCGAAGTGGCGGGCAGATGTGTATTACGCACCCAGGATTTTTAAGTCCCACATAATAGAGGGTGAGCCTATTGCCGTCTACCGGCCATATTTCCAAAGTCCGGGCTGCTACTGAGAATATTCCTTTTTACGAAAAAACTCAACTAAGTACTTACATTGCCCGACCTGGCGATCGAACTCGGGACCATCCTAAATGAAATACGTATAATAATATATATATTCCCGCTATACGTAATAAAATTATAGTATAATATTTTTTTATAAGTTTATAGTTTCGTCTAATCAATAAAAATAAATTAGAATTAATTTTAGCATACATTTCAGATAATAAGTTAAAATTTTATGATTCTGAGGTGGTACGAAATTCGCCGGGTCAGTTGAGTACATAAAAGAATTGGTTTGATTGAACTTTAAACGTGGCACATACATTCAGAGTTGCCATATCTCTCGATTCTGCCGGGACAGTGTAACAATTTGATCTGATTTTGTGGTCTTCATCTTACATATAGAGGTAATTCTAAACTGTATAGATGTCGGTTTTTAGGGTTCCGTACCCGAAGGGTCAAAACGGGACCCTATTACTAAGACTTCGCTGTCTGTCTGGCCGTCCATGTGTCGCCGGGCTGTATCTCAAGAACGGCGATAGCTAGACAGTTGAAATTTTCAAAAATGATGTAGGTATTTCTGTTGCCGCTATAACAAAAAAAAAAACAATATTTAAGGGGGCTCCCATACAACAAACATGTTCTTTTTTTTTTTTTGCCCTTTTTTTTGCTCGCTTTTGATAACGACAACATGTAGACGCTTGAAATATTCACAGAATATTTAGTTATACATTCACTTTAAAAATTAATAATTAAATTAAAATAAAACAAATATTTAAGGGGGCCTCTCATACACAAACGTGTTTCTTTACTCGTTTTTGCTCTGTCTATCCGTCCGTTTGTCACCAGGCTGCATCTCAAGAACAGCGATAGCTAGACAGTTGAAATATTCACAAATGATGTATTTCTGTTGCTGCTATAACAACAAATACTAAAAATAAAATAAAAAAATATTTAAGGGGAGCTCTCATACAACAAACGTGATTTTATCATTTTATTGCCCTTTTTTGCTCGCTATTGATAACAACAACAGGTAGATGCTTGAAATGTTTACAGGATATTTAGTTATATATTAACTTAAAAATAAATAATTAAATGAAAATTAAATTAATATTTAAGGGGGGGCTCCCATACAACGAACGTAATTTTTTTTACTCGTTTTTGCTCGATATTGATAACGGCAATAGTTAAACGCTTGAAATATTCACAGAATATTTAGTTATATATTCACTTTAAAAATAAAGAATGAAATTAAAATAAAACAGTTATTTAAGGGGTCTCCCATATTATCTAAACTGTCTGAAAAGTAAGTAGATAGGTACTTAATTGAAAATCATAAACAAAAGTGGGTGATCCTACTACCTACATACCTATTTCTTTTGTTAAGGCGGGAAAAAATGTTCCTAACCGCACACCCCGTCTTTCGGGGGCAACGAACAGGGTAGTGTGGGGCCTGCACCCACTAAAGAAACCCGCCGTGTGCCGTCTCTCCGCCTTTATTGGCGGGCCACTGGAACTGTGTTACATTCCTTCGGTGGTCGACTACCTACATACCTACCTATCAAGTAATTGTTAACACTACTTTCTTTATATTACTTACCTAATTCTTACTCCCTTACAAATAATAATAAAAGTTTAAAAAGCTGATGGAATGAACACTATAAAAACTCATCCACGATGGTGCCTACTTAGAGTCATATGTGCGCAGTGGGTAAAAGTGCGCAAACCCATTCATTTTAGTCCTAAATATATGCGATTGCGCACAGTTACCTCGAATGACTCTAATGGTAACATAATTCCTTACATTTAAAACTGTTTCGTTATGCGCATTTAAGTCTAAGTTGAAAACCACGAAATGAGTCAAATTTTACTTGCAAAATTTGGTAACAGTCAAACACCATGGTTACAGAGAATAGTGTAATGTTGTTTACCTAGTAATGGTACGGAACCCTTCGTGCGCGAGTTCGACTCGCACTTGGCCGGTTTTTTTATTATAGGCTGCCGTGGTGGTCACTCTCCAACGCATATTTTGCGGTAATGACAGATGATTAGACAATGGCCCACATTCTTCAAGATTAGAAGCCTTAAGAGGAGTGGAAGCTATAAAGCGATATGTTACATGCCCGAAGCCCTTTTGTGTGAACTTCTACAGTCAGGTTTTATATCGACAATATGGATTCATTTCCAAATTTCCGTTACTAAAGTCACACGATGAAATCCACGGCTTGTTGTATACGAGGACAAGCGCTTTGGGATATAAGATAGCATGGCTGTTGATCCGCCCAGGACACTCATATGACACGGCTGGAGTAAGAGGCTGACCGTGAGAAGGGGCTCTTTAGCGCAGGCAGGAAACCTCTACACCTGCCCCTGCCTCTCTGAGCCCCAGTGGGCCGGAAACTCCGTTGTACATGTGACGACCTTAATAACTTTAAACCCATGCAGACGACTTTGAGAGTTAGTTTATAATTGTAATAGTCACCACTAAGTATTCACACACTAAGTGTTCCGAGCTCGTCGGTTATCTTATTAGGCCATGTGGTAAGTTTAATATAGAAAAAGATGTGTTGGCCTAAAATTATTCACTTGAAATTGAGATAATAAACCATCTATATTCCATCAGTCTTTAAACGTCCTGCTGGACATAGGCCTCCCCAAGAATGGGGGATAGTGCCGTAATCGCCACGCTTGGCAGGCGGGTTGGCGATCGCACTGGATATTGTTAATACTCGAAGGAGTGCTGCTGCCCACTCTCCCGGTATAGTTGTATGAGCCGACTGAGGGAGTTGGCTCTTACGACTCCCATGGGTGGAGAGGGGTGGGACAATTCTAAAGCCGACCTCACACGGCAAGCTATCCTTTCTACCTTTTTATTATCCTATCCTCTCCTTATCCTCCTATCCCTTTCTTTGGAGATGACATCGCACAAGTGATGGCCCTAAGCCATACAGCCGCTTAGGTTCAAGTTGGGTAAATGATTCCGCAATATAGTGCTTGTATCGCACGTTTTGAACATACTTCCTTCAAATCATCAGAATTCGCAAGTATTTTTCTAAATGGCAAACTATCTAAGTTCTTAATTTGTAGATTTGATTAAAAAAACAAAAGACTAAACAATCAAGCACATCTGATACCGCAAAATTCAAATTGAATTCCGGCATGTACAATGTAGATGGTACTTTTCTAAAAAATTTAGAAAGAATACCTAACAATTTTGACTTCCGATTCTACCAGTCAAAAAAATCCGAAAGAATATTAAAGGTCGGGTCACACAGAGGCGGGAGCCGCGGGAAAGCGCTATCGCGAAGCGATAGCGGTCCGTACCATGTCACACAAGGCTACCGTCCGCAGCCCGCGGCGGGAACACAGCCGGTGTGACACCAAAAGCGATCAAATTGTTCACGACCTTTCGTAACGCAGCACCATGTCGGACAGCGATGAAGAAGAAATTCTGCTTTTATTAGCAATGTACCAAAAGAAAAAACGGAAACCCAAAAGAATTTGGGAAAAATAATTGTAATTCCTGTCTTTTGTATAATATAGACATGGGTGACGTCTATCTAATTCAATAAGTTTTTCTGTTGCATTCATTTTGACACTGAAACTATCGTACACAATTTGTAAAAAAATACAATTCGTGAGATCGGACCGCGACCGCCCCGCGATCGCTTCACTCTGTGTGACAGCTTGTAACGACTACCATAGAATACAGCGCCCGCGCCGGCCGCCCGTCCCGCACTCCGGGGCGTCCTTCCCGCGAAGCGATCTCCTGTTTGTCGTACCGATCTTCTCGCGCGGGAGATCGGAATGCGCCCGCTGCTATGTGACTTTCACAATTTCATTTCACAGATATGAAATGAAAGAAATAAGGGCTATCTCCTGCTACAACCAAAACACACCGATGTGCTTCATTGCCGGTCACAAAGGAGAAGGTGGTACCAACCCATTCGGGCCCGATAGCAAGTTAGTACCGACTTGGTACCCAACCCTACCACCACTAATACAATGGGTGATACTTAATTGCTTCTTCTTCTTCTTTCCTTAGTCGCCTCGTACGACACCCATGGGAAAGAATGCGGTGGGTGGTGACACTTGTATTCTTAGTACGTCACCACACGGAATGTACAGAAGCTTAATATTATAACATTTTTCAAAAAACTTTATTCATCACAGAGCTGTGCTGTGTTAATATGCAGGGTCGGACTGGGTCGGAAGGGCCTGGGTGGCTCCCGTTAGGGCTCGAGACCGGATAATGGTACATGGGATACTATCAGAAAATAATGAAATACAAAAATATTAATTATCAACGATATGTTAAACACAAAGTGAAAAATGTGAAATCGAAAATAACAGTCAGGAGCAGGATTTGAACCTGCATCTTCTGGATACCTTCCAGATGCTTTACCAATTCAGCCAACCTGACAATGGGCGTCACCCAAAGACGTTAAGTATGATGTGTTATCGAAATTAGCAGTCAGGAGCAATTGTCAGGATGGCTGAATTGGTAAAGCATCTGGACGGTATCCAGAAGATGCAGGTTCAAATCCTGCTCCTGACTGTTATTTTCGATTTCACATTTTTCACTCTGTGTTTAATGTATAGTGCTAAGCATGTCAAATGCTAAAAATATATATAAAAAATATCTAAATATCAACGATATGTATTATTAGGTAGGTACCTAAAGTACAATTTAAGCTAATCTGTTAATAACTCGATCTTAAAAGGTGCTGTTCTCGCCATCCTTGTTTAGATCCGATTCTGTGTTCTAGTCTGCGCGGGCCCCCTATCCTACCTACCGCCTGGCTTGTGGCAAGGCCTCCTAAAGTATGACCGTGAGGGCCCACGTAAGCTGGGGCCAGGCCGGCAAACGCCAGCTCGACTATATGGCCAGTCCGAGGCTGTTAATATGTAATAAAAAGTGATTGATTCCATTGGCTCATGGCACGTGTGCAGCTATGTACAAGGTACATCTTTGCTCTAATAATATGTGACAACTAAAAAGCGATGTATGGGTAGTGTAAAACATGTTATTGGACATGAGCAAATACAATAGATCTAAACGTGTATACACAACTAGAGTTGCAAACTTACAAAAAATATCACTTTTAATTATTTTTATAATAGTGTTTCTTAATTTTTATACCAATGTGAGTCATTCATAACAATTATTATTAGTATACGTAATTTTAAAATGTTTAACTGTAATAAAGTTATTTAAAAAAAGGAAACAAAAGTTTCTTAATAGCAACACTGCATTTGCTAAACAACGTTTAGTTATTTTTCAGATATTTATGACCGTACAGATTATGATACTCCACACTATTTTTTTTATGAAATATATAATCAACTTACTTTAATTAAAGAATATATACAAAAAAATATTTGCAATATATTATAGTATTGGCTTGTGTTTTTAATAATGTATAACATGCTGCTAAAGATATAAATATGTCATGATGACGTATTAACAAAACGCAAATTGATATCTGTCAATGAAATTGTACAGCAGATTTTCGGAGAGGCGTTCATTATTTTACGTTTTTTACGTATAGTACATTTGTGAAATCAGTAAAAATGCTCGCTTTAATCAATCGTATCCTTGATTGGATTAAAAGCTTGTTCTGGAAGGAGGAAATGGAGCTAACTCTCGTCGGATTGCAGTATTCAGGAAAAACAACTTTTGTTAACGTCATTGCCGTTAGTATTATCAGAAAACATTATTTGTGTATTGTTTTACATTCCTTATCCTCTATTTGTTGGCATAAAACTGTTCTTTATCTTGCATATGTGGTTTCAGCGATGTGTTGATCATATTTCGTGTGTTACAATCGCAGCACTCATATATTGAATATTTCGTGTCTCGAATACGCACTATATTATGTGATCTCATTGCAATGTGATGGTTTGGTCATTATGTTTATGTGTCACTCACAACAAAGGATTGAATTTAGTTTTTTTTTTCTAAGACTTCAGGTACAGTTAGAACACATTACCATGTACAGAATATTTTGGTGAAAGTAACTCATAATTAGCATAAAAAGGCTAAACATTAAGCGTTGAAACTAATTTACATTTTATAGCAGTATTCTGTTAACTATTGAAGCTATTTTAGAGTTCAAACTCTTATAATACATTATTATTATTTGTGTGATGAACACAGATATTTGTACTTCGTCTGGGTGTTTTCTATCTATTATATGTATTTCCATAAAAAAGTAATATATGTATTATATACTAATCTGGTACACATAGCACAACTGTTAAACTTAGTTTGTATGAAATGTCCGTGAATATAACTATATTATTGCAACTTCCATATTGGACTCACTACGTTACAGTAAATTGGACTGTGTTGTACAGAAATGATCCAACCAGAAACTGGGCAAAATTAAGGTTTTAATGCTATGCAATCAAAAATAATCTCTATATTTATATCATAAAGAAAAAAAAGAAACAAATTTATTCTGCTAACTACATATATTTTGTGATAGGTTAAATACTATGAATAACTGAAAAAATAATACAGAGTGCAGAGGTGGTTCAAATCAGCATAACTTTTATTTAATGTTTTTGTGGATTAACTCATTTCTGCACAACACAGCCTAATTATAGATATCAATTTTTTTTTTAAATCAAGAGTAATGTTTCTATTCAAATAACAAAGCTATAGTAATGATATTAGGTTAGGGTTATTTCAAACCTTCCATGATATCCCTTATTGTCAGATAAGCTAAAGAAATACATTAATCCAATTTTATAGTTAGTTAAAGAGGTGTCAGGTTGTATTTATTTCATATTTTGCAAATAATAGCCACTACAAATGCAACATGGGGGAATTCAGTTCTTGGACATCTAGGATAGGTAACATTGCCACACTTATTTTAAAAAAAATAATGATGCATATATATTAAACATGGCCACTACTATAAAAATTTAAATTTTAATATAGAAATGTTTTATATAAATTTGTTAATGACATAATATTATTAGAATAACAGTCTTATTGCATAATATATGCAATAGATGATGAAGAATTCAGCAATAAAATAATGGATATAAACATTGCCTATCAGAACAAATTATTTGTAAGGGACACAGGTTTGATTCCCGCTCGTACTAAAGTTCTCTTTTTTCCACATTTCAAAAATAATTTGTTCTTTTAAAGTAGCTGAGCATGTCAAGTGCTAAAATACAGATAAAAAATGATCAGCTATCAGCTTGTTGTAGTCTTACTATACTAGATAACAAATATACAAGGCATCAACTTACATGACTATGTTGTTTTTTAGAATATTAACTGGAACTAGTTAGTTAAATGAAATAATGACACAGATTATTATGATAATATACAGAAAAAATAATTTAAGCATCTTATTAAATAAACATCATTATCATTTCCAATGTCAGTACAATAACACTGGGTACAAGCTCATTGACCCTTTATCCAATGCCTTGATTTTTGTTAGCTCATTTAAATCACAAAAACAAATAATTGAAAACTAAAACTTTGTTTTTTAAACTGATGAGATTTAGACAGATATTTTACATGGCAAATCTCTCCAGATAGATATGATTTCTGTGGGAAAGCTATAGCCGAAACTCCTAAATTATTGTACTGGTTATAAATTAAAAATAAATGTATTTTGGGATTTATCATTTATCCTCTCTGGTTTAAATTTAAATATTTTAGAATGATGACGTGATTACCAATTGATTATTCATATAGTTGATTACTCAATATCTATTCATTGTTGAAATGTGCCTTTTTATAATACCAAATGCATTTCCCCCATTTTAGTAATTAATACTTCACAGAGGGGATTATAATAATAAACTATTAACAGTCAATGCAAAGTTACATATTTTATTAAACAATATAATTTACTAATGAAGAAAATCTTTAGGACAACTAGTATATGAAAAAAACATAGCATCACGCCTGTATTCCCTGAAGGGGTAGGCAGAGGTGTATTACCACCCACGATTCGCCAGCTTTGTTAAGTCCCACGTAATAGGGGGCGAGCCTATTGACGTCTACCGGGCACATTTCCAAACTCCGGGCTACTACTGAGAATTTTTCTTTTTAGGAAAAAGCTCAATAACATTTCCCGACCTGGGGATCGAACCCGACACGTCATGATTAGCAATCGCATACACTACCGCTACACCACCGAGGCAGTTAACTTGTATATGAAACATTGAATTTGTATAAAAAATAGTTTAATTGGGGTATACAAACAAACCTACTATTAAAACTATATTAAAATCCTTGGTACAAATTATAATTTGTGAATAAGGAAAAAGAGTATTTTAGTGCAGGCGGGAAACGAACCTGCGTCCCTTCCTATCCGGGGAAGTGCTCTAATCCACTGAGCTACAGTACTATCTTTTAGACATACCCAATCTCCTTATCACATTTGTCTTAACGACCAAAATACTCTTTTTCCTTATTCACAAATTATAATTTGTACGTTAAGAGTAGCTGAGCACGTCAAGTGCTAAAATATAGATCAAAATGTTTATAAAATCCTTGGTGTTAAAAGTTTTGCTATCACCATGTAAATAATCATTACGTCACAAAATCTAAACCACTCCTCCCTCTTTTTTACATTGTATATGATTAATTACAAGTGATAAACTCCCCCTTTATTTCAACATATTTTTTGCCATCCTGTTAAACAGTTATTAGTAGCTCATAAGCACTCTCACTTATAATATCGAAAGCATTAAAAATAATGTCCCTTAAAAATATTTTTTTTATAAAAAAACTGTATTTTTTTGTACAAATAGATATTATGGATAGAGCTTCATCCTAGGGCTTTCGGGAAAACAATTCTGCTAGTTATCCAAACATACTATCACATTACATTAGAAAAAGCTTGCAATAAAACCCCTTAAACATGTCTCTGGTTGCTGTTGTAATGTAAAGTTTTGCTAGTTTAAAAACTATTGTCATCTTAGTTGTCAGGTCAATCAGTGTTGCTAATTGGAAAATTATTTTTTTTACAGTCAGGTCAGTTCAGCGAAGACATGATCCCAACTGTTGGCTTCAATATGCGAAAAATAACCAAGGGAAATGTTACTATTAAGGTACCTATATGTTCCACCACATTCCACACACACAAATTAAAATTAAAGTGATAATGCCTTATTTATCTTACCTGAGTGCCTGACGATATTGCGTTTTTTGCAGGTGTGGGACATCGGTGGACAGCCCAGGTTCCGTTCCATGTGGGAACGGTACTGCCGAGGAGTTAACGCTATTGTGTATGTATTAAACATTTTTACTTCAGTAATTACTTTCGACTAGATTATATCCGCGACTCCGCCCGCGTGGACTTCTGATATATAATTATATAACGTAACCATTTATTTTTCCGATAAAAACGAAACGCCAACTAAAAATAAAAATCGATCTTAAAAACTGAAACCTGTAACTGGGTTTTTTCAGGGACGTCCACAATTTATTCATTAAAGAAAATATTCTTTCTACTGTAGCATTTGTAGCAGGCAGACATAAAATACATTCAATTAAAATAGAAAAGTTTTCATGCTCAAGATTGTTAATGGGAAAGTGTTTGAATACTTCCATCCAATGAGTTTCTGTGGAAACATTTAAATTACCCCATTCTATAATTTTTTGCAGTGTTGTCCTTAGAAATTAACGAAAATTTCTGAAAACGGGACTATTTTGCGTCCCAAAGCTTTGTTTGGGGACAACGGGACAGATAACCGAAAAAAGGGCTGTACCCGTTCAAAACGGGACGAATTACTATACATAGCATCACCCCTGTATTCTCCGAAGGGGTAAGCAGAGGTTACACATCTACGATCACGTAATAGGGGGAGAGCCTGTTGCCGTCTACCGGGCACATTTCCAAACTCCGGGCTGCTACTGAGAATTTTTCTTTTTACGAAAAAGCCGAAAAACACTGGCCCTGCCCGGGAATCGCACCCGAGACCTCATGATCAGCAGTCGCTTACACTACCGCTGCACAACAGAGGCAGTTTAATGCATATAGATGCAACAATAACTATCCCACAGGAATATTATCTTTTCGAAGATAAAAAGTAGCCTACGTCCTTTTCTGCGCTTCAAACTATGTATGTGCAAAACTTCATGGTGATTGGTTACTGAACTACTGAGTTACAGCGTGAAAGCATAACAAACTCAATTTCGCATTTATAATATTAGTAAGGATGCGAATAAAAAAAATAATGTATTTTTAAATAAATATGTCAACCTGTCAACGTCCGTGTGGTGACGGACTAAGAATACAAGTGTCATCACCCCATTCTTTCCCACGGGTGTCGTACGAGGCGACAAAGGAAAGTAAGCAATTACGACCCATTGCATTACTGGTGGTAGGGCTGGGTACCAAGTGGGAGTACTCACTTGCTATCGGGCCCGAGCGGGTTGGTACCACCATCTCCCGTGTGACCGGCCATGAATTACAGCGGTGTGTTGTAGTTGTAGCAGGAGACAGCCGTTTATTCTATTCTTTCATTTCATATCTGTGAAATGAAATGATGAGCAGCGGCTTGACAATACTCCCTGTATAGTTTGAGTCCACGAGCGACGGTGACCTCTTACCATCAGGTAGGCCGTGGCTCGTCTGCCGCTACGCAATAAACTTTATATACATACAAGTTAAAGTACATCTACACTCAGAAATAACCATTTGTGGGTCCCACGATAAATTGATCTGTGTGGGTATCGAACCCACAGCGCTTACAGATAGAGATCTAAAGCACTCCAGCAGGTATATATGTTTTGTACGCGCTCGCCGACACTTTAACGCACTTCGCATTGCCAACACCGATCTCGAGATATTACTTGACAATTGGAATAAGTTTTGAAATTTATAGATTATTGTTGACATATGATCTTAATGTGTATCCTAATTGTTATTTTTGATTTTTTTTTTTTATATTGTTTGTGATTGTGAGATGAATGTAAATGGTAAATACACCGTTTTTATCTCAATAAATAAATAAATGTTCATTGTTCGCTGGTTGCAGCTACATGGTGGATGCCGCAGACCCGGACAAGATCGAGGCGTCGCGTAACGAACTGCACAGTCTACTGGAGAAACAGCAGCTCACCGGGATACCAGTGCTGGTATTGGGCAACAAGCGGGATCTGCCTCACGCGCTCGACGAACATGGCCTTATCGAGAGAATGTGAGTCTATAACGAGGTCTGACAGAACCTGGTTTGCCCGAGACCGAGTATTTGATTATGAAAATATATTCTAAACAAACAAAAAATATTCTATAAAATAAAACAATAGGTTAAAAAATAACGAGTGTGCCACACGACTGAAGTAAAACCTAACAAAAATATATTATAATATGTATTATTAATAATGTTAATATCTATTAATAATGACAGAGAGAAAATGCACTCGCATCTCTATCTCTTGCTCCTATCGAAACGTAACTCTCTTTCTATCTTCACTAACTTATATCTCCCTCTCAACTTCCGTTCACACTTTTCGTAACGCTCACGTCACGCATTCACCAGCTTACTCCCCAAGTCAAGCGTGCGTATAGAAGTATTTACTTCAAAATAAATTATTCAGATATTGTAGCACTTTAACTCTGACACTTACCTTATTGTTATTATCCTCTAATCCACTATCACAATGCAATATTGATGTATATTAACCAATAACAAGAGTTATTATCTACCAATAAAAGTATTTACAAACAATTTGCAAAGAGGTTACGCAGCACGTGTTTTGTTGAAAATAAACATACACAATACAGTAAGTACACAACTACACAATACAGTAAGTACACAACTACACAATACAGTAGGAAACAGCTGACGTGTATGCCGTGTACCGACTGTATCTGCGCAGCCGGTGGGAATTCATTGGCTGCCTTGAACCAATAAGCGCGCAGCTATGACTGGGAACAGCCCATAGTATACGCGGATAATCTTCTACACTATAGAAAGGGTCGTCACGGAAAATTGTCACAATTTTTTTCGCCTAGCCCCCATCCGCCAAACCCTGGAACTTCGTTCTAAAAACTATTCTATAAAATGCAAAAAAATATTATTTGATTGCTAGTTGCAGTCTAAATAAAACTCTTCAGCTTTGCTAAAGAAAGAATACTTAGGTGACAGCATTGTTCGTTATTTCTTTGTTTTTTCCAAGAACATATTAATTAAAAACAAACTTAATATGCAAAACGGTCACTAATAGTACATTGTTACCCTAGGGATGAAAGCAACCTCTCTCTCGAACTATTGAAGCCCTCGCTAGGCTCGGGCGTCAAACCCCGTCTTGGGACTAAATAAGTCTTTATCCCGAGGTAAACACTGTGCTTTTTATTACGAATACGAGGAAACTAAAAATAAAAATCATGAATTAGCTAAAGAAAAAATGGGAGACTAAAAAATTGAATTTAGCATCGCCGTTTTCCCGCCGATTTTGTTTTTTTTCTGTGGCCTGTCAGCTATTCAGCCATTATTTTTAATTTTAATAATTGAAAAAATATAAATCTTCGTTATTTTAAAGATATAGTTGCAACTATATTAAAATAAAGTCATATAAAAAACAAATTCCTTAATAAATAGGTACTTAACTTTATTATTTTTCTAAATTTAGTAATTTGGATCACAGCCGTTTCCGAGATACTCATAATAATTTTATATTGGTATATACAATAGTTTTGCCGTGTGCTCGATTATTAACAACATCCACTGCGATCTCCAACCCGCCCGCCAAGCGTGTCGATTACGGCACTATTCCCCATATGAGCAAAACACACGTTTTGGCGTTCTCTTGGGGAGGCCTATGTCCAGCAGTGAACTTCGAAAGGCTGATGGATGGATGGATACAATAGTTACGATTAGATTCTCCCCGTGACTCTGTACGCGTGGATTTCAGAACATTAATACAACTAATTATCTCTATGTAAAAATAGCTATCCCTCGGCAAACATTACTTTTTCTGGCCTATATCATTTTCTAGGTTCCTGACTATATGTATGTAAAATTTTATGATGATTGGTTCAGTAGTTACAGCGTGAAAGCGTAACAAACAAACTCACTTTCGCATTTATAACATTACTAAGGAATAAAAAACCGATTTTGAAATAAAATAACATCAATATTTATTTTCACAGGAACCTATCTGCAATTCAAGACCGAGAGATTTGTTGCTATTCAATTTCGTGCAAAGAAAAGGACAATATCGACATTACGCTACAATGGCTCATCGCGCACAGTAAGTCCGGTAGCTCGCGTTAATCACACACGACTATCAACTCTATTCTCAAGACATCTCTAACACATAAGGCGCAGTTTGTTCTGCATGTACCAAAAAATTGCAACGAATGTACCACGTCGTGATTTAGTAAAATGTACTATATGCAATATTGATGATAGAGCTCACATTGCAATGTAGTTCATAAACTAAAGTTGAAGTGTGTAGCCATCTTGTAAAGTGTGACGTCAATTGTATGTGTTTTTAATAATGTAGAGCAAAAAGTTATCACGATATTGTTAACATTATATGTTTATTTTATTAATATAAAAAAAAATACATAGGTATGTAAATTTGGTATCTAAATTTTATTATGATCAAGAATTTGGAAACAAATTGTGTCTCGTGCTTTTTTGTACGCGACAAAAAATGTCGACCACATTGCCATCTATCAATAGAAAAAATAATATTTTCTAGATCAGCATGTATAACAGACGGGATTTGACATATATAAATTTTTTTTTTTGTTATTTCATCCGGTGTTACTGATTTGACAGTTGTTTTTTTTCCTTAAGTGAGTTAGTGAACTGCGCCTTTAGACTGCAGAGTAGATCTTGTAACTTTATCAAGTAAGTTGCGACTAATGACGGTAAAACTTTATTACAATGAAATTACAGTTGGACGGGGTGAACTGGGCAGGGTAAAACGGGACAATTATAAAAAAAAAAAGTCTGCTATTACTTCTTTTACATTACTAATATTGTAGTATAGCCATAGAAAAAATGATTAGTTTTGTAAAAGAAACTTTCAGTTTAGTAAATCTTTTTATATTTGTGCCAATTCACCCTCTGATTTCTATTCAACCCGTTAGGCAAGCATTGTACATAGGCCTATTATAGGGCACCAAAACAATTTTAAGTATTTTCCTATCCTAAGATTTTAATGCGTTTTTCAATGTATAATCCTTGCTAATATTATAAATGCGTAACTGCGTTTGTTTATCATGCTTACACACCGTAACTACTTAACCGAGTATCTTGAAATTTTGCACATGTATAGTCCGGGAGTCCAAAAAACGATCTAGGTGTTTTAATCCCGGAAAAAATGGACAGTACCTGTGGGATCCCTGTTTCTACATACATTGCCACAGAGTAACGTAATTATACTGACCCAATTTTGAATTTCACGTGGATGAGGTTGTGAGCAGTATGTTAGTAGTTGATACCTTTAATGTTTTTTAGACTAACGCTGTGTTTTCCTCAATACTCGCTTAAAATAATGGCCACCCATGGTGTAGAGTTTACAGGCTCAAGAGTTTCCAATTTTTGTTGTATTTTATTCTGGAGTGACAGTACATTGGCTGTATTTCATGGTATTGGGTCCTTAAGCAACAGTTGCCATTAAGAGACACTTGCTAGTATATGCAATAAAGATGTTCCACTAGCTGCCTTATATCTTTGAAAATTACAAGTTGCTCAGTGATTTGCCACTTTGCTATAAAATTTAAATTTTAAATATGTAACTTTTATCTTGCTACACGTATTTCATTGTAAATAAAGCGGATTCAATCCTCGAGCCGTGATAATTAGCTTGAGTTAGCACTCTCTATTTACGCGATAAAATTATCCCCTCGCGTTATAAGGTTAAAATGACGTTTTGATTGTTTTAAATTGGTGCCAAGCTGTAATTTTTCTTGATGATTATAATTTATGTCAGATATTTATTGAAAAAATTACCTTTAAAATGTACGTGATGAGATAATTTTGTCGTACATATTAGAAAATGTACATTTAAAATATAGTTGCTGTTAGATGAAAAAACCGAATAGATTTCGGTTTTTTCATCTGTGGATGTTGATAATTCGAGTTCAATTTGGCCAATATTTCCTAGACCAAATCCTAACAGTGATAATAAAAAATATTTTTTTTTATGCTGGCAACTTTTATTTTATCGTAAGAACAGTTGTGTAAGTTCAAATTTGGAATATATTTTAAAAATAAATGACTTATTTCGTTCAATCAACAATGAAATTATTTGAATCTTCATATTCTATAAACTCAAAGCTTCCCAGGAGGTTTGTAGATTTATTTCAAAACACAAAACTAATACAATTTGATGCTGTCATGTCTTCAATATGGTGCACTTACAAACATATATTCAGGATATTGTCTATGCTTGCCAGATGAACTAATTAATATAAAATAACTTGAAACTTATCTACCAGTGACTAATTTAGATGTAGCGATATCATATTATTAGAGTATTTAGATTCCTTGATTAATATTAGCGACATATATTATAAATATAGGTACTTATCTCATATAGTTAGCTAAAAAAATAAGATAAAAAATAAATATTGTGCGATTAAGATTGTTGCTTCAACAATTTTACGCGCACACTTATGTTTTGTCGAATATAGAAGTCACTAGTGTAATTAATTGAAATCTAAAAAAATATCGCTTTGACTGCACATTATGTTTATATATAGTTAAATCTTGTAATATATTATATAGTTGGACGAGGATAGGTGAATATACCTGTAAATGAGCGCTATTTCCTCTGTAAAAGTCAGGCAATTTTTTAACTCAATTAATTTTTTTTTAATGGCAGATTTATTCGCGATCTTGCTATGGTTGAGTTATCACTTTGTATTTGTAAGCCTAATTGCCAACAAAACTGGCCTCGAGATACATTAAATCATTTTTGGAAAAGGTCCTATAAAAATAACATTAATATTGTCTAAACATTATTTAAACTGAGGCAGTGTGATTTAAAAATGTTAAAAAGAACCAAAGAATAGCGCCATTTACAAGTAATTAATTTTGAATAAAATTGTATGTAAACTTTGTATTGGATTTGCATGTCGAGGTTTGTTGCAGAATGTTTTTTACCAGTTTCCTTAACAGCGATGGTGTTGAGGGACGGACTTTAGGTTGAATAATAAAATAGAACCATATTTATAATATTCTAAGTCTCAAATAGTTTTATAAACGATGCCTTTTTATGTTATGAACGATATAATTATGTTCGTAAAAACGAATGTTTTTAATTTTATAAAACTATTATGTTTAAAATAATTATCAAAATAGATGACACCTTAATATTGCAAAGAAAAGATATCATTAGTGGTTATTAATTTCTATGAATTTAGAAATCATCTAAGCGGACATTGGCCTAGGCAACTTGTAAATTTGTAAAAATTTACTAACCATGTATTGATAGATCGATATTTATATTTTTAAGGGAGTGAATAAAAGCCCTTATGTCTTAACAAATATAGTAGTAGTTGTTCTTGTATCTGAGCGGACTTTTCCACCACCATGTAAACTATATACGTCATTGGAATACTTCATCATACGTTCCTGTAATTTTCAGTAAATTATTAAGTTTAGGAGTATGTGACAGTATTTCAACCCCTCGCCATTACGTTCCGCCAAAAGCTCTTAACCAATATAGTAAATTTCGTCGATTTCTTAAAATCTGTATAGCATTCCACATTGTTAAAATTATTTGAGGTTATTGTTGAATATCATTTGTATGACGGTGCGTTTATATGATATGTAAGTTATCTTTTCTACAAAATTAAAATAAAACACATGCAGACATATTATACCGACATTAATGTGTATTATTCTGTTGTAACCTTTATACAACCTCACACTAACTTTGGGTCTTTTTATACTACGTGGGTAGCAAACGAGTTGTACGGCCAGCGTTCACCGTAGCCTATAGACAATTTCATGATTTATAGATGACTACGTAGTTTCTCTTTGAAAATTGAGGGTAAGACTGTAACTCCCTGATGCCCTTGTTTTGTTAAGGCGGGAAAAAATGTACCTAACCGCATTGAACAGGGTAGTCTGGGGCTCTCACCCACTTATTAAACCTGCCGTGTGCCGCCTCTCCACTTTACTGGCGGACACTGAAACTGTGTTACACTACTTCAGTGATAGCTCCCTGATGCTCTAACCGGCTCTATATCAACATTTGTCGACTGCGGTGAAATCTACGTGGAGGATAAAAATGATTTTATTACACGGCGAGCCCCCTGCTGTCCGGTATCAATTACCACACCGGTAGCTTTTCCCCCTAGCTAGACCAAATGTAAGTTAACTGATAATCATCAATTTCGAGGAGTATAGCTCCTGAAGTCCTGTTTTTGTACTTCTATGCTGCCCTAGAAGGTGGTCTATATCAACATCTATCTATTGGCGTCTACCTGACTGCGGTGAAGCCGGCAGCTTGGAAACTGGGGAATGTTTCTGTGGCGAGGATGAAAATTGGCACATTCTGAGTTGCCTACTGACTGATGACGAGATGAGGCGTGAAATGTTGGATGGAAAGACCTATTGGTACAAACTACGGCTGAAATTTACACAAATTACAAGTTTTGTGAACGTTAACCATAGAAGGGATACTAACACTGTGACAGATTAAGAGGCTCTGAAAGACCAAATAACTAAACATTTTAACGTCGTTTGACATTCTAAGTGGCCTGATATAAGATACGCGTTGTTTCGATTAGCCTTATATGTAAGCTTAAAACGTAAGTATGGCTGTCCACGACCATGAACTGTGCCTAATAGTGGGACAGTAACGGATTGAAATAAAAATGTTTACGTACCTATACTATAAAGACTATACAGTTCAGTGCATTATATACTCTTTGATTGAGTGTTTGTTTCATTGAAGTATTACTCAGCTATTTTGAAGTATTATCGAATTTATCATTCTGATAACAACCAGACGACATCTATATTATATTAGACATCCTACCTCATGAGACTGTTACTGCCGACAGGCATCGAATCTTCCAAATATTCTAATAATTTTGCTTTGAACTCACGCTTTTAAATCTCTACTTGCACTTAACTTATCGAATATGGCAGAATTACCTTCAATTGTTTTGCTTACCGGTTACTATAAAGTTTTTGTATATTCTGTAAAGATTTAGTAAAGAAAATATATCATTATAAATACATACAATTTATTTATAAACAATTCAAATCAGTTCAATTTAAACTCTAAACATCAATAATATTATATAATATATTCTCGATTAATTGAAATGGTCAAAATATTATGCTCTCCAGTTGACATAAAATATTCCTTTTTCATTGCTTCATCAAAAGTTCACAACTAACTATATAATAATGGTTTCCGATAAGAGTCATTTATGCCACGACGGCCAGTGTCAATAGACACTAGATATGTACGTATGCACCTCTCTGTTTCCACGCTCTTCGATGTGATGACATTCCGATACTTCAACTTCCTTAATTTCTAGACGAAAATGCCCAATAACTTTTTGTTGGCATGTCTCGGGAATTGTACCCGCAAAGTTTTTTAATGTTCGTGGCTAATACGCAAACCGCGTTTGCCAAAAAAAAAGTTCTTTAAAAAATTCTTTATAGTTTATAGAATGATTAGAAGCACTAATACTTTTATTATTTTGAAAGATTTAATTAACTGGACTTTATATTTAAAAAATATTATACATATTAAACCGTAAGTACCCTATATCATACTAGAATTAAAATTAAAAATAAAGATGACATAAGTAAATATCACATACAAAAAATTAAAATTAGACTAGTTTAGTATAAATCAGTCATAATGTATTTTATGTAAATGTTCGCCTATATCACGAAATTTATCTTACATATAGTTCAGAAACAGGCAAAGTACATAGGCTATTTTTTATCATGGAAAATGGATAGTTAATTAATGCATATAGTTCAATTATTATGCCGCAGTGATATACGAGTATTTATATTCCAAAGTCCACGCTGACGAATTCGCGGGCTTGCCGAAAATATAAATCTATAAAGTATAAAATAAAACTTATCTTCTATTTCATAATATCTTAAAAAGTACATTTACTAAATCAGGCTCATTGCAGTCTTCAATGACAATGATAGAATAGAATCTCAATCCTTACAAGTGTGATAGTTTGTTACTTCTTGGCGCCGTAAGTACTTAACCAATCATGAAATTTGCCATTATATCATCAGTCACCTTGGCAGTAGTGGCAGTTGGAAACTTGAACAGAAATCTGACTACAATATCTCGATTATTCTCCGATTACTTTTATATTATTTTAAAAGCGACGCCAAAAATTTCTGATCAAGTTAGGAAGACGATCTGGCTTGTGCATTAAAAGTTTAGTATATAGGGGAAACACTATAGTTATTGGCCCCTATATAGTTATTGGCCACTTCAACTTTGACGGTTAAAAATAAACAATAATCAACCAGAATGGTACATTCAAAACTGCGTTAATGGCAACACTTTCATGCTCTGTCAAAAAGTTGCAATAAAAATCCGCTAGGTGGATTGGTTCCTTTTTAGCGCGTAGTATTTTACCGGGCGGACAAACGTAAGTAATTTTCATAAATAAAATGTTAGGACAGCAAATTTTTTTGATGCATTATTTTTAAAAGTATATGTAGTCATACCGTTATTTAAATTCAATTAAATAGTGTCTTGTTATGCGTTATAAACAGATTTGGGGTGTAAGATAACCTATTTTCATTCTAACCTCAAAATCTTGTAGCGGCCAATACCTGTCACATATATTTGAATTGCGTACAGTAATTGGCCTCCTATGCCAATTAATATAATAAAATAAAAATTGATTAATAGCGTTATTATTGAATAATACTTTAGCTGTTATATACCTAATAAGCGTCATATTTACTTACTAGACTTTTTAAACCATTATGAACAGTTAATAGCCTAGGCCAATAACTGTGTTGTCTGTAAGGCTAGCTTGTTGGAAAAGTAGGCCAATTACTGTAATATTTTTTCTTTAATTTAAATTAGTTAGCTTAAAAGGGCATTTTCTTTTTTTATATCAGGTTCGTGAGGAAAGAAATAATGCCGAAGGTACCGCAATACACAAAAGAGGCCCTTGATGAGGCTTTAGAAAAAATAATTCAAAAACAATGTCTTTAAGAGCAGTCGCAAGAAAATATAATATACCAAGAGGTACTTTACAGTTTAAACTAAAAAATCCTACTTCAAGATCTCAATTTGGGCCAACACCGTATTTAACATATGAAGAAGAAAATAGTATCGTGGAGTGGTTGATCAAATTATCCCGTAAAGGCTTTCCTAGAAAGTCGATGATATTCTGGACACAGTTCAAAAATTTTTGACTGATAATCCACGCGAAACTCCTTTTGTCAATAATCGACCTGGCCAGGGATGGCTTAAAGCTTTTTTCAAACGTCACCCCAGTTTAGCTACAAGAACTAGCGAGGGAGTAACTAAAGTCAGTGCCTGTGTGACTGAAGCAGACATAAAGAAGTGGTTTCTTGAAATAAGAGACTACTTGGAAAATGAAAACCTGTTAGAGGCAATTCAGGATCCAAAACGAGTTTTCAACGCTGACGAGACAGGATTTCAGCTTTGCCCGTCTACTGGTCGCGTGATTGCTGCCAAAGGAGACAAAAATGTTTACTCTGTGGAGCTAGGAAACTCAAAGGAAAACGTAACGGTGTTATTCACATTTTCTGCTGACGGCAAAACTTGTCCTCCATTAATTGTGTTTCCCTACAAACGACTGCCTGAAAAAATTGCGACATCTGTACCACCTAAATGGGGTATTGGCCGCAGTGATAAGGGATGGATGACGGCAGATGTTTTTAATCAATTTATCACTGGAATATTCGTTCCATACCTCACCGAAAATAACATAAAAAAACCTGTTATCCTATTTATAGATGGTCACAAAAGCAATATCACTTTACAGCTGAGTTTGACTTGTAAAGAGCTAGGAGTTGAACTAATTGCCCTCTACCCCAACACAACCCGCATCACTCAGCCAGCTGATGTTTCAGTCTTCGGGCCTATTAAAAAAATGTACCGAAATTCAGTCCGAAAATTTCAATCAGAAAATATTGGAGGTGGTATCAAAGTTGAATATCGCTATTATTCTAAAAACTGTTGTGGATGACTTAAAACCTGAAACAATAATAAATGGTTTTCGAGCATGTGGTTTGAGCCCTTTTGATGAAAATGCAATAGATTACTCCAAGTGTCTAGGTACAACGAAAAATGTAGAAGAGGACAATGATGACAACAAGTTCATGTCTCTAAAAGAATTTGAAAACATTGTAGGAACTGAAATGGTGGACAAAATGAAGACATTGAAATCTCAAGGTGTTATTACGAATAATTCGTCTCCTACATTATTTAAGCTCTGGTCCTTTTTTCAAAGTAATCGCCCGCAGAAAGAACCAACCGATATTGAGATTCTATATAACAACAATACATCGACAAATGTAAACATAACTAATGAAAATAATATGACCACACTAAAATTACCATGACACCTACAAAAGCTCCTACAAATTTGTACCAGCCTTCAACTTCTGCCAGCACTTCGACAGATACTGCTCATCACTGCATGTCAATTAATGATTATCTATATGACGCCCCAGAAAACAAAAGAAAATTTATTCGTCAGACGGAGAAAACCCCCTTTGTCATTACCTCCGAGAAATTTAGATTATCTGTTGAAAAAAAAGAACTAGAAAAGCAAGAAAAAGAGAACCAAAAGATGGATAGAAAAAGAAAAAGAGAGGAAAAGGCAGCTGCACGGAAAGAAAATGTTTTGAAGACAAATAAAGGTAAAGTTTCCAACACGGAAAGAAATCAAAAAAAGTGATCAAAAATGACGAAAATATTAACACACAGAATAAAAATACTGATGACGAAAAGGATTGTAAGACTGAAATTGAAAAAAACTCAAGCTACCCAAAGATACTATCAAATATAGAAGTAGTTACTTGTGATACGTGCCATCGTCTAGCTTCTAAATATAAAGCTCTATTATGTGATTCCTGTAATAAATATTATCATCGTCATTGCATCCCAAGTAAGCATGAAGAGCATGTACCAGATGACGACGAGCTTGCTGACTTTGTGTGCCACAAATGTTTTTTGTTAAATGATGATGACTGAATCTCTAGAGGAAGATGATTATCAAGAAGACTTAATTTAGTTGTTTAAAACTGTTTATTTTTCTATTTATATTTTATTTTTAGACGTGGCCAATTACTGTATGATCTCACGGCCAATAACTGAAATGTTGTGGCCAATTACTGTAATTTTAAGTTTTATGTTTTTATGTTAATTTTATTCCTAAAATATTTGATTGAAGTCTATGCAAGACGACTTATCTAATAAATACATAAATATAAAACACTATGTCCTATTTTTTATTTAATTTCCACTGATAAATTTAAATATATTTGAAATTATAGGCTTCGAAGTCGCTTAACTGGCCAATAGCTGTACTGTTTCCCCTATACCTGCTCAAACCACATTATTAAAGTTACTATAAACCTTATTATTTAAATCCTCCTTTTTAGGTTTTGTCGCTAGAAAAAACAAAACAAATGCTGAAATAATTAACTTTGTTTCGAACACTTGAGCAGTATTTTAATAAATGATTAAATGCTGCAGTAGTCATCTTAATTGTTCCGATGTCCCGCCTAATTTTGGACCAGATCGTGAACTGGTGTCAGTAAATCGATTAGTATTGTAGATTCAATATCTGAACGACATTGACAGCTTGGTGTCTCAACTTGTGAATCTAGCACATCGAAACCAGTATTATCTGAATCCGTATAAATTGATCGCCGTTCACAATCTCTTCTCTCCAGCATATTCAGCCTATCTTCAACAGAACTCACCCGGTCTGCTAAATCATTTATTTTAGCCTCAAGCTCTGCTATTTTGTTATCTTTAGGATGCATAGCCCGTAGTTCATTGATGTTGTCGTTAAGGCCTTTGACTTGCTTGGACAAAGAATCTGGAATGGGAGCATCCACCACAGACACCTGAGACGTTAATGCAGGTAACTCAGATTGTTTTTGATAGAACTCTGAATTCCTGAACTCTTTTAATTCGTCTTTTTTTAGTAAGTACAAGGCGACTTTGTCTGCATCGTTTGCTGTGATACTTGTGAGTACCGCTTGTAACTTATCAGCGTATAGCTTTTTATGGGTATCTTTAAGACCGCCTATCAAATTATGCTTGCTGTTCCAGAAGAATGGAATGTTTTTCTTATTTATTGCCGTGTACAATTCCTCTACCATTGTTTGGAATAGAACACTAACTTTGCCTTGCCAATACGTCTTATCGTTTTTCATTTCATCCACTTTCCATAAGAACAAAGTCTTTATGTAGTAACTGGCGATTTCTTTCATTTCGAGCGCATCTCGTAGTTTTTTTAACTGTAATTATAAAATAATGGATTGAGTGAGGCGACACTCGGTGGAAGTCCGTTGTTATTATTATAGAATGGATATTTTAGGAGGAGAGCCCACGGATTGACAATCCCCTATGTCTCAAGCTCACTTGTTGCCGTACTGGCTCATTTGTTGCCGAGCGTTCCTGAGGATGCCCCGTTCAGAGGTGAAACACGTCGAATTTATGTTCGGATTTTGCGGAATATTACAACGTTGTGGTTCTGTGGCCTGCCGTATCGCATGGTTGTGCGCGTTGGTGAGTTTTTTTTTGACATTATCGCGCATGCTACTTTGCTGCTATTACCACATTCTCCTCTATGTGTGAGAGTGCAATCTTAGGTTATTTTATCCAAAGATAACCGTGATTGATAATCCGTGGGTCAGTGGTGGACTCTCCTCCTAAAATATCCATTCTATATCTAATAATGTAATTATAAAAAAAAAATCTGTAAAATAAACATACTCAATACTCTTTCCTTCATTTATTAATATGATTTTCATTTATTAAGATTTTAATGCTGATGGGTAAGTAAACGTAAATAATAATTTGTCCACATGACTTGTTGAAATCATGATCAAGACTGTCTTAAAGATAAAAAAGGTTTTTTAATGAATTAAACGTCATTTGAAAGAATATGAAGCAGAGAATGTAAAAAAAATAGTCGTACATCCCTTAGGTTGCCAGGCGGGAACCTTGCCAGGTGTGTTAACGATATTTTTTTGCAGCCGTAAGATAGATTTAGGCTTTTATCCACCATGCGGGCCGTAGAGATAATCTTGGGCAGGATTCACGATGTTTTCCTCACCAGGCTTTGATAAATTTTAAATAACATACATTTCTAGTTGTAGATAGAGCCTTGCTTATCCCAACATGAATGGGCCGCGGCTCGATCGGGGAAGTACCACCCTCTCACAAAAGATCAGCGTGTAACAACGGCAGTTACTCCTGCCGTTGTTTTTCGTATGGTGAGTGAGAGCGCCGGAAGCCCAAACCTACCTATCCTCTTCTTGTTATCCTCTACTTAGTATCCTACTACTTAGCTTCTCCTTATTATCCTTCCCATCCACCTCCTATCCCTTTCCTTGGAGATGGCGACGTGCGAGTGATGTTTCTGGTGTTGCTAGCGTCTATAAGCTACGGTAACCGCTTACCCGTGGGCCGTATGCTTGTTTGCCACCCCATGTAGTATAAAAAAAAATACGGAGCTCGGAGCACAGCTCAACTTGAGTCTGGGAATCGAAATTACAAAAAGAATTCTTCCAATTTAACTGTTACTTGCCTATTTAAATAAACAAACTCATCATTTTTTTTTATATTTAAAAAGACGACCTGCTCTAAAGAATAATCCTTGTATCGCGGGGGACTTTACAAACATAAAATTCACGGACGTAAAGTACACCCATTTTGTGTGATCCACAACCATTGGATCACACAAAGAGTTGTCCTGTGTGGGAATCGAACCCATATAACACTAGGGCGGTATCTCAACTACTCGGCTATCTATGCAGTCAAGTTATATTTATCTCATACTACAATTTCACATTAATTATCTATATGTTTAAGTAAGTATCCCACAAGAACTGTCCATCTTTCCAGGATAAAAGGTAGCCCATGTCCTTTTAAGGGATCCAGACATTATGTATGCGAAATTTCACGATAATTGGTTCAGTAATTACGGCGTGAAAGCTCACTTTCACATTTATAAATTGAGGATCAAATATAACTCACCAGTCTGATGACCATCTTTAACGCCAGACAACCCTTGATGATTTCGCGTTCTTGTTCTTGAAATGAGAGACGCCAGCAGCGATTCTTCAATGCACTGTCGCTTAAAGCCTTGTTAGGCTTAGGTACAACTAGCCAATCCTTTGCTTGTAGTCCTTCGATTACTCTATTTAAAATCAAAATGTTTCTTAGTTGATGACAGAGGATTGGAATCTACAAGTTACCGTAAGCGAATTAGATAAAACCATGGACGTATAAGAAACGGATTGCGTCTCGCTAAGACAGAATTGAGGCAAGGTAATGGCGGCGGCTATCTTTGTGTGAGTGAATTTAGGGATACCATGTTAGCCAAATTTACCATTTAACAAATACAGATTGGCAGACAAATTTATTGGAAATGTATATAAAATATACCATACTATTTGAAAAGGTTAATAGTAGCCAAAAAAACGCTTTTACTGTATTTATTTATTTAAAACTTACTGCACAAATCTGTATGAAGAAAGAGTATAGTAGTCACAAGTAGTCACAACAAATCTTTGCGTCTCTGAAGTTAGGCACAGAGCGTGAAGTGGGAATTTTAACAGAATCATACGATAAGTGCTGACCAATTCAAATGTTATTACTTGATTTAACAAAACAATCAAATGAGATCATAATGTTTTCATATCTAAATCTAAGTATTTAGGTACTATTTTTTTATATTCAATAAAAAGTAGGTATACAAGCGATTTCAGTGAATAAGCTTTAATCTAGATTTAGAAGAGTCCACATCTTACGATCGATGAATTATATAATTATCGATTACAATTGTTAAATAATAATCGAATATTTTTCGATTGATGCAAACTGTAAAAGACGCACATGCCTTGCGACACAAAAATGGCTACTACGCAGCGTCTTGCAGCCAACTTCAGAGACACAAAGATCCGTTGTGACTACTGTAGGTATTAGGTATATAGTAAAATAAAAAGATGTTTGTTTACTTTTTTATTATAAGTGCCTAATGTCTAACATACCATAAGCTGAGTAGTTTTTTTATAATGTTGTCCTTTACTTAGAGAAGTTCTTGTAATTCCCTCTAATTTTGAAATGTGGTGAAATCGAATTGTTAAATATTTTTTCACTATATTTTTAATTAGGCTTATTTTATGTTCTGTTCCGTAATGTGTATGGACAAAGGTAAAGGGGCATGTCGCAAGAAATAACAAGTTTTAAAATGGCCGAAATTAAATAATTATTTACTGATGGGCTAAAGTTGTTGTTGACACTGCAATGGTAGTTGAGATATATCGAGTATGTTATAAACTAACGAAATAAAATGATGCTACTGGTTCACCTTATTGATTGTAACAAAAAGATTCTTAGTAAATGAAACAGACTCAGATTCTCAAATAATAATTCAGAAATAAATAGGGGTTAAGAAAGTTCTCTTTTATGACTTTCCATTTTGACTAAAATGTTAATAAGCAGACAAATAGACATATACGGTGGGCATCTACCACCTTATTTTATGTCGCTTTCGTTAAATGCGATTTTCTTATGAACATAAATAACACTCGCAAATGCAATTTTATTACGTTAAAACATATTACAATAGGTATGATTACTTTAATTTAGATTTTGTAAATGCCACTACAATAATAAATTCATGCTACTTATACTACTGACCAACGCAAATTCAAATCCATCAGAAAATTTATTATAATAAAAAAAATATGAATAATGTGTTTTCGATAACGCAGACTACAACAACACTATTAACGATACGTGGCAATTAAATATCATTTTACTCTACAAACTAAAAAATCTGAGTATAAAAAAGTAATAAATATAGAACCAACTATAAAACTCCCATATTTCGGGTAATTTGCACTAGTGAATATTAGCAATACTGAATTATTTTGTTCTAGTGAATTAATATTAATTTTAATGTATAAAATAGGGAACTAAGTGATTAAATTATTCGTTTACCTATGAAATGTGACTCCTGGATTTTTTTCTTTCGGTTACTACGGTTTTTACACCATTTCACCATACAAGACATGCTGTGTTTTAATATTTTTTTGCAGCGTAGACGTACCGACTGTGATAACGTTTACTCGGGCAATGGCTGACTAACGTGTAAATGTGCGCGTGTTGGCATGTACGTACAGCGAACTGGCCGACTATGAGCGACACAAAGTTGTGTTAGCGAGGCTATGTCCGAATATTTTTATATGTCCATGGATAAAACTAGTGGTCGTCCAGTGGTCAACATTCGACCATACACCGACCGTACATAAAATCAATCCTATTTTTATTAATTAAATATGTTCATGTTAACCTAATAATATATATAAAATAATATTACTAATAACTCATTCTAGGCATCGAAGTATTCCTCCACATATCATCGTCATTGGGTAACGTGCCCAGAAGGCTGGCAGCATTGCCACGTTGTATGGCAATGCTTATTCTTTGTGCAAAGTAAAGGCCAGCCAGAGGGCTGGCCTTTACTGCCAGAGGACCACTGGTGGGACTGACCAGAGGGTCACGCGAAAATTAGCTTAACTTTTTTTTTATTGAATTAAATTATTTCTAATGCATGTTATACAAAAATATTATTTCTAATGCATATTATATAAAAATATTCTGCACTCCTTCTCCATTTAAACTGTCCATCCATCCATCCATCAGCCTTTCAACGTCCACTGCTGGACATAGGCCTCCCCAAATGGGGGACAATTTAAACTTTAACTTTGCCAAATCCCACGCTTCTCCGTGCGCGCAATGTGCAAAAAAGGGGTACAAATTTTTTCTTCACGTATTAATATATTATAGATCTTATTGCATTTGATAGCCCAATTTTTGAGGAAGACTGTAGACTATTTTATAGAGCGAGTAAAAATAAAAAGTTATCCAAAAAGCGTCATCTGGACAAACTTAAAACAGGACTGCGATATATAAAATATAGATGGCGTTTTTCTAAATCAAATGAAAAACTTTGTGACCAAAAGCAACTTTGTTTCAAATAATCTATACTAATACTAGTGGACCCAACAGACGTTGTTCTGTCCAAATATTGGCCTTTTACATTAGAAAAAATTAAAGAAAAAAAACCTGAAATCCTATCGTGGCGCCATCTACCGGGTCCAAATGTGAATCTAAACCATCCCGGTACTTAGGCAAACATTCACAAATAAATAGAAGAAAAGGTCCTGAAATCCTATTTTGGCGCCACCTACCGGGTCCAAATGTGAATCTAAACCATCCTCGAATCCCCTTGAACTCGCACAAAAAAAATCATCAAAATCGGTCCAGCCGTCTAGGAGGAGTTTAGTGACATACACACGCACATAAGAAGCTGAAGAATTTGTTTGTTTTCTTGAACGCGCTAATCTCAGGAACTACTACTGGTCTGATTTGAAAAACTCTTTCAGTGTTAGATAGCCCATTTATCGAGGAAGGCTATATATCATCACGCTAAGACCAATAGGAGCAGAGCACCAATGAATAATGTTTTTTTTTCGTTTTGAGAGCTTCCGCTGCGTGCGCTGCGTAAACGGTTAAAGATTCGCAAAAATCATGTATGACAGAATTGTTCCCCTATAGAAGTTCTAAAAAACAGTCCGCGACAGCAATGTCTATCTTTTAAGGTTGGCTCACTATAACCTTTTTTATGCTAACCAAATTTGTTCTAAAATAATGCATTATTTGCGAAGGTGTTTTTATAAACATGATATTAATCGGAATCCTTATCCAAATAAATACGTATATATTCATATCGTATATATTCATCACAAGTATTTAATTTTAAACAAAATTGCCCTTTACATCATTCGATTTCAATGAATATCTTAGAAGATATCGCAGTTTTAAAATAACATCGCAGAAAAATAATGATCAAGTACTGAAGTTAGCGTTAGCCCAAACTATTCCACGCGAACGAAGACGCGGGCAGAAGCTAGTATTATTATGTATATAGACAGGTCTGACGGTCACATGGTACTGACCCGCTCGGGCCAGGTAACAAGTGAGTCCTCCCACTTGGTACCAGTGCCGTAACTAGCCTTTTATGCGCCCGGTGCGAGCTTCTATAACAGCGCCCTTAAAAAATCTTCTAAGTTTTACAGGATTAATCCAGGAATTAGGGTTCCCTCTAGGAATCCTGACGTCTGTGCGAGCTGCGTCACCTAAACGGTAATTATGGGGATGGAATCATTCATACCCAGCACCAAAATACCGGTTGCCGGTCGCAGCCGTCCATGTTTAAACAAAGCTTGTACGGCTGCACGTCAGAAGCAATCCGTATACCTGGCCTAGAATAGGGTCAAGAAAACTCGAGATCCGAATGTCGAAGTCCTCTTTGCTTCTCCTGAAGCAATAATTTAATGCTGCTTCCAGGTCCAACGAGAGTCACTTGCCAAGGCAATTTTCTAGTCGCCCACCACTGCGGAAACTGGATGGTAATTTGGCTCATAGTGCCAAAGAGAAAGCCGATCTTTTGGGCCAACTCTTTGCTTCCAACTCAACATTGGAGTCATTGGACGCCGGAGCGGTCACACCGCTCACCATCTTGCGATCATGCTTGCTTTTAAACGAGGTTTTAAAAGAGCATTTTACACACGGTAGGCGCTGCTGTGTGGCTTTAGAATTGTCCCACCCCTCTCCAGCCATGGGAGTCGTAAGAGACTGACTGAGGGAATACCGGGGGAGTAGGCAGCAGCACTCCCTCGAGTATTAACAACATCCACTGCGATCGCCAACCCGCCTGCCAAGCGTGGCGATTACGGCATTATCCCCCCATATGAGCGCACAGGACCGCTCGTTATGGCGTTTTCTTGGGGAGGCCTTTGTCCAGCAGTGGACGTCGAAAGGATGGATGGATGGATGAGGCGGCGATGAAACTGTGTCCCTGGTGTTGCCGAAGTTTATGAGCGGCGATTACTACTTACCATCGGGTGGCGATAAAAATAAATCCTTCATAAAATTATTTGCATTTTCGATAGCATTATCCACAGTCCCGCAAATATTCTGAATCTGCTTTGTTAATCCCTTGATTATTCAAAATAAACCACACTGGGCCATAGTGTATACTGCAGATAGTAGGATATGACTACACGCCACAAACAGGAGACCAGGAGGTCTGTCCATTTTTGCGCCCCTCCAGGGTCTGCGCTCTGTGCCTGGGCACCACTGCCACCCACACGCCCTATTTACAGCACTGCTTGGTACCCAACCCTACCACTAGCAATGCAAAGGGTGATAATGGTTTGTTTCCCTTAGTCATCTCGTATGACAACCGCAAGGAGGAATGTGTTGATAACACATATTTCAATCCGTAATTACACGGACCGTATAGCCCGTAATAGTTTTACAAATGTCATTATCACGCAATGCGCCAAAGAAGGTATACAAATTTAAATACAATACAATGCGATTCAGTAGCTTCGTTAGTATCAAGTGTGTATGTGATTAAAATAATAAAAGAAAAAAAAAGAAAAAAAGTACGGTACAGCTCAGTAGATTAGAGCACTTCCCCGGATAGGAAGGGACGCAGGTTCGATTCCCGCTCGTACTAAAATACTCTTTTTCCTTATTCACAAATTATAATTTGCACTAAGAAAAAAATAAGTAATAACATTCTTCATTTTCATGATCTTTACATTGATTTATCTATGGAAGAGAGTATTGGTGTAAAGATGCGAAAGGGAATGCTCCGATGGTTCGGACATGTGCAGAGAATGCCGGAGGAGCGACTGGTTAAGAAGATATACAATGCAAATGTGGAAGGATGTAGGTACAGGAGGAGTACGAGACTCGCATACCTAGACCAAATTGGTCATGTATTGAAGGAAGGTAGAGTCAGGAGTCTCCGAAACCGGTGAGCGTGTATGAAGAGAATTATGAATTTCGAGGAAGCGAGAGATGTATGCAAGAGTAGAACCTTTTGGCAGTCTGTTCTCTCTGCCTACCCCGCAAGGGAGATGGCGTGATGATAAGTAAGTAGACTAAAGTCGGTCCCGGTGGCCAGGGACAACGAATACCAGGAAACTACGTAGGAGATATTATAGGGCACGTGTGTGACACGACCGAAGATCAGGCGCAGGGCAAACAGGTTTCCCACACTATCATGTTCGTTGCCCCGAACGACGGGTGTGCGGTTGACGATTTTAAGTGCTACTTAATAGGCCTATGAAATAAAGATATTTTTGAATTTGAATTTGAATTTGAATGCGGATAGGTACATTTTTCCCGCCTAAACAAAAAAAAAAGGCAAACAGGTTTATAGGCTTTCCGAGTCACGTGGGTCAATCATCACTACTTATCTAATTCCGTACTTCTATTGAGAATCTCTTAAAACAAAATCATTTTGTTGGCTTGATCCGGGATTCGAATCCGAGACCTCACGATCCGCATCCAATACTATTAAAATAAATTTTTACTGTCCCAGGAACTTTGGGCTGTGCGGTGATATGTCAGAAAGTCGGTAATTTTTTTAGATATATAGATATCATTAAGTTTTTGTCAGCAGGCATTATGCGCATGTTAGTAAGTACAACAATCACCAACCTGTATCCATCCGGTACACGTGGGTACATGAACCTGATGACAGGCACCAGGTCTACGTCGAGACAGTACTCCTCACCGCCTGCATTGTTCTTAATGTTCAGAGTGTATGCTGGTCCGGACTCCTTGTAAGTCAACATATAAAGTACCCCATTCACAGACACTTTCCCATCCATGCAGTTTAACGCCCTTTGGACTATTCCATGCATCCAACGCCGGAATTTATTCTGAAGAAAATATTTATCAGAGTCCCGCCAGTCGCGAGTAACTTTGTGACAGTTCTCCCATTCTGCCTGCTTGTCTAAGTTGTCAAAGGCGTTCGTAATCTTCATTTTGACAAATCCTGGCTGTTCATTCTCAATGACAATACCATCTTTGTAGTTGATTGGAAGACGGATCACGATGTCCATGTCGAATTCGTCCATTTTGGAAATTTTGATACCATCGTAAACACTGCCTGCATTAATAACCTATAAAACAATTATCAATATTTAATAATTAAAAAAAATATTTTAGTAATATTCGCTTCAAGGGTCCCTTTATTAATTACAGTCAAGCATACGTTTATTCAAAATGAATAATCACCAGCTTTTAATAATTAACAGAAAACTGAATCAGGAATCGAGTCAAAAATTACTAACATTACAATTAACAGTCTATCTGCCTTTACTGACGGACACTGGAACTGCTAGCGGGGCACGAGTAACCCTGCAAGGGGAGTATGTTACACAGTGCAACTGTTGAATAATGGTAAGCATATGCTGAGACGCAGGCGACGAAGATTCACGCAGCGCAGGAAAGGGCAAATTTTGTAATGCTTTGAACATACTTAGGCTGCGTACGTTAGGTGGGCAGGTGGCAGGGCGACGCCCACCGAGCTGCCATGGCCAGATGGAGGGCACGGCTGGAGACGCCCCGGGCCGGTCTTTGGACCGTAGGGGCGCTCCAGCCGGTGCGCTGGAGGAGTGGGCGGGGCGCTGGCACGGAGTCCTTACCGTCCGACTAGTGTAGGTGCTGTCGGGGCACGGTTGCTTCGGCAGATATCTGCACATTGACGTAAGGAGGGAAGCGACTCCGGGCTGTTACCATTGCGCACACGCACGCGTCGTGCCCGGCTTGGGCCTAGCAGCGCTGTGAACTACTACGGTAATAGGGGGAGACCTCTTGCTGCCAAGCGTCGTCAGAGCGATGCTTGGCAGCGACAGGAATTGGGCCGCAGTCGCTGCCTTCTGCGAGGAGGTCATCTCGCGGAAGGAAGCGGCGGAGAGGGACAGGGAGGCAGATCCTTCCGCAGACGTGAACCGCCGCCTGCGACTGGGGCGGCGCAGGGGTGAATATTTGCGCTTAATGCCACCCTAGCTGAGGCTGCGGGTGGATGGAGTCCGGGGAACGTCCACCACCCGCAAGGTCTCCCGCGAAGGTGCGACGCTCCGTGTGCGGATGCGTCGCTCAGAAGAGGGTACCCGAAAGGGTAAGCCGCCGGCGGACCAATGAAGTAATCCAACACAGTACCAGTAGTCCGTCAACACAGGCGGAGAGACGGCACACGGCGGGTTTCTTTAGTGGGTGAAGGCCCCACACTACCTGTTCGTTACCCCAAACGACGGGGTGTGTGGTTAGGTACTATTTTTCCCGCCTAAACAAAAAAAAGGCTGCGTACGTTGCGGCGTAGCCACGTGCAGCAGGGCAGAGACATGTATGCGTTGCATGCGCCACAACGTACGCAGCTTAAGGGGTAAAGAATGTTCAAAGCATTACAAAATCTGCCCTGCCCTGTGCTGCGTTGATCTGTGTCGCCTGCGTCTCAGCATACACTTAACCTTAATATCGTTTTTTCTTATCCTCATTTCCTATTGCCGATTGTGTAATAATTTTTCTAACATTGACAGATTACTGTGCTGGTTCAAATATAGCATAGCAAAACTAAAACAAACTTACCTGCCGACTATATTTTTTAAAATAGTTACATTGCTCCCCCATCTTCTGTTTGACTTGTTCAAAGACACTGTTGAACACCTCCTGTGACTTCTTGAGGTCCTCATCTTTGATAGATATGAATTGCTTATACACTTCAGTGAGGTACAGGTCCAAACTTTTCTTTTTAATCGACATTGTTTACTTAAAATAAATTTAAAAATAAAAATATGATATCAGCATTGAATTTATTGCTTGCAAAGATCTTTAGACACACTTTTTTTTTGAAACATGAGATTATACATTTTTGATCTATATTTTTAGCATTTGACATGCTCTGCTACTTTTTAAAGTACAAATTATTTGTGAATAACGAAAAAGGTCATAAAAACGGTGGTAGAGAGACAAATGTGATGAGGAAATTGGGATGACCGAATAGGTCAGTACGATAGCTCAGTGGCTTAGAGCACTTCCCCGGATTGGAAAAGATGCGTGTTCGATTCCCGCTCGTACTAAAAATCTCTTTTTCCTTATTCACAAATAATTTGTATATGAGATTATAGTCGAAGATCCTTGCTTGTCCCAGCATGTTAGGCCCTCGATCGGGGAAGTACCACCCCTTAACAGAAGATCAGTATGAATCAAAAGTAGGTACTCTACTATTAATCTTTGGTAAAAATTTTAATTGTAAAATTAAGTTTACCTGGTCGGTATAACGTATGAAAATACTTTCGACAGATAGCGCAGGCGGCACCCAAAACGTTAAGTATGCATGTGGTGTCGAAATTAGCAGTCATGAGCAATTGTCTGAATTGGCAAAGCATCTGGACGGTATCCAGGAGACGCAGGTTAAATCCTGCTCGTGACTATTATTTTCGAATTCACATTTTCACACTTTGTTTTTAATGTATAATAGCATCACGCCTGTATTCCCCGAAGGGATAGGCAGAGGTGTATTACACACCCACGACTCGCCAGCTATGTTTAAGTCCCACGTAATCGGGGGCGAGCCTATTGACGTCTACTACTGGGGCTGCTACTGAGAATTTTCCTTTTTTTTTTACGAAAAATCTCAATAGCACTGCCGACCCGGGGATCGAACCCGAGACCTCATGATCAGCAGTCACTTACACTACCACTGCACCACAGAGGCAGTTAATGCATAATGATTATTAGTTTATTACCACTAAGCAAGAGGATCCCAAAGTCTATTCAAATCTATACAAATAAATAAAATTAAAGTTTCTGTTTGTTAGATATAACAAATAACAGTTTTATACTAAATGCATATGAAAGTATACACATAATTTTTACAATTTTTTACAGCAGCTAGTTTGATATAAACATATATAAGACCAACCTATATGTGCAAACAATGTATAGAAAACTAATGTTTAAAATCTTATTTCCTCAAATTTAATTTTAAGCAATAGGAACATTTGCATAACTATAAACACGATAATATACAGATAGTTATAAGCTACAAGTGTTAGTGACAATAATGGCTGATTAATCTCACTTTCTCACTCAAAATTATATGAGACTAGTACACAATTTATAGTACCAGTTGGGGGAAACGTGAGGAAATTGATATTGCTGAGATTTCTCAACGGCTTGAAAATTCTACCAACTGTTCCAAAGTGGTTGACTATGGCCTAACCTAAACCCATCTCAAATTGAGAAGAGACTCATTCCCAATTGTAGTTTCATAGTTAAAATGTCTGTTAAACCACACACCATTTATGCAGTCAAAAATATAAGTAAGGTAAATATAACAGCTATTTAGCAATATAATATCTATATCAAGTTAATATTAGGTGACAATATAATATCTATATCAAGTTAATATTAGGTTGATTGGAACTAATAGATGAATAAAAATTTTTTTTTTTTAAATTGTTTTCTGTTATGGGTAACATAATTATATGCTTTTATACTCATTTTGAGAAAAGACATATACACATTATAAATTGACACTTTAAATTTATACTTATTTTAATTTCATCAGTTTCCTAGATTTTCATGCTATGGTGATGACTACATAAGTAAATTTAACATAGGTTAATTTATTTTTTTATAAAATTTTTTCTCCTTACTAATAGGTAGGTGGTGCTTGCATTATGAAATTGTGTATTAAAGGGTGGGTAAATAGTACTTTTATCACTATAACATTTTGTATTGTTTGTCAATCTAACAATTACTTTTTAGGTATGTATGTAATCGCTCTTAAGGCCATATTTTCAGTCTTTGTATATTAAGTGGACAACTATAATTGGCTTTCCAAACTTCTCATCTTGATTTGTACTCAAACTAGATTTAAGCTGTTGTTGTTACGAATAAATAAATAAATAAATAGACCCAGAGGTACCTACTGTACAAAATAATTAATGTATACAGCAACTCGTGTGCCCATTGCTCTTCAGACAATAGTAGAAAACCAACGACCACCACCCAAGTTGTCAATTGCAACTGTTACAGAGAAAAATAATCCCCACTTCATCACAGCCAGTGCATGAAAGAGAGTGGTCACCGTGACAGCTGAGGGACCAACAACACTAACACTACCAGCTAGTTGATAATATAGGAAGAAATATAGTTTTGCAGGCCATTATATCAAATTATATTATCCTCGAATAATCACCAAATTTTTGGGCATAAGCCAACAATAAGTTATAAAAGACATTTTGAAAAAGTAGATGAGAAAAACATTTTAGGAATCATTAAATTAAATTACTGTTGTATTTAGCTCTTTTTCACTTTCTTCCTGTGATTTTCAGCCTCTTCGACGCTCATTTCAAACTTATTCAAGGTCATTGGGAAGCCCGATAGTCAAAAATGTGTAATACCTAATTAGCTTTAGCTTTGAGCTCTATAGTTCTGTACTAGGTACATGACATGACTATCACAATATTATTAACCTTAAAGTAGGCAGGTACCTTTGCACAAATCAAACTTTACCTTTCAACTCAACTTTAACTTCATGATAAACTTCAAAGAAAGTGTAGCAAAGGGATACTACCGCACATATACATCAATCTATGATACTACGAACCACAGAACAATATTACTCAAGAGCTACTGCTACGAACTAAACTACTAAACTAATGCGATTGCACTATAGGTTCTCAAAAGATAACAACACAAGTTATTTATAGGTAGCATTCCAATCTAAATATACACAGAATAATTAATTATATAGATGTGTCAACTCGATTTACTAACTCGAGTTAACTCGATTTAGGCTTAACTCGAACTAACTCGAGTTGATTTCTTCTAACTCGAATTGGTTTGGCGCGGCAAATTAATGAATGAATATACGCGATCGTTTGTTTGTAGTGCGCAATGGCGTGAAGCGTGAAGTTGGCGGATCATTTGTGAATATATTCATAGTCAATCAAATGTGACAGTATTGCAGATCACAAACTAGATTTGTTGCAGATTTGACTGATTTGAGGTTAACTTCGTGGTGCCGGTTAAAAGGAAATCGTTTGTACGCGATGTATTTGAATCGTCAGTTAGTGGACGTGTTAAGTGTAAACAGTGTTCGCATTTATTCAAATATATTGGAAATACGACAACATTGTTAAACCATATTAAAAAGAGGCACCCAAATGTTGCCTTCGTAAAAACGAATAATTTAAATTAGACTTCAACTTCATCGTCAGCAAATCGATACGGCATTTTGCACGGGTCGTCTAGTTTATTATGAATTTGTTTAAATTTTTGAAATGAAAACTTCTTTAGGCGCGTTGAGCACTTTTTGGGTGAACAAAAATCATGGAACTCGCGTCATAGTCACCGAATGCTCCAATCTTCTTTAGGCACGTTGATTACTTTTTGGGTGAACAAATATCATGGAACTCGCGTCATCGTCATGGAACGCTCTGATAGAAGTGAAAACTAAGTAACTTGTGAATTGTATAGTCGAGCTATTAGATTATTATTTTTGAATTATTTTTGGTTTAATAAAGAAGTGTTAATGACCAGAATTGTTCGGTAAAATTCACAGGTTATTTAGTTTTCACTTCTATCGGTAGTCCACACCACAAAGACTGCCCCGCATGTTTTTTTTTTAAATACAGTTTGGAGGTTAGTTAATTAAATTGGTACAAATAAAACAAATCATTCATCACTCAGTTTCATCCATTTAACCCGAGTCACGTAACTCTAGTTCAATTCGAGTCACGAGAATTTAAACTCGAGTTAAATCGAGTTGTGTTTATTACGAGTTGGCACATCTCTAATTAATTAAAGAACAAGTACAACGCACAAAGTACATTGAATATACGGATACGGAGAATACTACGTCTGTCTTTTTAGTATGATTACTTTACTCTATGGTCTGTCTGTATGGGGATTCCCCCGATCCTAATTCCCCGAGTCGTGCTGAGCATAGATAATACACTATTGAGCCTGCTATACACGGTTGTAAACCAACGCCCTAACAGAAGTGACCTTGCTAGATTACAACCGGGTAGACAGCGGTTTGCAACCAAATTTGAAAACAGACAATCGGCTGCTAACCAAGGTCACCTCTGTAAAACGTCTGCTACACGGTTGTAAACCAAGGCTCCAACAAAGCTGACCTTGCTAGTTTATAATCGTGTAGACAGCAGTTTACAACTAAATTTCGTTTGACATTCAAATTTCCTTGGTTATGAGAGCTGCGTTGACTGACTGTTACTGAGTTGGCGTCCGGCCGTGTAGACGGCTGTTTTTAACCGCCAGTACCGCAGTCGCTGCGAGTTGTTGCGCCGTACGCACGTACTATACGTATTTTCGTGAACAACTTGCACGTGTGTGGCTGATAAAATGACGGACACAAATGTTATATATTATAAAGGAGTTTATAGAGCAAGATTCAAGTAAATTCATTATGTTAAAATGACTTAATGCCTTTCTTTCTTTGAGCCATCGCTTCATATGAAGTCTTCTATTATTTCCTCACTGGAAGATATTAATAACAATCCTACTATTTCTGAATTTGTTAAATTCAGCTCCATGACAAATATGCTGCGAATATCACACAACAGAATTAGGGTTGCCACCTTTTTTTTAGTGTTTTTTTTTTATTGCCTATAGTGGCCAGACGAGCCACGGCCCATCTGATGGTAAATGATAACCGTCGCTCATGGACTCAACTATACCGAGAGTAATTGTCAAGCCGCTGCTCACCATTTCATTTCACCGATATGAAATGAAAGAATAAACGGCTATCTCCTGTTACAGCTAAAACGCAATGATGTGCTTCATGGCTGGTCGCACGGGAGATGGTGGTACCAACTCGCTCGGGCCCGATACCAAGTGAGTAATCCCACTTGGTACCCAGCCCTACCACCAGTCATACAATGGATGATAATTGCTCACTTCCCTTAGTCACCTCTTACGACACCCGTGTGAAAGAAAGGGGTGGTGACACTTGTATTCTTAGTCCGTCGCCACACGGATTTATATTTTGAAGTAGTTTACACAAGCGGCAGGAGGCAATATTTTGATCTATTATGTCACTAGCAAGAATCACCTTTTTTGTGCAAATAAAGTACACAGGTTATTAAAGGTTTCCTACCTTACAAAGTACCTACATAGTGCCAAAATAAACTACGATTTATTTCATGCTATCATTTTGAATATATTTAGCATTACTTTTAGCAATTTTTAACAGTTTAGATATATTATGTATGTATTTCCAAAAAAAAAGTAAATTATATGTATTAATATCCGTAATCTGGTACCCATAGCACAAGCATTAAGCTTAGTTTGGGACCAGAGGACGTTGTGTGATAAATGTACGTGAATATTTATTATTTATTTATATATTTTTTAAGCGCATGCATGACATGCTTAGCCATATAAATTAACACAGTGTGCGAAAATGTGAAACAGAATCGCGTCTGATCGTAACTATTATTTTTGATTTTACATTTTCGCACTTAATGTAATTTATATGGCTAATCATGTCAAATGCTTAAAAAATATATCAAATATCATTAGTCTTATAAAATATATGCTGCCATTTCTGTGCAATATCAATCAAGTCAATTCTGCAAAACCTTTAGAACTATTATACTTAGCTGATTATATAATTTGTTTGATAAAGAAATTTCTCCGGAAAGACTATACATATTATTAAGTTTAAATTTTCGACTATGTAACATAATTATCAAATCCAACATAACTTTTTACAATTATCATAAATAACGTACAATACTTTAAAATAAAGTACGGGTGGCAACCCAAAACAAAATGCTGCTCCGATGTTAACAACTACAGTTGGCAACCATGTAGTTGAAAACAGATATTCGGTGCCTAACTAAGGTCACCTTTGTTGGAACATTGGTTCACAACCGTGTATCAGGTGCTTTAGGGCGTTAGTTTACAATCGTGTAGTAGGCTCTTTTCACTAGAGGTCTCGGTTATATGCTTTATATGCTCTGTGTTATATGCTTGGTGACTAGAGGGCCGAGCGAGGCTCGCTACCGTTAATACCATACTCCGGCAAAATGTCCCAAAGTTCCTTTCGTGCAAGTTGTGAGTGCGTTCAAATGCTTTCTTTAAATCCACGAAACTGCAGAAAACCCTCTGGCCTACAGCCAGATGCTTCTCCACAATGTTGCGCAGAGAAAACACTTGATCCATGCATCCCCTTCCACACCTGAAATCTCCTTGTGCCTCACACGAAAATTCATCAGACTCCACCCTCATTCTCCTTTCAATAATCTTACCATACACTTTGGCTGCCAAACTGGTCAAGTTTATGGCTTTTATATTAGATTTCATTTAAAAAAAAATTGAATTTGGATACCAAATGCCGAGTTGTGTGGTAAATAAGTTCACCAATAATTATAATCTTATACAAATAAAAAATAAATGTTCGCGTAACCCTAATATATATCGTTTAGAAATCAATGTAATAAATAAATATTGTGTCCTAAAATTATACATTCGATACATTTTATGACTGCACATTACTATGGACAATAAAGAACAGCAATTTGCTCCTTCAAATGTAATTATTAATTAATACGAAACTTCATGAGTGGACAAACGTCAAAACGGCAATCATAGCGTGCCGATAGTATAAGTAAAGTTAATTAAAATGACATTGTTCAGCTGCCATACATTGTTGGCCTAAAAACCAACAGCCATAAAAAAAAAATGTTTGTGTGTAAAACTTTCTGATATTTACGCGAATGTTACATATTTTGAAATAAAACTACGTTTACGGAATCTATCGCGTTTTTACCACCCGTCAAGTGCCATATACATATACCCTTACAGGATGCAAGAGTATACACGCTGGATTGTGATTGTGATTTCTCCTACATTAGGCAAACAAAGAGATCCATAAGAACTCGGATCAAAGAACACATAGCTGACGTGAAGCACCGTCGCTATACAAAGTCTGCAATTTGTGAGCACACACAAGACCACACCCGCCATTACATTAGGTTTGACAAACCTCAAAGCCTCGCAAAAGAACATCGATATCGCCCTAGAATGATACGAGAGGCTATTGAAATTAAGAAACATCCCAATTTCAATAGAGAAGACGGCTGGGTCTTGCCATTAAGCTGGAATCCTGTGATAGGCCTCACCAAACAGAATACAAGAAGGCACACCACAAGATTGCAAGACACAGTTAGCCCTAATTGTGTAGATAAAACCCACAGTAGTGATTAGTTAACATATTATGTTATTATCTGCCTCGGTGGTGTAGCGGTAGTGTATGCGACTGCTAATCGTGAGGTCTCGGTTTCGATCCCGGGTCGGGCAATGTTATTGAGCTTTTTCCTAAAAAAGAAAAATTCTCAGTAGAGCCCGGAGTTTGGAAATGTGCCCGGTATACGTCAATAGGCACCCTATTACGTGGGACTTAAACATAGCTGGCGAGTCGTGGGTGTGTAATACACCTCTGTCTACCCCTTCGGGGAATACAGGCTTGATGCTATGTTATGCTATGTAGTGATTAGTTTTTGCTTTTTATTGTTTTTTTAATTAACTAGCTTTCAGTGTCTCCACACAAAATTTAATAATCCATAACAGTTGTTGCCTACTGAGTTTTCTGGCCGGATCTTTCTTAGTCAGGCCGCGTTCCGATCCGGTGGTAGCTTTTTAGTGTTAGTAAATTTTGGTAAAATCAATATATTTAATAATATAAACTCATAATCAAGATTGTCTTTTTACTGGTAGTTATTTTGTTACTAAAATTTAAATTGGTAGTTTGTGGTAGAATTTTTGAGCACTAAATAAAAAGAAAAAAATTACAAATTAAAGAGGAGTATTATATTCATTTTAATATACTAGCTTAAAATCTCATACATTGTGAGCATAAAATTTAAAGTAGATATTTCAATTGTGTTTCTAAAAGAATATTAGGTTAACCTATTCTTGACAATGTATCTCTGCAGATACATCAAAGTTTGAAAAATCCTACGCCAACTATTTATTTGTTAAAACGAATCATATTTATGGGAATATTTAAATAACTTCTTTGTTTTCAAATGTACGTTTATTATTTTAAAGTTGGCAAGACTAGTCAGCTGTCAAATTTATTTTATTTCCAATCAACAAAAAATAATGTTTCTTATGCTTATTTCAAGCATGTGTTCGTAAAATTAAAAATTATAATTGTTTTTCTACTATATTAATCAATTTGGAGCATAAATATTATCCAGTGGATGGTTTTATTCATTTTTGTAAATGGGTGTATCTCGTCGTGCACACTGCCAGCTTCTCTAACAAGTAATACAGAATCGTCGTGTATCTATACGTGCACACTACCAAGTCCATAAACGGTTAATTATGCGAACAAAAGCTTAACTTATTTTCTGTTAATTTTAGGTAAAAAAGCTGCATGTGCTTTTGAGAGCTAGAAATATACTTGATTTAGTGCCAAAACTCAATCAATCATCAAATGATGAAGAAATTCGGAGTTTGATTGTGAATTTTACAATATTACTTACTCTTCGTAAGCATGTCAGTAATCAATCTTTATCGAATTCTTCGCTTTCTTCTACGCTTGAAAATCTTTACATACTTTCTGACGATGAATATAACCTTGCCATGCAAACAATAACAGATTCCTGCCATTTGGGGCCTGCACAACCACCTATTGAATCCATTTCCGCGAATTCTTTAGCTTAAGAGTCTCTCCTCGTCTATTCCTCCCTCGCCAACCACCTACTTGAAGTTTAGTATAACTAAAAGACCTAGGACTAACCGAATAGTACCTAAAACACCTGGGCCACCATCAATAGTATTAGCCTCACCATCGCCATCCAGCATAAAGAATATGCGTTCTAAGCCGACCTGCGCCTCATAGAATGGAAGCGATTTAATTTCTTTTTGGTTTACATGAAATTTTAACACAATACACAATAAAGAGTTACCAACTACGGACAGTATTATAACGCATAATGAAAAGGCTAGTGAAAAGCCTGGAGCTAATTTATACTATCAAAATGAAATTGGAACATTCTCATTGGGTACGATTAGATCCAATCGATTGCGAGGTGCGGAAAAGAAGCTTTATCGGACAAAAACAAAAAAGGGCAACTCAGACTCTCGAGTTGTGAGTGGCAAAAATAAAGTTCCCATTATTCCCATCAGCATCATAAAAGGCACGATAGTAAAGTTGTCACCGTCGCTAGCATCTATGTATCTGAGACGCCAGTTGGAGTATTACAGCGCTATAATAAGGAAACAAAACGTAAAACGGCTGTCCGCTGTCCTGAAACCTTCAAACACTAAAACGCGCACCACGGGAGGTTGCAGACAATTTGGTTACCCTTTATAAACCACAACTGAAAAGTCATAGGTGTTACTTGCCAATATTTTCAATATCCTGGATATGTACGTAAATAATAGCTGAATTTTATAGCGCAGACATATTGCCGGAAATAATTTTAAGCAACTGAGCTTGAAGAATTTGCGTTATCATTTATTACAAGGGCTATTCAATTCTGGGAGAGAGCAACCATTAAATAAATTGGCTTTTGTCCCACCGGCACCACAGAAAATGATCAAAAAAACTTGTACTGCAAGATGTAAGATTTGATGAATATAATCATTTTCCAACATTTCGGTCCAAGGGTATATGCAAACTTAGCATAAAAGATCAGACATGACTGTGGATGTGTATGAAATGTGGTATGAGACTTACTGCCAGAAAAAAATAATGCTTTTCATTTAAGAAAATTGACCTCATTTTGTCATATTCTTTTGAAAAGTTATTCTACATTTGGTATTATTCGTTATGTTTGAAGTTTGATGTTGAAACATTTTATATTTTAATAAAAGTTACTGATTATTGATTAAAAAGCCATTTTTTTTTCTACCAAATTGTGTAACAGTAAAGTCATAGCTAACCTGGCAACGTATCTTTCGAGATACATTAAAATCATTATGTGTTGTTATGGATTGTTGGCAATGTATCCCACACGATACATGTGTTTTTTTAAAAACTACCCTAATGGAATTTTTATTTTTATTTTTCTAGGCATCTTTGTCATATAAAAATCATATTGATATTCAAAAATTTTTTTCTCTGCCAAGTTAAGGGTTAAAATAAATAAACCAAAAATGTTGTAAAATCATATAACGTCCACGCATATTTTCTAAGTATTTTTATATTATAATATTTTATTTTGATAGCCCTGACAACACGGCTGCCAACTGGTCTGAGCGAAAACGCGCTGTCAGCACTTTAAAAAAGCGCTAGAACGCGCTAGATTTTTTTAAAATTTGTTTCTCATTTTTCCACAAACAACCGAACTAATATATTAGTGGTCTACTGCAACATTGACAAATATGCTTCAGCTTTATTGTTTTCACACTTGTTGGCGATGCAAATTATTATTTTTTCTGTGTAGTATTTAAAGATGGTTTGTCTGTTTTTTGTGATTGACAGGCTGACTGTCGTTATATGTCACTAATATTTTGCTAAAATTCTAGTTTACAATAAATACATTGAGCTTTTGTTGTATCTCCAAGAACAGATTTAAAACAATGTTTATAGGCGTTATTTTGCTTCCACTCACTCTTAAGCCGGGTGTTTTTTAAGGTCTTACTGAAAATATATATATACATATTTTTAGCATTTGACATGCTTAGCACTATACATTAAACACAAAGTGAAAAATGTGGGACCCAAAGACGTTAAGTATGAATGTGTAATCGAAATTAGCAGTCAAGAGCAATTATCACGATGGCTAAATTGGCAAAGCATCTGGACGGTATCCAGGAGATGCAGCTTCAAATCCTGCTCGTGATTGTTATTTTCAATTTCACATTTTTCACTTTGTGTTTAATGTCGTACTGAAAGCCTTAAAAGCGCTAGATTTGGCGCTAGGCGTTAAAACGCGCTGGAACCCAAAAAAAGCACTAGATCTGGCGCCGAACGCGCTAAGTTGGCAGCAGTGCCTGACAAGTAGCTCCCAAACGACTGAGCGTAGATGTTCGACCGTTCGGGAGCGCCCCGCCCGCGTCTCACCCCGCACCGCACGATTGCTCTGTCTATACGTCGTCGATGGCCGACTGTATGGTTCTTCGCCGGCCCCACACGGCTATTATTTCTTATATAAGAAATGAAATGTTGAGCAGCGGCTTGACAATACTCTTGGTATAGTTGAGTCCACGACACTACTAAAATAAATGTGGCAACATTTTTTCACAAACTGACATTAGGTAATGTCATTTATAAAATTATGAATCCAACAATAACTTATATGCCAAATAATAAACAATCCATCCATCAGCCTTTCAACGTCCACTGCTTTACGCGTTGCGTTTCTGCTTTTTTGACATAGGCCTCCCCAAGAGAACGCCACAACGAGCGGTCCTGTGCCGACCGCATTAAACGGCTCCCCGCGGCTTTGATCAGATCGTCGGTCCATTTGGTGGGGGGCCGTCCTACGCTGCGCCGTCCTATACGTGGTCGCCACTCGAGAACCTTTCTTCCCCAACGGTTGTCGGTTCGTCGAGCGATGTGCTGGCCTGCCCATTGCCACTTCAGCATGCCAACCCGGCGGGCTATGTCGGTCACTCTCGTTCTCCTACGGATCTCTGTATTACGGATTCGATCACGTAGAGAAATACCAAGCACAGCCCGCTCCAATAAACAAAATAAAATAAAGGTTGGTCCAAAAAAAAAAATTGGGGTGAACCCCACACTTAGGGGTATGAAAAATAGTTAACCACCTATTCTTAGACCTACTGAATATACACACAAAATTTCATAAGAATCGGTCAAGCCGTTTCGGAGGAGAATGTTGAGTGAGAAACACTGTTTTTCGCAAGATTTTTATATATTAGATGACACAAATAATAATAAATATATATTCATTTCTACGCTAAATACATTTTACCGAATACATTATATATAATTACCTATATTACCAACAATCTAGCAACGAAATTCTTATAAAATTATCTATAAATGGGAGTCAATGAGTAATATCCAAATGACACAGGGATTTTCCCCACTGAGTTTAAAGTGTTGCCATTAATAAATAAAGCTAGCTAGTGGTAAGATTTATATTGGACGGTCGTCGAGCAGTTATTTAATTATTTCGTATGACTCAACCCTATACAGGGTAATTTTTAGTAGTAGGTATACTAGGTATTAATGCATTTTTAAACATTGTAAGTATAATACATATTTTTTATTATACCTACTTTGAGTTTGAATAAAGTGGTAGAATTATTTTTAAAACTCACTGTATATTGAGAATGAGTTGACAGGCTCGGGTGATGACATGACAGATGACAGGCAGGACTAGAATTTTATTATTTAAAAATTTCATTTAGGTGGGTGTTTACGTTTTGTTCAGTCTTTCTGTATGTTGGTTTGGTTCAGTCTATTTAGGTCTCTCGGCTAGAGATGTGCCAACTCGTAATAAACACAACTCGATTTAACTCGAGTTTAAATTCTCGTAACTCGAATTGAACTCGAGTTACGTGACTCGGGTTAAATGGTTGTAACTGAGTGAAGAATGATTTGTTTTATTTGTACCAATTTAATTAACTAACCTCCAAACGGTATTTAAAAAAAAGACATGCGGGGCAGTCTTTGTAGACTGCCGATAGAAGTGAAAACTAAATAACTTGTGAATTGTATCGAACCATTACTGGTCATTAACACTTCTTTATTAAACCAAAAATAATAATCTAATAGCTCGACGATACAATTCGCAAGTTACTTACTTTCACTTCTATAGGAGCGTTCGATGACGATGACACGAGTTCCATGATTTTTGTTCTCCCAAAAACTAATCAACGCGCCTAAAGAAGATCGTATCGTTCGGTGACTATGACGCGAGTTCCATGATTTTTGTTCACCCAAAAAGTGCTCAACGCGCCTAAAGAAGTTTTCATTTCAAGAAATGAAACAAATTCATAGTAAACTAGACGACCCGTGCGAAATGCCGTATCGATTTGCTGACGATGAAGTTGAAGTCTAATTTAAATTATTCGTTTTTACGAAGGCAACACTTTTGGGTGCCTCTTTTTAATATGGTTTAACAATCTTGTCGTATTTCCAATATATTAGAATAAATCCGAACACTGTTTACACTTAACACGTCCACTAACTGACGATTCAAATACATCGCATACAAACGATTTCCTTTTAACCGGCACCACGACGTTAACCTCAAATAAGTCAAATCTGCAACAAATCTACTTTGTGATCTGCAATACTGTCACATTTGATTGACAATGAATATATTCACAAATGATCCGCCAACTTCACGCTTCACGCCATTACGCACTACAAACGATCGCCTATATTCATTAATTAATTTGCCGTGCCAAACCAATTCGGGTTAGAAGAAATCAGCTCGAGTTAATTCGAGTTAAGCCCAAATCGAGTTAACTCGAGTTAATAAATCGAGTTGACACATATATATATATACTATATTCTCGGCTGTTCTGGTGATTATTTCAACGAATTTATTTTCTTATAATGAGCATTCTCTTTGTTGTCTTTTTTATTGACTGTTCGTGAATTGAAATCGTGTTTATTTGTTTAGAGTGGGTTTTATCGATTTAGTGTTCTTCACATAGCATGAATAGCAGAATATAGGTAGGTAACAGTTTTGCTATATTATATATATATATATATATACTCGTATTTGTCAGAACACTTACCCCGTTTTTGCGTATTATGCTGTTCTTCAGAACTTTAAAAATCCTATATTATTTTGTCGGTAGGTCTTGTTACCCATGACCATGAGTCGCGGATTCACATCCCGCTCGCAGATATTGCTGAGCTGAGCTGAGCTGTGTCTGTACATTTCTTTTTAGATTTTTTTTTGTTCGCGCATCACGAACACAGGTTAGGTACATTTATTCCCGACTAAACAAAGAAAAAAGTTATGTTATTTGGAGCTATCCGTTTAGTGGTACCTATTGATAATAGTGTAAGAACCTGCCTAAAGATTTAGAAAAAAAAGAAAAGACATATGCCAAGGACAACATCAAAATCAAGAGTGAATGAGTGATCATCCACAGAGCTCCAAGGGGTATTTATACCCAGCTCTCGGGACTTGACGTTCGAGATTCGAGATTTCAAATTTTAAAATAAATATTTCTTTTCCTTGATTTTATGAATACTATTTTAAAAGGAGGATTACGTAGTACCCTTAGAATAATAACGCTTATTCTAAGGTAGTACCTATTATCACAAGAACAAGGCCTTCGACCACGACGCTCCTCAGTGATTCATCCATTTCCCATCCGCGTAATGAAATGGTGAACATTGGCTTGGCAGTATTCTTGGTAGTCCACGAGCAGCCGTTATCACTTACAATTAAAATCGAATGGTGATGGTGATCTATAATATAACTTGACCATTAAAACAAATCATTTTTGATTTATTTCTTTACAGAAACATGAGCAATAATACTAATAACAATAGAGGGTCACAGTCCCAGTCATGGTATTCCGTAGGTGCATGGGGATTGGCGGCAGCAGCAGCAATTGGTGGGACTGCATATCTCCTAAGTGGTAGTTCAAAGAAAGAAAAACAGCAGAGTTCATCATCACCGTCTAGTGACCCACCATCTGGTACAAATTCTGATAGATCGGCATCATCTTATCTGTCAGATATGGTGGCTAGGTAAGATTCGTAATCTTAAAAATACTTAGTGATACTATTAAACAATAAAGTTACTTGCAGATTTATGTAGTTCTAGGTACAGCAATATATTCGTAGGTTTCATAAAGATTTGTATTTTAGCACTTGATGCTCAGTTCTAAGACAAATATGAAGAGACTGCGATAGCTCAGCTGTCCAGGGCACTTCCCCGCATGGATGGGATGCAGGTTTTAATCCTTATCCGAAATTTTATTTCTGATACCTTTCTTATTTCACTTTTATGCAGATTTCGTTACATGAGCGAGAAAAAAGACATAATGAAAAGCAATTTTAGCACATTGGTACTTAAATAAGTATTATTTACGTATACAAGCAGCAATATTCTAGTGCTATCGAGTTGAATCCCTAGTCAAATGTCACGGCACAAACCTCTGACTTATTGAGATTTTGCGAAAACATATGAGTGTTTGAGCCGATAATAATAAAGAAAAGTACCTGTTTCCATTTAGTATGACATAATTTTTGGGCATTCATTATTAACACATACTACCTCACTCGTAAGGATTGAGATGTTAATCCGTTATGCGTTTATATTATGACTATTTTTCTTTGAAGGCAACACTGCATAAGATTATAAATCAACGTTTATTCCCTATTTCAGTGTAATGATACAGGCATTGTAGGGGACTTTACAAACATATAATCGACGCACACAAAGTGCAACCCGTCTCACACCAATAATTTGTGGATCATTATGAAATAAAACTACGTTTACGGAATCTATCGCGTTTACTTGATTTTCTACTAAACCGACATTTCGAATACTTTACGTCAATTATGATCACGGGTGGACTGAGATGTTGGACCAACATTCTAACTTTCGCGTAAATAACAGGAAGTAAGTATTATATTTGTGGATCACACAAAGATTTGTCCTGCGTGGGAATCGGGATATCGGTATATACCTACCACTCCGTCATCTGTAAAAATGTATCTCTGGTAATGTTAATAGTGAGCTATACCTATTATATAATTTGTTCCAGAGTTACTTTAGACAGCCGTTCCAATGGTACATCTTGTTCTAGAAGTAATATATCACAAAATTCAAGTGTTGCAAGCAGCCCTGTGATAACGAACCTCAATTCGTTGCTAAGTGATATCTACGTCAGGTTCCTAAAGTTAAAGGCATTTGATTTTCACTATAAAGTATTTAATTCTATATTTCATGACCTACATGAAAAAATGAAAAATGTAGACGATTACTACCGGAAATATTCTAGCACGGTATGTTAAAATAATTCAGTAGGTAATTCAAAGACAAATTCTGTAGGGTATGTGCTTATACCCCCAGAGTGGATCAGATATTGATATGATAACTTTTCTAAATTCTTTGTTAAATACCATTAAACTAAGTCTTTGTATGAAGGATAACAGGAGCGCGATTAACATGGTTTCATATGCATTTATTTTATTAAGCGTCTAAATGCTGTTATTATATTATTGTAATTGAATTTAGATTAGAGCTCCAATAAATGAACCCCACAGACTGATAAGATGTCTCCCCTGACTCGTCAGCTGGTATATTACATCCTCTTTGTTTGTCTTATTGGGAAACACTCACATCATCTATCAACGTGCAGTTATCGTTTTCTACAATCACATAATATGTTTGTAGTAGCTGAGAATGTTAAATTCTTAAAAAATAAAATATGAAACTACTAAGTTAAGTCGAGTATACAAAGTTGAGTACTTAATTCATCCTTTATTCAATTAAAAATTGTAATTTTAATCAATAATTCCGATATTGTGTATAGGTAATTCACCTTATTGATTGAAAGTCTTATTAATATAAATTGCGAAAATGTGAAGTCGAAAATAATTGCTCCTCTGTTATTTACGATTTCACTGTGTTAATTTATGAAGCTAAGCATGTCAAATGCTTTGTGAATTACTGGGATGAAATATCTCTCTTTCCTTGTCAAATTTCGCTTTTAAAATGATAACAAATATTTTTAGGTGCAATATGCTGGCAGTCACTATGACAAATTGCGTATCAAAAAACCTGATGAATTCGACATGGATGTGGTGATCCGTCTGCCACTTAATATCAAACCAGATCCTCTAGATCCTAATGCAAGTGATATAATATTAGAGCCTAAATTCGCCGGATTCATTCAACTCAAAATGGGCAAACAATTCCTGCAGCTCCCAATGAGAGACAAAGAAGAATGGTTCAATAATAAAGCGGCATTTGAATGGAAGGACAATTGCAATTATTTGCTTCGTTCAAAGTTCATTCAGTGGTTCGAAAGTGTGATTAACAGAGCTTTGAATCAATACAAGAGTAGAAATAATAATGGTTCTATAGTATATGTGGACAATATTCCCTACACAGTTAAAGTGCGAGGGAAGTTTGGCCCAGCAGTAACACTATGATATCTATGATATGTCCAATAATTTTAAAATGGACGTTGATCTGGTTCCAGCTCTTAAATTTCCTGAAGATCGCTGGCCTATTTCTAGGGCTTACCGCCCTATACCACTAAATTGTCGAAAGGGATATTGGACGGTTGTGCCCAAACCTAACAAGGATTCTGTAGTAGTTCAGGATGAGATACGCTCTTGGCGTGTAGCTCTCCATATTCAAGAAAGAGAATTGATGTACGATTCTTATAATTTGAAAATGACTATAAAATTGGTAAGTGTTATGTTATATTTTTAGATGTTTATAGGATGTTGTCACTTAATGACGGTCAAGTATCGTTAATGGGTTAATTCTAATGATCAGCAAGATTTAGTTTTACGTAGTTTCAACCAAAATATCTAGGATTAGTCATAGTTTTGGTTTCGGCCAAAAACCACTGCCTCACAGCTGAGACTTCGATCGGGACTGTAGATTCGGTTGTGGTTTCGGCCGTAGTTTGGATGTGGTTTCGGACGATACTGAGACCGAGGTAAAAGTTTCAGTTTTGACTGTAAATCCTGTTTGTTTGTTTGGACTCTAGTTATTCCATGTTGCACGCTTGAGACGCTCGGATTTATGATCTTAAGAGTTATTTTTTAGAGTTTCATAATTAGACTAATTTATTATTTGCTACAGATGAAAGCCCTCAGAGACGCACAAGAAATGGACAAAATTGCAAGTTATTATATCAAGACTTTATTCTTCTGGGAGATTGTTGAAATTAATGATGAGAAATTCTGGCGTAACAGTCCCGCTGTATTATTCAAACGAATGGTGGGGAAATTACACCAAGCCTTAGTGGACGGGCAAATATTATACTTTTGGAATAAAAATAACAATTTGATTGGTAAAGTTCCTAAACACATTCTGAATCAATACGCCAAGAAATTGGAGCCTCTTATGGCAATTTTAGAGGATGCTAGCAAATATAAAATGGTGGCTAAATATTTGTTAAATGATAATGAATTTAAGGAATATGCAAAAATTTTGCACATATAAATAGTATAGTTTAAAAAAATACAGGGACTTAGCAAGAGTAAGCGAGACACATGTATAAGTTTTTTATCCTTTTCGCTTAAGTATTATTTTTATTTGGACCCAATCAACTGGGTCCCAACAATAAGGTGGCCAATCGTCCCCATCAGCGGTATGTAAGCTTGTTTTTGTATTTACGTAAAAAAAACCTAAAAGAAAATTAATCACGTTATATACGTTAATGTTACACGTTCTAATACATTTTAAGCAAAATATAAGCATTACTGCAATTTCTTTTGTCCTATCATTCTTGTATCCGGCTAAAACGGGTAGGTAGTACATTGTTAGTCAACAAAGTTATAATCATCTTTTAAAATTATTCCGGTTATCATATGTTAAACTATTGCTATCTCGACACTCCATACGCTGATAGCTTGTCTATAATATCCTTTGTCTAAGATATTATGGGGTATATTCATGTATTGGGTGCATGGATGGAACGCGAAATTTTTGCATTTATATAATAAAACATTTTTGAAGCCTTACGCTGTACCACACAGGGTGGTAATTGGTGGACTAGGATAAAAATGTTGTATATTTGTATGCACGTAATCTCTAGTCAGATAAGGTCTAGTATCTGCTGCCCGCGAGTTAGTCGGTATGGATCTCACAAAGTACACATTGGAAAATGAATTGTCCCTATTAAAAATAGCCATCCCACAGGTTCTTCATGTTTTTTCGGTATACAAAGTATTCTATGTTTTAATCCAGGTAATAAACTATCTGTGTGCCAAATTGAATCCAAATCTATTCAGCCGTTTATGCGTGATTGAGTATCAAACATACAAACTTTCTCATCCCTACCAATATTATATATGTGAAAGTGAGTTAGTTTGTATGCTTTCACGCGCTGAACAATAATGATATATTGCATGTATGTGCTCTATAGTCCAGAAAAGGACATAGGGTACTTTTATGCCGGAAAAAATATTTATCCCCACGCCATCTACCTTGTGGGGTAGGCAGAGAGAACCGAGTGCCAAGAGGCTTTATTCTTGCATACATCTTTCGCTTCCTCAACATTCATACCTCTCTTCATACACGCTCGCTGGTTTCGGAGACACCTGACTCCACCTTCCTTCAATACATGACCGATTTGGTCTAGGTAGATGAGTCTCGGTCTCCCCCTGTACCTACATCCTTCCACTTTACTTAATATCATCGTTTGATAAAAATGCAGTTCAACCCAAAAGTCAGGCCGCGGGATCTTGGACTATTATGATTTAAATTTTAATGACTAATTATAGTAAAGGTTATGAGTCGAATATCGTTATAAGTTATTGTTATGAATTTAAAATGTGTTTTGATTAAAACTGTAGTACGTAGGTACGTTTAAGTTTAATTACCGTATAAATATTATTATGGTGGTGATGGTCTAGCTATAATGTATTCGACTGTTGGTCTCTGGTTTGAATACCGGGTCAGGCCCGCAAAAAGTTATTGAGATTTTCCTTTAAGCAATTCTCATTTACGGCCGACCATTTGATGAAATAGTGGTATTCTAGATCTAGCCAAGACATTATACGAGTATTACCTACTTATTATAAGACTGTAATATATTAAGAATTTAAAATGTATTCTAAATATTTTTTAAATTTAAGAATAATTTTTTTAATATGACAATATAAATAAATGTTATAGAATTTCTTCCCTACTTTTTTATTTTTTAAACTGGTCATTGATGCTCATGTACTTAGTGGCTCATCGACATGCACATTGCACAGCACAGCTGTTGCTTACAGTAAGATCAAGCACTGCACTTGAGAGGTACGGGAACGAAAACAGCTGTGTGCTGCATGTGTGCTATCTGACTACTTACAATCAACTTTGCAACACTTCAAAATATCATGGTTACTTAAAATTATAAACATTGTGGTACCGTATTGCGGGCGTATAGGTCTAATAATACTCGAAAACACTGATAGTAAACCAGTGTTCCGTATTTTTTTCCACAACCCGTGGGAAAAGGGTCTCCTATCAGTGAGATGCATTTAGATCGTAGTTCAACATGCTGATTGGTTGTCAAACTTCAAAAACAGATCACCTTTTTATTGTGACTACGATAGATAGTCGCAACAACGACACACGATTTACTGACACCATTAGATCGTGATATTTTTTAAAGTTTTACGACTGTCGTGCTTGCAATTTTCTTTGTCTCGACACTCTGTCGTCATTGTAAAATGTGGTGGACGATAATTAACTAAGTCGTCCTATATGTGAACACCTCAATGTAGAAATACAAGCCACGACGGTTTAAACTGCGAGACTATCTGTCGTCACGACATAGTGGGAACGTGGCCTTAGTAGTGGTTTTCTGTGGGGACCATTTTCTGGTTATACGTTTACTCCTTGGTGGGGACAATAACGTAAGCTTCTTAAAAGAACCTTTGCAGTCTATGAATTTATTTGCGTGAAAATACGTGAAAATGACGCTTCGTTTGACAGAATATCATCACACTGACAAATAGACTATTACAGCAAAACTCATACTATGTTTAGATAGCAAAATGAAACAATATGTAAAGTGTAAATAATTAAAAATCATATTTAGAGGGCCCCAGGATGAGTGGTCGGGGCGATGATGCCAAGGTCCCTTTCGTGGCGGGAATGTTCGTAGGCGGAGGGATTGTGGCTTTGTTAATGTTCTTGTTTGGTGGTCAGAAGCAACCTGATACTAAAGTTAACAAGCAGATAAATGTGCCGTTTAAATGCGTTTGTAAAAAAATTGGTTTGGAACACTTAGTGAGTAAACTAAATATTATTAAGTAGACTAAATCACCCGCAACGTCATCATCCGCGTGGACTTCAGAGTACTATTCCACAGAGACCATGCGTTAGTGCAAAATAAAAAGTAGCCTATGGCGTATATCCTTAGAGCGTGGACCTGGAAAACGGTGGCTGGAAAAGGTAGGTACTATTGAGAAAGACAGAATTTCGGGTGTTGTGGCGCAAACACCAATCTCAGCATCGTGCCTTTGGTTTGACAGGACAACTCGGTGTGATCCACAAATGGTTATTCTGAGTCTGGGTGTATTTTGTGTCCGTAAAATTGTAAGTTTGTAAGGTCCCCCGCGATACAAAGATTACCTATTCCTTAGGGTACCTATTACAGGGTGTTGTTTAACAAATATCCCACAAATTGAAACAACGCATTTTTTGCAAATATTATAATACGTATGAAAATGTGACATATACCTATAACCTCTCCGCGCCGATGCGGTTTTTAATAATAATAAAACTACCGTAACAGCTCGCAAGGTCGTGTCATGATTTAGTATCATTCTTATCTGCAATAATAAGTCGGAACAATGAAGGAAAACATACATTCAACGGATGGCGTTGGAGTCCCCTGTTAATGTGGCATAGACATTCATAATTAGTCACGTGAGCTAGTTGGCAGAGCGTCTGGAACGGTATCAAGAAGATGAGGGTTCAATCCGCGCTCGTATTTATCATTTTCTATTTCACAGTTTCACACTTTTGTGTTCCGAGTTGGCTATCTATATAAGACTAAAAACCTATCTGATTTTTATCACAAATATATCTTTGTATTCTATCAATAATTAATATGTTACTGATACGATTAGATAATATAAAGACTCTTTGTTGCTTTCCCGAAGTTTTCGAAATGATTTGTGTATAATACATACAACTTTATAATAGCTTACATCTCCAGTTCCCGATATAGTAGCGCGATAAAGTGTATACCAATTTTTAAGTCTAATCAAGAGCTATCAAATAAAAGAAGTTGCATCAAAATCCGTTAAGTAGTTTTTGCGTGACGCGCGAACGAACAAACAGATAAACAGACAAAAAATACCTTTTTTTTTACAAAATTATTGATTAAATCAAAAATTTAATACTGTGGGTAGATGAAACCGTTGTAATAACATATCAGCTTTGGACGTCTATCATCTAAGTCCACCCGTGATCATGAATGCTGTAAAGTACTCGTATTCGAAACGTCGGGATAGTAGAAAAATCAAGTAAACGCTATAAATTCCGTGAACGTAGTTTTATTTCAAAATGTGTAATATTTGCGTAAATATGAGAAAGTATCACTAAAAACATTTTTAAATACAATATATAAAAAATAACAAAATATTTAAAAATATAAAAAGTGGATAGACCCACCGGCAGCGGGCACAAGGGCCAAACTGCCAGTGGTTAGGGTTCCAAAGACAGGAACTTCGTTACAATGCGTGCCGTGTCCAGAAATACCGCCTTCTGTATCAAACCCTTGATCCAACCATCCAACGCGAGCCTCTTAAGGTGTTGGTCGAGACTCTTGGCTATCAGTCCGTTGACTGACACTACTATCGGCACAATAATCGCTGAATCCACATCCTACATCTCAACAATCTCGTGAGCCAAGTCCAGATACTTCATCTGTTTATCCTTCTCGGCCTTCACGAGATTCTCATGTGGGATGGTAATATCAACAATCATTGCCCGGCGCTCAGATCGATCAACCACCACAATGTCAGGTTTGTTGGCTACAACAGTTCTGTCTGTGATGATTGATCGATCCCAGTACAATACCCAGTACTAGCTACATACCTGTAGTAAGGTACCTCGACGTCCACAAGTCTGTATTACAGAGCAAGCTGTTGGTGGATAATCCTGGCTACTTGCCCGTGGCTTCGCCGCAGTCAAAGGTAGTTTTTAGGTTATTCCCGATATAATAGCGGGATAAAATGTATACCAGTTTTTAAGTCTAATCAAGAGCTATAAATCATTCGTGGAATGAACAAACAGACAAAAAATCTATAGAAAATTGATTTTTGTTCAGACACGCCTAGGGGAATTCCGGGCAAAGTGGACACATTTGCCGGTCTGTGGTAAAAAAACCAATAAACACAGAAATAAAATAATGACTGAGTATTAATCAGACTTTATCAGAGTTATTGATATAATTAACAAAAATTAGGTAACATCAATGTTTTACTTAAAATATTTATGGTCTTATTCATAACAAAATGCTTATCGAAGGTATAAACCTATATTAGTTAAAACGTCTTTTAAGCCTATCAAACATTCGATAAAAATCTTTATTCATAATCGTTTGATAAACCTCCGATAACTAAAATGTCTTTAATGTACATAATGCTGCAATTTCGTAGAAAAAATTGTGAAATGTGAATGGTAGAAAATTATTTTCATAAGTTTATCTATGGATTGTTACTTGTCATTGTCAAATGTTTTAATTTTTGATTGTGTCACTTTAACAAAAATAATAAAATTATTACTCTTTAGTATATACGTCGATTGATGACATGATTTTCAATCACCGCAATACTTTGCAGGGTTTGTAAAGCTTAGTCGGCGCAGCGTCCGCCCTTGCACGGCTCATGGGCGGACCCAACAATGCGTGCCGACGGCTTTACGTGGGGGTGCTTCGGTCGATGGCGCTGTACGGAGCACCCGTGTGGGCGGGGTCCCTGGACGCACTGAACAGGGCTCTTCTGTGGAGACCACAGAGAGTCGTTGTGTCCAGGGTCATAGGTGGATACCGCACAGTGTCGACGGAGGCGGCCTGCGCGTTGGCTGGAATCCCCCCGTGGAGCTTGGAGGCGAAGGTGCTCGCTGAGGTGTATCGGCGGGCGTCGCAAGAGTGGGAGGGGGGTGGACGCCCTCTACCCAGGGAGGTGGCCAGGAGCTGCCATGGCCAAGTGGAGGGCACGGTTGGAGACGCCCCGGCCCGGTCTTTGGACCGTAGGGGCGCTCCAGCTGGTGCTGGAGGAGTGGGCGGGACGTACCTTCCGACTGGTGCAGGTGCTGTCGGGGCACGGTTGCTTCGGCAGATATTTGCACATAGTCGCAAGAAGGGAAGCGACTCCGGGCTGTCACCACTGCGGCTGTGACGCGGACACAGGGCGGCACACGCTTGAGTCGTGCCCGGCTTGTGTCGAGCAGCGCCGTGAACTCGTCGCGAAAATAGGGGGAGACCTCTCGCTGCCCAGCGTCGTAAGAGCGATGCTTAGCAGCGACAGGAACTGGGCCGCGGTCGCTGCCTTCTGCGAGGAGGTTATCTCACGGAAAGAAGCGGCGGAGAGGGCCAGGGAGGAGGATTCTTTCCGCTGACCCAAAGGAAGGTGCGACGCTCCGTGTGCGGATGCGTCGCTGAGTAGAGTACCCGAAAGGGTAAGCCGCCGGCAGACCACCGAAGGAATGTAACATAGTTCCAGTGACCCGCCAATAAAGGCGGAGAGACGGCACACGGCGGGTTTCTTTAGTGGGTGAAGGCCCCACACTATCCTGTTCGTTGCCCTGAACGACGGGGTGTGCCGTTAGGAACATTTTTTCCCGCCTTAACAAAAAAAAGGGTTTGTAAAGCTTGCATATTTAAGAAAATTAACGTAAAGTCGTAAACGTAAACTTCTTATAACAATAAAAATGAGATTATGCGTGTCGCATGTACCTTAGACCATTAGACATCAATGTCAATACACAATCAAAGAGTATATACACAGTAAATTGTCATTTCAAAAATCATAATCAGCTGACCAAAATCAGCCATGTTTTTTTGCTAATATACGCTTATCGAAGGTTTATAGTAGGCTACTAGCTTGTATAAATCAAAGAGAATATATCGGAGAGTTTGAACGTTTTAGCGTTATCGAACGATTATGAATAACACTTTTTGACAATCTACTTTTAGCGAGCTTTTAAACCTCCGGTAAGTTATTATGAATAAGACCATTAGAATATTGCAATTGGTACAGCTATCCTCTTTGCCCTACCCTCCCGGGTAAGTGTATAGGGTCATAGGGCAAAGTGAATACACGGTCAGTTAAGTAAAAATTAATTAATAAAATATAATTTCGTAATCATAATCAGGTATCAGTCATAAAGAAATATGCCTGCTCCTTCGTAAGCCGTGCATCATTGCTTACAGGAATTGCACTGGATCCAATTATGAACTGGCTGCCCATTGATTTCAATTTAATCTTCTCCACAAAAATAGCATGTCTGCAGTTATCATTATTTTCTTTATCTTTAGGTTTCTTAAATTTAGTATTATTAGTTGATTTAACGTATGTTTTTGTATTTTTGGTCGTGTTAGTATTTTTCTTCCACGTGTTTATTTTTGTTTTTAGATCTTTGTTAAGGTTTTTCAGAACTTTGGTGTTTCCTTTAACAAATTTAGGCTTGATTTGTTTTTCTTTTATATTTATAAACCGTCGATAACAATATACCTAAACCGAAATCATTTGTAAAAAAGCATATACTAATACTTACAAACTCTACTGGGCCAAGTGGGTACATTATCCACTTTACCCGTGTTCACTTTGCCCAATAGATACTTTTTTGAACTAAACTAACCTAAAATATTATCCAGAAACGATATCTTAATAAAACTCCAATATTTCAATAAGAAAACATAAACTTTAAATACATAATCAAGCAAAACAGTAGCACCACCATTTAATGAGTAATTATGAAAAAACTTATCCTAAAATATCGTAAAATAACACTTTTTAATTTATTAAATTTTTTTCTCAAAAGATGCGTGACCACGGTCTAGCTCTGGTTGTTTACGACTGAGGGGGACGGAAGGGACTTTGTGGCATGTGATAAGTTTCCTCGGACGCGCCATTTTGAAACAGTGAGGAGTATTCGCTCTGCCTGGGCTATTAGATATGCCCGGACTTTCCCTATACCTATAGCCTAATGCAGTAATTTTTTCTCAAATATCTAACGGCGGCTTTACACACTCGTGTATTTGTCTCGCCAACCTCTCGTCCACTCTCGTCCCGTGGAAGTTCGACACGTAAAACGCGTTTCTGCGTGCGACAACGATGTGTTCTAACTCTTTTTAGAAGCCTACAAAAGGCAATCACTATTATGGAATCCTAAGAATGTCAGGCAGAATAGTTGCTTATCACAAACGACGCTTGGTTGCGGATAAGCAACGATTTTGATATCCCCGTGGAAGAATCAAAAAATATATATTCCTGTTGAATAGTTAAAAAGTTCTTTTTCGCCATGGTTTAATACCTATATATTTTTTTATGGTAAATGATAAAAAATTACAATAACTAATAAAAAAAAATAAACGCCGCAATTGTTTTTTCCACGTCCATCGCGAAGGGCATCCGAAGTTCAATTGATACCTGTGATTGATACAACGAGCGTGTACATCATGGTGTGCTCTCGTGTCGAGCTTCTACGAGACGAGAGTGGACGAGAGGTTCGCGAGACAAATAGACGAGTGTGTAGTGCCGCCGTTAAATATAATTAGAGATTATACAAACACTCTACGAACGAATAGAAATGCGGCTCTGGTACTTAAAGCTTTATAATAGTTAGGATTGATGATGCCGCAAATGTATATTGAACGGTGGTACCTATTCCTTTTAGGGCAGGGTGTTGTTCTTTTTTAAAAGGCTAGAAAGGATAATAATAATAATATGTTGACAAATTATCACTGGTCGGTGACTCCGATCAAATAAATAAGTTTTTTTATTTGATCTGAGGTCGGTAAACGAAAATTTCGTGAGGAAAGTTGTTCGCCTGAGAGATAAACGCCAGCGGAGGATCTAAAAAAACCCTCTTGTATTAACTAAAGTAATTTAATTTAATTCTACAAATGTTAAATATAAAAAAAATACAAATTTCATTTGAAACTACGGACTGTCCAATCGTACCGAATTTTGGATGACGAAAGGCACAGCGCTCCGTCAATTGTCCTCTTTTTTGGAAGAGCGCTTGCTTCTTGCGTAATATCCATCTGTATTTATGTATATTTGAGATATAGTGTGACGAGGGATGTAACAAGCAAAAGAAAGTACGATCATTAATATACAGCACCTATAAATATTTTTGCTTCTATTTTAGTGTCCACATAATAAGCCATAACACTAGACTTACTTCAAATAACACCTCCAAGGCGAAGAATGCTCAAACAGAAGAAAAAAAATACATAAAATGTCAATTGTCAGTCACGGGCTTGCTAATGATGTAACTCAAGAAAATAGCAAGCAACATAAAAATGATTTCTAAAAATTCACTCCACGTCAAACTGTTTATATAATTTATCAAGAAGATGGACGTCTAAAATAAATAATGTGTGATTGGTAAGAGAAACGGTAGCTTTAGATAATAATCATTCCATTTGCGAATGTGGTCTGGCTCAAGGAAATATAAACCCTGTATTGTTTTGCTGCCCTAAATTAAACTGTTCTTTAGACTTCTTTTGTCTCTTGTATTTACTCCATTTATTAAAACACTTTGTAAATTCATAAAAGTTAATAAGATTAAATTGTAAATGTATGTACATATTATAGAGGTAATAGGGTATTTAGTATATAATAATCTGTCGTGTTGGACTCATTTTTCCCCGTTTATTTCTCTTTCACCGAACAAATTTCCTTCGTTTGACGGTCTATCTTAAATTAATACTCGATATTGGCGAAATTGTGCTCACACTGCCACAACAAGAGCAATTAAACAAGAAGATAAGATAAATAATAATCGTATTCTATCTTCACATCACTCCTATGGTGGTGTGCGGCAGACAAATTCCACATATTAAATTATAAAACAGGTGGACGACTAATTTGCATTTTTGAAAACCAATGTTAGGTATCAAGAACCGAATGAACATTGCTTGTTCAGCTTTTTGCTACGATGAGAATTATAGTAATAATATTGATTTGTAGCTTATGTTCATCCTTATTTCGTGTTATGATTGTTTTTAGTACCTAATGTCGTGCGTTTGTTTCCCAGTGCTGAAGAAGCCGAACGACAAAAAAAGCTCCGATTACATAAAGAAGCAAAGAAATCGGAGCCTGAGATATACCCGTACTTCAGTAGTAGAAGTAGTAGCACTCCTTCGCCAAGCAAGTTTACAAAGATTTTCATCGGCTCATCGGCATTACTCTGTGGGCTACTGGCTGTGCTCTTCAGATCACTCGACAGAAAAACTAAACGCAAAATTCTAGCCATGTTTGGTTTGGGATGGCTTATACCTGAGAGAGCATTCTGCGGCCCGCCTTGCCCCACAATACTACAAGAAAAACAGGTAAGGCTATCCTGTGAACTTTATGTTACATAATAAATAAATTATAGTTTAAAAAACTAAAATATCACGCTTTAAATAGCTAGTTGAACTAAAAAGTAGTACCTAAATAATATTACAATAAATAATGATTGTAAAAATGCGTGGGGTGCTTTTTACTATAGGTGAACTATTTGTAACATTTCATTTTAAGCACCTCACGCTTTTTTACAATATATATTTATTGTAATACTAATTTTTAATATATATACAAATGTTTAGTTCAACTAGCTATTTAAAACGTGTTATTTTAGCTATAAGTTATTTTTTTCTTTTTAGTCTCAAAATAGTATCAAAAGTACTGTTATTTAAAAGAAATAAAACCTACTTATGCCGTGATAATTTGCTTTTAAACTTCATCGGACGGACGGACATGGCTAAATTATAAGGGTTATTTATTGGCTACGGAACCCTGAAAACCGATAAACTCGATAACTCAAATTATTGCATTGTCATCGGTCCTTGATAAGTGTGCAGTTTGAAATCAATCCAACGTTTTGAAGTGTTTGAAAGTACGTGACTTCGAAGATTCCGTTATAATTAATTAACCTGACGATCCTAATTAGGATAATGAGATAATCTAATTGTTAATTTGCCATCGGCCCTCGATAAGTCTACAAAATTTGAACGAATTCTGATCGTTGAAAATGAGTTAAAATCGAAGTCAAAGAAGTGATTACACACAAACAAACAAATATACAAGTGAAACTAATAAAAGCGAGTTAAAATCACATAAATTACGCACCTATGATTAACTATGAATTTTTGAATAGCAGATTTTATATAACATTATTAGCTCAGGCAAGATCTCATCTCAGTTTTGGCCTTATACCTAATAAAACTTTATTATCCTGAACAAAAATCGCAAATAATAAACGTGTGAAGACAGAGAAAAAGAAGAAGAAATCAAATCACGCATTGCATTACTGATAGTAAGGTTTGGTACCAAGTGGGAGTATTCACTTGTTATCTGGCCCGAGCGGGTTGGTACGGTTCGTAACACCTCGCTGTTATGGTTATAGCGGGAGATAGCCGTTCATTTATTAATTTACCACCCGAGAAATTAAATGACGAGAGGCAGCTTCACACTTCACAGATTTTTAGACCACGTACAATCGTGGACGAGGGACGACGTGGCGAGGGACGTAATTAATATATTCCCACCTAAAGTAGTAAAAATCATACTTAGCTATTACTTTCATTTTAGCCACATCATTTCCTATGCCGACTCGATTGCGTCGACGGATTCTGTCTGTCGTAATCTTGGAGGGACGGTCCAGTCTTAGATTCTAGGGGGACTGGTTAGACCAGAAAACTGTCCCGATTGAGTATACAATGGTTTTTTTTTTCAGAAATGGCCTCCGGTATGTGATAAGAAACCCGTCTTACCGAGGACTGACTGCTGCACTTGTGATGATGAAGACGACGACAAGTGTTGATATCCATCCAATGACTGTACACACATAAACATTAACAAATAAATAATATCCTGCTTGAATTATATTTTTATTCTGTTAAGTAATGTCACACAGTTTTAGTGGTCTGTGACGTTTCACTAGCGAGTAGCGATACCAACCCCTTTTTTATTAAGGCAGGAAAAAATATGCCTAACTGCTCATTACGTAGTTCGGGGGGTAATGTGGGACCGTCGATCGCTAAATAAACCCGCCGTGCCGTCTCTCCGTCTGTGCTAGCGGGCCACTGGATCTAGTAGATATTACTTCAGTGGTCAGCGATCCCAACCCTAGACAGAGGAGCCTAAACCCTCATCACCTCTTCTCAATTAAACTACCCGGTCGGTAATCAGTTAAGCTACGTCTCTGGTATTGATAAATTTATATTCAGTGGTGATCACTTACCAAAAGGTGGGCCCTTAGTTTGTTTGCCACTATTTGCAAACCGATATAGAGGTAGGTAGTATTGTTAGTACTACGTCTAGCACAGATATTCTGCAAGGGTGGTAAGTACCTTTCAAAGAGGGTTTCCAAAAGGGTAAACCGCCACCGGACCACTGAAGTAATGTCATCCAGTTCCAGCAGTGGTGGAGACGGCACCCGGCGGGGTAATTCTGTGGGTAAGGGCCCCACACTGCCCTGTTTGTTGCCTCAAATGACGGGTTGTGTGGTAAGGAACATATTTTCCCGCCTTAAAAAAAATTAGGGTAGTAAGTACCACGTATGCAGAAATCGGCAAGACTACAAAGTTATTTCATTTAGTTTTCAGTAACGGAGATTATAGTTTTGAAAGGTTTCATTCGTCACATTATAAAGTCAATTGACTTAAAAAAATAAAACTCACCGTTTGAAACAAAATATATTTAATACGACCTTCATTTATACAATTTTCTCGTTCAGTAATTTGCCTTATTGGCTCTCGACCATAACTATAATTAGTCTGGGCTTGTAAACAACCGTATATGAAAATGTTCTAGTTTAAACCGTTAGTGCCTTATAAACAAGGAACATTAGGAGCTATTTACATAAAACAAAAAAAGTATGTGCAAGCGATCTGCTTCCTAGACACTAATCAATTAAAAATGTAGTTCAGAGTTAAAATAATAGTTAAATGATCGACTATTATGTACCTCCATATATGTGTGATAAAGTATAGAACCCAGTAACAGGATTACTTAATTTTATAGCTTAACTTAGCTCACGAGCTAATAAAAGAAGCGATATGTCATATCTTTCATAGAAATGTTTAACGATGTATCATTGAATATTTTCTTTATTTGCTACCTACTTTGTCTTCTAACTAAACAATGATAACAAGTCAAAGAAGTACTTTTTCCGAGTACAAAGTATGTTCTATATGTAGGACGTATGTTCTAGCTTGAATGTTATCTTCACGGCCTAAATAAAGACGGTCCTTGATTAACATTGCATAAAGTCATTGACAACGGTAACAGGACATCTTTGTATATGACGTGTATTTTTATAGTGTGCGATGTTATCGCACTGATACACGTGTATGTGGCGTTTTAAATTCATATTTTTTTTTGTATAACCATGTCCAACGGTATGGGATGTACTAGGGCATTTTCAGAATCAAAGAACGCGATGCGATTCAAAATCAGCTATAATTACGCATTGTCTAGTTGATCTGCCGATATTAGATATATCGATAGATAGTCTAGTAGGAAAATAAAATTCGAATGACAATTGATTAGTTTAGAAATCGCTCGCACATAGCTTTGAAACTTAAATTTACCAAAATTAATATTCACTATTTAATTGATATGCTTATTGCAGTGTAACTTTGCCCCTTAGAAATACCAAATTAAATAACTGGCAATACCGGCGATAGTGCTGAAACATTATCTTTTTTAAAGTTACATTGACGTTGGTGAGGCTGGTTGTTTAACAATACATTTCGACATTAATGATTTTGGTATGTACGGTATATACCTAATACTATTACTGTATTCAATAGGATTACCTGTTAGGATATTAGAATGTCTACTGCATCTGTTGTTAAACAATTTCGTGAATCACCAATGTTATATTTAACGTTAAATTAATGAAAATAACTTGTTAATTGCTTTATACATTTTTGAATATCGTCTTTAATTTAAGATACATTTGTCTAACATATGGTCACATGTCTGCTCGTGTAACTTCTAGGCAATCATTCAAATTACCCACACTATAATGCACGATTTTGTGAATGTTCTGCAATTCTTTTACACAAAAATCATGAACCGTTTTAGAACGAATTCAAGTTTCATTTTTCAAATACAACGATTGACCGTTACCTAGCATTAAATTTAATTACTTCATAAACATTTTCTAATTAGAGCCTTTTCACAGGAAGCCGTAACATTAAATGAAATATAACGCAAATAAAGACATTGGCACATATTTGCGGCAACAATCAGTTGGCGAATGGCGCCAAATTTTGCTAAAAGATTTTTTGATTGTTATGAGTAGTGGGGATTTACCAGCAAGTCTAGAGCGGCGAATGTAATGTATATTTATTTTATAGCAGCCGGAGCAGTATACATTACACCGCTTCATTAGTCGTATATGAGTGAGCTTTGATTATAATAAAAATATGCTTGTTTTATTTAAACCAAACTGTTATGAAAAAACAACAAAAGGTAAATGCGCCCCTTAAAATAATCTTAGATCTTTTAAATCTATTTTTGTAAGACGTACATTTTGTGTACCTATTATATCAATGAAGTTTCGGCCTTAATTTAGTACATGCAAATATTTTTATGATTCACTGAATATTTTATCAATAGATAGCACATTGATACCCAAACACAAATTTTGTTATCTTTGAGGACATTACACGGGGCTAGATAATGGATGTAGGTAATACTTTTCAATATTTACGCAAATAGTTATTAAATAAAATTATTTTTACGGAATGTATGGCGTTGCTGTTAGACAATTTCTTTTATTACAGACTTCTGGCGACCGCTGATGCTATAAGAATCTGATATTAAAATATCGATCAAACGCGATAGTATCCGTAAATGTAGTTTTATTTCGTAAGTACTAATATGTCTAAAACCATTTCAACATAAGGGCAAAATATAAAATAGTGCATTCAATTTTGTCAATGATAAGTAGAATCTATTACAGCGACTCACATATGTAGTATGCATTGAATTGGATATTTAATTGTCGAATCTATGTCTATTCATTAGAAAGATATCAGTGAAAATACCATATAAAAAAAAAAGGCCGGCTTTAACAGATCGAACAGAAATGAGCTTTTAAAAGTACTGCAGGAATAACCCGCAGTGGACCGACTGTGAATAAAGTTGCTTAATAGTTGCCTATCAGTCTTTGTGCCCCAGTTGGTGAATTGTTTATAACCAAAGGCTAGCTTTGCAGTATTCGATCATAACAATTATTCGGTTAAATAATTTTAAGTAGAATAATAATTACAATTTTAAATTTTCACTCATTGATACTTATTCGGTCAATAATACACATGGAATAAATTGATTTATTCAAACAGTTATTGATTAATATAAAATCGAAACATGACAACAATTTTATGAAGAATTCGTAATCTAATTCGTTTCTCGATAATTAAACCTTGACAAAAGATCATAGTAGTTTTGGAATAAAATTTCGAGTATAGTTTCTTAGTCTTATTTTAGACCGAATATTCTTAGTGATGGAACATTTACAAATATTAATGAAACTACTTATTTATTAAATGTTAAAGAGAACCAACAACCTGCCCACAGAAATTACGGTAAGTATGTATAATAATACTAAAACGTACCATCTGAGTACATTAAACTATTTTCATTCTTATCTTGAATAGTATAGAGCATAAGATAGTGTAACATTCGTGAGATGGTAGAGCTACCACAGATAAACAGCATCTCATCGCGTATGTATGGACGGACACGTAATTGCTCTTTATTGAAAATATAAAGACGTTTCAACACTAATTCGAATTGATATGTCGGAGTTGACTGCCATTTTGCTCAGAAAACATGTTCTTATAGTACGGGCGAGAATTAGACGAAGCCATACAGTAGTGCCATCTCTGTGTCCCAATACGAACTACTTTCATAGGTTATAAAAATAAATAATTGAGCTCTATATTTGTCTATGATTGTATAGGTATTTAGTAATCATAGGTGAATATAGATAAGGGTTACTTTGGGCTACAAAAAGTAATAAAATCCAAAAAGGTTTTGAAAATAGTGGAACAATTTTTTTTTATACTACACCTTCTCGGAAAGAACGTTGATGCTTGCGCATCAACGGATATCGTCGTTATTGTTTACCTACACATAATTATGCAAGCGGTAAAAATAATTTCTTCCTGAGAGCGCCGGCGAAGCTATGTTAAACTCATTTAGTTGCCTGTTGGTGTTGGCCATTTTTTTATTTTCAAAAGTATAAAAGAAAACAATGACATAATTCAAAAAGTTTTTATTTCAAAATTAAAAAAATATATATTGGCCGCTTGTCTTTTTTTCTGCATAGATTCTATTCTAATCAATAAAATAATGCGCAGTAATTTGTTGGTCGTTTCCTTTACTAATTTCGTTAATTTTCCTCGAAGGTGTAATATAATGTACTATGGTATCACTCGACAGAAAATGCAAACAACTTGACGGCTCGGGCTTTGAGCAAGCAACCTCATCGATAGTCGGTCACTTTCTCCCCTCAGTGACGGATTTAATACTGTTAATTTTTTTTATAATTATCGTATTACGCAAAAAAACAGTCAACCCGACAAGTGCGTTAACAATTTGTTGAATGGAACAATATCTTTTGGCACTGATCTGAGCCGCAGGGAACAGCGGCAGGAATTCACTATTTATTTACACCATTATACCCTGACATTAACAATATAACCATGATTTAAAGTAAAATATACTATAGGATGATAATGATATATTATATTAAATACACATTAACACTGTATTTACAAAAATATGATATTAATATAAAATATACCTGAGGTGCCAATGGTTTGCGTTAACATAACAACAAAATAGTTGCCATTTTCGGGATTAGCACAATCAATCATTGTTATTTTATTTTGGCAACACTAATTATAATTGCTACCATTATCTAAGGGAAACGCAAAGCGACAGGCAACACAGGTATATTTTCTCTATAGCTCGGTCTGATTTTTGACACATATTTGTACATTATGATTTTGTTGAGGAAGCAAGGCGCTCTGTGAACTGTTAATTTTAAATAATTTATTTTCAGTTTAGAGCAGTTTTTAACACTCGAGTGAACATCGGGTGTATCATTTAAAAATAAGAATAATATATGCACGTATCTGTGAAAGTGCACTTTATTAAAAAATAAGATAAATTCGTGCATAGAAACTTGGTAAATTTAGAGCGCTCGATAAGATTATCAGTTAATACGACGGATTTCGAAAGTGGCACCTTTTAAGAGACTAGTATCGTGCCTATTTGTTTGCAATTTTATATAATTTTAGAACGTCATGTGCCCTTATGACAAACATAACTAAGTTATACAATAAATATAATTGCCTTTTAAAAGTAAATCATGTATTTTAAAACAATTATAAGACTTTAAAGTTCAACAAAATATAATGATTGAAATGATTATATTCTAAACAAAATCAGTATTCAACTGTTAACATAAAATAGGTTCAGTTCTAACCGTAGCCAACTTATATAGTTCTGTTACGATGATTAACTTAACGAGAAATTATTTACACACTTAAATTAACTGTGAACTGGCAAGGTATATTTAATACTGGAAACATGAAAATAAATTACAGGTTTTGAAAATAATTATTTACAGGTTTTAAGTCGTTACAAAAAGAAGGTCTGCGCCGCAGTGGCGTTATTATATTTTTATTAAATATACTAAAAGGCCTGCACAATATACGAATAGGCCATCATTTAAAGGACTATTCAAACACACATTGACTAATCATCACCGATCATTTCGACTATCATACCGTATTTTAAATCGCTTTTAAAATTTTATTTTCTTACTATAAAATAAAGTACGTATTACAATCACTGCAAATTCACTTTGACGTGGGCCGACGTCATCGTCAATATAGCGCCACTAGTCTTGGAAAATAAACAAAGAACCACTGCCATTTTAGCTATATTGAATATCACTCGTATAGCTGAATACGATAACGTTTCTAGTCTCACCTGTGACGAGTTCACAGGATTCGTAACAGTTCGGGTCGGGTCGGCCCTCGGCGAGCAGACGTCAGTGGGAGTTCACTGCAGAGTCGTTTCTACCGAGACGAGGCGGGGCCGCTCTGTTCGGAGCGAGTCAGCGACGTAGACGCGAGGAGCGTGACGTCACGGCGGCCCTAGCGCTACGACTTCTTGTCGAACAGCGGCAGCTTGGAGCGGACGGCGCCCTCGCACACCATCAGGCGCTGCTGCGCCGGGCACTTGTCGGGCCGCGCCCCGCGCCGCGCCTCGCCCCGCGCCTCGCCCGCGGCGCTCAGGCGGAAGCGCGAGTGGCCGCGCGCCGACCGCTCGCACGTGAAGTCGGCGCCCTTGCGCTCGAAGTACTCGACGATCTTCGTGATCTGCGCCGAGCGCGGCGGGCGCTCGTCGCAGTACAGGCTGTCGGAGCCGGCCAGCGACGCCACGTCCTCCGAGCTGTCCGTGTACACGCTGGACGTGCGCGCGCACGGCGAGCGCGCCAGCGGCCGCGGCGCGCAGCAGCACTCGGCCAGCACGTGGTACTGGCGGCCCGCCTCCGCCTCGCCCTCGGCCTGCCCGCACAGGAAGGGCGACGCGTCGTCGCGCGGCACGTCGGGCGCGCGCTCGGCGGCGGCGCGGCGCGGCGCGCGCGCGTCCAGGGCGCGGTCGTACGCGCGCACGCAGTCGGCGCACAGCGTGGCGCGCGCCTCGCCCGGCGCCGCCGCGCGCGGGGACGCGGCGCGGCGCCGCCACCAGCAGCGGTGGCAGCCCACCAGCGAGCACGGGCACACGCCGGCCGCGGCGGGCGCGCACAGCTCCTCGTTGGCCACGGAGAAGATGCCGCTCTCGCACGAGCCGCGGCGGCGCGGGTCGGCGCGCGGGCGCGCGTCGAGGCTGCCGCGGCGCGAGAGCGCGGGCGAGGAGGGCAGCGAGGCGGCGCGCGGCTCGTCGTCGGAGAGCGCGTCGAGCGCGCGCGAGGCGGCGCGCGGCGGCGAGGCGAGGTCGGCGCAGGAGGCGGAGGGCTCGAGGATCTTGTGCACGCCGCGGAAGGTGTGCAGCGCGCGGCGCGCGGGCGCGGGCGCGGCGTGCGCGTCGCGCAGCAGCATGATGTGCGCCAGCCGCACCAGGCGCGCCAGGCGCCCGCCCGCCGCGCCGCCCGCGCCGCCCGCGCCCAGCGCCCACGCCGAGCGGTGCGCCGCGCCGCGCCCCGCCGCGCCCTCCCAGCCCGAGCACCACTCCAGCTCCGACAGCGACCGTCGGTGTTGCACTGCCGACGAACGCGGTCGAAATATTGAAAACAAAGCTCAGATAATTTGTAATGCCATTACGGCCTCTTCTCTCCTAAATGACGTCGAGAAAACTATCGATTATATATCACTGGCCGTTGACGTGGCGACGTCACCACGCCAATTTATTTAATTGTTTTTAACGCCATCTGTTGACGAAAGCGTCTAACTAGGAAGTATAAGGTCAATCAATAAAACAAAAACTTCTACCAAGAATTATATAAAGCTAAAATAATACTTAAAATACAAAAGAAAATCGATGTTTTGCGACATAACCCGTATTTTCCCAAAAACTTCAGAAAGTTGATTCTCGAGATACCAGGTATTATAGGATAACCGGTGTGTCGAGAATCAACTCCTTTAATGAAAATACATCATTGATATTCAGAATAAACAACGTCAAGGAAAACACCGAGCCGTAAAATACACCAAGATTAACTGTCATAATATCAGAACGACAACCGTCTACGACGAATCTGACAGTCCAAAACTAAAGATCCATTTACAGGGCTTATCAAATGTCTTAACGATATCCAGGGTCACTCTAACGATTCATTCGCCATTTCCATATAACCGTCGTTTCAGATACCTTGAATAAAATTCTAATACCCACCAACAATAACCCCATGAAGAATATGAAAAAAAAAACTTTTGCAAACGGTATGAACGATCTAAACTGTAAACTTACCCTAAATATTATAAACATATACAAAACACGTGTAGGTTTTGGACATTATTATACTCAGGTGACACTTACGGGCAACGTCAATGACCATTATCGCGATAATTAATGGCATTTCCCGTTTGTATAACCCGAAGCGCGACATTTAAAATGATAAGAGTCTTTAGGCACTCTTTTCTCTCTGATTAACCCGCAAGGGAGTTGGCGCGATAATAAATGATAGTACTCACGTTGGTCGCGGTCGTGATGTCTGGGCCCGCCCTCCGACTTGTACCTCTGCGGGCGGCGCCACCCATATAGACCGGGACACGAGCGAGGTCCCGAAGAATCTGCATCCTCACTAAGATAACAAGGATATACTCAATCTTAGCATGCCTGAGTCATAATAAACCTGGGAATTGGTACTACACAGTATATGTTTTGCTTGATTGTAAGTTTGTACTATATAAATATATTATTTTCTAATCAAATCATTAAAAACTGAGGTTCGATTGATTCAAAACCAATGTGCTAATTGCAGAGATGGCGGAGTGTTTTAAATACCGACCTCCGATGCCTGTGTTGTGGGTTAATTCCAACACAGTACAACTACCCATGACGACGACCCACTAATGGTTGTTCTGAGTCTCACCCCGACTGTGTGTCTAGGAAATTATATGTTTATACGTGATATTGTGTGTGTCACCATCGATTTAATTGATAATCGATTCTAGTGTAATTGTAATCCATTGGAATCGCATCGAAGATCGATTTTTTTTATACGACATGCTTAGTAGGCATGCCAGTTTCTGGCAACTTGTATGCTGCAACGATGCAAGCGATTATGACACCTAATCCACATCAATACGTTTGATGTGATCGCGAGATGATCGCCTAGTCGCGTTATATTAGAACGACCTAAGCCCGCAGGAAATTCTCAGTGAATTTTGTCTACTATTATTACTATTGATTTTTTTAGAATTGGTACAAATACTTATACTTATTAATTTAACTCGCAAAAAATCTACGGATTGAACTACTGTTAAGATATTTCAGATTTATAAAATGTTTCCTGTTTGTAAAATACTTACGTCTCATTATTGTTAATAGCGCTGTGGGATCCCCACGGCGCATCGTCGAGGCTCTCTTTAACTTCAGCCAATTTGTTCACTATTTCGGGGAATAGCGGACGTGCTTTTGGCTCGTACTGAAATATAAAATGCATATATCTCTAATTAATTTATCTGGCACGGGGTATTAGGCCATAGTCAACCACGCTGGCCCATTGTGGATTAGCAGACTTCACAAGCCCTTCAGAAAATCTCTCAGGCATGCGGTTTTCCTCAGGATTTGTAAACAAATATATAAATAATTTCGAAAAATCTCGAAAAGTCAGAGGTGAGTGCCGTACGAGGTCTTGGACTTTGGAACCTTGGACTGGGAATCGAACTCAATACCACTGACTTTGCAGTTCTTGGTTTTACCGCTAGGCTATCACTGCGCTGCTATCTATACCTACGCGATATCTAGCGATTAATTAAATGTTTTTTTCGTTAATATGCGGCATAAGCTGGCTGCACCTTCAGATATACAATATTAAATAGAGCTGCAATTCTTCAAAAATCTATTATAAAGCTGTAACAAAGCTATCTGTAAAGGAGGCGGCTATTTCTGGGTCACAAAATGTAAAGAGACGAAATATGACTTAAAAAAATTGTTACCTTTTTCTATTTAAAATATAGAAAATATCAACTTAACATTCTATCAAGAAATTGAGAAAAATAAAAAGAAGTTATAGTATCGAAAATACAACCTGAGAATAGAAAACAGTGATATTGTGACAGATCATGGAAGTAAATCCTACGTACAAACTCAGACTAACAACAAAGTACTTAGTACTTCCATGTCATATTCTATTTTTTTTTTCGTTTTTACTGAATCTAGTTATCTATGCTGTGCGTCATCTCTAGTGCGATTTTCGTTGCTTTATATCTTTATATTGATTTAATCCTTGACTACTGCTATCTATTTATGAACTTCTGTTTTTGCTTAATTAATTACCTTTGCTATCTTACTGGACACTGAGAAACAAGCTTACACAACTGACTTGGACTCCATTATGTTGGATTTTATGGCCATTCAACTGTGTGAATTGTGCATTAGACACTAGATAGCCAAGTAGCCCCTAAATCGGAATGGTGATTTGGTAAATATGAAGCTATTAATTGGCACCACTTTCATTTCTTTACAAATTATTTTTTTTGGGCCCAAGAATGTATGAAAGCGTATCTATCTCCTTTAAGATATTTGTGAAAACATGATTGTAATAGGCTTTTTAGGCGTACATCTATACAATTAACGCTATAGATCAAATAGAAAAAAAGCCAAGTAGCGCAATGCGGCTTCCAGTGACATATGACATTGACAGTTTGTGTCAAAATACTTAGGTAAATATTGGCGAACACCCCAGAGCCTGAATAAACGTAATTTTAAAGCCTAATTCGTGTCCAGCAGCGAGAAACATATATTGTGAAAAAAGTAAAGAAAGAAAGAACGGTACTTGTACTTACAATGCAGCAGTTAAAGGCGAGTCTCAGGAAGTCAGGCACGGTGTCCTCGTCGCACAGCTCCACGAACGCCATGTAGTTGAGGCCGAAGTTGTCCGTGCGCGGCAGCACGTCCGGATCGGCGTCCACCTGTAACGGAACGTCAAGACAATGAAATAGGGACGTTAGGACGCCTGGCTGATGTGAAGCATTTAGTTTTATATTGAAATGTATTTGAACAAGTAGGCGCAAATAAACAATTTTAATTAGGATTCAAACATTTATGTATTAGTATACAAATATTTATTTAATTAAATATTAATTGATTTGTCTTTATTGGCAATCTATTAAAAACTTATATAGCTCATCCATAAAAAGGTATTGTTTAAGGATTTGTAACGTTAAAAAAGCATATAATGTTCTTTATCCAAAAATAAGCAGTTAATTTTTTGTCTATCCGTTCTACTATATCTCCAAAACGATAGACCAATTTTGAGATTTTTACTGGTAAGCTGAGAGTCAACAAATGTTTGCTTACCCTGGCGATAAGTTGGCACAGTATGATCCCATACGAGAATATGTCGGAGCGGTGGTCATACCACCGCCCGCGTAGGCACTCGGGTGACATCCACCACGGGGAGCCCACGCTCGGCAGCCTGTACCCATTACTAGAACAATAAGGTTTAATTAAAAACAATTATTATGAAATGTAAATATTAGTGTGCCACGCGGACGGACTTTCGGCCAGAATCTAGTATATTTTAAATGCGAAAGTGTGTTTGTCTGTTACGCTTTCACAGAGTAACTACGTAACTAGTCATCATGTCATACATACAGCCCGGAGCCCACAAAAGGACATAGGCTCGTCGTATTTATCGCAAAACAAATGGTTCCTGCGGGATAGCTATTTTTCTATAAAGATAATTATGTGTCGCGGAATGACGTGTTTATATCATATTGATCCAATTTTGAAGTTCCCTCGGACGTTATTTAGACGTGATTGACTGACAAACATGCAAACAGTAAAGCATGTTTGAGGACTTTCGTATTTGTAATATTAGTAGGCAGTATGAAATATTTCTTTTTTTTTAATGCGTCGTTTTATATACCTAATCAAGAGAGATGTACCTACTAGCTACGAAGGCAATTGGCCAAGAGGGTAGACAAAATTGGCAAGGTATTAAGTTTATAGGCAACGTGTATCGTGTCCAGATAGAAGTTTAAGCCCGTGCCCAGCGCGCATACCTCAGACTTTTTATAATCTCCTTGCAGTTAGTCACAAATGATCATTTGCTTTAAACGGTAAAGGCACTTTTAACAGACCAGCCACGGCCCACCTGATGGTAAATGTTTACCGTCGCTCATGGACTCGATTATACCGGGAGTATTATCAAGCCGCTGCTTACCATTTCATTTCACTTATATGAAACGAAAGAATAAACGGCTATCTCCTGCTACAACTAAAACACATTGATGTGCTGCATGGCCGGTCACACGGGAGATGGTGGTACCAACCCGTCCGGGCCCGATAGCAAGTGAGTACTCCCACTTAGTACCTAGCTCTACCACTAGTAAACCAATGGGTGATACGAGGCGACTAAGGGAAGTAAGCACCCCATTCTTTCCCAGGGGTATCGTAATACCTCTGGGAAAGAATGGGGTGATGACACTTGTATTCTTAGTCGTGACGGACTAAGAATACAAGTGTCATTACACGGCATGTTCCATCACAAGAAAATGTACATGTATGCGGAGAAATTGCCTTACTCGGTTACCAGGTATGATTGTCGCCCTTTTGAAGTCATTCTCGTGTTATATTGCAAAATAAGAATTTACCGTAAACTATTAATTTTTACATAAAAACTATTTGTACGAGAAATGCAATACAGTATATTTGGTTCAAAGCAATTACACCGCTAATATGAATGAGCGATTATGGCGCGGTGACTACTCGCGAATATGACGCTCGCACGCAAATGTGCGTGCGCGGTGTCCGTACGAGTGCGTGCAACACTCGCGATGGTTTAATTATGAAATATTGTTTTTCACGTGATTTTTCGCATACATCTTATTTTTTGTGAAAGGGTTACGTCTTTGTGGCCGTGGGACTAAGAATATAAAGATAAATAGTTTGTTTATTGAAACGCGCTAATCTCTGCAACTAATAAACAGATTACAATAATCTTTTTGTATTTGATATCTTAATTTTTGAGGATATTTAAATGACTCTTCTAAAAAAATTATATAAAGCATGACGTCTACGAGTTAAGAACATTCGGCAAGACAAGGCAAAAACTGAGGGTGATGAAGACGAAAATATTACTGTAAAAATATTGCCAATGATGAGGACTACAAATTATTTATAAATATTTAGATTTTTTTAAACTACGCCCCTAGTGTCCCAACGGCCCACGTACGCTTGTTCTTCAAATAATGAATAGGTCACTACAGCAGACTAATGATATCTATGCAAATATTACTACTCCATTGAACTATCCATTTTCCGAGAAAAAGTAGTGCATCATTCTCTGATCACTTTACTATGCAAAAAACATGTCGATCGCTTGCTCTTTCAAATCAAAAAGTAATGTGTCCCACGAGAACCGTAAACTTTTCCGGGATACAAAGGTAAGGCCTATATGTGCTAATTCGGATTACAATCTATGGTTGTGCCAAATTTTACGCAGATCCGTTCAGCCGTTCTGGGGTGAACGGTAACAATCACCCATCCAAACATTCGCATTTATAATATAAACTAAAATAAAATATCCCACGGAAACCGTAAATTTTCCGAGATAAAAAGTAAAACCTATGTGCTATTGCACACTAAAATCTATCTTCCTTCCAAATTTAATCTAGATCCGTTCTAGCGTGATTGAGTAATAAACATACACCCAAATTTTCAAATATATAATATTAATAAGAAGTAAGATTAGTAAGGTTATAAGGCGGGCTCAGCTAGTAATCTTAAAAAGCTTCCTGTTCTATATTTTATAGGTGATATTATATCAATTATAGTATTATAGAGGAGGTCGTAGCCTAGTTGTGCAGTTGCAGATCGAACGATCAGCAAGGTTAAGCAATGTTAGCTCGGCTGGCAATCAGATGGGTGACCGAAAAGTGACACCTATTTGTGGACAACTTGAGCTCCTCCATGCTTCGGAATGTATATGTATATGACTGCACAGATGGCGGAGTGGTTTAGACACCGGCCTCCAACCCGAGTTTTGTGGGGTTCGATTTCCACACAGAACAACTCTTTGTGTGATCCACAAATGGTTGTTCTGAGTCTGGGTGTACTTTGTGTCTGTGAAATTGTATGTTGTACTTCGCGATACAAGGATTATTCCTTAGTGCAGGGTGCAGACTACTAAAAAAAAAACAAAAAAAAGTGCAATTATGGTTAACTAGCAGACCGAAAACTCTACTAGACTAGACCACGACATGGATATGGAGTTCGAGCCCCTATCTAAGGTCGAGAGTTAGCAAGGCAAGTACCTAGGTTTTGACTAACTATTCAGAAGACAAGTTGATATAAAGCTAGGCTATTGTGAATGTACAAGCCGATGTGTGAGTTGCTTTATTCAGAAATCGAGTAATGTACAGTAAGCATTTAACGAGCGTTTCTAATCGATTATCTGTAGAACGATATGCTTCTCTTACAGTTAGATATTCGATAGAGATAAATTACGGTATGGTTTCAAGTGAGTGTGTAATAAACGAACTTTAGTAAAAAAAAAAAGGAGTGGAAAAAATTATCATTAGAATCCCTTGTTACTCGTCTCTGTGCAGAAACAAGTATCCCACGGGTGCAATTCATTTTTTTTCCGGGATGATAAGTAGCCTATGTCCTTTTCTAAACTCCAAACTACATATATGCAACATATCATGATAATTGGTTGATTAGTTACGGTGTGAAAGTGTAACAAACAAAAAACTAATCTGTACAATAATAAAGTTGTAACAGAGCTGTGTCTGTACATTTAAAATATTTGAGAAAAATATATTAGGCTATATAGGCGTGTCTAAACACAAAACGATTTTTTTAGATTTTTTGTATGTTTATCTGTTTGTTTGTACGCGCATCACGCAAAAACTACTGAACGGATTTTCACGCAACTTTTTTGTTTGATCTCTTGATTGGACTTAACAACTGGTATACATTTTATCCCGCTACTATATCGGGGACCTGAGATATAGCCTAAAAACTAGCTTTTGGGTGCGGCGAAGCCGTGGGCAAAGGCTAGTGTTTTATAATATTAGTAAGGCATAACTTCAAGCAAAAGCTAACATCTACCTGTAAAATAAATACGTCATCGTCTGGCATAATAAAAGCTCCCTATAAAAAAGTAATCATCCTACTACCCTACATTTTTCTGGGATTAAATATGGCCTATATAATTCTCTGTACGCCGGATTATATTATGTACTAATCTTTACCCTTGCTTCTTTGCCTTCGCTCCTGGAAGGCGTCACCCGAGATATTAAGAAGGAATGTGTTATCGAAATTTGCAGTCCCAGCAATTGTCACGATGGCTAAATTGGCAAAGCATCTGGTTTTCCAGGAGATGCAAGGTCAAACTCTGCTCGTGACTGTTTCAATTTCACATTTTCGCATTTTGTGTTCAGCTTTATAATTATGCTATTGGTTCGGCGGGCTGTTCTCCGCAACTCCACGTCTGAGTGCGTGTTTTGTGGTTTTGTGTCAGCTTTATAATACAATTATATTATTTAGATATTTTTATATATATTTTTAGCATTTGACATGCTTAGCAACACAAAGTGAAAAATGTGAAATCGAAAATAACAGTCACGAGCAGGATTTGAACCTGCATCTCCTAGATACCGTCCAGATGCTTTGCCAATTCAATTGTGTTTAATGTATGTTGCTAAGCATGTCAAATGCTAAAAATATATATAAAAATATCTAAATATTTATAGGGTTTGCGTCATTATTAGGTAAAATCTTAATTGTAAAATTAAGTTTACCTGGTCGGTATAATCTATGAAAATACTTCCGACAGATGGTGCAGGCGTCACCCAAAGGCGTTAAGTATGAATGCGTTATCGAGATTAGCAGTCAGGAGCAAGGGTCACGATGGCTGAATTGGCAAAGCATCTGGACGGTATCCAGGAGATGCAGGTTCAAATCCTGCTCGTGACTGTTACTTTCGATTTCACATTTCTCACTTTGTGTTTAACAATTATATTAATTAAGTTTGCCAAATATATTAATTAAGCTTGCCAAACTTCATGATGATCGGTTAAATAGTTAACATCTTCAAAGAATAACAAAAAAAAAAAACAATCTCACGTTAACATTTATACTCGTATCGTTTAATACTTACTAATACTCGTATTATGAATGCGAAAGTACGTTTCTTTGTCACGCTTTAACGTTGTCCGATCAACATGGAATTTTGTATATATGCAGTCTGAAGCCTAGAAGAGGATATAAGTAAACTTTATCCCGGAAAAACAGATGATTATTCTTATGGAATACCTAATTTTGCATTAAGACAATGTAGAGTAAGGTATCGTATTTATATTTTGAAGCCCACGGACGAAGTCGCGGTTAGTATATAGTTTCTCATAAGGTTTATTGTAATGCTTACTATTAAATTGCTTTCAGTGACCAATCCATTATTGATATTCAGTGATCAATCAATCTATCTTTTCTGGCATCTTTCATCAGATACTATACTATCTAACACTACGATAACAACTGAAAGCTATCACGTGAAATATCAAAATTACACATTGTCCTAAAACAATAGTATTATAAAAAAATAAGGGAACTCACACACTATGAGGTATTTTCGCCGCGAGACCGAAGTCGGCGACCACAGCCATGTAGTCTCCTTCTCCGTATTTTCTTAATAATACATTCTGAAAATAATAAATATATCCATATTAAAATAAATCACAAATACCTTATTTGAGTTTCGAAAATATTATAAAACAACTTGGCAATGTTGTTAGATGCGCACAAAGCATTTTAGATCCCTCTGGCTATCAAGCGGGACACAAGGAACAGGAATGGCGATTCATTGCAGTGAATGAATACAGTACTAAAAAATTGAAAATTTGTATGGCAAAGCTTGTGAAACGTTTAAAAAATCTATAAAAAAGAGAAATAACATAGTTAAAGTGAGTAGATATGATAGCCAATCCTTTTTAATTGTCATAGTGGTTAGTGGAATAAAGAGAGGGGGTGAAGAGTGATAGAGGAAGAGTTGCAGAGAGGATGGATATAGGAGGTAGAAGAGAAAGGAAGTGAGAGAGCACGAGTGCTATCTTCCTAATGTAAAAAAAAAACATAGCATCACGCCTGTATTCCCCGAAGGGGTAGGCAGAGGTGTATTATACACCCACGACTCGCTAGCTATGTTTAAGTCCCACGTAATAGGGGGCGAGCATATTGACGTCTACCGGGCACATTGGACACACATCATTACATATTCCCAATGTAGACGAAAAAGAATGAAAAGTAAATAACGCAGCGTGGTCTAATTTTAGTACCTTAGTAGTTAAATCCCTATGGAAGACACCGAGGGAGTGCAGGTACATCATGCCGTCGGCAACGTCGGCTGCCAGCGAGACCCTGAGAGGCTGCGGTAGCCGTTCAGGCGGTTGGCTCAAGATCAGCTGCTCAAGAGAACCACCCTCCATGTACTCCGTTAAAGCGTGGAGTTGACCCTCGTGCACGCATACACCCATAAAACTGAAAAAAATAACATTTGGTATAAATATTGCTTGATTTAGTTCTGTTTGTATTTTTTGTAATAGCAACACTCGTGACGTCATATTTTTTTTTATATAAAATCTACGATCGGGAATAATTTTGATGGTAGGTAGCGACAGTCTAAAATGGCAGACGAGCATATTTTAGTACTAATGTCACACCGGTCAATAAACCTATAGCCGTTGTTGCGGTAGAAACGTTCTTAGAAACGACGCAGCGTACTCGTAGAACAACCCCCACCGGACAGACTGACGAACTAGACAAAGTTACAAGAAGCCTAGGCGCTGTATGTTCGCTCGTTATGTTAGTTTCTTGGAGAGGCATATGGGGGTCCAATAGGAAACGTAAAAGACTGATTGATTAACTGAAAATGGTTGATCCTTTCACTGTTAATCCATCAGGGGGGTTAGAATGTATCTTATAAAATCGTATCGACATCGCATCGTGTCATTGTGATTGGTTGAGAGATCACCGTGATTGCCCGAAGAATTATTACGACATCACGCGTCGGTTTCTCTACCAATCACAAGTGAGACGATACGATGTCGACACGATTTAGTGAGCATTCAGCTCCTGTATACCTAATTGTGTTAATCAATTACTTGACTATAGATTGTTCCGTAATTAGGATTTCACAAGTGAGTATTAATCCTATAACAGTTAAATTATACTATTGTAGTAATATAAATTATGTTGAGGTAATTATTGATTTATTTTTAATTGTTACCAATATTCTTAATATCCAAGAGACTATACGCATTAAGAATATTGTTATTTATTAAATAATCGGTATTAAAATGAGTATTGCGAACGGTTCAAAAGGTCAATCGCAAACGAATTGGCAAGAGGCGAGTTGTGTACCTACTTATGTGGACAGTAGAAAGGCAATCGATATTTGATTATCTTGCATCATGTTTATTTTAACGATAACTCAACATCAAAAATAATAATAGTACCTATCTAAGATACTCTACCTATACAGAGATTTCCACTGTATTCTCAAAATCACCCAGAAAATATTCAATGAAGTCATAGACAATAACAAATAAATCTTCATATATACGGGACCAAATAAAATGTGAAGATAAATGTAATTATCACATTACGAATATAATCACGCAATCAAAATATTCCTGACAATGTTTCCTGTCTTTCAAACAGAATTATATGTTAAAGTACGTTAACAACAATGTCAAAAATCCACTTCGGTAAAATGAAACATAAAACCGAGTTTTGGTGTTATTGTTTACAGAAAAATATGGTCCGTAATAATTGCTTCATGTGAAAACCACATTCACTCGGAGAAAGTGAACCAATCTATTTTAACATAAAAAGCTTATGGGCCATGAAAACATGAGGAAAGTGCATATAGAGCAACTTCACTAAGAAGCAATATCATGTATGATCCAAAATCATCAAGAAGCAACATTATTTTTGCACAAAAAATGTTGTTACATTAATTATAGCAGTTGATCCAAGGTTCATCGATTAATGCATGACTTGTCTTTGACTAGTAATCTAGTTGTAATTTAGCAATCGAAAAAGCAGATGCATTCAGTTCTCTAATGCGAAATATCAAGGTCATTGTATGCAATGATTAGAAATCTGATTATTATAATAAATTGCGCTCAACGTGAGGCAAACGAGTATGGTCAGAAAGTAATTGGGAAAAGAATGGAGAGGTCCAAAATAACAATATGGACACAATAGACATTGCCATTAAGGCTGCCGATAAACCTGTCATACATTTAACAGTGGAACTAATAGATCTGATCTCGTTTCATGTTATGTGCACAAATATGGTTGACGCTGTAGATGAGATTCTTGAACTTGAAGCATTGTTGAAATATATTCATGAACACGACAAGCCAGAACTAATTCGTCTTCAACTAAGAAGTATAAATCATTATTATGCTGATTGTGTGTTACATTAACAAAGTGACGTGACCGGCGATGATATGTTTGGAGACAAAAATACTAATAAAAATGCATGGACACGCTCCTCGTATGTGGAGTTCGGTGACAAAAAATTTCTTACGTTTGCTAGTGTAAATTTCGTCAGAGTAATACAATTGTAACATAAAGTATTGTTGCAACAAAAATAAGCCAATAAGTTTGCAGTGACATAAATTTATCTTATTAATCACTCAATGAGGCAGATGCCAAGGCTAACAGTAATAATCTTATAATCAATGCAAATTGGCAATTAAAGAGACGGTGTACAGATGTTTATTCATTACAATGCAGTTCCAATAATAATTGATAATAAGAAAATGCAAAAAAACATCATCAAGAGTTGAGTAGCGACGTTTATAATTCTTAGGTTGCCGGTATTAAACGCAACCAAATTACTGGTGTTAAGGTTAATTGACACTTTAAATATCTTATTAATCTTGGTCGTGATAAATCTTTAAGTCTATTAGTGTCAGCTCATTGGGATCTAGGTGTTGGAGTAATAGTTAATTATATAGTAATTTACCGGTGGAATAGTTGGGGTACAAATGGGAGTACTGTTACCAGACCCGTGCGGGTCGTAATCCGTCGTAATCCGTAACCGTCTTCCGTGTGACGGACCACGATAATTTTTTTTTTTTTTGTGTAAGTGAATGTTTGCCTGTTTGTTTCAAGTTTTGTTATGACAATATATATACAATTTAAAGCTGTAACAGAGCTGTGTCTGTACATTTAAGATATTTGAGAAAAAAATACTGTAATAGGCTATAAAGGCGTCGAAACAAAAAAATTTTTTTTAGATTTTTGTCTGTTTGTCTGTTTATTTGATTGTTCGTTTGCGCATCACGCAAAAACTACTGTAAGGTTTCGATGCAACTTTTTTATTTGAGAGCTCTCGATTAGACTTAAAAGCTGGTATACATTTTATCCCGCTACTATATCGGGAACCTGAGGTAAAACCTAAAAACTAGCTTTTGGCTACGGCGGAGCCGCGGGCAAAGGCTAGTAATTAATATTCTTGTTAAAAGACAGCATGCATTTATAGTTTCCCATTTTCATTTCTAAGTGTTCCTGCTGAGGAAGTGAGCAGCAAGTATATAGGTGTTCAGTATGCCAAAATATTGACTGTAGGCAAAGTGACTAAAGAAAAGAATAACAAAACAGCTGCGTCGGATGACTGGGAAAAATACCAAGACAACAATCGGAACAGTGGAAGCTTTGTTTTATTTTGGAAGATAAGCGAACAGGAAACAAGCGAAATGGGGGCCAGTAGGTCCTCATTGTTCATCGTTTTTCATTTCGTAATATGTTACGCAAACAAAATTGAGGGTAGAAAGTATAAATGAGATTTAGTTTTAGAAAGATCTAAAACAAAGGCACAATAATCCTGCTGACGCGAATGTGAACATTAAATAAGGAAGCAACTTAAATTATGTAGTAATGTACAAATATGAGAATATTGCGAATACTATGTTGACTATAGTGAGAACTGAATTTATTTTCATTATCTAATAGTCTGTGCTTGTAATGGTTTACTTAGAGCTGGTTATTATTATTTTCGTCTCTTCAGACAATATATTCTGTGACAAATCGTATGTTTCTTCCCAGATAATATCCTCTATTATTATGTGTGTAAAAATGTTGAATATTGTTGCAACACTCGCCTTTTTTAATGTAAAAGAAAAATCTGATTATGTATTTATTAATAACTAGCATTTGCCTGCGGCTCCGCCGCAGCCAGGTTATGTCTCGGGTTCCCGATGTAGTAGCGGGATAAAATGTATACCAGTTTTTAAGTCTAATCAAGAGCTATGAAACAAAAAGTTGCATCAAAATCTGTACAGTAGTAATTTGCGTGATGCGCGAACGAACAAACAGATAAACAGTCAGAAAAAACTAATAAAAAAATGTGTTGTGTTTAGACAGACACGCATAGGCGCATACATATATACACGCATAGATAACCTAATACAGTCATTTTTCAAGTAGTTTTTTTCATATTACTCTTTATAATAATAAATAGTAATAAATATAGCGGGTCATTTGTATACATAGAAAAATACAAATACTCACAAAAATCTTTATAATATTAGTAATAAATCTGGCCTATGTTACTCAGGGACATTGCAGCATTCTAATGATGAAAGAATTCTGGAAATTGGTCCTTTAGTTTTTGTGTTTATTCGTTACAAACATACATAAATACAAAACTTTCCTCTTTAATATGTATAGATATAAATATTTTTATAGAGTATAGATATGTAACAACTGTATATAATTATAATGCCAGAATATAATATGTTTTACTTCTAAATAATTGTTTTTAACGAATGCTACACGCAAATAAAATAACATCACTGCTCCAAAAACAGTCACAAAAAGATTGGGTAAAGTTATGTTTTTTAAATTCTATCTTTTGACATGACCTCGGTTTCTTTCATCAACAAAACGGCTGCGTGTATCAATAAATGTTTTAGCAAACACAATAAATCTATGTAATGGGTGACGCAACAGTGAACAATGTGCAGCCGGCCATAGCTGTTTGATCAACACAAACATTAGCGCTGGTCACAACCATCTTTGCAGCCACACAGACTTGTGTACAACACACAAAACAATTCTTTGGATTAATTTAAGAAAATGATACTTCGAGTTTAATTCTATTAGGTTATCCAATGATTAAATATTTATAGATCAGACCAATAAGTTTACTACACTGCGCTATAAGTACTGATGTTGTTCTGGCTGGGTCGTCTTAACCTTTCGTCGCTGTGGTCCGAAATAAATCAGCCAAAAATCAACAAAATTTTTGATGAGCGTATTTTTAAACGGTATCAGTGCCTATAACTTTATGGTTACAATGAATATTCATTAAGTGGTTTAAAAATGATGAGATTACGCATGATATGTGTGTAAAAACTTCTCTTTTATAGGTCAACTATCCATAATTGTCTGACTGTTGGTGATAGGTCTCTAGAATAAGAAGGATTTAGGCAACAACACGCTAGCCCTGTGCGGGTTAGCAGACATCACGAGATATCGAGAAAATCTTTCAATCGTATGCAGGGTTCATCACAATGAATTTTGCGCGCGAGCAGTGATACTTTGTCAAGAAACTCACACATAATTGTTTCAACCTCAGACTGGAGTTAAACTTGATACAATTGTCTTTGCAGCCCTTGGTTTTACCTCTAAACTATAGTGGTAGCAAACGATTATCTTTAGATAGTACCAAATTAGCAATGGGTCACGTTTTATGACACTTTTGATCTTTGAGCACAGGTCGGTTCTTCATGGAATAATTTATACTTGATTCATTGTTTTGTTTAAACACAAAACTATTTTTTTTAGAATTTTTGTCTGTTTGTTTGTTCGCGCATCACGCAAACACTACTGGACGGATTTTTATGCAACTCTTTTTATTTGAGAGCTCTCGATTAGACTTAAAAACTGGTATACATTTTATCCCGCTACTATATCGGGGACCTGAGATATAACCAAAAAACAAGCTTTTGGCTGCGGCGAAGCCGCGGGCAAAGTCTATTAGGTACTATTATAAAGCTGTAACAGAGCTGTGTCTGTATATTCAAGATATTTGAGAAAAAATGACTGTAATAGGCTACATAGGCGTGTCTAAACACCAAACAATTTTTTTTAGAATTTTTATCTGTTTATTTGTTCGCGCTTCACGCAAAAACTACTGAACGGATTTTGATGCAACTTTTTTTATTTGAAAGGCCTCGATTAGACTTAAAAACTGGTATACATTTTACCCCGCTACTATATCGGGAACTTGAGATATAACCGAAAAACTAGCTTTTGGCTGCGGCGGAACCGCGGGCAAAGGCTACTAAGTCATATTAATGTTATGCGCATTTCTAGGGTTTAAGTCGATAGTATAGCCAACCGCAACAATGTTGATGTTGTATTCTTAAAGAAGAGGAATTGAATTAAAAGAAAATAATTTGAGGTGCAGAACGAATGGAGTTTATTATCTGTTTCTTTTTTATTATTATTATTGTGATATAAAACTAAGCTACTAAAAGTACACACATCAGCGTTTTATTGATGTTTCTTTTATACCTACTACACGGGTGGCAAACAAGCGGTTCGAGGTCGCTTACTCCAAAGAAAGGAATAGGAGGTGGAGACGAAGGATAATAGGGAGATAATGGAGCCCTCACTCATCATATGAAACACAACAGTACGAGTACCTACAGTTATTTCAAGCCTATCTTTTATAAGAGAGTAGTGCTTACCCGATCGAGCCAGACCATTTATGCCGCGATAAGCAAGGTTCTACCACTTATAAAAAAAAAATTATTGACTTAAAGATTAAACACAAAGTGAAAAATGTGAAATCGTATAGTGTATAGTGCTAAGCATGTCAAATGCTAAAAATATATATAAAAATATCTAAAGACTTAAAGATTATTTAAATTCAAGTTAGTATTTGTTTTTTTAAACATAATAAGTACTTAGTCCTAAATGTTAGGGGATTCATTCCTACGATTGGTGATATTTGTGATGAATTAGAGAATTTACAAATAAATCAAATTTAATAAAAAAGCGAGGCCGTATGGGGCCGGCTTTAGAACTGTCCCACCCCTCTCTACCCACGGGAGTCGTAAGAGCCGACTGAGGGAATACCGATGGAGTGGGCAGCAGCACTCCCTCCACTACGATCGCCAACCCGCCTGCCAAGCGTGGCGATTACGGCATTATCCCCCATGACGAGACCGCTCGTTGTGGCGTTTCTTGGGGAGGCTTATGTCGAGCAGTGGACGTTGAAAGGCTGATGGATGGATGGATGGAATAAAAAAGCTTAGTATGTCAAGTGTTACTAATATTATAAATTGCGAAAATGAGTTTGTTTGTTAACCTTTCGCGCTAGACTAAAAATTAAATTTACCATAAAAATGCCAGAGGCCCAAACAAACCCCTTCTTTATCCCTTCTTACTATCGTACCTCCCGGACCCCTATTCCTTTCTTTAGAGATCGGCGACGTACGAGTGATGCCTTTGCTAGCGTTTAAAAAAATATATACTGAATTAAAATCCCAATGCACTTCAGGAATTTTATATGATAACTAGCTGCTACCAGCCACTTTTTAGTACATTTAGTGCAAAATCCTAATTATTTTTCCAAAATAAAAGTAGTGATCCTCGTCCCGTAATTCTCGTCCAAATCGGTCCAGCCGTTCAGGAGATTAGCCATGGATGTGTATTCGACGTATATACTTATCTATTTGAATCGGTATTCATTTTGATTTATATTTTTAGCATTTGACGGTCCAACCATTCCGGAGGATTCTTCAATTTCATTTATTAGTATAGATACTTTAAATTGATTAATATTTTGTGTTCACCATAAGCATATAATTAATTTACGGGGATGGTGAGACATAAATGAACAAAGCCATTGCGACTTGTGATTTCTGCAGTAGCAGTAACAATGTTGTGCTTTTAGTTACAACCAAATTTCGTTGAAATGGATTGTTATTTTTTTAACGTATGAACCACATCCTTAAACCTAACATGCAGCAAAGTTTAATAGCAAGTACTAAAACGCGGTTTTATCGTAAAAAATAATATTAACTTCGCGGTTTTCGTAAATACGTGTATAATAACGTGTTGTCTCGTCAAAACTGATACAAGGCGATATATGACGTATGACGAGTATGTTATGTATATCTGGATATTCAGTAAGTATTTATCCTATTTCCTGTTTATCTTGTTTGGAGTTTATTGAAATGGATGTGAGAGGGAAGATAATGGATCAAATAAGGTGTAACCACATTAGGGGGAAGCTAAAAGTTGCGTCATTGATAGAGAAGTTCTAAATGGATGGAGGGGTCATCGGGTCCGTGGCGAAAATCTATTATCTTACTATCTATACATATAATAAAACATCCAGTATATTATTATAATTTATATGTATCCATCTATCCATTAGCCTTTCATTGTCCACTGCTGGACATAGGCCTCCTCAAAATGGGGGTTTTACCGTAATCGCGACGCTTGGCAGGCGGGTTGGCGATCGCAGTGGATGTTTTTTAGTACACAGGGGAACGCTGCTGCCCGTTCCCCCGGTAATCACTTAGTCGGCTTTTACGACTCCCATAGGAAGAGACGGGGTGGTGCTATTCTTGGTACGGGCTCCACACGGCATTATTATTAAATTATAATTTCTATGTAAACAACACAAAAAAACCGACTTCAAGTTAATATTTATATGGTTTTCTCATGGATGCCATTGTCACAGCTGGACCAAATTGAAATGGGACCACACGGGAAGCGCCAGCTTTCAAATAAAAAAGAATCATCAAAATCGGCTCACCCAGTCGAAAGATCTGTGGTAACACGCATAAAAAAACCTTCGAATTGAAAACCTCCTCCTTTTTTGAAGTCGGTTGAAAATGTTAAAGAGACGATAGAAGAGAAGTCTGCCAATTCACATTGGGCCAGCGTGGTGAACTATGGCCTAAATCCTTTTTAAGCTGAGAAGAGACCCCTGTCCGATAGTGGGATGATAAAATAATGTACACAAATTAGCGTTGTTTTTTTGTTTTGCTTGTTTAACGTACCCGTACCCATTCTCTGAAACTACTTAATGCATTTTAAGGTACATTATTATTAGGAATACATAGAGCTTAGCATGGAACAGAACATGGTTTCAATAGAGGTCCATTTCATTTCAGGATTTCAGAAAAAATAACTAAAGTCAGCACTGACGAAGTCGCGAGCAATAGCTAGTTCTACAAAGTTAGTAAAAGTAAAAGCTTGTACTACAAAAATAAATATCTAGAATTGGTAGAATAGGTGTGAATTGGTAAACTTCTAAAACCATGGCGTCTGAATTAAGATTTTATCATCTTTTGGATAAGAAAATGTTACACGGAACACTAAAATAATAAGATGCTCACACAAAGTGCGAGAATGTGAAATTGAAAATAACAGTCACGAGCATGATATGAACCTGCATATCCTGGAATACTCGAGCAATTGAGGGACTGCGAATTTCAATAACACATTCCTTCTAAGTCTTGTGACGGATGAGGATGGTAAATTTTGCTAGTCTAGCTTACCAGACATGGAATATTCTTCACAGGCCTTAAAATTTTCTCATAATATAGCTACATACATAAATAAATGTATATTACATAAAGTATATCGGACTTACTTGCCCATATTTATCTTTTCTTTATTCATTTAAATTCAATTATATCCACTTTGTAAGTCCTATCGAATACGTGATTGATAGACGTCTCCACAACGCGGAAGATGCGAATCTTCCTGATATTGAATCTCATACCAAAAGTAACACAAAATAAGAAATAACTCGGTGGACCAGACAAAGAACACATGTGTATTTAAATAAATCCGTATTTAGGGTTATCAAGAATTATAGGAATTACTTCGAGTTAAGTATTCGCACGGAGTACAGAAAAATGGGTATTCACCTTGTTATATTTTAGGTGTAGTGTCTCGGCCCTGAGGAAGGCGACGTACAGCCAGACAATTTTATATTCAAATTCTATATTTTAACCCTGTTATTCATAAAAAACTAACACACCTCTATAGCACTGTTTTAACTAAAATACTGTTTTTCTCTTTTCAACAAAGCACAATGTTTTTCATTGTGCTTTGTTGTTATAGTTTAAATATTTTTTGAAACACGTAAAAATTTAATAGAGCTCCATCTAGTGTTGGAAACACGCAACTCTGTGATTATAATCAAACTAAATTGAAAACTATGTGACAAGAGGTAGTGAAACACCAATCTGCTGCCATACGTAAACTGATTTATTTATATTCCAGATTCATGTTAAAAAACCCTGATCATAACGTCAAAATCGGAGACTTTTTATGTTAAAACACCCTGACCATAACCTCAAAATCGGACACTTTTTTACACAATAGTACGATTCTCAAACTAGTCCGCAATGAAATGATGATTGTATGGGAATTCAGTAATATGTTTTAATACACCACATCATTTTGCTTTGCGGTTGGTTTCAGGGCGAAATATGTATGGACGCAGAGCAATGTCATTTGGCAGAAACTGACAAACCGTCTATCAACTTAGTGTTTTTAAATCAGTATTATATTTTTATGAATAATAGCTCTAGTTTCGAAATGTATACGATTTGTTATAATTATTATTTTAACACTAGTTTGAGCCCATGACTTCGTTTGCGTGGACTAGAATTGGTTCAGAATAATGTCAATATTATGTCACTCTATAGCGCATCAATTACAAAAACCCACACCACAGGAACCGTCTATGTTACCGGAATAAAAAAATATTATTTTGTTCGTCTACACGCCGTAACCATGGAACCGATGATCATGAAATTTTGCATAAATGTAGTCTGCAGCCCAGAAAAAATCCCGAAACCAAATTTTATCCCGGAAAAATATATGGATCCTGTGGAATAGCAGCTACATTTGCATAGTGAGAGCCCATTTTGTATTTTTTTGTTAAGGCGGGAAAAAATTGCGGTCGACAGCCCTAGCCGCATCTCAATACTACAGTGATGTAGCCAGACATATGATCTGTTGACGTCAGAGCAAGTATAATTAGTGACAATGAAATCTGCTGTTTGTGTCTACGTCATGCACAAAGCTTCTGAAGACAGGAGTACCTATTTATTTTAATTCAATATGGTTGTGATATTTTTTAACTTGTTCTTTTAGTAGAAGATAGTGATTTAAGGTCGACTTCAAGCTGCCAACATTAGCTTGTAGTTATTACAAAAAGTCACTAAGGGCCAGTGCTTCAGCTGTACTTGACGAACACGTAAACGTCAAAAATGGAGTTAACCATCGTCAAACCAAAAAAAGCGTTGTTTCACGAAATGAGGTCCTTAACGTACGTTAAATAATAACGATTACGGTAACAGATGTCCCGCCCACTGGTTAACATCACTTTCGGTGCGTCTAGCTATAGATATACTCGCAGTATATACTGTCAGCATATAAGTACTATATGGATGCGTCTAACAAACAGTATGTACCTACAACATTATGGAGACTCTTTTGTATTGGTCTTTATTCTACGAGAGTTGTTCATCTGGCGATAATACAAATAATGTAGAAAGGAAGAAAAAAGTCTTTAAAACAACCAACATTTTTGGGATGAGCAGGAATTCATATATGTTGGAATTCATTCATTGCAAGGTATCGTGAGACTATCGTGTACCTAATAAAGGAAGTAGCTCTATTGTTGACACGTCGTATCGAAGACGATATAAAATTTGTTACAGAAAAGTAGAATTTCTCACAAGAATACTTTGATTTAAAATTTATTTGTCTACAATATTTCAGAAACTTGGCTGTAAAACCTAGCCTACCTAAAGATCAGGTACTTGCTACTCTACAATGTTATGGTTCAGGATCGCTTTATTAGATGTATTGGGCATGTGTCAGATTTGCAGAAATCAACAGTGTGTCATATTATTCATCGAGTGATTCGGGTTATCGATAAATTACGTCCTCATTACATAAACATTCCATCTAACGAAGAAGAAAAATTGGCTGTTGCAACTGACTTCTATAATATAGCTAGATTTCAAATCAAACTTTAACAGACGTGAAGTCCTCGGTTGGTCTCCACCGGCATTGAATTCTGCATGAATAGCTTATTTTTCTTTATATTACCTAATAATATTATCAAAATTCACAACTAATAATAAAGGAATAATTCAAAGTTTTGTCATTCGCGTCATAAACAATAAAATAAATAAGTAATACATATATATAGTATATACTTATATACATTACATATTACTTCCATGATAAAACAAAAAAACCATAGACTATAACATCCTGTGTCTATGATAAAAAAAGATAAACTGACGTATACGGACAAATGTTGGCATACTAGAAAATTCTCCCATTTATTTTTAATTACGAAAATACGTTGCTATGTGCTGGCATCCCTAATAACTTTGACGACTGTTTTTTTAGGCAATGAAACAACACTTTGTATTTAACGTACGTTAAATATCGTTCGTAATCGTTATTTTTTGTAGTACGTATGTTACGATAATCAATCGTTTGAAACAACCGGCCCTTAGTGATATTTTTATTTGGGATAAAACGACTAATTTGCTACGTAAGAAATATAAAAAAATTTTTTTTTTCATGAAACTTTTTTATTTATTAGTCTTAAATCTGTTAAGTATACGTTTTATCCCAGTACTATATGGGGAATCTGAGATATAATACAAAAACCAGCTTTTATCTGCGGCGGAGCCGCGGGAAAAGGCTAATTGAAAGCTATAAGTGCATGTAGGTTTTATGTAAAATGTTATTATTTCTATTAGGAACGAAGAATTACTGAGTAATTTTAATACTGGATTAGATAATAGATAAATAGACTGGGGATATCAGCTCATTTTTATAATGATCAAAGTTCGAGAAATTCATTTGAAATTTATTTTCATTAAACACAGAAGTTTTCATAAAAATTTAAAGCTATTCGGATTCTAATTATACCTCACAATGAGGACAACAGTTCTGCGGTTGAAAGCCAATTCATATTTGATTGCGGGTAACTCAAAAAATCTTATTTATTGAAGAAAAACCTTGATTCGCATTACCTCTTAAAAAAATCATTTAATACTAATTACAAAATATTTTATTAGTAAGAACTGGTCCTTTACCTTGCTTCTTAAAAATATCTTGTATTTGATAGTGTTGAGCTTTACAAAATTATACAGTATGATTTAATTGTTATCATATACCTATGGAATAACTATAATTTTATTGATGACTGATGGTAGTAGCTGCTCCCGACTTCGTCCGCGTAGAACTTTAATTTAATTTATTTTTTGTCGCGTAGCCCTAATTATTTCTCCAACAAACAAAGAAAGTATTCGATGTTACTGCTTATAAAAGCAGCTATCTGCCAGTGAGAAAAAAAAGCATTTTTGTTATAAGTACAATATATACTATATCCACCTCGTAAAAAGCTGTTATTTAGACATTTCAAACGACTACATGAAAATTTATTTATTTGTGTAAATACTGCATCCAAGATCAATATTTACGAGTACTTCCATGTCCACGGTTTATAGTACGGGAACAGCCAAATCGATATTTATAGATTTTTTTCTTGATATCGTTTTAACTGTGGTATAACTAAAGACTGCAAAGAAAAATCAAGTTTGATCCCTAGAGTCTGAGGTCAAGACTAATTATCGTAGAGAAATCTGAATGGCTTTTTTTTTTTGCGGTAAAAATTTTTCTTAAGCACGACAGGGTCGTTCTTGGCAACGAACAGGGTAGTGTGGGGCCTTCATCCACTAAAGAAACCCGCCGTGTGCCGTCTTTCCGCCTTTGTTAACGGGCCACTGGAACTATGTTACATTCCTTCGGTGGTAAACCTGTATGCCTAACCGATTTTCTCGGCAGCCTATGTGGTATAAAACCCTCTTATTTTCTTCTTGCCTGGTTATACGTCGCAATTACCATAAAATTTAAATCAAGATCATTTATAGTTTTGATAAGATAACATGGTAGCCTTGAGATTCTTGTGACAACATTTTTTTTTATGCTATGACCCTTTGCAGTATTAAAGGGAAATTGGCTTATTTAGGTGTCATTGGAACTGTTAAAACTCTTAAATATAATTATTTTACTACCTGTAAAAGTTTCATTTAAAAGAAACGTATTAGGATTATATTAACACTACCATATGCCCAAATACACTCCCAGACCGCATTTTATTCCTCGCCCGCGAAGTAGGTACATACTTAATTTTAGCTTACTATCCTTTCGGATTATTTACTTTCGGTTGCCGTGTGGGGCCGGCTTTAGAATTGTCCCTCCCCTCTCCACCCATGGGAGTCGTAAGAGCCGACTGAGGGAATACCGGGGGAGTGGGCAGCAGCACTCCCTAGAGTATTAACAACATCCACTGCGATCTCCAACCCGCCTGCCAAGCGTGGCGATTACGGCACTATCCCCCATATGAGCGAAACATGTTGTGGCGTTCTTTTGGGGAGGCTTGTGTCCAGCGGCGGGCTTCGAGGGGATGATGGATGGATCCTTTCGGACCCATTTCTTTTTGATGGCCTATGTGTTCTAAATCCCTCTTCTTCATTCATTTTGATCCAAATAACTAAAAAAAAACTATAAAAGAATAGAATAAAAAGCGAAAAAATAAGAAAAGGAAATCAGAACATCATTTTTTTAAAGCAAAATTAACCGCCTTCAAAAAACATGGTTCAAACGTGTAAAATAATATGTTATTCACTTTATTTTACATAACACGTCTTGATTTTCAAATAATAATGCAGGATCCAATTACAAAACCCTAATTATAACTATTATATATTTTTTTGAAGCCGAACGAAAAACCACATCATATAGATTTTGAAAAAATTGCGGTCATACAAACGTATACACACATGCCTACATATAATACATACGAGTCCAATAAATATAACGCCTTTTTTTCAAGTCGGTTAAAAAGATGGACTCTAGTAATCATCTTTTTTAACTGTCTTGCATGGATAGAGGCCTACTCGATCGTGGAAGTTTCACCTTTTTACAGAAGATCAGCGTAAAACAACGGTAGGTCCTACTGTTGTGTTTCGTATGTATCCTTCCTCCCCATCTCCAATCCCTTTCTATAGGCTATAGTAACTCCTTACCATCAGGTTGGCCGCGTGCCTCTTTGTCATCTACGTCGTCTAAAAAATCCGACAACTCTTCAGCTTTATTAAATCTGTAAGATTAATTTAAAAAAGAATACTAGATATTAGCTTAAATATCTATATACTGACCCAAGTATATTGGGATGTTTGAGTTTGTTCATAAGCTGCACTTCACGTAGCATGTTGGGCCTGTTCGCGCGTTGCTGGTTCATTTTGAGCACCATCACCTTGCCGGACGTCTTGTTCGTCACCTGTAAACAAAGAAACAGCTTAGTAAGTTACAGGATCTATCATAGCACTACCAAACTTAGTTGTATAATAATGGTAATTTGTGTTTTAATCACTAAATGTGTTGCTAAGCGCAGAACACGAGAACAGTTGGACTAACATATTTTCTTCTCTGTTTCAGCTGAATATTAAAAAATTTCAATAAAATATTGACGTCAAACACATCAATCAAAAATAGTCTCTTTGAGGATCTAATGTGAATTGAGGTAATCTAATCTGATGAACAAATGGTTTGTTTTGAAATTAAATCACGCATTTAAAAAGGTTTTTTTTTTAATGAAGTTTACTTTAAAATAGGTTCAGCGTCATTTTTTTTATTGTTTTTAAATATTCGCTTCTTAAACGACTAACAAGTTCTTTGGTTCTTCTCTATCTTTATTTATTATATTATTTTGTTAAGACTACATTTCTGGCAATAGGTAATCGAGCCTGCTACACAATTCATTTGAAAACGCTATTGGACTGCTACAGACCAATAACTTTTAACAGAACTACGTCTGTCGGGTCAACTAGTTTAAGATTAAAAAACCCTAGTGGTAAAATAGAACTGCTCGCAGTAGTAAATAGTATTTAGTCATTGCGTAGCTTCATATCAAACTGTGGATCAAACTTTATACCTCGGTATAAAGTTTAATCCACAGTTTGATATGAAGCTACGCAATGACTAAATACTATTGTTCAATGTACAAACATGTCTAAAAATTATTTCGATGGCTTGTGATGTCTGATAACCTAACTAAGCGGACCAACGTCCAAGAGACCCCAGATTTCTAGTGGTTTGAACAACAACAAAAAAAAATCGTCTCATGATGATTTCTATGTGTAATCACATACGCACATAATTTCAAGAAGTCAGAGGTGCCTTGGTTTTAAATGTTAACAGCACATAAATTATTGATGTGTGACAGTTAAGATTACCCATTCATCTACATATACATATAGGTACGATAATAATATGCATTTCACACCATTATATCGATAAAATCAATAACACCAAACCCGCGTTAAATAGTAGGGTTACCATAATAAATTTGTTTAGAAAATAATATACTTTTTATACCAGTAAAGTGGTTAATAAGAAGAGGGCCTGCCCCATCGTTAATGGTTACCCTAGCTATGGTAAGCTTAGACCACAACGCCAGGAGTCTTATGGATTAGGTAGAAAGAGAATTTGATGGCACGCCCCAGGCGATCTTACCGAACAAAATATAGCAGTAAGGGTACCTGAGGGGGTACTCCCCCGTAGAGCAATACTCATGCTGGAATTAACAAGTCTATAATATAATAAAGGTACTTTAATCCGTGAATGATTGGTTGAACATTCAAATAATTATCGAAGGGATGAGTTTTGAAATGAAGTTGATTAATATAATAGTAAATCAATTAGTGGCTTCGTAAGCACGAATTACTCACACTTACGACAGAAAAAAAAGTATATTAGTTTGTAGCACCCGGGTCAGTGTTATAAAACACTTTGATGCAATGGGTTTGTATACTATTGCAAGATCAGGTAAATTTAAGCAAAATCGAAATGAAGCTAAGTTGCTATCGAGTTAAAGTTCCCTCTTGTGTCCTGTACAGATCAGGAAAAGCCCAATAATCTCTAAATGTGTGGAAGTACTACACATCGGTGTCGTGAGATCGTTAAACAATACAAGTGCTTGCATTGCCAATCTGGAGAGTGTGTAGTTGATGTAGGCTAACAGTTCCAGACTAATAGATTAGATATCTAGTTTTCTAGACTGCCGTTCGGATTAACCGTATCATGTAGTGCTGAAGACAGTTTTGGGACATAACTGTGTGTAAGTGATTGATGCTCTGATGGAACTGGGATAAAATAAACACATTATTTTTTAACTTTTGACTGTTGTCGCTTGTTACTTACTTACCATCACGCCATTTCCCTTGCAGGGTAGAGAGAACAGAGTGCCAAGAGGCTCGATTCTTGCATACATCTCCACTTTCGAATTGTATATCTTCTTAACCAGTCGCTCGTCCGGCACTCTTTCCACATGTCCGAACCATCGGAGCATTCCCTTTCGCATCTTTACACCAATACTCTCTTTCATACCTACTCGCTCTCTTACGTTGTTGTTACGAATGCTAAAAATGAAATGCTTGTTAAATATGATTAACTTCATATTTTAAAAGGATATTGACATTGATTTTGTTATACAAGAACATTTTATTATCTGCTCAGACTAAAAACCATTTACTTGCTGTCAACTATCGTTATCAATTCTTTAATGGAGCGTGTTCTGAGGAACTTTCGAGTTAATATCAACACCGAATCACAAGACGTCGCAGTAGGGTTTATCCATATCACTTAGAAACGTCCTCGTAAAAGACAGTTCGTTTTCGAATGAACTTCCTGCTGTGGTGTTTTCCAGTGTCCACCACCCCACATGTCCTTCTTTAAACGAGGTTTGAGAAAAGCTCTTTTCTCTCTATAGGCGGAATGGCTGTAGCCCTGGTCTTGGCAAACTCCAAGAGGGCGGCTTATCATTGGGTGGGCCACTTACTTGACTGCCACCGCTGACAATAAAAAAAATGGTTGTGGGGGATATAATATTAGAATGATTGTATTCTAAGGTCTAAGGATATGAATATTTAGCAGTACTTATTATAGTTAAATAATATGTTCACCAAATTCTATGCATTTTAACGGTTTTACTAATACTACTTGTACGACTATAGCCATTATTGAAAATTCGATGACAGCAATATGTATATGAATTTTGTTTGCAACATTTTTCTTGGTGAGACCAAAAACCATCCCATAAATGACAGAAATACAAGAGATCAGTTGTTGTTCGACTTGGTACCTTGGTCTTGTGGAATTTAACCAGCAGAGAAGTACGAGCGAGTATTTCGATGTGTTTAGGAAATGGGACAAGATAAGCCGGTGATGTTTCTAAACTCTTGAGTGTACAGATGGATTATTTCGGTAGCCGTTGCCTATCTAACTGGTTCCAGCGACGTTTACCGATATCAGTTAGGCCCAAACCTAAATCCCTTTTACTCTCAGCGGCTCATGCCCAATAAATGGACAAATTTATGGGTTTAAAAAAGGCATTCACCTCTAGAAAAAAAAAGTCCTGTGCTCGTCATTGAGACAATAATGAATTGATGATAATTTCGTGGTTAATTCAATGTTTTTAATGTTATAGTTGGTACTTACAATCTAGCTAGATAAGAGAATGTATGTCAATACTCGTAGTTGCTTGTGCTATTCAAGATCAAGTTTCAAGGAGAGATATATTTTAGGTATACATATTTAAAGAATGTGTATGATAATTTAGACATTTAATTATTTAAATTCACAAATAAGGTTACTCGCGCATCATTTAATTAAGAAATATTTGATGATGACATTATATAAAAAACATTGTTTGTCGTGCATTAATAATACGTGTACATTACCGGTTTTTACTATAAAAATTTAGAAAAAGTATGTAACTAATCTACGGTAATTAAAGTGAAAATAAGCTATAATTTCTGTCAATATTATAACTAACTAACTAACTTACTTACTAACTTATCATCACGTCATTTCCCTTGCGGGGTAGGCAAAGACAATAGAGTGCCAAGAGGCTCTATTCTTGCATACATCTCTCGCTTCTTCAACATTCATAACTCTCTTCATACACGCTCGCCGGTTTCGGAGACTCCTGACTCCACCCTCCTTCAATACATGACCGATTTGGTCTAGGTAGGTGAGTCTCGGTCTCCCTCTGTACCTACATCCTTCCACTTTCGCATTGTATATCTGCTTAACCAGTCGCTGGTCCGGCATTCTTTCCATATGTCCGAATCATCCGAGCATTCCCTTTCGCATCTTTACACCAAAACTCTCTTCCATACCTACTCACTCTCTTACGTCGCTGTTACGAATGCGGTCAGTAAGCCTCACTCTACAGATTCTCCGCAGAGATCAAGAAATCAATGCGGTCGAAATGACTGCATTGATTTTACATTTAACTCTCGCTTCCATATAATAACGTTGGGACAAGAACTGCGTTGTGTATTGCGACACGTGCCTTCTGACTGAGGTGGTGGCTGCCGAGAAGTTGTCCCAATGCTCCGTTCACTCTATTTCCTGCATTCACTCTTCTCTCTACATCAGTGGTGTACCTTCCATCCCGACTGAATCCACATCCAAGATATACAAATTCATCCACTTGTTCTAGCACACCATTTCCTATTGCTACTCTAACATCTGTTCTGGCTTCATCTCTTTCAAAAACCATTATTTTTGTTTTGCTCCCATTCACACGTAGGCCCCTTTTCTTACAATCTTCTGCCATTATGTCGACTAGGGTTTGCAGGTCAGTCGCAGTCTGCGCTAATAAGACCGCATCGTCTGCATATAGCAGAGAGTTAACCACTGAGTCGCCCATCTGAACTCCCACATTCATTTCATTCAACCTTTGTAAACATTTATCCAGATATATGATGAACAGCCTGGCTGATAGAGCGCAGCCCTGTTTAACACCGATATTGACATCAAACCAGGGTGACATTCCATCATCCAGCCGCACACAAGCTCTGCAGTCCATGTAGTTGGACTGCAGAGCTTGTAGCAGTCTACCGTTAATACCATACTCCGGCAAAATGTCCCTTTCGTACAACAGTGTCAAATGCTTTCTTTAAATCCACAAAACTGCAGAAAACCCTCTGGCCTAGAGCCAGATGCTTCTCCACAATGTTGCCTTGTATCCAGAATTTTACTTCGGAGGCGACTGTCTACCAGAATTAAATCTATCATACTTCTCTGTTCATTCCTTCTCCATGTATACATATGGATGTCCTTATGTTGAAAAAATGTGTTCGACACAATAAGGTTTCTCTCCATACATACATCCGCAATGAGCCAACCTGCATCGTTCGCTCTCTTATCACCAAATGAACCAAGCACGTCCTCGAAGTCTGGACGCTTGGTCGCAACCCATCCATTCAAGTATCCAATGCCAAATCCAGAATTTCCCTAACATTATCCCAGAACTTCTTTAGATCCGATGCCACCGAAGAGCCTACGGGAGCATAAGCTGCGACCATGAAGACCCTGGTGACACCTAGTTTTATTCGGACCCATAGAAGTCTGGGATCGAACATTCCATAGTCTTTTACACCTGAGGCCAAGCGAGCGGACAGCAACACCCCCACTCCCATGCTGGCCCGATCGCTCTGCGGTACACCAGACCACAGAGCTATGCCGCCACCAGGAAGATCACAGGCGTCGCTACCCTTTCGCTTGGCCTCTGTTACACAGAGCACATCAAGCTGTCTGTCCGACATGACGGTTACCAGCTCGTGTAACTTACCTTCCACGCCACCTCTTACATTCCACGTGCCTACTCTCTGCTCCCCTCGACTCGCCAAACTAGGCAAGGCGTGATAAGTGGCGGCCCCCATTGCCGCATCTGCCGTTGTTCGTACCGACGGAAGCGGGTCGGTACGCGTCGCCTCTGGGGCACGCCCTAACCCGCACTGCGGTACACATTCGAGCCGGATTGCAGCCTGTGGGTTACAGGCTGGCAGGGATCGCGACGAGCACGCTCCGGACTCCCAATTAATATATTAAGGCGAAATTTTGTATTAGATTTTTATGATTAAGTGAATAACACCTAAACGGCTGAACGTATTTAAATTAACTTTGGTAGGTTTTTTGAAGTGAAAACTTCTTTAGCCGCGTTGAGCGATTTTTGATAGGGAATAAACTTATGAGTCCGCGTCACCGATGACCTCGACATGCTCGTGGCGTATTGCGCTTGCGCCAGACTAGCAAAGTGTAGTATAGCGGCCTGTGTACATGTAGGTATATATAGGTAAACTAACACATTGTATACACTCGACTGTATCATATGCGTGTTTGAATTTTTGGATGGGTAAAATTTGTGATTTGCGTCACCGACATGCTATATATATAATAGCAGTAAGTGAAGTTATGACCGCTATAAAGTTTATTTTGTGTATATTGTGCATTGTTTTAATTGTATTTCGATAATCATTATTTGAATTGATTAATACAATAGTGAATATTTAATATATTTAAATGTTAACGTCTTAGATTAGACATTATATTATTAAACTAAGGTTTACATAGAAATAAATGAGAAATTATTGTAGAATATTTCCAACATTGTATTGAGTTTTCACTTCTGTCAGCAGTTCTATGACTGCCTCTGTTTTTTTTTTATTCATTATTTTAAATTTGTTAGGTTAGTTAGATGAGACACTGGATTATTACAATTTAGGATACATTATACCCTTTTTTTTTTTTGGTTAAGGCGGGAAAAAATGTTCCTAACCGCACACCCCGTCGTTCGGGGCAACGAACAGGATAGTGTGGGGCCCTCACCCACTAAAGAAACCCGCCGTGTGCCGTCTCTCCGCCTTTGTTGGCGGGCCACTGGAACTGTGTTACATTCCTTCGGTGGTGGCAGGATACATTATACCCTAAAAAAATATCAATAGATAGCTATTTTTAACCTAGAATAACATATTTAAACTTTTAATAAAATTTGGTAGATATAGATCACAGAAATCTATTTTCCTTCACAACATTGGCATTGTGAGCCAACCTGTATGCCTTATTTTAATAAAGAGAGTAAAATGTACGTCCACGTGTAATTTAGTTATTTTCTGTTCTCGTGCGGAACCCTAATTATTTTTATAAAAGTAGCCTAAGTTACATCAGCCATGAGCCAGTGAATATCCCGTCCAAATCGGTTCAGCCGTTTCGATCCGGAACAAACAGCCAGACAGACAAAACCTTTTTAAAACTTGGCATTTTGTTATAGGTAACTTAAGTACCTACCTACATACGAGTATGTTCTTTTATATACCTACATTTAGTAAAAAGCTGTTATTTACGGACATTTTAATAGTATTTATTTGTAGAGATTCACTCGAATTGTATTTAGGTCTGATGGTTATCTAATTTAGAACAATAAATTAAGATCATAAAATATTTACATAAGAAATTAAAGTTCATTTCCGCATTTTTAATAGGTAGTAAAATTATAATGCTCTTGATCTATACTTTTTGTGGATATTAATTTAAAACGACTGTTTTTTGGATATGTCAAGGAAAACATCAGCCTTGTAATTTACCTAATTATAATGAATCATTATAAATAAATATTCACGGACATTAAACGGCATCCCGCCCACACGGGTGCACCGTAATAGGGCTCTTCTTTGGAGACCGCAGAGAGTCGTGGCGGTCAGAGCAATCCGCGGCTACCGCACGGTGTCGTGTAAGGCCGCGTGCGCATTGGCCGGAACCCCCCCGTGGGACTTGGAGGCGGAGGTGCTCGCCGAAGTTTATCGGCGGGCGTCTGCAGCGCATTCGGGAGGCATTCGCCTTCCGCCTAGCCAAATAAGCGCATGACGGCGAGACGCCCGCACAGTTGCTAGGAGGACTCCCTGCTGCCACCACTGCACACCTTCTGCGAGAATGTCATCTTGCGGAATAAGGTGGCGGAGAGGGCCAGGGAGGCTGATCTCTCCTCTGGCTTACCGCGAAGGTGCGACGCCCCAGGTGCGTGGGGACGTCACTCAGAGAGGAAGCGCAATGGGACTAGCCGCCGCGCGGACCCCTGAAGTGAATATACGCGGTACCAGTGGTCCGCCGAGTATGGGCGGGAGAGCGTGCACGGTGGGTTTTTAGTGGGTGAGAGCCCCACACTACCCTGCTGTCTCCCCGGGCAGCGGGGTGTGCGGTAGGTATATTTTTACAAAACTAAAAAAAAAAGGCTCACAGATCATCGTTGGCACAGCGGTATGAACTGTTGTGTTTCATATTTTGAGTGCCGGAGACACAAATCCTCATTTTATTATTCTTCAGCTCCATCTCCTATCCTTTTTTATGGAGTTAGCGACGCGCGTGTAATGCCTCTGGTATTGGTAGCATCTATAGGCTACGGTATCGCTTACCATCAGGTGGGCCGTATGCTATTTGCACTTAGTAATAAAATTTGGCATAATATACAAGTTACGACTAGCGCTGCCCGCGGCCGCGATCTTTGTTCGTGGCATATAAAATTATTACGTACTATATTATATTAGATACTTAGATACCACAGTTTTGAGGGGTTATTAAGTATTTAATTTTTAAGAAAATAGGTAGGAAGCGTTGGTATCAAATGGGAGTACTCAATTACACACATCACCGACTGACCCAGCTGGTCGGTACCACAGTCTTCCTTTTGATAGAACTAGAAACACCTCAGTGTGTTTTGGTTATAAGGGCAGATACCCGCCATTCATTTATTTACCAACTGCGAAATGAAATGGTGAGCAGCGGAGTCCAACAGCAGCAGTTACTAATTACCATTCATCAGGTGAAGGCAAGCTCGTCTGCCGTTATAAGTAGTAAAAAATAAGGAACATACCATTTCAGAATGAAACATTACAACTGAAAGTCAAAACTTTTTTAAGACATCCTGCACTAAGGAATAATCTTTGTATCGCGGGGGACTTTACAAACATACAATTTCGCGGACACAAACTACACCCAGACTTCGAACAACAATTTGTGGATCAAACAAAGAATTGTCCTGTGTGGGAATCGAACCCAACACTCGGGCGGGAGGCCGGTATTTAAACCACTCCACCATCAGTGCAGTCTTATGACTGTAACTGTGACATAAGTACTTTGTTTTAAGGGTGGCTGTTACTATTCAACATCAATGAGACTGGTAATAATATATATTATTGGAGAAACTTATATCGTAGAGCTGTAAATAAATGTTAGTTAAACTCTCCACAAGGCTGTGTAAACAGTACTTATAACATAAAATGTTTTATAACATTACATTCTTGCAGAAAGTATGTGATTTTATGGTTCTCGAAAGGCAGTTTTACATAATGAGTCATAGTATTAATAAATATTTATGTAAATACGTACATAATTTTGTATAGGTATACATAACACTGTAAGAAACAACAACAAAAAAACAAAGGGTTTAGTACTATAGTTGAATTGTGAAAAACGGCCCGTATCAAATAGTGACGAGGTAATGCGATTAATGAAAAAATACCGCTTCTACGTCGATTGATCATTTGCTTACACGCATTATACACAATTTCTAACTTATCAGCCGAAGGAATATGTGACATAAGAATATTTTGTTTTTATACTGTATATCTGCGACTGAGGAAATAGAACAGATAGCGCTGTACGTGTTCCGTGAGCGCTTCTCGATGGGGATAGATGCTTTAAAACCAGACGGGTCTTCCTAAAATGGCGGCGGAGATGTGCCTGTGGTAGATAAGACGCCCCAAGGGTGCATACCTCACATTCGCCTAAAAGTATTTTAAAAGAAACAGAGGAAGACTGCAGTGGACATATCGTTTATGTTAATGCATCGAGAGTCCGACGTGACGTGATTATCTGGAAGATAAGTGGATAAGAGAGGGCTTTGCATGCACAGAGTAAAAAATATATGCGTGAAAGATTTACTTGACAGCGTGAAAAGCCAACAAACCATCGTTAGCTAGCATAACAGAGTATGTCCTCAAAACACTTGTATAGAGCCCGTGCATCCGTGAATGGCACGGCAATGAGTCCTCTAATGATGACGATGCTTATCACTAAACGAATATAATTACTTAAGCGGAATTCTGCATTTAGATCACCTAGAACACAGCTATCTTAGCGAAGCCTAGATGTTCATAGTGAGACAATGTCACCGCGTCTTAATAAGAGAATAATCTCTACCGGGTAATCTTATGAGTCGCTGCATTTTTACTTGCCCGTCATTATTTTAATCGGCAAACTTTAATAATCATGCTACTTTTCGATCTAATCCAATTTCGATCTGAATATGGCAACAAAAGAAGATCGAGATCTCATGTTAGGAAATAATGTTTGTATCGCGGCATTTCATAAAGATACGATTAACGGTGCCGCACAAATGATAATTTTTCTGTGAGGGATTCCAAAACACAACACTCATTACCATAGATTGGTATTAAACAAATAATACGCTCGGATTTCGTGTGTACCCGTTTAGGTACCTTTAATATAATTTTTTTTTTCACAAACTATAGTCGTACCTCTGGGCACAATTTTCTTCACATTTAAACAGTGTATCATGCTGGAATCATGGACGTATAAAAGGAAAGTCCATGGTTGGAACCATATGGGTTAGCAGGTTATATACATTTATACTATGAGAAAACATATTATCTATTTTGATAGTTTTATATGTATTTTATATTTTTAAGCATTTGACATGCTCAGCCATATAAATTAACACAAAATGCGAAAATATGATATCGTAAATAACAGTCACGAGCCGGATTAGAACCTGCGTCTCCTAAAATCCCGGATGCTATGCGTTGGACTCAAAGTATGGAAATACATCCGACAGATGGCGCAGGCATCACATTAAGAAGAAACGTGTTATCGAAATTCACAGTTCCGAGCAATTGTCATGATTTCTGAATTGGCAAAGCGTCTGGGACATTATTCAAGGAGATGCAGGTTCAAATCCTGCTCGTGACTGTTATTTTCGATTTCACATTTTCGCACTTTGCGATAACATGTTCTCTTATAGATATTAGATTAAGGCCTTCGGGTTATGAAAATTCTATTTAAATTACATGAAGAAGCAAATCTTAAGGAGATAGGGTGGTTAGCAAACACAATTATAACGCGTCAGCAGAAAACGTAATAACTAAACGTTCCCCTCCGAGGGTTGGTCGCGAACGCATCAAATAACCATTTATAATACCTTCGCGTCAAATACTAAATACCTTATTATAAGCAAATATAACCTACCTATATGTATAAGACTAAACGAACCCGCTGTGTGCCGTCTCTCCGCATGTATTGGTATAGCTTTTGCCTAATGGCAGATGTTAATATATTTATAAGTACCTAGGAGCAAAAGATGCAATAAAAAATAAAAGGTAAGTATGTAGAGGATTGACGAGATCTCTGTCAGAAAGGACGCTGTTAAAGTGTTCAGAAAAATAAAACTCTAGTTCATTAGAGAGTCACTGTTGGCTATGTGTTATGTGCCACGTTTACTCCTGTACTTCATCTGTCCTTTCATCCTCAAACCCATTTCATAACAACCATTATACTGAAAAGCTCGCGAGTCAATAAACCCGAATTATATCAAAGGTCCCACACTTCAACTCCCACGGGCACCATAAACCAAAGCCGAATACCTCTCTAATAAAATGCATAAACAGTTTTTTTCATCCCGAGTGCCGGTAACCGTACTTCACGCCTACATGCCCGTATTAGGGTTGGCAACTGTCCTGGAAAAATATATTGAAATATAATTCAGCTTGGATGACTAAAATAAATAACGAAAGAAAGATGGTTGGCACTTCTGCTTTTTTTAAATTAAATCGTAGCACTTGATATTACAGGTTTCAACCCTTTTACTGCCCCACTAATGGGCACGGGTCTTCGCAGTAAGAGGAATTTAGGCCGTAGTCGACCTCACTGGCCTAATATGGGTTGGCAGACTTCACAAGCCGTCAAGAAAATATCTTAGACTTTTCTTTCGATGTTTTCCTTCACTGTGCAGTGATAATTTGTAAACAAATACACACACATCACTTTGAAAAATCGTAAGTCAGACGTGCATGTCGAGCAAAGTCTGGACCTCGGATTGATTTGATTGAACTCAATATCACTGTAAAGACAGTCCTTAGTTTTATCGCTTAGATACTATTGACATTAGCCTGAAGTCACGTAACCTACAATTCTTCAAAATATATTACAGTGAATATGTTCCATGCAAAACACATTGCAAATTAACAATCTTTGATATACATCTCATGTTTGCAGAAGCTAGCAACTTTATAACTGACAACCCTACTATGTATAGACGTGGAGCCAGTCAGCAACACTTGACAATATCATTGCATTTGAAACTTTATTTGAGTAGTTTTAAAGTCTAAGCTTTCTCGGTGATATACTGTCGGTGAGGCTGGGCCACTTGACACAGCTCTGCTAACGAACTGATGATGAGCCTTTACGAGTAACAGCTTTGAGGGGATAACTGGAGTATCATACTTGAACGGACGTTTTTAAAAGTAAAATGGTTTGTACTAATTATACATTTGAAATAGGGGTTACCTGGTAACCGGCTTTTAGAAAATGGCAGTCGTTTAGTACCTACTAGGTAGGTATTATTATCCAAAGCATTTATTTTTAAGGCTAAGCTTAGTAGAACAAATTATTTGTGAAAGGTAAAAAAAAAAACAGCATCACGCCAGTATTCCTCGAAGGGGTAGGCAGAGGCGTATTACACACCCACGATTCGCCAGCTAGATGCACATCATCAATCTTGAGCACTTCCTTTATCTTGATTGGAAGGGACGCAGGTTCGATTCCCGCCCTCAATAATGTTCTCTTTTTCCACATTTCAAAAATAATTTATGCTTTAAAGTAGCTGATCATGTCAAGTGCTAAAATACACATCAAAAATGCTAAGCTTAGTAATTTATTCTTAGAAATAGATGCTCATTTCCCTTAGTCGCTTGCGACTAACGGCATCCCCTATAAAACGGATGACATTTTAGTATTTTTATTTCAGCACCATAAAATAAAGCCACTGTTTGTTATTTCGTTGACTGCTTCTAAACCACACAATGGATTTTGAAACGAATATACTTTAAAAAGTTTGTATGTAATCATAGTTCAACTTTTTTAAGAAGAAAAATCAAGGTAAGCTTATATATTGTGTACACATGTATTGAAGGAAAGTGGAGTCAGGAGTCTCCGAAACCGTCCAGCATGTATGAAAAGAATTATGAATGTTGAGGAAACGAGAGATGTATGCAAGAATAGAGCTTTTTGGCACTCTGTTCTCTCTGCCGCAAGGGAGATGATGTGATGATAGATTCTACTATTTTTTTTAAATTAGTAAACTGCAGCCGTGCCAACATAGCTTTCGCTAGTTAACCTATAATAAAAAAATGGAAGCAGAAGAAGACGTACTGGTTTTAGGATTGGGTACCAAGGGAGAGTACTCATTCGTTATCGGTACCACCATCTTCCGTGTGGCTAACTATGACACACTTCGGCGTGTTTTGGTTGTAGCAGGAGATAGCGATCCATTAATTCATTGCCCATAAGTAAAATAAAACGATGAGCAGCGACTTGGCAGCATTATTAGTGTTGCTGAGACCACGGTGGTTACCACTTAATATCAGGTGGGCCGTGGCGCGTCTGCCCGCCACCATCTATATCTACTACCTATTACGAAGGCTGTAACAGAGCTATGACTGAACATTTAAAATATTTAATTAAAACTGTAACAGAACTATGTTTTTTTTTACATTTAAAATGTTTGAGAATATAATGACCGTATTAGACTTTTTAGGTGTATCTGAACACAATACAATTTTAGAATTTTCGTCTGTCTGGTCAGACGTCACACAAAAACTAATAAACTAATTTTGATGTACCTAGCTCTTGATTAGACTTAAAGCTAGTATACGTTTTATTCCGCTGCTAAATGGGAAAACTGATAACTAAAAACTAGCTTTCGTCTTCTTTGACGAGCCGCGGGCAAAGGCTAGTGTGTAATCAAAATAAAACACTTTTACATAATTATTATAAAAAGTTAAAATTAGGAAATTTATATTTATTGAAATCACGCGTAAATATAATTACATATTCGGAATGGTGTAACGATGCCGTCTCAAATCGGATAGAGCATAACGTATAGAATATTGCAATATCGCACAAGCAACCTGATTAACAGAACTAAAATGACACTTAATATAATGACCACGCTTTCAGAACGGGTTAATCAATTTTAATGATCATACTTTACACGTCTCATAATTGCGCAGTGTCAGAATTACACAACGTATTTCATATTTAGTAGTAAACAAAATATAGTTAAAATTAATGTTAATTATAAAACATTTTGTTACGAAAAAAATATTTTACTATACTAAAAAATAAAACTAACTTTTGAATTGTAGGTATAAATATAAACGGCGGACCATTGAAGTTATGTCACACAGTTCCAGTGGTCCGCCAATACAGGCGGAGACACGGCACACGGCGGGTTTATTTAGTGCGTGCGGGGCCCACACTACCCTGTTCGTTGATCCGAACGAAGGGGTGTGCGGTTAGGTAAATTTTTTCTGGCCTTAACCAAAAAAAGGTATAAATAAACGCGAGTGGTTGAGATTCGTCTTTTGGAATGCCGCTCCACTGACCATCATAGCAGTTACTAAGTTCCCAATGTCTTTGTCACATCCTTTTTTGCCGTCTTGGGTCACCCAAGCATTTTTGTGAATATATATGCACAAATTGTTCGCAGCCTTTAATCGACACCATCATAATCAGATCCGTGTCGGTTGATAAACATTTTAATGCCCGTTTAATATAGAGTAAATAAAAACGCGCTTTCCGTCTCAAAAAACAGTAAAAATATAAATATGTTCTCTTTATTACGTAGTTCACAGTGAGATAACACTAAAGGTAATCCTGGAACATAAGAATGTTGAAAATTCCTCGTGGAACACGCCAGTTACACAAGTAAAAACATGCAGTGAAAAACGAACAAGAGGCAAAGGCATGTGCATCGTAAAAAGCCGGTTATAAAAATAAAGTTATTATGCCAGTGATATTGGCTGTTAGTGGGATCCAGTGGGAGTTGGCCTTAGTATTGATATTAAGCATTTTTTTATAGAGTTATAACCACCTTCCAGCACCAGCATCAGACTCTTGATATCATCTAAGACCAGAGTACTAGCCAAGACTAATTAAACGACTTTTCAAATTCGATGGCATTACCTCATTAATTACAGGATTATCACGGTCACCTTCCAGCTCAGTCACAATAATTTCGTAATAATATAGTATTGCTCCTCGATTTAAATATGCATGCAAAATTTGAGCTTCATCTAAAACCGGGAACTGAGTCAAGTTTCACTGACACGATTCTATTACATAGATACCGTGCTTATAAAAAAAAAATATCCCTCAATTACATTAAATTAATTGAGGGATAATTTTTTAATAAAATTAAAACAGGTATTCTTGACAATTTACCAGAACATAGTGTGAAAATGTGAAATCAAAACTGACAGTCACCCAAGGCAATTGAGAATAAATGTGTTATCGAAATTAGTAGTTCCAAGCGGATGTCACGATGTCTGAATTGGCAAAGAAACTAAAACTGTTTTGCGAGGGTTGCATGTACAAATTTTGCTGTTAATATTATTTCTGATTTCACATTTACGCACTTTGTGCTCTGGTAAAAATTGGTCATTTTTAATACTTTCTAACATTTACGCAGTTTTGCAGTCCTGCCCTATGTTAAAGGAGTCACTGACAAGATTGGCTACATTCTCAAGAAAGCTTCAATTACAACCTACTATACTATAAGCCAGTCAAAAGAATTAGTAAATTTTTAGCACCAGTTAAGTGTCATTTACCCTTACAGGATGCAGGAGTGTACAAGCTGGATTGTGATTGTGGTCTCTCCTACACTGGGCAAACAAAGAGATCCATAAGAACTCGGATCAAAGAACACATAGCTGATGTGAAGCACCGTCGCTATACAAAGTCTGCAATTTGTGAGCACACACAGGACCACACCCGCCATTACATCAGGTTTGACAAACCTCAAATCCTCGCAAAAGAACATCGATATCGTCCTAGAATGATACATGAGGCTATTGAAATTAAGAAACATCCCAATTTCAATAGAGAAGACAGCTGGATCTTACCGTTAAGCTGGAATCCTGTGATAGGCCTCACCAAACATAATACAAGCACAAGGCACACCACAAGATTGCAAGACACAGTTAGCGCTTATTGTGTGGATAAAACCCACAGTAGTGATTAGTTAGTATTTCCGCATAAATTTAATAATCCATAACTGTTGTTGCCTACAGAGTTTTCTGGCCGGATCGTTCTCAGTCAGGCCGCGTTCCGATCCGGTAGTAGCTTTTTAGTCTTAGCTTCTATTAAAATCAATATATTTAATAATATAAACTAATAATTAATATTGTCTTCTAACTGGTAGTTTTTTGATAACTTAAAAATTTTAATTGGTAGTTTGTGGTAGAATTTTTAAGCACTAAATATAAACAAAAATTTTAAAACTTAAAGACAAGTATTATAGGAACTACCTTAAAATCTCATACACTGTAAGCATAAAACTTAAAGTAAAAAAAAACATAGCATTACGCCTGTATTTCACGAAGAGGTAGGCAGAGGTGTAACACCCACGACTCACCAGCTATGTTTAAGTCCCACGTAATAGGGGGCGAGCCTATTGACGTCTACCGGGCACATTTCCAAACTCCGGGCTGTTACTGAGAATTTTTCTTTTTAGGAAAAAGCTCAATAACATTGCCCGACCTGGGGATCGAACCCGAGACCTCATGATTAGCAGTCGCATACACTACCGCTACACCACAGTGGCAGTTAAACTTAAAGTAGATTTTTTAATTGTGTTTCTAAACGAATATTATGTGGGTTGAAATAAATAAACCAAAAACTTGTAAAATCATATTACTGTGGGTAAATGAAACCGTTGAAACAACATATCAGCTTTGGACGCCTACCATCAACGTCCACCCGTGATCATGAATGCTGTAAAGTATTCGAAACGTCAGGATAGTATAAAAATCAAGTAGACGCTATAGATTCCGTAAACGTTATTTTATATTCGTCATTTTTGGTACAAAATAAAAAATAATAATTAGATTTTTAAAATTTTAGCTCTAGATTTTGTAAAACACAAACCCGAGGTGAGCTAGCAGATTATATTTAAAATTACAGAGGCAGTAAATTGTTTTCCTCAATACAAAGCATTAATATGCATATTCTTCATAAAGTGAGAACGTTTGCAGACTAAGTATGATAAGATAAAAATCCGCAATGCGCGTCAAACGACAAGATATATGAACTAAAATAAGAAGTCCGTGAAGGAGATCTTATCAATAGTGACATTTACACTGTAAATATTATTAAACTCGTATATTTATCTAAAGGAAAGCTACTACGTGGGTGGCATGCATGCGGCCCATCTGATGGTAAGCGGCCTCCGTAGCCTATAGACGCAAGCAGTAACAGAACGTTTACCCGGGCGTCGCCAACTCCTAGGCAAGGGATATGAGGTGGAGAGGAAGAATAAGGGTGGAGTTTGGGTTCTCGTTAGGTTAATATTTTAAGAAAAATCACAGTAATCGCTTCATAATCTATACTAATATAATAACGGTCAAGAGGAAACATTGCGTTCGAAAGGAATTAAAACGATCCAGTGTGAACTTCCTCGCTAGCCGTGGTTTCATAAATCTAATTTATCTAGGAAGCTCAAATGTCACACTGCTAAGACGACGTTCCGAGCACATTCCGACAAACAAGTTCAAACACCTGATGAAGTTGTCTAATTCACGAAACTGTACTGACTGCAACATCGTAGACGATGTACATCACGTATTGACGGAATGTGCCCGGAACGCGACTCACCGTCGCAGTTCTCAGCTTTTTGCTAATAATTATAATGTATAAGTGACAGTATCTTGTCGGCACCCTTATCCGTTAATGCAAAAAAAAAAAATGGATTTTTTTTTGGCCCATAACAGATAATATAAATATATTAGATTAAGTACTTACTTATTTAGACTTTGTTACCGTTTTACGTTGTCAATTGTTGATTTACTTTACGGGGTGGTATATAGTCAAAGTATGGCTAAAACCCAAAATAAAAATAAAACTGTGAAGAATGTGTTTATTGCCAGTGATAGAGTGTCGCTTATCCCAGCATGGATGGACCGGCTCAATCGTGGAAGTATCACCCTCGCACAGAAGATCAGCGTGAAACAACGGTGGATATTCCTACCGTTGTGTTTCGTATGGTGATCATCTTCAAAAACATTTTCCTGTTACACTCCAAAATATATTCGTATATGCAATCAAAGTTAGCCTTTATAGTATACAGTCTGGCAAGAATAAACAACAGTTGCCTAGCAATGTTTACACATTCCAGCACCTTTAAAGGATTTGGTATTTATATATGTAACTTGTTGCTTTCTATGTAATTTGGGTTGAACCTACACGTCTTGGCGTTGATGTGCAAACAAAATCCTTCGTAGAGTAGATTCTTAAACTGAAATGAACATTTTTGATATGGTATGACTTTTTAAGAGGCATGCATTTTTGGATTTTCCAAAGTATTTAAGAAATACTATTGCGCAACTTTGGAATAATTAGACCTTTTTTCTAATACCAAATTAATAAAATACCTACTATTATAGAAACTACATAACTAAAATTATAATAAATAATATTCATGGACAAAATTCTGTGTTCATCACACCAATAATCGTCCTGAGTGGGAATCAAACCCACGACCTCGTGCACGGAAGCCAGTTATACTATCCACTATGCCACGAGGCCCGTCAAAATTATGTCCATATATAAAAAAAACACTAATGAAGAGCCTCCGTTGTTTGAAATCTATTAAACAGGGTGTGTATGCTCTCCCGCCGGGCACGCTTCAAGACGGCCTCGTAGGTCAGGCCCTTTTCTTTTCCCTTAGGCAGCACGGTGATCACCACCGCAGCTGCCTTCGGGACCTTCAACGGCGCGAGCGCTGTGCGCGCGCCTGGCGCCCGCCGACGTCACCGCGCCCTGTGTGTCGCTGCAGCACTTCACGGCGCACAGTAAGCACACACACCCAGTAATACTTAATATTGTTATCTTGCTCGTGGTTCGTGGTCACTAAATAAACTATCAAATAAAGCCTTAATCTTTTCCCAAGACTAAAATTGCTGTGCTTTACCTAGAATTGGCAACATTTACGATAGAGATAGGTACTTAACTTTGGCTGTTAGTAGTACATTACGCTACTGCATTTTATAGTAGGTAATGCGATTTCGAGCCAATAAATATACGTGTGTTCCAGTTAGATTCCGTTAATCCGAATACCGTATCTGCAGACAGCACACAGGTTTATTTACAAGATTTATACTCGATATACAATGCAAACTTTAAAATAATTTGTAGTCTAGCTGCGAAAATGTTTTGCAATAAATAATGCGTTTTTAAAAAGTATTGAAAATGTAGTCGGCGAGGGTCGGATACAGCTGGTCGCAGCATTTATTACTTATTCTCTTATGAATGAAAAAATATCTCTACAGCCTTACAATGTCAAACTATACGTTTCTTACTAACATGTTTTAAGGACTAAAAGTAAAAAACATAATAAAAAATTTTAAGTGCTTTTCATGATGCACGAAAATTATTAACAATTTTGACAACCATTAACAACATATAGATATTTTATAATGACCTTAAAAAATAATCTGTACGAAAATAGTATCTTGACGATTGCTGCTGTTCAAATTTCAAATTCAATTTTCCACTAAAGTCAGTAACAGTGTAGTTGAACGTCTAAAAGTGCCACCAAATTACTAGTACCCACAGGTAATCATTAATTTAACACATAGAGGTTGCAAATAAAATCCAGCTATCCGAAACCACTGCATATAAAAGCATATTTAATGCAGCCACGTTTGAGAGGAAATCTCCATAATTGTGGCCGCGGCATGCAACAAGCTAGTATCGCACATAATAAGGGTTTACTTTGACCCATACTGACTTTGCCCAGTACAAATATGGACAATGGAGATTTTATCTCAAGTTTCGCACGGTCGAGTATCAAGCGCGGAATTACAGCAGCCATTTTAGAAGACATCACAAATTGGACATGTTCCTGCTGCAACGTCTGTTTTGAAATAGTTTGTTTAATGTGTTTAAATTGCGTGAAAACCACAACTGCTGGATATTTAATCATATAATATATCCCATTTAATAGATTCAAGAGAATGTATTAATAATTACATAAACCAGGAGATAAATCGCTGTCTATTTGGAGGCACTAATACGCTGAATCTATATATATATTTACACCGTTTTTCTAAAATATAATTTAAACATTGTATCGTTCCTCCACGATTTCCTACTTAGAACCTGTGGTCTGCTATGGGTCGTCAATGATTAATGAGCCACGTTTCGAGTGTTCACAGACCGAGTCGTGACTGACGACGCCATGACAGTTACCTTGTTTCGGCGCTCAACTATTGTTTCCAGTAATCGTATAAACGTATCTATGAAAATTTTATTGTATCGTTGACCTGTCTTCTGAAGAGTGCCCAAATATGTTAGCAGCTATTTATATACTTTTATTAAAGGTAATAACATTAAGGTTATCTGATACGGGTTATACGGGATATTTTTGGAGGAAAATTAATCAGTTTTTTTTTGTAAATCTGTTTACACGGAAAGGGATAGGTGGAGAAGAAGAATTAAAAGGAGAGGATGAGGAGGTTCTGTGAGAGGGTGAGACCACCTTTCTCGGTTGAGCTACCCCATTTAAACATTTTGATCTGTATTTTTAGCAACTGCCTCGGTGGTGTAGCGGTAGTGTATGCGGCTGCTAATCATGAGGTCTCGGGTTCGATCCCCGGGTCGAGCAAAGCTATTGAGCTTTTTCCTAAAAAGAAAAATTCTCAGTAGCAGCCCGGAGTTTGGAAATGTGTAATACACCTCTGCCTACCCCTTCGGGGAATACATACGTGATGCTATGTTTATGTGTTGTATTTTTAGCATTTGATATGCTCAGCTACTTTAAAGTACCTACAAATTATTATTTGTGAATGAGGAAAAAAAGAACTTTAGTGCGAGCGGGAATCGAACCTGCGTCCCTTCCAATCCGGGGAAGTGCTCTAATCCACTGAGCTACCGCACCCCTTTCGGCCATACCCAATCTTCTCATCACATTTGTTTTAACGACCAACGCCATCTATCGGAACGCATTTACATGCATTAATACAATATAAATAATAAATAAATAAATATTCACAGACATTTTCACACAAAGTCCTCTGGTCCCAAACTAAGCTTAATGCTTGTGCTATGGGTACCAGATTACGGATATAATACATATTCTACTTTTTTTTTTGTAAATACATACTTTATAATAGATATAAAACACCCAGACGCAGTACAAATATCTGTGTTCATCACACAAATAATTGTCCTGAGTGGGAATCGAACCCACGACCTCGTGCACGGAAGTCAGTTACACTACCGACTACGCCACGAGGTAGTAACCTGCGTCCCTGCCTCTGCGTGCTCTAATCCACTGAGATACCGCACCCCTTTCGGCCATACCCCATTTATGCTATAACAAACAAGGCTCTACCACTACAAATTCCTGAAGTATCTATAACACTCAGGATACATATTTTAATAAAAAAAAATACCTATAACGTAGGTATATCTATTTGTGAGTAGAGTCGTACTTTTATTTCGCACGGGTGCAATGCACTATACATGCCGTACAGCACCATACCTTCAAATTAAAAATTGAATATTAACTGATCATACGTATATATTTAAACAGAAGCTATTTGAAAGAAGCCATGTATCAGTTTAAGATGACCTTGGAGTATATGAAGAAACGTTAACCCCAGCTTGGTTTTTGTTATAGAATAAATAAGTTATTAACCCATCTTGGATGTTGGCAAATTCACACACATATGACATTCCTTTGACCAACCGTTCTATAAAATGTAGAAAAGATACCTTAGTGGCAACAATAACTGGTAAACTATGAACTAATTTTGGCAATCTACGGGTATATATAGGGGTCATAATCTGCTGGTTTATTGCAAACAGTTAGCAACAAACAATCCGCTTTGTGGGAATCTGATCAAAGCCACAAGCCGCTCATACACACACGTCCGCAGCTAGCAATAGCCGACACATCAGCGCCATATAAGGCTACAGACGATCCTAAGACTTTGCACGCTTGAATCTTTACCTTATATTTTTAAACTGATAGTGCTTTATAAATACAATCTTCTTAGAAAGATTTCTTAGTAAATTATTGAGGGAAGTGTCGCATTCTGATAAACTCATGTTCTCATGTACTGGTTTAGCCAGGGATTTTTGTTACGTGATACATATTGTATTTCTATTTATAGAAACAGTCGGGACAATATTTAAAAGTTTTGATTTATACAAGTATCCTTACTTTTATATGTTTGTTTATTTGTTGCGCTTTGAGGCGAAGAAAGAATTCCTTTTAACCATTAAGATCTCTTATTTTGCTATTGATCAGGGGTGTTAATTCATAAACCACTGAACGACACTGTAGTGTCAGAACCTTTATATCGAATCTTATTAGGGTACTATTACGTTTTACCTATTCTCACCTCACTTAAGATAAGTTGAAGTCTGGCTTGTCCAAGATAAATCGGTATTCTGCAACGACACCTTATAATCTGGAGTACGGGGAACACACACTTGCATTTGTTCACATCGATATTCGCATATCACAGATTAACTTGACGGGCCTCGTGGCATCGGTAGTGTAACCGACTTACTTGCACGAGGTCGTGGGTTCGATTCCCACTCAGGACAATTATTTGCGTTATGAACACAGATATTTGTACTGCGTCTGGGTGTTATCTATCTATTATATGTATGTATTTACAAATGAAAAGTAATATATGTATTATATCCGTAATCTGGTACCCATAGCACAAGCGTTAAGCTTAGTTTGGGACCAGAGGATGTTGTGTGAAAAATGTCTGTGAATATTTATTTATTTAACTTAAATTTTAGTAGATATGTATGCACTTATATGCGTCAAATAACAATCAGGACCCTTTTATGTGTTTTGTGAAGCAGCTCTATACATGGCGATCATTGACAGAAGTGCTACCAAACATTTCTAGAAAACTCTTTGGAAACGAGACCAGGCAACTATCATGAGCCACATAAATATCTTCACGGCACATAAACTGTGAATATAAATTCCCTTCCCGTTTTTATTTTAAGTGGATACTCTTCCGTCGGGATGATGAAGGCAGCGATTCAACCGCGTCCAACGGCATAGTTCTATTTGTGTCTGACTAAAAATAATAGTGCACGTCTTTACTCTTAATAAATGCAGTTTTTATGCACCTTGCTAAAGAATGCATAAAACTCTCCGAGCTTCTTACAGGTATGTCATAGACTAGTAGTAAACTTTTACCGTGACTTGTACTCGTTTGAGTATGTTCTTTATTAGCACGCTGTAACTAAAAGAGAAACAAATAAGTTTCTGTTTTAGATGCGAAATGGGCGCCGATAGATAAAAAATATTTTACGCTTAAAGTATGGTTGTTTCGATTTTACCTGATGTTGCTAAAATCGTTGAATACCATTTTTAGTCAAAATTTTCATGAAGAAAATCTCATCTTAAATTAGATAAAAAAAGGTAAGATGGTATATAATATATTGTTATTTTTTTGTAACTATGTCTTAGCTTAAAGATTTACTTTAATTCTTAAGTTTGCTAACGTTATATTTGATCGATCCTTAGTACATAATAATGAAATAATAAGTTTTTTCTCTGTGTCTATTGACATAATGGCAGCCATAAAGCGACCACTAAACGTTCGATTGTGCAATGTACATTATATTCTATAGGTATTTTAATCGTCGACAAAACTAACATGGGTTATCCGTATATCAGCTAAAACCTTCATAGAGGCGTAAACACACCTTAGGCCATATCGTTATTGAATTCGTGCCGTATCTATGGTTTTTCTTCTTCTCACCACGCATATTATATTTATTACGAAACTTGCCTATTATATGCCTTGATACAAACTAGGGTTGGCAAAGAGTTTGTATTGATATTTTCTTGTTGTACAATGCTACTTCAATTGAGGCATAAAAGCACCTTTTTTGGCTTACATGAGGAAATTCTTTTTGGATAATTATACAGGTTTTCCAATTCACCGGAATAACTCTGAACCCTGTAATTCCTAATCAGCCCCCTTAGAATGTGTTACACAAAATCGTATCGCCTTATTGTAATTCTTTACAAACAAAGCAAAACTTTGTCATGTGAACTGCAATTAAAATTAACAAAAGAAGAAAATGAACAAGACATAAAATTAGTAGAAGTAAATCTACACTATTATAAAGCTGTTACTCTGTTAGCTTTATAATATGCTATATCGGTACATTTAAAATATTTGAGAAATAATATTGTAGCAGCATAGCATCACGCAAAAATAATATTGTATTAAGCTGCTTAGCCGTCGCTGAACACCAAACATTTTTAGAATTCCTGTCAGTTTATTCGCATATCACGCAAAAACTACTCTACGGATTTTGATTAAACATTTTGTTGATAGCTCTTGATTAGATTTAAAAACTGGTATAGGTGTTGTCCTGCTACCATAACGGGAATCTGATATATAACCTAAAAACTAGACAGTGGCAGAGCCACTGGCAAAGGCTATTTAAATTATTAACTTTTAAGTCTTGATGTCATTATACATCCAAATCTTTCTTTCCTCGCTATGTTTATTTTGTATTAGAATTAGCACGTTGAATTCAGAGGTGCGGGGCCGTTGGGCTAAGGTCAAGGTATAAATTGGCGGTAGACCAGGATACCCCAGCAATATTCGTTTGGCAGCCTTATTATAATTACATTACCTTTAGACTTTTTAAATCAGTTATTTCTTAATTTTATTGAAATCTATGACTTTTTCAAAATAAGTAATAAAATATAAATATTTTAATCTTGAATTTAGTATCAACCCTAGAACAAACGACATACATACCTACAAAAGGGTATTTAAAAATTTGCAATGCGGTTGGAGTTTGGCCTAGAAATTCAACAGACGAGTCCCAGATTGGAGGTTCGTGATCATATAATTAATTAATTTGTACATTGCTATGTAGATACGTCAGCTATACTGCTAGGAAAACAAAAAAATGCCTCCGTTTGAATCAATCAGTATTCATAGTAGCAGTGTGTTTTTTTGACTGTATAAATATTATCGTCAGACGGTGTAGCTCTACCAGTACCCTCCAGAGAAAATTTCAATGCGAGTTAGCTTCGAGATTTGCTTCTCTTACAGTTAAAGTGCCCCTCTATCTTTTTCTTAATTCCTTAAAAGTGGATTCGACAAACTCGAATATATACAAGAATAACTATACCGAGAATAATCTATTCCACGATTTTGTTATCTTAGTTAATCAACAGTCGTTTTTCCACGCCATCTGACGTATCGCTTATACTTGAAATCATCTTGAAATAGCTATTCGCGAATAGCGAAGAGAATGTAATACCCAGCAAAAAGAAATTGTTCTACAAACGGGACAGTGCAGTTAGTTAGTGACAGTGAGCTTAACTCATCTCAACTCTTATTTGTCGTATTATAGCGTGAGAAAGTAGCTGTCACGCGCCCGTAACCGATATTGGTTTCGAAAAATGACAGCACAAAAAAGATGACGCCGTTTTTTTATTCTTGGATTAACTCCTTATTTGATGCTTATCAATGGTATAGTGACTATTCCAAAATAGGCTCGCTATTTTTCGAATTGTTGTTGGTAAAATGTAAGATTGATTTATTCTCGAGTAAGTAGCGATTTATTCTAGGAATAAAATGTATTCTTGTTTGGTCGAATCCGCCCTAATTCGTTTATAACATCCACGGGAATTTACAAAAGAATAGCAGCTGAATTAGTTTCAACTTTGACCAATAACAGGACAGTTTGTGAGGACCTAAAAACAACAAATGTGTTGATAACAGTTAACAACACACGATTCGCCAGCTATGTTTAAGTCAATACGTAATAGGAGGCGAGCCTATTGCCGTCTACCGGGCACATTTCCAAACTCCGGGTTGCTACTGAGAATTTTTCTTTTTACGAAAAAGCTCAATAACACTGCCCGACCCGGGGATCGAACCCGAGCCATCATGATTAGCATTCGCTTACACTACCGATAATAGTTAACCAATATTAAATATCTGTCATTCTTTAAAAAAGAAAGTCGACTATCACTTCTAAAGTATTTTTGTATTAATATGGTGCTATGTTTATTCAATGCAAAATAGCGATAGCTTATCAATGATATCATTATCTGAAAGTTGTTACACTACTACTGTGAATGACATCTGTGTATATTAACAAGAAATATTCAGAAATCGAAATCACTTATAAGATATTATCTCTTTTTTTGATCTATATTTTTTAGCATTTGACATGCTCCGCCACTTTTAAAGTATAAATTATTTGAGAATAAGGAAAAAGAGATTGAAGCTGAAAAGAAGCTGGTCGTAAAGACAAATGTAATAAGGAGATTGGGATGGTCGAAGTACCTGTACTATAGCTCAGTGGCTTAGAGCACTTCCCCGGATTGGAAAAGACGCGGGTTCGATTCCCGCTAGTACAAAAAATCTCTTTTTCCTTATTCTCAAATAATTTATACTTTAGATATTATCTCTATAATTGTTTTTGCCGTGTGGGGCCGACACCAAGAATAGCTCCACCCCGTTTCTTCCTATGGGAGTGGTAAAAGCCGACTAAGGGATTGCCGGGGGACTGGGCAGCAGCGTTCCCCTGTGTACTAAAAACATCCACTGCGATCGCCAACCCGCCTACCAGGCGTGGCGATTATGGTAAAACCCCCATTTTAGGGGGGGCCTATGTCCAGCAGTGGACGATGAAAGGCGATGGATGGATCTCTATAATAAATTATATTCTGTAGAATAACTTTAATATATATTAAGTGATCGTTACTGCTTAGTAAGTGCTGGGAGGGCTTGTTTTGTTGGGCATAAAAACCCAAGGAAATAGGACTTTATAAGCGTTTTATTCCTTGATTATCATTCCTAATAATTTCAAATACAGTAAGATTAGGTAGTTTTGTATTTTTTTGATACATACGAGCACGATTAGGCAAAGCTAAAACAGATAAATCTTCTGTTTGTTAACAGTTTTTTACACGCTTTTTATTAGCTTCACCTGTGTGTTTGTATGTTTGTAACCGACTCCTTTGGGCGCCATTTTGACCCACTTTAAACGGCCAGATTTCGTTCAAACTTTGTAAATTTATCGAGGACCGATGACAATACACTAATTTGATAAAATTATTCGGTATTTATCGGTTTTTAAGGTTCCGTAGTTGTTGAATGTGTAAGTTTCTGAATCGCGATATTAAGACCACCGGCGGCATATATATACTCCTGAGTGTTTGCGAAATAATAATCTAGACCCCCAAGGCTCCCACAGCCTACCGTCCCCGGAGGACATCGGGCAGCCCCCCCGTCATAAGCCACCGCCGCTGTCGCTGGTCGCTCGGTGCTGGACCTCCCCCGGGTGGTGTGAAGATCGGGGGGAGGGCCCGTACGTCGGATCCCAGGACCGGCCCCTATTTAAGGACCGAGATCGCTACCAAAATCAGGAGGCACTGAAGCCTCGACATTGTTTCCGCCTGCCCCCTCCCGGGGTAGTGTGATGACTTCGGATAAAATAAGAATCATTTTGCTTCTATTTTAGTTTTAGTATAGTTATTTATCTTTGTTCTACTTTCATGTAGTATTACTTTTACTTTACTCTTGTCTCTTTGCTTCGTACTTTTGAAGTTTTGATACTATTTTGAGACTAAAAAGAAGAAAATAAATTATAGTTTAAAAAACTAAAATAACACGCTTTAAATAGCTAGTTGAACTAAAAAGTAGTAAATAATATTACAATAAACGCTTTTTTACAATAATTATTTATCGTACGAGCCCCGATGCAAAATAGTTCGTCTAGTATGGAAAGTAGTGCAAAGCGTAAAATACAGAAAGTAAATATTGGTAAAATAATTAAGAACGTTTAATAAAAAGTAAACCAGAATTTGAGGAACATTTTAAAGTGTATTTTAACATAACTGAAATTCTTTCATGACTTTACATAACATAAAAAAAATAAAAAAAATATTCTAAACAACATAACGCAAAAGTATTCGTCTACCCTTGTCACTCACGCAAAATAGTTCGTCTACCACTTAGTTGTATCGCCTTTGCTCTCAATGACAGCTTTAAGGCGAAGAGGCATGGTTGCAACCAACGCTGCACACTCCTCAGGCGTAATTGACTCCCAGACAGCCAAGAGTTTAGCCTTTAAGTCGCTCTTCGATCTTGATGGATTTTTACGGAGAACTTTTTTCATTTTCCACCATAGGGTTTCGATCGGCGACAAGTCCGGGCTGTTAGATGGCCATTCGATTGTAGGGATGCTTATCGCCAGTAGCCACGTCCTTGTTGTCCTTGCAGTATGGCAGGAAGCACCATCCTGCCTCCCGCGAAGGTGCGACGCTCCATGTGCGGATGCGTCGCTCAGTAGAGGGTACCCGAAAGGGTAAGCCGCCGGCGGACCACCGAAGGAATGTAACATGGTTCCAGTGGCCCGCCAACAAAGGCGGAGAGACGGCACACGGCGGGTTTCTTTAGTGGGTGAGGGCCCCACACTACCCTGCTCGTTGCCCCGAACGACAGGGTGTGCGGTTAGGAACATTTTTTCCCGCCTTAACAAAAAAAAAAAAGGAAGCACCATCCTGTTGAAAAATGAAGGAATCTTGATGCTTAATTGACGGAATAGAGGGCAGTAAATTCTCTTCCAAAAGGTTTTGATACCTTGCAGCATTGATAGAACCATCCACAAACTGCATACCACCAACACCTTGTGCAGACATGCAGCCCCATATCATAAGAGACGCCGGAAACTTCACTTTGCGTTTGAGACAATCAGTATGAAATGCCTCATTTTTGTTCCGAATCACTTTTTTCCTTTCATCGCCGACTGTCACTTCAAATTTGGACTCGTCACTCCAAATGATACTACGCCACTGATCGGAAGTCCAATTTAAATGATCACGAGCAAACTTCAATCTCTTTTTCTTTTGTACAGCAGTCAACAGTGGTTTCTCCTTAGCGGTGTAAAATCCGTAACCCATTCTTTTTAGTACTCTTTTGCAAGTATCAACTGAGACGTCTTTGTGAATCATGTCCTTCCATTGCCGTGAGTTTTCCAGCTCGAGCACGACGATTATTTTTGATAATTTTCTTCAGGATTCTGTTTTCTACTGCACTTGTGATGCGTGGTCGAGTTTTCTTCAAACATGAAGTCGTTCTATTCTTTTTATAGTGCTGAATGATAGATTGGACTGTAGACCTGGGAAGTATCAAGTCTTTAGATATTTGGTAACTTGATTTGCCAGCAGCGACCCCACAAACTATTCGCTTTCGAAGCTCTTCATACACAGGTTTGCCACGACCCATTGTTATTTAAAAAACTAATGAAAAAAACTGAAATTTTCAGAATTTATACTGTCTCACTTGACAAATGACACAGAATTACTTTTACAAATTTAAATTATGCAACATAATTGTACAAAAAAGGAATAATCTTATTTAACTCACCAATAGACGAACTCTTTTGCATCGATTAACAAATAGACGAACTAATTTAAAACAGGATATGTATAAATTTAAAAATCTAAAATAGTTTATTGGTTCATAATTAAAAAATGGCATAAGTAACGCGACATGTGATAGTAGAACAGCTTAATATTTTATATAGATAAACAAAAATAATGAAGTTAGAAAAAATCTCACAGAGAAAATTTCACACTAGACGAACTATTTTGCATCGGGGCTCGTAATATTATTCACTACTTTTTAGTTCAACTAGCTATTTAAAGCGTGTTATTTTAGTTTTTTAAACTATAATATATTTTTAAATTTTATTTTGTGGCCAACTACGGAACACTGGTTTTAATAGATTCAATTATAGTGACCAAAAGTTTAAAACTTAATCGATTCCGTAGTAGTTAATATACCTCATACATATCGACACATACAGCAACAAGTGGTGTTTCCCGACAAGTGCTGTTAGTTCGATCTCTGCTGGGTTGTTTTAACGATTGATTCTAGGAATTGTTTGTGTCAATCAATATTTCTCAGCGTCCCGTGATACAGGCAAGACCTATTACAAAAAAAATTTATAAATTGTGTGGATGTTTTTCAATTTTAGAATACTGGCTGATCATTTCAAAGGTGCAAAGCGTTATGCAAACCTCATGCATTACATAAACGAGAAAGATGTTAAAGACGATAATTTATAATGCATGTATTATTGATTGTAATCAAAAGTGTCACTAATTAACCGTTGCCAGTCGAAAAATGTTTTCTCAGAACTGCTCCAGAGAGGCAATAAGGACTAATGAAAAAAATACTAAGTAAACAACATCGAAAATGACAAAATTTACCACATATACATGAACTTATGTGACCTGTAATAATAGGTACTACTTTTGAACTAGGGGTCAACACTGTGTAGGCTGTAATACGTTATTGAAAACTTGAGGGAAACATTAACCTATCTGCACTTATTACGTTCGATACTGATTCAAGACAAATATTTGTAGCATTACTCCTGTATTCCCCGAAGGGGTAGGCAGGGGTATATATTACACACCTACGATTTGCCGGCTATGTTTGAGTCCCACGTAACAGGGGGCGAGGCTATTGCCGTCTACCGGGCACATTTCCAAACTCCTGGCTGCTACTGAGAATTTTTCTTTTTACGAAAAAGCTCAATAATACTGCCCGACCCGGGGATCGCACCCGAGACCTCATGACCAGCAGTCGCTCACATTACCGCTGCACTACCGAGGCAGTCACAAATATTTGTGTCATTACAAATAGTTCGCGACGCGCATTATATCCCTGCACTAGGGATATAATCTATACTATTATAAAATTGTAACAGAGCTATGTCCGTACATTTAAGATATTTGAAAAAAAAAATGACTGTAATAGGCAATATAGGCGTGTCTAAACACAAAACATTTTTTTTTAGATTTTTTGTCTGTTTGTCTGTTTATCTGTTTGTTTGTTCGCGTATCACGCAAAAACTACTGAACGGATTTTGATGCAACTTTTTTTATTTGAGAGCTCTTGATAAGGCTTAAAAACTGGTATACATTTTATCCCGCTACTATATCGGGAACCTGAGATGTAACCGAAAAACTAGTTTTTGGCTGCGGCGAAGCCGCGGGCAAAGGCTACTAAGTTTATAAATTAAATAATGTCGCAAGTACGAGCATTGCGACATCCAGGTTGGAAACGTCGTGACACGTTCCTCTTAATACTCATTACAAAAATAAGCTTTAGACCAACTCTATCACTTGTCAAACGTCGATAAAAAATGTATACTTGTAAACAAATAGGCTATCAGATCGTGTGGAAGTAGTGGGTGTTATAAAAGGTGGCGATTGAGCAACGAACTGACCATCTGTTGTAGTGAACAAGAAAGACATGGCGTAACTTTGCCCATTACGCATATATTTGAATTAAGAATGTACTAAGTAACACCAACTACATATCTTTTTTAATTAATTATTATTACTTACCAAATTATTGCCAGTCGACTCTCTACGTACCGGCGCGACTCGTTTAGATGTAATTTGAAATTAAAACCAGAATCTGATCCGTGTGGTGATGGACTAAGAATACTAGGTATCACAACCCCATTCTTTCCCACGGGTGTCGTACGAGGCGACTAAGGGAAGTAAGCAGTTATCACCCATTGCATTGCTGGTGGTAGTAGTAATCTTTCATTTCATATCTGAAATGGAATGGTGAGCAGCGGCTTGACAATACTCTCGGTATAGTTGAGTCCATGAGTGACGGTTACCATTTACCATCACGTGGACCGCGGCACGTCTGCCAACAAAAGCAATAAAAAAAATGTGAGTTACAAAAACGGCTAGGAAAAAAATGATACTCTTTCTTACCAGCTGACGTTGGTACTATAAAAGCAAAGATGAATCTGAACTGCATAGATTGAGACGACTCAACTTCAATCATTTCTACGGGTACATCCATAAGTCATGTCAAGAATATTTTACGAACAGAAAAGTAATTACAACACGAAGAATACCTATGGCACTAGCTTGATAACAATGTTTAGGTGGATAAATCCTTTGATATCAAAACCACATTTCTTTAATGTTTTTTATAATGTAAAAAGACAACTGTTTATTGCTTATCAACATTTATCTAAGGGATTAGGTTGGGTGCTCGGGTATTTAAAATTCAAGGAATCCTAAGGCTTCAAGACTATGTTGAAATTATTTCAGTAATTTTAAATGCACTGAATTTGTGAAGTTTTAAGTCCACGATATTTGCACGATGTAAATTCAATGATGTATACAATTTTCTATAATGTCGATTTCAATTGCTTTCACACAATAGTCCAGTCATAAAGTGTGATACAAACCCGTATTATCGTCTATACATACGTATATTATAAAGAGCTGTCTATAAAATGTATTTTATTATAATATATATAGCAGTAATAAATTTCACATTCACGTTGCTATCTCTTGTGACTGTCATTTAATTTGCATGGTATTGCTATTAAACGAACGCCTACAGACTGTTAAACTATCTACCTAACCTATGCTTTTTTCTATCACTACAACTAGCATAGAGATTTGAATTTTTTTACATCTCACATACCTATATATTTGGTGTAAAGGAATCGCTATACCACTATTTCTATTTTTCTGTGTAGTCAAAATTTTGGAGTCAACAATTTTACATCCAGCTTCGCATTATCTGTAACATCATGCTTTGCGTGGATATTACGGCCTTCAGATCTCATGCATAAGGCGAAAAGAGAGCTTGAACAACTAGTAGCTAACCGAAATTAGGCTTCACAAAAGCTCAAATTTTTAAGGTAGGTTTTTCGATTCCAGAGGTCTTCTAATGTAGCCTACATTAGAAGACCTATATTGGAGGACTGCTTGGGAGGCTTCATTCACACTTCATTTAGCTCAAAATACAAATGTTATAACTTTTAATCAATTATACTGAAATTTTACTAAGTTGCATTTCAATATTGAGTCTCATGTCAACAAAGTCCACACTCAGCAACTTATTTTGTACATTAGACTTGGTTTCTACAAAAATATCTTTAAAAAACTATTATTACTATTATCATTTTGCTATGTACGATGTTTAATAATAGGAAGGAACTCAAACTATCGATTGCCTTGTAAGTATTACAATCGATTTAAATCGCTACACGATAGTCGGCATCAATTTTACTTCATCGGGGAAATAAACCGTATTGGAGAATAGTTCCGAGATCCCGTTGTTCGATCACAATTCAGAAGGCACGCGACGCTCCAACGGCAGAGGCAATCTTAGTAACAGATACGTGTACCGCTTTTAAGGTAGTTCGAGAACTGGACGAGCATAACTGAGATAAACTAGGTATTCGATTCCGGATTATTTTATAGTTCAATATCATAAAAAGTTTATTTTAAATGAAATTAAACCTCACTGTCCTCTCGCTTTTATCCTTCCTATACTAATAAGGCCAGGATAGGAAAGATATTAAAGATATTTATTATATCCTTCTTATCGTATCCTTATTATCCTTACTATCGTTTCTATCCTGTCTTTATTATCCTTCCTCTCCCACAATTCCTTTCCTTGGAGATGGCGCCGCGCGAGTGATGCGTCTGATGTTGCAAGCGTTTTATAGCCTACGGCAGCCGGTGGAAGATATGCTTGTCATCCTCGTAGTAAAAACAAAAACCCACTACTTATTTTTTGAGAAACACATTGGTATTGAATAGTCGAGTGTGCTTTGAACATAAATACATCTACTAGGTTTTTCCGACAGCCATATCCCAAGAGCCATAAAAAAAATTACTGACTTTTCTTAGTATTTGAGTTAATTTTTACGTTATATTATGTTGAATAGTGTTCACAATTACTACCGTAAAAATATCCGGCAGTATTGAATATTATTTATACTCTTCTGTTAATAACGAAACGGGAAACATAAATGCAGTTTCACAAGATAAATTAATAAATACCATACGATTGATACTCCCAAAGTCTGTAAATATTAGATGTAGATAAACGACCTTTAAGAGAATATTCAGTTGCATGTAATCTATTAGCTAAACTATTTTAATAATGCAGTTGTTGTGTAAATAACAAATCCTAAGATAGTTTACGCACGTTAAGACGGTTATGTAAACATTACTTGTCATTCCAAGATTATTACACCAGGGAAAAGGACATTAAGTCGGTGAAGTATTTACTGTGTTAATAGAGGAAATTATTGTTGCAAATACTTAGGAATGAGAAATGGTGTGAGATTATTTCTGTTAGGGACTGGTAGGAGTTAAATTGTATGTTCCTATGCTGGTTTTTTTTTATAACACTTCATCCTGGGCTATGGAATAATCCTTGTATTGCGGGGTCTTTACAAACATGTAATTTCACGTACACAAAGTACACCCAGACCCAGAACAACCATTTGTGGACCACATAGAATTGTCCTGTATGGGAATCGAACCCACAACGCTCGAGCGGGAGGCTGGTATCTAAACCACTCCGCCATATGTGCAGTTAGATTTAGTTATACCAAAATGTAAAAATCCAGAAATTATCTAAAAACGAGTTATTGGCACCAAATTGATCTGGATTTTTAATTTACTATCAGCAAAACAGGCAAATCAGCCCATTGTATTTTAAATCAATACAATTATAAAGCTGTACAGAGCTGTGTCTGTACATTTAAGATATTTGAGAAAAAATGACTGTAATAGGCTATATATGCTATGTTATGCGTGTCTAAACACAAAACATTTTTTTAGAATTTTTGTCTGTTTGTCTGTTTATCTGTTTGTTTGTTCGCGCATCACACAAAAACTACTGAACGGATTTTGATGCAACTCACTCACTCCACAGATTCTCCGCATTTCGACCGCATTGATTTTACTCTCATGCTCCTTTTTGCATACCCAACTCTCGCTTTCTAATAATAAGTTTGGGACAAGCACTAAGTTGTGTATTGCGACACGTGCCCTCTGGCTGAGGTGATGACTGCCGAGAAGTTGTCCCAATGCTCCGTTCACTCTATTTCCCGCATTCACTCTTCTCTCTACATCAGTGGTGTATCTTCCATCCCGACTGAATCCACATCCAAGATATACAAATTCATCCACTTGTTCTAGCACACCATTTCCTATTGCTACTCTAACATCTGTTCTGGCTTCTTCTCTTTCAAAAACCATTATTTTGGTTTTCCTCACATTCACACGTAGGCCCCTTTTCTTACAATCTACTGCCATTACGTCGACTCGGGTTTGCAGGTCAGTCGCGCACTGCGCTAATAAAACCGCATCGTCTGCATATAGCAGAGAGTTAACCACTGAAAAATTTAAAAGTATAAAATAAAGTCGCTATCTGTTTCTGTCTCTTTCTCCGCTTACTTCTTCTAAGGCTTTTTTGTTAAAACGGGATAAAATGTATCTAGTCGTTCGGGGCCCTCACCCACTAAATAAACCCACCTTGTGCCATCTCTACGCCTGTATTGGTGATCCACTGGAACTGTGCGACATTACTTCAGTGGTATTTCTAGGCCAGCTGAATGAATTTCAAACCGGTTTTCACTGACAATTAGGCATTTTTTTTTAAAGTTAAGGATATTACATTTTTAAATAAATAAATTTTGTGTTTTATGAACAAGTCGGTCGCTTGCTGAAATGACAATGTGCAAGCCACATCACTCCAACAATCGTTAGCGAAGAAAGGTTCTTAAGTAGGAACCACGTACGTACGACGTAGCAGTGTAGGACGTCTTCCGACGTTGGACCGATGATCTGGACAAAGTCGCAGGCAGCTGTTGAATGCAGGTGGCGCATGACCGCTGGTTATGGCGCTCTCTTCGGGAGGCCTACATTTAGCAATGACTGATCGATGGTTAAAACAAGCAGTCCTTAAGACTTTGTACATAAGTAAATTGCATCTGTGCGAAGCAATGGTCGGTACTAACACATAATTTCCTTCCAACTATAATTCCACATACATCAGTGTCAGTCAAGTTTGAAGTAACTAGTCTGTCTATTAGTATTCGCGAGGAATTTTGCAATACCATTAAAGGTTTATGGGACATAAAAGTAATTGACGTAGTGTTGACTCGCACAAAACATTCGCATAAACGGTTATACGGAATTATATGATGTTTTACGGCAGTTTCATGTCTCATAAAGCATATAATTAAATCTATTGGGAATACTTTAAAATAAAATTACTGATGTCTTCTAATAGACGATAGTGAAGTAATGTAGAAATTAATTAATAACGAGTACTATTTGCGGTAGCTTAGCGGTAAATCATATGGAAAGGAATTCCATAAGTAGCTCGTAGTATAGGTATACTTTCACAATAATTTATTCTAGTAAATAAATACAATAAGTTAAAATTAATGATAAATTCATTAATTATATTGCCTGTGGCTGCGTAAAGAGCTAGGTATATTAAAGTCGGGCCTTTGATAATGTCACATAGTTCTAGATGTCCGCCAATATAGGTGCAGAGACGGCACACGGCGGTGAAAGCCCCACACTACACTGTTCGTTCCACCGAACGACGGGGTGTGCCGTTAGACACACTTTTTCTAATTTTAACAAAAAAGGTGTAGTAAATTTTAAAAGAGCAATATCCCGTAAAACGATTGGAGCTATAACTCTCGAGTCATTTACGACGCGACGGGGAATGTGCGAAAATGTCAGGAAACGCTGAGCGCAATGATCCAGACGACACAAATCCGTCGGCCGTTAGTCCCGTGTAGTCACATCCGCGCTTAACTTCAGCAGAAGCAGTAACAAGACAGTTTAAATGAATATGTGGCGACACTAACTGTCCCGGTATTTGTACCAAGGCCGATCGATTTCAGATATAAACACCGATAAATACTCGTATTCTTATGCGTAGGAACACATCGTAACAACGTTGATACTTGTCAGTAGTAAAAATATCAGCCACGCCAGCTTGAATTTATGAGACAAATTCTAAAGGGCGTTTTTGGGGCAATTACTAAGTGATTACTACTAATCATTTAAAAAAACATAATTAAAGTCTCTCATATCTAAGAATAAAAGAATAGCAGTCCATTTGTGAAAAGAAAATGAAAACTACTTCTTAAAGAAGACAAATTGTCTAAATCAGGGGTCTCCAAACTTTGAAGCCAGGGCCATAATGATTTTTTTCAGTACGTTCTAATCTAAGGGCCAAAACACATTTACATAAATCTCATTAGTGTTTTTGGTTTTACTGTGATTACGAGTAGTAGGATTCATTTCAATTCCATCCATCCATCAGCCCTTCAACGTCCACAGCTGGACATAGGCCTCCCCAAGAGAACGCCACAACGAGCGGTCCCGTCATGGGGGATAATGCCGTAATCGCCACGCTTGGCAGGCGGGTTGGCGATCGCAGTGGATGTTGTTAATACTCGAGGGAGTGCTGCTGCCCACTCCCCCGGCATTCCCTCCGTCGACTCTTACGACTCCCGTGGGTAGAGAGGGGTGGGACAATTCTAATGCCGGCCCCACACGGCCATTTCAATTATTTGTTAGTTATTAATATGATAGATACTTAAGTTTTCTGCGTCATCATTTCTGTCGTTAAGTTTTACTTTGCACGTTAATAAAACCGAGTAGTTATCATTCTGTGTTTTCTTCTTCAACTTATCACAGCAATAGTAACAATAAGACATTGGCTGTCGCGGGCCAGATTGATGACACTAGTCTTAATCTGTCACGGGCCGGACTGATAGCACTGGCGGGCCGGATTTGGCCCGCGGGCCGTAGTTTGTAGACCCCTGGTCTAAATGATTAAGTAAACAGAAGATAGGCTAGGAAAGTGTAGCCACCGGTAATGCCGCATTTTTTTAAGCTTATACACACAAAAAGCTGTAAGTATATTATTCACATGATGTGACGAAGATTACAATATTCATACTTGTAATATATATTGTAATAGGTAAACGTATAGATACTGACCAACAATTCCTAAATTTTGGTTGAATCAGTGTCGGTGAAAGACATTGAACTAACAGTATATGTATATGTAAATGAATTTATGCCTCTGTTTTACAAGCACCACTATTGTTATAAGTTCAAAAATTTAGATTCGTAGGTGGAAACGTTAAACTTTGTCTTGCATTACTTATGTTATTTTTAACTTGTGACTGCGCGGGTGGTATGAATCTGGTACAGTTCTGTATATCGTTATTATTCACGAATAAAAATTCGAATTATATATTGAACGTTTAATTGTTACACAAACACGGTTTAAAAAGGGGATTTAATCTCCCACGAGAAAGGAATACGACATAGAAAGCTAACAAATACCTTAATGATCCAAACAAAATTTTTGGCAACAATAAAGTCACGAAAAGTGTCATGACATTCGGGTCATTAAGCATGTCAGCTAAGTCTAAAAGTACATTATCGAAAGTGGGTTAACAATGACAAATAGACGACAGAAGATTCTTGAAATGTTCGTTAGAGACATACCAAAAAATAATAAGTGTGGTATGTATGGGTGTGGATATGTTTACAACTCATTAAATATGATGTGCTTAATGACTGGCATTGAATAGTTCGAAAATGCCATAAAGAAAGCATTGAACTAGAATTGAAGGCTAAGTGTACTTGTATGTAAAGAGATTCATTGAATTTTAAATGCTGTCCGGCTTAAAACAACTGTAACTTGCGTCGATGAGAGTCAACTAAAATATAACAGATGAAATATAGAAAGACTATCAGTCATTCATTCATCACTTATCCGTAACGTAAGTACATTCACGATTCGACAAACATGCACTTATTATAAGAATTTGATGACATCACTACTTTTATAACTGCACCAATCATTCTACATTGAGTATTAAAACAAAACATCTGTTGTTTCCAAGTAGATGTAAATATAATCATATTGTTTATTGAAAAATATTATAAACAATAGCTGCAAACAATATCTGTATTGATAGATTTGAGAATGTCTGACTTTGGGGTTTACATCTCTAAGAATCAAGCCTTACATTTATAAGCTTGTTACGTAAATAGTCCCGTGTGAAAAGTAAAATATTACTTATGTAACGAATCAAATCAATAGTTCGTTTGTTATTCACTGCAGGAGATATCGTGGATAAACTATTCAATGGCTTTACTATGGGTATTATAAAAGATGACGTAAAACGGTAACTAGGACTGACACAATGTCTAACAATGAATGAAGACCTGCCATTTGTAAGGTGATACAATGGAAGAACAACTCGATCTCTGGAATGCAAAATATCAAGAGGCTATCCAATCTAGAGCTATATTTCAATAAACCGGGATCATCTATAAGCACGCTTCTCCACGGAATCCGAACTGAGTTGTCCCAAATGTGGCAATATATACGCAACTTTAAATTTCGCCAAGGTGTGAATACCGTTACGTAAAGCCACGGCAAAAAAGTCAACCTGCCTCATTTCTACTTTCAGCTTGAATGATTAAACTCCGAAAATTACGATGATACCTCTATGAAAGCTCTTCAACTGAAAGCGCTAGTTACAATCCCGAAAGTAGCAGTTCGTGTACGTTAGAACCAACGACTAGAAAAGTCGATTAATATATAGTTAAATCTCGGTTGACATTGACAACATGGGCAATATTTGCATACCATTTGATGCTGTGTCACATTCAGAGAGGCGAACAATGCAAGTTTCTAATATTATTACTTGAAGTAAAAATTCAAGGAAAGAGAACTCAAGGCAGGCCCAGGAGAACATGGGTTAAAGATCTAAAAGACTTATTGCTTTGGCTACCGAGAGCTCGATCAAATGTTTATCTATTCATTCAATTAGGCTACAATTAGCTCCCCCTGTACAGCTCGTATAATAAGAAGGCTGTAATATAAAGTTTCGTCTTTAAATATATATTAATATTTACTAACAAAATCGGAGGTTTAAGGTTTCCTGATAATCTTTATGAAGACATATGACGATATATATTTCCAAGCAAAGGCAATAGAATTAATGTCAGTCCAAAAAAAACGTGGGAATTTACCGAAACCTTGGAGTCATTGAAACAAACAAGTCAGTGAAGCGCCAGCAGAATTATATTAGTCTCTGTACAATCGAATCAATTATCTCCGTCGCTTCAAAGTGTACAAATTTTATAAGTGACGCTGGAGTCTAACAACAGCGCTAAAAGGTTCGTTTGTCGAGTAAAATTTGGACAAAACGAAGTCAAATTAATTTTGGGGCTTAAATGAATTAAGTTTGACGTTTGAAGTCTTATTTTTTATCTTCAGGCCAGTAGCCAGAATTAATAAAATTGAACTTGGTAGATTAAGTTAGCTTTCGTATAGTTCGAAATTACTTTTATGTGAAAAAGTAATTCATCGCACACACAAAAGGTAATACTAAGGACTGCTAAGACAGTGCTATCCAGTTCAATCCCCATTTTGGAGTCCAGCAGATAGCACACACACCTATCTTTTTTTTAAATTTTGGTAATAAAAAACAACGTAGTGAGGTAACCTGTATGCCTGAGAGATGTTCTCAACAGCTTATGAAATCTATCAACACGCAGTGAGCTAGATGTACTACGGCATAAGCCCCCTCAGTTTAAGAGGTGACCGTTCAATTGCTACCCTTCTGAGAGGAGATCCGCAGCAGTGTGAGACAGTTATGATATGCAAAAAAGAAAAAATAATTTTGGAATTATTGTATTTGTCACTCAGGACTTGCGATGAGCAAACTTCCAAGTCATAGTCTTGCTTCATGTAGGTAGTGTTGATGCTGAATTTTTGGTACTAGCTTTGGTCTTATTCTGCTAAAGTGCGATCTTAATCTTGCGAATTGCAAGAACAAGATAGATTTCGTTAATCACTACTAAAGAGGAAAAGGACTATCCAATCTACTTCAAACACCAGGGCACAAATTACCATTAACTGATCTGATTATTGGCTTTAGAGCATTATTTGTCCTAATACTGCTTTTATAGTGTCCCGTATATAAATGATTGAATAATACCTACATTTCGAATGTTATAAGTTTTATTGTCTTTAGAATGATATTCTGTGAGAGGGTAGTACTTCCCCAATCGAGACGGTCCATTGATGGTGGGATAAGCCAAGGCCCTATCACTAAAAATGTAATTTATTCATAATACTTGTATTTACCAGAGGGGTAGGCAGAGATAACGGATTGCCAGTTGTCATAAAACGACCTTACACTGTCCACTTTTCGTAATAATATCAGTATTATTCAGATATGCAAGTACCGAAATAAATATAATCGGGTGCCAACTGAATATCGCTCTCAGTCTAAATACCAGAGGATTTATTTACATAGCTAGAGATATTGCGCAAACAGTTTGTGTAACTAACAGTTGCTGATTAGGTTCGATTTTCACATACATACTTACTTTCACGGATTGTTTGTATTCTGTCTTCGTCATCGTAAACTTAAAGAGTGGGCAAACAATTTGCCACAAATATTTTGTCTTATATCGAACGTAATCTAGATACCAAAGGGCTTATGTTATTTAAAATATGACGCATAACTGAAGCGCCAGGCGTGTGAAGTGGAACAAATTGGGCGTTGCGCCGGCGCATCGTGCGAGTCCTGTACGTCCTTCACTTCTTAACGAACAAGATATAATTAGTTCTGACGTGACGTAGCGTGTTTTGGTTGAGGAATTCGTGAGCAACAATCATTGTGTGAATTTTATTAAATAGGGATGTCCCAAATCCCAATCATCTACGTTATTATTTTCTTGGTGACTACCATATCCAATGTGTTGCCTTTCAGTTACGCCGCTGGATTTGATACCTTCACTTATGATTTTTTTAGACTATGACGTGGAAATTATTTAAAGTGAAATGTTTTTATAAATTAAAATATCGCCAATTAGTCAAATAGACTTTGTAAAAAAGCTCTATTTGCAAAGATTCGGACTGTAGCTAATATAATGTATGAATTAACACAAAATTAATATATACTTTAGAACAAAAAAAAAACATCACGCCTGTATTCAGAATAGGCAGAGGTGTATTACACACTCACGATTCGCCAGCTATGTTTAAGTCCCACGTAATAGGGGGCGAGCCTATTGCCGTCTACCTACCGGGCACATTTCCAATCTCCGGGCTACCTACTGAGAATTTTTCTTTTTACGAAAAAGCTCAATAGCGCGCCTGACTCGGGGATCGAACCCGAGACCTCATGTTCAGCAGTCACTCACACTACCGCTGTACTATAGCAAAACTAAAACTATATAAATGTATTATGTCAATAACACTAGTCACTATTGGTTCAGCGCCAAAATAATGAAAGAACTTACTCATACCATAATACAATCGTTCTCGCATCAAGGGACTTACCTGAAACAACAAAACAAAAAACATAAGCATTTTGTTGACGAATCATAACAAAATCCGTCTACCATCAGTCATTACGCAAAAGTCAACAAAGACGTAGTTATTTTACTATTCATAAATGGTACAGGCATCTCGAATGAGTTTTAGAACAATTACTCAAAGAACAATGGGAGCTGAGGTAACGTAGAAGCAAAAACACTCAAATTGCAATTGCGATTGAAGAAAACGAGTATAGTAACGAAGTATACGGATGGTTTAGCAGCTTTTTTACTTATATAAACAAACATTTCACTACATCCTGTCTAAGGTTAAGTACCGATCATATTTTGTATTTGTATTATATGTTCTTAACGGTCGGTAATCGGTCGGGCTTGGTTGTATCACTGGTATTGCTAAGCCCAAGAGCGGCGGTAGACACTCACCATCAGGTGGACAGCAGCATGTTGCGAAAGTAATCTAATAGTAACACGTGAGAAATTTCACAATTATCACATGCCAGATAATGTATTGTGACTCCATATAGTTGACCAGAATAAACGGTGGACAGTGTTATATGTTTTAAAATTTATTTTTCTAGCAGTATAAGATTTTGGTTTTTGTAGCTATTGAGACAGCTATAGTTACAGTATAGACAAAAATGTTCAAATAGTACATTGTTACCCGAGGGATGAAAGCAACTTATTTAAGTCCCGAGACGGGGTTTGGCGCTCGAGCATAGTGAGGGCTCCAATAGTTCGAGGGACTAAATAAGTCTTTATCCCGAGGTAAACACTGTGCTTTTCATTACGAATACGAGGAAATAAAAATAAAAATCATGAATTAGCTAATGAAAAAATAAGAGACTAAAAAATTTAATTTGGAATCGCCGTTTTCCCGCTGATTTTGTTTTTTTTTCTGTGGCCTGTCAGCTATTCAGCCATTATTTTTCATTTTAATCATTGAAAAAATATAAATCTTCGTTATTTTAAAGATGTAGTTGCAACTATATTAAAATCAAGTCATATAAAAAACAAATTCTTTAATAAATACTTAACTTTATGTTATTTAAATTTTACATCGCGCTGTAATTGACTGGCTACACAGAAAATAGAACTGTTTTTTTTTATAATTACTCAGCTGTCTCAGTTGAAAGTAATTCTCCCTAGGGCTGAAAAGTATTAATTTCAACCGACAAAGACCGAAACTAAGTTTTTACAACCGAAGTAGAACGGACGTAGGAAGTAAAGGTTCTTTTTGATGCAACTTCCTTTGCACTCGCGCCGGCCGGCGGCCTACCAACGATCTAATATATTGATATTGACCAGTTTGTCGCGACCGTAGGCTGAGAGACGATGGTGTAGGATTGATATACGAGTATGTATTTTAACACAAATGTAAATTATGTGAAATTAATTCATTACATACTTTCAAGGAAAGAAATGTTTTAAGTGATCCGAGGAAAACGCACGCAAGAAAATTGTATTTTATGAGTCTTTTAACAAAAATTTTGAAAAATAATGGCAAATACTTACCTACTTAAAAAGAATATCCCAAATAGTTTATTTTTGAAAACTAATAAAAAGGTATATAAAGTTATGTAGTTTTACGTTTATATTATTATAATAATATGACGTTAAATAAACCTATTAATATATCGAAGAAACGTGATATGGGTATTGTTTACAAATAGTAGCAGTTAGCTACTGTGGCAGTGGCAAACAAGTGGTGTCTGATGTTTTTTTCTTTTGTTAAGACGGGAAAAAATGTTCCTAACCGCACACCCCGTCGTTCGGGGCAACGAACAGGGTAGTGTGGGGCCCTCACCCACTAAAGAAACCCGCCGTGTGCCGTCTCTCCGCCTTTGTTGGCGGGCCACCGGAACCATATTACATTCCTTCGGTGTCTAATGTCTGCCCATTGTGTCGCAACTGTAATACCTATAATATTTTATAAATCAGCTATGATATTGAAATTAGCGGCGGAAGACATTAAGTGACACGGATACTCAAATAATACGAGTACATTTGGTGTTACCAAATATATTTGGTTGAAAATAGCTCTTCGCAACTTCATTGGCATCGAATAAAAAAAAGCATTAATATTTGTCCTTAGGTGAGGTCAAAATTCGTGATACGGCGTACTATAAACGTTTAACCATCATAACTTGTACCCGGCTCAATTGAGCATTAATTACACCAAATCTGTATTATTTTATACAACTGTAACAGAGCTGTGTCTGTACATTGAAGATGATTAAGAAAATAATGACTGTATAAGGTGTGGGTGTGTCTGTAACGAGAACATTTTTTTTTCAGAATTTTTGTCTGTTTGTTTTTTCGCACATCGCGCAACTCGGATTTAATATTAAATGCTTTTGTCGTTTGATAGCTCTTAATCAGACTTAAAAATTGGTATTATTTATCCCGCTACTATATCGGGAACCTGAAATATAAGCTAAACAGTACGCAAAAGCTAGTTAGTAATATGACAATTAAGTTTATGTTGGGTTTGATAACCCAATAAATTCAACTTAGGGCGACCGATCAGCTAAATAGGCCGTGGTTGCTACGCAAATATGGGTTGGCAGACGTCTTCTTTTTACCTTTTTTGTTAAGGTGGGAATAAATGTTCCTAACCGCACAACCCGTCGTTCGGGGCAACGAACAGGGTAGTGTGGGGCCTTCACCCACTAAAGAAACCCGCCGTGTGCCGTCTCTCACTAGAACTATGTTACATTCCTTCGGTGGTCCGCCGGCGCATGTCTTCTTTTTACCTAAAACTGAAGTTTCTTCACGTTTTCCAGCAAGTTTTTTAGTATTGACATGTGTGAAATTCGAGCCACGTTTACGCCACAGCGTAACATGTAAGCGTACATGGCATATTAAGTGTGTTTGCTTACAGTAATATCATTTGTACATATTTATGTAAATAAGTTAAAATTTTTAGTTTATATAAGAGTACAACCCTTTCCTTCCTTGGTCAGTCGAGTCAAAAAGAAATATGTAGAGGTACTGTAATATTTAAAAAATATTAAATAAAAAGATGGCAACCTTAATCTCATTCCAATACAAATTCCTCTGTCCAGGTAGTTGGGTACATCTACAGGGCATCCTGTAATGAGAGGGCTACGACGGCGTGTGAAAACTGTTAAGCTTATGAATGAAATACGAAAATTTCGTATCTTTTACACCTCGTACTTTTACCACTATGTAGTTCACAGATATAGTTTTGTTAAATAACTAGCTCCCTGAAAAAGGTACAATAACCTTTTTATAATTATACTAGCCTTTGCCTGCGGCTCCGCCGCAGCCAAAACCTAGTTTTTGGGTATATCTCAAGTTCCCGATATAGTAGCGGGATAAAATGTATACTAGTTGTTGTCTAATCGAGAACTATCAAATAAAAAAAGTTGCATCAAAATCCGTTTAGTAGATTTTGCATGATGCGCGAACAAACAAACAGATAAACAGACAGACAAAAATTCTAAAAGAAATCATTTTGTGTTTAGATAAGTTTAGCCTATTACAGTATTTTATTCTCAAATATCTTAAATGTACAGCACGGCTCTGTTACAGCTTTATAATAGTATAGATATTAAAACTTATTTCATATTAAATTTAAAATAACAAGCCGCTGATATTGAGTTATACCACTTTTCAAACGAGATACATACTTGGTATTGCAGATTTGGTATTTCGTCAGATAAATTCGGATGCCTAATACTTCCGTTACAATTATGTACCGAGGAAATAAAAAAGAGGAAATGCATCGATAATATATCGTGTATGGGAACTGAATCGATGATTTTATTTTAAGTATTGTAATCGCTACGTTGCCGCATTCAGAATTAAATCATTTCCTCCGAAAATTACATCACAGCCATTATTATGATAGTTATAAGTACGAATATCTTCGATAACTCGGTAGAAATATGTAACTTCCTATTATACACATATAAACATAATTGGCCGTGTGGTTTAGAATTGTCCCAACCGTCTCTACCCACGGGAGTCGCAAGAGCCGACTGAGGGAATACCGGGGGAGTGGGCAGCAGCACTCCCTCGAGTATTCGCTAACCCGCCTGCCAAGCGTGACGATTACGGCATTATCCCTCATGACACGACCGCTCGTTGTTGCGTTCTCTTGGGGAGGCCTATGTCCAGCAGTGGACGTTGAAAGGCTGATGGATGGATGGATGGATGAATGGAAACATAATTACATTCTCCCAAGACTTCCTTGGTTTTACAAATAAACTGACACTACTTCGAACAAAAAGATATCTATTTAATACGGTTTATGTCGGCTATATTTTGTGGTTCTATCTCAAGTTCCCGGTATAGTAGTGAGATGAAATGAATATCAATTTTTTAGTTAAATCGAGAATAACAAAAATAAACATAGTTTTATCAAAGTGCGTTCAGCAGTTTCTGCGTGATGCAAGAACAAACTAACAAAAATTCTAAAAAAAAATTATGGTTCTGAGGGCCCCTAATGACCTAATAATATCTTTTTCACAAATATCTTTAATATACAACTACATTAACACGAGTAGCTCTATTACAATTTTATATATTATTTATTATAGTAGATATAGATGAAATTGAAACAGGGTCATAATTTTTTTTTTATTTAGCCCGAAAATATATTCCTTTCCAGATATTTTCGTCGCTCGGGGCAAGGAGCACGGTAGTGCCCACACTAAAATGCCAGCTCTCACCCACTAAAATGTTAACCGTCTCTCCGCCTGTATTTGCGGACCACTGAGACTGTTTGACGTTACTTCAGTAGATAATTGTACCCTTAGTATTAGCTTAGCTTGACGGGCCTCGTGGCGTAGTCGGTAGTGTAACCGACTTCCGTGCACGAGGTCGTGGGTTCGATTCCCACTCAGGACAATTATTTGTGTGATGAACACAGATATTTGTACTGCGTCTGGGTGTTTTGTATGTATTATATGTATGTATTTACAAAAAAAAAAGTAGTATATGTATTATATCCGTAATCTGGTACCCATAGCACAAGCGTTAAGCTTAGTTTGGGACCAGAGGACGTTGTGTGAAAAATGTCCGCGAATATTTATTTATTTATTTATTTAGCGGGACGTATCATGATCTGATACTTAATGTTTCACCTGAAAACCAGCGCTGTAGTACTTTAGTGCTGCAACACATGCTGAGATAAAACCTATTTTAGTCTTCTATATTTTTTTTAGTAATATTTTGTGTTTAATATGTATATTTTACTATTGTAGAAACCAAAATAAATGCTTTTCATTCTTTCTGTCATCTGAGGGTTGTAGTGCCTATTTATACGCAACAAAAAAATGTTAAAGATAGACATGTAGATGTTCAGTTCGTGCTAATCAAGTGTCACAATTTGCAATTACTAAAACAACCAACGCCCCGACAACTAGGTATAGTGAGATAACAAATCACAGTCGTTCCGTGCGACTGTTCTCAACACAAACATGACGAAACGGTGTAAATGCAGTGTGTATCTTTGCTTGTTATAAGATAATTGGTTACTAATCGTTCTGTATATGAGGTGAGAAATAAAGGTAATTGGCTAATTTTGTACGAATGCTGAATCGTGGCCTCTGAAATATGTGATCGACTTGGGAACAAGGCAGTACAAGGGTAATTTTTGTAATAAAATCTCTGATGCATCAATTGATTTTGTTTTATGTTATATGGGTGCTAAATGAGCACATCACTCGCGTAATTATAAGCAGGTATCGTATTTCAGAGAAGCTAGTGATGTCAGGGGCAATAGTCGTGCTATGGAAATAGATATGTTGTAGAAGTATAATGGATGAAAGGGGTGGATGCACACGCATTCAAAATTGCGATTCAACTTTTTACGAATTTTTAAATTTACACTACCAAAACTATTATTCACCATAAGAAATTGAAGAACGCCCGAAGTTTGTTTAAATTTTTACTTTTCCCTATAGAAATTATTTGTTATAGAAAATTGAGACCTTCATTTGCAACAATATTGAGACCTTCATTCATTCCGCGCCCTACAATCGATTCACATAAATTCAAGTTCAACTGTTATAGGCCCTTAAAATGTTATTTACGATTATTTTACTATTTCTCAGCGGTTTGTTTACACAGACTTTTACGCAATGGTCATTTGGTCCGGAACCTTTAAATTTTGTTAACATATCGAAGTATTATAACCAATAAGTCGTTTAACAAGTACTTTCTGATATGAATCACATAGATATTGTATATCAAATAATGGTAATCTACGCGCAAAGCTGAGGTCAGATGGCCGTTATCGGCGAGATGGCCACTGTCAATTTGTATAAATGCTTTGTTTGCCTGAGAATGCTTTGCATTTTTTGTTCAATTCGGTTAATTGGCGATATTGTTAAAATTTATAGTGCTTGGCAGATTAAAGAATTCAAAGACGCTATACAAAAAATTTGTGGCTACACAGAGCCACAAATTTTTTGCGACTTTTCTCACTTTTGTAATTTGGATTACTTCAGTGGCGCTTAGTGGTAACCCTAACCGATGGATGTAACCACAGTGCTTAATTAGGTATTTCTATCACACAGTTCGAGTGGCCCCCCAATACAGACGGAGAGACGGCACACGGCAGGTTTATTTTGTGGGTAAATTTTTTCCGCCTTAACAACAAAAAGAAAAAAAGAAAAAAATGGTATTACTACCAGTCAGATATCGGGGTTATTATTACATTGTAATTAACATAGATGAACTCAAACTAATATTGATTGTAAGGGAGCCAAGCACGCGACATTTATCTAACATCTGCATCTAAATTAGATATTTTCGTACTGAACTCGAGAATGTGAAACGTTTGTGAGGATTTAGAAACATACCTTCAAACCTACATAGATTCACACCTTTTTTTTTTTTTTTTTTTTTTGTTTAGGCGGGAAAAAATGTTCCTAACCGCACACCCCGTTGTTCGGGGCAACAAACAGGGTAGTGTGGGGCCCTCACCCACTAAATAAACCCGCCGTGTGCCGTCTCTCCGCCTTTATTGGCGAACCACTGGAACTATGTTACATTCCTTCGGTGGTGCATAGATTCACACCTGTCTTCCGAAAGTATGCAGATTGTAGAGATTACAAATTAAAATAGGTAGGTACCTAGTGTAAATTTTACCATACTTTTTATTTTTATGATTACTTTTATATTCTGATTATTTTTATACAATATATTGTTGACATATTGGCTGCGAAGAACAATAAAATGGATGGCGATTTCCTTCAAAAAAGTAATAAAAAGATAAATATATCTATGTGAAATTTTGTAGTGATATTTTAAATATTTTCAACCATGTGTTAATTTTCCACAAGGCTGTGTAAACAGTGCAATAACAAATATTTTTATAACAGTACATTTTTGCAGAAAGTATGCGGTCTTTACGGTACCTACTCGAAAGGTGATTTTACATATTGAGTCATATAATAATAATCACATAAGCATTCTCTCATACTAAGTTAATTACAATAATTATCATTAACCTGTTGCTCACCCACATATGGAACAGGCTCTTAAGCCAGATTGCATAATGCTATGGCGGCACATTTCATAGGTCTATACTCGTATAAAACATTTTCAGGCATGTAGAGCCTATATCGATTTACTTTGCCGATTGATTGAATAATCGATATTAAACATATCGGTAACGGTAATAAACAATAAAGCTGTTTAATCCCCAATATCCCGTGAAAACTCATATTGTTAATATCAAGTCATGAAAACATAATGAAGTGCTGTCAGCCGATAACGAAATCCACCTAACATCATAATAAAAAGCGCGGATTACGAGAAAACTTCATAAAAACAATATACATTACTTTTTACTGTGTTATGTTGTAAGTAATTATGTTACAAAGTCGGCGATGTATAAGTAAATAAACGATGTTATCGCTTGAACAGTTTCAATTGTACGCAAGTAATAAAAACTAATAGAAAGTGTCGGAGAAGTCATCGGCACTTGGTGTTGGGCCAAACTGTGGCAAGGTCATTGGCTGTTTGATAATAGATATTATGAAATCATATATTGTTTGTTTATATTTTTTCAATTGCACTGTTCTAATTCGAAAGTCATGTCTACGTTTACCAACATTGAATAATTTACCAGAGGCATAATCGATTAGGTTCATTTTTAATATAAGTTTTTCTAGGCTCTACGCTATATGCTTTAAACTAAGTAGGTACCTACCTATATGTAAAATTTCATTATGATCGGTTAAGTAGTTGCGGTGTGAAAGCAATAGCAAACAAACAAATACCTCCTCTATTTAATATAAATAATTACGTATAAATGTGAAAACACCCAGACGCAGTTACACTACCGACTACGCCACGAGGCCCGTATGTGTTTTAAATTTGAGTTTTTTTTATTCGACGTGGCCACATTATAAGCAATTATAACCTCAATTTTCGTTGTATATCTATCAATTATGGGCTATTAGTAATATTTACAAAAAAAAAAAACTATTTAACGTCTAAGTTTATACACAAAGTGTGCAAATTTGCATAATATTTTGCCAGTTTCGCGTACAAATGAACCGTGCTTCCCTCTCAACTGATGATCGGATGAATTATTTCAATTTGTCGATAAAAACTGGATAATTGCAGTTATCCGCCTTTGCATCTTCCGCACTTACTTTATTCTGTTATTATGAAATGTTTGTCCTTATACAAACACAAACAAAGCTTGTACAATTAAGATATGTACTTATTTGAGAAATAATGTATTAGACTTTTCTGAACACAACACAATTATTTCGATTACTTACTAGTATTATACATATCAATAACGATACTGTTAACGTTTCGTTACAGATTCCGCAAAGTACGCGATTAGTTCCACAGTGCGAGCTCGAGGCCGTCACCGCACCATGTGACTTATTAGCACTGGCCACTTCAATATACTTGACGCACATTGCTGTTTTTCTTCCAGATTTTGAAGTGAATGCGAATTTTAAACCGTCGATGTATCTTTGTAGGAAATGTAAAAATACCACAGCACTGACAGTTGTAAGTCGTGGTACCGGTTCTTTAGATAGTTTTAAGTAGGTATTTGAACCAAGTATGTTGAAGGCGAATTTATCGCTATTTACAAACAGTTGTCTTGTACATGCAAATGTATTGGCATCGCTCAAGGAAAAGGCTGACGATCTGAGATGAAAATTAGCGATACAATGCTATAGCGAACCATATGATTCGTTTAAACATTCATATAAGGACTACCAGGAAACGCACTGTTAACATTATTATAGACATCTAAATAAAGACATTAGTAACGCCTAATATTGTTAGGCACCTATATCTTTGTATGAAGGGATACATTTACATAATATCATCAATGAGTGATACCAATTAAACCTAGACTCAGAACACGCATTTATGGTGTGATGCATTTACGTAACATGGATACGTGCTTAGATTTCTACGCAAAATAGCCCACGGAACTATCCATTTTTTCCGAAAAAAAGTAGCATATCGTCCTTTTCCGGGCTCCAAACGACATGCATGTGAAATTTGATAAGGCCAATCCTTCAGTAGTTATGACGAGAAAGTGGAACTTTCAAACAAATAAACAAATGGCTGTCGCATTTATAACATTGGTAAGTATTTAGACTAGATATACGAGTTGGCCGTGTGGGGCCGGCTTTAGAATTATCCGACCCCTCTCCATCCATGGGAGTCCTAAGAGCCGACTGAGGGAATACCGGGGGAGTGGGCAGCAGCACTCCCTCGAGTATTAACAACATCTACTGCGATCGCCAACCCGCCTGCCAAGCGTGGCGATTACGGCATTATCCCCTATGACGGGACCGCTCGTTGTGGCGTTCTCTTGGGGAGGCCTATGTCCAGCAGTGGACGTTGAAAGGCTGACGGATGGATGGATACGAGTTAATATTTACAGTTTTAAATTCTACAGCCAAGGCAATCAATGTCAAATGTAAATTTGGCGCAATTGTCGTTTTATGAAAGGTGTGATTTTCGTTTACGCCTATCAACTTTTAACAACAATATGTAATACAATAAAACAAAGAAATTATAATCACGTTGTTTCATTTACTTAATTGCGAATAATGAAAGTTACGCAGTGAACGAACTGTTGTTTGCATAAATAAATACACGTAATTACCTACAAGGTAATTGTCCTGTGAGTTTAGTTTAAAAGAGTATTTTAGGGTGAACGACGATGTCACTGGTTGTTACTTATAAGGTATTTTGAATCGTCCATATAGGTATTGGCAGGTCATTAAACTCATTCAAATGACAAGTATACATATACTATAATATAAACCTTTTCTTGGAATTATCGTGCGCTCCTAGAAGGGAAAGACATTAAGACGATTGGACGTATCGTCAAAACACCCTTATCTTTGAACACTGATATACATTTTAAGTGTATTATTGTGCTTGTAAAGTATATAACCCGAAACCGTCACGGGGCGCAGGAGAATCATCAACGTCGATTCAGTCCGCCAGGCACATATACATAATTTATTTTTATGCAAACTATATGTCGTCGTAATAATAAATTATGTATATAATTGATATTTCTTATCTGCAGGTATTTTATACCACCATTAAATGTGATAGATTTAAGGTGTTACTTTTAATGTAAGCAGCAGCTTGTTCTTACCGCCGTTCGACAGTAATGCTGACTCTAGCAATACAACTTATAAAATCGATTATGTTCTATGTACAATGAGAACACTGAGCCGTATCGTCATTATAAATTCTAGAGCTTCTTGTGTAGCTGCGATTACGGAAGATTTTCAGCATAGTTTTTATTAATTTAATAATTAGCAAGAATTTTTACGCATTTATACTTAATAATGTTAATAAACGTAAATGTGAGTTTGTTTGTTATTTCTTAACGCCATAACTACTTACTTATCTGTTCTATATTCTGGATGAATATAGAAAATAACATAGGCTATTTTTATAGGGGGTAAATCGAGGGATCTTGTGTTGGGTATTTGGTATAGCAGAGATTATTTATGTGCCAGATGATGATGTAATTAAATTGTCAGCAATTGTCATGAAAATCAACCTGTTCTTGTCTTTAAATCTCGCCTTTGAGCAGATCAAACCAATGAATTTGAGCTTGAGAAGATTTGTAGCAGCAACATCTGGCAAAGCTGCCGCTTCCGTAAATCATTTTTCTCGAAATTACTCTAAGATCTCAAAGAATGTAAGCGTAAAATTAATTGGTAGTACTCTGTCACGGCCACGCGAATATATTAAAGTGGTAAAGAATTAAACCTGACTAGATCGGATGCAGAATAGTAATAACAAAGTGGGTATTTAAATGATGGTCATTTCAATTAGGTGGGATAATACTTTCACGTTTTATGTAATCACGCGCCTTTTGGCTCGCCCATCCGTCATACTGCTTGCTTGTTATCTAGATCTTAACTATAAAAGTGAAATATCTGCTCTTGTAGGAATGAGATAAGACGCCATTGGAGCAATTTTTATGTTTTTCTCTTTGATAATATTAATGTGCTTAATTAGTGGTAATGGTGTTTGCACAAGAATGTATGCGCAAATAAACTTTAGTATGTCGTGGACACCAGGAGTGCCAACATATAAATCGAATGATATTTTTTTAGTATAACTAAAATAACAGTCACAACAGAATTTTAACTGAAAATCTTCCGCGATAAACATGGATAAATTAGGAAAATGACGCATCGAGAACTAAATAATACTTTCATACCATCAACATCAATAAAGATTTAGTCTCTGGTACAATTTACATGACTACATATTATTATTTTCGTACAGGACCACGCAAATAACGTATGGATGATATTCGATACATAGATATTTTATTATCTGGATATAATAAAATCAAATAAAAGCTGCCTAGCAATGTGTGTGCGCATTTATAATACATTAACAAGCAACTTAAAAGCACTAAATACGCGACTATTTAAGATAAAATTATATAACTGGTTAAATGATTGTTGCTTCTATAGTATTAAAGACTTACATGGAACAAAAATGTTGATGCCTGTATGATGTATGAAGCTATATTCATCCATCCATCAGCCCTTTAAAGTCCACTGCTGGACATAGGCCTCCCCAAGAATGGGGGATAGTGCCGTAATCGCCACGCTTGGCAGGCGGGTTGGCGATCGCAGTGGATGTTGTTAATACTCAAAGGAGTGCTGCTGCCCACTCCCTCGATATTCCCTCAGTCGGCTCTTACGACTCCCATGGGTGGAGAGCGGTGGGACAATTCTAAAGCCGGCCCCACACGGCTATATAGCTATAGCTATATTATGTAATTCTTATTGTAACATTTTGCATGCTATATCTGTGTTGTAGCTAAACATATACATGTTGTTCTATCTTAATTTATATTTTCATCCCATCTATTCGAAAAGGACGACTCGGTTCGCCTTTAAGTGCACCCAAAGGTAGTGTTTTCTATAAGAAACTTTTATCGGGCAGTAATGAGTTTTCATTACTCATGCTCTGAAAGTAGGCCTGAAGCTGCCTGAGCAGCGGGTTGAAAGTAATACTTTTCAGCCCTAGGGAGAATATCTTTCAACTGACAGCTGAGTAATTATAAAAAAAAACAGTTCTATTTTCTGTGCAGCCAGTCAATTACAGCGCGATGTAAAATTTTAAATAACATAAAGTTAAATATTTATTAAAGAATTTGTTTTTTATATGACTTTATTTTAATATAGTTGCAACTATATCTTTAAAATAACGAATATTTATATTTTTTTCAATGATTAAAGTGAAAAATAATGGCTGAATAGCTGACAGGCCACAGAAAAAAAAACAAAATCGGCGGGAAAACGGCGATTCCAAATTAAATTAATAGTCTCCCGTTTTTTCTTTAGCTAATTCATGATTTTTATTTTTAGTTTCCTCGTATTCGTAATGAACAGCACAGTGTTCAACTCGGGATAAAGACTTATTTAGTGCCGAGACGGGGTTTGGCGCCCGAGCGTAGCGAGGGCTCCAATAGTTCGAGGGAGTTGCTTTCATCCCTAGGTTAACAATGTACTATTAAATCCTCTATAAGTGCGCCGCAATTATCTTTGCCGCGCACTTTTTGAATTTGGAACATCTTAGTGTTCAGTGCCAAAGAAATCGAACGCAAATATTGTTTGAATAAAGACTGGCTGGTAAGACGGCCCATAGGCCAATACATTTTCATATTGGCGAAAATGTCTCAAATGTGAATATAAGTTTTTAGTTGTTTTATTATTAGATATTATTTAATTTCAATTTAGTTGTTACTCTATGTTTTATTAAATAATAATATTACAGTAAAATACGAGGCGCCTTTTATTTTCTCATAGTGGGTGATGAAAAGTAGAGTGTATCCACTCTAATTAACTAACTTATCATCAAGCCATTTCCCTTGCGGGGTAGGCAGAGAGAACAGAGTGCCAAGAGGCTCTACATCTCTCGCTTCCTCAGCATTCATAACTCTCTTCATAGGCACTCGCCGGTTTCGGAGACTCCTGACTCCACCTTCCTTCAATACATGACCAATTTGGTCTAGGTTGGTAAGTCTCGGTCTCCCCCTGTACCTACATCTTTCCACTTTCGCATTGTATATCTTCATAGCCAGTCGCTCGTCCGGCATTCTTTCCACATGTCCGAACCGTCGGAGCATTCCCTTTCGCATCTTTACACCAATAATCTCTTTCATACCTACTCGCTCTCTTACGTGATTGTTACGAATGCGGTCAGTCAGCCTCACTCCACTGAGTTTCCGCAGAGATCGCATTTCGACCGCATTGATTTTACTCTCATGATCCTTTTTACATACCCAACTCTCGCTTCCATATAATAACGTTGGGACAAGCACTGCGTTGTGCATTGCGACACGTGCCTTCTGGCTGAGGTGGCGGCTGCCGAGAAGTTGTCCCAATGCTCCGTTTACTCTATTTCCCGCATTTACTCTTCTTTCTACATCAGTGGTGTACCTTCCATCCCGACTGAATCCACATCCAAAATATACAAATTCATCCACTTGTTCTAGCACACCATTTCCTATTGCTACTCTAACATCTGTTCTGGCTTCTTCTCTTTCAAAAACCATTATTTTTGTTTTGCTCACATTCACACGTAGGCTCCTTTTCTTACAATCTTCTGCCATTACGTCGACTAGGGTTTGCAGGTCAGTCGCAGATTGCGCTAATAGGACCGCGTATATGTATCCACTCGGGCGCAAAATATATTTTTGGCTCGGGCGACGTACTTTGAATCCCTCGCTACGTTCAGGATTCTACAAAAGGACCCTCGCTACGCTCAGGATTCTACTCTAGAATCCCTCACTGCGCTCTGGATACAAAAAAGCGCCCTCGCCGTAAAAATATTATTTTGCTCCCTTATGATACAATCTACTATTAACACCGTTGTATACCATGTTTTATGCAAATAAATGATATTATTATTATTATATTATAGGATACTTTATATCCCGCAAAAAAATTAGGTGCCTGTGGGATAGCTATGTTTGCATGTTGATAATCAATGTACCTCTACCTACCATAGAGTGAAGTACTTATGTTATAGTGATCCAATTTTGAGCTCCAGGCATAGGAACTCGCGAGCAGCAACTAGTAAATGATAACAGGAAAGTACGTGAGGTTAATAAAGGAAATAAATTCTTTATCTATTGTACACTGTGAAACTCGCAGGAAAATCAGACATAAAAATAAGAATAAATATTGTTCATAATACGACGTTCCCGACAAAGCTTTGCCAAATTCTTATGAATTAACTACGTCAAACGAATGACACAAAGTTGTCAATTGATGATGGATAGACGCCTCACACAATACAGTGACAGTGAAATGTAGAGTAAAAATTGACTGTTACTTATTATCTATTACCCATATTATTCAAACGCCGAACGAGAAAAAGGAATCAGAACTCGAAAAAGGATCCAGAAACTCGTATCTATTTTCTCATTTTCTTTATCGTTTTGTACAGTATTTATCAACTCAATACATTTTTTTTTGTTAAGGTGAGAAAACATGTACCTAACCGCACACCCCGTCGTTCGGAGCACCGAACACGGTAGTGTGGGGCCTTCACCCACTAAAGAAACCCGCCGTGTGCCGTCTCTCCGCCTGTTTTGGCGGGCCACTCGTTATCTACTCAATACAGGACCAGATTTATGTAAGATGCATAAAGGAGTTCAGCTTAGAATACTATTAAGTTAATTATGGAGAGGTCACTTGATAATTGTAGATTATAGCAGGTATTGTGTTTTTACTGTATGTAATTTATACGTAACTGGTGCTTATTTGACGTCCGTACGTCATCAAGGCCTGCATTGAAAATCAGTGTTGCAGTGTGTCCTTTTTTATTTTAGGTGGGCAAAAATGTCCTAACCGATGCACTGTGACAGTTGCTGAATGCCTACTTTGTAATTCCGTTTCTAAATATTATTTTTTTGTTATTAGTGGCAATAAAATACGTTATCTTTCTTTCTTCTTTTAATTGATCAACTAACTTCTAAACGATCACCCAAAGACAGGACGCACTAATGACTTATTTAACATGTCTACCATTTACGGTTCCAGGTATTCCGCGATCTTACAAAAGCGTATACAATAAAACGATAGAAAATCTCTTCTAATCGGATTACGTACGGTATTGTGAAACCTCAGGAGCGCTGTATGTGTGGGTCAAAGGCATCGGCTTTACTTGGTTCAATTCGTATGTCACGTGTTTCCTGTGCGTAGTTAATCTGGTTTAGTTTATTAGGACACTGCTTGACAACGTGTCCAAAAATCTGCTGAAGTTTCACGTTTTTGGACATAATACATATCGAATTCGTTTCAAAATCTTGTTAACTGGAAAATAGTTTCGGTTGCATTGTAAAATTCATTTCCGTATTATAAATTATATATAGCTCACTAAGTATCTGTTTCTGAATTATATCCATCCGTTTTTTCATCCGCCTTTTGACGACGGACTACTGACTAGACTTGGATATGAGGCGAATAACCTACTTTTGTCAATAATTCACACAGAACAATAAAAGACAAATTGATGATGATAATGAATATAAAACGTTAATAAGTAGCGTTTTTAACATAAAATTGCGCTCTATTATATTGCTTCGCCAAGTTAGTAGGCTAACAATTCAAATCGACATTGCAAAATACGTCACGATTGGCCGACTGTCGTGAAAATGAAGAAAGAATTTAACATTTACACCTTCGTTTAATGTGCATAATAAATTGGTAATAAGTTAAAACGAGAGGTTTTGGGTACAATCGATTAAATATATCGATCATCAAGGCGTCCTATATAGATGTGCTAGCCATTTAGAATTCAAGTGTCTTTTTGTGTTATATATTGAAAATGTGTTATTATATATATTTATGAAATTTATATATAAGTTATTTCTGTATGTCTACTCAACTAACATAAATAAATAAATATTCACGGACATTTTTCACACAACGTCCTCTGGTCCCAAACTAAGCTTAACGCTTGTGCTATGAGTACCAGATTACGGATATGATACGTATAATACCTTTTTTTTTGTAAATACCTACATATATATAATAGATAGAAAACACCCATACGCAGTACAAATATCTGTGTTGATCACACAAATAATTGTCCTAAGTGGGAATCGAACCCACGACCACGTGCACGGAAGTCGGTTACACTACCGATTACGCCACAAGGCCTGTAAAAAAATAATAAAATAGTTAAATAAAGCGGCTTAGCTCCTTGGTAACTCCATGGGCGGTAAGTATAATAATTGAGACGCCTAAATGATAAAGATACGAATAGATTGCAATTGAAGCTCGCTTTATTTTCAACGAAGTTATAGTTCAAAACAATTAACACACGTATTAGTAAATATCAAGGCAACTGTTTTTAATTGTTATTTTTATTGTTAAGTTTCCGCGCGCATCGGTCAAATGCTGGACTCACATGGGGCTTTCACTTTTTAAACTATGTGATTAAAACGAAACAAGAGAGTGAAATAATTATGCCATAACAACTAGGTGGGATACCGTAATACATATTATTCCGCTGTTCTATATTATACACATTTAAATAGTGTTTGTTTGTTTTTTTAAACAAGTGTGAAGTATTAATGATTCCGGTTACATCACAAAACACCAAGACGTTTGAAAGCTTCTACGTGACGGTATGTGGATACCGTAGCTCACGTACATATTTAGTAATACGTCACTGGGCTGAGGGAGAAGACTGCTTACGCTAAAGAGGTGTGAGGAATCGGTTGTCTTGCCCTATAGATTAAAACGCAACCATTTTTCTTACGAGCCAAGCAGACTAGATGCGGTTATACGTTTACGTCCCAACAAATATTGAATGAGGTGATTGTCATCTATTGAGTAGTAAGTGTCAAATCCTATTCATACTTTCACGACAGATACAAAATTATAACTACACCGCAGTGCTCCAGCCACTGTCGAATATACTGTAAGTCAATGTTTGTGCGAATTACATCAATTTGCTAACTGCAAAAAAGTTTGATGTGCTACAAGATTACGACTAATTAACTGGAGGCCAACTGCTAGATGAAGCGCTTCCACGCGCACACATCTGCCGATAGGTACGAGTCAGTCAGACGATTAGGCCGAAGCAATCAAGCTATGGGCTGAATGAAGAGCTTACAATCAGCAGGTACCTATTACATATTATGCGTCTAGCAAGTGCTTTTTTGAATAGACAATTTTTTAAGAATTTATAGTAGTATTTTTAAACTTACGCGTAAGATAAGTTTTAGGATTAAACAAGCCAACAGAACATAACCGTTTCTTGCGAAATTAATATTACAATAATTATTAACATCGAACCTTTTGTAGATCTATAAGTATTGTCGTCATGTCATAATTCATCATTACGATAAAGCGAGTAAAAGCCAACGCGGTTACATCTCAAAATAGCTTTATCGGTATTGTTCCATACAAAAACAATGTTAATTATAAACATTGATACGTCCTTAGGCGTCATGTAACAGATATAAAGACACTGTTACGATAAGCTCTGTTCTGTCTTTGTGAATAATTCTTGTCATCGTTGTTGATGATGTAACATCTTTCCGGCGTCTAATGGATATGTCACTGTGACACAGTGTAACAGTGATATGATAATATTATAAACACTATTTAAAGCTAGCCTACTATCATTTTTACTTATAATAATGATAGATAGCTTAGCTATAACAAATTTGGGTTTCGGTTGTAAGATGATCATATCCCCATTCCTCTAGACTAGAGCGTAGTGGTTGATCTTTTTCATGGTGGGCATCATGGCTGTGTTCCTGGGGAGTCCATTAGCGGCGGTTACCACTTAGCATCAGGTGGACCAATGCTCGTCGGTTGCTGTAAACAATAAAAAATTGCACTCTTCGAGTTAATATTTATTTTCTTAGGCAAAGCATTTAACGTGGAGTTTCATTATATTAAATTTAGTGATGTGCCCCTTTCACTGGCGCAAGGTAGTGTACCTATATCTCTACATTACTAATAGCGCCGATATAGCGGGTGTAATTTTTAACCTCATTTATTTTTTAATCACTCGTAATTTAGTTAAGTATTTGTCTAGAACTATGCAGTTCCCGCAGACAAAATCCTGAGTGGAATTTAGTTAGCTATAATTTTCAATCAATAAATGGCAGGCGCCATCGTATCATTATTCAAGATAATACATCAATTTATTATGCTTGTGAACAATGCGCCGTTACACAGGACAAAGTATCATTCGGTCCTTGTGTAAACGTCTTGCAGGTAATTTAGATACAGTATAGGCCCAAAGTCACGCTCCGTAGCCCCGACCAATGTCACATATCTGTAATATGCGCGTGAGTCACACAATCGATAGTAGTTGAGAAGTGATAGGCGTGAGATCACTATATTGTAATAGATGTTACTATATTCGACAGCTTTGGAATGACCAAGCCTCGTATTAAAATTGTTGACCTAATTTTATTGCCAGAAATGTTCGCGTCTGAGCGTACCATTTCTAAGTATATCTAGACGTCTTTACTGTAAAAATGATTGATCATCCTCAATGACATAGGTTGAAGGACGAGACTCTTCATTTAAGAACGAATATAAATACAGAAGCTATTTAAGGTAAATAGAAGACTGCAATATTATTTTTTATATCCCCACACAATGATTTAATAGCATGTTACTTATTCAAATATACAATTGCACACAAACACAATATACTAATAGCACAGGTTCAGAACATTATGTCTGGCACAAAATTTGGGAGTGTACAACACTCGAAGAAAGTCATTTAACTATAATATGTCAACAAAGGCAAAAACAACTTCAACACCTTAAAACGTAATCTGCAACTAATATGGATAAATATTGATATGGTTTTACTAGAAATAAACCAAAAAGATTTAACTGTAACAAAATATATGCTTGCCCATGATATATAAGAACACAGTACTTGTTTATCGGTTATCAGTTTTAAGGGCGAATGCATACTGGTAATTGGTACCTACGTGGTCATATGCGAAAATGCATTTTAAATCCAATTTCAGTTACCATAATTCGAGAATAAGCTAATTTCGGAGCTAAATGTATTAAATAAGCATCAACGAAAGATTAGGAGTTTGAAAGAACCCTTGGCCCTTCGTATATTTCAATTATGTAGTCAGGACATGCAACTTATGAATTAAATAGAAGCAGATGAGGCGAATTACAAAGGCAAAAATCTGCGCACATTAAGCACTTTATATTCACACAGTGCAATAAAGATTACGCCCATCTTTGTATCAAAGACAGATGTAATCAGGTCGTATTTTACATAAATTGATTTGCAATTATTGACATCATTAAAATAACTGGAAACGCATGTTTTTATAAAAACTATATAAGAAATTTCACTATCTATATTAACATTTAATGATTTTGAAAATACTAACCGTCAATTTAAGATTTAATATAATGCTCTAATATGTACTATCGCAAGTGCACATATCTCAAATGTAATATTCTTATATGATAGATCTAAAAAAGGAATGGAAATATGCAATGTGAACGCTGCCTTAAATGTACATACTTAATGTCAGTTCGCTGCGCTAATATTTTGATGGATTGGTCTGACGCATGCCTATAAACTAGCTATCCAAAATACATAACCCAAAACTTATGTAGCGAGAAAATGTAATAACTTTTACGCAAGATTTATGATGAAACTTAATCTTTTCCTAATTGAAGGTTTATTTAATACCATTAATCTTTGTAACGTTTATTACAAGTTCTTTAACTTAGTGAACTTTATTTGGTTGGAATAAATGAAGAAAAATAACAATCCATAATTTAGACGGAGTCTTCAACTCGAACATGCGCGGAATAGTCAAAGGTTTTCAAACTTTAATTTGATGTATGACTAATAACATAAATTATCATACGAGTACTAACAATTGAAACAAACAAAAATACATAAAAATAACCATAAAGCATATTGTACTTTGCCGCGTGAGGCCGGCTTTAGAATTGTCCCACCCCTCTTTAGAATTGTCTCACCCACAGGAGTCGTAAGAGCCGACTGAATATTACGCGGGAGTGGGCAGCAGCACTCACTCGAGTATTAACAACATCAACTGCGATCGCCAACCCGCCTGCTAAGCGTGGCAACTACGGCATTATCCCCCATGACGGGACCGCTCGTTGTGGCGTTCCCAAGAGAGGCCTATGTCCAGCAGTGGACGTTGAAAGGCTGATGGATAGATATTGTACTGTGTTCATTCTGTTATACTATGGGTTGTATTTGGTCTACATATTTTCTAAGCGCGGCGCGGCGATGGATCCCGCCAATTTTCGCTTACCGCTTTGGCTCTTTCTTCTAAGGGGTAACGGATGAGTTCTTCCAGAAGGAACCATCGATGAAAAATAACATACAAATATTTCTCACGTGAGAAGCGTGATATCCGTTAAATATCGTTATTAATTCACATTGATCTCATCGGACGCTTTATTCGGGTAAAAAATAATTTGTATAATAAAATTAGTCAGACGAAACGTCTAGTCATTAACGGAGTACATACAACGCGTCATAATTGATATACTACAGTATAAAAATTCAATTTTGTTGGCTATTATCAACGTCCGAGTGCGGTGGGAGATTGTTAAATTAAATAAATTTTCTTTAAGATTATTTCCGCTGTAGCGGTTTACATTTTCTCTTTGGTTTCCGAACGTGAATTAAAAATGTGAGTTCTACCGCAGGTGTTGCTTGTTGTCGCTCACCATCAGGCGGGCCGTATGCCTGTTTGGCAACCTCATCAATCATCCATCCATCAGCCTTTCAACGTCCACTGCTGGACATAGGCCTCCCCAAGAGAACGCCACAACGAGCGGTCCTGCGCCGACCGCATCCAACGGCTCCCCGCTACTTTGACCAGATCGTCGGTCCATCTAGTGGGGGGCCATCCTACGCTGCGCCGTCCGATACGTGGTCGCCACTCGAGAGCCTTTCTTCCCTAACGGTTGTCGGTTTGTCGAGCGATGTGGCCTGCCCATTGCCACTTCAGCGTGCCAACCCGGAGGGCTATGTCGGTCACTCTCGTTCTTCTACGGATCTCCGTATTACGGATTCGATCACGTAGGGAAATACCAAGCATAGCCCGCTCCATGGCCCGCTGAGTGACTTTGAGCCACGAGGCCAACATTCAGAGACCACGTCTCTGTTCTATATGTCATCACTGGTAACACACACTGGTCGTAGACCTTCGTTTTCAGACACTGCGGAATATTGGACAAAATATTGGCAACCTCGTGGCATAGAAAAGAAATGCTCAAATCATGTTAATTACAGAATGAAAATGTTGTGAGTTAGAATAAAGCAAATTAAGAACACTAATAGGTATTTGAAATTCAATACGAAACTGAGAGCCATTCACTATTCCCGTATTTGTAGAAACTGGTCTATGTGAGTACATAGAACCGCTTACCAGCATGTAAACGATACTTGTCAAATCAATTTGTAAAACCAGGTCAGGAGATATCCAACGAGTTGCAGTTTTGTGTGAGATCATCACAGAATTTGCTGTGTTAAATAATAACTATTTGCCGGTTTCAGAATTTGTGGAGCAATAATCTGCTAAAATACCAAATAAATTATACAAAATAGGAATACGGTATTACAATTATTTTATAGCTTTATATATGGTGTAATTAAATATTGTACGCGATTGAAATAGCTAATAATCGCAATGGACGGACTGTCTATGACATACAGTTTATATAAACAAATACTATAAATGATTCAGACCCGCTAGTCATAACATCTTAACAAAACAACGCCGGTAAGGCTGGGCGGGTTAAAATATTCACAAGATTACGACGTATATCTAATTACTTTGAATATTTATATACATGAAAATTTAATAAACATAGGATACGACGATTTTGTTTAAACTACGTGGGTGGCAAACAAGCATACGGCAAACTTGTTGGTAAGCGGTTACCATAGCCACAGACGCTAACAACGTCAGAGGAGTTCCAAGGAAAGGAATAGGAGGTGGAGAGAAGGGGTGATAAGGAAATAATGGTAAGGAAAAGCGAGGATAAAAAGGATACTTAATAAGGAAAAGATAGGGAGGGGGCTTGAGTCTCCAGCACTCTCACAAATATACCTTTTTTTTAAGGCGGGAAAAAATTGACCTAACGGCACACTGTCGTGCAGGGTAGTGTGGGGCCCTAACCCACTAAATAAACGCGCCGTGTGTCGTCTCTCCGCCAGTATTGGCGGGCCAATATCTATCGTTGTGTTTCGGGCTGTGTCAGCGAGTTTAGTTTGTAGACTCCGTTATGAGAATAAATAAATCACTCTAATAGAGGGTATTACAATTATAGAATAAACGTATACAACTGTTTTTGGATAACTACATTTGTATTTGGAACTACTACTGGGTATTTGTAATATTTTGAAGCGATTTTTATTTGAATAACTAATTATTCTGATTGATAAATATTGCTTAGATCCACCACGTTACCACGACTGTAACCCAATTGAATAATATTAATTAATATAGGTAGATAAAAATACAGATAAAAGCAGAGAAATATCTTGTTGGTCTGGTGTTCAACTAGACATAATATATCTCGCTGTTTATCCTCGTCACTGCTCGCTCCGCTTCCATGGCAGATATAAAAACATAAATCGAATTAAGGACTTATTTTCTCATTGAGTTGTCACACCTATCCTTTACCAATATGAAGAGTTTTTCTCTACTTCATGTTATTCGCTTCAGTTTATAAGGAATGTGATAATTAATCATTTCAAAGCGGTAGAAATGTTGATTTAACCTAAGATCTACCAGGCAGACCAAACCAATATTATCATAGTATTATTTAAAATATATAATCAGCAGGAGGTAAATTTGTAAGAACATTCCCCATCTTGGCAAGACATGTATGTACAGCTCTGTAGAGTTGCAACATATTAAGAGGTAGGTAGGTATACGTATATTTGTTCAAGTGTGGTATAAATATAACAACGATAGCATAAGTAAACAAATGCATGACTTTAACACTATCTTTTTACGATAACAGCTCTAGCCTATTGCGAAAGTGTAGACCAGATGAAATTGTGATAAAAAATAAGCGACATTGCGTCAGAACTATAAGCGCTTAAGTGGGAAGATAATGATATATTTTAGTGATATTTATGTAATAGCAGTCAAAATAAATACACAACAACGATTTGTTTTAACAGTATATTACAAAACTACGGTGGTATAATATACCTAGTTGCATATCCCGCCGTTCGAGACAAATTCCATGTAAAGATAAATGGGAAACTAGCAACAGGTAACAAAGCCTAGGAAAAGCAAATTCAGTCTTGCTACCACATATTATGTCTTTTTAATATTCTTTTCAAGAGGATTATCTTGAATACCATTAAAATTATCTCTGTTCTAATATACAAGTAATGTTTCTACTCGTATTACAGACAATAAGTAGTTTAAAGCTAGCAAAAGCAGCACCTCCAACAATAGTAATATTAAATTCTATTTTCGCGGGGAAATTTATTAAGCCCAATTTGCTGTCTATTGTTGGTATGTATTCAAAGATTCAAAACAATTTATCTCAAACTAAAGGTTCATTCTTCGTTACATTATGATTAATGCTTTCTACACAAAATAATATGGATCGATTGAAACTAACAACTAACCTCTTCAACAAAACCGGAGCATCCCATTTTCTTTTAAGAAACAAATCAATCAAGGGTCGAAAACAATTTTTTGTAGATCACACAAATATTTAATTTTGACATTGGCTGTATTTTACAGGGAATGAAAATTTACGTGGGCGCTAGCAAGATAAACAGTTAAATCGATGCAGCATAAATAATGAGATTTCAGAGATGTCGTTATTGGATTCCTTGCATGTGGGTAGTTGTCAAAACAATGTTAGTACGACCTACAACAGTCGGGATCTGTGTCAGAATTTTACAAGTAAGCTTTGAGATAATGTATCATTGCAGTACCTATATTAGGATTAAAGAGTTAAATTACAAATTCATCAAAATAGTTTCATATTGCCAATAGTGACGAACTTACGAATTTTATGGTAAGTGGTGGAACAGTGAGCTACTTAACCATTATAATAATAATGATCTCCAGCCCGATTTCAGTCACGATGGCCAGTGTCAACGGACACTAACTAACTAGACTCGATTGCACAGATGGCGGAGTGGTTTAGATATCGGCCTCCCGCCCAAGTGTTGTGGGTGCCATTCCCACACAGGACAACTCTTTGTGTGATCCGCAAATGATTCTTCTGAGTCTGGGTGTACTTTGTGTCCGTGAAATTGTATGTTTGTAAAAGTCCCCCTCGATACAAGGATTATTCCTTAGTATATACAAAACGTCTTAAAAAAATATAGTGCACGAGTATGTGTGGAAATATAAGTTCACTCTTTACCAAACACCACCAACCTCCTAATTCCGAGATGGTTTTCTTGTTATGCAAATACCCCATAACATGTCGCTGCCTCGAATCTGGATTCGACCCCGAGACTTCATGACTCGTATACACTGAAGCTAGAACCATTGAGGCAGAGAGGCATGTTCTACGTGTAAGTGTTTACTAGAAAGCTGATGGCGCAAATGGAAAACTAAGGACTGCAAGGATGAGGACATTGACTCTATTTGACCTTGATTGACCTCCTATCAGCCCATATCAGTCCCACAATTCTCTGTCATGTTATTATAAGCCTATGAAAATAAATTAAATGTCGGATTAAGTAATCGTATATGGACCGGCGTCGCTGCACAAGGACCAAAGATGTTTTATGTACGCGCTCGAGGTACTCGTAGCCCTCGTAGGTATGAACGTAAACAGCCTACACGCTTGAAACTGACACTCGTTGAAAAACTCGGCCTCGATCGTGTTGTTCGGCTGGAGTCTTACTGCGAGCGTTTGTAGGATAACATACATACATATTGTCACGCCTTTTTCCCGTAGGGATAGGCAGAGACCACTTCTTTCCACTTGCTACGATCCACATCTTTCGCTTCATCTACTTTCATCAGCGCTTTCATGTATGCTCGTTGGTTTCGAGTACCTACCTACTCATAACCTGGCCTTTCTTAAGAACGACTCCGATCTGGTCTTGTAGGATACAGGATATATTTCTTTGCAGTTCGATCCTCTGGCTGAGGTAAGGACCTTACCTTACAAGGTAATTTCGAAATGACGTAGTGAGTTTATTTTTTTGCTTGTTGCCTCTTGACACAGTTGTTTCAGTCAGTTTTTATATTACTTGGGTGGTAAACAAGCATACGGTCCACCTGATGGTAAGCGGTTACCGTAGCCTATAGACGCTAGCAACACTAAAGGCTTCCTCGCGCGTCGCCATCGCCAAGGAATGGGATAAGAAGTGGAAAGAAAGAATAACAAGGACAGGATAGTAAGGATACTAAGGAGAGCATAGGAAGGACAATAAGGAGAAGATAGCGAGTTGTTTTGGGCCTTGATCACTCTTACTCACCATACAAAATACAGCAGCAGGGGACCTACCGTTGTTTCATGCTGATCAGGGTACAGAAAATTTTGCCGGGATTAATATATAACTAGGTATTGTAAACTTCTTGCAGCGTTCCCATCCGCAACCGGATAAAACTGCAACAGAGCTGTGAGCTGTGTCTGTACATTTAAGATATTTGAGAAAAAAATACTGTATTAGGCTATATATGCGTCTCTGAATACAAAACATTTATTTTAGATTTTTTGTCTGTTTTCGGTTTGTTTGTTATTCGCATCACGCAAAATCTACTTCACGGGTTTTGATGGAACTTTTTTTATTTGATAGCTTTTGATTAGACTTGAAAACTGGTATATATTTTATCCCGTTACTGTATCGGGAACCAGAGATATAATAAAAAAACTAGCTTGCGGTGGAGCCGTGGGCAAACGCTAGTATATAATAAGGCTTGCGAAGTCGGCCAACCCGCACTGGGCCAACTTGGTGAATTACGGCCTAAACCCCTCTTAGACCGAGGAAACTTATCCACAATAGTGAATCAGTTAAAGAGTTCCCAGAAACCTAATGAGAAGAAAGGTAGTTAACGATAGAACGTTATCAAAGTGACTACGTCACCACAAGCATGAAATATTTATGTAATAAATTTAAACTCGTGATCTAAAATAGTTTCATTGTTGACGAAACTATGTTATACAATGTTGTTATCGTTCACTTAGACAGAATCGTGAAAAGGCAATTTTGCATGTTATTACAAAAATCTGTTTTAAGAAATAGACACAATTGGACCATCACTTTTACTATATCTATATAATCTCTTTTATATATATGTATATATTATTTATCTGCCCTGTTTTTCTGTCTGTCCGCGAGATTCTCTCTGGATTTTAAAGCTTATCGTACTCGGCTAGTAACGAAAAACGAACTATTATAAAGCTGTAACAAAGCTATATCTTTACATTGGAGAGATAATTAATGAATTAGGCTATTTAAGCGTACCACTGAAGTAATGTAACACAGTTCCAGTGGCAATACAGACGGAGAGACGGCACACAGTGGGTTTATTTAATGGGTTTGGACCTTACACTATCCTGTTAGTTGCCCCGAACGACGGGGTGTACGGTTAGGTACATTTATTCCCGCTTTAACAAAAAAAAAGGCTATTTAGGCGTCTCTGAACACAAAACATTTTATTGGAATTTGTATGTTTTTTGTTCGGACATTACGCAAAAATTACTGAATCGATTGTAACGATTTTTTTTTGTATGAACGCGCTTGATTAGTCTTAAAAACTGGTATACATTTTACCCTGAGATATAACTTAAAAACTAGCTTAAAGGCTAATTTATACTAAAGTGTGAAAATTACCGGTCTGCAATATTTGGCACAGACAGTGCTATTTGTTTTAATTCCTGTATCAAGAGCGGCAGACGAGATATCCACATGATATTAAGTGATACCTATTTAGATCCGGCAAGATTTGAGAACTAAGCTAGGTATCAAGCTGTACCATAAGTGACACCATCCTGTTATGTAATATTATCTTCTTATTTCTTTACAAGCTACTATCAGTATCTGAGCTCTATTGTTGATTTGAATTTATTTCCATTGGTAACTAAATATAAAATCGTTTATTATCGTGGAAGATATTAAGGAAGACATACATTATAATAGCGCATAACTGCTAAAAATAATTTCTAATACCTGATATCTTTAACTATTGATATAAAAATGTTTTTTAAGTCAATACTTATTTTTAAACAATTGATATGGTGGGTTATGTGTTCGATTTAGAGGTGGAACTCGAATCGACAAGCTTTTGTAAAACCCATTCAAACTGCGTTTCTATATGAGGTACGAATGGTAACATATATGTATAATAAAATACCTACCTATATTTGTAGTAAAGCAATATAATCACCTTTTCTTAGAATGCAATTCAAATTATATGTTTATCATAGATACTCGTTATAGATCGATTATGGCCTCATTTAGATATTATATCGTGAATATTATTCGTTCATTTATGATTAGGTTTATATTATTCTAGCACATTGCTAACGGCTTCGCTCGCATCATAGTGATAAAGCCATTTTAGATAGGATTTGCGTCAAATCCTATTTTAGTGCTTACGTAAAGTATTAAAAAAAACCCATTTGTAAATTGTAAAGGCCCCGAAGTTTGGGCTATGCATTGATATGTCAGTCAGACAGTTATACTTTTATATACTCAGGGTCTTTAAATAAAAATATCATTAAGATATCTAATGGGAGTTTAGGGAAATCTGACTTTTAATTTTTCAGTATGTTTTTAGTGTATAGTTTATATATTATGTGTTGAAATCCATATCTTTTATTCTATTATAGTATAAAATGTAGTATCAATAGTATTTTAGAGTACCTGTGTAAGAAATATAGATAGGATATAATGCTACGGCTAACTACTCTGGATCTAGATTACATTCTAAGAGTCCTGGTTAGTACCACTAAAAAGTCTATCTCACACGACGTCACGCTCTTTTTTTTAATTACTCAACGGAGAATTTGCTGTACTCAACGTTAAAGTAAACACTGAACAATAATATAAAAACCACTGCTTTTCCACAAATGAAGCAACACATAAACGTACATAACACGTTATCGTCAGTACATATGTCAAATCATGTCAAATTGTCAATCAAATTCAAATCAATAAGGGTTGCTAGTAAAATAACAATATATATCCTAAAATATTTTTAGAAATACATAATAAATGTTATTATGTTTTTAATTAAAACAAAACTTCATAATTATGGTTTCATAAAATAATCTTCGACTAATTCTAAGTATTATAATAGGAGCTCATGTGGGTTTTCTTTTATTTAGGTATTTCATATCAATATTCTTAGATACTATCTGGCTTTAATAATGGGTATAGTAATAAACTGGCGACATTGACTATCCAAGCCTTCCAATAAATATGGCAGTTCCACTTATTTCAAATTTAATAATATGTATATCTTTTTTTTTATAACTTTCAACAACATTATTCAAAAGACGATTTTTTATGTTTAGATAGTTAAGACGCAAGACGGGCACAATATAGCCTAGTTTTCGGCATTGTCTTTTGATATTAAAAGAGTCAACCAGCTGTACATAGGTAACTCACACAATGTACATAGCTTTTTTATAGTAGACAGAACAGTATCTGCGTCAGGCTTACTATTTGAAAGAAGATAATAAAGTATGTAATAGGTCAAGGATGTTGAATCAATTAATATTTTATTGATATTTAAATTAGGAGTCGTTTGTAATAAAATATGCAATAGGACTCAATGCTGTGGCAAATAACATTTAAATGATATCAAATGTTCACTCAAACAAAAACAGTCTTTAAAAGTGTTACAATTATGGGTTTACGATATTCATCAAATTTACATAAAGGTAAATACATACTATTCCTGTAAATTATCTTGGGCTATTTTACGGGCACTACAAGTATACAATATTGAGTAGACTAGTAGTAGAACTAACGTTAAATCGCGCACAGTGAGACTACACAATATAAATATGTCATATAATATGAACACGCGAGACGTTGGCGCCGTGTGGGCGATCGTGCCATCTGTCGCGTTGAGACACTATCGCGGCTACTTACCTGTGTATGAATGTAATATGCACTCAACTTAGGCTTAGAAATAACATTGTAATTTTATGTAACCAATTTATTACTCTACCAGCAGGTAAAAATTTAACAAATATTAGTTGAAAATAAAACAAATATTATTTTGTTGAAAACGGTTATTGTAAAATCAATGTAATGGCCAGAATGCTACAATATGACTTTGTGATTCAGTTCAAAGATAATAAAGGCTTAGGTCACCTGGAAATACGCTGAGGGCACAGGAGAAAACTGTGTGCTTGTTTTCTATCAATAATTGTAAAAATAATTAAACGTGGATGAAATCGCGACATACATAACTAGTACAGTATCTTACATAATTATGTGCTCCCTGATACCTACATTAATGTCTCAAATAGGTAAATTATCACTGTTTCTTTTTTTATTTGAAGAATTGTTTTTTTTTTGGATAAGATATTAAGACAAACTTGAAAAAGAAAGTTTTTAACTAAATATAACTTTTCATCCCTATCGCTATAAAATCTCATTTTTATAAAAAAATATGGGTTCTGTCTTAGAATAATTACACCTAGAACGATAGTTCCCTTCAAAGTGGCCCGTTAAAAGTGAGGCAATAATATAATCTATGTGTGCATAAGGTACTTGCATTTACGCTTGACGAAACGCACACAGTGAAAAAATAATGTTGATAATACATTAAATTTTCCCTAAAAATAGGGAAGTTGAAACTATTTCACACTTATAGTTGTGATCACATTACAAATTAGATTACACCTTTTATTTATTTGGAACTCATCAATTCTTACTGCTGAATTGATGACAAAGGCCATAGATCCCATACAGAAATATAAGTGCAATTCGTTTACCGAAACTACTTGGTCGTTACCCGTTTTGTTTACATCCTAAACAGTGTAACGTACCTATTTACCAGAATACACGAATATTGCCGGCATGATGCACTAAAAAGAGTGAAATAAAAATAATCAGAAGGAAACCTAAAACCAAATCAACACATAAAATTACATATTATTATTATAAGTAAGTGACGCGGAAGTACGCGAACTTGTTGTTTTTTGTCTCAGTTTCCTTATTAATCAATTTAATTTAATCAAAAAGAAGAAACCGGCCAAGTGCTAGTCGGACTCGCGCACGAATGTTTCCGTACCATTGACTAGGTATACTATCTCCGTTCTTTAGATAGGTACAGCCTGGTGACAGACAGACGGACAGACAGAGCCAAAACGAGTAAAGAAACACGTTTGTGTATGGGAGGCCCCCTTAAATATTTGTTTTATTTTAATTTAATTATTTATTTTTAAAGTGAATATACATATAACTAAATATTCTGTGAATATTTCAAGCGTCTACCTGTTGCCGTTATCAACAGCGAGCATAAAGAGGCAAAAAAAAATCACGTTTGTTGTAAGGGAGCCCCCCTTAAATATTATATTTTTTTGTTTATAGTATTTGTTGTTATAACAGCAACAGAAATACATCATTTGTGAAAATTTCAACTGTCTAGCTATCGCCATTCTTGAGATACAACCTGGTGACAGACGGACGGACAGACAGACGTTGTATGGGAGCCCCCCTTAAATATTATTATTTTTTGTTTTTAGTATTTGTTGTTATAGCGGCAACAGAAATACATCATTTGTGAAAATTTCAACTGTCTAGTTATCGCCGTTCTTGAGATACAACCTGGTGACAGACGGACGGACAGATAGTGAAGTCTTAGTAATAGGGTCCCGTTTTGACCCTTCGGGTACGGAACCCTAAAAAATTGCGCCTTTAATTGCCTAATTGAGACGTGTTTCACTTTTAATTAAACAACAAAATGTGGGAGAATATTTCCCCGTGTCGGCAACATTTTCATAAACTGTGCCATGACAAATTATTGAAATTTATTTTTCATTTTGATGAATGTTTTACGTAAAAATATAAGTTTAGACGCATTAATTACCCGTGAAATGTAATGTTACTATCTTTCTTGTGCTTTTCCGATGTACTGTGACATCCGTTGACTGCACTAACCGTCATTTTTAATAAAAATTTCGGGTGTAGTTGTCGATACGACACGACCTTGAGCACTGACGGGCTGAGTAATGAACTTAGCCAATATGGCTAGGTTTGAGTTGCCTCACTTTACCGAGGCGGACTCGGTTTCTAGGTGTAATTATTCTAAGGGTTCTGTACAATCACTTCAACACAGTTTTCAGGAAAAATTGTTATAGATATTAGACGGTTATGGAATGCAATTTGGTGCAATCTCAGTACTATCACTGTCTCCGTTAATACCAATGACCGATCAAAAAGTTCTATATTCCTGAACATGGATTCCCAAATACGTTTATCAAGACCAACGTCAAGGCATACACAAATAAACAAGTATCGTTGAAACCAATATTGGGCATAAAGAGGAAAGTAAGTACTGCACAATGTACTAGTTGGTACGTGAACTTCGATGAATGTGAGATAGCCGTATGTAAATATAAAGTTTTCTATGTGTTGAAGGTCAAGGGCTTAGGGGCTTATGGGCACTAGCCGTATTGTATGGAATCACTCAGTCACTTTTCATTAAATTAATAGGGATCTTTTTTATAAATATTTGCGTATACAAAGCGCAGTCACCGTAGCAGATTTATCTTTCGACCATACTATTAATGTGCATAATTATGAAAGACGTACCAGACAATTCAGTTTAGTTTGCATTGATGGATTGATTACAATATATAGACGGAAGTTCGTCTAGTCACAAACTAAAACAGGCTATTGTTTTATTATAGGTATGTATAAAATATACTGTTATGATAAAGCTTAAATATATCAATCAGTCCTTCATCTTAAGTTAAACAATCGCTAGAATGTTATCATCTTCATCTTCCTAGCCTTATCTTAAACTTCGTTGGAGTCAGCTCCCGATCTGTTCAGTTTCAGCTGATCATCAATATTTACATGGCTTGACTAACTGACCTCCACGAGCCTACAAGGAAGGCGGCTTCAGGACATGATGGAAGTCAAATTTTGACATTAATTTAAAGCTGGGATCCTTAAAGTACCTTCCAAAGCACGATGAAGATCTGGAGTTCACAAATAGGTGTTATATTTGGTCACCCCAAGATGCTTGCTGAACGGTCGAGCAAATGCACAACTATGAACATCGACAAAGATTTTTTTATAAAAATATATCTTCTCTTTTTTGTTAAATTAATGTACCCAACCGCACAGCCCGTCGTTCGGGGCAACGAACAGGGTAGTGTGGGCCCCTTTCCGACTAAATAAACCCGTCGTATGGTATCTCGCAGCCTGTACTGGCGCATCACTGGAACTTTGTGACTTTACTTCAGTGGTTCTTTTTTAAATACCTAATACTAAATCATACAGTAACGAATACGGAGCTCGACAAGCCAAAGGGTTACTTTTGCTGCATCAGAAAACAACAATGACGTCAGGAAATTCAAAGACATAGAAACAGTTGAAAGTACTGTTTATAGGTCACGTTTAAATAGATACGATTCTAAATACAACTACATACACATGTTCTAGAAATAGTCAGACTATATTTAAACCTAGCAAAGCTAGTTTAGAAAGCAATAAACGGCCACGTAAAATTATTACTTATTTTAACTTAAACTTCACTCAGAAATATGTAAGTATATAGTTCAGTAAATCTGACCTCAAGTAAATGCTAAATATTAAAGTGAAAATTATGTTAATGAACAACATAATACGTTAGAAAGGTATCGAAATCTAAGCAATTATTTTGTATGATGTATAAATAGGTAGGGAGATGGGAAAAGGAGCAAAGGGCGACAACCAATACGCTGGGAAGGAGACTTAAAGAGAACTGCTGGTCCAGAGTGGATGAGAATTGCGAGGGATAGGGATAAGTGGAAATCATGTCAAGTCAAATGGAGAAAAACTACCGATCCATAGTAATACTAACAATATTAACTGTTGTAAACTCAGCAATAAAGGCTTATTTTATTTTATTTTAATTTTATAAATAGGTAATATATATACCTATCGCGGTACAAATAAAATTTATACATTTTATAAAATAAAGTCTTTGTGTCTATCTGAACGCAATAAACTGAAAAATTACCAAACGGATTTTTATGAATAGAGTGATTCATGAGAGAGATTCAGATGTTTATTCATTATAAGGAGTTTGCCTAAATTTGTTAAAGTATGATATGATAGCAATTAATGCCACCATACCGATTGGGAGCTTTTATGACGTGCCCTGCGTAAACCGACTGTGTTAGGTGAAAACAATAATTACATAAGGTCCGCAGTGAAGCCGCGGGTAAAAGTCAGTACATATACAATAATACGCAATAACCAATATTTAGCTTCATTCTAAAATGTACACAATGATTCACCACCCTATAACTACACAATCAACCGTGAACATAGAAACCCCATACTCATTTCCTACGCTACCATTGACCTTGGCGCCATAGGCTTCATAGGGCAAGGCAACCCGTCGACATTGAGAATGCGGTCGCTTCATAACGAAAACCTAGAAAGTTAATCCATAGATTAATAATCCAGTTATTTTTTAATTAAGAATAAACTGTTTATGGTTTTTGCGAGCTATTTTAATTAGATAATTGGGGCGGCACACATTTGCAAATTTTAGAAGATTATTTATGTTCTAAGTGTTCTAAACTGCCGTGTAGGGCCGGCTTTAGAATTGTCCCACCCCTCTCCACCCATGGGAGTCGTAAGAGCCGACTGAGGGAATACCGGGGGAGAGGGCAGCAGCACTCCTTCGAGTATTAACAACATCCACTGCGATCGCCAAACCGCCTGCCAATCGAGGCGATTACGGCACTATACCCCCAATTTGGGGAGGCCTATGTCCAGCAGTGGACGTCGAACGGCTGATGGATGGATGGATGGATGGAAACTTTCAACTTGTTTTTAATATTCGACCTGAATCTTCATTCACCAGCCCTTATCCCATTATCTGAGGTAGGCAGAGTATGCTTTTTTCTGTCATTTCAACATTAACATTCACAAACTACATTTATATTTAATACCTTCTTGGCTTTAGGCCTTAAAAATCAGGTTAAAATTTTAATGCTCCATCCATATTTATTGAAAGACATAGGTATATGATAAGTAAGTAAGTTACAACGTGAAAGCATAACAAACAAATAAACAAACTCACTTTTATCTGCAATGAACAGTACCTCTGTGTTTCTCTTCTTCCTTATAGTAATTACATATTATGTAAGTCTTTTAATTAATATTAAATATTTTCTTTTCTTACTTTTTTGAGTACTTACATCCTATGCGTTTGTACGTAAATAGGTAAGGACAGATATATTATTCTAAAACCGGCAAGTAACTTAAGTCTAGGATCGATTACGTCGACCCGTTCCGAGGCTCATCATCAGGGTGAGTAGCATCTGCGAGCACCCGGCATGTACCTCTATTTTTTTTAGTCGGTTTTAGAATAAGATAAATTATCTAATATTTCATACTAACCTATTCTAGCAATTATTTTTTTTCATCTTTACCTTGTCACCGATTATTGTAATAGAAATCCTGTACCTATAACGTATAGGTATTAAAATAAGTTGATAAAAATACCAGCGCTTGACAACATAACGATAAAACAAAGTATGATTACTGCACACAAAGTAATGGACTTATTTAACAACAGTATCTAAACGGTCCTTAGTGATCTAAACGAGGTAGGGCCACGCGATGGGTGGCTCGCCTCACCACCTGCTCTAACATATGACGTCCACGCTCCGCTGGCGACCGCCTTCGACTGTGTCATGACCTCGAAACAATTTTAATATATTCACTCTTTAGGTAAGAAGTTTCGTGTTGAGAATGTATTGTGATGACTAGCTTTATAGGACGCTAAATTTTGAATGGTTTCTATTAATTTGCAATAGGCATTAGCACTCTATCAACTATCTCTGTCTTGTATTTAGAAGTATTTATAAAAGGGGCTACTTAAGGGTATGCCCCATAAGGCGTCATGATCCCTGTTATTTATTTATTGCTTATGTTGGCAGATCAGCCACGGCCCACTTGATGGTAAGTGATAACTTGCTTATGGACTCAAATATATAAAGATTACTCTCAAGTTATCGCTCACCATTGCATTCTACGGATATGAAACTAACACACAAAAACACAACGTGGTGCTTCATCACCGGAGACAGTGGTACCAACCAGCGGAGGCCCGATAACAAGTCAGTACCCCCATTTGGTACCTAACTACCAGTAATGCAATGGGTGATAATTGCTTACTTCCCTTTGTCACCTCGTATTACACCCGCGGGAATAAATGGGGTGATGACACTTATATTATTACTCCGTCATCACACGGACACATGTCACAAACGTTTAAAGTAACGCAGGATGTATATATCTGGAATATCGATGTCCCTTCGGCTTTGTGGTCTATGTAAAAAATATTATTTGAGCAAATATGCATAGAAATTTTATTGGAAATGAAAAGGGTAAGAATAAAACATATGATTGTGCGGTATAAACCTGATAGATATATAATAGTTATCCCACATCAATCCAGCAGTCCAATTGAGGAGATTTCACATTTGACATTGAACAGTTTCTTTATACAGAAAGCTACGTATTTCCGATCTATATAATTCTCTAAAAGGTAGAATAATTCTCTAAAAGGTAGAGTACCCGCCAGTAAAAGTTAAAGCAATTAAAGTACAAATTATTATTTGTGAATAAGGAAAAAGAGTATTTTAGTACGAGCGGGAAACGAACCTGCGTCCCTTCCTTTACGGGGAAGTGCTCTAATCCATTGAGCTATCGTACCATTTCTAGAAATACCGAATTTCCTCATCACATTTGTCTTAACGACCAACGCCCTCTATCGGCAATGCATTTACATACATTCATCCAATGTAGTAAGTTTAATTTTGCAATTAAAATTCATACTATTTGATGGCGTGATTTTTCAAACATACTCTTTTTCCATATTTTAAGGAAAAATACTCAATTTCCTTATTCACAAATTATAATTTGTACTTTAAGAGTAGCTGAGCATGTCAAATGCTAAAATATAGATCAAAAAGTTAAAGCATTTGTTTTAAAAACGCCAATAGATAGTTTTTAATTTTATTTTTGTCCCTGAAGATGAGTAGATACGATAAATTAATATGTCTTCATCAGTGTTTGTATACATTATATAAATATTTGAACGAGTTGAAACGATTTTCCACTTATTATCACAATATCTATCCAAATATTCGATTAGAACTATTACTCAATTCGGTCAAACCGCCTGTCATAACTCATAAGAGACGAATCGCATAACTCACACAATTCGGCAACACAGTGTTGATTACATTGAGCAACTATAATTAATATAATAGTAATATTACGTTATATTACATATTATATGGAATGTAAAACTGTGTTAGTAGTGTGCAATTCAGGCAAACAAATACACAATTGGGCGAGCAGGATTACACCATATTATACGATTAGTTAATAAGCTCATTCGCCTCTTCCGAAAGGTAATCAGACGAAGAAAGGTTTTTGGAGCAACGAACTGCTCATTGCAGTAAAGTCTCAGTTATTTAAAGCATATCTTTCGTTCAGTTCTAGCGACCTCTCCTATGGCTTTAACACAACCAGCAACAGAGAGAGAAATATTTGTGGTAGTTATAAGATAATATACAAGTTGTATACCATATAACCTAAACATTGATATAATATTCAGTAACTTTCTAAAGTTAATTGGAAAAGGCCCAAAATATCTTTGTTTATGTTCCATTCTAATTAAAAAGTGTACGATGTGGTGATTAAGGGTATAATAAAGCAGATTGTTTTATGAATAGAAATCATATCGGTTACGTATTTTAATTTTTTATAAAAACTTGATTTCTAGTTGCTTATTTAAGAACTGCCGACAAAGGCATTCCAGGCCTTGTGTCGGAATTACCATTGACTAACATTGGAGGCGTAGACCCCCTCCTCATACTCGTTCTGTATCCTTTCTACCTCCAATCCCTTTATTGAGGGTTGGCAATCCAGTATCCACGAGTTATGCCTCGTGTTGCTAGGGTCTATAGTCTACAGCGACCACCTAAAATCAGGTACGCCGTTTGCAAATTCTCTCAAGCAGTATAAAAAATAAGTCTCGATATCCGTGGAATCGAATAGGCAGGTTACATTACATGTTCTTAGTCCATCACTATTTAAGGCAAAATCGTCGCGTCACCCAAAACGTTAAGAATGAATGTGTTATCGAAATCACAGTCCCAAGCAATTGTCACGATGGCTGAATTGGCAAAGCATCTGGGACGGTATTCCAGGAGATGCAGGTTCCACTGAAGTAATGCAACATAGTACCAGTGGCCCGTCAACACAGGCGGAGAGACGGCACACGGCGGGTTTCTTTAGAGGGTGAGAGCCCCACAATACCTTGTTCGTTGCCCCGAAGGAATAAAAATAAGCTAGAAGAATAAAAATAAAGACGTCGCGGGACGTCTAGCTGATGTGAAAACATCGAAATTACTTTGTAGGAATAAAATGATCATAACTTGACAAATACTCCTCAAGACGAATCAAACGAGTATAAACTCGATAGGGTTGCGTAGTTTCATTACAGAATTACTGTGGCCACCTTCCAGCTCCATCGTTAGACCCAGAATACCATCTAGAAACAAAGAACTCGTCAAGACAAATCATGTGAGCCCAAACTCGATGAAATTATGTCATTTTATAACGGAGTCCCTATGGCCACCTTCTAGCTCCATCATCAGACCCTGGATACCATCTAAAGACAAAGTACTCATCAAGACGAATCAAATGATTCCAAACTCGATGGGGTTGCGTCATTTCATTACAGAGTTACTGTGGTCACCTTACAGCTCCATCATCAGACCCTGGATATCATCTATGACTGAAGTTCTAGTCAGGACATTTCAAACGAGCCTTAACTCGATGGAGTTGCGCCATTTAATTACAGAGTTTCGCATGGCCACCTTCCAGCTCCATCATCAGCCCCTGGATACCATCTTAAGACAAAGTACTCATCAAGACGAATCAAACGTGTCCAAACTCGACGGGGTTGCGTCATTTCATTATAGAGTTACTGTGGCCACCATCCAGCTTCATCATCAACCCCTGGATACCATCTAGACACAAAGTACTCGGCAAGATGAATCATACGATCCCAAACTCGATGGGGTTGCGCCGTTTCATAATATAGTTCCTATGTCCATCTTCCAGCTCCATCATCAGATCAGCTACATGTCATCATAATATTGCATTGTCACGTGATATACACATGCGTGTAAAATTTCAGCTTAATCGGAAACCGGGAAGTGTGTCAAATTTAACTTGCAAGATTTGAACAGGACAAATACAATAAAAGCGTCGCCACGCTAACAGCCGATTTTACCCTCCCTCCGCATTAGATGTTTCACATCAAAAATTAACTGCCTCGGTGGTGTAGCGGTAGTGTATGCGACTGCTAATCATGAGGTCTCGGGTTCGATTCCCGGGTCGAGCAATGTGATTGAGCTTTTTCCTAAAAAGAAAAATTTTCAGTAGCAGCCCGGAGTTTGGAAATGTGCCCGGTAGACGTCAATAGGCTCGCCCCCTATTACGTGGGACTTAAACATAGCTGGCGAGTCGTGGGTGTGTAATACACCTCTGCCTACCCCTTCGGGGAATACAGGCGTGATGCTATGTTTGAGATGCAGGTTTAAATCCTGATCGTGGCTGTTATTTTCGATTTCACATTTTCATACTCTGTGTTAATTCACACTTTGTGTTAACAAAATCTTGAAATTTTGAGTTAGGTTCTTTCGCTAACCAGATATGATTATCAAGCAGATCGTATGACACAACACAGTATGAAGTATTTCGTCTGACGGAAGCTCGCTCGTCGCGTGTTGACACACAGCTAGGAAACCATTGACCTCTCATGCTTACTATATTCAGTAATAACAGTTGAGTAATGTAGTTAAATATTATGATTGTATGCAAACGTTATTATGTTTATTGGTACGTATTAATTAAATGCGGTTTAGTCAAACTAGGTGGAATCTATTACCTTTTATAATTTATATGGATTCTTTTGTGATATAGTTTATTTTTTGGTGAGATAGTGGTCGTAAAAGGTAATTACGGGTATTTCATTAAATTAGGTTTAATAAACATTTATGTTTAGGTACACTACCTGTGCCCCGCTGTTTAACACGCCTTTCAATTTAAACTATTACTGATTATTTATGTTAACGCTGCTTGCGGTCATTTTTATTAGAAACGCGCCTATATTATAATATAATGAACTGCAGTCCAGTTTTAGTTTGTGACGTACATGGCACTATAATTATTTAGTGAATATTTTAATTTTTAAGGGTCTTAATTAGGGATGGGCCGAAATTCGTTTTACATTCGGTTTAATCGAATTACGGTGGCTTGGACCGAACTTCCGCATTCGGCCAAAATTCGGTTTTAAATGCGGAATATTCGGTAAACGAAAATGGTAAGGTTTCTATTAAAATTTAGAGAAATGAAATCTGTCATAGCTGTAAATTAAGTCCATAAATACCAATACTCTAAAATTAAAAGGTATAAATGAATTAGTTTTTTTCGCAATCCAAGAAGAGTCTATGAATCAACAAACCCAATAATTTGAAATACTTTGACACCCTTTCACTGACTATTTTTTTTTGTTATGCGACGTTGTCTTTCATAAAAAAATAAACACAGAACACAACATGTTACTTCCGAGAAAGCACATATATTAACCGAATGTTCGGCCGAAGTTCGTATTCGGTTAAAATCACATTCGGCCCATCTCTAGTCTTAATGTTATGGTAAATAGCATTTAGCCTGCCTTAATCATTATACTATGAAATCCAAAAACAATTATTCAAATCCGACTGGTTGTTGATTAGCGCGCTTAAATAAACAAACTGTTCGTCTTTATTCCATATATTATAATGCTGTAACAGAGCTGTGTATTAGGTTATATAGGCGTCTGAACTCAAAACAACTTTTTTTTTTTAGATTATTTGTCTGTTTGTTCACGCATCACGCAAAAACACACTACTGGAAGGATTTTGATGCAACTATTTTTATTTGATAATTCTTGATAAGACTTATACTGGTAAGTACTTATACACTATATCGGTAGCCTGAGCTATAGGCCAAAAATAGGGTTTTCAACACACATTAGTACCTATAGATTGATTGGTTTGCTATAGATAGTACCAAGAGAAGAACAGATCCTAAAAAATGCAAAATGAGGTAAACATTTATGGATTTAGCAATGCCAGGAGCACTACCAAGCTGCCTACCGTGAAGATCAATCACTAATCTCGATACACTCCTATCGAGATAATAACTGCTTATCGAGATAATAACTGCCTATATTCCCCTACAAAAAAAAAACACATTGACAGATTTCACAGCTGCTTTAAGCGAAGACGACACACCAGCCCCCTACTTATCTACCAAAGTACGTTTATATGGTCAGTCTCTTTCTAAAGATTAATTGAAGCGGTACACCATATTATTGTCATTATAAAAAAAAAAAAATTCATGGATATTTTCACACGACGTCCTCTGGTCCCAAACTAAGCTTAATGCTTGTGGTACGGGTACCAGATTACGGATATAATACATATATTACTCTTTTTTTTGAAAATACATACATATAATAGATAGAAAACACCCAGACGCGCTCATCTGCTAGCTTTTACATCATCCACAATTTCCATGAGCAGTATTTGTTTTGATTCGACAACTTTCTTATTACTCAATAATAGATAAACGTTACATTATTACTTCGATAAAACATAATATTAGAAAGCTCTTCTGTTACAATACGTTTTTATTTCAAAACACTAATATCATAGTCATTAGAAAGACATTACGAATATAATTTACATGAGCGAAGTGAATGTAAAATGATATGCAAACTTTTTCTTTGAGCAAGTTGGATGAGTTCCAATTATAACAAATAAATTATGAATTAACTTAATTGTAGAGTAAATACGGAGATTGTAAGATACTTGTTGTGGTGCTTGCTTATTCTTAATCTATTTACAAGTGGTAGAGCTTTGCTTGCACAAATGGGCCAGCTCGATCAGGAAAGTAACTCCCTCTCATTGAAGAGCCAGCGTGAAACAATGATAGGCACTCCTACAATTGTGTTTCATATGGTGATTGAGAGCGCCGGAAGCGCAAACCTCTTCCCTACCCTCTTTTCTTCCCCCCTTATCCTTCTATCCATTTGCACGGAGATAGCATCGCGCGAGTGATGCCTCTGGTGTCACTAGCGTCTATAGGCTACGGTTACCGCTTACTATCAGGTGGGCCGGCGCTTGTTTGCTACACTTTTTTTTTTTGTTAAGGCGGGAAAATTTTCCTAACCGCACACCCCGTCGTTCGGGGCAACGAACAGGGTAGTGTGGGGCCTTCGCCCACTAATGAAACTCACCGTGTGCCGTCTCTCCGCCTTTTTTGGCGGGCCACTGGAACTATGTTACATTCCTTCGGTGGATTGTTTGCTACCCCAGTATAAAAGATGTTTCTCAATACAATAAACTAGTAGAAGCAAGGTTTCAGCGAAGAGTTTAATCCAAGCGTTTGCCTGATGTCAACCCCTCTAGGGAATATGGGCCTTGATCATATTATGAAGTTTAATCTAAACAATACACCTAGTGAGGTGGATTTGGGTGAAGCAGGTCCAGAAATTTTAAAAGCTCAGCAGTTTTAGAGTTGATGAATATTGAATTCAGTATAATAATTGCCCAGTATCTCGACAATGTGATTTTTTTCAATCTGTAATTGCAAAACTAAAACAACGACGTAGGACTTGATAGGCATTTTTCTTTTATGGAAAACGGAACTATCCACTATAATAATCGGTTTAACAGCCGCATAAACAGCTTCACAGTTTCATCGTCCGTCCGAACGGCAGTGACGATCTATTTTAAGTCCATGTTAACCCACATTCACGCACCAACACAACGAATTAACCAACTTCACAAAGCTGATGAGTCGCTGAAAAATTTTAACAAAAATTTAAACTAGCAGTCAATTGGGGACACACATGTTTTTGCAAATAGTTTTAAAAGTAGTTGCTATGTGTGACTGATTTATTATTTAAAAGATTTATCTGTAAACAGTATAAAATCGATCTCCGTGTCTGTTTTTACACGTCCTTTTTCTAAACTACGTAACGGATTTTGAAACAGTTTTTGTTTATTGTCGTTTAAGTATCTTTTCAAGCAATTAGAATGTTTTACACGTACCTACAACCAGTATGTGTAAAACATTCTAATTAATTGTTTTTAATAGAGAAATTCCAAAAAAAAGGTAAATATTGCAGGACGCTCTCCCTAAACGAAGATATCGAACATCAAAATAATATAATGTGCTAGAGAATTATAATTCTTTAGTAAATTGCAAACGTGCGAAGCCAGGGCGGATCGCTAGTTTACTATTAAACATTAATGTTAATGCCCCGCCCCATCAGCACTAATAATAACAAAATGAAGGCCTTATTTTCAAAGTTAAGAAATGTGCCTGGTAGACGTCAATAGGCTCGCCCCCTATTACGTGGGACTTAAACATAGCTGGCGAGTCGTGGGTGTGTAATACACCTCTGCCTACCCCTTCGGGGAATATAGGCGTGATGCTATGTTTGTTTGTTTTGTTTATTTTCAAACCTTAAGTGTTACGTAAGTGCTAAAATAATGATATACATATATGAACTAATGAATTTCAAATATGAACGGTATGTATTATTATGAAAAACATTTGTACATATTAAATCATAATTTTCCAGAAGCGTTGTAAGCTGTCTAAGATCACACTGCAACTCTAAGGGTGGTCTGCAAATATTTTGTTTTGATTAATAACAGAAAAATAATAACAGAATGTTTTAAAGTTTATCCGCGGTTGACAGGTAAAGGTCGAAAAGTCAGTATGTTAAGTTTCTGCATAACCGGTTAAGGTCGTTTGACGTAAGTCTTGTTTGTTACTTCATCACGTTAAAGTGGTTGAAAGAATTTCAAAAAAATTTCATCGATGTGTAGGTACTCGACCAATTGATTTTCTACATAATATCTAGACAGTGCGTCTGTGGGCATGATGCTTTAATTTTTAATTAGATTGCTATTAAAATATATTTGTCAGTTATTGCTGTTGCTGTTTTATTATAGATAATGACAATAATTATCACATCCCCATTTCTCTCCCTGAAGATGAAGTAAGGTTGCGTATTGTCAAAGTGTAATGTCTGGGTAAACTTTCTTTCTGGGTATCATTCAGACACCTGTACAACAAAACGAATATACATTATATTTCGACGTGAACATAAAACCTGCTATACGTAAATCCCACGTAATAGGGGCGAGCCTATTGCCGTCTACCGGGCACATTTCCAAACTCCGGGCTGGTACTGAGACCTTATAATCAGCAGTTGCTCACACTACCGCTGCACCACAGAGACAGTTATAGTTAGTTACTTAAATATTGATACAAAAAGAAATCTCGTTATGTCATTAAATGTAAAAAAGGTGAGTGATAGGAGGTGAAGACAAAGTACTGGTCTTTCAAAGATTTCAATCGCTGAAATAAACTTAATAAATAAACAACAGCAAGAATATGTTTACGCCGATCTTCTATAAGGAGTTGCTTCTTTTTCAGCGGAATCGGGACCATTCATGGTGGAGTCAGTAACTCTCTCACTCTTTCATACCATAATTTTTCTAAAACTTATTACAATATAAGATCTGTTCTGTTAAGTTAGTAATAAAACTACTCTCTGTTTAATTATTTGGCACCGACACCAAAAGTTACGTAAAATAAATTTATTGCGGCACATGTTTCACAGATAAAAAAATGTATTCTGTTATATCCAATAAGGTATGCGGACTACGACATGTATCTGGGCTAAATGTCCAATAAACAAACAGATTTGAACATTCGCACGTCACAAATAATCATATTATGTAATTGTTGGGAAACATTGTAACATAAGTCGATCATTTATTGTAACATAAGTCGATCATTTATTGTCGTGGTCAATTCGGAAATGAAAGTACGGATGGCGATTGCTGTACGGGCATAAGGGAATTTCGTTACGTAATATTGTATTTTCTATCGCTAACTGTAGTTGTATCTGGAGTGGATTTTTTCGTCACCAGGCAAACTATGTACGTCATTAAAATACTTCATTACCCTTATAAACTTCTGTAATTGTCAGTAAATTAATAAAATTACTGGAGTATGTGACAGGATTTCAACCGCTAGCCATGACGTGAAGTCCCGCCAAAAACTTTTATAGCTAACAACTACGGGCCACAGATTGTAAGAGGTAACTCATTTAACTACATAGTAAAAAGTCTTGAAGAACCATCATTATGCTCATAAGAGCAATGGGAATAGGATCAACGATATAATTAAAACACACGTGAATGTATCGCTATCTATACTATTTAAGCATCAATAAAGTCGTTGTCCATGTCTGTCTGTCTCTCCGCGTACTTCATCTTAAACAAACAGAAAAAAAATTACGGTTTTCACTATTAATGAGATATTCTTTCAGGAACACAACCTACAAGCAAACAATAACTACCAATTAAAACTCAATATTAAATTTCACATATAAAATTAGTAAGGCAGCCTTAAGAAACGGCTCCTTCCTTAGCAAAAATCATTTTAATCGGAAATATTATAGGAATAGACAAGTAAATGTAACGTCTTTAATGTAACTGTATGTACGAGTTCCCGCCACGTCTTGCGATGCGTTTCCGAACGTGTTGCGCAAGCGCACGACCCATCTGTACACCTCGCACGCGACTTCAACCGGAAATCCAATTTTTTGTTGACCGTTAAATTTGAAGCATCGGTCATGTCGTGATTCGGAACTGTTTTTCAATGATTTCTATGAATAGAAAGATGCTGTATAATGCGATTGGTCGGGACTTTTTAGTGATCTCTCTGTGCTCGTGCCTCGTTTTTGTTGAAATTTAAGAAAGTGTTACACTTTTTCCATTTCATTACAACGGAGTCATCCTTTTGGGCTTTTTAAAATAATGGCCTAAGAAAGTGAGTGTTTTGTTAAATACCTTTCTTTTAAATGTTGTAATCTTAAACCAATGCTTTATTGTATATCATTCTAATAGAACACATAATGCGAAAATTTGAAATCGAAAAGAATAGTTGTAAGCAAGATTTGAACTTGCAGGAATACCGTTCTAGGCGCTTTGCTAATTCAGCCAATTATGATTACACAGAAGAACAATAATGGTACATCATACGAATTACTTATTGAAGTCATATTTAAATAGTTAATACTTAATAAAAATCTGCGATTAAATACAAATTAGGACTGACACTGACATTAGGGATTAATTATTTACAATTATTGTTTGATGAAGCTAAGCACAAATTCCCGAAATACATTACACGAAGCATCAGCGCATGGAGAAACAAGCATAGCCCGCATTTTTCTAATCTAAAAACGATACCGAAGTCAATGCCGTGGATATTTTATGCCTTATGAATGGATGATTATATCTCGAAAAGCGATATAAATTAATTTACCGTATATGGCAAAAAATAAGATACACAAACGCGCATTACAAGTATCTTTATAGCAATTATATATTCAATGCTTGTTGCGCTTGCGCATGTGTAAGCAACACCACTGAACAGTAACGGCGCACTGCGCAAGGGTGAATATAATGGTAGTTTTTTTACTGCCTATTTCTGTGCTTTAGAGATCATGTAGGTAAAAATCGATCCGGTTCAGGCTTTTTGGTAGCTTAACACTAGTTCTCAGGAACAAAAATATATGCGCATATGTATTTTCCACAGGTAAAACTATCATCACGGATGGATATCAATTGGCCTTTTTAGTATGCGTTGAGAACGCAAAAACTCGAAACTGCTTTACCAAAGACAATCAGGGGTGTATGTGCAGATAGTCAATACTATCATTCGTACTCAAACACAAAAGAGCCAGGCGGGTCACAAATATTCTGTAGACCAGAATTCTTGTGCTTCTAATAGCCTTAGACCATGTAGGTCAAATGTGTTCTTAGGCATTATAAACTTTACAACGTAATGCAACAACTTAAGGTGTATTAGATTGTGAGGGCATTCACTCATTAACAAACCCGAAATATATGCTTTATACAAGTAGCAGTATCAGTGGAGCGTTTCCTCATTAATCTTATCAGGTCCTGTGTTCACAAGTGGGTCGGACGCAACCGACTGTAACATTACGTCTACATCAGCCCCGGTTAATATTCCACTCTTACGCCACCCAATACGATGGTACGTAAGAATAACTAGGTATCTGATAATATAGATCTAGTGTTCACACCTTCTTACGTATTTAGAACGCGCATTATTTTTCATTTTTTTCTTTACAATTTATGGCTGCAGTTCAGTTTGTATACCTAGAGATTAACATCTCTCTTGTTACTTAACCATTTTATCTGCAAGAAAGATAATAATTCGATAAGGTATGTATTACTGTCTATTACATATTATTGTTGGTGGTATGGCGTTACAGTATGTAAGTGCGAATAATGAGATCTAGGATTCGGGGCCAACAAAAAATTCTTGGATTTTTCTGTCAAAAATCAAGAATACTTTCTAACATTTACGCGATCAGCTGGACGCCTACCATCTAAGTCCACCCGTGATCATGAATGCTGTAAGGTATTCGAAACGTCGGGATAGTACAAAAATCAAGTAAACGCGATAGATTCCGTAAAATTAGTTTTATTTAAAAAAAAATCAAGGATTCCAAAAAGAAAACAACCAGCCTAAGCAGTTTAGTTTTTTTGGAGTTAGGAAGTTGGCGGTGTTTCATCCCCGTGACTCGGGCAGCACGTAAAGCTAAATAATTTACGTGCTGTCCGAGGCACGACCTGTGCCTGAGCTCTCACCGGTCGTGTCGGCATGTTGTCCCATCGAAGTAAGAGAGTGAGAAACAGTAAGTGCACTTGTGTGTAGGCTTATTATAAGCCAGATTTATCCTCAGTTTTAGTATAATAATTTCTAATTATAATATCGATTTATAGGACTGTCAAAATTAGTCAGTATCATAGATTAGTTAATCGATTAATGTCAACCGTCATGTTACATTATAAAATGATATGATCTGATGTTCAGTTTGAGATTCGTAGTGAAAACATTAAAACAACAAATCTAGAAGTAATTTTATTGCGTTTAACTGAGCTCATCCTAGCTAGATATTACATGTGTTTGCGCACACACTGGTGTATATATCATCACCTGCTTAGTTGGCTAGTCTCTGTTGACACTGGACGCCGTAACAGCTATCACTAGGGATTATGACATACTGTTGAAGTCGTTAAAATTGTACAACACCATTACAAAAGAAATTAGAGGTGATGTATAAAATCGTAGTCATAATACAACTATTCTTGTCTGCAGAAGTAATTATGGCTAAGTACTTACAAGGCCAGTTGAACAACTGGGATTCTACATAAATACAGAAAATATCACCAATCAGATAAAAATCGCATCTCTTTTACCCCCTTAAAGCATATTATAAAGTATCACCTGAGACCGATACAAAAGAAGTAAGCCGAGGATGCTCAAAAATCAGTATGTAACTTCAGTCTTGATAACAGACTGAATTGGCGTAAACAAAAAGCAAGTGGCAAATTATGGTATTATGACACACCCACAAGAAATTTACACACATTCAAAAGCGAAGCAGTAAACTGAAAATCTACGGAAACTTCTTTGTTACGTACATAAAGTATTCCTATATTCACGCGTTATTGTACTAAATAAGTATCGTATCGTCCCCTTGGCGTGTTATTTTTTGTGTTGAACGCGTGCCATTATTTATCAAGACGGAACGTGTAAATCACGCGGAAATCACCGGTAATTGTTACACCGGTATACTAGTATTGATTCACCGTTATCTGTTGGCGTCTAAAATATTTGCAGGTCCGATTTTTTGTTTATTGTTTAATTTTTACATATGGCTGAACAGGTGTGTTTGTTGTTTACAAGGCTATTTTAATACGCTTTATTATGAAGTCTACTGGCGCGCAATCTTTTAATTTAATACTTGATTAATATTCATTAATCTGAGAGCTGTTAGTGCACTGCTTGTCATTAATTTTTTATCATAAGCTATGCTTTGCCCGCGGCTCCGTCGTACACAAAAGATAATACACTAATTTTAAAACATATTATTGTGTGTTCACGTGAGACGCCTATCTAGCCTAATATATTTATATTTTTCTCAAATATCTTACACCTGTGTCTGTCACAGCTAAGTTGCATTTTTATATCTACTAGTACAGATTCATTGAGAATAATATTAGATAATATCTTAGAGCCTCGGGTAGTTAACAACTACTGAAGGGAAACACATTTTTCTACATTACCTTAAATGTCTTAATAAATAAGTATCTGATAAACTATTAATAGTCATTAGATATAGTTAAGTTAATAGACGTTTAGTTGTTATCCCTATTAATTCTAATCGGCGTACTCATTGAGAGCTTATCTATACGAGTCTATTTGTTAAAGGTGGATCTCACATTAAAAACCCATCGGAGGTTGTTGATTGACAACGTAACGAGAGAATTGTTGCTTTAAATTAAAACAAAAATCTTCTGTTATTTAACACTTCCAAAAAGGAGTTAGAAAATAATAATTAGCATTAACACCAAATAACTATAAACTTACTTGATAGTGATACCTAAACCAAATGAAATGTGGTTTTAATGTAACCGGTAGCTATAAAATTAGCAAATATATTGTTTAAAATACATGAGCCTGAATAGTACCTATTACTTAATACTTACGTATAAGTATCAGAGCGGGAGCAGTGATAGCGTAGCGGTAAAACCAAGGTCTGCAAAGACAGTGGCATAGAGTTCGATACCCAGTCTGAGGTCCAGACATTGTACGGCGCACATCTTTTCGAGTCTTTTACAGTGTAGGTAAAATACAACTTTAATAAATTAGCTAATATTGTCGTAGAGCGGGGATCAAGTGTAATAATAACATAATTCACAGATTACAGGCATAATTCACCAGAAACAATGAAATACTAAGTACTTGGAATAAAACGACTTTCCGCTGTCCAATTTTCTCCAAGTCTGTCCAAGTCTCCGTTAAGATATATATTAATAAGTGACGGGTGCCACCATTGAGACGATTGTTAATGTCATATATTAGTCTCTTGCAACAGGTGTGCTTTTTACTAAATTTTCTTGCAAGAAACTTAATTCCCGCGGACGAATCGCACCAGATATGTCAGCCTTATTTATTATAGACTATTAATTATTATCCATTTATATTTCAGTTTATTTTTGTAGGGAAAAGTTTTAAACTACTATAATATTATCAATAATTATTGAAAGTGTAGAGATGGAACTGATTTGCACTAAAGAAAAAAATGATTTCTAAAACAAAAAATACGCCCTTTTTGTAATGACACTCTTCATTTGATGATTACATAGCGTGAAAGGTCTACCATCACACTTATTAACATTAATATCTTTAAAACTATTTTCTTTAGGCACGCACCATCTAAATATTCTCATAACAGTATAGCGTGTCCCCAACATATAACTATGGGGATTCTATAGTAGAAAGTCGGATGATTACCACTAATGGGTGCTTTCAATTAACATACAGTGTACGCCCGGTAAATTTAACTTGCACTTTCTACACGCAACTTCCGACAATACTCGCTCGTTTTTCCATGTAATGTACGACCTTGATAGCCAATTAGAGATTATATTAACATATTAGGATGCTTCTATTTTTTTGAAATGTTTTTACACCTAACAAACGCATTAAAAAACGATAGGCAGACGAGAGATCGTCGACAAGGCTGCCCTGGAACTCCTCATAAGATATGGTCTAATGATTACCTTTATCGCAGACAAAATTTGGAGTAAGTAGAGTGCCGAAAGACAAGAACAGATGGAGGAACCTTACAATACAAAAAAAAAACAATAACTTTAATAGAAAAAAAAAACGACAACGAAACATCAGATCATTACCATATTTTTATGAAACCCCATTGGTGGTATACATTATCAAACAAACATAATTATGTAAATAAGTCCAAACCTCGGAGAAATCGGTAACATACCTAAAAAATGAAACAACCGAATACATTACATTCTCCTTTTTTAAAGTCGGTCAAAACCTTAAATCGTTCTAGAAAAATATTTACAAAATCCATCCATGATATTAATCATTCGAGATGTAACTATATCATTTTTATAGAGGCGGATGACAAAGGCTTTAGCGCGTGAATACTGAACCCCAGAACATCGTTGAACATCCTTGCTAACGAGAAGGCGTATGAGACGATTTATCAAAAATATTGTAGTTTAATGACTAATACGGATATGAATTTCGAAAAGCCAGAGGTCTTCCTTTGCAACTTTAGACCTACAACGTACGAGTCATACAGCGACGTGACTACGCGGTCATAGCTTTTTCTAGAAGGGTTAGACGAATATTCATGTGAAGCTTACTTTTAGTATATATATATTATGTAAAAATTGAGACACTTACGTTACTTCCTAGTTCCTTCTTTGCCGCTTCCTGCTACATTTACAATGTAATAATATAATTTTTGTCAAACCAATAAATTATTAAACATTATCACTAACTTTACGTTAATGTTCTCACAAAATCAAAAACAACTTGTTATATAATTGCCAGTTACTCCAATTTTATCGTAAATGTGAAAATTTGTATGAGTAAAATACATTATTGAAATCGGTTCCGTGTTAAAAACTTTTTGTAGCGATTTCTAAGAGTCGTGGATTAAAATCTTAACCCGCAATAATATTTTTCTGTTTTCTTAATATTTTTTTCACGTATTAAATGTGTCAAGGGCTGGAAAAATAAATAGTAAGTTAGAATTGGATTGCTTCAAAGCTTTCAATTGTATATGTGGTGACACTATAAGAATAAAAGTGTCGCTGGCCTTTCCCACCGGTGTCGTAGCAGGGAAATCAGCAATTGTTTATTGCATTAGTGGTGGTAGGGTTGGGTACAAAGTGGGAGAGTACTCTCTTGTTATCAAACCCGACCGTGAAGCACCTCGGGTGTGTTCTGGGTGTATCGGGCGGTAGCCGTGCATTCTAGCAGTGGCTTGACAGTACTCTTGAGTCTAGTAATTACCACTCATCATCAGGTGGGCCGTCGCTCGTCTACTACCAAAGCATTGGTACAATTCATTCGACGTCGTCGTCGTAAGAAATGACTAAAGTAAGACCAATCAGTATCACTGTATGAAGGGAATACCCAAATCTACTCCCCGCTCATTTTGTTAAACTAGAAACAAACCCGCACTGTTGGTAGTTCAATCGCTCGTGATTAGACTAGTCAAATGTATTAAACAGTCCATATGCATCTCGGTGCACATCAATTCGCAAGTAAATCTGATTATATAAATCTTTATCATAAACGCAGGCGGTTTTTTGCCTGCAGCTATTTAAGTATATCGCTGGTATTTCCAAGTTCATAAATGACAGTTAACGCTCATTATCTATCAGACTAGCTATACCGCGTAGCTTCATCCACGTTATCGTCACCTCTAATTCGTAATCTAATCTTATTTCTGGATAATGCAGATTTATAATGGTGAAACATAATTATTAAAATTGATTTAATAGTGAACAGTGACTTTACTCTTATAATATTAGTATAGAAGTCTTGGGAATTCTGAATCTAGGCGATGGCTGAAACTTTCGCCAATCACCTTTCCCGATTTTCGAACGTGTAATATTTTCAGATGTTGTTATGGATTTTATGTATTGACACAGTTTATAAGCTCGGAGGTCTTCATAAGGTCAGGAGGTTTTATTTCACGTGGTTCGAATAGTAATACATGATTCACTTAAGATATTCTGAGTCATTAAATACGTTGTAATCTTGTGAATATTTTAACCCGCCCAGCCTTACCGGCGTTGTTTTGTTAACATGTTATGTCTAGCGGGTCTGAATCATTTGTTGTAAGTATTTTTTGTTTATATAACCTGGATGTCACAGACATAGCGTCCATAGACCATAACTATTATTGTAAATTCCTATCGCGAAGATTGAACTAAGTACATCATTTAATTATATCTATACGTCAAATTTATTGCAAGCAATTTAAAAAAAAATGTACTAATTAATAAATATACATAATATTTATAGTCGAAACCCTTTTGTGCCCGTCTGAATTTACTTAGTTATCAGTTATTATTCCGCTTATGAAGGTCCTAACGTGACTTTTTAACCTACAGCATTCGACAAGGCCTATAACATAAAATGAAAACAACCAAATATGAGCGCATTCAAACAAAACCAAGCTTTTGGCTTTAAATATTATTATAGATTAATTATCTATGGATGTATATTACGAATACGGATTTTGATATACTTAACTAAATCTTCGAAGCATCGATATTGAAAAACCACACCATAAATCACGGACAAATGACATGTATGAAAGTCGATGTAAATGTTATAATTAAAAATAGGTAACGGCAGTCTAAATTCAAGATAATTATGTACTCGTAGATATTTTATAAACTGTAAGTACAATATTTTTAGAGGCTAATCCCGATAGACATTGCCACCGTCATACCTTTTGTAATATATAATCTTCAAGAGACGGCATGGACAACTATAAGATTTGATCCTGTATTCCTGGGAAGTTCTTTTAACTGGAATAGCTTGGAGCTCTTTCTTATATTGATATATGATACGAAATAATTTATTACCCTTTTTGCTGTCCTACTACCGGGCATGGGTCGGCTCTTATAGCGAGAAGGATTTACGTCAAAGTCTACCACGCTGGCCCAGTGCGGGTTAGGAGACTTAAAAACTATTAGTAAACAGTAATGAGATTGTATTTGATTAATTGTGTTTAAAAATACATCTACGTATATATAAATAAGATTATACAATAATAATAAATTACGTTCGGATAGAATGCTAATTTTGACAATTTTTGTTGCATAAATAAATTAAAACTGATGAAATATATATGTTTATTAGGCGTTAATTTTAACAGACTATCTATCAATACCTACATTTTAACTTATGTAACTTCAGAACAGTAACATGCAAAATTTAACGGGTATTTTAAGATGACTTTATTAGTTTGACCAAATGAATCCATGTAATCATATGTAAATACATAAATAATTACAAATTATGTATCTATAAGCACAATTGCGTAAGTTTTAAATGAGGGATTAGCCATGTCTAGACATAATATAACTAAGTATTTTACATATGTATTAAAATATACACAACAAACATACAACATACAAACAAACAACCTATACGTAATATCCCGACGAGGATAAAAACTTCTGAACTTTAAGAGTATTTAATATTAGTATTAAATTAAGACTTAATAGAATCACTACTGGGTATTACAATTCCTCTCTATTGTGCTAAGAGGCACTGTGTAGAATTGTTTCTTCATACTAAATACTTACTAGTAGATAACAATAGAAGTAATTTTCCTTTTACAACACTATCAGTCTTCGAGTTAGAGAAGATTTAGGTATGTCATATCCCATCAAGCTGGTCAGCCGCTTGGCTGTGGGAATTATTACTACACACCATAATTTATAGACTACCTACTTTGTAGTAAATTGAAAATTATTGTAATGGGTATGGAATTTACAGCCGAGTGATGTGGTTTCAATTCAGGCATCATTTTGATACCTAAACCGATAAGTACTGCTTAGTTAATCCATGTTTAAGCAGATGCAACCTTACATGTGTTAGTTACGCTTAATGCTAATTATAACTTTTGAAGGAGAACATCCATATTGCTAAATTAAGTCCAAAAAACATTTCAAAATGTCTGTTTGCAGTTTAGTTTCAGTAACTTTAGATTAGCTAGCATACTTTCATTTTACGTCAGAACCTGATTAAAATGTCTCGCTGGTCATCAATCTCAGTAATTTTGTGAAGGGTTTGGCGATGTAAGTTAACTAACCCGCATATTCACAGTTCCTACTTAAGTATTCATTAACTTATTTACCCAGTCCTCAATTTTAAAACTTTTTTTTTATGTACACACTGATAATGAGTGTCAACTAAAAGGACAATGTCATTTTTCGCCCTGTATGATAATAGCATCGGACATTAGTTTCATATTTCTGTTTAAGACGGACTAGCTGCATACCATAAAGTAGAAAAAAAAGTATTCGAAGGGACTATTGTACATCCGACGCGCCTGCCACGTTTGTCTAAAGTCAATATAATCAATCTTTTGTTTTTTTAAAGCATTGTTAGGTTAGTTTTAAACCTCAATTACATTTTTGGAATTGATTTAGAAATTGTGTGTAAAATGTCACATTAAAACTTAAGAACGGTTCTAATATTAATACATAGTTACAATCAGATGGTTTTGTTACTAAAAGCTTTTTCACTCACAATTGGTATAGTTAATATATTATGTTAATAGATTTCACTGCTTTTATTAGATTTACTTTTATAATCATTATTAGACAAACTTAAACTGTCCTTCTGAATTAAAATAACAAATTAATCTAATCTTTATTGTATATATCAAATGAATATAGAATAGCAACACATAATTTTGCTTTGCGGTTGGTTTCAGGGCAAACTATGTATGGACGAAGAGCAATGTTCTTTATTTACATCGTTGACGAAAACGAGTACTATCGAAATTAAACTTATTATGGTTTTATTAAATTGTTTATAGTGGTTTTTTACGTCAGTACTTCCCATGCCTCCTATAGAGTACGGTGTGAAGGCGTTTCTTCACACTAAAAAAGAACTACATATAAGATCTACTACCTCGCCTACTGACTATTGTCACATAGGATTATTAGTCTGTGTGCATCCAGATACTTTGTTGTATCTACAGGGGAGGTCGTCTTGTCTTTACTGTATAATGGTCTCCTTCCGGCTACTAATAATTATGGTAGATGTCACAATGCCCTGATTGTTTGTGACATGTATACGTTTTTAGTAATGCATCGCGAGGGACTATATAACATACAATTGACAGACAACAAAGTACGGATTTTGAACAACCACCGTGTTCCCACCCACTAAATTCAAAATGATGGGAAACCACTAAGTACGCCATCTGTGTTTTCTAACTGAAGTATTTTAATTTTATCTGGACTGAATTAGAAGTCCGTTTATAAAATTTCTCAATCCGAATAATTAATATTAATTGTGTAAGCATGGCACAAATATATGTGTGGTTTACAAAAGGATTGATTCTGGAGTCACAGTAATACACTGCTTATAATACATAATAGGTTATAATAGGTCTAACCTAAATACTGTAATTTATTTCTGGATATTGCTTTATAAACGTAAAACATACAAATTCTTATTATATGTCCAATGTATGCCTACTTATGCATATATTTATTAAACACGCAATATTAAAGTTAACTTTCCGACGAAAATGTCCGATAGAAAATACCATATAAAAGCATAGAGCACTTTTTGGGATTAAACCAGTTTTAGTCGTAACATTGGGTTTCGTTTAAATATCACGTGTGTCCGTCGAAACAATTTAATTAAGTTTATTGCAAGTAGTCACGTGGCTAATAAGATTACAGTGACGTTGCTATTAAGCCAATTTTCACGAAGCGAACTCTATATTTATAGGTAATTTTGTCAGGTTTTTGTTCTGTGTATGCATACAACCTATCGTAAGGAAAGGGATTGGAGGCGGATAGGAAGGATATTGTTGAGGAGATGGTTAGAAAATATAATAAAGAGCAGATGACAAGGTGATTGAATAGGAAGGCTTTTAATTAGTGGAAGAGTGGGCTCGGGCCTACGGCACTATCACTCTCAGAACTAAACACATTCGTAGGCATACCTTAATTTTTTAAGGCGTGAAAAAATGTTCCTAGCCACACAATGCCCCGAACGATGTGTGCATTTAAGTACCTACATTATTTCTCGCTTTAACAAAACAGGCCTTTTTTTTGTTTAGGCGGGAAAAAATGCTCCTATCAGCACACCGCGTCGTTCGGGGCAACGAACAGGGTAGTGTGGGGCCCTCACCCACTAAAGAAACCCGCCGTGTGCCATCTCTCCGCCTTTATTGGCGGGCCACCTGAACCATATTACATTCCTTCAGTGGTAAACAAAACAGGCCTAACCTCTTTTTTACACATCAATGCCTAACGAGTGTTCCTTCACGCTGATATTTTGTGAGAGTGTGGTAGGTATGTATCTACTTCTCCGTTTATGCTGGAGCTAGTAAAGCTGTTATAAGCCTCAAAAAATAGTTAAAAATTTGGTATTGGAAGAGCATTAAGCTTTACTCGAAGCAAGTTTCATATTAATACTTTTTCCGAGAGACTATGAAAATAGAAACCATTAGATACAAATTATTCTAAAGAAAGCGTGTACCGATAGTTGTCGGACAACACATAAATCAAAGAAAAATGATTTATATTACCAGTTTATTACTTGTAAACTATAATATTTAATAGTGTAGTTAAGAAGTATTGCTACAATGTTGATCTAACATAAAACTTGCAATGTTGCAAAGCGAGTTTTTTGACATAGACCGGCGGAAATCTTATCTTTTTTATTTAGGAAAAACAAGTATTTAATGGCATCCCGCTGATGGCGTAATTACTAACATATTATACATACTTACCTATTAGTAACTGGTAAGTAATTCGTATTTCGAATTGGTTACGTCGTACGGCATCGAGCATAGCCGACGCTCATCAACATGAGTGTGCAAGATGTTTGTGAGCTCCAGACGAGTAAATAGCTATACCTTCGTAATTGGTGCCAAACCTTGCTTACTTGCTGGTTATAAAATATTTCTAAATTTACAAATATGAAAAACTACAATCAAAAGCATTCGCGTAAATCAAGCATTAGCATTGACCTGAAACCTATTACATAAGAGATACGATCTATCATAAGGTTCATATGGTAGTCGGTTCGCTTACGTCTAAGATAAATTTATATGGTCAATCAGGAAATGTCAGGGAATTACATTTGAAATATCATCGTGCTAAATGTTTCAACTCTCTTGTGGAACTGAGTCAGTAGTCACAGTTGTTTAATCGACACGGAAGTATAACAAAATCTCTATTCCTTACGTGTGCAAATTATTTAACCGTCATTAGGTTTGTATTATTAAATTGTCTACGACAAGAGATTGTATTTCGTGTGAATAAGCTTACGCGCAAAATTAATTTATTATGTTGACACGAATTATATATTATTCACAATAGAATTGCCACATACGGCAGATAACATTTTAGAGCTACAATAATTCAGATTTCTTCATTTTCTTTTATTGCATGTAGTGGCTGATGGGTTATCGATCCACCTAAATGGAAGCAGTAACCGCTGCCCAACCAATAACAGAGGTACGCCGCTTGCTTCTACGAGAAAGCAGGCTGTCTTTCACTCGGGAAACACCATAGCAAAAAAATCACTAAGCAGCCAGCACGTAAGTGGAAGTAAAAACGTTCGGAGGACAAATTTCTAGATGATATGGATGATTCCGGCGTCGAGAATTCATAAAAAAAATGAACTAAGGTACCAAATTGAAGAGTTTTTAGAACACTCCCGAAATGGACCGAGCATTTCATAATGATCAATAACTTTTCTAAAATGAGCTTTATTAGAATCAATAATTGGTAAAAAATATGACGGTTGTACCACATTTTCTATTTCACATTTTTCTAAAAATAGGCCAGGATGACAGCATGGGAGCATACATAGGAGCTATAAGCGGGCCGCGGGCTTACTGGATTCCAACAAATGGAAAAAGTTTTACACTGATACAAATTCTATTCGGAAGCTACTATTTGTCACGGAGAAAAAGTCCTGCGTAAATGCTTGACGAATATCAGCAATATATCAATATTTTATCTAAATCCTGTCAGCTTTGTGCGCGTGTATTGTAATCCCTTAATTTTGATTGTCGGAATACCTTTAGTAACTTGTTTTATTTAGAAAACAAACTTATCACATTGAAGCTGTTGTTATGTATATTGCATTTGGCTCGAAAATGCCAGAATTTTTGAGCCATGGCACCTAAAGCGCTCAGGAATCTTAAATGCTCGAGTAGCGGCAATTACTGAACATAGGTCTTTCCAAAAGAGCGCCACAACGAGGGGTCCTGTGTTGGCTGCTGTGTGGCATACACCTCTGCCTACCCCTTCGGGGAATACAGGTATGATGCTATGTTTTGTCTATCTATGTGATGGAATGGACGTCCACTGCGCCGTCCTATAGATTGGTCACGACCTTAAATTAATTGAACATTTAATACCTGGTTTTACATTAAAAAATGAAAGGTCTCATTAACAGGTTTGTTTTTAAAAAGCAAGTAATTAACATCCATTGTATCAATTGTGTATGATGTCGAAAATGTGTAACAAATTATACAATCAGTTGACTTTCTTTTTTGAATGTATGTTTTGTATTTTTTTATTAAACATAAAATGTATTGAATTGTTATTGCACTTTGTCATTATTTTGTGATTTTCTTTCACATGCGACTCAAATGTTGAGTGAGAGTATTACTTTCACCGTATGCCTAAGTGCTAAAAGCTTTTAATATATAAAACCTTCACCTCTACGCATTTATTGTGTTTATCTCCAGATATTCTATTTATTACCAACTCTAGGACTTAAAGCATACTACTGAAGTAATGTCACGCAGTTCACTAGCAGAGACGGCACACGACGGGTTTATTTAGTGGGTGAGTGGCCTCACTACCCTGTTCATTGCCCTGAACGATGGGGTGTGCGGATAGGTATTTTTTTCCCGCCTTAAAAAAGGACTTACAGCGTAAGTACTAGCGGCATATATTTAATATATTTATGTGAGTAAAGTATACACAGCACAAAGACGACGGGACATTGTGACTAGTAAAACGGTGCACCAGCTTTTCCTTGTGACAACGTGATGTTATTTTATGGGACGAAGTCGGGCCTCCATGGTATAATATATTGTCCTACAAAAACTCGAAAACAGTTATCGTAGTTACAACAAGTTATTTGTAGTTATACCTATATTTTCATAGGCTATATTATATTCTCTATGATACGTGTTCTGACAATTAATAATTCTACATAGCTAACGGGACTTCTATGTCTACAAAACCTGTAAATCAGTCGTAAATCTTCTGGTACTACTCGTCTCTATATCAACAAAACTAATTTTCATTAAAAAAATCCTATTACGAGAAAAGCTTATATTAAAATTATATCAATATCGAATTCACTGACGATTTAACTTTAAGGTATTGGGAAAGATAAGTAACCACTATTCGTTTTTGAGAATATTTAAATAATCGTACAAGGTAGTAGTAATATTAGGTAGGTAGCGTTAGGTAGTTGATTAATATGTATAAAAGTTAGTTTCGTAGTCACAGAATGGCTCAGTAGCGCAAAACGAGCACTTAGCTTAGCTTTATAGAATTATAGATTTTAAGCGTTAAGGCAATGAACTTGGTAGTCTCTGAAATGTGCCAGAAACTTTTGACATTATTTTCACGAAATCTAGGTTTTTCTAAACATCTGTGTTGAAATGAATTGAATTTCTAACTTGCTCTTGAATGAAAGTCAGCGCTCCGAACACAGAAAAGCAGTAAAACTTTTTATTTCACTCTTTCTGCGAGTCTATTTTGACATTGGTTTGGTTCGTCAATATACATCGCTAAGAAGTTAGAAAAATTTGACACCTAGGTATAAAAAAATATTTTCCTAGTAAATCATGAGACTGAAAATAGCAGCGGAATTGTACTCCAAAGAGCTTTTTATATGACTTCAGCCTGCTGTTTTTACTTGGCAAAAGCAGTTGCTTTCGTTGTAAGTAAAAAGTCACCTGTAATTCTCACCCGCAATGTATTTAAAAAGATTAAAACCGGAAATATATATTATTATTATTGGATCGAAATAGTGCCTTGTCAATCCCATCACGATGGATGCGTTATGGTAAAATTAAAACATTATGATTGATGTTAGAGTAAATTTCTGGCCGAATACAGCGCTCATATTGCGTTCTAGGGTCTGATAACCCTATAGGCAGTAGCTATATTCCGGTAATCCCACTCGATAACGATTGCGTATATACAAGTCGACTCTCGATTTCGTCTCAATGGAATGTCGCCAGCCGACTCAACCCGTGTTACCTGCCCGCCGTGCTGTTGCGACCCAAGTACAGAGCGAATGCGACACGCATTATTTTACATTCTTACTTTCTTGCTAGGTGATCGGTTTATAAGGCGACAAAAAGTACTTCAGACTTATATTAATATTTTATTGTTGTCTGTATGACTATAATATGTTATTTTTTACTGTACCGATACTTACTTACTTATCATCACGCCATCTCCACAGAGTGCCAAAAGGTTCTATTCTTACATACATCTCTCGCTTCCTCAACATTCATAATTCTCTTCATACACGCTCGCTGCTATCGGAGACTCCTGACTCACCTTCACACCTTCCTTCAAGACATGACCGATTTGGTCTAGATAGGTGAGTCTTGGTCTCTTCCTGTAGCTACATCCTTCCCCTTTCGCATTTTGCTGTAATGTGCACATCACATTCTATAGTAATGTGATCTTGAAATAAGTAGGATATAGACATACGTTTACGTGCCGTATCCGCGGGCAAGCAACGCACGCGCGGTTAAGCGTGATTGACGCTCAAAGTTTTTCTTCTCTTTTGGAGATAGAGAATCAGTTAAATAGTTGCACTTTCATAGGCAGACATCCATAAATAAAAAAGAACATGGCGCGTCACAACACGTATAGTGTTAAAATGAAATGTTCAAAGAATGTTGCCTTATCAAACTGTTATTCTGGCACAAGGCCAGCCAAGGCAAAAGAAAGTGCATGCATGTAATGTAGTAGGTAGTATGTAATGTACTATAACGAAGGCTACATATGCGCATATCGTATGCGCCAGTGAAAATATTTTTAGTACCCATTCATAATTGATTTTAAGGCTTTAGTGTCATTTTTAACCAACTACCGTAAGTAGGATGTTGTTGAAATGGGTATACGTATACTTTCATGTAATAATTCTTAACCATGTCAACCAATCTCATTGTCTATTTTAGGACGTTCAGCCTAAATTTGGAAATTCCTTACGCTAATTGGGATTATTAAGGGCTAGAACGACAATTACATACCAAAAAAAGGGTTGATTAAGTTAGATGGGTTTAGTTGATGGGGCATTTTGTTGAAAGTAATCTTCCAAGGATGAGTTGCCCTAATATACAGTAAATTGCCTAATTTTTCATGTAGAATAAAAGACGAACTTCTGGCACTCCACCAAAAATGAAACTGTTATACTTTTAATGAATAATGATAGCTTCTATATGCACTAGTTCCATCCATTCACAAGCAAATTCACACATATACTCGTAATAAAATATTTCTAACAGGCAGCGCGGTCTTAGCTTCATAGAGTAAATTGTATTCGACATTTTTCTTTGTATAATCTAAATTATACCCGCATCCAATAATGTTATAAGAAAATGTGTATTGTATTTAAGCATACCTACACAATGATTACATTATTTTATATGTCTAAATGCCAGTTAACATCATGTTTCGAGCAGGGCGGACTAAAAATACAATGGGCATATCACATTTTTTCTGCTGTCCTAATATTGGGTACGGGCCTCCTCTTAGAACGAGGGGGATTTAGACCGTTATCCACCACTGGCAGGTATCACTAACAATGACTACTCCATTCTACTATAAAGATGTCGTAAGATTCATTAATGCATTTCTCATCTGCACAATAAAATGCTGTGCTTCGACAGAGCATTCTTAGTATTGATTCCATGATCTGTGCTTATCACTTACCAAACTGTGGTTGTCTACCACCATAAGCGATAATAAAAACCATGTTATGTTATTAAAATATATTTATTTGTATTTGAGAGTTCCTAATATTCGCGAGAACACCAGAACTAATATGTATAAGTATTTTTGTGTTTATTTTAAGCCACTATTTGCTTAGAGAATCTTGTGGCTTGGCTGTTGCTTACATACGTATAGGAACTTTATAAATATTAGCTACCTACTGGCATGTATGTGTATACTTGTGTAGCGATGCGATCCTGGGTGGCATTGAAACCTATTTATTTTTGCCTCGAAGACTTGCATTTACATAATATTGCCTGAGATAAGCGCATACCGCCGTTCGCTTATACCGTACACAAAACGAACAAATTACACCGATCCAGCAATGGGTTAACTTTGTTACAAAAAGTAAATAAAACATACAAGCACAATTGGCACCGACGAAGCCAGTAATATATCGATATTATATAACTGCAACGCAATATGGTTCTTTTAAATACCAACGCTCGAGATAAAATCTTGAATTACGTGATCGGTAATATGTAGGCATGTAATTAAAGTGTGGAATATTAAAGTATGTACATTCTCATTTCTTGTTAAGGCCGGAAAAAATATCGAATCGCACACCCTCTCGTTCGGGGCAACGTACAGTGTAGTATGGGCCCCTCACTCACTAAATAAACCTGCCGTGTGCCTTTATTTCAGACACATAACTTCAGTGGTAGTGTCCTGGGAAAGGATTTATTTTAGAATAATACATAAGGCACTCAACATCATTATCATCTATCCCTATGACGCGAGCGAAGCCGCGGGTAATGCACGGTTTATAAAGTAAAACACAAACAAAAGATTAAAAATCATATTAAAATTTTGAATTCAGAACTTTCTTGTAGGAGTCCGTATATAAATAACCTAAGTCATTATACCATTCACCAACCAAAACATTTGCCATATTTTACTACAAATTACTAATCTGGCTAAGGACGATTCCTCAATCATACTCAAAATAATAGAGCGATGACGTTCCAAACAAGGATCTCGGCCCCTCTTGCAGTCCCGTTGGAATGGATCAACAGGGGGTAACCAAGGGTCGAATTATTATTAACAAAGGGGACCACGAGTAGAAGTGATGAAGAATTTTTGTTCTGCAGGTTTATTTATCAGAAAAGAAATATTATACATAGCTACATTTTTAAATGCATTACTATCCTAATATTAGCAATTGTTGTCTCAATTATAGAGCAGTGGCTAGGCTATCCTAGCGGTAAAGACTGCAAAGACAGTGGTATCGAGTTCGATCCCGAGTCCAAAGTTCAGACCTCGTACGGACCACACTTCTGACTTCGAGATTTTTCGTAAATATGTGCGTATTTGTTTACAATTTATCACTACTCGGTGAAGGAAAACATCGTGAGGAAACCTGTACGCCTGAGAGACCTTCTCGACGGCTTGTGAAGTCTGGCCACCCGCATTGGGCCAGCGTGGTGGACTATGGCCTAATACCTCACACCATGAGAGGAGACCCGTGCCCAATAGAGGATGATGAAAAAAATATTGTTGTCTCATTGGAGGTTGGATCTTTAAAATGAATTCAGTAAAGAACATAACTGCTTAAATGCGTGACGCCGCCTCATACACATCACAAAAAATAAAATAATTCTCAAGCAGGTCTTCGCTATGTTTTCGTTTAGAGTTTAAAAGCAGTGTTCGATAGTTATGTAGGAACATTTCAATAAGGTGTACGCCACAGTTTATACTACCATATGATTTGAACGTTATCGGGGCCTATCCAAGCCAGAGCATAAACACGAAGACTTTCAATCACATTTGAAGCGGAGCGTCGTATAGAGAAACGCCGCGCATTTCTAATTACGTAGATTTCTTTGGCAGTTAAGCCACGAAGTTTTCACCATCATTCGATGGTAGACCTAGCAATGATTAAAACACGTATTACGTTGCAAGTAGTTATGCGCGTAAACCTCACGCGTATTGCGATTTCGCGCTTCACATGGTTGGTGTGCATAATCTCTCTTTAGCAAGAATTTTTGAGATCCGGTTGTCTAAAGAACAGTTTTTGTAAGGAAAGTACGGTTTTCTTATAATAATAACTACGGCAACATCACATAAAGCGTAAATATCCGTAAGTTAAGGCTGTATCCAAACAGTTTACATACCGATAACGATAGCTTTATGGACTCTATATTCCCATCCTTATCCTACTCAATGGGAATAGAAGGGAACAAAAATAGTAGACACTTCACGCTACTTATAATTTACAAACTACAATGACAGATCTATCCTGTGCTCGAATAACAACGTATGAGGAGGGATCAAAAAGTAGTGAGAACGACATACTCTTTGGTAAGAAAAAAAATAAATACTGGCAGGCATAGCTCAGATACTTACATATTTGTAATATTAAAAAAGAAAAAATACTCCATTCAATTTTTTTTTCTGAATGTAGTTATTTGTTTGCTTCGTGTCGGAACGTGTTCTCAAAAATGGAGAAAAACTAAGTGCGAGCCGTTATTAAATACCTCTGTTTAAAAAGTTAACGACGCAAGAGATTCATTGCGATTTGGAGGCAACATTAGGAGAGTCTGCTCCGCCGTATTCCACTGTTGCAAGGTGGGCTTCTCAATTTCGAGTAGGGAGAACGAGCACGGAAGACGAACATCGTTGCGGCCGTCCATCGACGTCAGTCACCCAAGAAAATGTTGCGAAAGTCGAGAAAATTGTATTGAGCGATCGAAGCGTTACCATCCGATACTTAATTCAAGAAACGGGCATTTCATATGGAAGTATTCAATCCATATTGAAACAATCTTTGAACATGAGAAAAGTCTCCGCAATATGGGTGCCGAGAATGTTAACCGACAGTCAGAAACAAAATCGACTTGACATTTTGAAGATACTGTTGGGCAAGTTTTAAGAAGATTCTGAAAACTTTTTGTCTCGTTTCGTAACAATGGACAAAACATAGGTCCATCATTTTGATACCGAGACAAAACAGTAATCTTCGCAATGGAAACGGTCATCATGACCGACCCCGAAGAAGTTTCGTGCCGTGGCATCGGCTGGCAAGGTTATGGCCTCAATGTTTTGGGACTCAGAAGGGATATTGTTGATTGATTACCTGGAGCGTGGAACCACTATTACAGGCCAATATTACGCAGCTTTAGTTCCCAAGTTGAGGAATGCCATCAAAGAGAAAAGCAGAGGGAAACTTCGAAGTGGCGTGCTGTTTCATCACGACAACGCACTCGCGCACAGGTCAGCAGTTGCGATGGCTGCCATTCAGCAAGCTGGCTTCGAATTGGTTGGTTACCCCCCTTATTTACCAGATCTGGCGCCTAGCGATTTTTATCTGTTCCCCAAATTGAAAGAATACTTAAGGGGAAACTGGTACGAAGACGATAACGAGGTGATGGATGCCGTGGAGAGCTTTTTGCAGGACCAAGACAAAACTTTTTTTTTTGAAAGGGATTGAAGCCTTAGAAAAACGCTGGACTCGGTGTGCAGAGAGACTCGGAGACTATGTAGAAAAATAAATTATTAAGTATTCAACAGTCATTATATTATATCTCATTCTCACTACTTTTTGATCCCTCCTCGCACTAATTTAAAAGCGTGGGTTCCTCAACAGACCTGTTTGGACACACTCGGCTTAACCTGTCGACTCAAATATGCTGGCCATTGTTCTTATGTCATTACATTGTTTGGAGGTACTTACTCATATATTTTGTGAGCGGTAACGGTAAAAAATGTTATAGAAAATGGGTACTCACACTTAGTGACTATAGAGCAGGTTTAAATTGAGAATTTATTGTATCAGAAGCACTTGCCTGCTAGTTTTTAGGTTATATCTCAGGTTCCCGATTTTGTAGTGAGATAAAACGCATACCAGTTTTTAAGTCTAATCTAGAGATATAAATAAAACATTAAAATCCGTTTAGTAGTTTTTGCGTAATGAGTGAACAAACAGACGAAAAAAAAAGTTTTTATGTTCAGACACGCCTAAGTTGATTAATACTACCGTATTTATTTCTCAAATATCTTAAATGCACAGATACAGCTCTGTTACAACTACATATATTAGTATAGCATAATTATGCTAGTTTCATAGGAAATGAATGAATATTATTACACGGACGACGGTGTTACCGACCCGCTGCGATTTTGTATCCAACCCTAGACCCTACCAGCAGTAATATAATTGGTAAACTACCTACTTCCCTTACTCGCATCGTACGACACCCGCGGGAAAGAATGGGGTGGTGAGACTTGTATTCTTAGTCCGTCACTACATAACATGTCAATTAAGTGTATTTCAAGACTGGCGATTGAGGAAAAATAAATACCCTATATATATGTGTAGTCTAACATTTATTTAGGACTTTAGAATACATGACCCAGGGCAAAACAGACATAGGCAACCAGTGTGATTTACCATCCTGGGATATTTCGTCACTAGATTTTCTAACGAAAATCTCATTAGAGAAAATCAGCGAGAATCATTTCTCCTTCGATCACATTTTACGCTTATAATAAACCAGTCAAAATACTCAATAATATTTAAATTAATTTTTACTATAAATATAAAACTAGACGTCTCGGGACGTCTAGCAGATGTGAAAACATCGAAATTATTTTGTAGAAATAAAATGGTCATAACTTGACAAAGTACTCCTCAAGACGATTCAAACGAGTATAAACTCGACAGGGTTGCGTAATTTCATTACAGAGTTACTGTGGCCACCTTCCAGCTCCATCGTCAGACCCTGGATCCTATCTAGAGACAAAGAACTCGTCAAGACAAATCTTACGAGGCCAAACTCGATGGAGTTATATCATTTTATAACGGAGTTCCTATGGCCACCTTCTGGCTCTATCATTAGACCCTGAATATTATCTAAAGACAAAGTACTCGTCAAGACGAATCAAATGATTCCAAACTCGATGGGGTTGCGTCGTTTGATTACAGAGTTACTGTGGTCACCTTCCAGCTCCATCATCAGACCCTGGATATCATCTATGACTGAATTTCTAGTCAGGACATTTCAAACGAGCCCAAACTCGATGGAGTTGCGCCATTTAATTACAGAATTTCGCATGGCCACCTTCCAGCTCCATCATCAGACCCTGGAAACCATCTAAAGACAAAGTGCTCATGAAGACGAATCAAATGTGTCCAAACTCGACGGGGTTAAGTCATTTCATTATAGAATTACTGTGGCCACCTTCCAGCTTCATCATCAGCCCCTGGATACCATCTAGACACAAAGTACTCGGCAAGACGAATCATACGAGCCTAAACTCGATAGGGCTGCGCCGTTTCATTATAGAGTTCCTATGTCCACCTTCCAGCTCCATCATCAGATCAGCTCCATGTCATCATAATATTGCATCGTTACGTGATATACACATGCGTGTAAAATTTTAGCTTAATCGGAAACCGGGAAATGTGTCAAATTTAACTTGCAAGATTTGAACGGGACAAGTACAATAAAAGCGTCGCCACGCTAACAGCCGATTTTACCCTTCCTCCGCATTAGATGTTTCACATCAATAATCCCTAGCTTTATTTACCTGGTAGGTGCGTTCGTCAAGCTTAATTTCATGATAACAATCATAATAACTGAAAATATTAACAATGTTTCTAATATACTATTTATTATTTATATAATAGTAATCGCCATTACTCTAAGTCCTGCCGCAATAAATTACCGATAATAAGGTGCAAGGAATCTGTCCGAGGTCAGAGACCTCTCCATCTGGATTAGGCACAATGGGCACCACGAAGGAGCGTGGAGAAACGCCATGACATTGATTATATAGAACATTTGCTGCTATGGCTCTCGTTTATGCTGTTTCGATATGGCACGCTTTCTATAATTCCATGATTACTTTTGGAACATAATACTTAACATAATTTTACATGTTTATTTATAACTAAATAAGGTGACTTTATCTATGTATTATAATAATTATTATGTTCATATACTTACGTTATCTTTGTAAACATTTTATATTGAAAGGGGTCTGGATAAAATAGTTATAATCATGCCAAAATGTACAAAACCATGCTGGCATTCGAGAAAATTACGTTTAAAGTTTGTGATTTCTATAACTAATAGTCCAAAGATGTCGATTGGTTCATGCATGTGTTTTATTTTTACCAAATACTATAAAAGCTATATAATATCTCAGGTTCCCGATATCCCGCTACTGGGATAAAATGTATACCAGTTATTAAGTCTAATCAAGAGAAGTGGCTTCAAAATCCGTTCAGTAGTATTTGCGTTATGCGCGAACGAACAGAGACAAAAAATCTAAAAAAAAATTGTTTGGTGATCAGACAGGTATCGGTATCAGGCTGTAGATATTTGAGAAATAATGACTGTATTAGGCTGTCTTATGCAGTCTAATACAGTCATTATTTCTCACACGCCTGTACATTTAAGATATTTGAGAAATAATGACTGTATTAGGCTGTCTTATGCAGCCTAATACAGTCATTATTTCTCAAATATCTTAAATGTACAGGCACAGCTCTGTTACAGCTTTATAATAGCATAGATAGATGCATATATATTGAGTAGTTTTTGTTGAATAGATACACCACATATCCATATCAATTTCGTTTTAATTACTCATTTTTAAACAACCTTGTGGGTTGGTACATTCGGTCTCAATCTGTACTTTAAAATGAAATAAACTAGGTACTAAATACTATATTTTAACCCTGTAAATGGGTTTGTGTTTTCTCTACAATGCCAAATAATACAAGACCACGTGGGAGTCACGAGACAAATGAGGTATACTGACAAAAATAAATTGTTCCATTTCCAATTTTGTTTTCTAAAAATAGTTTATCATATATACATGTCTATTTTCTTTATACTACGCGGGTGGTAAACAAGCATCCAGCCCACCTAATGGTAAGCGGTTACAGAAGCCTATAGACGCCATCAAGACCAGAAGTATCTCTCGCACGTCGCCATCTCCAGGGAAAGGGATAGGAGATAGAGAGGAAGCGCAATACGGAGAGGGTGGAGGATAACGAGAGGTTTTAGGCCATAAATATATTCTACTAGCCTTTGCCCTAAAAAGCTAGTTTTTGGGTTACATCTCAGGTTCCCGATATAGTAGCGGGATAATATGTATACCAGTTTTTAAGTCTAATCAAGAGCTATCAAACAAAAAAGTTGCATTAAATTCCGTTCAGTAGTTTTTGCGTGATGCGCGAACAAACAAACAGATAACAGACAAACAGACAAAAAGTCTAAAAAAAATAGTTTTGTGTTTAGACACGCCTATATAGCCTAATACAGTCATTTTTTCTCAAATATCTTAAATGTACAGACACAGCTATGTTACAGCTTTATAATAGCATAGATAACTAGCCATTGCCAGCGGCTTCGCCGCACCCAAAAGCTAGTTTTTCGGTTATATCTCAGGTTCCCGATATAGTAGCAGGATAAAATGTCTACCAGTTTTTAAGTCAAATCAAGGCCTTTCAAATAAAAAAAGTTGCATCAAAATCCGTGCAGTAGTTTTTGTGTGATGCGCGAACAAACAAATAGACAAACAGATTACGGGGATTTGAAATAAAAATACTGTTTAATTAGGAAGACAATGGTCTAACATCACGCCGACACTAAGAGCAATATAATTAAGGAATAATTGCAGTCAACGAAACTTTAAATTTTTATGTTTCCTATCAACAACAGTTTTTTTTTATTTAACGTATACATACATATACTACGCCTTCAAACATAATAACTACTGTTCCTTTTTTAAATTACCAGGATGATAAACAAGCATACGGCCGCCTCATGGTAAGCGGTTACCGTAGCCTATAGACGCTAGCAACACCGAAAGCATCACTTATGCGTTGCCAATCCCATGGGAAGGGACAGGAGATGGAAAGTGAGTATGATAGAGAGACGAAGAGAGAGTTTGGACCTCCGGCATTCTCACACACTAAAGGAAACACAATAGTAGGTATCTATGTCTACTGTTCTTCTATAAAAGGATGGTACTTCTCCCGGACGAGCCGGCCCATTCATGCTGGGAGAAGCAAGGCTCTGCTTACTCTGATATTATTAGTCTGCGCAAACCATACCTACGAGTAAACGGTGTATAAAATGTTAATGATAATTATCTGCATTGCCCTGTTTGTAAGTAGGGGTCCTTACACTCTTACAACTACACAGTCCATTGTAAGTATACACCATTTAAGTATATAAAATGTACAAAAACTAACATTTTCTCACTAAAACATAAACAGCACCATTATGGAGTTCGTTGACACAAATAGAGCGTTTCGAAGTTGCTCTTGAAAACAATTCGACCTTTAAATATTTGTTACGTGATTCAATTTAAGTTCTTACTTATAGCCGATTACTCACAACTGCGTTTTGTTCCAAATGAACGAGCGCAAATTAATGATTACAAATGTAAATATTGAAAAAAAAAGAGAACATTTAAATATTTATTCAGATATTCTACTGGAGAACTTAGTGTTGTGATTTTTCTTCATAGAAAATAAGAAAACTATTATTATTGGAGGCAAGCCTTGCTGTTTTCAAGATGAATGGCTTGGTTGGACCAGGGAAGTCACTACTTTGTCACATAATTTGGGCGTTGTGTTTTTTTGGTACGTATCTCTACTCTACTTAATAAAATTCTACTCTTTTGCATAGGGTTGGAAATGCCCCGGCGAACCGCTAAAGTAAGTAATGTCAAACAGTTCAACAGGCGGAGAAACTGCACATTTTAGTGGGTGAGCGCCCTACACTATCCTATTCGTTACCCCGAACGATGAGATGTCCAGTTACCGATTTTTTTCTCGCCTTATCAAAAATTAATAACTAAAGGGTTAGCAATACGCGAATGATAGATAAGCCCAGCGTCTCTATATCCAGTCTACGATAACTATTTACTAACAGGGGCACCGCAATATTGTGTGCCAAAATTAAAAGTATCGTCTAGAGTAGGTACCTACGTCACACAGAATTCTATGTGTTGATTTCATTTTGACTACGTTATTATAGAACATTGTACATAAATGATTGGACACGCATAAGGCAGGCATTTCTGGGTTATCGATTAACCCGTAAGTTAAGTTCGAGATCAGCAAGGTCAGAGAGCTCCAGGCTGTATCTGGATGCCTAGTATAAGACTGGATAACAAATCGATTGCGCCAATGGCTTAGTGCTTAGAGTAGGGGCCACTTACTTTTCCAGTGGATTCGCTTTAAAACAGGACATATCAGGAAGGTTTTAAAACATCCACTAATAGCGTTATGATTAATTTAAAATTGCCCTTAGATTATTTTCCCGCGGTAACAGGATCTAATCTAAATAAAAAGATATTATAGGACATAATAGAGGTGGTCTGTTCAGAAAGTGGAGACACTGGCCAAAGCGTGTCCACTTCGGAGGGCTTGAAAGAATAAAGATTTAAAAGTTGCAAGAAGAGAGCGTAAGAGCAAAGTATGCAGAGGGTGTCCGTGAACTGCTGACAATGGCAAGTCAGCCGGAATCTGACATAGAAGAATGCTGGAGAGTATTGAAAGAAAGTATGGTAGATACAGCAAAAGAAGTATGTGGATGCTCAAAGAAGCATAGGAAAGTGAAAGGTGATGCATGGTGGGATACGGAAGTAGCAGCTTCCGTAGACCAAAAGAAGAAAGCGTGGCTGGACTATGTATCTTCTTTGAACCTGAGTGCAAGTATGAAAGAACAGAAGAAAGAAATATACCGGCAACTTAAGAATGACACCAAAGCCTTAGTGAAAAGCGTGAAGAGAAGCGTGATAGAGCAAATATGATTGCAGAAGAAAGGCTGACCAAAAACTTCGAGAGCTACACCAAACTTTTCTGGAGGGACGTGAAGAAATCTCGGAGTGGTTGGTCAGCTTTCAGAATGAATAAAATAAGGTCTAAAGGTGGAGACATTCTTACGCAAACACAAGATGTATTAAGCCGATGAAGTGAATATTTTGGAGATATGTATGCGGATGTTCAGGGTGATGCCGGTGCCACATGTGGTCTAACAGATCAGCATTCGGTACCGGCATCCTCTGATGACATTGGTATGGATGAAGTTGAAAGGGCGATTAGAAGTTTGAAAAATGGAAAGGCAGCGGGTATATCAATAGATATGGTGTCTGCTGAGATGATCAAGCTTGGAGCTCTTGTGTCTGGGAATTCTTCCTGATGCTTCTCAATTTAGGTTGGAGCTCAGGAATGGTTCCCAAGGACTGGAGAAGCGCAGTCGTCGTGCCCTTGTTTAAAAACAAGGGTTCACGTTATGACTGTGCAAACTACAGAGCCATAAGCTTGACCAGTTTGGCAGCCAAAGTGTATGGTAAGATTATTGAATGGAGAATGAGGATGGTGTCTGATGAATTTTTGTGTGAGGCACAAGGAGGTTTCAGGTGTGGAAGGGGATGCATGGATCAAGTGTTTTCTCTGCGCAATATTGTGGAGAAGCATCTGGCTGTAGGCCAGAGGGTTTTCTGCAGTTTTGTGGATTTGGAGAAAGCATTTGACACGGTTGTACGAAAGGAAATTTGGGAGATTTTGCCGGAATATGGTATTAACGGTAGACTGCTACAAGCGGTGCAGTCCAACTACATGGACTGCAGAGCTTGTGTGCGGCTGGATGATGGAATGTCACCCTGGTTTGATGTCAATATCGGCGTTAAACAGGGCTGCGTTCTATCAGCCACACTGTTTATCATATATCTGGATAAAATGTCTACAAAGGTTGAATGAAATGGATGTGGGAGTTCAGATGGGCGAATCAGTGATTAGGTCTCTGCTGTATGCAGACGATGCGGTTTTATTAGCGCAGTCCGCGGCTGACCTACAAACCCTAGTCGACGTAATGGCAGAAGATTGTAAAAGGGGCCTACGTGTGAATGTGAGCAAAACCAAAATATTGGCTTTTGAAAGAGAAGAAGCCAGAACAGATGTTAGAGTAGCAATAGGAAATGGTGTGCTAGAACAAGTGGATGAATTTGTATATCTTGGATGTGGATTCAGTCGGGATGGAAGGTACACCACTGATGAGAGAAGAGTGAATGCGGGAAATAGAGTAAACGGAGCATTGGGACAACTTCTCGGTAGTCATCACCTCAGCCAGAGGGCACGTGTCGCAATACACAACGCAGTGCTTGTCCCAACGTTATTGTATGGAAGCGAGAGTTGGGTATGCAAAAAGGAGCATGAGAGTAAAATCAATTAATGCGATCCGCCTATTAGATATTAATGTCGAAATGCAATCTCTGCGGAGAATCTGTGGAGTGAGGCTGACTGACCGCATTCGTAACGACGACGTAAGAGAGCGAGTAGGTATGAAAGAGAGTATTGGTGTAAAGATGCGAAAGGGAATGCTCCGATGGTTCGGACATGTGGAAAGAATGTCGGACGAGCGACTGGTTAAGAAGATATACAATGCGAAAGTGGAAGGATATAGGTATAGGGGGAGACCGAGACTCACCTACCTAGACTAAATCGGTCATGTATTGAAGGAAGGTGGAGTCAGGAGTCTCCGAAACCGGTGAGCGTGTATGAAGAGAGTTATGAATGTTGAGGAAGCGAGAGATGTATGCTAGAATAGAGCCTCTTGGCACTCTGTTCTCTCTGCCTACCCCGCAAGGGAAATGGCGTGATGATAAGCTTATAATAGAGGTGCTCCCGAGACGGTGACGTTATATAGGTACATAGGTTAAGTGTCATGAAAACGTTTCTGCGTAAACACTTTCATACACAGCCATGTTTCAGTTTACGGCGAGATGCACCAGGCACCTCGTGGCGATGAACGAGGCTTTAATAAGTCTGCAACCAACAATCCATCCCATATAGGTACTCGTTAAAAACTACACGTAAACATGGTAAGTGCTTATATCATGTTTATTAATTTAAGTATTAAGTTATTTTTACAGCGAAAACAACAATAGTCACTATAGAAATATACGTAAATGTTTAAACAAATGCAACTAATTAGTCAATAAATAAGACTTTTAGCATAGTAAAAGATAAATTTCATCAAAGCGAAATACCGGTCGTCCATTGATTCTAAAAGCTACTATTTTAGCAAGGTTATTGAATGAATACCATTTACAATATCAACACAAAAATAAACATGTATAATCACTTAATCAGTAAGAACACAAACCATTGATATAATAAAAATGATCGAGCAATATAATATCTAATAGGCGGATCGCATTAAGAAAACCCGTGTCTCGTGGTTCGACCCGTGTACAGGCCAATGAACCTAGGCTAAGCGCCGGCGCAGCCATTGTCTATAGTAATACAGTTCAGTGTAAGCCAATGTTTTTCAAGGCCACAAAAATGACTAACACAGCACTTCGTAGCTTACGTAATTTACATAAAAAACCAATTCATTTAAAAACATAATCTTCTGTTTTTAAAATGATTACTTAAAAAAAAAATGATTGGCTTTGAATATCATTTTGTTAAGTCTTAAAGTTATTTAACCTCAACAATGTTGCACTTAAAAAGGATGTTATGAAATGGATAGAAAAGGTTGGCATAAGTATAGGTTATATACAATTAAGAAGTATGCACATACCTACATACAATTACATTGGATCAGGTGCTCTCAGAGATTAAACCGGTTGGCCGGACAAAGAGCGCTTGTGTTAAAGAATACAGGAATAGAAAGTAGGCACCAACAGCAATATGAAATTCGCGTTTTTGTACTCAGGTTTATACACAACTAGCGGACCTGATAGACGTTCCTGCTGCCTATATTATTATATTAATGGTACCATATTGTTGTCCAGATCGGAGACGTTCTTAAGGAAGGCCAGGTTAAGAGTACTCGAAACCAACGAGCATGCATGAAAGTGCTGATGAAAGTAGATGAAGCGAAAGATGTGTGTCAGGATCGTAGCAAGTGGAGAGAAGTGGTCTCTGCCTACGCCTACGGGAAAAGGCGTGACAATATGTATGTATGTATATTGTTGTAATATGTTCTAATATGCGAAAAAAACATATTTAAATAAGCTAATTTCTGTCAGGGACTAAGACGCACAAAAAAGTCAAACGAAATCAGATCAACCATACGGTTGAACTCCTAAACCGGAGTTCAATGATAAAGGCACATGCCTATAGAAGAGTTTGTTCTAAAAATAATATTATCATTTTAGTACATTCTACTACTACCTGAACAGATAGCCTAGCGGTAAAACCAAGGACTGCAAAAACAGTGGTATCGAGTTCGATCCCGAGTCCAAGATTCAGAACTCGTACGGCACACAGCTCTGACTTTTCGAACGCTCGCGATTGCAATCGCCACAAGCGCCCGGATTCCGTAGCAAGGCTTTTCATGTGAAGAACACGCCACTTTGTAGTAAGTTGGCGTATTGATGTTTGTTATGCATCTGTACACGACTAAAGCATTTATTATACTCAGCAGTGGGTACTGGTCATTGTTACTATCAAAAACGTTACAATTGTTAACTTTTCTACTTTCGTTGAAATTTAATACCTAACAATAATATTATATATTCGAAAATATTCTTTTAACCCAGCAAAATAAAAGTTTAATGTTCATAGTATACCAAAACTTAAAAAGAAAAAAAATATATTTTCTTTAAATTTGGAACACGTTTCACGTAAACTAGAAGTATTACAAATAAAAAAACTAATTGTTATACGCTTCGCAAAATTTCAGTTTTTTGTTATTTAAAAGTAAGTAGTCCGTTAACACATATTCCTACTTAGCAACAAACAATTTATTTAACGTACGTTTAAGAGCTAACTGATAGCACGGTGGGTTCGTGACGGAATAGATTGAAACTACTACCCTATCCACTCCACGGGTGTCGTAAGAGAAGAAAGAGATCTTGAGAATGGGTATCCTTTTAGAGTGAGAGGGGCGAAGGTCATAATCCACCACGCTGCCAAACTTTACTGCCCGTCGAGATAATCTCTCAGGCTTGCAGGTTTCCTCACGATATTTTCCTTCGCCGAGCAGTGGTGATTTGTGTTATATACACATAATTTCGAAGTAATAGGTTTATGCCTTGCGTGGCCTTAACTTCAGAATCAAGATCGAACTCGATACCAATGCCTTGGACAGTGTAGGCTATCGCTAACAGAACCGATTAAGCGTCTATCTACCGCATCTCTCTCGCCATTCTAGATTTCCCTTTCAGTATGGAATGAGCTTCGCGTTCAAAATGGCCTGAATTTAAGTGATGCTTCTGAATAAATCAAACTACAATGCCGATATTAGAGTTTCAGTGTTAATTTACTTAAATTTTTAATACAAGTTATAAATATCATATCAGAATCAAGTCCAATTTATAATTGTTATTAAAATAAAATCAATATAGATTCTCATCTGAAACGATTGATTACATATCTATCAATGGTGATTAAATTGTGGATAGAGCCTTCAATAATTTATGTTATTTGTGCAAATAAAATTTAATGAAACCAGGAGATGCAAAATTATATTTTTCATAAGCAATTGTTGTCGTTGTCATGTTTCTTCATCAACGTATATATTATATTTGTTGTCGTTGCCATGTTTCTTCATCAACGTATATACACAACCACCACAACTATTACAAATGATCATGTGAAGCAAAGAGTAATGCATAATATACCGGAAATTGTGAAGTGTCAAAGTGTTATGACAGACGTTTCCCGCCAAAATTTAAATGCTGAAATACTTAAACCTATTTCAAAACTTCTATGAACTCATTTGAAACTAACAATGTACCGACTCAATTTAAGCTGACCACAATATTGAACGCATGAAAACGGTTAATTGAAAATAGAATCATTCTTGAACGGAAGTAACACGTGAGAACGTTCATTCTAATTCTGATTGAATTATAAAAAGCATTCGATACAGAAGCCCATTAGCATTGTAGAAGTTTCATGCGCAATTTATCACTCCAATTTGGCAGCATACAGCACAACGTCACATCAACAAATACGAAAGATGGTTAAGGATTTTGATGGGTCCAGAGTAGGCATAAACCTCTCAGGATATTAGCCATTTTCAATTCATCCCTCGCGAGGTTACAATAGGAGATTTGGGTTTGTGTATGTGTACTCCAATTTAATAGTAGAATGCGAGTATGTAACGTCAGTTAATTTACTTGAGGCCTCGCAATTAATTTGTAAAAAAGAAAAGAAAAAAGAAATGTAATCACGACGCGATAGGTTCCGTAAAATAATTTAATTTCATAATAAACAAGAATTTTTGTGACAAATCCAATGCCCCAAGGGGTGATAAGGTAGTAGCACTACAAAATATACATAATTAGCTTATCGACCTAAATTTGCCAATACTTCTTTAAGATGCACACTATCTTTTGTAATTTCTGCGAAAAAACGCATAATTATTAACCAGAAATCTTAGAGAACTAGCGAGGTAAAATATTTAGAATGTTGATGAAGCTATGAATATTCATGCTGTCTTTCAACTATCATATAATCTTCAATGGCCTGTCCACGATGATTTATAGAGGTATTTCAATATAAGACTATATCGGCTCTGTTATTTCTAGTATCAGATACGAGCTCAATGGAATTCAGACGACTGCGTTTATCAAATGTGAGCATTGAGTACAAATTAATATAGATTCAAATTAGTTTAATCACGTGTTCTATTGATAAGATAATGTATGCTACTCGTATGTAAGCAGTTGATTGAATGTGCTCCCTTTTTTCTCACGGGAATTTTGATCTATGCATTTGTGTTTGGACGTGCAGCTCTGCTGGTGGTCATAATTAACGCTTCCTTGAAATTGGCAGTTAAACAAACAATACAATTAATTGAAAAACATAATACATTGACTAAATTGGCTATTGTTATCAAACGAGATGCCACAAACTTTAATCTTTCAGCCGTACAAACACTTTCTACCGACGAACCTTTGACAAAAACTATTTCCATTGTTGCATACGTGCCGCGCGTTGTTCATTCACTTGATTTTTTACACCTGCAGCACAACTATCGTCCGCAGTCTCGATTACATCGATTTAGATAACATGATCGACTTGTTTGTATCGAGTTTTGTCATGTATAGTGAGAACGTCGCGCGTTGTGAGTTTACAGACATGGTACGGTGTTAGAAAGCGTGAGCGATTCGATAGACAATTAATAGCAACATCGGCTGTACGTTAGAGATCTGCTTCTTGTAGTTGCTATTGTTCTAGTGGCAAGTTTAATTACCGGCGAAAGTCTAACGAGAGTGTCGCGTGAAAGTTTCGTGCACACGACGGATCCCACGTGTATTGTGAATATTTTTTATGTAACTTTATTAGGATGTCGTAATTTTTGTTTATGTGGAACTGTAGTATGCAACTGTTTAAAGTTATGCAACGATTAGTTAATGATGCTGTATACAATACTTTTTTGCGATAGTTTCTTGAAAAATCTCATGCAAACACGCTTCCTTATATTGATTTATACTTGACTTCAATTTCCTTTTAATTAGCAACAGATATTTTTCCGTCAGTCCTTTGTTAATTTGCTGTATTTATGTTCTATTATTGTTTATCGCAGACTTGATATGTGTGTCTGATATTGAGATTATGAAGATAGCATTTTTTACAACGCAACAATTCTGCCGATAATCTCACGTGGTGATAATTGAAGCCAACAAGCAGTTTTCTTTAAAAGATTAGGAATAAATTAAGTCTACGTAGAGACATACGCCATGTGTCTGAACGTGCATTGGTGAAAAGGGAATACGGAAATTAAGTTATTAGAGACAGCAGGTATTTAGCTTTTGGACTGGACACTCTCGGTACTAGTGGAAGTTTTCTGGGATTGAAGAAGTACGTAATGGTAGAGCCTTTCTGATTCCGGTATGAGAGTACCACTCTCTCATAGAACATCGGTAGCTTCCTAGTGTTGCCTTTAGCTTGATGAGTGCGAATGCTGAGGAAAGAGAGTGAAGGGTCCTTATCTCTTCATCATCAGATTATATCCCCTTCTCAAACAATCATACGTCGGGCAAACACCGTCCCGCCTCGACCGAGGGTCCTGGTAGGATGTATGCTTGTTTGGCACCCTCGTTGTACCCAAAATTTAACAGCTATATAACCTAGACGGTACATTGTAGGTATCAAATAAAATACTTCCGTCTGGCATCGCTGATCACTTAGATAATTTAAGAATCTACAGACACAATATCAAAATATATTTAGCAGCCAAATATCAAGCATTCGCGTTCCATACATACACATATCTTGTCGAGTAGACAACACCAAAGGTATTCGAACATTGCAATCTAAACACTAACCATAACTAATACGATTGATATTTGTATTATGCTTTATAGATATGATCTATTGTTCGGCCATAAACGTTTTACGATCTTGCAGTAGAATAAATTTCTTCTGTCGTAATAAAACAAAAATCTTCATCATCATTTCAGAATACTTTGGAAAATTACGCGTCAATTTGTTAAATATCACTACTTTTTCTCTTTTTCACGATAAGAATATCAGTTTCGCTTGGCGCTTGACACTTTAATAATAGTAGAAATATTGAAGCTAAGATGATAAGATTTATGTACATAAATAGATACGAATATGCACGTTGTTGCGGATATAGGTAAGCGTGGAGTAGTAGTGGGTTCGAAATAAATGCAAACTTTTAACTTTTAAGCATTTGCCCGAGACCGATCGCGACTTATTTTACCAGTACGAATCTTAAAGGTTCAACTGACAGCGCCACCTGGCGCTTTTATAGAAAAGTACGACGGTTAGTCTTCGTGCAAACGGCGGTATATTTATTTAATATATTATATGATAGGTTAGTACAACATACAAAATTTATGAGTTTTATGAAAAGGTAAGTATTTAAGTTCATTACTATGTTATTATTATATTTGTACACTTATATATGTTAAAAACAATTAGTTTACGTTAAGCGTTATATATTATGATCATACATATATTTATATAAAAACACCTAACTAATGTGCCAACTAATGTGACTACTGCTGCAGGTGCTGCTCGTTTTCACGTCGGCTACACACGTGTTGTATTGCAACTGAAGGTTGATTGCACAAAGCAGGTATGAACAAATATTTCACATGACCGTATTAATTTTTCACACATTATTGTATCTAAATAATATAGTAGTGGTTTTCCAAAAATTATAGGAAGTCATTAATATTCTTGAGAATTACTTACTATCCTGAACTTTATCTAACGGAAACGCTACATAAACTCTGTTTAATTTCGTAGCTGTTACTTCTAACATTAGAATAATTAAAACTAAATAATATATATTTTTTTAATGGCCGGCCTCCTTTAGATTTGTCCCACCCCTCTCCACCCATGGGAGTAGTAAGAGCTGACTGAGGGAATACCAGGGGAGTGGGCAGCAGCACTCCCTCGAGTATTAACAACATCTACTGCGATCGCCAACCCGTCTCCCAAGCGTGGCGATTACGGCACTATTCCCCATATCAGCGAAACACATTTGTGGCGTTCTCTTGGGGAGGCCTATGTCCAGCAATGGAATTCGAAAGGCTGATGGATTGATGGATGGATGGATGGAATATAAAATTTTGGGTTCATGCCGGATAAAGATTTTTTTCGTACCCTGCACTAAGGAATAATTCTTGTATCGCGGAGAACTTTTACAAACATACAATTTCACGGACACAAAGTACACCCAGACTCAGAACAACCATTTGCGGATCACATTGTTGCCCTGTGTGGGAATCGAACCCACAACACTCAGGCGGGACGCCGGTATCTAAACCACTCCGCCATCTGTGCAGTCAGATATAAAGTCGTAAGTATAGTCATACATTATTATTATTTTAAAGTTCATTAGATATCTTAGTGTTGGGCTGGATTATCTACAGTGGGAAAGAAAGAGAAAAATAATTACTTAGCAGCTCATCAGACGGGTCAACCAAAAGGGATTATTATTTTTTTATTTCAGAGGAGAAGAGAAGACCCTTGAGGTTTCACGGCAAATCAATAAGTCGACCATAATTAGTACCTACTTCTTTAGTTCGTAATTTTTGCAAACCAACATTTTATTCAGTATTGTCATAATTTGTTATAAAAAATGATAAGTACTTTAATATAATCAAAGTTATACGAATAACTCGATTGACTCTCTTTTGCGGTTTTCCATAAGTAGATACTACTTCATACAAGAACCCAACCGCAACTTGTGTAATAAAATAATATAATATAGCTATACTATTATCACTGCCTATCTAGAGTACAAATAATTTTTAACATGTTTAAAAAAGATCACGCCATCAAATAGTATGGATATAATTGCAAAATTAAACTTACTGTCAATAATCCAATGATTAATGCATGTAAATGCGTTCCGATAGATGGCGTTGGTCGTTAAGACAAATGTGATGAGGAAATTGGGTATGACCGCAAGGTAGTACGATAGCTCAGTGGATTAGAGCAGTTCCCCTGATAGGAAGGGACGCAGGTTCGATTCCCGCTCGTACTAAAGTTCTCTTTTTCCTCATTCACAGATAATAATTTGTACTCTAAAAAGTAGCTGAGCATGTCAAGTGCAAAAAATATAGATCAAAACTGCCTATCTAGTTATAGAAAGAACTGGATTAAAAGCAACCTCCCTATAGGCCATTAGGTATAAGAAGTTTAATGGTTGCAATACACATATTGATAATTTCATACATTATTCTACCGAAATGTTTTGTAAGTGGTTACAAAATGCCTCCACATGGCGCAACGTCAGCGTCAGATTTGCCTGAAGCAATACTTCGCTCGGTTCCATCGGTCTGTTGATCAATGGGTCCACAATCTGCTCGCCCTGGGCATGATGGTCTTTATTGATATTTGAAGTTGATTATATGGTAGCCAAAATGTCAAGAGCGATCAAAATCTGACGAAACGTTTTTGTTTACTTATATGAATACTAGTGACCCGTCCTCGCTTCGAACGGATGCAATTGATTAACGAATATCCTTTTAAGATTTTTCAAAAACTTATTACAGTATTTTAATGTACTTATATCTATCTGCAGGTGTATAACAAGCGTACCACTGAAGTAATATCACACAACTCCAGTGGTCTGCCAATACAAGCGGAGAGACGGCACACGGCAGGTTTATTTAGTGGGTGAGGGCCTACACTACCCTATTCATTGCCCCAAACGACGGGGTATGCAGTTAGGTATATTTTTTCCGCTTTAACCATAAAAAAGGTCCACAAATTAATTTCATTAAAAGCATTTAATGTATCTATTTAAAAAAAGATTAGGATGGAATATGTACATTTATTGCTTATAAAATTATCCAAAGAAAACATTGTTTCAAAATCCGTTAGGTTTAAATAAAGCGGATAAATAGACATGGATAAGTATTGTATTATCAGGCACAGCGTTCTGTATGCCTTTCAGTCATGAACTGAATCTTTTCAATTTAAGCATAAATTTTAGCATTATAATAGTAAATCGCTACCTTCCGTAGGTACGCGACATCTCTAGAAAATTAACAAATTGAAAAAAACGCAACGAAACTTATCTATAATTAGTAAGCACCAGATCAACAATAAAATAACACTATAAAAAGACTATAATCACGTTTATTTTCCACAAACACGAGCCATATCTACTCGTATACATAATTATAGTTTGGCTTGATCAGTCGAAAACAAGACTATCAGTCTTCGAGAAGGTCGCTCACAAAATACTATGCCAATTATAAAACAGGTAAATTTACAAGTTCTCAACGTTAACCGGTTTAGTGTGATAAGGTCGTTATCACTGACATTACATAAGCATAATATAAATGTGACGCTATTTTTTTTATACTACGAGGGTAGGTAGCAAATAAACAAACTGCCCGTTTGTGATAAGTAGTTCCCGTAACAGATGCTAGCAACACCAGAGGCGTCACTCACGTGTTGCCAACCAGATGCAAAGGGATAGGTGGCGGAGAGGAAGGATAATAGGGAAGAGATGAAGGGATCTGGGGCCTCAGGGGAGTAACTCCTGCTTCTTCACGCCGTTGTGTGGGGAGGGTATTACTTCCCAGAACGGGCTGGCACTTTCATGCCTTGAGATGGAAGGCTTTATACTATACAATTACATATTTCGAGCGAATGAACCTATTACGGTACATTATAATTATGATGACTCAGGTAAGATTTTAACTTAGGTGATAAGATAATATAATTATAGTAATAAAAAAAGTAGGCAAAACTTACACCAAATAATAATGAAAGCACATTAGGGACAATACAAATAAGGTTTTAATGATATAATTAAATTATTCACATGTAGCATAATGTCAAATGGATAGGTCTTGCAGTTCGTTTTTTCATAATCCCTCAGGAAGCTAACATTTTGCTGGGATAAAAATATCCTAGGTTATTGTAATAAATTGTGTAACCCGTTCATCCGATTTTATGTGATTGAGTAACAAACATACAAACTTTTATATTTATTATATTAATAAGATAACAGTTGCTAAGTTTCATCGCTTTGTTTTCATTCCGACCGTTAGACAAACAACGCTGGACAAGTTAAAATAAAAACATTTTAAATTGTTGAAAATGTTCTCAGAATTAAACATTCAATTTAACAGAGATACTTACTTAGAATTAATTCTTAATTTGCTTCCATAACAATTAAATTGACAAAAACTCAGACTTTATACTCACTTTAAAATTTAAAACAAAGGAATTACGTAAGTCGTTACAGACATTCAAGAAGATATTTAAAATTGGAATAAAAACGAAAACAGCAATGGCGTCGTTTCCAAGCAGCGAGGATGACAAAAACTGTTAATTTCAACTTGTCATTTTAAATAGCAATTAGTTGGTTATAAGTAATAACGATGTCTATTGTTGAAATGTTCTCACGGATAAGACTTCGAGATGGTAGATAAGTGCACGTTGTGGCGGAATTGCCGAGATTTTACGACGTAATAAGGTTATGACGGATCTTATTCTGATTTTATGAATGCTATATAATTGTCACTTGTTAGTTATCACATTGATGGTTTGTAAAATTAAAAGAAAGTGAACAAGGTATCTAAAGAAAAACGTGGAACACTCACTACAATAATAAAACCATGTCTTTATTATAAAGCTGTAACTGAGCTGTGTCTGAGCATTTAAGATATTTGAGAAAATATACTGTAAGTATTAGGCTGTACAGGCGTGTCTGAACACAAAACAATATTTTTCGTTTTTTTGTGTGTTTGTCGGTTTGTCTGTTTGTTCGTTCGCGCATCCCGCAAAAAGTACTAAACGGATTTTTTTTAACGGAACTTTTTTTATTTGATAGCTCTTGATTAGACTTGAAAACTGGTAAGCCTATTACATATACCAGTTTTTAAGTCTAATCAAGATAGTACATAATTATCCCGCTACTGTATCGGGAACCTGAAATATAACCTAAAAACTAGCTTTAGGCTGAGGAGTAGCTGCGGGCAGGCTAGTATCTCATATGTGTGTGAAATGGTTTAAAAGTTCATGACGCCCTCAAATTGGTAGATACGAGAATATAACGGCTGCAGCGCTAATATTCTAAAATAAAACAGTGAGTTCGAAGGCAATCACGTAATAAATCGAAATTAAACTACACTAGTTCCTGTGAACACAGGACGCCGCCAACGTCCCCTCGTGTAGCAAACCCGAATTGACGGGTACATAATTATTAGTGATACGCCTTCCGTTAAGTCAAAGGAATGGGGGATAGTGCCGTAATCGCCACGCTTGGCAGGCGGGTTGGCGATCGCAGTGGATGTTGTTAATACTCGAAGGAGTGCTGCTGCCCACTCCCTCGGTATTCCCTCAGTCGGCTCTTACGACTCCCATGGAGAAGAGAAACTACTTTTACAACCCACGTTAGGAAAATTAATGACATTCTGATATTGCAATGCGGAAACTTGAGAGTACCTATACTATGGTTCACGTGCATGAGGAACACTTTCCTGAAGATAACTGTATTTGTCTTTTTTTTTGTACAGCATGGTAAGCGGTTACCGTAGCCTATAGACGTTAGCAACACCAGAGGTATCACTTGCATCTCGCCATCTCTAAGGAAACAGATAGGAAGGATAATAAGGAGAGAATAGGGAGGGGGTTTGGGCCTCCGGCGCTGTCACTCACCATACCAAACACAACGGTAGGCGTAACTACCGTTGTTACACGCTGATCATTTGTGAGAGGGTGGTACTTCCCCGATCGAGCCGGCCCATTTGAAACTAACGATGGTTTAATAATAACACTTTGGTAACCAACCAAAACAAAAGGTACGGATAGTGGTAAGCGCGTTGAGCTCGACCTCGGCATAGAATGTACTAGGGCAATTCCAGCGAGATAAGCCAGCAATGTACTTGTCCACAAGCACTATTGTGATAGAACACCAGTGATGTTTTAAACATCATTACCTTTAGTAAACTATTAAACTGCTTGTTAACAGTGTACCGACTTCTTTGTACTCGTAATCGATTTGCTTAAAGTAAACACTGTGCTCTTCATAATACGCACTTGTAGTGGCGGCAATTTTCTTACCACGGTATTCCAATCCAAACACAATACTAACCCGAGAAAATTGATTTTAACTAATACCAGCCTTTGCCCGCGGCTCCGCCGCAGCCAAAAGCTAGATATTAGGTTATATTTCAAATTCCCGTTATAGTAGCGGGATAAAATGTATACTATACCAATTTTTAAGTCTAATCAAGAGCTACCAAATAAAAAAGTTGCATCAAAATCCGTGCAGTAGTTTTTGCGTGATGCGCGTATGAAAACAGACAAAAAATCAAAAAAAAATAATTCTTTCGTGTTTAGACACGCCTATAGCTAGCGGTATAGCCTAATAATAAAATAAAATATAATATATTTTTTTCTCAAATATCGCTCTGCTATAATGCAATAGCTTTGTTACAGGTTTATAATAGTTAGGATAAAAGGCTTACCATCTAATATTGCATCACTGCTTCCTCTAGATTGAGTGTATTCAAGTAGTTTATTAAAAGTAAAATATAGTTTAGTAACGGTCGTCAATGATACGCCGATTCTTTAGTGATTGTATGACCATACGAGTATGTTTAACAAATTACTTTTAGATTACGTCTTAGCGCACTGAATTATACATCCGTAATGCTCATTGCAGTTAGTAATTATGATGTTGAATGCAATTCAGGGTTGATTGACTGGATTCTATATTTCCTTCTTTCAAACATTTTTTTTAACTTACTTATACATAGATAATATTCACAATCATGTCACTCACGCCTAAACGACTAAGCGCATTTTGACAAACTTTAGTAGGTGATGAAATATTCTTTTTTAGGTGGGAAGAAATGTCCTACTGCACACCCCGCTTCCCGGTGAGACAACGGGGTAGTGTGGGGGCTCTCACCCACTGAAAAAACACCGCGCGCCCTCACCCGCCCTTGCTACGGCGGATCTGATACTAGACAAGCTTATAGAGGATATATTTATATCTCGCAAAAATACGATCCTGTAGAATAGCAATTTTTTTTGCAAATGACTATTTATACGAAGTTTGGTATATAGCCTAGATAAATACATAGAATAACCCGATAAGGAGTTCCTGTTATACCTAGGTACTCTATGGACTAAACTTTGAAGAAAACTCTGACGAAGTCGCGGGCGGAAGCTAGTATAAAAATATAATCCGTATTATTTTGTATTCTTATGCAAATTACACCTATTTGAAATAAAAGTTTATGTAATTAAAAATTACTTAATGATATTGTTTGCCAACCCTAATAGTGTTACGTATACTTTCAAAAGATCTCCGTACACGCATTATTCAATTCAAGAGACAAGTCATACTCGTAAAAACTTTCCCGATGCACACCGTGATTGTGCATGACGGAGCTCTTCGGTTCTGTCCGGGGTGTCATACGCACATTCGTATTGGAAAGTTGGTAGCGGTGATGGTAACTGAGGTAATGAAAGCTATCCATATCTCTCAACAATACAAACAGTGATAACTTTCGGCTGGTTTAGAGATCGAAGAAATTTAAAAAATTCATGTGTTATAAAAGTAAAAAATAGGGTCCTATAAAATAAGTAGAAAATTTTAAAAATTGTTAACTTTTTATGAATATTTGGCTAACAGAGGACAAAATGGCAGCTACTGTCTTTCTTTCATTTGCATTACAAGCAAGTTTAATTTAATAACCTATCAAAATCCAAATTTTAGACGATGCAGATTAAGTCGGATTGATAATCGCTGATAAAATAAATTGTAGGTGACACGATGTTCACCGGGTCATCTAGTTCATACATAAATATACTTTGGAAAATCCAAAACTGCACGCCTCATAATCTTCATTTTTCACAATAAAATTTGTATTTGATCAGTAACTAATAATGTATTGGTCTTACCTAAGTAGTTTTCAATAAATCACATAGATAGCGCTAATTTCAAAAAGTACTAATGTGGGTTTCATGTCTTATACGCCATTTAGCGCTAATTTAAAGAAGTACTTCTATATTGGTGTACCTCTCAGTTCAGTGCCGCGCGCACGCCAAGGCCACGCAAAAAAAAGCTGCGCCGCTAAAAATATTCCTTTGGTGTGTTATTATTTACGTGTGTTTAGTGTTTTTAATTATTGGTATGGATAAAATAGTTATTATACTTGACAAATATCATCAGTTCGTCAAGCAAAGGTAAGAACTTTCTTTTAACAAAAAACAATGTACCGGCCGGGCGAACGGCGTTCTGTTGACGATTATAAAACCACCGGTGGCTATGCGTACGTAAAAAGGTAGTTCTCATGAAAGGCGCTGGTTTTAGTGTCGCGTCGATCGTAAATATTCAGTATTTTTTTGTTTATTTAATAACAATTAAACTACATCGAATCAGACCGTGAAAAGTAATAGAGCTCTATTCCTAATCAGAATAATTCGTAAACGAAAAAAGACGACTTGATTAGTAAAGTATTTTAGCCGTTATCGTGTTAACATACATTACCTACAACTCACGGACGTCCAAGCCAGTTTTTTAACAATTTTAAAATGGCATCAAAAATATCATGAGTGTTAAAAATAGTGTTTGTTCTTTATATGTGTGTGTAGATATTATTTTACAAGTGCAATATATGATAAATAGAGATTGTAAAAGTTTGAAAAATCAGTTGTTCCGTGTAAAGCGGAAGTAGATCCCACCTCAACGCTTCGCTTATGAGGCGTGCAATAGGATGTATGTTTATAGCGTGTAAGACGCCTGGAATGGAATGTTGAGAGCGAAGGTAAAGAATAGAAGGACACGAGTGAGAGAGCGGATGTAGAATTATTGCATCGAAGGAAAAACGAAAGAAATGTGACAATACGTGTAGATCTGAGAGATAATTCTAGTTACGATTAGATTAAAGACGTTAAGACGTGTTCCTAATAAAAAAATAGCGAGAAGGATGCCTGAGTTTTAACTGAGCATTAGCAACGATCCCAACACACAACGTCGTCCATGAAAACTATATTCATACTCCAGGTTAATGCTATGCCTGGCCAATTTTGACGCTCCGAAGCAAAAAAACAAGGCACTTCGAAACGGCTACAATTAAAGTGATCCTTAAAACCTTAATATCAATCCATTGTCCCAATATCGAGCATAAATTAAATGAGAGGTAACGGCTTACTTATCTATATACATTGGAATAGGCAACCTTCACTAGACGTCGAGGAAGTCTGTAATACAAAACTCCTCACGATGTTTATCATTGCTATTTAGTGATACGCACATAATTTCGAAAAATCAGAGATATCTTACGAATTCTGAAATCAAGACTGGGGTTAAATGATACCCTTATCATGGCTGTTATCAATATTAAACACATTATACATAACATAAAAATTACAAAAATAATGAAAAGATAATAAATAGTACAGGACACGAATTATAATTTACAAATTATTACTCGTATAAAAATAGTATCACAATACATGCAAAGGTTGACGACCATATACGGGCTTATCGATCAATACGTAAAAAAAATTACTACTTTAGTGAAAGCGTCAGGACATAGGCAATAAATTTTCCTGGCGTTTTCTACCTGTGATAGGCGGAAACTTTAACGGTTGTGGACTAGATAAGAGTGTTATCTTTAATGTTGAGTAACTCAGGATGGTATGCTTCGCGATTGCTTCTTGAAGCGTTACATACACGAAGACCCCAATTGGGTAAGGTTTACAGTGTTTGAAACTTCTAGTTCTGTCTTCATGGTAGCATTTGTCATTGTACCTATACATAATCCTGATGCCACTAAGATTATACTAGTGGAAAACACAATACTCGTTTACCCCACCCAGGTTCTAACGTCACCTCGCAATTATCTATTTCATATTTATTAACTAGACCAACGAGGTAGCAGAAATAGTTTTTAATACTTAAAGTACGGCTTTTGACTGCTACTCGTACTTTATCCTCATTGGATTAGGTTGTCGATATTCTCTATATCGCGATGTAGCATGCTCGGCTTCTCACAGGAATAAAATTTGTGTAAATAGAAAAAGGTACCACTGGAATTTAATCCCCATCTTTATGAATTAACTTTAGGAAGTAGCAGTTTTATTTCATAATGTGTATATTATCGTAAATATAAGAAAGCATTAATCAATCTCTCACAAATCAAAATTATGCAATAAAATCGCCAATATAGATTTAAACGGGTCTTAGAGCATTAAACCAATTAAAATGCTTCATTCAGCATGTACCGTGCACAAACGGATTAGTATAATACCAGACAGATTCAAGCGTTGCAGTATTTAATCGTGTGCATTTACAAATTGTTACTTATTTTGTTGGTAAAATTATTATATAATGCTATAAATTATTGCGGATTAATAAGTCTTGAGACTCATTGAGACTTATCAAAAGGATGCTATTTAATTTCTTACGGCGTGATATTTTCCGGAGATTAACAGCAAATGTTAATTACACGACCGACTCATGTTGCTCAATAGACAGAAAATATATTTCTGTCATTAAATATGTGGCCTAATTTCAAATTGTTACCGATAATGTCTCCGAAACTCAACAGTTTTTGGACATTCACCAGCAAATTTTAAAAGCAGTCTGAAAAACTTTGTAAAATCCCAAAAGTGCAGGCCTCATAATCTTAATTTTTCACAATAAAATTGATTATTTGATAAGTAACTAATAATGTATTGGTCTTACTAAGTAGTTTTCAATAAATCACATATATAGCGCTAATTTTAAGAAGTACTTCTATATTGGTCAATAGAAATAGTTCTCACGAAATAAGGATAGCACTGGTTTTAGTGTCGCGTCGAGCGTAAATATTCACTATTTTTTTTGTTTATTTAATAATAATTAAACCACATCGAATCAGACCGTGAAGGGTGATAGGGCTCTATTCGTAGTTATACTGTATTATAAAAGAAAAAAAAATACTGGATTAGTAAAGTATTTCGGTCGTTATCGTGTTAACATACATTACCTACAACACACGGACGTCCAAGGCAGAACTTTTTTAAACAGTTTTTAAACTATTTTAAATAACAAAAATGGCATCAAAAATATAATGAGTGTTAAAATAGTATTTTTTTATTGATAGATATGCGTATATATTATTTTACAAGTGCAATATATGATAAATAGAGACATTTTAATTTTGAAAAATCAGTTGTTCAGCGTGGAACGAGAGTAATACCCACCTCAACGCTTCGCTTATGAGGCGTGCAAAACTGAACTGAAAAACTCTATTAAAATTAAGAATTATAATTGGTAAAGTTAGTTACGAAATTAATAAGAGGAGCCATTTTGTATTTTACCGTTTTGTTACCTACACCTACCTAACTTTAAGTTATTATTAATTAATAACTTGTTCGGATCGACTATTCAGCTCGACTCAGGGCAAGATTCACATTTAATATTTGCGTACCTTCCAAAGTTCTGAGAATATCGGATGAAGTTTCAAGGAGACTTTGCTAAAGTATTTGTTTTGATGAAACGCAAACAGTAACAAGAGCTGCCTGGGTAAGCAAAGCCATGGGATGGGGGATGAAATAGAAGTTTTTAAAGACTTACAATCGTATTTTGATATTTTTTTAGCATTTGACATACTTAGCCATAAAATTGGCAAAGCATCTGGACGGTATACAGGAGGTGCAGGTACAAATCCTGCTCGTGACTGTTATTTTAGATTTCACATTTTCACACTTTGTGTTAATTGACAATCGTGATTCTACACCTAGTATGAAGTTTAATATGTGGGACTTAAAGCCTTAAGTTTTAAGTTAGTGATCTCTGAATATTATATTGTTTGTTAAATATCAATATAACTTGTGATTTATTAAACGAACATTTAGTATCGAAAGAACGCCCAAGAGCATTTGCGCCAACAACTCTACTTGCAACTAAATTTTGGCAAATTCACTTGAATATGAAATAAACAATACCTACATATTTAATATTCTTAATTGCTTTTCGCTGTACTGCATATTATACAAATATAGCCACCCTATACCATACCACTATACAAATATGGTATTTTCTTTGCCAACCGAAAAAAAAACAATCTCGGTTCATGACAGCGGCAGCGGCGCATTCAATTACTTAAATTGGTGTGTGCAGTGTATACAGATCCCGTCAAAGGGCGCAGAGCCCTCTTGTCTGTTTAATTCAATCAATTCGTCTAGGTCTCGTCAATTTGCGTAGCTATAAACATATTAATTGTAAATATTCTGAGACCAGGGATCAATTTCTTTGAGGACAAATAAAATAGCGTGTCTTAAAACTATTGCTACAATTACTATTTAATTATAATAAATTTCACTTTCATTCTAAATATAGAACATCATTAATTAGTTTAGAGCTCATCATGATATATTATGCTCTGTCATGTTTTAAGGAAGAATTAAGTGAGAGAGAGACGTCGATGTAATAATTGTAGGTACGATAAATTAACAATTTATTATTAGTTTATATTATTTCAATTGTATTTAATAATATAAACTAATAATCAATATTGTCTTCTTACTGGTGGTTATTTTGTTACTAAAAATTTTAATTGGTAGTATGTGGTAGAATTTTTGAGCACTAAATAAAAACAAAAATTTTACAATTTAAAGAGGAGTATTATACTCATTTTAATATACTAACTTAAAGTCTCATACATTGTAGGCATGAAATTTGAAGTAGATATATTTTTATTTGTGTTTCTAGACGAATATTAGGTGGATTAAAATAACTAAACCAAAAATTTAGTAAAATCATATACTGTGGGTAGACGAAACCGTTGAAACAACATATCACCCTTGGACATCTACCATCTAAGTCCACCCGTGATCATGAATGCTGTAAAGTATTCAAAACGTCGGGATAGTAGAAAATCAAGTAAACGCGATAGATTCCGTAAACGTAGTTTTATTTCAAAATGTGTAACAGTCGCGTAAATATCAGAAAGTATAATATATATCTTGTAATGTATATTATTATTTCCCCTAATGATTTTAAAAACTTTTAATTATTTTATATTTAGGTAACAATATCACATGGTAGTCAGCAAACCGTTTCTTGGTAAAATTTTAACTAACGTCATCTTATTAAGTAATACCACTTTGCAACAATCTATTCAACATATTAAAATTAGCAAAATAACTTATTTTTCTTCCTTATTTGATATACAATACGATTAGTTCTCACAGCTCTCCTCTAAATAATACCTACTTATTACCTAAGTGTTAAAATAAAATAATTTTCACGAATACCTTCATTGTAATGTTACAAAAAAGACCTGTGCTAAATTATTAATTTATTAAAATCTTTCACCAAGTGTAATATACATTGTGTTGAAGGGGTTTTTCCAAACATACATTTTGTGGGAAACACCAAAAATATACACCCAGACTCGGAATAGTGATACCATAGTAGACCTATGTAATTCGATTTAAAATGCATGCCCTTTTTTTTTGTTAAGGCTCGAAAAATGGTCCTAACGGCACACCGCGCCGTTCGGGGCAACGAAAACAGTGTAGTGTGGGGCCTTCACCCACTAAAGAAACCCGCAGTGTGCCGTCTCTCCGCCTTTATTGGCGGGCCACTGGAACTATGTTACATTCCTTACCTACTTTTATATTTCTAGTTTAGGATTTCTATAGTCTGATTGCTACACGATCATCTATATGTTTATTAGCTTACCGCAAAATTTCATCAAATTGACTAATTTATCACGTAGCAAGAATAAGTAGGTAGTTCTATAATTACTTCTTAAGTCGCCTAGTACAATAACACGATTATAACCATAATGTAACAAGTTTTATGTAGAAAACGCTCATAACAGCGTTATCTTAGAAAATTTTACATGTTAATCAGGCTATTTATAAGGGTTGAGTGTGTAATCGTGGTTCGTGACTGTGAAGATGAAAGACTTAAGGCCTTGTCACACAGAGGCGGGAGTCGCGGGAAAGCGATCGCGATCCGGGACGGGATTTTTTTGTAATATTCGAATTTGTATGCAACCTGTAACACAGGAACGCGCCATGTGATCGCTTTCCCGCGGCTCCCGCCTCTGTGTGACCCGCCCTTTAGCGGGAAAATATACTCTCATGATGTTCAGAAACAGGCTGAATAAGAGTATCGGCGTATTTATGATAAATAACGCAATTTTGGAATATTTATTAATATCTGGTTAGCAACTAAGTTCAGCAGGCTTAGAATGAAAAACGAAACGTTAGACGAATTTTCGTTTCGAGTCATTGTGATTGATCAACAGTCCGACGCGTGATTCCTAATTAGTCGAGATTTCGACGCGTGATTCGGGCAACCAATCAAAATGAAGCGAAACGAAAGTTCGTCTAACGTTTCGTTTTTCATTCTAAGGGGACTGGAACGATTGAACTAGTGATAGAGCCTTGCTTATCCCAGCACAAATAGGCCGGCTCGGTCGGGGAAGTACCACCCTCTCACATAAGATCAGCGTGTAACAACGGTAGTTACTCTCCGTTGTGTTTCGTATAAAAAAAACGATGAAAGATAGATTATTTCGATGTATTTATTAATTTTGAAATAACATATCTAACATATTATGTTAACGATAATTCTGAAAGGAAAACAAATTTTTGGGAGCTTTTATAAAATACTTTCTGATATTTACGCGAATGTTACACATTTTGAAATAAAACTACGTTTACGGAATCTATCGCGTTTACTTGATTTTACTACTATCCCGACGTTTCGAATACTTTACAGCATTCATGATCACGGGTGGATTTAGATGATAGACGTCCAAGGCTGATATGTCGTCTATCATCTAAGTCCACCCGTGATCATGAATGCTGTAAAGTATTCAAAACGTCGGGATAGTAGTAAAATCAAGTAAACGCGATAGATTCCGTAAACGTAGCTTTTATAAACGTACAAAGAACACAATGTGCTCTTACACTCAGAATCAGAAAAACAAAGGACACAAAATGCGGTACTCACGACTCTACAAGACACAACGCCCTGTGTTGTATTACATAATTATAACCATTACAAACTTAGCATCAAGGCATCGCATCATTCTAATTAGGTAATCCTTTAATAACTGAAAGCGTAAACAAGGTGTGCGGTTTATGACATTTTAAACACGCCAAGTGGAAGACAGCCAGTTATTTTAATGTGGTGAATCGAATTTCTACCGCGTGACTCAAAGTAGATATATTGTATAGATATTAAACTATCTTTAAATAAGAGGGCTCCAATGAAATGTAAGTAAGTGTTATTCCCATTTGTATGTTGTCCATACCGTATTAAATCCTTATTGATGTGAAACATCTAATGCGGAGGAAGGGTAAAATCGACTGTTAGCGTGGCGACGCTTTTATTGTACTTGTCCCGTTAAAATCTTGCAAGTTAAATTTGACACACTTCCCGGTTTCCGATTGAGCTGAAATTTTACACGCATGTGTATATCACGTGACAATGCAATATTATGATGACATGGAGCTGATCTGATGATGGAGCTGGAAGGTGGACATATGAACTCTATAATGAAACGGCGCAACCCCATCGAGTTTGGGTTCGTATGATTCGTCTTGCCGAGTACTTTGTGTCTAGATGGTATCCAGGGGCTGATGGTGAAGCTGGAAGGTGGCCACAGTAACTCTATAATGAAATGACGCAACCCCGTCGTGTTAGAGCTCGTTTGAAATGTACTGACTAGAACTTCAGTCATAGATGACATCCAGGGGGCTGGAAGGTAACCACAGTAACTCTGTAATGAAACGACGCAACCCCATCGAGTTTGGAATCATTTGATTCGTCTTGACGAGTATTTTGTCTCTAGATGGTATCCAGGGCCTGACGATAGAGCTGGAAGGTGGCCACGGTAACTCTGTAATGAAACTACGCAACCCTATCGAGTTTATACTGGTTTGATTCGTCTTTAGGAGTACTTTGTCAAGTTATGATCATTTTATTTCTTCAAATAATTTCGATGTTTTCACATCTGCTAGACGTCCCGCAACGTCTAGATTTTTTTTGTTAAGGCAGGAAAAAAACTCCTAACCGCACACCCTGGGGCCGGAGTGTGGGGCTCTCACCGACTAAAGAAACCCGCCGTGTGCTGTCGTCTCTCCGCCTGTGTTGACGGGACACTGGTACTATGTTGTATTACTTCAGTGGTACCGCATTAATCCATCCATCCATCCATCAGCCTTTCAACGTCCACTGCTGGATATAGGCCTCCCCAAGAAAGGGGGATAGTGCCGTAATCACCACGCTTGGCAGGCGGGTTGGCGATCACAGTGGATGTTGTTAATATTCGAAGGAGTGCTGCTGCCCACTCCACCGGTATTCCCTCAGTCGGCTCTTACGACTTTCATGGGTGTAGAGGGGTGGGACAATTCTAAAGCCGGCCTTACACGGCTCAAATCCTACTAATATTGTGAACTTTAAGATGTTTGTTACATAATAACACAAAACAGCTCAAAGGGTTTGGATAACATTTTGTACAAATGTACCTAGTTTATAACCAGAATTAACACTAAAATATATATCTTTTATGCAGATAAATGGCTTATCAGCTGTTATGAATATAAGTGAAATAATAATTTATCGCCACCATCAAAATTAGCGATTCATCTGATTATGAAATACAGTGCGAATGCAAATGTCAGATGGAATTACTTTATACTGCATCAATTTATCTCAATACAATAATTTAAGAAGTTTGTACATTTTTCTCTTTTTTTATTACAAATCTGTACTATCATCACACTTTTTTTTGTTTAGGCGGGAAAAAATGTACCTAACCGCACACCCCGTCGATCGGGGCAACGAGCAGGGTAGTGTGGGGCCATAAATAAACCCACCGTGTGCCGTCTCTCCGCCTATATTGGCGGGCCACCGGAACCATATTACATTCCTTTTCGTGATACCTCACACCTACGATAAAAAAGAAATATTGGTATATTAAATTTAAAAAAAAGAGTATTTTTTGAGGCTGAAAAAGAAGAAGGAAAGTATAGTTTAAAAAACTAAATCAAACACGCTTACTACGGACTAAAAATTAGAAAATAATTAAGTAATAATAATTATTGTAAAAAAGGGTGGGGTTGCTTTTTACAATAATCTTAATAATCAATTTGATGATAATTTATTTTATTAGTTATTGCATTTGCTTGAATGTATATTGAATGCCTTGTGGGGCCGGGTGCCGTGTGGGGCCGGTTTTAGAATCGTCCCATCCCTCTCCATCCATGGGAGCCGTAGGAGCCGACTGAGGGAATAACGGGGGAGTGGGTAGTAGCACTCCCTCGAGTATTAACAACATCCACTGCAATCGCCAACCCGCCTGCCAAGCGTGGCGATTACGGCACTATCCCCCATATGAGCGAAACACATGTTGTGGCGTTCTCTTGGGGAGGCCTATGTCCAGCAGTGGACTTCGAAAGGCTGATGGATGGATATTGAATGTCTTGAATGTATAATTACATAAATAGAAAGAAATGAAGACACATTCTTCCATTCGGAGCATGCTAATTATCTTCAGTATATTCAGACGTCTAGATCAACAATAAACTATTTACGGCACGCATGAATAACTATAGGATTTGCGCGTGATTCATGACGATGGTCGCTATTAAATCTGTTCATGTGCTACCACTAAATCCTGCCTCGTTCATAATATATTATATCTCACTGTGACTAAAATAAAGTAGCACTTGAAAATATTTACCATTTATTTATAGAAAGCCTAGAATTTTACCAATGTGAGATAAGCCTTCAGTGTAAAAGTTCTAATGAACTTTGGTGCAGTCTGGCGCAGTTGTCTAGACATCAGTCACAGATACTGTTTCTAGTAAATAGCTTTTACAGTCGAATCTTACTTAAGTAATAAAGTAGGAATTCGTCTAAATTTCAATTCAAACAATCGCGTTGATGGTCAAAGTTTAGAACATTTTCCAGTATTTAGATTAGTTTCTAGATTGACATTTTACATAGTATGCCGTATCAAAAACCTCATTTAAACTAATGGCATGCTAAACGAGTTTTTAAGCGTAATTCGAATATTTTATTTACTACGGATTGGCTTGTGATTAGAATTCAGCACATGTATCAATGTAATGAGACACACAAACGTGACAAATACAATGTTTATCCATAGACAATAACTGTAATTTGAGTAAATCTAGAGAATTTATAACTGTAGTTGACATGCACCAAATGCAAATCGAATTCATTCAAACACCGAAACACTTGACACTCACCAATACCGGTCTGGCCAGTTACAAAAAAAGGTTAGCTATCGATCAACATAGAAAAGAAGAAATGTGATTGAATTTAAAATATAGTTTACGTTTTAATAGGTATGACACATTTGTATTTATATAGCCCCACCTTATATATCAATGGACCGATAATCCAAGGCAATTTCTAAATGGGTCATTATCCTAGACCAGATTACCGTAACAGCGACACGATGAAAAACCTTGAGTGCAAGGTTATCGCTTAATATTAACTGACAAAAACATTACGCCAAAATGTTGGAACCGGTAAATTCGGTACGCAGTGAAAGGGTGTAGTAAAATTGTTAACTGGCATCGTTTACACTTTTATTTGGCGAGTTTATGAAATATTTATCATTGAAATCAAAAGTTGTCATGCTTTATTCTATATTGTATTTAAATAAAAAAACACCGACAATGTGATACTTCAGAATAATTTCTTTTGGAATTATGTTTAAATCATCCGCAAGAAAACCACAAAGCCTTTTTTTCAATCTAAGCCATTACGCATCATAAAAAGCCTCACATTATATAGCGTATAGTCATACAAAAAAAAAAGAATAAACATAAGACATAAAGATCAATTAGTATTTTGTCAAACTATCACTATCCTTCATAATAGTGGCGCCAATTTGGTTATAGTGGGCTGTATAAATATGCAAAACACGTGTAGAATATTAACTTTCCATGTGAATTATTCATTTCCATATATCTTATGTAAAAACACTTTTGTTAAAAAATAACTAGGTATTGGGTATATTTAAAGTAACTTAAACGGGTCTTTTTTCGACAACTCATTGTCCCGTGACCACGGCTGCTGCAACGCAGTTGAAACGTCGGGTAAAAGGTAGTTCATAATTTCACGTAATTTATAGATACGCGAAAAAAGAGCCGTTTATGTTACTTTAAATATGTCTACAATTCGCGACCCGTGACGTGTGGGGCCGGCTTTAGAATTGTCCCACCCCTCTCTACCCACGGAAGTCGTAGGAGCCGACTGAGGGAATACCGGGGGAGTGGGCAGCAGCACTCCAGCACTCCCTCGAGTATTAACAACATCCACTGCGATCGCCAAACCGCCTGCCAAGCGTGGCGATTACGGCATTATCCCCCATGATGGGACCGTTCGTTGTGGCGTTCTCTTGGGGAGGCCTATGTCCAGCAGTGAACGTTTAAAGGCTGATGGATGGATGGATGGACTCCTACTATTGCGATGTGCGGTAGGGAAAAAATAACTACTACTACCGTTTAATTACACACTGATCTTTCATGAGAGGGTGGTACTTTTCTGATAGAGCCGGCCCTAATGTTGGGACAAGCTACACTACCACTATAGCAGCCGATAATTACACAGGTATGTATGTACCCGGAAATTAGATAATACCTAATTAAAGTTTTTTTTTTTGCGATTACAATTACAATGTTTATTAAAATCTCACAAAAAACCCACTTAAAACGTAGAAACTAGAAAAATATAGCTGGAAAAATATAGTCAATTTTTACCAAGCTGTTTAAAGTGCAGTGACAGACTATGAATAAATTGTGTCACCACCCGATCCCACTGTAGTCATACGGGGCGACTGAGGGAAGTACTCACATATAATATAGCTGCAATAGAAGGAAAACTAGAAACAATCGCACTTGCCAGGGTTTTTGTGCTATGAGGAAGTTTTCAACTGTTCCTAGCTCAGTCTAAGTACCACCGTCATCCATGGCAAGAACCCAGAGGTGTTTTCGGTTGTAGGGGTGGGGGGTGGGGTGTCCATTAATTACATGAGGCGATTTTTAGGATTTTTTTTAAAGAGATGTCGTGAGAATGTCAACATCATAATATAGAGAGTCCACTATGCATAAATATAACAATCGGCAGTTGGTACTACCCCAGTTGTGCAATCAAATATCATATCTGCTATGTTAAGTTGTAAATGGCCATACATTACTTTATGATGTAAATAACATACTTATGTAGGTATGTTACACATTCGGGTATACCGTCTTCCAAAATGTGTTCCGCAAATTAGCACATACGTATCTACTTACACACTCTGAATGTTGCTAGCATCAAAAAAACGTAGGCAATTATGTAGTAAATTACATAATGAGAAGTATATTACTCGGTTGTAATCGACGAATCTAATTGTGAAGCGATTATATTTGAATAAACTTGTATTTACTATGCGCATGCAAGGAATTTGATTACTCATTAGGAGAAATTCATTGCAGAGAAATTTCGAAATGTGTTCTTATTTTTGAGTGTGGCAAGCATAAAGTGAACACTCGACCTCGAATGACATGCAAAATACGTCTCAAGACAGTATTCTTTTCTCATTGAAATTCATTTGGACGCACAGAAATTATTAACACCCCAAATCTCAGGTACAATAGCCTGAAAACAAACGCTAAGTATTTAAAGGTTTTTTTTTATTGGGTATAGTAATAGCAGACGACGGCCCACATGATGGTAAATGGTCACCGTCGCTCATGGACTTAAATATACCGAGAGTATTGTCAACTGCTACAACCAAAACACACCGATATGCTTCATGGTCAGTCACACTGGAGGATGGTGGTTCCAACCCGCTCGGGCTAGCCAACAAGTGTGTACTCCAACTTGGTACCCAGTCCTACCACCAGTACAATGCAATGGGTGATAAATGCTTACTTCCCTTAGTCGCCCGTACGACAACACTGGTATTCTTGGCCCATCGCCACACGGATAGGTCGCTATTTTATTATTTTATTAAAGCGCAGCGACAAAACATTTTTATAAACAACAAACTATTTTCCGGAATAATACTCCGGAATAATACACTCATATCACAGACTGTTCATTTAATGGTATATTTTAGGCGTAAATATCAAACTACCACAACAATTTCAAGCTCTAATTAATACTGGCAATGCAACATGACATAAAAGTCTAAAGTAAAAGTGGCGAAATGATTCCAGCGTTAGCGCTGCAAAAAATCACTAAACCAGTTAGCAAAGCAACACATGGTTTTTTAATTATGTGATTTATAGTCCTCACGCAGAGTCGTGAACCTTGCGCAGGCGCACAAGGTTATATCCTGACTTTGAATGAATCACTGAATCGGCGCTTCCTTGCGGGAGGTTTAAATTACTGTTGTGAAGCAGCTCGATTAATATAATGTATTTTGTGAGTCGTGTTTATTAAATCGCATCTAAAAAACAGACATTCTTTAATAGTAAACATGTGTTAACGAAAATAAATTATGACGAGAATTATTTTCTCATATATTTTGTTCTCTTAATATCTCGAGAAAGGATTAACTGATTTCGATGATTTTATTAGTTCTGTTACTGGTATTCTTTGTGATTTTTGTACATTTAATAACAATTTAATTCATTCATCTATTCATTTTATCTATACTATTATAAACTTGTAACAGAGCTGTGTCTGTTACATTTAAGATATTTGAGAACAAATGTCTGTAATAGGCTATGCGTGTCTAAAAACAAAACAATTTTTTTTAGAATTTTTGTCTGTTTATCTGTTTGTTCATTCACGCATCACGCAAAAACTAGGTACAGGTACTATATCGGGAACCTAAGATATAACCAAAAAACTAGCTTTTGGCTGCGGCGGAGCCGCGGGCAAAGGCTAGTCTTAATAAAAAACTAAAGTAAAGGAGAATACCCAACACCCATACAAAAAAATCCTGAAATGTACAACAATGAAATATACGCCAAAAAGTACTACAAATCTTAGGAAACCCATTATAATATCAATTATTTTCAAAAAACTAGGTAGTAACCAGTTCCAAACATTTCTTAAATATAAGTTAAGTTATGGTAAGGATTAATATGCAATGATAAAACAGTAATACGTAAACATATTTGTTGTTTCATCATTAAAAAAGTAAATCATCATCAATAAACTGAGCAGGAGGATAAATATTAATTTAGTACCGCGCCGGTGCTAAAAATTATAATGTAAATAATGGAATTATCTTTTTTTTTATTTATTCTACTCTTTGATGCAATATGTCAAACTGTTATTAAGGCAAAGGGCATGTGTGTTTCATACAGCTACGATACGTTTTCTATTTTGAAAATAATTTGATTTTAATTTATATTGACACGCATATATTATTATTTTAATTATATTTACGATACTATATAGGTTGAATTAAATCAAAATAATAATAGCTGTGGACTAATTCTATCCTACTCCAAAAATCAATAAAAATGAATTAGACGGATATCAAGTTTAATATTTTAATGGTCGTTATATTTTTGCCCTAGTCAAACAAACTTGAGAATTATTTCATTATACATATTTTATTCTAAATAGAATTAAGGACTATTAATAGTTACTGTCCATTTCAGGCATTTTTTGGGCATATCCCTTTTCAGCGAATAAGTTAAAACCAAATTTATTGATTCTGAGGTGGTACGAAGGTTGCCTGGCCAGCTAGTACCTATTAGTAATACTTAATAATATATTTATTTAGAACAGAGGCCATTCCATATGATAAAATGCGTATCCATACATATTATAGGTACCACAAATTACGATGCCTAGGCAAACGCTTTAAGGATGATTGAGTCCTGTTTGTCCATAATAACTTGTAGGATGCTATTGGAGCTGCATCAAACTCAGCTTAGTAAACAAGTAAGCCATTTACGCAAGATGACATTGGTTTTATATTTATTATGTGTATATTATAAGTACTTAATTAAATAACTAACTCCAAGGGGACAATAATAACATCTAGAACCCACATGAATAATTTGGTTCTTGCCAATTCTAATTTTGCGTATTTAAATATTCATGTTCTGTGAACTTGCGTGTGCCCAACCCAAAATGTAGTTATCTAAATCGATAGTAGTCCAATTTAGCAAAACTGGTCGTATTTATTTTGGCATAAAATGTAGATATGTCCTTGCTTGGTTTTCATTACTTTTTAAAAAAAAATATAAAACATTACAAACTACGAATACTTTATTTTGTACTTTTAAAGCATTCGAAACAAAGTGTTGTTTAGGGGGGACTTCCCCCAGCGTGGTGGCCAGATAGCAGGGCTACGCCCGCCGAGCTGCCATGACCTGGAGGGCGCGGCTGGAGGCGCCCCGGCCCGGTCTTCGGACCGTAGAGGCACTCCAGCCGGTGCTGGAAGGGTGGGCAGGGCGACGGCACGGAGTCCTTACCTTCCGACTGGTGCAGGTGCTGTCGGGGCACGGTTGCTTAGGCAGATATCTGCACATAGTCGCAAGGAGGGAAGCGACTCCGGGCTGTCACCATTGCGGATGCGACGAGGACACGGCGCAGCACACGTTCGAGTCGTGTCCGGCTTGGGCCGAGCAGCGCCGGGAACTCGTCGCGGCAATAGGGCCTCTCGCTGCCGAGCGTCGTCAGAGCGTTGCTTGGCAGCGACAGTCACTGCCTTCTGCGAGGTCATCTCGCGGAAGGAAGCGGCGGAGAGGGCCAGGGAGGCTGATCCTTCCGCAGACTCAAACCGCCGCCAGCGACTGGGGCGACGCAGGCGTGAATATTTGCGTCTAATGCCGTCCTAGCTGAGGCTGCGGGTGGATGGACCGGGGAACGTCCGTCACACGCAAGGCCTCTCGCGAAGGTGCGACGCTCCATGTGCGGATGCGTCGCTAAGTTGAGGGTACCCGAAAGGGTAAGCCGCCGGCGGACCACTGAAGGAATGTAATGTGGTTCCGGTGGCCCGCCAATAAAGGCGGAGAGACGGCACACGGCGGGTTTCTTTAGTGGGTGAGGGCCCCACACTACCCTGTTCTTTGCCCCGAACGACGGGGTGTGCGGTTAGGAACATTTGTTCCCGCCTTAACAAAAAAAATATAAAAGTCCCTCCCGACTTCCCGCGATTAGAACTCCTTATAAAGATTTTAATTCAGGAACTATTAAAATGGCAGATTTAGGTACCAGAAATGACACAAATTGTTATAATTTAATGCATAGAAAGCTTTTCAGAACACTAATATTAAAATGTTTTTATTGCATCGTTCCTATTCAATTTATTTTACCTAATTTAAGTACAAATGCAAGAAATTGCAAAGAGGTGGAATGTTTCCCACTCAAGAGTGCTACCAGGAAATTAGGTTTTAAATGAGAAACCTCATATTGCAGTCCATAAACCAGACTCGTTATACACCATTTAACTTCAACGCAAGCAATTACATCTCTGTCTATTTGAACAGAAAAGGAATAAACGCGTTGATCGGTCTCTTTAAGTTGATAATTAAAAAAACTATATGGTTGTCTGTAAAGTCGGTTAACGGACGATAATTTTACGTGATAACGTCATATATGTTTTCTGAGAGTCTCACAAACAATTAGTCGGTCGCCATACATTTTTCGGAACATGAGACTTTTTCGTGCGTGCAGTCGGCGTTTATAGATTTATAAGACATTATCACGTCAAAAAATATACCATGCATTATAACCTTCACAATTAAGATTAGAACACCCCGCCCTGATGCCTTTCATGACAAATGTTTATTCGATATCATCGATCGGATCCATGTATATATTCAAATTTTCTATAATGATAATACGTTTATTCAACCGTCTAGCATTAGATTTTTCTGGTACTTTCTTGTCACGAGCCTAGCCCAGCCTTGCATAGTGACCACTGAAGTAATATCAGTGCCAGTAATCTCCCAGTACAGCAGAAAGACTGCACACGGTGGGTTAATTTAGTGTGTATCTTGTTCGATTTGAGGCGACTAAGGGAAGGAAGCAATTATCACATATTGCATTCTTGGTGGTAGGGCTGGGTACCAAGTGGAAGTACTCACTTGCTATCAGGCCGGAACGGGTTGGTACCAACATCTCCCGTGTGACCGGCCATGAAGCACATCGATGTGTTTTGGTTGTAGCAGGAAATAGTTATTTCATTTCATATCTGTGAAATGAAATGTGAGCAGCGGCATGACAATACTCTCGGTATAGTTGAGTCCAAGAGCGACGGTTACCACTTACCATCATGTAGGCCGTGGCTTTTCTGCCATCATTAGCAATAAAAAAAATATAGATGTGATACTTATGTTTGTTACGCTCAGAAAATAACCTATTATACCTTTTATCCTACAATATCTAAGCGGTAGGGTATCTAAACTCTGACGTGTTTGTATTGTATAGAAGCAACGATCGCGTGACAGTAACCATTTCATACATCCAGCGATTTGTCAACAATCTTAACTAAACAAAGCAATTTCATATTATCAAATGGAATGCGTAAAGGTTTATAACTAGCAGCGTTTACGGTTTAGATTAAACGACGCAGTGAAGTGATTATAACGACTTATTGCTAAAAATAATCGACGACGATAATTAGGACAGGTTTTCACGATAATTTTTTTTTATTACTTAATAATATTTAATTTTTACGAAAGTGGAAGGATGTATGTACAGCAGGGGAAGACCGAGATTCACCAACCTAGACCAAATCATCGACCAATCTCGAAAATTATTGAAGGAAGGTGGAGTCAGGAGTCTCCGAAACCGGCGAGCGTATATGAGGAGAATTATGAATGTATGAGGAAGCGATAGATGTATGCAAGAATAGAACCCTTTGGCACTCTGTTCTCTCTGGCTACTTTACAAGGGAGATGGCTTGATAATAAGCAAGTAATATTTCATGCAGAATGAAGATCATATAATCGAGTTAAGCATGGCGATAATATATGAAATAAAAAGGAACACTTTATCCTTGTCACGGTAATATGCTATAGAAAATCATACATCCGTATAAAACGACCCATCACCAAACCAACCTATTGCCCTGAACTTCAAGTTCACAATAGGCCCGAAGATATACTTGACGTATAATATTGAGTTTCCTCACGATGACATTTCCTTTTCCGTAAATGCCTTAGATCCGGAGTACTTAAACACAGGAAATATAAAGTTAAACGCATTAAGGTTTGATATAATTTTCTGAAGTCATAACAGCGTTAAAAGATTTTATTACGAAATAAGCAGGTGCCTCCGGTATTTTGAAGAAGTCTCGTAGGTTTTAGAAAACTTTAATTAAATGCATTTCGCTTTAATATAAATTATATATTAATTTTAATTGGATTTGTCGACTACTTCATAACGATTGAGGTATTTTAGAACATAAAGAATCTGCAAGAAGTATTTCTTTCCTTTCTCGCCTTCTACTCCGCAAACCACCTTATCCTTATGAAATTTACAGATTAGTCGTTCTAGGATTTCTAGTACCAAGATCCCATTCTGGGGCGAGTTCTACGCCAAGATCCCATTCTGGGACGAGTTCTTGTGTAGTACCACGGAGCCTCGCATAAAGAGTATATCATATCCGCGGTAGCAGCATAGACCACCGGCGGGTCACGGCACACGGCGAGTTATTTAATGGGTTAGAGGCTGTCAGATAACGAGGTGTACAGTAGGTAAATTTTTGCCGCCACACCACAGAAAGGGCCACACAGCCTAAGCGTACTAGCAATAGTAGTAGCCAGTGTGATCCCTATTACTATTATAAATACGAAAGTGAGTATTTTCGTTTAATTATGCTTACACGCCCTAACTACTGAACCAATTATCCTGAAATTTTGCATAAGAATTTTCTGGAGCCTCGAAAGGAACATAGGTTATTTTTGTGCTCGAAAAGGACATGTCCCGATGAAGACTATTAGGTACTGATGTGTGTTGACCTCACTTACGAGTAAATAAGAACTTTGATGACTTGAGCAAGGCGCTGAAAATTGTATTGTGAGTTTCAAATGAAATGCTATACAAAATAAGGTATTTATATACAAAAAGATAATTAACAAATGATGTCAGTACCATAAGTATGTACACTACACTTGTACAAATACTGAAAGAAGTAAGTATATGTCTGCATACTGAATACATTATGTCAAGATAAAGAACTAGCATTGCATGCTTTTAAAAAATTATGAGCATTGTGAACATCCCCTTATTTGAATTAATTGTAAGAAAATGTTTTTTTTTTCTAAATATCGCAATAAGTTTAGACATACTTCCTTCTCCCGCTTGCTTAATTGTCCTTCCACACTTACGATACTGGAGGAATGGAATGAGGTGATGACATTACGTATTTTTAGGCCGTGATTTACGGACACATGGTTCATGCGCATCACTCAAACATAATAATATATGTACAGTCATGTGTGAGAGCCTTCCGCTGAGTTTTGCGTGATGTGTAGCGTCGCACGTGGCCAGCTCCGTGACGACGCAAGCTTTTTCACATGCAAACATGAATATTAGGATTCTTTTTGCAGCAAGCAATGCGGTGGTGCATTTCAAAGGTAAGAGATATTTAGCGATCGTTAGTTTGTTTGCTGAAAAATTACGGAACTTCTCGCGTCTTTGTTAACGAGACTATTATTATTTAATGTACTGTTTTGTAATTCATTGGGCACGGCTGCAGTTCAGGCGCACGTTACACACGCATTCCCATGGATGGATTATTGTAGCGCGTTACCATAACCGACACCTGAGTCCGTTATATCACAAGAATAAAAACTAATTAGCACTTTGTACGTAGTAGTTAGTTCATCATAATAATGAATTGCCGCGCTAGAGAATTAGATTCTCAGTAATAGATTCACAAGGAATCGATAATGGAACATGAAAAACTACGACGCTCATTAATTTTGTCAAACCGTAACGTGTTTGTAGTCGATTACCTAACTTAAAATTGTAAACAACAATATTTATCTTAGTCTTAGCGACAGTGACATAACCAGTAAAAGGGGCACCTACTGTTTAAAAATGCAACAATTAGCATTAATTTAATATTCACATTCCAACTTTCTTTTATTGCTTCGGTTTGTCTACAGCACTAATAGTAATATCAAGCAAAGTCAGTTGCCTATGAAAACTAGTAAAAATATTTTTAACAAAAAAACATTAAATTAAGTAATTAAGTAAATGTCTTTAAGATTAAATTACTTAATGTCTTTAAAATTGATGGGTTTCGTTTCGTGACGTAGTCGGTAGTGTAACTGACTTCCGTGCACGAGGTCGTGGGTTCGATTCCCACTCAGGACAATTATTTCTGTGATGAATACAAAATGTATTTACAAAAAAAAAGTAGTATATATGTATTATATCCGTAATATGGTGCCCATAGCACAAGCGTTAAGCTTAGTTTGGGACCAGAGGACGTTGTGTGAAAAATGTCCGTGAATATTTATTATTTATTTAAGACTAAATGTGGGGTGGAGATTAAGAGTTGAAAGCATCTTTGTAAGCTTAGCGGTTGACAGTATTTATTTAATTATTTATATTTACTCTGAATAGAATAAGTACTTAAGTTCTTCAGAATCTTGCTATTCGAAAATCTCCCTTTTTCCACTATCACAAAAATTTGTTTTTCATTAAGAATCAAAACAGTAGTTTACTTAATCATTATCATTTCATTTCATAGGCTTTAGAATATAATTCTAATAAAGATTAGAACAACAATTCTAAAACACATGATTGATACTTAATAATTTTAAATATTATTTTTTTCATTGTAAAACTTTTATGTGGTTCTTCCGTTTCTAGAATGACCCATTAATTCAATCAAAACATGTTGAGTGATATTCTAAACTTATAATCCCATTTGAAGGTAAATGACAAATAACCTAGGATGCTGAAGGGCAATGGCTTAGTCAGAACATATTCACTTTTGTTTTAAATATCAGCATTGTATGACCATATGAGTAAAGGAATGGTTTGTCCTCTGCTAAATTATTACCAAGGTCAAGACCAAGGCCTGACCTTGCGTCACCTGATACCGAGGGCAAGGCATATTGTTATTGGATCCAAGTCACAAATTTAAATCATCTACTGATTAGCAATGAGGTTTTGAGTGTTTAATGGCAGCTGACCTATTGTTTCAATGTTTTTATGGCTATAATTGATATTCAATGTGGGTACTTGAGGATGAGTACTCTTTGAATTTGAATAATAACTCGAAGTAATAACTTTCTATATGTTAGAGAACACAGCGTATGTAAATAAATATGACTATCAATCCCTACTTCACATTCCACCTTCATGTTCTGGTAAATGGCCAGTTACCAGTTAGTTATTACAACAGTAAGGATACAAATTATCGCTAATTATCTCCCACAGCATCATAACACAAGAGCATTTTTTTTGTTTAGATGGGAAAAAATGACTAACTGCACACCCCATCATTCGGGGCAACTAACAGGGTAGTGTGGGACCTTCACCCACTAAAGAAACCCGCCATGTGCCATCTCTCCGCCTGTGTTGACGGACCACTGGAACTGTGTTGGATTACTTCAGTGGTCCGCCGGCAGCATCATAACAGAAGACCAAGGAAATTACAATTTTGAAACTGGTGATAAAATATTATCTAACAAGATTCTGTTTAACTACTTGTAACAAACATGACTAATAGTACTCTATTTTTCCCAATAAGTCCCAAAAACTCCCTAAAAAGCTCAAAACTACTCCTTATTACTATCCACCTTCCTTTTTCCCAAGAGTTGTCAGCATAAACCTTGTTAGTTCACAACCCTTGTAGCATAAAAAAATATTGTTAAGTAAGGATCTTATAATGTGTCATTCATTTACTAATAATATTTAATACTTTTAAGACAATGCAGAACTAGCACTATGATGAATGAACAAGACTAGGTTACAAGCAAAAGTAAATTAAGGAACATAATAAATGACAGTAAGCTGCCATTAAAATTATGGCAACCACCCAATATTGTGTCCAATGAACAAAAGGTACAAGTGACTGGCTTAATTGAGTTTATTTATGGCAATACCAAACGGTATGTGTAGGTACACAGAAGAGAGAGTAGGAATGCGAATTGTAGTATTTATTTTATTACTAGTACAGAAGGAAAACAGATATTGTACTTATTGTTTCAATTCATTGAGTGCATTATGAGCTACCATGTAATCTTAACTGCAAATAAATAATCTCGTGTTGAGCTCACATGGTTAAGAACTATTAAATTGCAATAGAATAATTATTAAATTTAAGGAAATTAAAGGCTCATTAGTAATCTAATTTATTTAGGGGTCAACAAGTAATTATTGCATTGAAATTTTGCAAATAATATTTTTATCTCAATAGTAGTGAAGTATAAAGATAACAAAAAATCTAATATAAGTCTATAGGTATGATATGTAAATTATGTATGAACATATACGTTATGTGGAATACCTAACTAAAATACTTACTTAGTTATAATTCTTGATGTCTATGTAGGGGAAAATATAATTTAATAAAATGTATTCAATTAAATTCTGAAAGTATCATCTTAAATAGCGTGTTATTACTACTTATGTATTATTAATTACCATCTACATATCAAAATAAAATTGTTTTGTTTTTCTTATAAAATTAAAGAAATTCACAAACATGTAATTTTGTCATTCCGAAATATTAGGCTAGTATTTAAAATTAATTAATCAATGTTGTTTCAACAAAAGCATTTTGTTATACTTGAGGATTATCAAACTGGCTGAAAAGTAGCACAGTTGTGTAAATCAGCCCTAAGATCTAGAAATTAGTATCAAAATGAGGCTATTCTTAGCCAAATATGACTGAAATACTTAAATGAAAAAAAAATATATATGTGGTAGAAAATAGTTCTGCAGAAATAATGTTTCAATATATCTGATAAGAATATTGCATTACCTATATGGCAAATGTGTCTCATCCAAACAAGTTTATTACAAGTATATATTTTTACATATTAAGTATTACTTATTTTTAATAATTCATAAATCAAAAGTACTCACTTTGAAAACTTCAGAAAAGAATCCAGAACCAATTTTCTCCAATATGAAGTCGTCAAATGGGTATAAAGCCGCCACAGCTGTCCTGAGGGCAGTGCAGGACGAGCCTGTCACCCGCCGATCACCGAGTCTCTCACTATCCTCACTAACACCTGACTCCTTATCACAATCATCATCACAACACACGGCACGTTTAGTCCGGCTCCCGCTATCACCATCCCGGTACCTACGACCGACCTTCGAGTGTGGTCCCCTAACATAACGACCGGACTTAGCCGTTTCATCTAAATTAGTGAAACTCTCCGCTATCTTCAACACCTTGCTTGGCTTACGCCTCTCGTACCTGCTCCTGCCACCCTCCTGCGTACATTCGTGTTGCATTATAGCTGATCGTGCTATAAACGAGTACGCTTATCCCGCTTCGAACATAGTGTTCCAGATCAAGTGTCCTCCACAACACCCGAATGCTGTCTCACATTCAGCATTTTACAGCCTCCACTGAGAAACACTAACTGACGGTACTCGAAAATATACGAAATAACATTTTTATTCACAGAAAACTATGTCGATATTAATACTGTCACTTTCACATATTTCCCAAATATCCTCGGTTTATGAGCACTGTACAAGGTTTTTAGCTATATAAAAATAGCGCCCGATACTATTGTTACGATTTGTGTGTTATGTGATAGATGTTTCTACACATAAACAGTCCATTTGACTGACGACGCGCGTACGTACAAGCAAAGTAAAGAAAGCTGAAAGCAAGCAAGCCAAGTTAGCCAAGCAGCACTAACCAACACATGACGTTAGGTGTCAAAATGTTGACAGTCCTGTCTGAGGTTATTCAAATTGTAAGGTTGGCAATTGCTATTTCATTCATATTATTTTGATGAAATCAATGATTAGTTAATTATTATTTGTTGCCATTTATTTTTCACATACAGCGATTGAGAAGCTCGAGTAACGAATGTCAGTTTGTATGATTTTACCATAATATTGCTACCTGTGAATAATGGCATGTTCAGTTGTCAGTCTGTTTATATTCTAAGATGTCTGTATTCAGTATATTAATAAGTTTGTTGAATGAATAAAAATGTATAATGTTTGCTAGTTACTACATATTATATTGTAATTTGTAATAAGTTACTTTAATATAAGAAACTTCTAAATAATAAATTTTCAATTTTTATACCTCTCAAGTACTTACAGCGCCATCTAGTACTACTATAATCAAACTATTTAACAGTGAGCATCTTAACATGGACATGGCAACGATTTAAAAAAAGCGCGGTAATATGTTATATGATTATTGCTGATTATTGTTATGTTTTGTAATTAAGTTGTAATAAATGAGTTGAGTTGATGTTGACTCTATGACAGAAAATACACTAAATAATGTTATAGATATTGATATCAATTTAAATAAAAAAGCAAGTCTCATCAGGACGATTAAATCTATGTACCTAGTATGAAAAGCTGTGTACCGTCTCTCTACCTGTACTAGCGGACCGCTGTTACTGGAAGACATTACTTCAGTTAACCGCCGACGTTTTACCCTTTCGGATACCCTCATTGAGTGATGCTTCCGTACATCGGAGCATCTCACCCTCGTAGGGAGCAAAGACGTCCATACTTAATGCCGCGTGTGCGACGAGCTAATTTGAAGTGCTGGAGTATTTTATTTACCAGATTTAACTACATTCCCTTGTCAGTCTGCTATAATATGGTGAGACCACATAAGTACCTAAAGTCTTCCAGTTTTAGAGGTTAATACAGGGATTTTTTTTTTATGTGAAACATCTAATGCAAAGGGAAGGTAAAACCGGCTGTTAGCGTGGCGACGCTTTTATTTTACTTGTCCCGTTCAAATCAAGCAATTCAACACACTTCCTGGTTTCCGATTGAGCTGAAATTTTACACGCATATGTATATCGCGTGACAATGCAATATCATGATGACATGGAGCTGACCTGATGATGCAGCTGAAAGGTGGACTCTTTAATGAAACGGCGTAACCCTATAGAGCTTAGACTCGTTTGATTCGTCTTGACGAGTACTTTATCTTTAGATGGTATCCAGGGTCTGATGATGGAGCTGGAAGGTGGCCATGAGAACTCTGGTATTAAATGGCGCAGCTCCATCGAGTTAAGGCTCGTTTGAATTGTCTTGACTAGTACTCCAGTCCTAGATCATATCCAGTGTCTGATGATGGAGCTGGAAAGTGGCCATAGTACTCCATTAAGAAACGACATTAATCCATCGAGTTTAGGCTCGTATGAATCATCTTAACGCGTACTTTGTCTCTAAATGGTGTTCAGAGTCTGATGATGGAGCTGGAAAGTGGCCACAGTAACTCTGTAATGAAACGATGCAACCCTATCGAGTTTGAAATCGTTTGATTCGTTTTGACGTGTACTTTGTCTTTGGATGATATCCAGGGTCTTACGATGGAGCTAGAAGATGGCCATAGCACTTCTTTATAAAACGACAAAATCCCATCGAGTTTGAGCTCGTATGATTAGTCTTGGCGAGTGCTTTGTCTCTAGATGATATCCAGAGTCTGATGATTATGATTTATGCCCGTTTCCGTTATTTTACACATTTCATAATTTTAAACAAGCACACATTGAAAAAGTTATGATCATTTTATTTCTACTCACTATTTCTACAAAATAATTTCGATGTCTTCGCATCTGATAGACGTCCCGTGACGTCTATTTTTTTTTTAGAGTCTGAGGACATTTTTCTTCCTTAACAAAATTAAAAAGTATAATAATGCGAACCATTGGTTCTACGTAGTAGAAGTATATTTTGTATGTCTACTGAGGTTCTACTGCCGTGTGGGGCCGGCTTTAGAATTGTCCCACCCCTCTCTACCCATGGGAGTCGTAAGAGCCGACTGAGGGAATACCAAGGGAGTGGGCAGCAGCACTCCTTCGAGTATTAACAACATCCACTGCGATCGCCAACCCGCCTGCCAAGCGTGGCGATTACGGCACTATCCCCCATTCTTGGGGAGGCCTATGTCCAGCAGTGGACTTTAAAAGGCTGATGGATAAATGGATGGAGGTTCTATTTATCTTTAGAGCGGTACACTATCAAGAGACAGATACAGAGTTTGAAATTCAGTTAATCACAGCGATAGCCTAGCGGCGAAACCAAGGACTGCAAAGGCGGTGGTAATAGAGTTCGATCCCGTTCAAAGTCCACCTCGCACGGCACACAGACTTTTAAATTATGTGTGTACTCTTTTACAAATTATCATTGCTCGGTGAGGGAAAACATCTTGAGAAAGACTGCATGGCTGAGAGATTTTTTCGATGGCTTGTGAAGTCTGCTAACCAACACTGGGCCAGCGAGGTGAACTACAGCCTAAATCCTTCTACTACGAGAGGAGACCCGTGCCCAATAGTGGGATTGTAAAAGGGTTGAAATAAATTAAAATAACCACAGTCCAAGTCCTGTAGACAAGCGGCATAAACGCTAGTAAATATAATAAAATAATTAATGAATGGGATTGACGGTTACGCTTAGGTCGTCGAAACCTATTATGTAAATCTCATACATTGATTATTATATTATACTAGCGTTTGTGTAAATTATCTACAGAGCCGTTTTGTCCGTGTGGTGACGGACTAAGAATACAAGTTTCACCACCCCATTCTTTCCCACGGGTGTCGTATGAGGCGACTAAGGGAAGTAAGCAATTATCATTCATTGCATGACTGGTGGTACGGCTGGATACCAAGTGGGAGTATTCACTTGGTATCGGGCCCGAGCAGGTTGGTACCACCATCTCCCGTGTGACCGGCCATGAAGCACATCGTTGCGTTTTGGCTGTAGCAGGAGATAGCCGTTTATTCTTTCATTTCATATCGATGAAATGAAATGGTGAGCAGCGGCTTGACAATACTTTCGGTATAGTTGAGTCCATGAGCAACGGTTACCATTTACCATCAGATAGGCCGTGGCTCATATGCCACTACATGCAATAAATAGAAAAAGAGCCGTCGGAAGGGAATTTGAATGCCTGAAGGATTTTCGTGTCGGCTTGAATAAGCCACATTATTTGCTAAGCCACGTTGAGGATTTCCTTTACACACAGATCACACATCCTTAACTACAGTAACCGATCAAGAAATAGTTTATTAAAGGATTTAATAAATAAAACGACTAAAATAAATTTCGCTGTTTATTTTAATTCATGCTGACGACTATATCCTTAATTAATTTCAATGTACCTATATCACACAATGGAAACATAGCGATGATAGCTTCTGAGAAAATCAGTTTAACTATTAAATTAGACTGATTTTCTTCGAGCCAGTTCCCACAAAGAAAATATTCTCTCTGTCTTTATAAAACAACAACACTAGCTCCATTATTCACAACTGCCTACTAACTATTTAAAATTTAACGCTCAATAGCTATAAATACAAATATATTATTGCTGTCGCGATTTTATTATCTAATAACTTAATTTTACATGATCTCAAAATGAGTATTCGTTTTTACTTAGTAATATTTAGTCTTATCTAATCTTACCTATATTAATATTGCTTATTATGAGAAAACATTGCTTTCTCGTGAAAAATGTTGTAACAAATATAATAGTACAAAGATAGTGAAGCGACCATTATATGGTGCATTGTAACAATCATTTAGACCCCATATATTTATAAAATAATTTGTTAGTCTAGACAACTTTGAGCATTAATCTGGAAGGTATAACAGCACTTCTGATTAAATACAATGATAAAAGGATTTCTCTTAATATTTGTTAAAATTTACAGTAAGACACGTTAATTTTAAGATTACTTAATGCGAGTAGTCTAAATGTAATTTGTTTTGAGAAGGTTGAGGGGTAAAGGTTTTCTTACCCAATAAATAATTCCAGAAGTGTTTAAATGTTATCTCGAGGATAAACTTAAGTTAATGAAACGGCTTTTCATTACATAGGTTACGTGAAAGAATTAACCAAAAATATAATTAAATCATCCAGCCATCCATCAACCTTTAGGTATGCACTCGCCATGACAGCGCCACAATGAGCGGTCCTGTGGAGACTGTATCTAACGGCTTCCAAGGCCCCCTGGTGGGGGACTTCATATGCTTTGCTGTCCTATTCGCGGTATCCACTCGGGACCTTTCTTCCTTATAACTATATAAAATATTCCCGTTTGGTTTTAAATATTTTGTGCCTAAGATTACCTACCTCATTATGTGTTATATAGAAACAAAATGCATGGCAATCTATAGTACTTATTTCAAATAAGGGTAAATTTTATAAAAAATGGGGCCTGATAGAAAAAGTGCTTATTATATTACGTCTAGGATACTTATGATAAATATCGTTAAATACAAAAATCAAAATATACAAAAAGATTAATAATAAAAATTAAATTAACACACTATTTGCATTGTAAAATTATTCTAGCTACTTAGTCAAATTTTACAATAGTTTTGTACATAAATTGAAATTACACTTTGTTGTAAATGAATTAATTTGAATTGTTACATAAAATTGTATTTATACCACAGAAATCTGAATAAGTATTTCTGTAAATTTATGCATACTCTTTCGGTTTTACTATATGGGTTTAGCATTAGTTAAATAGTAGTCTTAAATCAATTTAATATTAATATCTAATTTTTCTAAAATATATGTCTGAATAAAGTATTTTCAAGAAAAAAGTTAAACAAAATTAATGTTACTAGCCTCATAAATATCTAGTATAACTAAGGAACAATATTTTAAACCAGCACTACCGGCAGCAGTATTAGTACGAGAGCACGTTAGAAAAACAAGAATTTTAGGAAAGCTGATTCTTTAATATATCTTTCTCTGTACTCTTCCGAACCGCGTGTGGGCTATCTGGCTGCTGGTAAACGTTGCATTTATTAATGCGCATCATACCTTTACAGGTAAAAATATTGTTTTTTAAATTATTTTAGGAAGTCTGTAATTTTAATATTATTTTATTTATATATAAATAAGTACAAATTTAATTTGCCAGACATTAATTCTCTTCGCCTTTATTGGCGCGCCACCGGAACCATATTAGGTACATTCCTTCAGTGGTATATTTGTTACCCCTACCTCCCAAGTCGCAATGAAAAATAATAATGGCTCTAAAGGTCTACTATAGTTGCATTGCCGGATGCATATATATGTACTTACATTTGGACATATTTTTAAATAAAATATAAATGTCCTTTAATGGTATGGATATAACTGGAGCGCTGCTCAATAGATGTCGCTAGTCTAAAATTTGATACTCATATCTCTATCTATATTCAATGTATCTTTTATAAAATCATTTTATAATCATAATAATCCTGTACCTACAAATATATATAACTAATCCTGTCTCTCTTCCGCCTACCTACTTTGCCACTGTCTCTCTCTAACGATAGGCATATTGCCGCTGTATATTACGGCAACAAATCGGCCTGGCTATTGAGTAAACAACCGAATTAATGTCTGGCAAATTAAATTTGTACTTATTTATGTATAAATTAAATAATATTAAAATTAAAGACGTTCTAAAATTATTTAAAAATGAATATTTTTACCTGTAAAGGTATGATGCGCATTAATGAACGCAACGTTTACCAGCAGCCAGATAGCCCGCACGCGGTTCGGAAGAGCACAGAGAAAGATATATTACAGAATCAGCTTTCTTAAAATTCTTTCTCGAAAACGTTGCTAGCTCTTAGACTATATATTTTATGCGCAATAGTAGGTACCACACATACTCGCTGTCACAAGATAAATATTATTCTCTAAATTAATAATTAAATATTTTTGGTATAAACCAAAAGTCTCAGTGTTTACAGATTCATACTATGTATATACATATAACACATAGGGCAAAATAAAACTGTCGCAACAAGTTTAGTGTTATTTCACAACCATTCTCATCAAATCTATCATTCCAAATAAGTATAACTACATACAACTATCTTATATAAGTTCAGTTTTACCTGGCTTGGGATATTAAATCATATTAACTAGTAGTATACTATTAGTAGTGATTTTTTTTTTTTCTTCATCATATTGCTAATAAAGTTCATCTCTGACTATAATATTATGTTGTTTCGTCAAAATACATACAACTATCATATTAAACTTTTAGTTGCAATTTTACAAAAGTAGTAGGTACGACAGTATAAGTTATTGTTTTTATTTTTCTAAAAGAATTATGTACTAACTAGTTCGGCTGATTATTATTCGATTAAATTATTGAGTGAATTGATGAATATAGAAAAAAAAACTGCAGGCGGCATTCGAACACCCGACTCACGAAATATCGTTCTCCATCTGGCTATCCAATTGTTATTCTATAACAAAACAGTAGAACTTTGTGTGTCTGTAGATGGCATACGCCACAAACGGAGTAGGAAGAATAAAAAAAAGATAACAGAACACAAAACGATTTTGATTTTTTTGTCTCTTTCCACGATAACATCTCAGAAACTCGTCAACGGATTTTAATGCAGTTTTCACTGGTATACAGAGCTTGGCTTGGAGCAGAATATAAGTTGTCTTTAATTTTTTTTTATTGCCTACGGTGGCAGACTAGCAAACGGCCCACTTGATGGTAAGTAACACCAGGAGTACAGCCAACCCGTCGCCTACCGTTAACAAAGTGTTCTTCTCAAATCTCGTTTAAAGAGGGACAAGTCGTAACGCTGGAGAAACACCTCCGCAGGAAGTTCATTCCAGAACTTACACGTAGGTGGTAGAAAGGAACGCTGAACGAACCGCCTTGGACAAGATCGTCTCCAGGTAATATGGATGAACTCGGCGTCTCGAGGTCCGGTGGTAAAGCGGCGAAAAAAAGTGATTTAAAGATATTTTTACGTAACACAAAGTATAACGATAGGAATACAATCTAGTCAAGATATTAAGATAAAACTAAAGTACACGTAAACAAAGTCGCGGGTAACAGATACCTATAGTTTATAAGAAAACTGTCTGCGATAGCTTTACAGTAAGGCTTAGACGAAGGATATTATAGACAAGCTATCAGCGTATGCAGTGTCGAGATAGCAATAGATAACCGGAATAATTTTAAAAGATAACTATGATTATAACTTTGTTGACTAAAAACGTACTACCTGTTTTAGCCGGATAAAAGAATGAGTGAGTGAGTTATGCTTATATTTTGCTTAAAATGTATTAGAACATGTAATATTAGCGTATATAACGTGATTAATAAAGGTTTTTTTTACGTCAATACAAAAACAAGCTTACATACTGATAATGGGGACGGTTGGCCACCTTATTATTTGGACCTAGTTCATTGGGTCCAAATACAACTGACGCGTACGCGAAAAGAAGAAATATACTTATACCTGTGTTTCTCTCACTCTTGGAAAAACCTAGTATGTGCATCCTTTTCTTCATCCTTAATGTCAAAATAGTAGCGAGTCTATATTATTCTTCGTCTAAGCAGTAAGGCGTATACAACGATATTCCGTGCTAGCGTATCAGAATCAGGCTCGCAGCTATCTTTTTCTATTTGTCATAATAATTTATCATAGACTTGGAACATCCATTTGTAATTTTTTTATACCGGGAGTTGACACTTGGCCAGTGCCGAGTAATTTAAACCTATAACACTAGGCTAGTGATGTCCATTCATAAAATAGTACAGTGAAAATATGAATGCCAAAATCATATGATTAATATTAATCGATGGGGTAATTTATTAGCAGGTAATGCAGTCTCATGGGGTAACAAGGAATTCATTTTACTGCACACACATTTCGTGGCGACATCCACGCATTACTTACAGCGTAAGTAAAACAATTACGTACCTAGCTGAAGATGTTATAAGCTTATGTTTAACAAAATAGGGCTTGTTGTTCGATAATTTTACATTCTGTAGAAAACACTAGAAAGGTCTTTAAGATTAATGGTAAGTGTGATTTGTATGTCGATTGCCCATGAATGGTGGAATTTATATATATCTACTACTTAGAAGGGGTAGCCTAAACAATATCTAGGGTATTTTTTGGGGAAGACAAGTACGCTGGAGGTACTCTTTCCTTTACTCTTTTCTGGACTCCTTTCCGCGATAACCAGGCAAGCGGACTTTATATATTTTCGTTGTAGACTTTCCATCAGTCCAAACTAAGTTTGCATCCTTTAGAATACGCATATGATTCTCCCATCCAAGTATGTGTACGTGGTGACTTGGTTTGGGTAAATAGATTTTTAACTAAGCGCCTTTGCTCTACCACTACAAATAACATGTTTGTGTATGTACATTAAATAGGTATAATTGTATTAATCTAGTTAGGAGTCTCTGAGTTCAAAGTATTTTACTTGCTATCTGTTTTTCAGTTTGAATATTGATTACATTTTTTTCTTTGATAGTTCCGTATTTGAGTAAAAAACTGTTATACATTTTAACTCGCTGCAATCTCAGAAACCAGATATAAATACAAAAACAACAAGTTGAATCGCAAGAAAAATTTAGTTTGAATAAAATACTTACGAATACTATATAACCGTACAAACATGTTAGTAGCTTGAGTAGTAGGTATATAAGCCTGCTTATTAATTGTAGCTATTATTACAGGGGGTAAGGGGTCCGAAATGACATAATCGTGTCGTGTATTGTGAATCATCTCGGTATTACGTAGTGTATAATGAGGAGACACCACAGAATATCAAGTGTTATTCTGAGTGCTGGCTGGTGATTCGTCTGGTCTTGACATTTGCCTGTGAAAAGAAGAAGATTATAAAGCTTTATTGAACTTACAACATTTAAGTCTTTTCCATTATTATAAAGTCCAACCAACTTGGCAAGACGGATCGTTATCCATTTTCAATTACTCGTATTACCATATATGTGTTATACGACAAACATAGAATGAAGTCATCACCCTTTCAACTTATTATGAATATATTAATGATAACTGAATTTTAGTTTTTACAATATTCGATGGGATACAAACAAGCGTTAGCTTTTATCTTCTCATAAATCTTTTCGTCGCTTACTGGTGGAGGCTTCTCCAAGAGACCACTACGACTACCAGTGTTGAACAGCATGCATCCAACGAAACTCTTGCGCCTTGAGCACTTAGTTGTCGAGCTCACCTGTGGCGGTCGCGTGCAACAGCACGTCCGGCGGCAGGTCGGTGCGCTGGCAGCTGGCGGCGGAGCGGGACAGCGCGAGCGTGGCGCGGCGGTCACGCGCCACGAAGCAGTAGCGGCGCGCCGCCGTACTGTCGCGCGTCAGCGGCGTCGTCACTACAAACGACGCGCCGTTCTCGTACCACCCGCCGTGACACGTATATGCTGAAGAGGAAATATTAAGAGTCGGCTCAAATAAAGGACGAAACCTTTTATAACTATTATAATAATTTCATCCTATAGCTAACCCGTTATCCTAGGCGAACGACAAACGCATTAATACTACGCCACGCAACGCGACACGAAAATATAAAATAGAGGATGTATGTACTTATGGCCTACGTTGTCGCCTAATATGAATGCGACGCAAAGCGGTTAAAGTACTAGCCGCAATACGTCGCATCGCGTCGCGTCGCGTTGGGTCGCTCACCTAGGACAACGGGCTAGCTCTAGTAGACAAGACTAAGATCATCAGCCATCTCTACATTAGCCTTTCGTGGTCCACTGCTTTACAAGGCTAAGAAAGCGTCACAAGGAGCGGTAAGCTGGCTCCCTGCTGTTTCGACCCGATAGTCGGTATATTTGGAAGGTGGACGTTCTACGCTGTGCCGTCCTATATGTGGTTACCAGTTGAGAACCTTTTTTGCCTCGTCAGGTACTCTCCGTTCTCCTACGGATCTCGGTATTACGTATTCCATTACGTAGAGAAATACTTACTTACTTACTTATCATTACGCCATTTCCCTTGCGGGGTAGGCAGAGAGAACAGAGTGCCAAGAGGCTCTATTCTTGCATACATCTCTCGCTTCTCAACATTCATAACTCTTTTCATACACGCTCGCCGGTTTCGGAGACTCCTGACTCCACCTTCTTTCAATACATAACCGATTTGGTCTAGGTAGGTGAGTCTCCGTCTCCCCCTGCACCTACATACTTCCACTTTCACATTGTATATCTTCTTAACCAGTCACTCGTCCGGCATTCTTTCCACATGTCCGAACCATCGGAGCATTCCCTTTCGCATCTTTACATCAATGCTCTCTTTCATACCTACTCGCTCTCTTACGCCGTTGTTACGAATGCGGTCAGTCAGCCTCACTCCACAAATTCTCCGCAGAGATCGCATTGATTTTACTCTCATGCTCCTTTTTGCATACCCAACTCTCGCTTCCATATAATAACGTTGGGACAAGCACTGCGGTGTGTATTGCGACACGTGCCCTCTGGCTGAGGTGATGACTGCCGAGAAGTAGTCCCAATGCTCCGTTCACTCTATTTCCCGCATTCACTCTTCTCTCTACATCAGTGGCCTTCCATCCCGTCTGAATCCACATCCATGATATACAAATTCATCCACTTATTCTAGCACACCATTTCCTATTGCTACTCTAATATCTGTTCTGGCTTCTTCTCTTTGAAAAACCATTATTTTGGTTTTGCTCACATTCACACGTAGGCCCCTTTTCTTACAATCTTCTGCCATTACGTAGACTTGGGTGTGCAGGTCAGTCGCAGACTGCGCTAATAGGACCGCATCGTCTGCATATTGCAGAGAGTTAACCACTGAGTCGCCCAACTGAACTCCCACATTCATTTCATTCAACCTTTGTAGACCTACGTAGAGAAATACCGAGCATAATTCCTTGCTCCATGGCTTGCTGAGCGATTTTGAGTTTTGGTGCATGGCAAACATCACGCCACTGTTCCATACGTCATCACTGGTAACAGACCCTGGTCGTAGACCTTTGTTTTCAGACAAAACGGAATATTGGACGATAAGATCTTCCTTAGCTTCCCGAACGCTGCACAGTCGAGATGGATTCGTCGGTTAACCTTTTGTAGTTGTGCCTACTTAATTGGATAGTTTGTCCCAGGTACATAGTGGTTGAAAACTTCGAGAAACGCATTCCCGACTAGGACCGGTGATGAAATAACATGGGCATTATACATGAATTTTATCTTGTCCATGTTTATTTTTAGACCCACTAGTCGGGAAAACAGGCTGAGATCACTAAATACCACGATATCATCTGCGTCATGATGCGTGAGTGATGTATATATGCCCCTGTGATTCCTGGAATGTCCCATTCTATCTTGCTCAATTCCTCTTCCAGTTCTAAAAGTCTTTTATAGTTCTTAAGTGTCCGAACGTTGTATGTTACCCGAACCTACCAGAACCAGAGGTCTTTATTTTTGGAGCCTTATTATCATAAAATTAAAATAATCTACCTAGATGTAAATTTAAAAAGCAAACATACCTGTCATTACTTCTCGATTTCCGCATGTTGAATAAAACTCCATGTTCTTCACGGAATTACAACCAACTTCTAATCTATTATAAGTGCTGCCTACACAAGAAACTTCTGTTTCCATTTCTCTTCTACTTCTCAACATGGGTGAACTGGACATGTTGCCTACGCTAAAGTTAAACAACCTACTTCCATTAACTCTACGATTATGTTCCAACATTGATTTCTCTCTTTTCATTCTACGAATGTAAGATCTTGTGGATCGTTTTCGTCGACTTTCTATCTCATATTTGCCGGAGTATGGACATTCTTTTGATTCAGGATTACTTGCTGTAAAAAATATAGAATATTATTGATACGGTTTCTAGGATGTATAACTACTAAAGGCCACAAAAAATTATGCATATTTGTAATAAAATGAATTCAGTAATCTACGTTATTTCAATAATATAAAAATGAATGTTTGTCTGTATGTCCTTTATAGAATCGTAAACTATGCATTTGATCTTTACGAAATTTTTTGTCGAACATATCGAGTAAGTACTGGAATGGTTTAGATTCACATTTGGAACCGGTAGGTGGTGCCACGATAGGATTTCCAGATTTTTTCTTCAATTTATTCTAATCTAAAATTCTTTGTGTAAGTTTGAGTAAGTAACAAAGCATCACGCCTGTATTCCCCGAAGGGGTAGGCAGAGGTGTTGTTGGTTATGTTTAGGTCCCACGTAATAGGGGGCGAGCCTATTGACGTCTACCGGGCACATTTCCAAACTCCGGGCTACTACTGAGAATTATTCTTTTTAGGAAAAAGCTCAATAATATTGCCCGACCCGGGGATCGAACCCGAGACCTCATGTGTAGCAGTCGCATACACTACCGCTACACCACCGAGGCAGTTAAAAAGTACGAGGCAGTTAGTTAGTAAGTACCGGGATAGTTTAGATTCACATTTGGACCCCGTAGATGGCGCCACGATTTCAGGATTTATAATCTAAAAACATGTTATGAAAATAATCTGCTAAAATAAATGACTACGACGAAACGCCAATGACTAAACAGAACACGTCTATCGGGTTCGCTAGTTATTTCAATAAAGTCGTTATCTGCATCTGTCTGTCTGTATTATATTCACTATACTCTCTTCCTACACAACGCAGCGGATTTTGATGCGGTGTTCAAAGACAGTTTGATAATTCCTTCTAGAAGGTTTATATGTAAAATACATGCATGTTATTAGTACATTGCACTTGTGAGGAACCGGGTCAGGTCACTAGTGTTCTATAAAACACGAACCCAGATACGAGCAGTCCATTTGAATCGGTTGATTGGAATATAAAGCACACGCAACGATAAGGGGTAAGAGAGCGAGTAGGTATGAAAGAGAGTATTGGTGTAAAGATGCGAAAGGGAATGCTCCGATGGTTCGGACATGTGGAAAGAATGCCGGACGAGCGACTGGTTAAGAAGATATACAATGCGAAAGTGGAAGGATATAGGTACAGGGGGAGACCGAGACTCACCTACCTAGACCAAACCGGTCATGTATTGAAGGAGGGTGGAGTCAGGAGTCTCCAAAACCGGCGAGCATGTATGAAGAGAGTTATGAATGTTGAGGAAGCGAGAGATGTATGCAAGAATAGAGCCTCTTGGCACTCTGTTGCTTGTAAAAAACATATATTATTGTGAAAGTGAAAAGAGTGCTTTACTGCGAGCGGGATCCCATAGATGGCGTGAGTTGTAAAGACATCTAAAAAGCAATTGTGAAGTGGAGATTGGGTGTAGCCGTTGGCTACTGCGAAGGCTTATCGGTCTAGATCACTTCCCCGGATTGGAAGGGACGCAGGTTCTTATTCCGCTCCCAGTAAAACTCTTTTTTCCACTTTCACAATAATTTGTTGTTTAAACCTAACGCTTGTTTATTTTAGAGTCTTATTTAAATAATTAAGTTTTAATAAAAATAATATTGACATCCTACAAGGAATGATTTTAGGTCCTTTACTTTCGACACCAAAAATTCCATAAGATCTCATTTTACAAAGGTTCTTTGAATATATTAAAATACTGAACTAAATTTATCGCACAAAACTATATTAGTGTCACGTTTTGATTATACAAGTCGAACAAGGAATTATTTTAAATCATTTTTGAGTAACTAAATTACTTACCAACTAAAGTGACATAGGGTGCAGTAGCAGCATTGAAGTGATGCGGTGAACACGCATCGTCCGGCCTAGTCGTGGGCGAGCCACGCTGTAGTTCGGCTATGTAGGTATCACGACGGAATAATACTACGCATACATAGCGAGATACACTGGAAACACACGAAAACATAATATCCAAATTTCATCATCATCATAAGCCTAGCCTTATGCTACACTTTTTCAGTCAAGTTGACTTGACTGACCCTTTCTGATTTTAGCTGATCGAGCCATTCGAATCGTCGTCAAAGCGAATGATTCAAAAACCCAACTAGTAGCCCCAGAACATAATTTTGAGTCAGATCGAAATTATGACAATCTGTAACGAGTGTGTTATTCGATTGCCGGGACTCACGATTTAACATGTCTTCAAGTACGTAAAATAGCTGACTATACTGCTCTAGCTATCTGGTAGGGCTTTCTCTTGATGTTTCGTTATTTCGCTCTCAATTAGTCTGTAAGGATTGAGAAGCCACTTCAGATTTTAAAAGGAAAATTACCGGCATATTTAGAAGAAAAATAATTTTGTGGCCAAATCCAGAAATTTGTAGTAAAATATATCCAAAGATATACTGTTAGATTAAACACAAAGTGAAAAATGTGAAATCGAAAATAACAGTCAGGAGCAGGATTTGACCCTGCATCTTCTGGATACCGTCCAGATGCTTTACCAATTCAGCCATCCTGACAATTGCTCCTGACTGCTAATTTCGATAACACATCATACTTAACGTCTTTGGGTGACGCCTGCGCCATCTGTCGGAAGTATTTTCATACATTATACCGACCAGGTAAACTTAATTTTACAATTATGATTTTACCTACTAATGACGCAAACCCTTTAAATATTTAGATATTTTTAAATATATTTAAAAAAAATTTTTTTTTTAAGTATATTCGAATCCTGCTCCTGACTGTTATTTTCGATTTCACATTTTTCACTTTGTGTTTAATGTATAGTGCTAAGCATGTCAAATGCTAAAATATATATATATAAATATCTAAATATATACTGTTAGCTTAGTTTTAGTCGATTTAGGGCTCAGGCGACTCTTATGACATGAAATATAAAGAGATAGCCTTTTGGCGTGTAGGGCCGGCACCAAGAATAGCTCCACTCCGTCTCTTTCTATGGGAGTCGTAAAAGCCGACTAAGGGATTACCGGGGGACCGGGCAGCAGCGTTCCCCTGTGTACTAAAAACATCCTCTGCTATCGCCAACCCGCCTGCCAAGCGTGGCGACTATGGTAAAACCCCCATTTTGGGGAGGCCTATGTCCAGCATTGGACGATGAAAGGCTGATGGAGCCTTTTGGAATGAACAAATAAGATTTACCACATAATCTACTAACCAATGATGCTGCCAATGCGCCACTAATGCCACAGAATTTCCACTTTGAGAACTAGCTTTTACACTGACGCAGTAAACCTTGATGTCTGCGCCGGTTTGGTTGGTGATCCTCAGAGTAGCATTCCGCTGATAGAATGTATAATTGCTTGAGAAGTCCAATGTGTGCCACGTTTGAGAGAACGTCATCCAAGTCGGGAATTGGCAGTTGAATCTGACATTTACTGGAATTAGAAACGAGCATTTGGTTTGAAGGATATATCAACTAGAAAATCTACAAAACTCCAAACGGTTTTATGTAGTGTGGTTGGCAAAACGGCATTGGTCACCACTAAAGTAAAGTAAAGAAGTCCCTCGATTTTTCCCTGTAGGGAATATAATATATTATTAGGCCAATGTAAGTGCTCCCATATCCCATACATACATTAGGCCAATGTAACCTAGTGCCACATTCTCATCACTTCAATTAGGTACACTAACCCAAATTGGGAACTTTGAATGGAAGTTGTAAACTTATACCACGACAACAAACAAGCGGTTTTAATTTAGTTCTTTATCGTTGATAGATAGTTCTATTAAAATTTCTAAAAAATTTTTACTTAAATCTATGTACTCGTATGTAAAACTCGAGAACCGTTAGCTTAATTGATATAAAACTTAGCACACATAAAGGCGATATGATCACTCCGACGAACATAGTTATGTTGTGCTGGATAGGTGACACTGGTGGCAGTGATTTTTATCTTTTGAACCATAGGTCGAATTGATATGAGTACGTGTTAAACATGGTAGCTTTTTAGGTGAAGCGAAGCGCACCGGGCTCCGGCTAATATCTAATAAGAAAAACAGTAGCTATGCTTTAAATGCTATACCAGGGGTACATCACTAGCTCAAGGCCCCGAGTTAAATGCCTACCGCTTCGCGTACCGCCCACGGTACAACCGACAGAAGGTCGTCGCACGCGCTCCTAAGCGCTCGCGCTTGTAGTATTGATTAAAATAAAATTATTTACGCGATTAAGGGTATTTCGACAATAAAATTTAATAACCGAAAATTCAGAGCTACCTCTAAACGTATTTGATCAACAAAAAAAAATCAATTTATAAAAAATAATCCGACTTGAAAATAACATTAAACATGATATAAAAAGTAATTAAATAGAATCTACTAGAAAAATATTTTTTAAGTTTTATAAACGACAGCTTTGTTGCTGTCGGTGGAGTCAGAAGCCTCCGAAAATCACGAGCGGAAACCGGAGAGTGTATGAAGAGAACTATGAATGTTGAGGAAGCGAGAGATAAATGCAAGAATAGAGCCTTTTGTCACTCTGTTCTCTCTGCCTACCCTGCAAGAGAGATAGCGTGATGATAAGTAAGCAAGTAAAATCATCATAGGTGCAACCCTAGCGCATTCGTTGAATGACGCGGTTGCCCGTGGCTCATGCGGCGGGCAAAACAATCTCAACTGTAATTCTGTGTCCCATAAGGTACATTTCTTCTCGCCACGAACAATTGGTATTATTATTAAGATTTTGTAAGCTATTATTGCGAGATTTTGGACAAGGTTTAATGGCAGTGATGTTTCTGTCCGTAGCACTAGTATCTATTCTGTGGCTATACATTCAATTAAGAATATACTGCTAGTTGCGTTCACCATAAAACTTTAGTACAACAGAGCTTATAAAGGAGTGTGCGTAGCCATAAAACATTCTAGAGTATGAGTTTAATGGATTGAATAGTAAGATTTAATTGGATAAATTAACACTTCATATGTTTATTTACATATTATATTACCTCTTTTTAAAGCCATAGTCCTTGAGCCCTCAGTAGCACTGAACAGTCCATTGCAAGTGGCATCACCGGACTGGGCTACTCTGTATTCGATACCACTCGGGGGAACCGGGATCTCTTTCATTGTACCAGTGGCTGTAATAAAAAGTATTTATTGTAAAACTTAGCACTTAGACTTGATATTTTATATTACAAGGGTGACACACAAGAATACGGCCCGTCTCCTCCATAAAGTGTAGACGCTAGCAACACTGGGGTCATCATGGGCACGTAGTTTTTTAGGAAATGGAATATGAGACAGAATGTAAGTCGGGCAGGGATGATGAGAAGATTATGCCTTTGGAGTTCTCACTAAAGGTTTACCAAAAAGGCCTCCCAACTAATTCCATCATTAGGCATGTTATGAAAGATGATACCAAATATCTCCAATTCAATGTATCAAATTAGTAGATAAAGTTGCCTATTAGACAAATATTATTATTTGTGAATGAGGAAAAAGAGAACTTTAGCGCGAGCGGGAATCGAACCTGCGTCCCTTCCAATCCGGGGAAGTGCTCTAAGAAACTAAGCTACCGCACTGACCTTTCAAAAAAAAGGTCAGTACGGTAGCTGGGTATGATACCCAATCTCCTCATCACATTTGTCTTTACGACCAGCGTCACCTATCGGTCTATAATAAAATTAATGAATGATGTGTATGGTTATAATTGCATTACAGATTGGATATTGTACCTTTTTAATTTATTTTTGTGTGATTGTGAATCTGCTGTCTGTTACTATACATATAATAAATAAATAAATAAATGTGCAAATATCTGCCGAAGCAACCATGCCCCGACAGCACCTGCATCAGTAGGAAGGTAAGTGCTCGTTTCCGGCCTACACGCAGGCCACCTCGGTCAACACCGTGCGGTATTCGCGTATAACCCTCCATAGAGGAGCCCTGTTCAGGGCGTCCAGGGACTCTGCCCACACGGATGCGCCGTACAGCGCCATTAACCAGATTTTTTTTATGATACCTAATTGCCAATATTTTGATACTTGGCGATAATTAAATTGGAGACTCGTATAAAATATTAACTGTATAATATATTTTAATAGACAATTTAACCATCAAAAAGTCCATCATAATTATCTTTAACTACATTTTACGCTATACAATTTTTATTATAACTCCCTTAGTCCCTAGATGGAATGACTCGAGCTGTTTATTGCACCTAAATGGACGATAATTTTAATAAAAAAATATCGTGATACTTTTATTATCGTCATCATCAGGGCCATTTCTAAGCGACAAGACGATATTTTTATCAAAGCAACGACAGATGTTGCTACAATGACACATGATTAGATCGTGACATTTTTCGACTGTTGTTCCCATTGTTCGACAATCTATCGTCAGAGCAAAAAGAAGTCGTAGGAGACAGTTAATCGCGAACTGTGCTATGTGTGAACACCTCCACTTAAATATATAAGCCACGATACTTTATACTGCACGACTATCTGTCGTCACGGCATAGTGGGAACGGGGCCTTAGCGGAATTATTTAGTTGACGAGTAAACATGTTAGCGTCCAAGTTTCTTCAAGGGATTAAAAGAATAGCCTAAGTTTCTTCAAGGGATTAAAAGAATAGCCTTTTGTTAGTCAGAGGTTTTTGAGTGGTAAAAGACGAGTCAAGAACTCTTTACTATGGGGCAATTACCTAAAATTGACTCAGAAATGGGAAACACGTGAAGGGCTAAAAAAAAGAGATTCTGAAATTTGTTCATATTCTGGATAATTGTAGTTCTACTAAAGTGGAGTCATTTTAATAGGTAACATTTGACAATTCATCAAAATTCAACAATTTCCCTTGTAACGGCGGGCATAAAATAATATATTTTTTTGTTTTGTTAGAACTGCACAATTGCTTAACTTTTTTCAATTACGATTACATATTTATTGTAATAATGACCGATACGAGTAATTATACGATTTTTTTTCACTTATAAAGCATTCTAAACATAACAAACAATTTCTGATTTAAAGAACTGAACGTATGTGTACTGTACGATGTATATTTGTCAAACTGTGAAATTCGGGAACGCCGTTTTTTGAATTGAACAAAAAATACTATAAAATAATAAACTCACCGTTTCTCACAGAAAATTTTCTGTTGTTTTAAAAAAGGACTACTTGGAAAAAGTATTGGTTTTCACTTACAAAATTGGAGGTCATTTGAATGCGAAATTTTTAAAACTTCGATCGCTCTTATATATTTTTTTAATTTCATAGTATTGCTCAAAGTATATTTTATAATAAACTAGAAGTTTCAAAATGGGACCTGCGCTAGTTCAAGAGATAGCTTAACTAATGTACACACATATCGTACTGAGTATAATGGTAGGCGCTTCTTCATGTCAGCCATTTCATTCCTGAACACAAACTTCGAAAAATAGTTCATTATTTTTAAAAGAAATCTGTATTTTTCGAGTTGATAATGCATCAGTTTGGGTTTTAAGTCAGGTGATTGAGAGATAAGATAAATGATCAACTTACCATTTGTCTTTTCGTATACAAAGCATCTATATCGGTCTTCGTTGCTAGTGGCATGGTTGTGATGTAGCTTCCCGACCAAAAAACGAAGGCTGCCTTCCTTCCACGTCGCTAAGCATTCTAATTCTTCCACTGAAAGACGTAAACAAAACACATTTAAGCACATAACAAAACAGACACGTATAACATGATCAAGATTTCAATTTATATGCAGCATTGCAAGTGCCGCATTTTACAGAAAGCCTTACTTGATTGAGAATTTAATTAATATTTTAATTAATTTGATATTTTAGATGTCGGAAACAGTTACTGGGTTAGCTCAAACATCCCGGCATGTATACTCAGAGTTGTGTTATTCTATTCATCCTGCTTGCCCTACTTGGAGATAGTAAAAGGGCAGGCAGACATTTTCTAAAAACATGTACTGCTGAATCTTATAATAATTATAACTAGCCTTTGCCAGCGGCTTCGCCGCAGCCAAAAGCTAGTTTTTCGGTTATATCGCAGGTTCCCGATATAGTAGCGGGATAAAATGTCTATCAGTTTTTAAGTCTAAGCAAGGCCTTTCAAATAAAAAAAGTTGCATCAAAATCCATCTAGTAGTTCTTTTAAATAAATTCTAAAAAAGTCTAGTATAAAGATTTTTTTAGCTTTTCGGTTATATCTCAGGTTTCCGATATAGAAGCGGGATAAAATGTATACCAGTTTTTAAGTCTAAGCAAGGCCTTTAAAATAAAAAAAGTTGCATCAAAATCTGTTCAGTTGTTTTTGTGTGATGTGCGAACAAACAAACAGATAAACAGACAAACAGACAAAAATTCTAAAAAAAATTGTTTTGTATTTAGACATGCCTATATAGCCTATTTATTACAGTCATTTTTTCTCAAATATCTTAAATGTACAGACACAGCTTTGTTACAGCTTTATAATAGTATAGATAAGACTTTTGTGTAATTTGCGAGTGGACCCCAATATAATTAGGCTGGTTAATGACTGAAGATTATTATAAACTTTTGGTTTATTCATTGACGTATAGAGGATCTTTTTGGATTTCTTCGCAAATGCTTTAGGTTCTACCGGTAGATCCTAATTTGGTATGAAGCCGATCGCATGGCGTGCGTAGGACGAAGGTTATCTCGATGATTGAACTTCTATGTATTCAAATTTCTATTACATCGTATATAAGTCACCTTTTTACCATATGTCCACATATAGGTATTGTATTTTTTTTATTATAATTAGACGATAAAACACTCTTACTAAAATCAAAAGTATTCACTAAATATCTACTCAATAGGTTCTCTGTTGATTATTAACTCGGATATTTGTTGAATAAATCAAATATGCTTCAAAACGAACCACGATGCCACAACTTTGAAGTTGAACTTGGAGACTTACTACCAAGAATAGTCGGGCACGTTGACGGAGACAATCGCGACAGACGACTGCACAAATAAAGTTTTATATAGATACCGCCGGCGGCCTAAAGGGGAAGTACTATGGGAATTGCTCGGAAATGCTCAAATATTCTTCTTCAAGGCACGGAGTTACATGTTCTTTAGATTTACGTTTCTACTTTTTATTTCAAACAAGTCTCGGGCTGGTTCTGTTTTTATTTTGCTCTGTTTTAAAATATGTAGGTATACTTTATGCTATGTATATTATTAATTTACGTAAAACTTCTTTGTTAAATAAGAACTTTGTGAAAAAAGACTTTATATCATATGTATGGAGTATTATATGACTGATAAACTAAAATCTTTTTGTGAAGTTGACATGCTTATAAAGAGGTGAACTTTATATAAATAGGTAAATATCTAGAACCTTAGTCCGAAGGTTCAGAGTGGCACTGTTTCATGTGAATAAGAACGGCAAGTTATAACTAGCAGCGAACATTTTTAAAAATATGTTCTGTCTCGTGATGTAAATACCACCTGTAATAAAAGGTAAAAATCAGAAAGAATACTTCAACTTCCTGTTTATAATAAGGTACTCTGTGACTTCAACTATCTTCTCTCCTTTTTCTATCCGGGAGATGTAGTATTACGTCATTTAAATAAATAGATAAGGACAGGAGAAGTTTATTGATTATAAAACATAGATTTATATATACTAATTCTATATTATAAAATAACTCTCTCTGCCTATTTGTGCCAGTGCTTGTAATATTAAAGCCACTGAGCCTAATTACGTGCTTCTTTTTAATAATTAGATTGGCTGTTTAAGGTGTTAGTATAAGGACTATGATCAGTAAGCTTATATTATATTTTTTTAAGCATTTGAAATGCTTAGCCACATAAATTAACACAAAGTGTGAATATGTAAAATCGATAAGAACAGTCACTAGCAGGATTTGATCATCTCCTGGAATACCATCCCAGATACTTTGCCAATTCCGCCATCGCGACAATTGCTTGGGACTGTGAATTTCGATAACAAATTCCTTGTTAATGTTTTGGGTGACGCCTGCGCCAACTATCGGAAGTATTTACATACATCACTCCGACCAGGTAAGCTTAATTTTACAATTAAGATTCATACCAATTAATGACGCAGCCCTATAAATATTTTGGTATTTTTATATATTATTTAAGCATTTGACATGCTTAGCTACCTATATAAATTAACACAAAGTGCGAACGTGTGAAATCAAAAATAACAGTCACTAGCAAGTTGGAATATCATGGCAGAAATACCGTGGCAATACATTTTTGTAAAAGTTAGCATATGTAGATGTAAAAATATAATTTTCTTGTAAATATAGTACCAGTTATGCAGTAATACAACATCTCATGTATGCCGAGATGGTAATTTGTCATCATCCATTTGCCCTTCTTCCATTTATTTGTGGTCAGCGTAACATGTTATCTTTCATGTTCATTCATTCGCTATAGGTCGTCATCTGGTCACTACTTTTCGTAATCATCTCTCACGCAATCCATCCATTTTTCTGTCGTCTAATTCTTCTCTTACAGTCCCTTACGTTCATGCCTAGTACTCTTTTTGTAACATGACTTTTATACTTATGCTTCGATCAACAATTTATTGTTCACGAGCCCATACAACGCTAGGCAATTAACTAGAAATACTACTTTCTTAGATTATTGGAGACCTATCAATAATATAAGACTACTTTCTTCCTGGTATACACACATAACGTTGTGATTGTTGAATATCCATTAAACTATATTTTTGGAGTGGAAACTACAAAAGGCACGTTTGGAGAATTTTAGATGAATCTTATGAGCTCGCGTCACCGACATGCTGTGCGTGTGATTTTTTTTACACTACCGTGCCATTCGGAATACGTGAACAATTCCATCCCTAATTCGACTTTATAAGTTACAAAAATTACATATCCAGTACATATGAGATTTATTTACATATATAAAAACTATTATGACTTAGGAATGTGTTTTACACTTCTGTCGGCAGTACTCAAGACTGTTTATGTAACATTAATTCACTATTAGCTAGTTGTATGACCTTCATTTTTTACCACGTACCTAGGTACTTATTTATTAATTTTCTCACCTTAGGGTGAATAATTTAAGTACTTTGGTATTTACACACAAGCTTTTTAGATTCTGTATTTCAATACCAATGAAAATTTGACTCTATCACAGAACTTCTAATACTCCTTAACACGTGGTCTATTTTGAAACTGCGTTAAATCTGAACAATAGTGACACCATAGCTGGAACCCTGCCCGATCCATTTGTAACCGATGTCTAACGAGTGAAGTTTCAAATACAAATTGTTCTTGCTTTGCTAACATCAATTTTCTTTGTTATATGAACTCAATGGCCAAGATATAAAAATAATATAACTCAGTTGTAGATATTTCAGCGGAATTTGAAGTTATGTAAACGTAAAAAGATATTTGCGGGTGAACGCTATAACTCTTTTAAAAATTAGAACAGTTGAGTCAATAATAAACGCTTAGAAGACGAAAGAAATATCGGATTGTTTTAGCAAATCCGAATAAAAATGTTCAGCAGATGTCTTTTACGATAAGACAAGTCATGACGTAATCTTAGACCCAACAATAGCGCCCGCTCTCATCAGGAATTTATTAACATTACGGACACACATTTGTTTGAGCAACGATGAAACTACAAATAAAACTGAATCTCTTTCAAAATTAATTTAACATTTAAGTCCTTTATTTTAGATTGATTATTATATTGTGGCCTCTTTGAAAGTACGAAAAGTTATTATTATTGTTAGGTATAGTAATAAATGTTATACACCGTGCTTACCGGTACTTTCCGACCCATGAACGTCTGGACAGGCTTGATAATTGAGGAGCAGCCGCGAGTCTTCCGTACAACTCTCGATAGATGAAACCGGAAACTTGCAGTCACCATGTCCCCTTAAATTAATAATTATACAGGTTGCCATTAGTTTATTCGCAATTTTCCTTGCTAAGGTCAACATAAGAAGAACATGTAATTTTACAGCCCATTAGTTGTATTGTTGAATAGCAGGAATATTTGTCTATTGTTTGTAAGCATGTCTATTTTGGATTACATACCTATCAGTATATAAAATACTAATATCTCTGAACTACCAACACGGTAATTTGACACGACATATCTAGCGACGGGTAATTAAGACGTGTGACGGCTGACAAATGTTGTCCGTAACAGCGCTTAATTAAAAAGCGCTGATTAATCATCATGCATCAAGTTTGATATGCTAAGTGGTTTAAAAGTCAGATTCACAGTCGCGTTTAGCGAGCAAAATAAACAATTATGTATTCGGATTTTGAAAAAAATCCGTTAAATGACATTAATATACATAATGTCTCTAATATTTTCTGGAAATTGGTCACACTGTAAGTATTACGAAATCTTTGATATTCTACGTTAACAATATTTGGGCTATAAACTATCTATAGCCCAAATATTGACAGGGCAAATGAAACAAACCAGTTCAGCCTGATAATTTTGCTCTGGCAATATTCTCCATACTGCATGTCGTTTTTCTACCACCTCATTGTTGGGCACTGGCATGCCCTCGAGATATTAGGGATTATTATTGTTATTATTTATACTCAGGTAATAATGATTTAACCAAGTTCATAATTAACCGTTCAAATTTGGCTTTATTATACGTCTTCTGTACAAAGCTTCGCTTTCTTTTACGTATTTCTAATTAATACATTAATACGCTTACCTATTATAAGTAAATGAGAAAGGCCCTTTAAGGGGGCAATCCACAGGATCAGCATTTTCTCTGAACATTGAATACAGTAACGCATCTCCGGTGATCAAGGAACACAGGTGGGGTAGAGCATCTCTTCGGTGACAGAATGCTATAGAAGAAATAATTTGTATGTAGTGAACAATAGTAAGTTTTAAATTGGCGATTTCTTTTGATGAACTCCTACACCTCCACACATAGCACAAAGTGCGAAAATATGAATTAGACTCTGTCAATTGCGCGTCGGAAGTACATATTTTCATACATTAGGTATACCGACCAGGTATGATGTATGAAAATACTTCATGGGTATATAAAAATATCTAAATATTTATAGGGTTTGCGTCATTATTAGGTAAAAATCTTAATTGTAAAATTAAGTTTACCTGCTCGGTATAATGTATGAAAATACTTCCGACAGATGGTGCAGGCGTCACCCAAAGACGTTGGGTATGAATGTGTTATCGAAATTAGCAGTCAGGAGCAAGGTTCACGATGGCTGAATTGGCAAAGCGTCTGGACGGTATCCAGGAGATGCAGGTTCGAATCCTGTTCGTGACTGTTATTTTCGATTTCACATTTTTCACTTTGTGTTTAATGTATGTTGCTAAGCATGTCAAATGCTAAAAATATATATAAAAATATCTAAATATTTATGGGGTTTGCGTCATTATTAGGTAAAATCTTAATTGTAAAATTAAGTTTACCTGGTCGGTATGGTGTATGAAAATGCTTCCGAGAGATGGTGCAGGCGTCACCCAAAGACGTTGGGTATGAAGAAGAGTTAGGCAGAGGTGTATTACACACCCACGATTCACCAGCTATGTTTAAGTCCCACGTAATAGGGGGCGAGCCTATTGACGTCTACCGGGCACATTTCCAAACTCCGGGCTGCTACTCAATAACATTGCCCGACCCGGGAATTGAACCCGAGACCTCATGATTAGCAGTCGCATACACTACCGCTACACCACCGAGGCAGTTATGGAAAAGGTATAAAATAATTAAAATACCTGTAAGATTGGAAACGAAAAACATGGGGCAAGCTATGAATGCATCAATTATCTGCTGCATGCGCGAAACATGGTACACATACATTAAAATTTTATTTTATTTTATTATTATTGCTATATAAAAAAAAAATGATAGTAAATTCTTATAAAGCTTTGCAATTAGCACACTATCTGAGGGAATTTTAATATGATCGTTTAATATACTTACTTTCTTTATACTGTAATATGTTTTTGTGTTTCTCATGCATCACTACGCAGCGATAACACCCCTTTCTGCAAAAGAAAAGTTATTATAATTATTTTTTTTAAAGATACACTAAGGAATAATTTTACAATATCACGAACACAAAGTACACCCAGAATCAGCACAACCATTTGTGGGTCACATATAGGTTCTGTGTGGGAATCGAACCCTCGAGCGGGAGGCCGGTATCTAAGCCACTCCGCCATCTGTGCAGTAATTTACATTGTTATTACTAGTATTGGTATTATTCGTTATATAGTAATATATGCTCACTTTATATAATAAGTTATTAAGCAGTTTGAGAGCTAACTAAAATATTAATTTTGTTGATTGACCACTACAAATTGTCGCTGCTCCATCCATACTAAGGCGACTTCTGAAAGTAAGCTTAGATTTTTAAGCCAAAGAAAATAAACTGCAAATAATCGCACTTACAAGTTCAATTACCGAGACTTTTTTTATTTATTCACAAATAATTTGTACTTTAAAAAGTAGCGGAGCATGTCAATTGCTAAAAGAAATAGATCTAAAAGGTTTAAAAATATCGCGCCATCAAATAGTATGAATTTTAATTGCAAAATTAAACTTACTATATTGGATGCATGTAATGCCTGCCGATAGATGGCGTTGGTCGTAAGACAAATGTGATTAAGAATTTGGGATGATCGAAAGATCAGTAGGATAGCTTAGTGGTTTAGAGCACTTCCCCGGATTGGAAAAGATGCGGGTTCGATTCCCGCTCCTACTAAAAATCTCTTTTTCTTTATTCACAAATAATTGGTACTTTAAAAAGGTGTTTACCACCCAGACGCAGTACAAATATCTGTGTTCATCACACAAATAATTGTCCTGAGTGGGAATCGAACCCACGACCACGGAAGTCGGTTACACTACCGACTACGCCACGAGACCCATAAAGTCCCGTGATAGTTCATAGGTAACAAAAAAAGGACAACTATGACATCTTTATTGAAAGAAAATAACTTTCTAGAAGTCTATACACGCTGAGAGCACACAATCTGTTTTACTCGTACTATATAAAATGTCTGCATGTACGTGTAATACATATTGGCACAGTTAAAGCTAAAGGGTGTTCGGAACAAAAGGAAAATACAGTGCGGTACTGTCAGCCAATTTTAAAGTGTCTTTTTTACAATACAAGGCACCAGTTTTCCGTCTTAGCTCCATTGTACTGGTGTGTAGAATTTATTGAGAAGTTTCAATGATTGTTCCTAAAAGTAGGGTCATGGGTAATTGTTAAATATAGAGTCTTAAACTTTTACATAAAGTTTTAGGTATATAATATTATATTATTCTTTCTGATTATGCGAATATTCAACCATCCATCCATCAGCCTTTCAATGTCCACTGCTGGACATAGGCCTCCCCAAGAGAACGTCACAACGAGCGATCCCGTCATGGGGGATAATGCCGTAATCGCCACGCTTGGCAGGCGTGTTGGCGATCGCAGTAGATGTTGTTAATACTCGAGGGAGTGCTGCTGCCCTCTCCCTCGCTATTCCCTCAGTCGGCTCTTACGAATCCCGTGGGTAGAGAGGGGTGGGACAATTCTAAACCCACCCCTCTCTACCCAGTGGGCAGCAGCACTCCCTCGAGTATTAACAACATCCACTGCGATGGCCAACCCGCCTGCCAAGCGTGGCGATTACGGCATTATCCCCCATGACGGGACCGCTCGTTGTGGCGTTCTCTTGGGGAGGCCTATCTCCAGCAGTGGACGTAGAAAGGCTGATGGATGGATGGATAGCCTACAGTAGATGACAAAAGACAATGATGGATGGATGACATTCAATGGCCAATGCATTGGCCAATCACAGTGCTCGAAATCTCCACTTTCTACTCACGCATCATTGGAAATAGTGTGAGTGGAGTGGAGTTGAGCGGACTTTCAAATAAAAATTATGAACACGCGGCAGAACGAAACGGAGTTGAGGTTAGCCGAGCGGAGGGTACGAAGCGGACGATAGCGGGACGGTGAATTTTAAGCATTTGACACCTACGCATTTTAGTTTAGTGTAGCTCTGGTCTGCTCAGCTCTAATCCGCCCCACTCCGCTTCAATGGGAACACTTGCCACGTTTCACTGCTCTTCTCCACTCCACTCCGTCCTTCTCCGAGTCAGTGGAAACACACCCTCACTCTTTTTTGATGGAAAACCCAAAAAAGTTATGTTGCTTCAAAACGTGGTCGGATCCAAGACCTTATGATCCGCAGTTGCATTCACGTCGAAGTGTTAAAGTTTCGTTATAAGTTAAACAATCCTTATGCCTCGGTGGTGTAGCGGTAGTGTATGCGACTGCTAATCTTGAGGTCTCGGGTTCGATCCCCGGGTCGAGCAATGTTATTGAGCTTTTTCCTAAAAAGAATAATTCTCAGTAGCAGCCCGGACTTTGGAAATGTGCCCGGTAGACGTCAGTAGGCTCGCCCCCTATTACTTGGGACTTAAACATAGCTGGCGAGTCGTGGGTGTGTAATACACCTCTGCCTACCCCTTCGGGGAATACAGCCGTGATGCTATGTTTTATACCTCTTCACAATACCTTTTATCAAGTATTTTACGCTTAGTCTTATCAATAAGCTGTACCTATACTGATAGCATGAATTAAGGGATACAGAAAGAAACGAAACGTAAACATGAAGATACGAGGAAGAGAAATTACCGTGATTTACATGGATACATACGTTAGAGTTTTATTAATGTGTTGTGTATAGAACAGAACGTTTTATCTCAGGCTATTTACACAAGATTTTGTCAATTTACATGTTCTCTAACTAGGAATGTATAGTGCCACTACACCGTAGGTTATTTGACCTACGGTGTAGTGGCACTATACATTCCTAGTTAATTTTAACACTGATAATCCAAAGAAAACTCATAATAAAACTCTAAGTATATTGAAGACATACTTAGAGTTTTATTTTGGGGCCTCAGAACTCGGGTTAATATTATGGATTCTGTGGGATTGCCTCTCTAGAGAGAAAATTAAAATCGCATTTTCTACGATATTTAAATTTTGTCAGTGTGGTGAAGGACTAAGGATACAAGTGTCACTACCCCATACTTTCCCGCGAGTATCATACAAGGTGACTAAGGGAAGTAAGCAATTATCACCCATTGCATTACTAGTGGTAGGGCTGGGTACCAAGTGAGAGTGCTCACTTGCTCTCGGGTCTGAACGGGTCGGTACCACCTTCTCCTGTGTGACTGGTCATGAAGCACGTCAGTGTGTTTTGGCTGTCAGTAGATGGCCATTTATTCTTTCATTTCATATCTGAGAAATGAAATGGTGCGCAGAGGCTTGACAATACTCTCGGTATAGTTGAGTCCATGAGCGAGGGTTACCACTTACCATCAAGTGGGCCGTGGCTCTTCTACCATCATTAGCAAAAAAAAACTATATTTCATCATAAAACTGTAATTTTCATAACTTCGTTACTAAGTCCATAGCCACTTGGGTATTATTATTCATTACCTCAAAGCCAAATTAAATAATGACATAATACAGTGTCACAGATTAAACGACGAAAAATAAAAAAAATAAGAGTCTTTAATAAATTACTCCTAAGATTGTTTGGCAAGGCTTGGACAAAGTCTAATAGCGCCCTAACGCAGTTTTTTTGTAATTAACCTTTAACAAAATTAATTTTAGTTTCAGACTTCAAACTAAATTTTATATCAGAAATGTTTTAGAAACTTTGTACCTGTTGTGACTGCGATAATTGGAAGGACGGCGAAAAGTAATTAAGAAGGCGCCTGAAAGTTACATTAGCCTGAAAGGCATTATTTATATTGGAGCTATGAGTATAATATAACCTCAGACTCTCTCGTGTAGTTTCGCACATACGACGACAGCGGCAGTGGGAATAGGTTTGACCTTATACATGTCCACTGATAGTGTCTAAAAGGCTAAGATATATTTCTAAACTAAGCGAGAAAACGGAAGGAGTATCAGAAAAGTTGAAACGCGACATAACGCTCTTCCCCATTCCAACTGGCAAAAACAACTTCGAGGGACCATGAGAACATTACTGGGCCGGGCATTATTTAGAAAGCTTCATCCCGATGAGGACGAGAAGACCCGTCTTCTCGTCCTAGCTGGTATGACTGGTCCGTGGACTGGAAGTTCGCAGTTACTCAGTGAGCTATGGAACGAGCTATACTAGGCGGGTTTCTGTCCACAGACCACCATACGATCTGTCGTATCCTGAACGATGAATGAAAAAATCACCAGAGAATTAAAGTAACCGACATACCAGTAGCTCAACCCATTAGCCAACTGAAGTTGCAGTGGGCCAGTCATATATGCCGCAGAACTGTCAATCGTTGGTATAGACGACTTCTGGAGTGAAGACTAGCAATTGGTAAAAGTGTAGGACGTCCTTTAACTAGGAGAAGCGATGATATATGATTGAAAGCCGGTAAAGTTGGAGACGGATACATTAGAATAGGGAAGAATGGCGTGTCTTCAGAGAAACCAACCAGCAGTGGACTCACATTGGCTGATGATGAGGATTGTGATGATAATGTTATTGAGTCGTAGAGTGATGTATTCTAAAGTCCACGCGGATGGAGTCATGGCCATAATCTAGTTTAGCATAAAGATTTTACTTACTCATCAACTATAAGAAATTTGTCCCCCTCTAACGATAAGCACCTTCCTTTGTTCGAGAGTCTATCGCCCTCGATAAGAATTGGCTGGATCACTCCTGACTGGAACCAGCGGCCATGCCACCGGGTCGGGAAGGCACATCCTGAGGGCAAAAGAAATAATAAGTTTTATAATGGGATTATATTCTTTGACCCAACTAAATTTTTTATATAAACATTGCATAATTCATAAAAAAGGCTTTGATCCCGTAGGTTCAAATTGGAAATTATAATAACTAACTTTTTACATACATTAAAATTTGTATTAGAAAATTTCTTCATATTTAATTTTTCGTGAATATATTCCAATAATTCAATGGTTATTCTGCTATTCTAGATGGAGATAATCCATGAAATCAAGGATAATAAAAATCGGTCTAGCCCTTGTGGAGTTATAAATGGTGATACTAACCAGCCCCCTTAGAATGAAAAACGAAACGCCAGACAAACCATAGATAAATAACTATACTTGGAACAGACAAACTTTCGTTTTGCTTCATTGTGATTGGGTCGCCTGAATCACGCGTCGAAATCTCGACTAATCAGTAATCACGCGTCAGACTGTTGATCAAACACAATGACTCGAAACGACAGTTCGTTTAACGTTTCTTTTTTCATTCTAAGGGGGCTGACTTTTTTATATATTAAGGTATTTGCAGGAAGTAGAATCAAAAGTAGCTACATAAAGCGCAATATAACTGAAGCCACTCATATTTGAGTACTTGATTTGTTGAAGTGGTAAGTCGTTACTATTGCGTACAACATACTCTAGAAAGTTCATAATACGGTCTCCAACTCAAAAAGTCGCTCGTCGTCGTATCATTTCTGCACTCTTTTAAAAGCTGAGTGAGCGTTCCGGTTATGATGATACCAAAAAAATACATGAATAAAAAACAGGAAGCAGGAAGAAATAATGAGTTATTTTAACTTATAACCATATACAAGTATGAGCGACATGTTTTGTTTTTAACTCGCCTTTTTAAAGGCCATATCATAGACTATCTATATCGATGTAACAGAATCCTTTATTTTGATTTTCACTCTATCCCAGATACTTGTTAATTTTATTGCTTCAACCTATCTTGATTAGAGATTACAGTATTGAAATCCTTTTAAGCGTATTTCTTTACTCAAGACTATCTTTGGCCCGATTTCGTCTGCGTGAAATTCAGAATATTGTGACCAGAGCAAAATAAAAATGATGATTTAAATAAAAATCGCCCCAAACACCTACAGGCTCCTTCCGGTTTTGTGCCGATATCCGTGCCGTAACTTCTATATGCCATACTTAATTAATTTGTCGTACGGGAGTATTAATTTTGTCATAGATGTCTCCTAGAATATTCATTTAAATTACATGGTTTCAAAAGTCAAATGTGTTCTAAATATTGATCTTAACTAGGTATATATCATAGCCAAAAATATATACAGATATACAAATAATGAAATAAATATAAATACATTTATTCCGATATTCGATAAAATGGCTTCGAAATACTGCATTAGTTTTCATCATTTAAGAGGTAAAAACGGATTTACATATTTAATTAAATTTATTCTTTGAAGATAGAACATGTTGCCGCGGCCTCTTTTTTAGAACTTTTTAAAAGGAACAAATCAGCATTACGTTATTTTTATGGTACTACTAAATTCAGAAACAGGCCACGCCATAGCAACTCTGTACAGGCATGACTTTTTCCGACTGAATTGATCATAACTTGGCTAATTCGCACAATATATATACAAAACATAAATCTGTCATTATATATCTTTTAAATAGTACTTAAATCATTTTTTTCAAATAGATGCATTTTTTTCTGGGGGCTTCCATATCCTCTATATACACATAAATACAAAATTTGGACTCTATCGTCTGTATATTGTATTGTATATTGCATTCATTAATAACACTAACCAATTACTATCTATACCTATGTATATGTTCAACGTCAAATTATTTCAGATCAGATTTTTAGTTTAATGAAAAAACACAATATTATTTGGTGAGTATGACTGAAAGCCTACAAATGATGATGTGCAGTAATGAGTTGGCGTTTATTAAGGTCGCGCGATGTCATATAGCAAGATTGATTGCTTTTTGGCTGTGGATCAATAAGTAGAATATAAGGATCACTCTTTATATTGCCGTATGATTGGTTTGTTATTATATTTTCATCTAGTTATATTTATATTATATTCTAAGTAATAAAATCATGTACCTAGACATAAATTTATAGTTATACGAATGTGTAACTATAACTGATCGAACTCGATACTTCTGTCTTTGAACTCCTTGGTTCTGCCTAGCTCTAGGCCACTAGATTGCCACTAGATCTAAGGCCACAAAGATTAAACTATGTTAGTGTATAGTATTAAAAAGTATAAATCTACAGGTTGGGATATTCACAGGTGTGAATAAGGATTTACTAGAAATCTTCTTTTTTGGAAGACGGCACCCTGCAATAGGGAATAAATTTATAAATATACTAGCCTTTGCCCGAGGTTTCGCCGTAGCCAAAAGCTAGTTTTTCCGTTATATCTCTGGTCCCCGATATAGTAGCGGGATAAAGTGTAGTTAAGTTTTTAAGTCTAAATCAAGAGCTTTCAAATAAAAAAAGTTGCATCAAAGTACGTTCAGTAGTTTTTTCGTGATGCGCGAACAAACAAACGGACAAACAGATAAACAGACAGACAAAATTAAACGGTATCCAGGAGATGTAGGTTCAAATCCTGCTTTTGACTGTTATTTTCGATTTCACATTTTTCACTTTGTGTTTAATGTATATATATGTGTTTTGTGTTTAGGCAAGTCTATATAGCCTATTACAGTCATTTTTTCTCAAATATCTTAAATGTACAGACACAGCTCTGTTACAGCTTTATAATAGTATAGATAACTAACGGATCCAAAGCACACCCAGACGCAGAACAATTGTCTATGGATTACATAAAAAAAATAACTACTGGTGAGATTTGAATTTACGATATTTTTTTGTACCAAACGCTTTAACCGCTAACATAGTGGTATAACCTTGCTTATCAAAGCATGAATCAGCTTGATAGGGGAAGTACCAGCCTTTTACAAAAGATCAGCGTATAACAACGGTAGCTACTCCTGTTGTTGTCTTTTGTATGATGTGTGCGAGTGCCAGAGACCCATACCCCTCTTATCCACTCCTAATTATCTTTCCTTTCCACATTCATACATCACACGTGATCTATCTGGTGTTGCTAGCGTCTATAGGGTACGGTAACTGCTTATTATCAGGTGGTCTGTATGCTTGTTTGTCACACACATACCTATTATAAAAAAATTACCCTACCTTCTTACTATTGTGTTGATTTGTAGAGTTAGTCTTTCTTATAAAAGTACTTGGACTATCGCACTTCCACATTGAAAGGTATAGAAGGTATGAACATATTTAAGGAATGTATGTTATCTACGCTTTTTGTAACTGACTCAGTCACAATTGAAGCAACCATCCAATTTTACTGAAGTATTCAAAAGTAATAGAATAAAACTGCATCCTTCCCACTATCTTCCCACCGAACACAATTGGATCTTACCAAGCGAGTGCGTCGACACCAGCCATTGTATTGTAATCTTTGGATTATTGCTTTCATTACCAGTAAGGCTGGTAATACGATCACAAAGAAATTTAACGAGTCACTCGTTTGATATAACAAGCACATGTTAATATTAAGGATTCTTTAACAGCTTGATGTACATTTTGATGAAACTGCAATGATGTATTTTTTACCGTTTATTTAGTTTCGTAAAGAATAGTTTGTTTAATTTTACTCAGCAGTAACATATTTCGTATTTGGTATTTATTGAAATAGAATTTTACGTTTCAATTGGTGTTTATATTCATAACACTTATTTACGGACAAGAACACATCGCCCACTTTTGTCTAATGTATTTCATAACTACTTATGACAAATATGGTAAATTGTGGAGATGAAATAAATGTTATTAGAAAGAAGGAAATAAAAAAAAAAAACAACGGTCGATTACCTGACTTACTTGAAAGAAGTGTTTATAACAATAATATGGCTATTGATTATGTTGTAACTTGAAGATTGTGGTAAAAAAGTACACGGTAAATATATTTTTAAATAACTATAATTTGTGTAAACACGTTCCCGTGGATGCCGTAGGAGGCGACTAAAGGAAGAATCATATGATATCAGATATCTCTGCAAGATAAAAAATAAAAATCACGCCGGTAGTAACTTTAATATTGAGTGAGAGGTACTTGTTGCTAGACTCCAATGGTTAAGTACCCCCGTCTCCTCTAGTCTAGGCAGCGGCTTGGTAACTCTTGAGAAGCGGTTACCACTTCCCAAGGACAGAGGCTAGCTTGCCACTATCAACTATATAAAAAAACCGTACATTAATTTGTCTCAGTCTTTCATATATTTGTCTATTTTAGTGTCACCTTTTCGCTTTATCGAGTTTCAAATAGCAAAGCTGCTAAAAAATATTTCACTTCAAATAAATAACAAATGTTTTTAACAGCTGGTATCATCAAAATAATTGAGAAACAGCTAATTTAAAAGATAATACAACGTTAAAGCACCCTTCTAAATTTACATACGCCTATCTAGATCAACGAGCACGATGTCATGCGTGCTTAATTACTGAATTATGCTAATAAATCAAAGACGAAATGCCCCTTAACCGAAATTAAGTAATTAACTTTACCCGGTGGAGTTTAATATAACGCGAACGTGTTTATGTTTACCTATATCGAGAGAGCTTTTCAAACTGGCTGGGTTGGAGTTAAGGGGCATACGATCGCGTTTGTACACACCATTCGGGCGATATTGCTTTACTTAACAATATACTGTTTAGTGTAAATTATAGGGTATTCATTTGTTGTGATTTTGTAGGTGTGGTGCTACAAGTTTTGCTAGCAATGGATTACAGGTGTGACAAATATTATAAACGCTAGTAATGCCTGAGACATCATTGGCGAGTTGCCAACCTCGGGGTAATATAGGGTAGAGAATAGAGTCGAAGTATGATAGGAGAGGTGTTGCCATCACCTCATTCTTTCCCACGGGTGTCGTATGAGGCAACTAAGGGAAGTAAGCAATTGTCATCCATTGCATGACTAGTGGTAGGGCTGGGTACCAAGTGAGAGTACTCACTTGGTATCGGGCTCGAGCGGGTTGGTACCACCATCTCCCGTGTGACCGGCCATAAAGCACATCGTTATGTTTTGGCTGTAGCAGGAGACAGCCGTTTATTCTTTCATTTCATATTGGTGAAATGAAATGGTGAGCAGCGCCTTGACAATACTCTCGGTATAGGTGAGTCTATGAGCGACGGTTACCATTTACCATTAGATGGGCCGTAGATCATCTGCCACTAGATGCAATAAAAAAAAAAAAACTTAATAAGCGCAATCCCTCTCCAGATTTGTAATGTTATAATATAAAAAAAGTGATAAAAAGCCATAAAACTGTCTTTTAAATTGGAACAAATCACGTGTGTGATTGAGTAATAAACGTCCCGACATGTAAATATTAAAATATTGAAAGTCTAAGCAAACATAATGAGGACATTTATAAAATTAGTAGTATAGCATAAAACTACGAAGGAGGCATAATTGTTAAACATTCATTCATTCCGTAGAAACTTCGATGTCGCAACGCAGACGCAAAAGTGACGAATTCATTCAATATTTATCTCCAAGGCTTTTTAGGCCGTGAGTAGGTAGAGTGCTGAAAATATTAAATATTGTCACAGGAGTAGGTTAAATGGTATGTGACAGGAATATATTATCATCTACCTCTATTTTAACCATCCTAACCTTACTAATATTTTTGAAAATGAGTTTCTTGTTACGCTTTCACATCGTAACTACTAAATTGATCATCAACAACTTTCGGTCCAGAGTTCAAAAAAGGACATAGGCAACTTTATGGGCTTTCACATGATTTTTTACCCCTTTTTCTGTCCTACTGTTGAGCACGGGTCTCCACCATGCTGGCCCTGTGCGGCTTGGCAGACTTTACAAGCCGTCAAGACAATCTCTCGGGCATCAGGTTTCCTCACGATGTTTACCGTAATTTCGAAAAATATAAAAAAAAAGTTAGAGATGTATGCTGTACGAGGTCTAGACCTTGAACTGGGGATCAAACTCGATACATCTGTCTTTGCAGTCCTTGATGTTACCGTTAAGCTATTACTGCTGGCTTCACGTAATACCAAATACCTAAAACCAGTAATAAATATGCCGTAAAGTGACATATTTTATTATATTGGCCCAATTCCGAAGGTCAACAGACCAAGACGCGGGCGGAAACTAGTGCGTAACTAGTAGCACACATTCGTACTAGTAATAGTATTAACTAAAATGTCGGATATAGGATTGGCGAACATTTAACCTGTAAATAGTGATTAATAATAAGTAGCTTTCTAATGTAAACATGTTGTCTCTACAGGGCGGTGTGGTCGCACAGCAACAAAGCCCTTCAAATAAATAAAAAAAAACTAAAATGTAAAATCTCCACAATCGTTACGATGGAAAGCTAATCTAGTTATATATCGTGAACGACAGATAGCTAGGATTTTTTTGTAAACATAGGGTTAAGCGAAAATAAGAGGATTGGAATTGGAGTCATACAATAGGAGAGTCGAATACACGAATAACTTAAAGAATCAGTGATAGATAATTAATGAAACCTAATAAAGTCTTTGGGCTCACATTATTGAATGAGTTTGTATATTTAGCAAATTTATTTTAGTACCTATAGGACAAAACACAACAGCTTTTTCAACTAGAATTAATGTTGAACTAGAATACCTGCAATTCGGTATGCTATTTTAGTGCATTTGTAGCCCGTCATACAAGTTGAGTTGTTACCAGCGCTGTTACAACCTCTACAATAATAAATGAATCACGGGAAACAGGACGCCATATTTTGCAAACAAATTTGACCAACACAATTGACGAATTTATCTGCCTTGAATCTTAAATGATTGCTAAAAATAGTGATCTTGGTTTGCATCACAGAACAAATTTTGCATACTGTGAATAAGCATCTGCATATTTTATGTGTGTCTTTGCTGTTTCCGGTACAGACCGCCTATTCTTTTCCTGTGAATCACGTGTGGTTAAAAGGCGAGTATTTTTTGATGAAATTATTATTTAATTAGATTCTGCCCGCCAATTGACTGCACAGACAGCAGAGTGGTTTAGATACCGGCCCAGTGTTGTGGGTTCGATTCCCAACACAAGACAACTCTTTGTGTGATCCACAAATGGCTGTTCTGTGTCTAGGTGTAGTTTGTGTCTTCATATAGCGCCTACTTAAACCTCCTTGTAACTGTTATTTGCGTAAATTAATTTCATCATTATGTCCAATTTCTAGTATTATTAAAATGAAATAGACCACTTTACATATAATTATACTGAACTCGATACAAAAATATATCATTAAAATTTGCCCATAAATAAAACAGTTAAAAATCGAACTCAATAAAGAAACTAATATTGAGAGAGTTTTAGAACGCCCTTGTCAAGTCAACTAAAAATAATTATCAAAGTCACTAAATAAAATCTTGAAATTTAGGACGAATTTCAAATAAAATTTACGATCTGTACGTACGTAATACTGCCGGCACTTTATCCTCTTGGTATAAAATGTGAAAGAAACCGCCTTATAACTTTGTTATGCGGTAAATCACCGCTGAAGTACCACATAATACCTCTATACAAGGTTACTGTAGATAATAAGACTACATCAATATAGCACGCAACAAGCTAGTACCGGCGAAATTGCCCCGACACTCGGGAACTTAGCTAATTTCTCAAGAAGAGGTATGGTCTAGTCGTGTTTATATTGTCAGAGAAACGATGTTAGTAAAAATCGTATTGTTTGCCTTTTAAAACGATATAGTACACAATTTTATATTGTAGACTTAAAAGCATGTGTTATAGGTTGTGCGCAGGCCTTTAAGCTATCTTATTGATGGTTAGTGCCTTTTAGAGCACGGTGATCTTTGTTCTGAGTATATTGGCTATTCTTAAAATGCCAATACATTTGTTATTAGCGTGTATTGAATACTACAACTTAAGTGCACTACACTAAGTGGGTGTCTACACTCATAGCCTTTTATATAATACAAAGAGTCCATTACAATAATCCAATAGTCCACTAAAAAGTAATCGATTATAATAATTTACGAAAATTATTATTATTTTAATTATTACCTTGTTTTTAATGCATTCATTATTATTAGTACCTACTTCGACAAAAAAGTCTAGTAAGAATAGTTACTATATTAGCTTCTATATTTTTGCTAAATAAATTAAAGATCTCCAGATAAAAGAAGCGATTAAGCCTATTTCAAAATAGAAAATCACGTGTAGTAATCGTGTCGTTTCGTGTAACAGTCCCCGAACTCTCCGTCTTGAGCTTAATTTGTTTAAATCAAGCCTAAGAAGCATCATTTTAATGTGGCTCTTGAAAATAGTACCTATATAATAATAACGTTATTATTGTGGTATCTCTCTCCTTAACGATAGAACTGTTTAATTTGATTTATCATTGTAATAATTTTTTATCCTACATGGGTAATCAAAACAAGAAAACGAACCTGTAGGAATACCTATAGTCACTGTCTGCCGATATTCTGTGAAAGGAAGGTATTTCCCTAGTGAGCTAATGTATAGGTAATTATTATTTATAACATTGTCTGTAAAATCAAACAAGTCGTAGTGAAAACCAGAAGGCTATAAAGAGGTATCAATTTCGAATCCATTGGTACATTTCTGTCACGGAATTTATGGATTATTTGATAATTATCTATTCAGTTCAAATGATCTCACCTTTCTTGGATTTGTACATACATACGTGTACTCTAACGAGGCTTTTCAGTAATTTATGATTTTTTTATATTACAGGTGTCAGAGCAGTTTCAGAGCAATTTGGTTGTCTTGTACCTTGTAGAAAAACTTACATCAAAATAAGACTTCAATAACACCCAGTAAATGCCCTCGTAAACAATAATGATATATGTTTAAGGTAAAATAACTTATAAAATCACCATCATCATAAATCTTAAGTTTTTTTAAACTTCCTAACTTAAAGTTCCATCGATTTTAACAACAAAACTAATTACTTATACTGGAACTTTAACATTCGACTTTCAGTCATAGTAGTATCATTAAGCTTCACACCACAAACAAGAATAATTTTATTTATTAACAGAATTCTACCGTTATATTAAACATCACATTCAAAATCCCTTTGTTCAAGGTATGAAGTTTGAGCTCGCGGAGAAGAAATTGGATCCGTTTACAAGACTTGACAACTTGTCTTCACAATGATTAATGGCATACATACACCCTTTGCCCTTTACGCAAATTTTGAATAACGAGATTCAACAATACGTGTATAAAAGCCTCCATATTTCGTCATCGAATTGTATTACTTCTTTTAAGACCTTTTGTTATCAATATTTCCGATAACATTAATATTCCTCAAAAATCTTCAATTCCCACTCAGGACATTTATTTGTGTAATGAATAGAGATATTTGTATTGCATCTGGGTATTTTCTACCTATTATAGCCAAACTCTAAATGTAGCCCCGAAGTATTTTTTAGACTACCTTTTCCCAAAGGCAAGGTATGAGGGTTCTGCGCATAAATTGCTCCACCTGTGGTGGGTATTAGCCGTTATTCCAGGCCTGCAATTATAGCACCTGAATGATTTTCCTTGATCCATGTAACAGTTACTTCCTGAAGCATCCACAACCTTAGAACATCAACTAGAGACTTAACACCTCTATGGAGTCATACCCTTGACCTAATAAGCCCAGCGGATTTAACTTTAACTTGTAAATCATTAGCAATGAACTTAAACCATTAAAATTCTATTAGTTTTAAAATAATGGTATCGAAGTTTTTATATTTTAGCCGTCAGGACGTTTTAAAATTTATCTTAAAACTGCTCAGATAACTGTAATAATTATTAATAAACTACAGTAATATTATAAACACAATAATGTTACTTTATAAATTAGTTAATTAAAATGCCCTTATCCAGCAATTAACTTAGATAGATGAATATGTATATCTTGGATGTGGATTCAGTCGGGATAGAAGGTACACCACTGATATAGAGAGAAGAGTAAATGCGGTAAACAGAGTTAACGGAGCTTTGGGACAATTTCTCGGCAGCCAAGACTTCAGCCAGAAGGCATGTGTCACAATACACACCGCAGTGTTTGTCCCAACATTTTTTTATGGAAGTGAGAGTTGGGTATGCAGAAAGGACCATGAGGTAAAATGAATGTGGTTGGAATGCGATCTCTGCAGAAAATCTGTGGAGTTAGACTGACTGATCGCATTCGTAACGACGACGTAAGAGAGGCGAGTAGGCTTAAAAGAGAATATTGGTGTAAAGAAAGGGAATGCTCCGATGGTTCGCACATGTGGAAAGAATGCCCGAAAAGCGATTGGTTAAGAAGATATACAATGTAAAAGTGGAAGGATGTAGGATATGAATGTTGAGGAAAGATGTATGCAAGAATAGAGCGTTCTGGCACTGTGTTCTCTCTGCCTACCTCGCGTGGGAGATGACGTGATAATAAGTAAGTAAGTAACTTCGATAGACTAATTGATCAGATTTCATTCGTAGATAAGAAAATACTGTAAGGAAGTTTTCTAGTTCATCAGGCCGTTTGTAAAGGTTTGGATGAATTTGTAAGTAAGATAACTTTATCTTATCCACCACAAGAACAAGTTTCGTGACCTAATTACATATTTTCTACCCTAAAAACATTTCCCATCCATCCATCAGCCTTTTAACGTCCACTGCTGGACATAGGCCTCTCCAAGAATGGGGTGCCGTAATCGCCACGCTTGGCAGGCGGGTTGGCGATCGCAATGGATGTTGTTAATACGCGAAGGAGTGCTGCTGCCCACTTCCCCGGTATTCCCTCAGTCGGCTCTTACGACTCCCATGGGCGGAGAGGGGTGGAACAATTCTAAAGCCGGCCCCACACGGCCCAAAAATACATTTATGTATCATAATATGTAATGACACCTTTTTTTTTTTGTTATGGCAGGAAAAGATGTTCCTAACCGCACACCCCGTCGTTCGGGGCAACTAACAGGGTAGTGTGAGACCTGCACCCACTAAAGAAACCCGCCATGTGCCGTCTCTCCGCCTTTATTGGCGGGCCACTGGAACTATGTTACATTACTTCGATGGTGTGTAATGACATACCGAAACACCGAAATAGTATTGTCTCATGACATTTAACAAAGTAGATTTAAAGTTTATGCAATAATAGAGTCTATTAAAAAGGAGATTTGTTATACAACCGCAGTACTCACCGAAAATCAATTGCCAACTTAAAATAATGAACGAGGGCGTACTCAGGACTAAGTGCGTTCTTATATCGGTAGGTTGGTAGCGATCCGGGATATATACTGGCTATTCGACACTGAATGGAAATTAATGATGGTGCCCGGGACCCACCTGACTTTGCGAAAGAGCGCCGCCATTTCTTTTTCTATTTTTTTATAGATGCCATTTGAGTGTTTTACGACATTGAAAGTAATGGCATCGCTGTGTTTTTATAAACTATGATCTAGTAATAAATTAATTACAGTGTAACAGTGTCGTTGCATTTCATAGAAGCTACTAACCGCGACTTCATCGTGGCATTTAGTAATTTTTCTCTGCGTGGTACTTTTAATATTTTTCCAACATAAAAGTAGCTGTTTATACTTATATCATCAGCCTGTTAGTGAAAGTTCATTCGAAACAAATCAACAGACAAATATTATAAAAATAGTTTTTCTATATACTATTATAAAACTGTAACAGAGCTGTGTCTGTACATCCAAGATATTTAAGAAAAAATGTCTGTAATAGGCTATATAGGCGTGTCTAAACACAAAACAATTTTTTTTAGAATTTTTGTCGGTCTGTTTATCTGTTTGTTCGTTCGCGCATCACACAAACGCTACGGAACGGATTTTGATGCAACTTTTTTATTTGAAAGGCCTTGATGTCTAATCATCAAGGCCTTTCAAATAAAAAAGTAATAGTTTTTAAGTCTATTAAAAACTGGTATACATTTTATCCCGGAACTATATCGGGAACCTGAGATATAACCGAAAAACTAGAAAATTATTTAAACTAGATATTTTTGTAGAATTTATTTAAAATAACTACTAGATGGATTTTGGTGCAACTATTTTTTTTGGAAGGCCTTGATTTCACTTAAAAACTTGTAGACATTTTATCCCGCTACTATATCGGGAACCTGAGATTTAACCGAAAAATCAGCTTTTGGCTGCGGCGAAGCCGCTGGCAAAGGCTAGTTTTGTTATAAATACCGTATTTGTATTTAATTAGCTGTCTCGAGCGGATGTCACGATGGCTGAATCGGCAAAGCATCTGGAAAGGTTTTCCAGGAGAAGCAGGTTAAAATCCTACTCGTAATTATTATTTTCGTTTTTACATTTACTTTCTATTTTTCCATAACAAAAATGGCCTTTATTACTTATAACATCGGCTATCTGGCACTGAAAGTTCATTGGAACAAAATAAATAGACAAATATTTTAAAAGTTGGTTGCGCATTGAAACAAATTTCCATCATCGTAAACATTACTTATCATAATCATAACACACTATAAAGTATCGCACCCACACATCTATAAATTACGTACGTAACAATACTTCAGAAACGCACACCAAGACGCCGGGATCACTTGATAAATTCTTTCTGTGTTCATAAAAAATGGTCTCGCATTACGCGCGTAGTGATATGTACTTACACTTTACGCGTTGAATATGATTTACGAAGTGTAATTTTAAGGGCAGAATTTGCTAAAAAAAAGCTTTTTTATTTCACAACTTACTGAACAATTAATAAATGGAATTGTCAGACTACAATAAAACATAATTAACAAGATTCTGACATTATACTTAACTATAAAAGTCGTTTTGGTGGTATATATCTATGGGTGATATAACCTTAATGATTCCAGAATAAATCCAGAGCGGCTTTACGAGGGAAGGCCCATCCGCTCATAAAATTATATTAGTGGTAAGTATGGTTCAGGACTACTGTTGCGGTTCAATCGGTGAGGCTCAAACTCCCTAGTGTAGTATGGGGCTTTCACACACTAAATAAACCCATGTGTCATCTCTCCGTCTGTATTCATGGACCACTGGAACCATATGGCAATACTTGCGCCGGAGAGCTAGCTTTTCGGTTACCGTTTTTTGAGCGACACCTCCGTACACTGGAGCGTCGGAACTTCGCCCAAGACTTTGCGGGTGGCGAACATTCCCCATTCAGCCGCGGTCTAGTTAATGCGGCATACTACTCAGACCTGCGTCGCCCCAGTCAATGGCGGCGGTTTGGATCAGTGGAGGGATCTTCCTCCCTGATCCTTTCCACCGCTTCCTTGTGCAAGATGACGTCCTCGCAGAAGGCAGCAACCGCGGCCCAATTCCTGTTAGGTGTGTATGTGACGGCGCTCAACAGCGAGAGGTTCCTCCCCTCCCTATTACCGCGACGAGTTCACGGTGCTGCGGCGCTGCTTGATTCAAGCCGGGCATGACTCGAGCGTATGCCATGCTATCGTCATCACAGCCGTAATGGTGACAGTACGAAAACAGTTCCCTCCGGGAGACTATATACAGGTATTTGCCGAAGCAACCATGCCCTGACAGCACCTGCATCAGTCAGAAGGTAAGCGCACTCCTCCGGCACCGGCTGGAGCGCCCCTACGGTCCAAAGACCGGCCCGGGCGCGACGCCCACCGATACACCTCTTGTTTGTCAACTTAGAAGTATAAAAAAACCGGTATAGTTTTCATTTCAGGTATAATCTGCAAACAAAATATTAATAATAATAAATATTCACGGACATTTCACACAACGTCCTCTGGTCCCAAACTAAGCTTAACGCTTGTGCTATGGGTACCAGATTACGGATTTATATCTGTACTAAAATACATATTTTACTTTTTTTTGTAAATACATACATATAATACCTAGATAGAAAACACCTAGACGCAGTAAAAATATCTGTGATCATCACACAAATAATTGTCCTAAGTGGGAATCGAGCCCACGACCTCGTGCACGGATGTCAGTTACACTACCGACTACGCCACGAGAGAATGTCAGTGTGATCAATCGAAAAATTATATTGCAGCTAAATCATGAAATTTCTTTGACTTTGAGGAGCCACAAAGTTCCTTAACGTAACTCGAGAACTGCCTGTATATAATATTCGTTGCCAAGTGCAACATGACGTACGTAGTGTACCATCAACGACCAATGCGATGATGAAACATGATATCTTCATTGAAATTGTACATATCTTTACCCAATACGACCGCTCATTTTAAATCTCGCAGTCATTCATTTCTTCTCCCATACTATAACTTTGCCAAGACAACATAATTCCAGATTACAACACAGCTATCAAACTCTGTATATTTAATTTTTTCGAAGAATACCACCAGCGTTGAGGGTATAAATTTTCAGTAACGTATACTTAACCCTTGATTGGCGTATATCTTCTTACTGATCTTTTACTCTGTTCTGAATAAAGGTGAGCAAAAAAGCAACAACATTTTAAACATTTTTGATCTATATTTTTTAGCATTTGACAAAGTAAAAATTAATTGTGAACGAGGAAAAAGAGAACTTTAGTGCGAGCGGGAATCGAACCCGCGTCCCTTCCAACAATATTTTAGATTTAATTCGGTTTGATTATTATGAGGTCGTAGCCTAGTAGCGTACTTGCAGTGGGAAAGATCGGCAAGGTTAAGCAACTTTCGCTCGGCTGACAATTAGATGGATGACCAGAAAGTAACATCAATATTTGGGGACACCTAACTTCCACCGTGCTTCGGAAGACACGTTGAGCAGTGGGTCCAGGCGGTCAAACAACTTCCTGGCAGTAACGACTGCAGCGGCAGGTTGTTAGTTCTTAATAAAAAATCTGACTGCGGTCTTGTTCTAAAGTCGCAAGTTTATTAAGTCTGGTACTATGTCTTAAAACTCTACTTTAAAAAGAAAAGATTTTGTCAAGTGGTAGCCATAAGATTTTACTACCACATTTGCCCTCTGCTAAGACTGCTTAATTATAATTTTTACATTCTACTAAACTAACTAATTAATTCCAATACTCATTTTTATATTGAAAAATGGCCACAATGCTCTAAGACCAAAATCTTAACTATTATTATAAAGCTGTAACAGATGGTCTGTATATTTAAGATATTTTAGAAAAAATGTCTGTATTAGGCTATATAGGCAGACGGATCTGAACACAAAACAATGTTTTTTTAGATTATTTGTGTGTTTGTTCGTTCGCTCATCACGCAAGAACTACTGAACGGATTTTGATGCAACTTTTTCTCTTGATTAGACCTAAAAACGAGTATACATCGCGCTACTGTATCGGGAACCATAGTGCTATTTAAAATGACAATACTTCACATTTCACAGATGGCATAACGAGAAGAACAATTTCTGGATATTTCTATTTAATTAACTTTTATCGGTGTGGTGACTGACTAAGAATACGTCTCCACCACCGCGGGTGTCGTAAGAGATAACTAACTATTATTACCTATTTCTCTACTGGTTATAGGATTGAGTACCAAGTGGGAGTAATCACTTGTTATCGGGCTCGAATGGGTCGGTAGCGCTGTCCATCATGTGATCGACTGGGACGTACCCAAAACATACCGTTTTGGTTGCAGCCTTGCAGCGGGAGATAGCCTTTGATTCATTTATTTGCTATTTCAAAAATTAAATGGTGAGCATCGGTTACCACTTACTATCAGGTGGGCTCGTCTACCATCAATAACAATAAAAAAAAGTGTCATAAAAGTAAAAGTACTTGGTGTAGTGAGATATCACGTACATTTATTCTGTCGTTGAACGCGCCATTTCTAAACAACGGAAAAACGGCGTGTGAGCTTGAATTAAGTAGATTATACTTACCTACCTGTATTTAATTTAAAGATAATATTCTGAAATTTTTAAGATACTTTGTACTAAAAAAATACACATTTGAGTAGCGGAGGGGGGCTGTTTAGTCTTAAATCTCACCAGCGGGGAGGGGGAGGTACAAAATGCTAAAAAACATCGCGTGATTAATGTACTATCTCTTGTAGCGGGGGCATTCACAAATATATAACTTAATTTATGAGAGCTATCACTTGTTTTGAATTCACAAATATTTAATTAGAGATCAGAGTACCTTTATATGTATAATCAGAATATTTGTGGATGACACAAATAATTTGTGTATGATGTGAACATTCACACACAGGTCGATTATTGACAGCAACATTTATGGTAGGTCAGTATCTAAACAGGTAAGACATTTGTGCGGTCATCTTTGTATTACATAAATCTAAAAAAGATTTTTACAACCACCATTATGGATACAATAATTATTGTAGAACACACAAATGCCATTTTGTTTTGACCACATTCTTTTAGAACAGTGTCGGAAACTAATTGCGGTATCACCTCTAGGCCGGTCTAGATCGATTTTTTGGAGTTAATAACATTGTACTTTTGTAGTGGTCGTTTGAGTGTTCAATTGATTGATTTCTGATCGACTTTTTAATGGCGTTAGGTTTTTAATTTAGTTTGTTGTAGGGTTAGCTCTTTACGAGTTTATGAAATTAATTTTATAGTGGTATAAGTGAATCTTGTTCGGTGATATGTTATTGCAAAATATGTGCCTTTGTGTGTGTGTTTACATAGTTATTGTATTTTTTATGATGATGTATAAGCTGGGGCTCCATCACATGTTTAACTATTTCATCCATCCATCAGCCTTTCGACGTCCACTGCTGGACATAGGCCTCCCCAAGATAACGCCACAACGTGTGTTTCGCTCATATGGGGGATAGTGCCGTAATCGCCACGCTTGACAGGCGGGTTGGCGATCGCAGTGGATGTTGTTAATACTCGAGGGTGAGTGCTACTGCCCCGGTATTCCCTCAGTCGGCTCTTACGAGTCCCATGGGTAGAGAGGGGTGGGACAATTGTAAAGCCGGCCCCACTCGGCAATACTATTATGGTAGTAAATATATAGAAAAAAGATTTGAAGGTAAACTGGCAACCCTAACCGGCTATGGAGAATTAGTATTTTCATCTCACTGCATCGACGTGACGAGACTCTTGCAAGAATATAAAGCATCTTGACTGCTGCATCTGTTGCTTTTATGTATGATAGCAATCCAGCCCGCATAACTGCAACGGAATACCTACAGTTATGAAATCTAATATATAAAATTCTCGTGACACAGTGCTTGTCGCCATTCTCCTCCGAAACGGCTTGACTGATTCTTATGAAATTTTGTGCGTATTTTCAGTAGGTCCGAGAATAGGATGAAATATATTTTTCATAACCCTATGTGAAAAGGGTAGTCCACTCTAAATTAATATTTTTTGGACCAATTTTTTTTATGATTCGGCATAATATATAGGTATGCCATTAGTTACTTTTTTCTAAGCTAGAAATTCCCTAAAAATTCTCTAGAAATAATTTATATGGCAAAATGACGTTTGCCGCGTCAGCTAGTAATATACCTATGTATAAAAATTCTAATACTGAAGCTTTTACAAATAATAGCGGTTTTTGAACCCATACTCGCCAATTATTGTCCGTGGCCAACGGATGCGTGCTTTATAAAACTACATAGATTATGGTACAATTGGTTCTTTGATAATTAATTATTATGTATATCATTTCTACGCCCCGGAAAATATGTATCCAAAATTTAATGATAATTAATCGTTAATTCGCTTTCACACGTTCACTGTCCGCATACAAAAGTTTAGGACAACCCGATCGGTGCCCTGATCATCTGTTTGTTTGTTCGCGCATCATCCCAAAACTACTAAACAGATTTTAATGAATCTTTTTTATAGCTCTTGATTACACTTAAAAACTGGTATACGTTTTATCTCGTCTCTAATTCGAGAACCTGACCTATAACCTAAAGCTAGTTTATAATATTAGTAAGGATTCAATAAATTTCACATAAAAGTCGGAGAGTAAATATGTAAGTGTATTTATAAATAGACTTATGTAAAATGTTATTAAGGCAATAAATGCTTTAGTTAGATAATGCTTAATATAATAAGCTTTGTATTTTCGAGATATCGAGGTGGGCGGACCTTTGTTGGCATAAATACGAGTAAGTCCTAATTACGTAAATTTGATATATATTATGTAGAAATGTATTTTTTTTTTCTTGAATATTTTAGATATTTTTATATATATTTTTAGCATTTGACATGCTTAGCACTATACATTAAACACAAAGTGAAAAATGTGAAATCGAAAATAAGAGTCAGGAGCAGGATTTGAACCTGCATCTTCTGGATACCGTCCAGATGCTTTACCAATTCAGCCATCCTGACAATTGCTCCCGACTGCTAATTTCGATAACACATCATACTTAACGTCTTTGGGTGACGCCTGCGCCATTTGTCGGAAGTATTTTCATACATTATACCGACCAGGTAAACTTAATTTTACAATTAAGATTTTACCAGATCCAGAAGATGCAGGTTCAAATCCTGCTCCTGACTGTTATTTTCGATTTCACATTTTTCACTTTGTGTTTAATGTATAGTGCTAAGCATGTCAAATGCTAAAAATATATATAAAAATATCTAAAATATTTAAAGGGTTTGCGTCATTATTAGGTAAAATCTTAATTGTAAAATTAAGTTTACCTGGTCGGTATAATGTATGAAAATACTTCCGACAAATGGCGCAGGCGTCACCCAAAGACGTTAAGTATGATGTGTTATCGAAATTAGCAGTCGGGAGCAATTGTCAGGATGGCTGAATTGGTAAAGCATCTGGACGGTATCCAGAAGATGCAGGTTCAAATCCTGCTCCTGACTGTTATTTTCGATTTCACATTTTTCACTTTGTGTTTAATGTATAGTGCTAAGCATGTCAAATGCTAAAAATATATATAAAAATATCTAAAATATTTAAAGGGTTTGCGTCATTATTAGGTAAAATCTTAATTGTAAAATTAAGTTTACCTGGTCGGTATAATGTATGAAAATACTTCCGACAAATGGCGCAGGCGTCACCCAAAGACGTTAAGTATGATGTGTTATCGAAATTAGCAGTCGGGAGCAATTGTCAGGATGGCTGAATTGGTAAAGCATCTGGACGGTATCCAGAAGATGCAGGTTCAAATCCTGCTCCTGACTGTTATTTTCGATTTCACATTTTTCACTTTGTGTTTAATGTATAGTGCTAAGCATGTCAAATGCTAAAAATATATATAAAAATATCTAAAATATTTAAAGGGTTTGCGTCATTATTAGGTAAAATCTTAATTGTAAAATTAAGTTTACCTGGTCGGTATAATGTATGAAAATACTTCCGACAAATGGCGCAGGCGTCACCCAAAGACGTTAAGTATGATGTGTTATCGAAATTAGCAGTCGGGAGCAATTGTCAGGATGGCTGAATTGGTAAAGCATCTGGACGGTATCCAGAAGATGCAGGTTCAAATCCTGCTCCTGACTGTTATTTTCGATTTCACATTTTTCACTTTGTGTTTAATGTATAGTGCTAAGCATGTCAAATGCTAAAAATATATATAAAAATATCTAAAATATTTAAAGGGTTTGCGTCATTATTAGGTAAAATCTTAATTGTAAAATTAAGTTTACCTGGTCGGTATAATGTATGAAAATACTTCCGACAAATGGCGCAGGCGTCACCCAAAGACGTTAAGTATGATGTGTTATCGAAATTAGCAGTCGGGAGCAATTGTCAGGATGGCTGAATTGGTAAAGCATCTGGACGGTATCCAGAAGATGCAGGTTCAAATCCTGCTCCTGACTGTTATTTTCGATTTCACATTTTTCACTTTGTGTTTAATGTATAGTGCTAAGCATGTCAAATGCTAAAAATATATATAAAAATATCTAAAATATTTAAAGGGTTTGCGTCATTATTAGGTAAAATCTTAATTGTAAAATTAAGTTTACCTGGTCGGTATAATGTATGAAAATACTTCCGACAAATGGCGCAGGCGTCACCCAAAGACGTTAAGTATGATGTGTTATCGAAATTAGCAGTCGGGAGCAATTGTCAGGATGGCTGAATTGGTAAAGCATCTGGACGGTATCCAGAAGATGCAGGTTCAAATCCTGCTCCTGACTGTTATTTTCGATTTCACATTTTTCACTATGTGTTTAATCTTGAATATTTTTCAATGAAAATTTTTAAAGTACTAATATCGCTATTAAAAATAGGGGTTGGCAGTAGAAGGGTGAAGATTTAGGGTTGTATGTATTTTTTGACACTGAATCATAAAAATATTGTCCAAAAAATAAAAAAAAAATTTGGGTGGACCACACTTCTTGTCATTTAGGGGTATGAAAAATTGTTTACATCCTATTCTCAGACCTACTTAATATACCTACACACAAAATTTCATAAGAATCGGTCAAGCCGTTTCGGAGGAGAATGGCGACAAACACTGTGACACGAGTATTTTGTATATTAGATATATTTTGACTTAATGTTTTGCGTGTAGTGACAGCTGGTACTTTCTTGATGTTAGACGCAATGACAGATAATGGCTATTTGTGACGATTGCAATCGCCACTTCGTTGTTGCGGATGCACTCGCCTCAGGTGCTCGCGTTAATTATTAGTGTATTCTTGACGATTTTAAGTGCTATAAAATAGGTCTATAAAATAAAGATATTTTTGAATTTGAATTTAAATCAATAGTAGGTAGTTGATTACTGCAGAAATAGATCCTCTGGACTATGATTTTGTACTACAACACCATCTATCAACATGTAGTATAGAAGCTCCCTGCCTGAAGTCCTCATTACACAGCGAGCGGTCCGGCTGGTGTTGCAGCCACTAGACATTCATAAGTCGATCGAAACGGATGGCATCTGCGGTGGTTCTCTGAATGCGCGCCAGACTTAACCCTATTTTTGATTATCCACCATTTAGGCACCTATCAGCCGTAATTGGAGTTCTACAACCCAACTTTGCAATATTATTTAAAAATAACAAATTATATAACCAATAGACCACATAACAACATCTCTAAAGACTATACAACTATACAGTTATCATTACAAATTCAGTTCTCAATCCTGTATTTATTCGCCGTCAACAAACATTTGAACGACAAATACTCACAACAAAAGATCCATTAACGCTTTTGAAAGGGCATTGGGCCGGCCGCTACCGCAAATTCGACAATAGTTTATGCTATTATGGATTTATAGGTTTCGTTCAGGTGACAACCATGACGTATACACGGAAAACATTTTAACCCGTTGTGGTGCGGTCGCAACACTCGCAACTGGACTATTGGACAAATCGCACAAGAAGTGCCCATGAATTTACCATTCATTAGATTTCTACTGATTTTATTCTGTCGTATTTGGCTTAATTGTATTTTATTTGATACTATTTATGAATCGCTCTTTTACTTTATTGTTGACTTTTGGCCATGTGAGTAACAGATATCGGAGTTTGTTACATAGCGTGCGTCCCGTGCGGAATTGTCCTGTGCGAGAATCGAACCCACAATAAGGGTTCGATTCTCGCACAGGACAATTCTTTGTATGATCCACGAATGACTAAATTAAATTTACTATTTATTGATATTGATATTTATTGATATATATACTACTCTTTATAATATTTTACAATGTTGTTTAGGAATGCATATAATATTTACATACAAGTAACAAAGTATTTGGTGTTGCGGGCAGTTAGGGAAACACATCTTATTTTCTTCTTACTACGCGAGTGAGAAACTTATGTACTGCTTACCTGATGGTAAGCGGTCACCGCAGCCCAAAGAGGCCAGCAACACCAGAAGCATCACTCATCGTCAACTCCAAGAAATAGCGAATAGCGAGCTTTCTCGTTTACTTTCTTCACTTTTAATGTAAACACTACACAGCTATATAATTAAAATACACTATCACTGCATCAACATATAAATTGCTAGATTAGTGTAAAGACCAAGGATTGCAAAATTGATGAAAGGAAATATTGTTCAGAAATCTGAATTTGATACTTTCTGAAGCATTTGTGAAGTCTGGGTGTTGCCTTTTATTGTGCGATTTCTGACCGCAAGGTCCAGTAACCACCGGAGGAATGTAACATAGTTCCAGTGGCCCGCCAATAAAGGCGGACAGACGGCACACGGCGGGTTTCTTTAGTGGGTGCAAGCCCCACACTACCCTGTTCGTTGCCCCGAACGACGGGGTGTGCGGTTAAGATCATTTTTCCCCACCTTAACAAAAAAAAAGGTCCTGAGGTAAGTATCGTCATGACATTTTATCCGGTAGATGCCAAATGGTTCGAGTGTTAAAATAAATTATGTAAAATCTAGGTGTGCTACATCTCTGGCGGCCTGCGCGTTGGCCGGAACCCCTCCGTGGGACTTGGAGGCGGAGGTGCTCGCCGAGGTGTATCGGCGGGCGTCGCAAGAGCGGGAGGGGGGTGGTCGGCCCCCACCCAGCGTGGTGGCCAGATGGCAGGGCAACGCCCGCCGAGCTGCCATGGCCAGCTGGAGGGCGCGGCTGGAGGCGCCCCGGGCCGGTCTTCGGACCATAGGAGCGCTCCAGCCAGTGCTGGAAGAGTGGGCAGGGCGACGGCACGGAGTCCTTACCTTCCGACTGGTGCAGGTGCTGTCGGGGCACGGTTGCTTCGGCAGATATCTGCACATTGTGGCAAGGAGGGAAGCGACTCCGGGCTGTCACCATTGCGGCTGCGGCGAAGACACGGCGCAGCACACGCTCGAGTCGTGCCCGGCTTGGGCCGAGCAGCGCCGTGAACTCGTCGCGGCAATAGGGGGGGACCTCTCGCTGCCGAGCGTCGTCAGAGCGATGCTTGGCAGCGACAGGAATTGGGCCGCGGTCGCTGCCTTCTGCGAGGATGTCATCTCGCGGAAGGAAGCGGCGGAGAGGGCCAGGGAGGAGGATTCTTCCGCTGACCCAAACCGCCGCCAGCGACCGGGGCGGCGCAGGCGCAGATACTTGCGCCTCATGCCGCCCTAGCTGAGGCTGCGGGTGGATGGACCGGGGAACGTCCGCCACCCGCAAGGCCTCTCGCGAAGGTGCGACGCTCCGCGTGCGGATGCGTCGCTCAGTAGAGGGTACCCGAAAGGGTAAGCCGCCGGCGGACCACCGAAGGAATGTAACATGGTTCCAGTGGCCCGCCAATAAAGGCGGAGAGACGGCACACGGCGGGTTTCTTTAGTGGGTGCAGGCCCCACACTACCCTGGTCGTTGCCCCGAACGATAGGGTGTGCGGTTAGGAACATTTATTCCCGCCAAAACAAAAAACAAAAAAAAAAAAAAGGTGTGCATCTCTGCCAAGGGCATTCGGGGCCAAACTAAGAGTATGAAAGAATACATTATTATTCATAATTATTTACACATATTTACGAATATGTGACTGACACTCAATATTGCAACCAAATATTTGAAAGATTTATGAAACATTACAAAAATATTTCTTGTTTTCCAAAGGGTCTAAAGTCCCCTGCCCACTCATTTGATCACATTTCACGTGTCACTCACCCCAGTACAGACTATAAAATATGCATATATTTTCTAATAATAAAACCATGCTTTAAGGATTAGAATACCTTTATAATTTCTCGATATTAAATTCGACAAAAGTTGTGTAAACGCCAGTCATGTCATTTTCCTAAATTATACTCCTAAAGACTATTACTACGAATTCCTTCTATAGTGAGAAATTAGGTATTGTCTACTATGATATGTTTTTCATAGAGTTATGTCACATCTAAAAGAAGCGCTTTTTTATACAGAGCATTAATCCCCGTAGTGCCCATTATGCCCCAAGCTTTGTTGAGGTCGGCTGCCAATCTACTCGACTCACATTAGTGAGTCGAGTAGATTGGCAGCCTAAATACTGGTAATTATACCAGTTTTTTGGTTAATTACGTGATAACATCTTATAAATCGATAAACGCTGGCAGCACGCACGAAAAGGTGTCACGTTCCGAAAAATGTATGGTGACCGATGCATTGTTTCACCATAAGAGAGCCGCGGGCTGAAGAGCGTCTGCGGAAAGGGAGGCATACCGAGTCACCGACCGACATCAAATCACATATCACATTCTTCGCCCGAACGCGTTCCGGGCAACATGCGTACCTCAATTATTGTATAGCAGCAAGCGCGATTGTACCTTTTTATATGTACCATTCGATTTCTATCAGTAATACATTTTGTGAAACTCTCAGAAAACGTATATGACGTTATCACGTAAAATTATCGTCCAACGCTTTTTTGTTTTTTAAAAACAACACCCAGCACTAAGGAATAATCCTTGTATCACGGGGGACTTTACAATAAACAAATATTTTCACGGACACAAAGTAAACCCAGACTCAGACCATTTGTGGATTACACAAAGAGTTGAAATTCACAGCCCTCAGCAAATGTCCGATGGCGTAATTGGCAAAGCATCTGGAATGGTAGGTATTCCAGGCGAAGCAGATTCAAATCCTACTCGTGACTGTTATTTTCGATTTGACATTTTCGCACTTTGTGTTAACCTTCTACTTTTATGAAAAATATTTGCATCCATTTTCGTGGTTTGGTCGGATGGCGGAGACCATCCGTCCAATTATCACTTCGGTCCCATTATCACAAAAATAAATGTAATCAAAGTACAAACCGGTCTGTGTCATACAAATATTTCTCTTATGATATAATCTATCGCATTCACGCGTGGATACTAACTCAAATGATGTACTGTGTCTCTATGTGAGAATAACAGATGCAGTCAATACTTACAGCAAATAGATGTAAATTACAGCAAATAGATGTAAATTACAGCAAATAGATGTAAATTACAGCAAATAGATGTAAAACGTAGGCGTACTTTGAAATACGTTCCAAGGAAGAGCCAGATTTCTGTCTGTAATTTATCAACCTTCCTAGGTGTCTGGTAATAAATCTATGTAGTGGCTAAGATATGTAAGACTTGATCAAAGATAGAAACAGAGTGGAGGCGTACATTTCTTATACTGCAGAAGCGGCAAACAAGCGTAATTATAGACGTAATAACATAGGCTACACTCTCTTATTGTTATGACAAAGAAAGGTATACTATTTGGAAAAGAAGAATGATGTTTAAGTGCTTTGGTGTTCTTTTTTATAAACGCCACAGTAAGAATATCCTGTGAGTTTGCACTAATATTCTGTGAGCAGATAGACTTCTTCCAGACTAGCCAGCCCGTTCATATCAGAATCAGTATGACTTTATAAATAATGCTTTTTCTCAGCTATAGTTAACGGCTCTCAAACAGAAATAAACAAATTAAAATCGGTATAAAACAGGCACTGCACTTAATACGTCTGCATAAAGTTCTTACCGGTATACACAAAGATGGCGTACCGAATCGTGATAGCACTTTATTTTCGAAACTTACCACAAAGCTCTGCTCACTTAACATTAGGGTTGGATCATCATTTTCCAAATAATTATTAAAAAATTGGTTGTCTGTAAAGTCGGTTTACTGACGATAGTTGAACGTGACAACGTCAAAGAATCATTACCTTTATCGCTGTAATTATCGTTGCTATAAACAATTGACACCACATTCACTTTTCACTGCACTTGATACTCGGTCAAAACATGTAAATGTACTATAGTATAGCAGCTGTCCACGCAGACGCATCGCTCACTCAAGTAGGAGAGAGACGGATGTCGAACGCTGCCGAACGCAAAGGCCGATTGTGCTTCTTTGTCGCTCGTTCCGCGCTCTCGCTTGCACTTCAAGCCTTACATGGAACGCCTCAGAGCGAGGTAACGCCGCATGAGTCATGTTTTTTCGTGCGTGCAGCCGGCTCTATCGAATTATAAGACGTTGTCACGTCAAAAATATTTTTTGTACCTTTATAGTGCTCATAAGAAAATCAATATTATTAGCTATTCCAGCCATAGTTGAAAATTTTGAAGTTAACTAGAAATTTATTTTTACAAACCGAATTGCAAACAAGTTTATTTCTAAACTATTGGAAAAGCTGTAATGCATTTTGAACAGTTTTAGTATGTACTTATAATATAATTAATCTGCTAACCTGAAAAGCCTGGAGATTTATCTAACGACATCATATCGTGTGACAGAAAATTCGTAGTAGTATCTGGCATTATCGACAATTTTAATTTTGCAGTCTATACTAACATATTATTAGAAATACGACTATAATATCTATTTTAGTTAAGGAATAATTATTATAATTCTGAATCAAAGCAATCAAACAATAATATACGATGACGCTAAAGAAAATAGTGAGAGTAGAATAATGTGCATACCTATTCAAGCGTCCACTTTTCATTTGATCTGAACCAATATGTTCATCTGCACAGGTTTTTATACTATTTTCACTGCATTTGTACAGACGATGTATAAAAAAGAGTTACTATTAAAATGCGGTCGGTATAATGTATGAAAATACTTCCGACAAATGGCGCAGGCGTCACCCAAAGACGTTAAGTATGATGTGTTATCGAAATTAGCAGTCGGGAGCAATTGTCAGGATGGCTGAATTGGTAAAGCATCTGGACGGTATCCAGAAGATGCAGGTTCAAATCCTGCTCCTGACTGTTATTTTCGATTTCACATTTTTCACTTTGTGTTTAATGTATAGTGCTAAGCATGTCAAATGCTAAAAATATATATAAAAATATCTAAAATATTTAAAGGGTTTGCGTCATTATTAGGTAAAATCTTAATTGTAAAATTAAGTTTACCTGGTCGGTATAATGTATGAAAATACTTCCGACAAATGGCGCAGGCGTCACCCAAAGACGTTAAGTATGATGTGTTATCGAAATTAGCAGTCGGGAGCAATTGTCAGGATGGCTGAATTGGTAAAGCATCTGGACGGTATCCAGAAGATGCAGGTTCAAATCCTGCTCCTGACTGTTATTTTCGATTTCACATTTTTCACTATGTGTTTAATCTTGAATATTTTTCAATGAAAATTTTTAAAGTACTAATATCGCTATTAAAAATAGGGGTTGGCAGTAGAAGGGTGAAGATTTAGGGTTGTATGTATTTTTTGACACTGAATCATAAAAATATTGTCCAAAAAATAAAAAAAAAATTTGGGTGGACCACACTTCTTGTCATTTAGGGGTATGAAAAATTGTTTACATCCTATTCTCAGACCTACTTAATATACCTACACACAAAATTTCATAAGAATCGGTCAAGCCGTTTCGGAGGAGAATGGCGACAAACACTGTGACACGAGTATTTTGTATATTAGATATATTTTGACTTAATGTTTTGCGTGTAGTGACAGCTGGTACTTTCTTGATGTTAGACGCAATGACAGATAATGGCTATTTGTGACGATTGCAATCGCCACTTCGTTGTTGCGGATGCACTCGCCTCAGGTGCTCGCGTTAATTATTAGTGTATTCTTGACGATTTTAAGTGCTATAAAATAGGTCTATAAAATAAAGATATTTTTGAATTTGAATTTAAATCAATAGTAGGTAGTTGATTACTGCAGAAATAGATCCTCTGGACTATGATTTTGTACTACAACACCATCTATCAACATGTAGTATAGAAGCTCCCTGCCTGAAGTCCTCATTACACAGCGAGCGGTCCGGCTGGTGTTGCAGCCACTAGACATTCATAAGTCGATCGAAACGGATGGCATCTGCGGTGGTTCTCTGAATGCGCGCCAGACTTAACCCTATTTTTGATTATCCACCATTTAGGCACCTATCAGCCGTAATTGGAGTTCTACAACCCAACTTTGCAATATTATTTAAAAATAACAAATTATATAACCAATAGACCACATAACAACATCTCTAAAGACTATACAACTATACAGTTATCATTACAAATTCAGTTCTCAATCCTGTATTTATTCGCCGTCAACAAACATTTGAACGACAAATACTCACAACAAAAGATCCATTAACGCTTTTGAAAGGGCATTGGGCCGGCCGCTACCGCAAATTCGACAATAGTTTATGCTATTATGGATTTATAGGTTTCGTTCAGGTGACAACCATGACGTATACACGGAAAACATTTTAACCCGTTGTGGTGCGGTCGCAACACTCGCAACTGGACTATTGGACAAATCGCACAAGAAGTGCCCATGAATTTACCATTCATTAGATTTCTACTGATTTTATTCTGTCGTATTTGGCTTAATTGTATTTTATTTGATACTATTTATGAATCGCTCTTTTACTTTATTGTTGACTTTTGGCCATGTGAGTAACAGATATCGGAGTTTGTTACATAGCGTGCGTCCCGTGCGGAATTGTCCTGTGCGAGAATCGAACCCACAATAAGGGTTCGATTCTCGCACAGGACAATTCTTTGTATGATCCACGAATGACTAAATTAAATTTACTATTTATTGATATTGATATTTATTGATATATATACTACTCTTTATAATATTTTACAATGTTGTTTAGGAATGCATATAATATTTACATACAAGTAACAAAGTATTTGGTGTTGCGGGCAGTTAGGGAAACACATCTTATTTTCTTCTTACTACGCGAGTGAGAAACTTATGTACTGCTTACCTGATGGTAAGCGGTCACCGCAGCCCAAAGAGGCCAGCAACACCAGAAGCATCACTCATCGTCAACTCCAAGAAATAGCGAATAGCGAGCTTTCTCGTTTACTTTCTTCACTTTTAATGTAAACACTACACAGCTATATAATTAAAATACACTATCACTGCATCAACATATAAATTGCTAGATTAGTGTAAAGACCAAGGATTGCAAAATTGATGAAAGGAAATATTGTTCAGAAATCTGAATTTGATACTTTCTGAAGCATTTGTGAAGTCTGGGTGTTGCCTTTTATTGTGCGATTTCTGACCGCAAGGTCCAGTAACCACCGGAGGAATGTAACATAGTTCCAGTGGCCCGCCAATAAAGGCGGACAGACGGCACACGGCGGGTTTCTTTAGTGGGTGCAAGCCCCACACTACCCTGTTCGTTGCCCCGAACGACGGGGTGTGCGGTTAAGATCATTTTTCCCCACCTTAACAAAAAAAAAGGTCCTGAGGTAAGTATCGTCATGACATTTTATCCGGTAGATGCCAAATGGTTCGAGTGTTAAAATAAATTATGTAAAATCTAGGTGTGCTACATCTCTGGCGGCCTGCGCGTTGGCCGGAACCCCTCCGTGGGACTTGGAGGCGGAGGTGCTCGCCGAGGTGTATCGGCGGGCGTCGCAAGAGCGGGAGGGGGGTGGTCGGCCCCCACCCAGCGTGGTGGCCAGATGGCAGGGCAACGCCCGCCGAGCTGCCATGGCCAGCTGGAGGGCGCGGCTGGAGGCGCCCCGGGCCGGTCTTCGGACCATAGGAGCGCTCCAGCCAGTGCTGGAAGAGTGGGCAGGGCGACGGCACGGAGTCCTTACCTTCCGACTGGTGCAGGTGCTGTCGGGGCACGGTTGCTTCGGCAGATATCTGCACATTGTGGCAAGGAGGGAAGCGACTCCGGGCTGTCACCATTGCGGCTGCGGCGAAGACACGGCGCAGCACACGCTCGAGTCGTGCCCGGCTTGGGCCGAGCAGCGCCGTGAACTCGTCGCGGCAATAGGGGGGGACCTCTCGCTGCCGAGCGTCGTCAGAGCGATGCTTGGCAGCGACAGGAATTGGGCCGCGGTCGCTGCCTTCTGCGAGGATGTCATCTCGCGGAAGGAAGCGGCGGAGAGGGCCAGGGAGGAGGATTCTTCCGCTGACCCAAACCGCCGCCAGCGACCGGGGCGGCGCAGGCGCAGATACTTGCGCCTCATGCCGCCCTAGCTGAGGCTGCGGGTGGATGGACCGGGGAACGTCCGCCACCCGCAAGGCCTCTCGCGAAGGTGCGACGCTCCGCGTGCGGATGCGTCGCTCAGTAGAGGGTACCCGAAAGGGTAAGCCGCCGGCGGACCACCGAAGGAATGTAACATGGTTCCAGTGGCCCGCCAATAAAGGCGGAGAGACGGCACACGGCGGGTTTCTTTAGTGGGTGCAGGCCCCACACTACCCTGGTCGTTGCCCCGAACGATAGGGTGTGCGGTTAGGAACATTTATTCCCGCCAAAACAAAAAACAAAAAAAAAAAAAGGTGTGCATCTCTGCCAAGGGCATTCGGGGCCAAACTAAGAGTATGAAAGAATACATTATTATTCATAATTATTTACACATATTTACGAATATGTGACTGACACTCAATATTGCAACCAAATATTTGAAAGATTTATGAAACATTACAAAAATATTTCTTGTTTTCCAAAGGGTCTAAAGTCCCCTGCCCACTCATTTGATCACATTTCACGTGTCACTCACCCCAGTACAGACTATAAAATATGCATATATTTTCTAATAATAAAACCATGCTTTAAGGATTAGAATACCTTTATAATTTCTCGATATTAAATTCGACAAAAGTTGTGTAAACGCCAGTCATGTCATTTTCCTAAATTATACTCCTAAAGACTATTACTACGAATTCCTTCTATAGTGAGAAATTAGGTATTGTCTACTATGATATGTTTTTCATAGAGTTATGTCACATCTAAAAGAAGCGCTTTTTTATACAGAGCATTAATCCCCGTAGTGCCCATTATGCCCCAAGCTTTGTTGAGGTCGGCTGCCAATCTACTCGACTCACATTAGTGAGTCGAGTAGATTGGCAGCCTAAATACTGGTAATTATACCAGTTTTTTGGTTAATTACGTGATAACATCTTATAAATCGATAAACGCTGGCAGCACGCACGAAAAGGTGTCACGTTCCGAAAAATGTATGGTGACCGATGCATTGTTTCACCATAAGAGAGCCGCGGGCTGAAGAGCGTCTGCGGAAAGGGAGGCATACCGAGTCACCGACCGACATCAAATCACATATCACATTCTTCGCCCGAACGCGTTCCGGGCAACATGCGTACCTCAATTATTGTATAGCAGCAAGCGCGATTGTACCTTTTTATATGTACCATTCGATTTCTATCAGTAATACATTTTGTGAAACTCTCAGAAAACGTATATGACGTTATCACGTAAAATTATCGTCCAACGCTTTTTTGTTTTTTAAAAACAACACCCAGCACTAAGGAATAATCCTTGTATCACGGGGGACTTTACAATAAACAAATATTTTCACGGACACAAAGTAAACCCAGACTCAGACCATTTGTGGATTACACAAAGAGTTGAAATTCACAGCCCTCAGCAAATGTCCGATGGCGTAATTGGCAAAGCATCTGGAATGGTAGGTATTCCAGGCGAAGCAGATTCAAATCCTACTCGTGACTGTTATTTTCGATTTGACATTTTCGCACTTTGTGTTAACCTTCTACTTTTATGAAAAATATTTGCATCCATTTTCGTGGTTTGGTCGGATGGCGGAGACCATCCGTCCAATTATCACTTCGGTCCCATTATCACAAAAATAAATGTAATCAAAGTACAAACCGGTCTGTGTCATACAAATATTTGTCTTATGATATAATCTATCGCATTCACGCGTGGATACTAACTCAAATGATGTACTGTGTCTCTATGTGAGAATAACAGATGCAGTCAATACTTACAGCAAATAGATGTAAATTACAGCAAATAGATGTAAATTACAGCAAATAGATGTAAATTACAGCAAATAGATGTAAAACGTAGGCGTACTTTGAAATACGTTCCAAGGAAGAGCCAGATTTCTGTCTGTAATTTATCAACCTTCCTAGGTGTCTGGTAATAAATCTATGTAGTGGCTAAGATATGTAAGACTTGATCAAAGATAGAAACAGAGTGGAGGCGTACATTTCTTATACTGCAGAAGCGGCAAACAAGCGTAATTATAGACGTAATAACATAGGCTACACTCTCTTATTGTTATGACAAAGAAAGGTATACTATTTGGAAAAGAAGAATGATGTTTAAGTGCTTTGGTGTTCTTTTTTATAAACGCCACAGTAAGAATATCCTGTGAGTTTGCACTAATATTCTGTGAGCAGATAGACTTCTTCCAGACTAGCCAGCCCGTTCATATCAGAATCAGTATGACTTTATAAATAATGCTTTTTCTCAGCTATAGTTAACGGCTCTCAAACAGAAATAAACAAATTAAAATCGGTATAAAACAGGCACTGCACTTAATACGTCTGCATAAAGTTCTTACCGGTATACACAAAGATGGCGTACCGAATCGTGATAGCACTTTATTTTCGAAACTTACCACAAAGCTCTGCTCACTTAACATTAGGGTTGGATCATCATTTTCCAAATAATTATTAAAAAATTGGTTGTCTGTAAAGTCGGTTTACTGACGATAGTTGAACGTGACAACGTCAAAGAATCATTACCTTTATCGCTGTAATTATCGTTGCTATAAACAATTGACACCACATTCACTTTTCACTGCACTTGATACTCGGTCAAAACATGTAAATGTACTATAGTATAGCAGCTGTCCACGCAGACGCATCGCTCACTCAAGTAGGAGAGAGACGGATGTCGAACGCTGCCGAACGCAAAGGCCGATTGTGCTTCTTTGTCGCTCGTTCCGCGCTCTCGCTTGCACTTCAAGCCTTACATGGAACGCCTCAGAGCGAGGTAACGCCGCATGAGTCATGTTTTTTCGTGCGTGCAGCCGGCTCTATCGAATTATAAGACGTTGTCACGTCAAAAATATTTTTTGTACCTTTATAGTGCTCATAAGAAAATCAATATTATTAGCTATTCCAGCCATAGTTGAAAATTTTGAAGTTAACTAGAAATTTATTTTTACAAACCGAATTGCAAACAAGTTTATTTCTAAACTATTGGAAAAGCTGTAATGCATTTTGAACAGTTTTAGTATGTACTTATAATATAATTAATCTGCTAACCTGAAAAGCCTGGAGATTTATCTAACGACATCATATCGTGTGACAGAAAATTCGTAGTAGTATCTGGCATTATCGACAATTTTAATTTTGCAGTCTATACTAACATATTATTAGAAATACGACTATAATATCTATTTTAGTTAAGGAATAATTATTATAATTCTGAATCAAAGCAATCAAACAATAATATACGATGACGCTAAAGAAAATAGTGAGAGTAGAATAATGTGCATACCTATTCAAGCGTCCACTTTTCATTTGATCTGAACCAATATGTTCATCTGCACAGGTTTTTATACTATTTTCACTGCATTTGTACAGACGATGTATAAAAAAGAGTTACTATTAAAATGCGTGCAGATTACGAATTTCTCCACTAATTTCGTTTAGTGTTGTTTCGACGCGCAAGCAGAAAATCTCTTTTGAAAAACTAGATATTTTTATATATATTTTTAGCATTTTACATGCTTAGCACTATACATTAAACACAAAGTGAAAAATGTGAAATCGAAAATAACAGTCAGGAGCAGGATTCTGCTCGTGACTGTTATTTTCGATTTCACATTTTCACTTTGTGTTTAACTTATTGAGTATCTTTTTTCTTTCATTCTTCCTGAATAGTGTCATTACACTGACGCACACAGTCAAAAGTTGTTACTGTTTTATAAAATTATTGCAAAATGAATGCTATACATTTAAGTAAGATTATATATATATATACACAACTTTTGCCACGATTTGGCAATTGTGCATATCCTTAGTTTATAGATCGATGGGTAGAGATAAAAAAATCGATTGTTGCATGTGTCAACCCTGATTTAAACCACACATTTGACGTGAAATGCACTCAGAATGTAGGAAACAAATCTCTTGACGGATGAAATTAACCGCGGGACTGTAGTGTTTATATAATACACGTCGATATAGATCTGTTACTTTTGAGGGGCCTAACAGACTGGGATACATGTGTTTGGGGATATAGTTAAAAAGTGATTAACAATGTAATGGCCTTAACGGAAAAGGTGTGTTAAGCTAGCAGGGCATATGTATGTTGAATAGTGATATGAGGTATTGAATGATTTTTATAGCTTACCTCTGGAATCTACTCTTATTTTTTTTAGGGACGGCATACTGAAGTAATGTCATAGTATAAGAAAAGACCGTCCGTGTGGGGCCGGCTTTAAAATTGTCTCACCCCTCTTCACCTATGGGAGTCGTAAGAGCCGTCTAAGGGAATACCGAGGGAGTAGGCAGCAGCACTCCCTCGAGTATTACAGTATTTTTTTAATTCTGGTAACTAAATACAAACAACATTGAGAAAGAGCTCAAGTCTCAATGTTCCTTCAAAAATATTGGTTAGGAGCTTTTTTATCACAAACTAGATTCTACAGGCGACTATGTCTGTCGGACTTCAGGATATAAATACGCCACTCTACGGCATATAAATTGTTTCTATGCAAAAATATCTACTGGAATCATTCATTTTTCCGGGAGTGTGCAAAAACTACTGGTCGGATTTTGATGCAGCTTTTTTATTTGATAGCTCTTGATTGATTAGATTTAAAAACTGGTTTATGTTTTATCCGCTACTATATCGGAAACCTGAGATATTATTAAAAACCAGGTTTTGGCTGAGGAGAGCCACGGGCAAAGGCTAGTGTTATATAGTTTACCATCCTTATCTATGATATTATAAATGCGAAAATGAGTTTGGTTGTTACGCTTTCCGTTGTATCTACCGAATCAATTATCATGAAATTTACCTAACTATAGGTCCCGGATAACGATATTAAAATTTATCGAGGATAAAATGTCTTTTAAGTCTACGCGGACGACTTCGCCGTTACAATCTAGTATTACATATATGTAAATGTATTATAATTAAAGTAATGAATACTTGATGAAGTTGATTAAAATGATGTGGTTGTGAAATAAACCACACCATTTGCATATTACGAACGTAAAAGAAGTCGTAAAATGACAACTGCAGTTTATAATAGCACAATTTTAATGAACGTAGCGGTTCGTTATTAAATGGAGCATCTCCTCTGGAGACGAGAAAGAATAGAGTTCATTTTCAGAACCACTCGAAAAGAATATGCGTTGGCAGGTATTTTAAAGATTAAAACAAAATAACGTACAGGACTAACTGCCAGATATTGCCCGAAATAAAATTCAGACTAATTCCAAAAGAAGGTTCGTAAAAACAAATGTGATGTGGAGATTGGGAATGGTCTTCGGTCAGTGCGATGGCCTAACGGTATAGAGCACTTCCCCAGATTGTAAAGGACGCAAGTTCGAATATCGCTCGCACTATACTTCTCTTTTTTTTACATTCACAAATAATTTGTTCTTGAGCATGTCAAGTGCTAAAATACAGATCAAAATGTTAGTCTTGAACGTTTTGATCAATATATTATGGTGGGCAGATAAACCACCCATTCAAGAGGAGTATTGTGTACATGTAGAAGAGATTACTGGTATTAAATCTAAAGAGTTTACAATAATACTCGTACCACTAGCCAGTTACAAGTATTCGTTAGTTACATCTGTATTTTCTGGTATTATTTAAGGACCAACATAATAATATGAGTTTGACGAAGTTACTTCTAGACCCCGCACGTGCAGAATGTATTGTTCATGCAAGTGCTGCGTACAAATCATATGTTATAGAGCCTGGAGTATAGCGCACCATGCTGTTATATAAAATGTTATTTCATGAGCATCAATATGTAATGCCTTTTGTATATTCCAAAGTAAATCGCGTTTCAGTTTGAAGTTATACAATCAAACCAAGTAGGTACTATGTCATTTGACCACTTTATGCTTGAAGCGTCGTCACGCAATACAAATGATGGTCACATTGATGTACATTGGTAACGCAAAACTATACTCACGATATTGTAGCGGGATAAAACGTATATCAGATTATAAGTCCAACGAAGTGCTATCAGACAAACCAGTTTCATCAAAATCCGTTCAATAGTTTTTGTGTTAACAACTAAACAACACATAAACTGACAAAAATTAAAAAATAACCTAATATCTTCAGTAATTTTTTCTTAAATATATTCTACTATCTGCCCGTGACTCCGTCCGCATGTACTTCAGAATATAAATACATCACACTACGCGCATTACTCAGTTCCGTGTGGTGACGGACTAAACATGCATGTGTCACCACCCCATCATTTCCCGCGGGTGTCGTACAAGGCGACTAAGGGAAGTAAGCAATTATCACCCATTGCATTACTGGTGGTAGGGCTGGGTATCAAGTGAGAGTACTCACTTGCTATCTGGCCCGAGCGGGTTGGTACCACCATATCCCGTGTGACCGGCCGTGAAGCACATCAGTGTATTTTGACTGTAGCAAAAGATAGACGTTAATTCTTTCATTTCATAACTGTGAAATTAAATGGTGAGCAGCGGCTTGACAATACTCTCGGTAAATATAGTTGAGTTGATCAGCGACGGTTAACATTTACCATCAGGCTGGCCGTGGTTCGTCTGAAAATAAAACTCTGTTACCGCTTTAAAATAATGAAAATATTTCTAGGTAGAAGGAAATAAAAAGTCACTTTAGTTTTGATTGAAATAGATTGCAAGTAATGCGATGATGAATCAGTTAATAGGATATTCCGGGACCGTTACCTGTTATAAAGTACATTAAAACCTGTTACTGTTCTCATAGTTACAAGTAACCGTAATCATAGTCTTATAAATAAAAACTGTATCGGGTACAGCAATGCACGATAGACCGGTTTGAAGTAGTAGGTTCTATGTATAAATTTTTGTTATTTTCACTCGTGTATACACTACAAATTGGGTGTCAATATTTTGTAGATAACATACGTAACTTGTTAAACATTTAATAATTGTTGTGGTGCCCATTAGGTTCGTTAGCGATCAGTAAAATAATAAAACAGCTGTTTACTTTTGATTGTCACTAGAGATTTGACGCCATTGTGCAACTTTATTGCAAACGACAGACTTGTATATAATTCAGTTTTTATAAAACTTGGATGTTGGACTCGATTTTTGCAATTTAGATTAAGTTTTCTTGAACTGGTATTACTTTAAAAATTTTTAGTTTAGTGGTTAGTTAGTCAATTATGCAAATGGAGTTATATTAAATTGGCACACAGATGGTTATATTATAGTTAACTTTTTTTTTCTTTTAGAAATAACACTGCACTAAGGAATACTCCATGTATCGCAGAGGACTTTACAGACATATAATTTCACGGGCACGAAGACTAAGACCAACAATCTGTGGATCACACAAAGAGTTGTCTTATGTGGGAATCGGACCCTCCATACTCTGGCGGGAGGTCGGTATCTAAACCACTCCACCATCTGTGCAGTCAATTATTGACACACATATATTACTTTTTAACCTGGTTATTAATATTTGATATGTCTTATCGACTGTTATAATAATGATATGATTTAATACTAAATAAATATAGAAAAATAATTTAATAGATGGCTACCCTAACTTTAAAACACGCAAGCGTTTAAATATTTCAGATGAGCCGTATTTTTTCACTGAACGCAAATCTGAAGTCTATGCACACCAATTCGCAAGCAGAACCTAGCAAGTTTATTCTTTTATTTAATAGCTAAAGATTAAATAAAATAAAAATGTCAGTAGTAAGTTTAATTACACAGTTTCGCTCGCCAGCTCCTCAAACTATAAACACATGTAGATAAAACGCTCTAAGCTTCGAACCCATTCTAATAATCCTTTTTATAACTATGTGAATTCACTCTGTTATATTCAAAACAACTTTCAACAGATTACTGTACGGTTTACTTTGGTTTGCCTTTAAGATCTACTGTGAATGTCTTCTCGTTTATAAAGATTTGAACTTGGTTAGCCGGTGTGTATTAAAAATAAATTGCTATTATTCAAGTCATAATATAAAGGGATTATAATTTAAATAATAGGGATGTATCTTTATAGGGCTGTTACAATGGTTTTTTAATGCTTAAGTGGTATGTTTAACTGTTTTAGATGGTTATGTTGCTTTTAGTTTGAGGGGTTGGGGATGATTTATAGTACTTTTTATTGAAATGTCTAATATTTATTTTTTGTTTTCGGTCTGGGAATACAACATTTTAGAGCGAGAAAAGAATTAAGACCAAAGGAAAAAGACCAATGAAGACGGACTGAGAATCTATATTACTTAGTGTGAATATAAGATTACCTTTTAAACATGCCATAAGGGTTTATGTACTCGTATATTATTACGAAGTAAAGTTATCGTCGAATTATCCGAAAAAAAGCTTAATGCCAAACCGTCTCGTCTCGTATATATATATATAAAGATAAAAATAAATAAGACTAGAACCTAAGTCATTAATAATAATAGAATTTCACATTTTCCACTTTGTGTTTAATGTATATGGCTAAGCATGTCAAATGCTAAAAATATACATATATAAAAATTTCTAAATATTTATAGGGCTGCGTCATTATTATGTAAAAATCTTAATTGTAAAATTAAGTTTATCTGGTCGGTATAATGTATGAAAATACGCAGGCGCAGGTGTCACCCAGGACGTTAAGTATGAATGTATTATCGAAATTAGCAGTCGAGAGCAGTTGTCACGATGGCTGAATTGGCAAAGCATCTGGGCGGTATCCAGGAGATGCAGGTTCAAATCCTGCTCGTGACTATTATTTTCGAATTCACATTTTCCACTTCGTGTTTAATCTAAGTCATTAAATCAGTGACTTACAATAATACTTCCAAAACTAAAAAAAAACAATACTTTGGCATTGAAATTCCAAATGTTTCACTTTTATGTACATTGAACTTACAAATCTTACACTTTAAATGGATCTAATGTACTACAAAGTAAAAAAAAACAAACATTTTCACATTTATTGTTAGAGTATATTTTACTTCGACTTTATTACCACCAATGTATCCACACAATAGCTTATCACAAACTATCCCAGACTAAAGTGACCATAAACGGAGGCATACACAGATATTTCCAATAAAAATTATCTATATTGTCTATGGTGATAAAAATAACGTAACACCATATGTCGATATCAGTAATATGACGGTCGAATCAATTTAAAGGAATCATTCATTGTGACTAATTTTATTTATGGACCAGCACCCTTACGCATTTATTACTCCGAAACAGCCAAGCCAATAAAACCACTGAATCAAAGAGAAAAAGTGCTCTCAGTTCTATAAATATTTTATTTAGGATAGTGAGAAGTAGGGTGGCCAGGAGTGGAGGTGATATAAACTTTTATTGTCCAACCTTCGCGAGTTGATCTCGGGTTTATGATTCACTTTAAGTTTAGATTCTTTTGTAAAATTGAAAGAGGTAAATAAAATAAGTTTAGGTGTTTATAGAAAATATTTTGAAAATAATAGTGCTTACATATTTTATAGTATAAAAATTAAAAAAAAAAATCAATGACACCAAACTGCTTCGTCAGTTCATTTGTTTGGTATTGTTGTAACGTTGATAGGTATCAATTATAAAACAAAAACTTTTTTCTCATAAACTAAGTTTCCTAAAGTTTTCTTTACCGAAATAAACTCTAAAACCAGTGTACGAATGAAACAAACTGCCCATTTACAATATTACTTAGTTGTTTAATAAACTAAGAGCCTCACGTACTCTGCGCTATATTTCACTTGCAACAAACTCGAAGTCCTTCAAATCTCTCCCTCATGGCCACCGTACGCCGGAGCCCGGGGAACTTTTACTAATGTGTGCTAGTCAAATGGACTCTCGAGAATACACTCGTTGAACAAACCACCCTATGCCAATGATATAAAGTGCAATATACGCTTTAAGGGTGGAAATATAAATAACAGGCCGGCTTGTTCGTCTGCCATTCATGCATATGGAAATAGGGACTTAGGTCATAGAATAAAATGGGTTCCCACCACTGTTTTGATAGTTTTATTTGCGTACCTTTTCGGATTTGTGGTGTAAACTGGTCGTAAACAGATGTAGGGTCCAACAGAACCACGTAGAGGGTGTAAATGCTTTATGGCGTATATGACGTAAACATGTGCGGTTCTTTCGGTAATAAGATGTTGTTATGTTGATCGTGTGGTGTGACCGCAACCATGGAGGGTTCCTAAGTGGTGTAGCTGTGTGGAAAAATAAACGTTAATTGGTTTTGATAGAAATGAAAGCAAGCTTCATTGTATATAAATATAAACGCGATTGTAATCCTTATTGATATTATAAATATGAAATTGTGCTTGTTTATTATAGCTTGGCTATGATTCAATAAATTTTGCATATATATAGTTTGGCCTTGTGGTGCCGGCTTTAGGATTGTCCCACCCCTCTCTACCCACGGGAGTCGTAAGAGCCGACTGAAGGAATACCGGGGGAATAGGCAGCAGCACTTCCTCGAGTATTAACAACATCCACTGCAACCACCAACCCGTCTGCCAAGCGTGGCTATTACGGCATTATCCCCCATGACGGGATCGCTAGTTGTGGCGTTCTCTTGGGGAGGCCTATGTCCAGCAGTGGACGTTGAAATGCTGATGGATGGATGGATGGATTTATATTCTGAGTATTGCGGGAAGAATCTAGATAAGCATTTAACAAATTATATTGCTTAAGTCAGCTTATTGATGTACAGTAGGTATATTGACATAAATCATGATCTATCCTTAGGTATTCTTATAATCAGTTAATTCCTACCTCATTATCTTCATTCAAGTGGAATCTTTAAACTTATAACAGTTTAAATAAATAAAATTAATCCATACGTCGCAGGTTACTTCACAAGGACGAAATGCACACCTTTTTACGCGGGATATACCACACACATCTCGTTCGAGATAACGAACAGGGTAGTGTGGGGCCCTCACCCACTAAATGAACCCTCCTGTGTGCCTGTATTGGCAGACCACTGGAACTGTGTCAAATTACTTCAGTGGTACACAAAGCTCACTTAAACTCGGAACAAAGATTTGTAGATCACATAAAGTAGATAAATAGATAATTCTTTATTGAAACCTTAAAAATTACATTAAAATCAAAGTTAAAGGCTTAACTGTATAAGTATTTCAATTGGCGGCCTTATTGCTCAGAGCGATCTCTTCCAGGCAGCCATAATCTAAAGTATTGTCCTATGTGCAAAGCGAATCCATAACACTTGGTATTCGTGGCTATCATAACCCCTATGCATAATATACCTACTAATTATAATGTAATCAAATATTGAAAAATTATACGAATTTTCATAGTTAAGTTTTTTTGCTTGTCCACATTTAACTCATTAATGGCTTGGCTCGTGACCAAGTGAGTCCTAAGGGATATGTAATTATGTATATACGAGAAATAACAATAATGTTAAGAGATAATACATAGAACATAGCATCTCGCCTGTATGCCCCGAAGAGGTAGGCAGAGGTGTATTACACACCCACGGTTCGCCAGCTATATTTAAGTCCCACGTAATAGGAGCGAGCCTATTGCCGTCTACCGGGCACATTTCCAAACTCCGGACTGCTACTGAGAATTTTTCTTTTTACGAAAAAGCTCAATCACACTGCTCCACCCGGGGATCGAACCTCAGGATCAGCAGTCGCTCACACTACCGCTGCACCACAGAGGTAGTTACGAGATAAATCATTTTAAATATTATTCCTTAACTTATTTGACTTTTTTGCACGCCTCCTAATCGAAGCGTGGAGGAAGGTTGAGGTTGAGTACTACTGTCGCTTCACACAGAACAACAGATTTTTTAAACTTAAAATGTCTCTATTTATCATATATTGCACTTGTGAAATAATATCTACACACACATATCAAGAAAAAACACAATTTTTAACACTCATGATATTTTTGATGCCATTTTTGTTATTTAAACTAGTGAAGAAATTGTTTAAAAAGTTCTGTCTTGGACGTCCGTGTGTCTGTAGGTATGTTCGGATAATGTATGTTAACACGATAACGATCGAAATACTTTACTAATCGAGTCTTTTTTTTTTCTCATACGCTTCAGTATAGTTAGGAATATAACCCTATCACTTTTCACGGTCTGATTCGATGTGGTGTTATTAAGTAAACAAAAAAATAGTAAATATTTACGGTCGATTCGATGATACAGTGGTACACTAAAACCAGCGCTATCTACCTTATTTAGTGAGAACTACTTCTATAGAACCAATATATGTAGTAGTACTTCTTAAAATAGCGCCATCTATATAAGACATGAGAACTACATTAGTATTTGAAATTAGCGCTATGTGATTTATTGAAAACTACTTAGTAAGACCAATACATTATTAGTTACTTATCAAATAATCAATTTTATTGTGAAAAGTGAAGATTATGAGGTGCGCACTTTTGGAATTTCCAAATTTATATTTTTGAAATCACACAACTGATTATTCACATTCTTAGGTGAACCGCAGTCAGTCGTTTGTACTTATATTTTCATCCCTTCCTTTTATCATTTATAACTGTAACAATTAGTAGCACAGTAATATGACTGCCTCATATTTTTACATTAAGTACAAACAATGCCGCTAACCTCAACCCCTTAATGAATTGTAACGAACAATGTAAGCTGAAAGCAACAGATAAATAGGCGGATGTCTGAGTTCGACCGATAATTACGACGCGTGTGCAAATTTAATAACTCCGCGTTCGACGGTTTAGATTTATGACTCACGGTCACGACACGTGAACGACATGGAAATTAGAATAATATGTTGCGGTCTCGGCTATCATTTATCACACGTAACATTCTGTTATGAAGGTTAGGAGGTTAAAGAAGAAGGGTTACATTCTATTAATCTAACAAGATAGGTACACATAATATTATTTATTTGGCAAATTAAGATTACTCTCCCATCTTCCATGATTTCTTTCTTATCTACTTCAAGGCATTCTTAATCCGCTTCATGCATTACAATGAAGTTGATAGAGTCATGTAAGTTAGTTTGTTTCACATTTAGTGTGATTTTCCGAGAAAGATTAGTATGTACATACTACATACTAATAAAAGATTAGTATGTACATACTACATACTAATCTTATAAATTAGTATGATTAATAATAGATTAGTATGTACATACTAATCTTTTTAAATAGAAAAATAACATTTTATTTAATCAAGTTTATTTGTATTATAGTAAGTATATGCTGACTAAACCTATAAAATACTGTAAAAGAGAGTTCAGTTCAGCAAAAATCGTACTACTTTGGAAAATCCAAAACTGCACGCCTCATAATCTTCATTTTTCACAATAAAATTGATTATTTGATAACTAATAATGTATTGGTTTTACTAAGTAGTTTTCAATAAATCACATAGATAGCGCTAATTTCAAAAAGTACTAATGTGGGTTTCATGTCTTATACGCCATCTAGCGCTAATTTTAAGAAGTACTTCTATATTGGTCTACCTCTGTCATTTTGCAAGGCGCCATCTGGCAATTAGTAAGAACAACAATCCATGAGTTTACATATATACCTGCATAAGTGCATATAATATATATAAACATGTAAAATTGAATAATTTTATTAAACTGTAAACAAAACGCGTCGAGCGTATATGCCGTAAATATTCAGTATTTTTTTTGTTTATTTAATAACAATTAAACCACATCGAACTTCGAGAAAGAGGTCAATCGACGAATCCAACTCGGCTGGGCAGCGTTCGGGAAGCTAAGGAAGATCTTCTCGTCCAATATTCCGCAGTGTCTGAAAACGAAGGTCTACGACCAGTGTGTGTTACCAGTGATGACATACGGAACAGAGACGTGGTCTCTGAATGTTGGCCTCATATCAAGGCTCAAAGTCGCTCAGCGGGCCATGGAGCGGGCTATGCTTGGTATTTCCCTACGTGATCGAATCCGTAATACGGAGATCCGTAGGAGAACGAGAGTGACCGACATAGCCCGCCGGGTTGCCATGCTGAAGTGGCAATGGGCAGGCCACATCGCTCGACGAACCGATAACCGTTGGGGACGAAAGGTTCTCGAGTGGCGACCACGTATCGGACGGCGCAGCGTAGGACGGCCCCCCACCAGATGGACCGATGATCTGGTCAAAGCTGCGGGGAGCCGTTGGATGCGGTCGGCACAGGACCGCTCGTTGTGGCGTTCTCTTGGGGAGGCCTATGTCCAGCAGTGGACGTTAAAAGGCTGATGGATGGATGGATGGATGAAACCACATCGAATCAAAACGGGAAAAGTAATAGGGCTCGATTAATTAAGTATTTTGGTCGTTATCCGTATCGTGTTAACATACATTACCTACAACTCACGGACGTCCAAGCCAGATTTTTTTCAAACAGTTTTTAACTAGTTTAAATAACAAAAATGGCATCAAAATCTCATGAGTGTTAAAAATAGTGTTTGTTCTTTATATGTGTGTGTAGATATTATTTTACAAGTGCAATATATGATAAATAGAGACAAAATCAGCTGTGCCGTGTCAACCGGGAGTAGAACCCACCTCAACGCTTCGCTTATGAGGCGTGCAATATATTTTCCAATTCAAGTCAATTGCATCCAAGCAAAGCCAGGGCGGGTCATTAGTTATAAATATTTCTGTATTTGAATGAGTTCATAATAGTAAAAATGCTTAAAAATGGCTTACGGTTCAATCACGTTATTGATATTATGATCAAACTTTTGGGCGATAGTACATAACGTAGTCGTACAATATAAACGTACTTAACGTATTTGCTTACCGCTGCCGCTCGTCAATCACGCGAAGGCTGACTGTGCATTTCAATTTTAAGCAAGCGCACACTCGACGGCTGTTTAACGCTTAGATTGCCTTTATAGCTTCATAGCCATATTGTATACGAACTATAGCCTGGCTCTAATGTAGGCCTCCCTATAAGAAGCGACTATTGCTATGGCCAGCTAAGAAATGGACGAATATGTCGCTGTTCCCGACAGATTAGTGTGGTTATGTGTCTTTGCCTACTTCTACGAAGGTATATTGCCTATGTATCATATAATTATGATACATACAAAAATTATAACAATTAACGCCTAAAATATTTATTTCATTTAGCCTTACCTGACACAATTTCGTATTAGTACGTTAAGTTTATTGACATACGCAGTAAATCAAGTAGGTACTGTACATTTCCGCCGGCGGACCACCGAAGGAATGTAACATAGTTCCAGTGGCCCGCCAATAAAGGCGGAAAGACGGTACACGGCGGGTTTCTTTAGTGGGTGCAGGCCCCACACTACCCTGGTTGGTTGCTTCGAACAATAGGGTGTGCGGTTAGGAACATTTTTTCCCGCCTTAACAAAAAAAAAGAGGTACTGTACATTTGTTTATTGTGGAAGCATAAGTAAGCATTACTAATCATCTTATTTGTGAAAATTGAAACATCAACAACATGCGTCCCTTCCAATCCAGAGGAGTGCTCTGGACCGCTAAGCTATCGCAGTCATTTAATGGTAACTCTACTGTAATAGTTAATTACCATATCAAAACACAGAGTGCATTAACAAAATGACAGCATAATTAGTAGGCATATCTTATCGCGTATCGTGTGCGCGAGCTTCATCCATCAACTGACTCAAATTAAGACTAACGATTCGGCGTAATGCGGACGGTTCTCATTTTAATTTGAAAACAAAATTTGACTTAACGATAACCACATCGTTGTTTTCTAATGCAAATTATAATAAAGTTGGCAACTGTGGGTAAAGAATTAAAAAGGTCGCTCGCAAACCATCGTTGAATGAATTAATTTGAACGATCAATATAGACTTACTGCCACAACATCGCAAGGCTTTGACGATGAAAGCGTATTATTACCCAACTTGGATACAATAACTATATGGTAGTATATAATAACATTTCATTAGATAAAAAATATTAAGTGTACAGATATATGGGTATAGTTAATATACATGCCGTTACGCCGAATTTATAATGTCTTGATATGTGTTGCCTATTTTAGATTACTAGGGATAAACTATATTGAAAAAAAAATAAATACATACATATTATAGATAGAAAACACCCTGACGCAGTACAAATATCTGTGTTCATCGCACAAATAATTGTCCTGAGTGGGAATCGAACCCACGACCTCGTGCACAGAAGTTGGTTACACTATCAACTACGCCACGAGGCCTGTGTGGTGTGTGGTGGTGTGACCGTTTGGACGGTTATTAAGGGTAGATTTAGATTAATTCAATGGGGAACGTTGAATATCTATCTCATTTGAAGTATTTGTACATTTATACATTCTATTTGTACATTAGTTGGAAATAAAATGGTTGACAATTACTTACTCCTCTCACGATATACTATATATTTCGCCACTATAATACACTAAATGTAAGACTTTCTCTTAAATCTTTTGAATTTAAAAATGAAACTTTACGAATCGACGCGTCGAATGAAAAACGGGATCACCATCAACATAAGAATGTACTGTATTATCATATCTTATAATAAAACGTGTTTTCTCTTTGTCCGTATACACCATTATTCGTAAAAGCACATAATATGAAATATATAAACGTATTCTTAGAAATGTATTCTGTAATACTTTTTTTAGTTTAGTCTAAAGGACGGTAAGTATCGACCCAGTGTGCATTATTGCCAGCCGTGCTCCAGCAGGCGATTTATTTGATAACCTGCTACTTAAGGGCCTATAAGCAACTATTTTCCTCTTAAAATACTGTACTATCTTAAGGTTAAAGGGTAAGGCAGCTTGATTGATGTGGGAGGTTATTGTAACCGGGATTTACATGGTATGTTGCGGGTTTCTTCAAAGTATTGAGGATTACTGTCTGCTGTTGATTGAATAAAGTGGTGATAAGAGAGGCAGGGAAATAGATGGCTGGTCCTGTGTCTGCATAATCATACAATTTGCTTCTTTATAGTATTGAAGCTAAACAGAGTTGCTAACAAAATTGTTACGTTAGGCTAAAAACGCAAGAGAGCTAAATTGGTATCTAAAATTAGTAACATTTTGAAATTATAGTTTTCTTAAATCGTCAAAGGTAGGTACTATAAGTACATCATCGTAAAAAGGCTAAGGTGGACGACGATCTGATCAAATCCATAGGATGCAGGCGGCACAGCCTGTGGCGCTCTCTTAGGGAGGCCTATATCCAGCAGTGGACGTCTAAAGTCTGATCGATGGATGGATGACATGTAATGTGTGTGTTGGTATTCTTCAACCTTAAATATGTTGTGTGTTCTGTATATCTTTGTTTTTTATTGACATTTTACACCACTATACAGCTCAACAAAATGCAGATAATTTCTCAAAATAAAAAACTAAAAAGTCTAACTTTTCAGGGCCAGCGCCATATTCTTTTAGATAGAGAGCGAACGAAGTGGCAAAGCAAAGGAAACAAAGAGAAAATGTAAAAGTAACAAAACTGAAGTCCGGGATCGCTAATCATGCTTCTAAAATACAATTCTGAGTACAGGAGCGGATTGATATTGCGAAATTAATAGTTTTATATATAATGTATAAGGCTAACAGAGCTGTGTCTACGTATTATTGTATTATTGATTTATGTATTTATTCAAATTAACTTACAAGAGGATAATAATAATTAGCTGCTTTATTTTTTCTGGTTCAGCATGGAATGAGTTCTAGTTTCTTCAAAAAACAAACGTTTTGTCTTCTACCGTTTATCGTGAGAGTATGGCGCCTGAAGTAGGTTTCCGAAAAGAAACCTGTGACGCAGGTCACTTGCAGGCTTACCACGAACTCTTATTGCAATCCAGTTTAGGACCCAAACTGAACTGAATCGCAATTTTGTACCATGACGTGTCAAAGACGCAATCTTTTGTTTTTTGCCGAATCAGCCTCCTGAGGCAGAATGTCATATTTCACGTGTCGACCGTATCGAGATCACTGTGATTGGTTGAGAAACTGACGTGTGATGTCACAATAATCCGTTGGCCAATCACGGTGATCGTACAAGCGAGACGATACGATCGACATGTGAGATATGAGATTCTGCCTAACCCCCCAGCACATAACCTGAATCGCAAACATGACATCTTTGTATTGAAATTCGTACCATGAACTTACTTGACAACCTAAACAAGATCGCTCAATTAGACATCATGGTACGAAATACAACAACACACCTATTTTGAATTGCGTCGGAATTGAATCGCTAGCTAAGAGTTCATGGTAGGCCTGCAGGCATTTTCATTTATATTTTTTTATAATGTATCCCTTTTCTTGAACGGAGTATCGTTTATGAGCACGTATAAATTAATAATTTTGCATAAATTAAGTAAAAGTATTTTTTGACAGATCTTATTTTGTAAGTTTAAGATATTTCCAAAAAAAAATCTGTATTAAACTGTTTACACTTCTCTGAAAATAAATTAACAAACTGATTAGTTATACGTTTTATCCCTATACTATATCGAGAACATATGAAAGAAAAGTCACGGGCCAAGGCTAGTTATTTATAATATCTTAAGAAATTTGAGTGTTTTAATGTGCGGTTACGAAAGTTATGTATTTTTTAACAAGTAATTTCGTTAGTAAACTGATGTTTTATAATATAACGCACCCCAAAAAGATTTGTGATAGTTGATAGACACTGCACTTATCCAGTTTTTTCAATTCAGCAGATATTTTGTGTTTATGTTATGCGATATGGCAGAATATAACGGATATACCTGAGGGGCGGTCCTATTTCAAATTGCAAAACATCATTCGCCCTAAGGGTGGAAAAATAGATAAAGTCATAGAGCGATAACAGTTATTTAGCACTGGAAATTGAAAAAATAACATTTATAAAAAAAGAAGCCACGTTTTGTTGCGTACTTTTTTGTCATTGAGAGCCTTTAGAGATCCATCTAGTCGACATACATGATCTAAAAGAAGATTGCACTAATAGAATATTATTCTCAACGATCAACTTGAAATATAATTAAAGCATTTAACGTCTACTCGTATAATTAAAATTATATTGTGGCCTGTCACCAAGTTCTAAGTCCACCCCTGTCGAGTGCCAAGCAAACTTGATTTTATAAATAACGAATGTATACAAACATAGATTAACAACTAAATAATTACAGTAATTTTAGAATCGATAGACGAAGTTCTGTGGGTGAGCGTAGTTTGTGTGTGTTAATGCGAGGATAATAGTCGAGAAGTTGATACAAAATAAATATATAATTTGTACATGTTTATGTTCGTTAGTTTCCGTTGACTTTCGAATTGAACGTATGATTAAAGATTTGATTGTTATTTATTGCCTCAATATTTTGTATTGCTTTTTACCATTATTGTCGTATGAAGTGTTAAAAGGGCTTATTTCTTCAAACATGTTTCAGTGGATTGAACGGAGAAAAACAATAAAAAATAAGTCTTTGTGAGGCAGAACAGGATGCTGTTTTTTTAGATTTATTGTTATAAGTCAACATAATATCATTGATTTTTCAATTGCACTAACTAACCAGTTTTTTTCAAAAATGCGTTGGGTTTTTTTTAAAAGACACTGCTTAGTTATTGTGTTTAGTATTGATTAGGTGCACGTCATGAATTCCCTTGAGTGTCCTTCAAGACGGGTATTTAGGGATTCTAGCGTGTTTAGAAATATATATAGTATATTTTTTAGGAAGACTTATGTCGAACAGTAGAATATGAACCACGGGGCACCTCTAGAAAGTCTCTAATGACTAAGACCCAAGGATGCAACAAGACTGTTCGTTAGTGCGCTCCTTCGGGAAAGACTATGTGCAGCAGTGGACATAGGCTTTCCCACAAAAAAGCTGATGGATGGATAAGTATATAATATTTTTAAACATGTTTATGCACTAACAATAGATCTGTTATCTACTGAAAAATATTTACTCCCCCCAAAAATATTTTATTTTATAGACATATAATAGTGGCATATATTTTTAATTTACCCCGTTTTCTATCATGATGATATGTTACTGGAATATTTCCACTCAAAAAAACAACAATAGTCTTGATATTTTCATCGGAACATAATATAGTTTTCCTTCAAACATCCCTTTAACGATGAGCCTCGGTTAAATTGTGAATGACAGCAGACAACGGGCAGGGCATGTCAATACTATTGAACTTAAATGAAGCAATACATAGTATTAGTTAAAAGCTCCAGCGGTTATATCTTTTAAACCCATACTATACAGTTATGAAATTGTAGTCTATTTAATATTATAACGTCTCCCCGCTTCGCCTGTCTATCTATAAATTCAATAACACCGAACGGATTTTCACCAATAAACGAAATGATTATTGAGAATTAAGTGTATAATTTATTAATATTTTTAGTAATTAGGCTGAAGTATGACGCTGACTGTTGCAATGTTGGTAAAATTAGATCGAATGGCAGCTTTACTGATGTGCGCCGCGTAAAAAATTATTAAATTGTATCACTAAAAATAATTTCACATTGACAAAGATAAGGCGTTAGTTAAAAAAACCAATCGCCACGACTTTTGTTTTGTACCACAAGATAAAACGTTCCACCTTGATATGACGCCTTTTATTAGATGTTGTTTGGCTTTTACGGCGGATCTCAATGGCGTAGCACGACTTTTGCTACACTATTATTATAAAGAATAGTAAAGCCTTAATAATTTACGTTTTATATTTGGTAAACACTACTTTCAACTTCGTCTACGTAGCCTTCCAAATTTAAAAACATCAAGTCGTCTCTCGTATAGGTACTGTTTTCTAGGAACTCATATAGATATGAATACTCTACGCCTTAATAATCTCCTCTGAATAGTTATTTTGTCTTTGTCACTAATATGATAGTTTAACATTGAAAGAACGGAACAAAACACTGATAACTGTTCGGGGTTTATACTATGTTTATTAGTTTTATTAGGGAGTTAGTATTTATCTCGTTTATAACTAATCTTTATATGCAATCCCGTTCAATTTCGTTAAGTCAATGGGTCTATATACCATAAATAGATGTTATACGGAGACTGTTCAGTTTATTCGGGATAAAAAGTAACCTAGATGTTGGCCCAGTCTCATACGAGCCCCGATGCAAAATAGTCCGTCTAGTGTGAAATTTTCTCTGTGAGATTTTTTCTAACTTCATTATTTTTGTATATCTATATAAAATATTAGGCTGTTCTACCATCACATGTCGCGTTACTTATGGCATTTTTTAATTATGAACCAATAAACTATTTGAGCTTTTTAAATTTATACATATTCTGTTTTAAATTCGAAGAAGTTATAAGCAAAATAGTTCGTCTAATTGTTAATCGATGCAAAAGAGTTCGTCTATCGGTGAGTTAAATAAGATTATTCTTCTTTGTACAATTATGTTGCATAATTTAAATTTGTAAAAGTAATTCTGTATCATTTGTCAAGTGAGACAGTATAAATTCTGAAAATTTCAGTTTTTTTCATTAGTTTTCAAATAACAATGGGTCGTGGCAAACCCGTGTGTGAAGAGCTTCGAAAGCGAATAGTTTGTAGGGTCGATGCAGGCAAATCAAGTTACCAAATATCTAAAGACTTGATATTTCCCAGGTCTACAGTCCAATCTATCATTCAGCACTATAAAAAGAATAGAACGACTTCTTGTTTGAAGAAAACTGGTCGACCACGCATCACAAGTGCAGTAGAAAACAGAATCCTGAAGAAAATTATCAAAAATAATCATCGTGCTCGAGCTGGAGAACTCACGGTGCAATGGAAGGACATGATTCACAAAGACGTCTCAGTTGATACTTGCAAAAGAGTCCTAAAAAGAATGGGTTATGGATTTTACACCGCTAAGGAGAAACCACTGTTGACTGCTGTACAAAATAAAAAGAGGTTGAAGTTTGCTCGTGATCATTTAAATTGGACTGCCGATCAGTGTCGTAGTATCATTTGGAGTGATGAGTCCAAATTTGAAGTGACAGTCGGAGATGAAAGGAAAAAAGTGATTCGGAACAAAAATGAGGCTGTTCATACTGACTGTCTCAAACGCAAAGTGAAGTTTACAGCGTCTCTTATGATATGGGGCTGCATGTCTGCACAAGTTGTTGGTGGTATGCAGTTTGTGGATGGTTCTATCAATGCTGCGAGGTATCAAAACCTTTTAGAAGAGAATTTATTGCCCTCTATTCCGTCACTTAAGCATCAAGATTCCTTCATTTTTCAACAGGATGGTGCTTCCTGCCATACTGCAAGGACAACAAAGACGTGGCTACTGGCGAAAAGCATCCCTACAATCGAATGTCCATCTAACAGCCCGGGCTTGTCGCCGATCGAAACCCTATGGTGGAAAATGAAAAAAGTTTTCCGTAAAAATCCATCAAGATCGAAGAGCGACTTAAAGGCTAAACTCTTGGTTGTCTGGGAGTCAATTACGCCTGAGGAGTGTGCAGCGTTGGTTGCAACCATGCTTTTTCGCATTAAAGCTGTCATTGAGAGCAAAGGCGACACAACTAAGTGGTAGACGAACTACTTTGTGTGACTGACAAGGGTAGATGAACGCAAAAGTGCGTTGTTTTTTAGAATAATTTTTTAAATTTTTTATGTTAAGTAAAGTCTTGAAAGAATTTCAGTTATCTTAAAATAAACTTTAAAATGTTCCTCAAATTGTGGTTTACAAAAGTAATAAAAATATTAAACGTTCTTAATTATTTTACCAATATTTACTTTCTATATTTTACGCTTTGCACTACTTTCCATACTAGACGAACTATTTTGCATCGGGGCTCGTATATCTGCACTGCATCTATATAATTTCATATAAAACCTTTCAGTCGTTTATGTATGATTGAGGATAATCACATCGGATATTAGGATAATGTGACAACCTAATAATCAACGAGAATTTGAACTCCAATTTCAAGTGGACAATACTCAAAGTACAAATCCCAACTTTTCGTATATGCGTATTTTGTTTAGGAATAATCACTGTCCTGCGAAGTAAAACATCCTGAGGATACCTTTAATATAATAAAAATATCATGGACGGATTACCAGATAAATATGGCTGGAGTAGACTAGACGTGAAAGGCACATACCCCTCAGAATGTAAAACGAAACGATAGACAAACGTTAGTTTTGCTTCGTTGTGATTGGTCGAAAGTCTGACGTTTCATTCACGCGAACAATTACAATAAAGTGAAACAAACGTTTGTCTAACCATTCGTGTAACATTAAAGAGTAAACATTGTGGCACAAAACAGTAGCCTATAGTTTCTAGTGGCTGGAATCCATGAGCCTACTTACCAACAAGTGAGCTGCTCGCACTTTTTCAATGAAGAATGAAAACGACAATATGATGTTTTATTGTATATTTACATACTCTGAAACTTTTTGCGGCATGTATGTCTCACGAAAAGGCACTCAAGCTTTATAGAACGATGTACACGTAAAACGTAAATACGGTATACATTAAAAGTTGTAAAAGACGTCAAATAAACGCCGAAAATATTTCACCATTCACACCACCTCGTATTATGTTCATATTTGTGAAAGAAATAATGCGCACAAAAGCTCCAACGAAAAATTATTTTATGAATAGGCCTCTTCATAAAATCGTATTCCGTTGAACCTTTTTGGTAGGTACTTATACAAGGTTTTGCAATTGCACTTCTGATTCAATAGGGATTTTATTTTTGAGTTAACTTGTAAAAAATTATATTTTACCTTCTTGTGTGAATACTTCCAATACACAATTCTTGAGAATATCGTCATAAAGTTTGTTAAGTTTTTTATTCCGTATAGTGGCAGCGTAAACGGCTATCTCCGCGAGCCCAGTCAGCGTGGTGAACTACAGCTCAAGACCCTCTCACCATGAGAGGAGACCCATGCTCAACAGTGGCATAACAATAATGTTGGAAAAACCTATGTCATGTAATTTCGCAAGCATTATAATAAATGATACTTTTATCACAATTGTTTCGTTTAGACTCAATTCTAGTCTACTAAGGGATGAATTATATTAGACCGGGCCGTGGCCGGGGCGGCGCCGGAGCGGGGCTCGTCCGTGCTGCACGTTTATATTACACCGAGTGTTTAACGAGTTTGCAGCCGCCACGGTCGCTACAATACAGTGTAGTGGTGTGAATAATTTCCGATTATTGCATTATTTATTTAATAATAATGGAGTTTTCTGTACTGGAGTTGGCTGCTATTGCAATATCTATCGATGAAGAAGAAGCAGAAGCAAAGTGTAAGAAGAACCAGGTCAAACGAAAATGGGGCGTGCATCCTCTTTGGAGAAGGCGTAAAATTGACGGAGAATTTAATACTCTATGTAGATACTTACCAGACAATGAAGAGAAATTCTTTGGATATTTTAGAATGTCCAAAGAAAACTTTGACATTTTACTGAATGAACTAAAGCCCGCCCTTACAAGACAGCAGACAAGATTCAAGACGCCGATAGAACCCAAACAACGATTAGCAGTATGTTTAAGGTACCTAATACTACGAAATAATTACACTTTTACTATAAACTAAACACATTATAGCTATGCCGTCGACGAAGACACGCCACTCCACTTTCTTGTCAATGGTACTCTATAATATTAGTGTACACTAGCTGTATTAACTTTGTTTAATAATACTACTGCAGCCTGAGGTTTCATCCGTGTTCCCACGGGATACTCACGTTCCTACGGGATACAATTATATATCAGTTATATAGTTTTGAAGCCTTTTCAGTTTCTTATAATAAAACGAACAACACACAACAGGTACAGCTTATAATTTTGGTACCGAAATAGGTTAGACCTGGGACACGGACATAGGATACTATTTATCTCATGGGAACGGATGTATCCCGTGGTAACGCGGGTGAAACCGCAGGGAACAGCTTGTAAGTTTTATAAATAATTACTAGATATTTAGATATCAATCAAATATTTATTTAACTTTTTCATGAACGTAATGAACTCCAAACATTTTCACGATATTTAAGGCATTCACAACATGTTTACTACATTAATTACTACCAACACGTGGGAAAAGGAAGAATATTCCAATATATTTATTTTATGATTCTTCAATCTGGTTAGTCGAATTTTGGGGGGTGCTACTGGAAGGGTTGAACTCCGTAAAAAATGTTGATATATCTGTGTCTATAGAATTATCATTTTGTTGTGTCACCGGTGGCGCCGGCGGCGGCGGAGGAGGAGGGGTTGGAGTACTCGTAGATGGTAATGGTGATGATGAAAGCGATGACGACATATAAGAGTTAGGATCAGAGCTCAACCATTCCCATTCTAGGTCCTGAACGACTTGGAATATTCTTCCTTTTGCCAAGTGTTGGTAATAGGGCGAGAATCTTTTTATTGTCGGAATCAAGCCTTTGAAAAAAGCATCGATATGGTCAACTTCCTCTGTTTTTTTTTTATTTTCAATAATATATTTCATTAGTGTAGCTGAAGCCGAAGGCTGTAACGATGTTTCTATTTGCGGACGAGCACGAGCCTTATTTTTTTTTACTATACTTGTATTTTGGGATGAATTACGTGAAGTATTAGATATAGTTGCGTTTTGGGGCAAAATTACAGTTGTTGGAGTATCAGCTATTGTAGTTGTTAGAGTATCAGCTAGTGCAGTTATTGGAGCATCAGGTAGTGCAGTTGTTGGAGTATCAGTATAAGCTTCAGAATCATTGTCGTTTGAAATATTTTCGATCACTTCTCTATCTTGTATATGAGCAACCAAAAATTGGAGCATATCCTCATATTTATATTTTTTTACTTTGGTTGCTGCTTGTCCACTTTTTAGTTGTCTTTTGTTGAGGTTTTTTTTAAACTGGTCTCTAATATTTGTCCACCTTGTTTTACAATCGTTAGCTGAAACAAATATAACCCTTTATTTAATATAGAACAAAATATAATTACAATAAATGAATATTAAAAAATAAATGGGATATCAATAGTTGACCATTTCAAACTTCAAACATAAATATAATAATATATTAGGTTATATTAGAAGATGTACTCGACATTTTTTTTTTTCAGATACTTGGCAACTGGAGATTCCTACTTGACCATTTCGTACAGTTTTCGGTTGGGTCATACAACAGTCCATCAAATTGTAAACAACACATGTCGTGCTATTGTTAAAATACTTATGAAAAAAGAAATGCCACAACCGTCAGAGGATAAATGGAAATTGATAGCGCATGACTTCGAAACATTGTGGAAATTTCCTAACTGTATTGGTGCATTGGATGGAAAGCATTTTGTCATTGAGGCACCACCTAATAGCGGATCTATTTTTTATAACTATAAGAACACGTTTTCCATCATACTTTTAGCCATTGTTGACGCGCGTTATAAATTTATTACAGTTAACGTTGGATCATATGGAAGAAATAGCGATGGTGGTATTTTGGCGAAGTCTAGTTTAGGACAACGACTAGAAAATCGAACAATGAGTGTACCTCCAGCAAGTCAATTACCTAACTCGGATATAATAGCACCATTCGTTATAGTAGCTGATGAAGCGTTTCCTTTGAAAACGTATATAATGCGACCTTACCCAGGTAGCCAGACAATAGGGGATAATGCAAAAAAATATTTTAACTATAGATTAACGCTAGCACGACGTCTAGTTGAATGTGCTTTTGGTATTTTAGCACAAAGATTCAGATTATTTTTTAGAAGAATCAAAATGGCCCCTAAAAATGTTGATAATGTTATATTAGCTGCTTGCATACTTCATAACTATTTACGCAACAAAGATGACATAGCTTTTATACCACGTGATACAGAATTAAGGCAGTCTCTACTACATCAACTACGACCACAAGATCACGGACAATCTACTAACGATGCATTTTCGGTCAGAGAAATATTTAAAAATTACTTTTTGTCACCGGCCGGACATTTTTAATAATGGGTTCATATAATGGTTCCTAAAAATAACCTGTTTGCCATACCAGTACAACTCAGATAAAATTATAGAAAAGGGATTATATCCTCAATCATTGCGGTAGCCCTTCGATTATACCTTACCTTAATGCTTTAAGGTAAGGTATAATCGAAGGGCTACCGCATGCTTGTTGAGACTCAATTTGTTATGTAAAAACCTGTAGGTAACCCTAAAAAACGAATAACATTAGAAATAAATAATAATGATTGAAATCAATACAAAAATGTAAGTAATATATATAGCTACTTACATAATTTCAATAAATTGATTATTATGTTACTGACCTGTTTTATTTAATTCGTTTCCAATCGAAGTCCATATGGATGTTTTGAACTTTGTATCCAAGTATTTTTGATGCGACATATCATAGAGTTCAGGATACTTTCGGACGTGTTCTATCAGTTTTTCATCGTCCATTATTCGCAAAGTCGTGCAACAAGGTACCCAAAAAATAATCTTTAAGTATCACGTGGGTAAACTGAGCTGCGGTGAAACAAAAACAACGTGCGTGGTCCCTCACTAAACATTCGTTGCACACTGCCCGTACGCAGCACGGCGGAGTGTTCGTATTATAACGGGACGTGGTGGGGACGGGGCGGAACCGTGCAACAGCCGTGGTGTAAACGAGCGTCGTCCGGGCCCGGACGAGCCACGGATGATGCACGGTGTAATATAGATTGTTCCATACAAAATGTATGTAACGTTTCAAATCCGTGCCCCGTCCGGGACACGTACGATCCCCGGCCCGGACACGGCCCGGTCTAATATAATTCATCCCTAACAGTACGATAAAGTCGCGAGCTTAAGTTGGTTAATCTGTACTATAATAAAGCTGTCACAGAGAGACTATAAATTGAAGATATTTGATAAAAAATTACTGTATAAGGCTATGTGGGTGTCTCTAAACCAAAAACAATTTCTTTTATAATTTTTGTCTGTTTAGTTATAAGCACACCGCGCAAAAACTACTAAACTGATTCTGACAAATATTTTTTTTCTGCTCTTGATTAAACTTAAAATCTGGTATACATTTCATCCCGCTACTATATAGAACTATCGACTGGGATATAACATTAAACTATCTTTTATCTGTAGCAGTGCCGTAATATAAGTTTTAAGAACGTATTTCATAACTTACTGACTGAACTTAAACTTTAAATTTACCTGATCTTCAGTTTACAGAATAATTACAGCGACAAGTATTTCATACCTGAAACAATACAAAACATAATTATTTAAAATGCGTAAATTTATATATGAAACTGTTTGTTTTTTCGTGTTCTGAATCCACTCATCACAATGCGATGAAGCTTTGGTCCTTACTTTATAATATGCGAAGGTTTCTGGCAAAAATAATTAAAAGACACAATGAGGTCCTGAAATTTATTAGGTTGGTACATGAAAAAATACTACTAAAAAACGCAAAAAAAAAAAAAAATTATGCTCATTTCTATTTTATTTAATAGTAGCACCTACCTATATATAAATACATAAAATCCTCAAACAAAAAAAACATCTCACAGAAAACATTAATTTTTACGTGATTTATGTTCTTTTCTGTGATCCAACGTATTTTAACCCTGTACTAAATATATACCAAAGTTCATGATGATTGGTGAAGTAGCTACAACGTTAGGAAGTAACAAACGAACAAATTTTCGAATTTGTAATATTAGTAGAGATGTAAGGATCTCATGCTGCCATCTACGTAGACAAAAATAAATAGATACTTTTCTAACAATCACGCAGATTCAAGCAAAATGCAACACACGGGCGTTAAGTCACTGACCTGAAAGATCTAACCTTAGGTAATTTGATAACAACTTGGGTCGCTCAAACCAGGCTTATGTCATTTGGTTCATAAACCGATTGCAGATATTGGATTGCGGTGTAGGTATACTTACGTAGAAATTGTAGGGTAACTGTACACAGTTTACCTTTGTAAAAACTTTGTATTTATTAATATTGTATGTATTTCTTCCCTTGACCTTTTCCCATTTTTGCAGGATTGGCACTACACGTTTCCCCTTCCTCTCCTCTCTATTACTCCTGGTTTCAGAATTCACTCCTTTATTTCTCGTGATTTTATTCTCGCAATCATTATATACATCTTTTCTTTGGTCTACTAACCTCTCTCCATCTATTCGCCTTCATGTCTAACACTCTGTTGTCTTCATGACATTTGTACCTCCTCATCACATGTCCATACTTAGCTAACCAGCTGCACTTCAACTTATCTGTCAAGTCAAAGTTATGTTTGAAACGAGCATCAATTCCTTTTAAATTTACCCTTATACATTTATTTATTTCTGATCTTATCCTTTCTGTTACTTCACACATCGTCTCAGCATTGAATATTAGATGACGTAAGAGAGCGAGTAGGTATGAAAGAGAGTATTGGTCTAAAGATGTAAAAAGGAATGCTCTGATGGTTCGGACTTTCGAAAGAATGCCGGACTAGGAAGATATACAATGCGAAAGTGGAAGGATGTAGACTGAGACTAATCTACTTAGACCAAATCGGTCATGTATTGTAGCAAGGTGGAGTCTGGAGCTTCCGAAACCGGCAAGCGTGTATGAAGAGAATTATGAATGTTGAGGAAGCGAGAGATGTATGCAAGAATAGAGCCTCTTGGCACTCTGTTCTCTATACCTATCTCGCAAAGGAGATGGCGTGATGATAAGTAGTAGGAAGTAGATTTAAGAAGTAATAGTTAAATACTATTTGATTTTAAGATGACTGAGGATTCTTCTATTTATTTTTAAATCCATATAAGCGAATGAGGATGCATGAGAAAATTTAATACGCCAAAATCGAAGCTACAGTAATCAAAGCGTAAGCAAAACTTCGCCGAGTGCTTCTTTGATAAATTTTTAACTTTTAGTCTCAGAGTTCGATAAAGTTCCTATTTATAAAAGCTATCCTAGCATCGAAATAATAATTTTAAATTATAAAGTGGGACCACTGGTGAACGACGAAAAAATAAGATGATATTTCAGCACAAGCCTATCTCTACATGAAACGCTTGAGTCGGCCTGTGCAGGTAGGTACACCTGAGAATCTTTAGCATGCTTTGGAACTGAGCGTGTGTAGCCCGCATAAGACAGGACTTATTAAACACAAAAAAAACAATGCTCATTTCTTTTATTTTTTTTTATTTTAAATGTTTGCTCTATTAACAAGCATGATACTAATTAATACTAAATCTTTTATATTTATATAATCAAGGGCCCTCAAAACGCAGACGAGGACGTCTGCGTTTTTGAATGTTTTACCAGGTACTGTTAATTGAGCGTTTTTCCAATTTGAAAATTAAAAGCCATTGCGGCTAGGGCCTAGGGCTATTTGAATGAGACATTATTGCTTGAATATGCATTTTATTTCTTATACCACTAGGTCTATAATTATCTGAAATAAATGTTTTAATTACATTTGTGGCTCAGTTTAGTTTATCGCGAGTATATTTAATGATTTTATTCATTCTGTACCACTCACAAATTAGTTACAAGAAGTAATTAATTAATTTCGAGAATAATTTGCAATTCAGTTATTTGGGGATTCCCGGGGCTTTGGTTAGTTTATTTAAATACTAGATGACGCGCCCCGGCTTCACACTTCCATTTAGATACTAATAGGTTTATTTAGAGGGTGAGGCCCCGTGCTAACCTGTTCGTTGCCCCAAATGTCATGGTGTGCAGCTAAGGAAATGCCTCTCACCTTAACAAAAAAAACGAGTGTGCTTTAGACTACACGACTGAAGTAAAACTTAACAATAAATATATAATATATTATTAATAATGTTAATATCTGTTAATAATGAGAAAGAGACAAATAAAATGTGTGCTCGCACCCCTCTCTCTTGCCCCTACAGTAATATACGAAACGTAACTCTATTTCTTTCTATCTTCACTAACTTATATCTCCCTCTCAACTTCCGTTCGCCTCACCTGATCACACTTTTCGTAACGCTCTCGTCACGCATTCAGCAGCTTACTCCCCAAGTCAAGCGTGCGTAAAGAAGTATTTATACATTTTGATCTATATTTTAACACTTGACATGCTCAACTACTCTTAAAGTACAAATTATAATTTGTGAATAAGGAAAAAGAGTATTATATTACAGGCGGGAATCGAACCTGCGTCCCTTCCTATCATATATTGGATTAATGCATGTAAATGCGTTCCGATATAGGGCGTTGGCTAATCCACTGAGCTACAGTACCATCTTTTAGACATACCCAAACTCCTTATCACATTTGTCTTAACGACCACCAATTATAATTTGTACTTTAAGAAGTATTTATTTCAAAAATATGATGACTACTAGCTACTACATTATTAATTATAAAATAATTAATATTGGTAATATTAATGCGTTACGCAGCAAAAAAATAACCTAACGGAACGGTTACAGTCTTCACGGCTTGGCTGGGTTCTTAGTTATAGCTAAATATAAAGGTTACCGCTTAACATCATTTCACGGCTCTTAAATATAAATCTAGACATAATTAAACACACAGCACGAACTTCCACAAACTAAAGTGCGTGACGTATTTTTTAAATCTGAAATCTCTGTAGCATTCTTTGTCTTTTTTTTCAAGCAATTTGTACGTATTTTTTTTTATTCAATAAAAAGTGGCCTTGACAGAACTATCATCCTAACAGAAACTCAAACCCAACATCAATTTAACTTCTAACCACAGGTAAGTTTAATTTACCCAGTCACAATCGAATTTAAAGTCATATAAAAGTATATAATATATTCATTATCAAGTAAAGACATCCCTCAAGTGGTGGCGACTTTATTGGACGCTTCTATGGAGTTTTGAAGGCAACGCGAAAAAAGTCGTTACCTACACCGCATTGCATCACTTGCTATCACTTATGTACACACATAAATAGTTAATTAGTAAAATGCCGCTACTTTACACATAAATACTTGAAATAACATAAGGTCTGGAAAATAATGCAGAGCGACGACATGATTTTCTTCGTGTTCCCACCAAAAAAGTGTACGTAAACTAAGCATTCCGTAAAACGAAATATACAAACAACTGTCAAAAATAGACACGCGAATGGTGTGTTTGGATAAGTAATAACAATAAATTTGTGGTGCAATGCTGAGTCGTGTTATTGTCAAAGCTCAGTGTACCTAATGGCAGGCGCGTGATAGAATGGTCCCTTCAACAGACATTAATGTTCGTAAATACATAATCTTGGGTTTAGAAACATCATTTAGTTTAGTGAGTACAACTCGTGAGCATCGCTGGGCAGGACTAAAATGTGCTATTGAGTTTTTTACTTCAATCGCAAACTGCGCACTGCATTTAAGAAGGTTGGAGCACGTAAAGCCGTCTCGCCGATCTCTTTCCGCACGCATCGGATTGCCGTCAGATCGGATTATGTAATTGAGAGAGAGCTTTTTGTCTGTACACGATGCACTAGGAAATGTTCACTGTACATAGCTTTAGTGGTAGTCTAGTCTCACCAACTTCCGTTATGAAAAGAAAATTATAAAACATTATTGTTTAATATACTGAATTCGTGCCTTACCAATGGGCTGTCAATTTAGCGTTACGTAGTTTACGTAACGCTAAATTCTGTTCTCTTGGACCCCTATCGTCACACTGAGTCAAATTTTTTGCAAGCCATCCTATAAGTATAATTCCTTCCCACTTTCGTAAACATGATCCATTGTAATTAAAAACATTGAACATAAAATAGGAAAGTGGTTCCTTCGATCATCCGGCCCGCGGTCACATTTCATCACAATAAGCGATATCCTCTCGCCCTTGTTTATAAACAAATTTTTTGAACAGCCTCTAGCCCCAGTAGAACGGATAGGATGTGGAGAGGAATCCATCCATCCATCCATCAGCCTTTCAACGTCCACTGCTGGACATAGGCCTTCCCAAGAGAACGCCACAACGAGCGGTCCCGTCATGGGGGATAATGCCGTAATCGCCACGCTTGGCAGGCAGGTTGGCGATCGCAGTGGATGTTGTTAATACTCGAGGGAGTGCTGCTGCCAATGCCCCGGTATTCCCTCAGTCGGTTCTTACGACTCCAGTGGGTAGAGAGGGGTGGGACAATTCTAAAACCGGACCCACACGGCAAAGGAGAGGAATGGTAATAGAGAATAGAATATGATGAAGTGGAGAAGTCGGATCATAGAGAAGGGGCGAGAAGAGGAGACATTGTAGGTAAAAATTAATTACAGGAAATTGAAACTAGAGTAGGTATAATGATAATTTCACAAATTAATTGCTCTAGCGTTTATACAGTTACCTCTTCATTACCAATGAAACATTTTCATTTGCAAAAATACCCAATGTATTTTGTTGTTTGTTATTATGAGCAAAAAATGTTCCTGAACTTATCAATTCAAATGGCTACACGGTAACGATATTAGGGAGTAATATTTATTTTATTATAGTAATTATCGAGTCCCATTAAACTTTTTACATTTCCCAACGATTCGTGTAACGAGTTTCATTTAAAAATAAATTGGTTTTTCTCTATTCCTATTACGGCGGAGGGTTTTCACGCTTTTCAGTGTGTCTGTGTGAAGTTTTTCAAACTTGTCACCTCTCCTACTACTTAAAGGCCGCATTTTAGGCAATTAATTAGATTAGAAATTACTTTTCTTTTATTTCAACTATTTAAAAGCCACAAACTCGACAATCATGAGCATATGCCTTATCGCAGCTGGTTAGTGACAGGTATCGTTATAGTATATATAGATTAAATTGGCGCAATTACATCAATCTCCACTCTTCTTTGGATTCAACTGCATAGCCAGTTTCGTATATAACTGCTCGCAAAAAAACAAATTCGCGAGACACGGATACCGCACGGTGTAAACTTAAGCGGCCTGTGTGTTAGCCCCCTTGTATGATATGGAAGCGGAGGTGCTCACTGAGGTGTATCGGCGGGCGCCACAAGAACGGAAAGGAGGCCTTCACTCGCTGACTGGTGAGGAGGCTAGGTTTCCAGGCTTCTTTCTGCGAGGAAGACATCTTGCAGAAATAAGCAGCAAGGAATGCCAGAAAGGAAAATCCATCCACCTATCCGAACCACCGCCAGCAACTGGGCCAGCACAGGCGCAAGTACCTGCGCCTGATAAGCTGAGGTCGCGGGTGGGGAACGTCCGCCACCCGCAATACCACCTGCGAAGGTGCAACGCCCCGATGTGCGGAAGCACTGATCGTCGTTAGATAATTTGATAAAAAAAATATTCTACTACATGTGAATAAATTAAATTTTTTTCAAAACTTTCATTATCTATAAAGCCAATTTCTAAAAAATGTTATATATTTAGATACTTTTATATATATTTTTAGCATTTGACATGCTTAGCAACATACATTAAACACAAAGTGAAAAATGTGAAATGGAAAATAATTGTATGAAAATACTTCCGACAGATGCAGGCGTCACCCAAAGACGTTAAGTATGAATGTGTTATCGAAATTAGCAGTCAGGAGCAAGGGTCACAATGGCTGAATTGGCAAAGCATCTGGACGGTATCCAGGAGATGCAGGTTCGAATCCTGCTCGTGACTGTTATTTTTGATTTCACATTTTTCACTTTGTGTTTAAAAATATTAAAATTAAAAACTATGAGGAACCCAGTATCGAAAAATAATCAATTATAGCTAATATACGAGTATTTTATAGATAAACCTATCCATCCATCAAATTCCATTCTAAGTTATGCTAAGAGAAGTATACACCTTATAATAAATAATGGGATGCCGCGTCAAAGAATTTATTACACACTCTTAACAAGATCGGAATTTAACTTTTGGAGACTGTTGATGTGACATGTTAGTATGGAATTATCATTTACACCTCACGGGAAGACTGTCAATCAGTGGTCCCACTTGGTAGATACTACGACCTAAACTTATCTTATTCTGATACACCCGTTGATCGTAATGGGTTGAAAAAAAATCCAAAGCAGTCATGAGGACAGAAGTGGAAACTTAAAACTATAAACAAACAGTTGTTATTTTTGAATATCCGAATGAATTGTTTGATCTTAAATTAAAACGTGTAAATCAAAATTTTTAATTCATACATAAAAAAAATAAAATTATTGATTTCTTCATTCGCGGCTGGCCCAGCGCAATAAGTTATACCTGATATAGTGTTATCGTTAACACGTCACGTGACCAAAGCGTTAGGTGACGATGACGCGAGTTCCAAGATTTTTGTCCACCCACAAAGTACTCAACGCTCTTATGGTGCGTTTAAACGCGCGGTGCACAGCCCGGCAACCAGCTCGGGAAGCAGCTCGGCGCGCAGCCCGCCATTCCAAGTAGCAGCCGGGCAGCCACGGGCAGACCGTTCACACGCTTGTGCTCGTGCTCGTGCCAGTTGAATGTCACTTTGAACGCAAGCGTGTGAACGCACCATTAAAGAAGTACACTTTACACTTCAAAATCTTCTGTGAAATATCTATAATAAAATACACGTCATATATATGTATATGTTAGATATAATAATTTATTAACAGTCAATTTTATGTAGGTTTATACACATCCATCCTTCCTTAATGCTTCAGACACAATGTTTAGATATTTTATTTTCAGAAAAAAGTTGCCAGAAGCATTAATATCGGCTGTCAAATTAGTCAATTTTTCTTTTTGATGAAAAATAACATTGGGAAATAAAGCGACGAGTGTACGAGATACGGTATGTTGAAGTTTTATTTGTTCGTAGCACAGATTAAGGGCAATTTATCAGGGCATGAGTTGATATACTCAGATTTTGTAATCGCGAACAATGCGATATGTGGTTTTGGCTATTTTCCTATTAAAATACTAACTTAATATCATAATACACATTTATCGACAAAATAATGTCAGTTAGGATTGTGTGCTCGTATCACTGTAGTAATGTCACACAGTTCCAGTGGTCCGCCCATACAGGGGGAGAGAGCACACGGCGGGTTTATTCAGTGAATAGGCCCCACACTGCCCTGCCCCAAACGACGGATTAGATACATTATTCCTCTAATAACAAAAAAAAAACAATTGTGTGCTCGTAAGGACTACCTTACCTGCTGAGATTCAAGTAGTTATAGTGATGTAACCAGTCGTGAATTAATCCAGCACTTAAACAGTGTTCTGCATCAGAAGTTTCAACTAACTTTTTAATGCGTATGCGAGATGAAGATAGTCTATAATCTAGCTAGGAACTAGAATAAATAAATAAAAATAAATATTCACGGACATTTCACACAACGTCTTCTGGTCCCAAACTAAGCTTAATGCTTGTGCTATGGGTACCAGATTACGGATATAATAGATCATTATATTACTTTTTTTTTGTAAATACATACATATAATAGATAGAAAACACCCAGACGCAGTACATATATCTGTGTTCATCACACAAATAATTGTCCTGAGTGGGAATCGAACCTACGACCTCGTCCACGGAAGTCCTTTATACTACCGACTACGCCACGAGGTAAGAATGGCGAATAGGCTGAAGAATTTTATGAGGTGACCTATCGGCTTGCGACTTCGTCCGCGTGTCCTTCAGAATTGGGTCAGCGTCAACACATATAATAGCAATACTAGCTGTCACACATAAATCGTGTATTTTTCCAGGATAATGAGTAGTCTATGTTCTTGTTAGGGCTTTGGACTATATGAATGCATAATTTCATGATGATCGGTTATATAGTTACGGCGTGTAGCAATGAAACAAACTCATATTATAATATTAGAAAGAATTACCTGCTGATCACGATTATAAGTATTTACTTCACGCTCTGGTACACTGTGTTCCAAATATCATCCAAAACTGTTCAGCTTGCGTAATGCAGTAACAAATGTCCAAACTTCCTAAAATACAAACTTGTATATGAGGTTCTCAATATGAGGTTTACGAACTTAAACGACGGTGTTCACATTGACAATTTTTGAGATCGTATCTCTTCAATCGTATCGGAAGTTGTAAAGAAACTTAACGCGATGTTCTATCGCTGTCTCGATCAAACCCAAGACATCGCTAGCTAATGAGGCAGTCTTAATATACGATGTATTAAAGGGACATTTCAAACTTTATCTCAATAATAATAAGGTTTATTATTATGTAAGCTGTAAAGTAATTTCGGCACATGAAAATATATTGCTTTATAAACAGCTTGTCAGTTTTATTTTATTTTGCTTCTAAAGCGGTGCAACGTATATTTGATGACCGATAAACGACTTTTATGAGATTGAAGTCTTTCAACTTTAATCTTCTTTAATAACGTGGTTTAACGTTTGTTCCGTTTGTGGAGATCATTGATTTTTTTCCTATATTTTTGTTTTATAAGCAATATTACAATCTACTAATAGACATAGGTCTTTCCCAATTTAAGCTACAACATCGGGTCGTTACTCTTTTGGATCAATTACACTAAATCTAGTTTTATTAGACTAATGGTTAATCAGGTGTGTAATACCATATCCCGTATCGAGAATGTATTTCTAACTTAATAATTATGCTACTCGTATACATATATCTACAAAACGTCTTGGGTATGAAGAAAAACATTCAGAATTAATGTGTTATCGAAATTCGCAATCCCGAGCAAGTCACGATGGCTAAATCAGCAAAGCATCTAGGACGGTATTCCAGGAGATGCAAGTTCAAAGCATGCTCGTGACTGTTATTCTCTATTTCATATTTTCACACTTTGTGTTAATCAGTACATATCTGTTCGGGTCCTGTGTGTGAGAAGAGAGAACTGCTGAACATCTGCCTACCCGAGGAAGTGACACAAAACGCTTCTTAGTCACCTGCATCCAAGGGTTCCGTGTGGCTTTGACCAGATCTTAGTTTACCTGGTGGGAAGCTGCTTTATTGTCTGGTTAATTTCACTTTATTAGACAGCTTTTTCAAAACCCTACAGTACTATGGGCTAGTAATTCGTTATATTAATAGACAGTCACACTACACGTTGTATTGCGTAGTAACTAATTCCTTAAAAAAAAATATTGTTATAATATAGCACTGGACTGAACAGGAAGAGCCATTCAAAGGAAATATGTCCCAATTATAAAATAGAATGACCTTGAAAGGCCATCGAGGAGGAATTCAATTTGCATTGAAAATTCCCTATAAAAACACCAATAAAAATACAAACTTTTACAAAACGCCACTCATCCCCAACTCCGTCCATTAAAAAAAACAGTATGGTAATATGCCGCTCGAAACAAGGCTGAATGATAACAATCCCAATGCCAAATCGATTTAAAAAGTTACCGCCGTACTTTGCCCATCTGTGGGTGAAGTTATTTAATAAAAATATATTTCCAGCGACAATCCCTGGATTTTTGTACGTTCTTGGTTCCCGAATGGATTTGACGCTTAGCTCACATCGTTTAATTTTTCATTCAGGAACGTCTTAAGAGGTCACGGAAGATTCAAACCAGCTCTTGGCGCTTTAGATTTTCATTATTTTTTATTATCTCATATACTCGAAACAGTTTAGGGGTTTGGAAAATGAGGAAAGATGTTACTTTGTCTCAAATTAATTCGTTGAGTTATTGCAACGCCTATAAACAAACTACAACATTGCAAGCATTTCGTTGAATTTCTTTCTAGAGATCAGCGTTCGCATCTATACTTGAGCTAAATTAAATAAAGAATGTTTTCTAACAAAGGGTTGCTTAATACCCAAATACAGGCAGATACCAACAACCTTTTCCCGTCAAACATTTATCATATTAGGCACCTACAGATATTTTATTTGTATAAGTATTATGGCTCACGTCTCTTGGTCTCTTGGGGAATTTTATTTTTCTTGCTATTAAGATGAACGAAAACATCACAACGAAACCTTAGACAGCATGATATGCCGTCGTCTGAACAGCTGTCATGAACATCTATAAGAGTCGATATAAGGTCTCAGATATCTATTTTAACTTTATAATATAATTTATCTTTTTGGGTTGCGAATGTGACTGACATTCTGTGGAAAAATTGTTGTATTTAGATTATAAATTATACCAGTAATTTAAAACATTGGGACAGGAAATGATAAATAGTTTTTATTTTTATTATTTTATCATTAATTATGTTTTACAGACGTAATTGTGCGTACCTATGCAAAACTGTTTACTGATAATAGCCATAAATTCGGCAGCGTCCAGTAATCCTTACTATCTTATTTTATAAGCTTCCTAAATATCTCGAATGTTGCTCTGCGACGAACTCGGTAATTACTCATCTGATATTTTGATTTGTATTGCACTTGATATGCTTAGCCACTATAAAGAACAAATTATTCGTGAAAATGGTAATAAGCTTTCTTTTTCCACTTTCACCAATAATTCGTTCTTTAACTACTTATCTGATCTTAAAGTCTTTGCAAATGTGTTATTTTTTTAAACTTAAAAGATAGAACAGGGTTTATCTCGATTATTTCTTATTTTTATTGCAAAACTAACGATTACAACGACACCTCCATGCAAAAACATTGTAATTCATTTTTTATGACAAATTGAGAAACATTGTTATTGCTATGCAAAAAAAATAGCTTTTTTTTGTGTGTAATCGTCGTAACTTTAAGTCTATTCGTTTTGAGTTATACAAGTGACCAAAGCATTGTAACTTAGCGAAAAAATTACGATTGTCGAACGAAATCATTGTAACATAATTTACAAAAACAAAAATATTAATAATATATAAATGATGAAATACAACAAAATTGTAATTTACTTTACAATCTTTGTACAAGACTACTTTGGTGTTTATGAACACTAAATGTAATGGTACTGCATGGCAACTTGAATTACAACGTTATTGCACGGCTATTTATTTCTTTTTTAACGTGTCATGACCTGTATTACGCGTTAACCTTTTACTTACTTACTTATCATCACGCCATTTCCCTTGAGGGGTAGGCAGAGAGAACAGAGTGCCAAGAGGCTCTATTCTTGCATACATCTCTCGCTTCCTCAACATTCATAACTCTCTTCATACACGCTCGCCGGTTTCGGAGACTCCTGACTCCACCTTCCTTCAATACATGACCGATTTGGTCTAGGTAGGTGAGTTTCGGTCTCCCCCTATACCTACATCCTTCCACTTTCGCATTGTATATCTTCTTAACCAGTCGCTCGTCCAACATTCTTTCCACATGTCCGAACCATCGGAGCATTCCCTTTCGCATCTTTACACCAATACTCTCTTTCATACCTACTCGCTCTCTTACGTCGTCATTACGAATGCGGTCAGTCAGCCTCACTACACAGATTCTCCGCAGAGATCGCATTTCGACCGCATTGATTTTACTCTCATGCTCCTTTTTGCATACCCAACTCTCGCTTCCATATAATAACGTTGGGACAAGCACTGCGTTGTATATTGCGACACGTGCCCTCTGGCTGAGGTGATGACTGTCGAGAAGTTGTCCCAATGTTCCGTTTACTCTATTTCCCACATTCACTCTTCTCTCTACATCAGTGGTGTATCTTCCATCCCGACTGAATCCACATCCAAGATATACAAATTCATCCACTTGTTCTAGCACACCATTTCCTATTGCTACTCTAACATCTGTTCTGGATTCTTCTCTTTCAAAAACCATTATTTTGGTTTTGCTCATATTCACACGTAGGCCCCTTTTCTTACAATCGTCTGCCATTACGTCGACTCGGGTTTGCAGGTCAGTCGCGGACTGCGCTAATAAAACCGCATCGTCTGCATATAGCAGAGAGCTAATCACTGAGTCGCCCATCTGAACTCCCACATTAATTTCCTTCAGCCTTGTGTAGACACTTATCCAGATATATGATAAACAGTCTGGCTGATAGAACGCAGCCCTGATTAACGCCAATATTGATATCAAACCAGGGTGACATTCCATCATCCAGCCGCACACAAGCTCTGCAGTCCATGTATTTGGACTGCACCGCTTGTAGCAGTCTACCGTTAATACCATACTCCGGCAAAATGTCCCAAAGTTCCTTTCGTACAACCGTGTAAAACGCTTTCTCCAAATACACAAAACTGCAGAAAACCCTCTGGCCTACAGCCAGATGCTTCTGCACAATGTTGCGCAGAGAAAACACTTGATCCATGCATCCCCTTCCACACCTGAAACCTCCTTGTGCCTCTAACAAAAATTCATCAGACACTATCCTCATTCTTCTTTCAATAATCTTACCATACACTTTGGCTGCCGAGAAGAAACTGGTCAAGCTTATGGCTCTGTAGATTGCACAGTCATAACGTGAACTTGTTTTTAAACAAGGGCACGATGACTGCGCTTCTCCAGTCCTTGGGAACCATTCCTGAGCTCCAACATAAATTGAAAAGTATCAGGAAGGATTCCCAGACACACGAGCCTCCAAGCTTGATTATCTCAGCAGACACCATATCAATACTCGCTGCCTTACCATTTTTCAAACTTCTAATCGCCCATTCAACTTCATCCATACTAATGTCATTAGAGGATGCTGGTACCGAATGCTGATCTGTTAGACCATATGTGGCACCGGCATCACCCTGAACATCCGCATATATATTTCCAAAATATTCACTCCATCGGCTTAACACATCTTGTGTGTTGCGTAAGAATGTCTCCACCTTTAGATATTATTTTATTCATTCTGAAAGCTGACCAAACACTCCGAGATTTCTTCACCTCCCTCCAGAAAAGTTAACCTTTTATAACACAAATACTCGTAGCTGACGACAATAACAGTGATGATGAAAATTAATAGTTGCTCAAGTTTATTGTTTACTTTGATGCAAAAGTAAGTCGTAAATTACTATTATATGATGTCAAAATTTTTAGCCATCTTGGTGAGCCGTTAGTTATTGATGTTTACGTCATAAAATTTAACTGTAGCTACTGTAGACTATGTTTTGAAACTAAAATACGGATTAAGATCTAGGTGATTGTATTGAGTTTTAATAAATTTTATTCTTACTATCAAACATCATCATTATTATTAACTACATGGTTATCACAAGAGAATTCTTATTATTTTCATGAAAAACACTAAAATTTTACAATAAAAACACTGTTAGACTTTTAAACACAAAGTGAAAAATGTGAAATCGAAAATAACAGTCACGAGCAGGATTTGAACCTGCATCTCCTGGATACCGTCCAGATGCTTTGCCAATTCAGCAATCGTGACAATTGCTCCTGACTGCTAATTTCGATAACACATTCATACTTAACGTCTTTGGGTGACGCCTGCGCCATCTGTCGGAAGTATTTTCATACATTATATCGACCAGGTAAACTTAATTTTACAATTAAGATTTCTACCTAATACCTGCTCGTGACTGTTATTTTCGATTTCACATTTTTCACTTTGTGTTTAATATGTATTGCTAAGCATGTCAAATGCTAAATATATATATAAATATTGTTAGACTATACAAAATTTCCATGCAGTATAATCGTAATTTGGAGTAACAATTATCTGAAGCAAAAAAAAGCCTAATAAAAAATCTTCATTGTAACCCAGACATACAATGTTTGTCATTGTAACATACGTGCTTTTATTAAGTATTATTTTGACGTAAGTCCTGAAAAACCATGAAAATGAGTTTTCTTGTAGAACCTTAAAGTACATACAAATAGTGCACCTAAAATACACTAGATAGCGCCACTTTCAAAGATTGTATTTTTTAAATTTTATTTTTGCTCTCATCTAAATACAAGAAAAATGAATTACAATGTTACTGCATGGGTGTCGACAATATCCAGTATATTAATATAATAATTGACGAACGAATTATTTAGTGTGAACAACGTATGGCCGGGTCTGCTGGTATTATAAATGCGAAAATGAGTATGTTTGTTTATTTCCGGAGTACTGAAAATAACATAGTAAAACTTTTTAGCTATTTTTCCGTAGACTATCATTATCATACTCGCCTTTGCTCGCGGCTCCGCCGTAGCCAAAAGCTTTTAGGTTATATCTCTGGTTAGCAATATAATAGCAAGATAAAATGTATACTAGTTGTCAAGTCTAATCAAGATCTATCAAACAAAAGAGTTGCATCAGAATCCGTTGAGTAGATTTTGCGTGATGCGTGAAAGAATAAACAGACAAAAAAACTAAAAAGAATTGTTTTGTGTTCAGACACGCCTTTATAGCCTATACAGTATTTTTTTTTCAAATATCTTAATTGTACAGACACTGCTCTGTTTCGGCTTTATAATAATACCTATAGATTAGAATTCGCTTGTTTATGTTACGTAATACTAAGCTAGTTGCAAATAATTGTAATGGTTGTAAGTTGTGTACCTAGTTATCATTAATTTGGTAAGCATTTTGTAAAGGACGAAGACATACATGAATATTAGAAAGTGTTCATTTACAGAGTATCGCGACTTTTCAAGCTGCTGGCTTCGATATTTGTCGTTAAAATTATAGGGAAATCTCTACAGTAGTTGAGCTGGATTTGTAATGGAATTCCAAATGTTATAGGATGCTCCTTCCTTCCACCTGCAAGTCCTCGCACTGCAGCATCCAACCCCCGCAAATTAACAACTCATTTTAATTGCTCTACGAGTTAATTGATAGATGTAGTACACGAAATTATTGAGCTAGCTCCCCCAATGTGTAATTTGTACTAAATAGTTCTTGGCACGTCGGTTGAGGGGGCCTTTGTAAGTTGCTCGTGATAAATTAGATAGTATTTTACGCTGTCTTTCTGGGAATAAGTAAGTGGGGATAATTGTGGTTTGGCAATAAGTGGGTAGTTTGTTTTGGAATAAATAGTGAGCTTTGGAATAATGGACATTGAGTAAATAATAAATGAAGTAAAATGCATATTTCTTATGAGAGGGATAAAAATACAAATTTCGTAACGTTACTTAATTTTCCATTGGTTAAATGGTATTTCATAGTTTTCGGGTTCTCTCTGGTAGTAACTAATCTTCATTGCATTCTGGTAGATGGCGTTGGTCGTAAATACAAATGTGATGAGGAAATTGGGATGGCCAAATAGGTCTAGCTTAGAGCACTTCCCCGGATTGGAAAAGTCGCAGGTTCAATTCCCGCTCGTACAAAAAATCTCTTTTTCCTTATTTACAAATAATTTTTACTTTAAAAAGTAGCGGAGCATGTCAATTGCTAAAAAATATAGATCAAAAAAGTAACAAATCTTTTTAATTTTCACAATAATGTAATTTTTGTAAGGGGCGCTTAGGAGATTGCGTAACTTTCTTTTAGTTTCCACAAAGATTACGCTTGAAGAATCCCTTCTTGTTCCTATACTAGACTACGTTAATGCTAGTTATCTCGATCTTACATAGGACCGACTTAAACCTTAGAGCATCCCCGATCCCATTTTGTACCACTTTTTGAGTACACTTACCAAGATATAACGCTGATGAGGTTCACAAGCTTAAGCTTATTCAAAATATTTGTATTAGGTTCTTATTCGGATTCCGTAAATATGATCATGTTTCAGAGTTTCGGAATAAGCTCAACTGGTTACTAATTCGCCTTCGCTAAAATACTTATACTCTTTTATTATTCTATAGTATTTTGTTCATCTATCTATCTAGCAATTCCTACATGTCCACTTATCCTAGAACTTGTCCAGTTCTCACATACCACACATCCAAGGATCCTGAGATCCAAAGAGACGGAAACCGCAAGTTAAAAACTCCAGCACATTTCACAACACATTCATGGACAATTTTTTTATGGTACAGGCAGTTTTATTGTGGAATAAATTGCCGCTTTCTATCAGACTCACGATGTAATCTTTTGAGCATAAGAATTTAAAGCATTTTTATTGCTTATGGTGGTAAACGAGCCAAGGCCCACCTGATGGTAAACGGCAATCGCCGAGTGGATGGACGGCTATCTCTCGCTACTCCCAAAATACAATGAGGTGCTTCATGGCCCGTCTCTTGGCATATTGTGGTACTAACCCGCTCGGGCCCGATAACAAATTAGAGCTCCCGTGGGTGTTATGTTTATAACTATTAATAGAGACGTTGCCACAGCTTGTAGTTTTCGTAAAGTGAACTATGGGGTCTACATTAAGCAAATGCTGGCAGTCAACACAGTCTTTATGAACAGAAGAAAGAAATCAAATAATACTACAAAAGAAACTATCTGAATTAAATCCGCATTTAGTATTTATTGACTGGCAGTTGACTGAATGTGGGATGGCTTTGACTACAATCTATGGCGATTCTATATTCCAGGTCAGCACCTCGTTTGCGTCAAAAATCAAGAAATAACGACTTATACGAGTATATCAATATAAAAAGTGTTAGTGTTCATTGAAACTTAAATATATCAAGGTACGAAAACATCTCAATATTTTAAAGATTCAATTTCAACCTTAAAAACTTTCAGAATATCTTAGATACTATTACCGACTCAATATATTATTATCGAGTGTTTGATACAACTTGGGACATGAACCGAAAAATTCATATTACTAAAGAACTGCTAAAAACACATGTGAAATTAATGACATGTGTCAGAAAAGGGGCTTCTTCTTCGTTAGTACACATTATCGTACTACCTACTATGGGCGTCAGTGTGTAATGTAGAGTCAAGGAAGGTTAAAGAACAGCCTTAAACTACGACTAGCCAGGTGGATATGACGTAACGTGCATTAATTTTTGGTGTCGAATGCTCTAGCTGATCAACTGAAGTCAATTAGAAATCAGTTAATAGCCCTAACGACATAGATCTCAATACTAATCGAAGTAGTTCCCAAGCCCAAGGTGTTGTAACTTGATAAATGCTAAAATTAATTCTATAATTTGTTCTATCCATCCGTCTTGTTCCTAGGGGAGGCACGTTAACTTCACAGTTCTAAGTCAGACTTCACCAGGGGTTTGTCCCAAGATCATAAGATATAGCGGACAGTCCCCTACTCCTACTCAATTTTGGAAATTAGACAGTACGTACTCTTAGGTATTTAAGAATATTAATATTTTAAGTAAAGCATACAGAAAACATGTAAGTAGTGATTGATATTCATCAAACAATAGATTTATGATTTTATAATAATTAGTTTAATCTCCGACTAAGTGACAAATTGGGCCCGGCAGATAGAAATAGCAATTCGTATTACTTAGCAGATGAACCACGGCCCACCTGATGGTAAATGGTAAGGGCTGCCACTACTACTCTTGGTGGTTTACCCATTTCATTTTACGGATGTGAAATTAAGGAATGCATAGCTATCTCCCGTTATAACCTAAATAACGTGGTGCTTTACGATCACACTTCTATCAATAGAAGTGCAACTTCTCGTAATCACCTACGTACGACACCTGCGCCAAAGAATGGGGTGCAGACACTTGTATTATTAGTCCATCTCCATATAGATACATACTTACTATAATCATTACTAAAATTATAAATACAAAAGTGAGTTTGTTTGTTTGTTACACTTTCAGGTTTTAACTAATGAACCGATCATCATGAATTTTACATACATATAGTTAGAAGACCAGAAAAGGACAGAAGTAGTATCTTGCAAAAATGAACAGTTCCTGTGGGATTTTTACAGTGACGTAATTTTTCTTTTTTTTTAAAAAGGATGGAGGCTACTTTTCATCTCGGAAAAATAAACGGTTCTCTTGGGAGAGCTAATTTACATAGCAACAATGAATGTACAGTAGTGATGTAATTTATATTCTTAAGTACACACAGACAGAAACGCGTGCAATATCTAGTACAATATACATATACAATATAAGTATACAGTACAATATAAATATATTTAAATTAATTTTACATATTACTACAACAAATAGCTACAATCCAAATAAATAAACGATGACTAGCTAGGTAGGTAAATCGAAACGTGCGATGGTTTTTGGTGCCGTGTGCTCTAGCTGACCGATTAAAGTAAATCAACTACAAATATCTACTTAAAAATGTTATGACCCAAAGCGCTCAGTGACCGTAAAATTAACGATACTCGTAAGTATTTTTATCTATCACATTAACTAAAAATGAAACGACTCCAATATATTATCAATTCAAGTGACGGTACAATAATTAAATGGAGTCCGACTAATATTAAATAAATATACTAAATATTCTCGGACATTTTCATCAACGTCCTCTGGTCCCAAACCAAACTTAACGCTTGTACTATGGGTACCAGATTACGAATATAATACATATATTACATTTTTTTTGTAAAAACATATGTACATATAATAGATAGAAAACACCCAGACGCAGTACATATATCTGTGTTTATCATACAAATAATTGTCCTGAGTGGGAATCGAACCCACGACCTCATGCACGGAAGTCGGTTGCAAAACCGATTACTCCACGAGGCCCGTCAAAGGAGTCCAGACACGTTTTGTTCCCAGTATTTTTTAATTAATATTATGTAGTTTCTGTTACTTTTACCACTATGATATAGTGCGTCTTTATTCAATACTATTTGTCGCTCTAGCTTATATAATTTAGCACATAACCTTTTTCCTGACATTCGATTTAAATAAAATAACGCTCAAGGAAAGTTATGTCTAACTGTAAAAACGGTATTGAAATCCGTTCACTTATTTTCGAAATGTGCTCTAACAAACAGACTGACAGATAGACACAAAAAAAAATATCATTGTTTTGTGTTCTATTACTCATAGCTGGCTATGACCTACAAGGTTTTAATATTTTGTTACTAGCTGATCCAACAGACATTGTCATGTCTTAGCTTTGAATATTCTATTACTTGCGAACTATCAAACGCAAGAAACTAAAATAGTCTTTAAGATTTCTGAATTTTTTACAATTTTCTGCACATAGTAAAGTCGTTTTCAAGTTATGGCCTGACCAAGGAAACAGGGATTCATTTTTATAATATATATAGATTATGTACAGACTCGTTGTTTCTAAAATCTAAACTGGATATATAGCAGCAAGTATGAAATGAATGTATAGTCCCTAAATGTATCTACTCAGTCATGATATGATTTCGTCAGAAGTATCTTTCCGCACAAGGTTATCATTTAAATGAATATGATCAGGAGTCATCATCGTTTGACTTAGAATAAACAAATCTGCTTATACTTACAACTGACAAGCACTAACATCGAAGCAACAAATATAGCGAGCTAATCTCAAAAACTTTTGCCAATACGAAACGATTGCAAGTGAAGACAAAATAAAAGATGACGTTCGTGAATATGAAAGCAGTCTTAGATTGCAAAGATCTGTAAGAATTCTTTGTCTCAATATGAGAAAAAAGTAGATTCGAGTTAATCGAGAAACACATATTGTAATCGATAAAAACAATGTATGGCTTTTATTGAAAGTCCTTTGATTTTATCAATTATTTTTACGTTTTTCGTGAAAGAGTCGAACAGCGTTCTTCAGCTGCGTCTATAATACACTCGTATGCATAATAATAAATCGCTAGCGCCTATGACAGCGACCATGAACGTCACAGTTGGTATTCGGACTCCATCCGGGATCGATTCCACCCGCCACCGGCTTTTATTCCGATCCTTTGTACTTTTTCATCTCTCGGGGATTAACCAAACTTTAGCGGACCTACGGACCACAGTTCGAAGTCTTGCTATCGATTTCCTATTAGTTGCCTTTTTTGTTTGAGAAATTTTAATATTTTTTATACGTTTTTTTTTCTGAAGGCATATTGGTTTCTTGCGGCATTAGTCAGTTATAGATATTTAACCGTAATAAAAATTGACTTTAATATACTTACAGAATACACTAATACATAGAACTAGCCTTTACAGGTGTATATAGAATATGAATAGTTAAAATATGTTTTAAACACTTAAAAAATTAATAGAGCCCCATCTAGCGTCGGAAATACGCAACTCTAGGATTATAATCCAACTGAATTGAAAACTATTACAAGAGGTCCTCCAATCTACTGCCATACGTAAACTGATCCATTTACATTCAAGCTTCATTGTTGTAAGTTTAAAACACCCAGCTCATAATCTCACAATCAGACAGTATATGTAATAGTATGATTTTCCAGCTAGTCCGCTATTAGATGATAATTCTATGGGAATACAGTAATATGTTTTAATACAATACATGATTTAGTTTTGAGGTTTTTTCAGGGCAAACTATGTATGGACGCAGAACATTGTCCTTTTGATGCTAATTTCATTGTATTTGTTTCTAATGCAGATATTTTTTATATATAAGCATAAACTCCATATATAAATTTTCAATCAAACGAGAACTCAAAAGAAACAATAAAAAATACGACTGCTCAAATCTACTGCGATACAAAGCCGATAAAATGCAAATACATGATAGAGGTCAGCTGTGTAGCGATATTACAATGTATTCTGCACTCTGATACTGTACAACCCCTACTGTTTTTTTAAATCTCACCTATTAGTCATTCGCGGCAGAGTTCAGAATTCAAAGAAACCTCTTTTCTATAAAAAAATAAAGAAAAAGTTTTTACAATAATTACAGATTTTAATTGCGCATATGGAGGTGGGCATTATATGTAAACTAGGCTTTGCCCGGGATTTCATTTTGAAAATTCTAATTTATTACTTCGTTTTCGTGTATCCCAAAATAACTTTTTATCGTAAGAAAAATATTCTTTGTGTTTATTCAGTTTTAGACGTTCTATATGCCAAAATCAGCCATCACTTTGTATCACCTATCCCATTTCATCCAAATCCGTTCAAACAAACATCCAAACCGACTACTGGAAATTCTCGTTCCAAAAGATATGAAATAAGAAAATATTATGACCTTTTCTGAGGTTTTCGTTTTGGATCAAACTTTTTATATAAATTATTTATAAATTATTGGTTAAAATTTTTTGATAATTTACTTGCACTGCATTTTTTGTTTAGGTTTTATTAGCTGCGGTTGCTTCCCTGCGTTACTGTATGCATGATGAAACTACTAGTATCTACTGTTAAATTCTGTAAAAAAAGAAATTGTAGTTCATGACTTTATGTGTTCTAGCGGGCGCACACAATTTAATGTGACGTTACATAGCCTATAACCAGCAGTCCATAAAAACGCTTCGAAAACTACCATTGTCAAAATATGATATTCGATAAGTATTTTAAGTTAAGAGGGAAACTATATATATATAGGTAAAAATCATGACCTTCCTTTTTGATTCACCCCGGGTGAATCAAAAAGGAAGGTCATTCTGGTAAAAATGGCCATGAATCAAAAAATAGGGAACGTGTCATGCTAAATAAAAAAAATACAAGTATGCTATTTATAGTATATTTTTTTTTTATTATTATTAATCTAATAATAAAAACCACACCGGTTTTTAATACGTTTTGTTAGTTGAGTTTTGTTTATAATTTTATTAGCAACCAGCGGCCCGTCCCGGCTTTGCATTTATTTTTAAACATTTTGGGATAAACGTAGAGTAAATGTATCTTTTTGCAAGACATCTATTTATAGTAATAAATATAACCTATGTTATTTGTATACATCCATCCATCAGCCTTTCGACGTCCACTGCTGGACAATGGCCTCCTCAAGACAACGCCACAACATGTGTTTCACTTATATGGGGGATAGTGCCGTAATCGCTATGCTTGCATCGCATGCAATCCGCCATTGGTGATCGCAGTGGATGTTGTTAATACTCGAGGAATTGCTGCTGCCCACTCCCCCGGTATTCCCTCAGTCGGCTCTTATGACTCCCATGGGTGAAGAGGGTTGGGACAATTCTAAAGCCGGCCCCACACGGCGCATACATTTGTCTACATACACAAATACAATTATTTCCTCTTTATTATATTAGTTTAGATATGTCGTATGTAACACATGCTAATGCGACTATTGTCATTAATCTTTTAGCTTAAAAATACTCATAAATCTCAAAATCTTTTGAATATACTTTAAACTCAATCTTAGGATCGAAACAAATCGTGTCGATAGTTCTAGGAGTAATTTCGCAACATTGGTAAGGGTTTTAACTCAGAATTTAACGTGGATTGTTTAGTTATGCAGATGTGAATCGTTCTGATATTGTCAGCGATCGGACAACATCAACTGTCATCGTTATAATATCTGACACGTTACATGATTGAGCTGGTGTCGTTGCTATTTTGTCTTGACTGGATTTTATGTAAGCAAATATTGTTTTATGGCTTGGATGTTCTGGACAAAATGGGGCACTAAAAGACAGAAAATGTTTAGTCTTTCACTGAAATAGAAAATTGTCGTATGATTTTTTTTATCCCTTTTTCTGTACCTCTCTTAGGCACGGGTTTCCTTTCATGATGAGAGGAATTAGGCCATGGTCCACCACGCTGGCCCAATACGGGTTAGTAGACTTCACAAGCCCTTGAGAAAATCTCTCAGGCATGCAGGTTTCCTTAAGATGTTTTTCTTCACCGAGCAGTAATAAATTGTAAAGAAATACACATATCATTTCGAAACATCTCGAAAAGTCAAGTTATTCCAGCATGAATGAGCCGGCTTGATCGGGGAAGTACCACCCTCTCACAAAAGATTAGCGAGTAACAACGGTAGTTCATCTTACCGTTGCGTTTCGTATGGTGAGTGAGAGCACCGGAGACCCAAACCCCTATCCTCTCCTTGTTATCCACGCCTCCTATCCCTTTCCTTGGAGATGGTGATGCACAAGTGATGCTTCTGGTGTTGCTAGCATCTATAGTCAACGGTAACCGCTTACCATCAGTTGGGCCGTATGCTTGTTCGTCACTCACTTAGTATATGAAAATAAAAAGATATGTGCTATACGAGGGCTGGTCCTTAGACTGGGTATCGAACTCTATAACACTGTCTATTCAGTCCTTGGTTTTACCGATAGGCTATCACTGTTGCGGATATTAATGATAAAATAAGATTATACTACAACCCCTATTCTTTCATTTTGAACTTAACGTAGATTGAAAGAGACTCTAGTAGATGTTTAATGTTGGCATGACATCAATTACGTAACCCAAATATTTTGGCCCGTGAGCTGAGGTCAACTTGGGCCCTTTCAGCGTCCTCTTAATAAAAGGTATCATAGGCAATGTCATGCAAAATAATCCATTGTTTGTGTTCTGGTATATATCTGATATAGAATGCCATAGGACGCCATTTGCCTTCATATACCCATTGACATTTTACAGGGTATGTAGTGCTATTACGAGAGGTCAGGAAATGTATGCAAATTATGTGGCGAAATTAATACAAAACCCGGAGTGTACGATGAGAGACAAGTGTAAAATATACTGTAATAAACCTTTGTCTTTTCACTCGATTCAAATTGATTCGAATAGTGATAGTACTACTTCGAATATTAGGTTTTCTAAGAAGCCTTTCCTAGCCGATGCTTACGTAATAGACCTATTTAGGTATTAAACATTAGCTTTCTAAAGTTAGCAGTTTTGGTTGTGCGTTGATTGTCAATTAGGACAGCTTTTATACACAAGTGTTGCATTGGTAGTTTCTAGTTTTGAGATAACTAGAGCTATTTATGTTTGATTTTTGGGAGAGAGTGGGCATTATAATCTTTTTAACTGTAGAGCAAAAATTATAAAATGGTAGGTAAATAATATTGTTTTAATATATTGATATTTTTGTGTATACTTTAAGCACTGCTCGGATATTTTCCAGAACACAAAGTACGAAAAGGTGAAAATTAAAATGACTTGTAGGGTTCGGAATTTCCGAACGCACTCTGATTTGACAGCGCGGCAAAAAGAACTAACCAACTGCATGTTTGTACTTGTTAGCTTTTTTTTTTTTTGTTAAGCACCGCACACCCCGTCGTTCGGGGCAACGAACAGGGTAGTGTGGGGCCTGCACCCACTAAAGAAACCCGCCGTGTGCCGTCTCTCCGCCTTTATTGGCGGGCCACTGGAACTGTGTTACATTCCTTCGGTGGATGTACTTGTTAGCCTGATACATGTTACATGTAACATCACTCGCAGTGAATCGCTCCTTTAACTGGTGATTGTTAATTAATTGCATTTGTGGTGCATGTGTGTACCTATGTGATGTATACTTATTGTGTGAATCAATAATAATCGGAATCATATTCCACCGAGACACTAGTTGTGTTTTCACTTACTTATACTTAAGATTTCAAGGCGGGAACAGGGGATCAAAGCATACGTTCCCTAAATCACCCGCAGACTATTACTTTCGATATTTTTATCTATACATCAAAATATAATCAATGCATCGCCTTATGACGATAGTGTTACGAAATTTTGAGGAAGACATTTATGTAGCTTGTAACCGTTCTTGAAATAGGAATGGATTTCCAGAAGTTTGTGAGCATTTTTTGAAATAAAACTACGTTTACGGAATCTATCGCTTTTACTTGATTTTACTGCTATCCCGACGTTTCGAACACTTTACAGCATTCATGATCACGGGTGGACTTAGATAATAGACGTCCAAGGCTGATATTTGTGAGCATTTATAATATTACTAGCCTTTGCCCGCGACTCCGCTGCAGCGAAAAGCTAGTTTTTAGATTATATCTCAGGTTTCCGATATAGTAGCGGGATAAAAAGTAAATCAGTTTTTAAGTCCAAGCAAGAGCTATGAAATAAAATAGTTGCTTCAAAATCCGTTCAGTAGTTTTTGCGTGATACGCGAACGAACAAACGGACAAACAGATAAACAGGCAAACAGACAAAAACTCTGAAAATCAAAACATCGTTTTGTGTTTATACACGCCTATAAAGCCTAATACAGTATTTTATTCTCAAATATCTTAAATGTACAGACACAGCTCTGTAACAGCTTCATAATAGTACAGACTAAGAATATTGCTATTGTAGAAATTATGCCCAATTTTCGAGACGTAAAGCAAAGTTTTGAGATTTTATCCTTTTATATTCTGTACCTGCGATATTTGAATACAACATTTCTCAATAGCAGTCTGCAAACTCAAAATATAAAATGTTACTCTCTATGTCCACACACACGCAGCAGGACATCAACAGCTAAATCTTGTTAGCTCTACAATGTACATAAGCTTATGAGGGTAGCAATAAGTGTCCTGTGTCTGTATTGTAAGCTCACCTTAGTTAACCTGTTAGAGTAAATGTAAATTTTGTCTATGGTTTTGGTTGGTAACATTACTTCTATTGTTTATGCTTTTATTTTCTCTCTGCTGAAGTCTATGTAATGTAATGGCTGCGTTAATAAGTTTTTGCTACATCAATAAATATTAGTACACTGCAAATACTTCGTTTTCACTCTTGCATCTCATCGGGTTATGGGCCCAGTGCACATAATCCTGTCGTAAAGTGGAAACGAAGGAAAGATTACTGCATTCGTCGAAATAATACTGTTGGCGTATCGGCGCGTGAGTCGGCGTGAGCGAGGCGCGTGGCAAGCCGGCAGGAAGAAAACGTGTTGAGCAAGGAAAGGAAGGAAAACGGGACGAGCAGGAAGGAAGGCGAAAAAGTAACGACGATGGAAGATAATATTAAAATACCTGGTTTGCACATTAAGTTAGAGGGAGCTACAAATTGGAATCTTTGGAAATTTCAATCCGCCATTTTGTTACGAAGTCACGACTTGTTAGAAGTAGTAGAAGGAAAAAGTGTGAAACCGGAGAGCGGCCCTGAAAAGTCAGTATGGGAAAAGAAGGATGCAAAAGCACAAACATGGATTGTAACACGAATGTCAGAAAAGGCAATGATGCATATTATTACATGTACAACGTCTGCCGAGATGTGGCGGAAGCTCGCTAGTGTGTATGAACAAAAATCTGAGACAAGCATTCACATCGTACAGCAACGCTTCTTCCAATACAAGTACGAGGAAGGTACCGAGATGTCTACATTTTTATCCAAAATAGAAGAGTTGAAAAATCAGTTAAAACAATTGGGCGAACATATTTCTGAAAAATTCGTTATTACAAAGGTGTTGATGTCGCTACCAGATTGCTACAAACATTTTGTGTCTGCATGGGAGTCGGCACCGGATGATAAACAAACATATGATAATCTCGTGGCTAGATTGTTGATAGAAGAGGAGCGAGTAAAAGAAAAGGGTGATTTGCCTGAACAGTCCTCATCAGCAGCGTTTGTTGTTAAAAAAATGGATAAGAGAAACGTAAAGTGCTATAAGTGTAATAGACTGGGACATTTCCAAAGTGAGTGTGGTAGTGGTGTAAACAATCGCAGATATAACAGTTCGACAAACAATAAAAATGATAAAAAGTGTTTTTATTGTAACAAAGCGGGACATTATAAAAGTGAGTGTCGATTTAGAAAAAGTAAAGAAAAAGACAGTAATGCATTCGTAATTGTGAGCTCTGATAAACAGTTTCAAAACGTTCAATGGTTAGTTGACACTGGTGCAAGTCAGCATATGTGTCGCGAACGCGATCTGTTTATAACTTATTCTCCGTTATCAGATAAATCGGTAATTGTCGGTAATGGTGACGTGATACGTGCGCATGGTTGTGGACAGTTGGCAGTACAGGTTTATAATGGACATGAATGGATAGACACAACGATAGATAATGTACTTTATGTGCCGGACTTAAAAACCAATTTATTATCCGTAAATTGTGTGACAGATAGAGGTTATGTTATGGTAACAAACGGCAATCTGTGTAAATTCTATAAGCAAAATAAAGTACGTGCACAAGCTAATCGTAGCGGAGACATGTATTATATGAACATGCGTTATAAGTGTGAATCTGCAAATGTGACTCAAGCTAAATCTGGGTTAAAAGAGTGGCACGAAAAATTAGCTCACCAGAATATGCAATATGTGAAAACTGTACTTAAAAACAATAACATTTCAGTGCAAGATAAATCAGACGTGAAGTGTGAAAGCTGCTTGGAGGGCAAAATACATCGTTTGCCTTTCAGTATTAGTAAAAGTAACTCGACTAGACCTTGTGAACTTATACATGCAGATACATGTGGTCCTATGGAGATATCATCTGTGGGAGGTTCCCGATATTTTGTTGTCTTAAAAGATGACTACTCAAACTACAGAGCAGTCTATTTTGTAAAGAAGAAGGATGAAGTAAATATATGCATAGAAGATTTCATAAACAAAGCTGAAAATGTAACAAACAATAAAGTACTCTACTTCAGAAGTGATAATGGGTTAGAATTTGTGAATAATGAAGTGCAAAAATTATTTACAAAGCATGGTATTGTGCACCAAACAACTGTAACATACACACCACAACAAAACAGTAAGGCAGAACGCGAAAATAGAACTTTAGTGGAGGCAGCACGTACAATGTTGTGCGCAAAAGGCCTAACAAAAAGACTGTGGGCAGAAGCTGTTAACACTGCTGCTTTTGTGTTAAACAGAACGGGTAAAAGCAATGAGCCTGGAAAGACACCTCATCAGACATGGACACACAAACAGTATGATATAAATAAATTAAAGATTTTTGGCACACCTGTGTTTGTTCATATCCCAAAAGAAAAAAGAACAAAATGGGACCCTAAAGGAGAGAAAGGGATTATGGTTGGCTATGGAGAAACAGTTAAAGGCTACAGAGTATTTTTCCCACAAAGAAATAGTGTTGAAACAAGAAGGGATGTTGTATTTATAGAGAGTTATGAGGAAGAGAAGGATCAATTAGTTTCACTTGATATAAATATAGATAGTCAGGAGCCAATCCATGAAGAGCTATTGTCAAATATAGAGAGTAAGGAGCAGTCCTGTGGAAATATAGAACAATGTAAACAAAAAACAGCAAAGTCCACTGACATTACAAAGCAGTCTCTAGAGGAAGAAGATTCTACTGACAGCGAAGACAGTTTATATGTGCCATGTAGTAGTAATGATGAAGAGGAAGACCTACCACAACGCCCAAAAAGCAAGCGTATCAGGAAACAGACCTCATTCTATACCTGTCAACATGTGTACACAGAGGGAGATGAACCTAAAACTTACCAAGATGCAATGCTAAGGACAGATGCGAATGAGTGGCAGAAAGCTATTGAAAGAGAATTAGGAATATTGAAAGAAAATAATACATGGGAACTGTGTGACATACCTGTTAATGAAAAGATTGTAAGTAGTAAATGGGTGTTTAAGATTAAAAATTGTAATAATAATATTCAGTATAAGGCTAGATTAGTCGCTAGAGGTTTTGAGCAGAGGGATTCATTGGATTTATGTGAGATTTATTCACCAGTTGCTAAATTGTCTACCTTAAGGTTATTTATCTCAGTAGCTACAAAATTAAACTTGTCTATTTATCAGATGGATGTAATTGGAGCATTTCTATATGGAAATATTGATGAAACTGTGTTTTTAGAATTGCCAGAAGGGGCTTACAGTGGGGATAATAGGGTTGTTAAATTAAATAAATCTTTATATGGCTTAAAAAAAAATCACCAAAATACTGGAACAACAAGTTTAATTGTATTATAACTAAACAAGGTTTTATCAGATCACAGAGTGATTGTTGTTTGTATACAAAATGCTATGGTAATGCTAAAACATTTGTTTTACTTTATGTTGACGATCTGTTAATTTTTGGAAATAATCAATCAGAAATATGTGACCTTAAGTCAATGTTTAATAGAGAATTTAAGATGAAGGATTTGGGCTTAGTATCAAACTTTTTAGGTATTAATGTGAAACAGGATTTAAATAACAAAGTTACTGAGTTGAGTCAAAAGAAGTATCTTGAAAGTGTTTTACAGAAATTTAAAATGTTTAATTGTAAAGAAATATATACTCCTATGGATGTAAACTTTAATGTTAGAATATTAGAAGGAAATAATGATTGTGTAATTGATAAGGATATTGAAAAGAAATGTAGAAAAATTATAGGTTGTTTATCATATGCAGCATTAGGAACTCGACCAGATATTACGTCTGCAATATCAATTTTAAGTAGATATCAGAATAAAGCAAATAATGTCTTGTTAATGGCTTTAAAAAGAGTTTTGAGATATATAAAACACACTATAGATTATAAATTAGTATATACATGTAATAATGACATGTTAATTGGATATTGTGATGCCAATTGGGGAGGAGATTTAAGTGATAGAAAGTCAACTACTGGCTATTGTTTTATGTATGCAAATTGTTTAATTTCTTGGTGTTCAAAGAAACAGGCTAGTGTCAGTCTGTCATCTACGGAATCTGAGCATATAGCAATTAGTATGGCATCGAGTGAAGCCTGTTGGCTAGTCAACATTTTGAGAGATTTTAATTTAAATAATGTGTGCCCCGTTACAATATTTAGTGATAACCAGAGTGCCATAATGGTTGCTAGCACTGATAGTGTTAAACGTTTAAAACATGTTGATATTAGGTATCATTTCATTGAGGAATTAATAAAGAATGGAAAATTAAATTTAAAATACTTAAAAACAGAAGATCAGATTGCGGATATGTTCACTAAAGCATTGAATAAGATTTTGTTGTTGAGATTTGTAAATAAGTGTGGTTTAAGTATAAACTAAATTCTGTGTGTTCTGAAATAACTAGGAGGTATAAAAATAAGTAATTGGTTTAATTGTTCTTTGTAGTGATTATAAAATGTTACATTGAGGGGGGGTGTTAGAGTAAATGTAAATTTTGTCTATGGTTTTGGTTGGTAACATTACTTCTATTGTTTATGCTTTTTTTTCTCTCTGCTGAAGTCTATGTAATGTAATGGCTGCGTTAATAAGTTTTTGCTACATCAATAAATATTAGTACACTGCAAATACTTCGTTTTCACTCTTGCATCTCATCATAACCTTTTGTCGTTTCTTGGCAAATAACTATATACATATACAGACCCTGGTTCGTCATTCACTACTAGATTTTATAAAATTGTGAGTCATGTGGACTTAAACTTCAAGGCAAACGTCTCATAATTAGCCATATAGGTAGTGAAGAAGGCTTCCTGGAAGAGGGGCTCATGATTTTTGAAGCAAAGAAAAATTGGTAAGATTACCATGATGAGATGAATGCAGTTTGTTTTGAGGAGTGGTTCGCTGAAGTCTTACCAAAATTAAGACCAAACTCAATTGTGGTGATGGATAATGCACCTTACCACTCCCGAAAATTGGAAACAGCACCAAAAATGAGCTGGAAAAAAGCTGCAATTCAAGACTGGCTTTTAAATAAAAATATTCATTAGGAACCAGATATGGTTAAAGCTAAGCTTTTATAACTGATTCCACTTAAAATAAAAAATATATAAAAAACTTATAAAATAAAAAACTTAAACTGAACATCTTCGAGATATTTGTACACTGAAAATACGTTCGACTTGATGTAGAAGAATACTATAATATGCGGTAGCTTAAAGAAAATTGATAGTGGATAGTGGATGCGAATATCACGCGGTAATGTTCTTTTGTTATCACAATAACTTATCATAGTCATTAGTCGAGCTTATATAGTGCTTAAAAATAAAATAATGAGTAACGTCTATTCTTAAATCTGTATCGAATCAGATGTAACATAAATATTATACTATTACTACTAGACTATACTGTTATCTGCAAGTCCTGGAACTCCGTTCACGAGGAATTTAGCTTTGTTTTACTATAATAATCATTTATTTTGCACGAGACCCTAATTACTTATAAAATAAAATTATTATATTATTTACTCTTCTTTCTGCCAGCGAAAGTCCAGTTAAACTCAGTCTAACCGTTTCAGAAAATATAAATAAATAATACTAAAATGTTAAAACTGACTTTTGCCCATTACAGAAGCTGTTTTTCATTACGAAAAGACACATTCATTTATTTTTATAACTGATAAAATATTTAGATATACACATTTTGTTGTTTTATGAGGGATATTTTCTCGATTTGATAAAATTGTTTTTAGTACAATTCGATGCCAACTACATATTATCGATGCTTTTCAGTGACGTAATGTTAAATTATAACAGTTTGTTTCTCTAGAAATTTAACTACAAAATCAGCTTTGTGCTCAGCATCAAGGAGGCTTAGTTTTTATTGTTTTTGTCCGTTTAATCTATGGAAACATCCTGGAGTATATAAACCTTTTTGAAAAGATATTCTATAGTTCATCTTGGATGTGGTCTATCTTTTTGATTGCAAGGAGGTTGCATAACTAAAAAACTTATGCTTCTTGAATATTAGGTTATGCATCCTGATTATCAACCAAGATAATGAACACCAACACCGGATTCCCAACAAGTCTTCACGGCTGGGTCTTACACACTAATTATATACTACTTAAGGGACCAATGTATCAATTAGTAATGACCCAGTGAGACCTTCAGTCCCATAATAAGTTAGGAGAACTGGTAACATCTGTTTGTATATAAGGGTTTATTGTAAACATAAGATGTAATGTAGATGCCAACTTGACCAGGCGTACCCTTATTAAGCTCCTTCAAATGTTGTATACACAATTTAATATATTACGTGAACCTGCTGGCTTGGCTTCTATTTATACCTATACTCTACACCAATTAAATCTAATTTGGCTCAGGTATAATTCAGATACTTTACTCTCTCCCTGTAGGAGAAGCTGCGCTAGCTGGAATGTTCGCCGACCCTACAGGATTACCATCTCCAGACAGACAGTATTCATAGTCTTTTATTATATACGTCAACCACATTACAACTGAGTCTCCTTACAAAATCTTATAATATTTACTTGTTACTGAATATACTTATTATTATTTTAGTAATGCGAAAATGGGTTTGTTTGTTTATTTGTTACGCTATCACGCCGCAACTATTGATGCATCATGAATTTGTACACAATATTCTGGATTGCAGAAAGGTACATAAGCTCATTATCATGCCAGAAAAATAGGCACGGGTCTCCTCTCAGGGTGAGAGGGATTAGACCACAGTCCATCACGCTGGCCGAATGCGGGTTGACAGACTTAACAAGCCGTTAATCTCTCAGGCATGCAGATTTCCTCACGATGTTTTCCTTCAACGAGGAGTGATAAAATGTAAACACATACACACATAATTTCGAAAAATCTAGAAAAGTTAGAGGTATGTGCCATACGAGGTCTGAATCTTGGACTCAGGATCGAACTTGATACCACTATCTTTGCAGTCTATCACTGCTATATTTTTTATATATTGGTATTTTAGAAAAATAATTAAGGTTCCGCACGTAAAAGAAAATACTTAAAAAAATCCACGCGGCCGAAGTCACGAGTAGCAGCTAGCTAGTACTTACTATAATAAAGAGTTATAATTGTTCTAAAATCCTAAAGATCTTTTCATAGGTCAATAGTACCCGTACGAACCGAAGGCGGGTCACTAGTACTAAACATACCAACTTTTACCAGCCCTTTAGGAACTATTCAAGTCGACAGGGTACATTTATAGGTCAGGTATATTATCCCCTTTAGCCACTGACAGCGCTGTAATGCTTAATGGCCATACCTAAGGAAGGGAACTAGGAAGACCTACATTTCAAAATGGCACTTGGTTGATCTATCCCCAGTTCCCTACTCGACCTCGTATATTTGTACGTAGGTATATTTTGGTAAACCACTCTAAGTTTATATGAGACTAGACTTTTCCAGCGGTTCCGCCGCAGCCAAAAGCTAGGTAGTTTTTAGGTTATATATCAGGTTCTCGATATAGTAGCGGGATAAAATGTATACCTACCAGTTTTAAGTCTAATCAAGATATATCGAATAAAAAAAGCTGCATCAAAATCCGTTCAGTAGTTTTTGCGTGATGCGCGAACGAACAAATAGACACACAGAAAAACAGACAAAAAATCTAAAACAAATCGTTTTGTGTTTAGACACGTCTATATGTATAGTCTAATACCTACAGTAATTTTTTCTCAAATATCTTAAATGTACAGACATAGCTCTGTTACAGCTTTATAATAGTATAGATTATGTTTTTTCTCCAATCACACAAAACAGCTTTATGATTCCCGAAAGAAAGAAAAGAAATAAAAGAAAGAAAAAAAGAAAAGAAAGAAAGAAAAATCTAGGTTTTATTATCACGAATCCCAATTGAGAATAACACTGTACATATTAGGTAAAGCTAAACATAAACCAATTACATGACAGTAAGGCTCCCATTGAGCAATATTACTGCAGTGTAACCCGTTGTCCTAGGAGAACGACAAACGTGTTAATACGAGGCGACGCGACGCGATACGTAAATATCAAATAGACGTTGTATTTAGATATTTTTGTATATATTTTTAGCATTTGACATGCTTAGCAACATACATTAAACACAAAGTGAAAAATGTGAAATGCTAAAAATATATATAAAAATATCTAAATATTTATAGGGTTTGCGTCATTATTAGGTAAAATCTTAATTGTAAAATTAAGTTTACCTGGTCGGTATAATGTATGAAAATACTTCCGACAGATGGTGCAGGCGTCACCCAAAGACGTTAAGTATGAATGTGTTACCGAAATTAGCAGTCAGGAGCAATTGTCACGATTGCTGAATTGGCAAAGCATCTGGACGGTATCCAGGAGATGCAGGTTCGAATCCTGCTCGTGACTGTTATTTTCGATTTCACATTTTCCACTTTGTGTTTAATAGACGTTGTATGTACCTATGGCCTACGTTATCGCCTAATTTGAATGCGACGTAAAGCGGTTAAAGTATTAGGACATAGATTAGCCGCAATACGTCGAATCGCATCGCATCGTTCACCTAGGACAACGGATAACGTAAATTACACTGCAACGCTGATTTTCAATGGGAGCCTTTAGCAGTTAGAATTACTTATCAGGCACATTTTTTTCTGGACTCAATTCATAATATCTATCCAGATAAAGCCGCAGCTAAAAGCTAGTTAATAAATGTAACATTATAACGTATACCACACCCCGTAGAATTTTAGTCGCATGGATTATGTTAGCGAATATTGTTTTAGTACAAGCGAGTTTACTTTGGCTAGGGATTAAGGGTTGTAGCTAAGTATGGTCGGTTGCACAATTTTGGACCGAGCCTGCTAGCATTTGTAAGCCTTATCCAAATTTCCAATGTCTACAATACATATTTAACTAAACCTAAGAATTAGTAACAAAAATTGTTTAATCCTCACTAAATATTATAAATGTGAAAGTGTGTGCGTTTCTTACGCTTTCATGCCGTAAATACCGTACCGAACAGTGTAACCGACTTCCGTACAGGTCGTGGGTTCGATTCCCACTCAGGACAATTATTTGTGTGATGAAAAAAGTTATCCATCCATCCATCAGCCTTTCACCGTCCACTGCTGGACTTAGGCCTCCCCAAGAGGACGCCACAACGAGCGGTCCCGTCATGGAGGATAATGCCGTAATCGCCACGCTTGGCAGGCGGGTTGGCGATCGCAGTGGATGTTGTTAATACTCGAAGGAGTGCTGCTGCCCACTCCCCCGATATCCCTCAATCGGCTCTTACGACTCCCGTGGGTAGAGAGGGGTGGGACAATTCTAAAGCCGGCCCCACACGGCACAAAAAAGTTATATGTGTATTATATCCGTAATTTAGTACCATAGCACAAGCGTTAAGCTTAGTTTGGGACCAGAGGACGTTGTGTTAAATGTCCGTGAATATTATTTATTTATTATTATTTACCCTATTATAAAATCCACAAAAACGAATTCGCGGGATAAAATTATACAAGATAATTGTCAAAAACTGTAAATTCTAAGATTTCATGTAAATTACAAATTATGAAAATAATTTTACTATTATTATACGATAAGATACGACAGTGCCGTGTGGGGCCGGCTTTAGAATTGTCCCACCCCTCTCTACCCACGGGTGTCGTAAGAGCCGACTGATGGAATACCGGGGGAGTGGGCAGCAGTACTCCCTCGAGTATTAACAATATCCACTGCGATCGCCAACCCGCCTACCAAGCGTGGTGTTTACGGCATTATTCCCCATGACGGGACCGCTCGTTGTGGCATTCTCTTGGGGAGGCCTATGTCCAGCAGTGGACGTTGAAAGGCTGATGGATGGATGGAAGATACAACAAGATTAATCTAACTTAGAGAACTAATGTTTGTGGTTCATTATGAAGAAATTGGTTGGATGCTTTATGGATCGTAATAGATACAGATCCCAGGGGCGCTAGATTTATCTACAGCTATTTTTGATAAATAAAATGTGTGACAATGAGTAGTATTAGTAAGTACTAGCCTTTGCCAGCGGCTTCGCCACAGCGAAAAGCTAGTTTTTCGGTAATATCTCAGGTTCCCGATATAGTAGCGGGATAAAATGTATACCAGTTTTTAAGTCTAATCAAGGCCTTTCAAATAAAAAAAAGTTGCAACAAAATCCATTCAGTAGTTTTTGTGTGATGCGCGAACAAGTAAACAGACAAACAGATAAACAGACAAACAGACAAAAATTCTGAAAAAAATTGCTTTGTGCTTAGACACGCCTATATACCTATTACAGTCATTTTTCTCAAATATATTGAATGTACAGACACAGCTCTGTTACAGTTTTATAATAGTATATATGTACATTGAACGTACACATTTCTGCTAGTTTAGACCAATCGGAAATTTTCAGCTATGGGGCGCTAAACTTATCTAAAGACTCACTTTTCCTTAAGTTGGCCTTTATTTGTTTTTGGCTGAATTGTTATTATTATTATAGAATGGATATTCTAGGAGGATAGCTCACCACTCACCCACGTATTGTAAAACCCGGTTATCGTTGGACACACAAAATAACTCAAGATTGCACAAGCCCCACTCTCACAGATAGGCGAGAATATAGTATGCAAAGTAGCATGCACGACAATGAAATAAAAATCTCACCAATGCGATGCAACCATTCGATACGGCAGAAATCTCAAAACCACAACGTTGCAATTAAATAAAAATAACATTCATTATCTGAATTGTTAATAATTAATAATCAACACTCTTAGATATTTTCCATCGATAGTAATTTTCGCTAGACGATTTAAGGCTTGCAAAATTACACCATTTCACTTAGTCTAAACAGTTTTTTTGATGCTTAGCGAATTGTTTCAATATTTATTGTAATCAACCAGACCAATCCTAAACTAGACCAGAACAGTGTGCAAGCCCAAACGTAAAAATAAGTTTGGTCTAGCACTCCTTTCAGATTCAGACTTTTAAAGAAGGACAGCTATAAACGTAATAAACATAGCATCACGCCTGTATTCCCCGAAGGGGTAGGCAGAGGTGTATTACACACTCACGACTCGCCAGCTATGTTTGAGTCCCACGTAATAGGGGGCGGGCCTATTGACGTCTACCGGGCACATTTCCAAACTAATAAACGTTCAAATCATAAACGTAATACGTAATACTAACTTTTAATACTGCTGAATGCATAAATGGCCAGTTACCAGTTATTTCAGATAGTATGCTTGCCAACATTAGCGATATAATACGCTAAGTCTTAGAGATGACAAGTTTTCTAGCGAACAAAATTAAGATTCAAATGAAATTTTGTTCTCTCTTCCTACCCCGCAAGGGAGATGGCGTGATGATAAGTAGGTAAGTAAGTAGTTTGTAGAAAACTTTTAAATTCACCAGGTCTTGTGTGGAGACTGGTTGTTGCATGTGTTTAAATTGAGGATGATTACACATAAAGTTACATCAATTAGTTGGTTTAGAAATTATTGGCTTGAAAATCAGCCAAAAACATAATTTGTTGGTATGGAGAGGAGTTTATTTTGATAAATATATGTCTCTTCACAGGTTCCGGAGTATATAAATAGTCAATTCATTGAAACTGATACAACACGTTTAAATTTAAAAACTTAGTAGATTTTTCCATAAGTGTTTTATTCCGTTTTAAACTTGTTATTTCAAATTAATGTATGTGAAGTCCCCGGTGGTATAGGGATTATTCGATAGAGCGGGGTGTTTAAAAAAAAAAAAAGTAAATAAATAGTAGCTTAAAAACTAGAGACGGTCGACAAATATTCACGTAATCCATGAAGATTGGAACTCGATATCTGTGGAACCGGTCCGTCCCTTCGACAGTATGAGTTAAACACCTACGCCCGTCTATGATGTTGCGCGTTCTCCTTGTCATACGGCATTTTAATATCATAATGACAAGAGAATTAGGTGCCTCCATAAAAACATGAAAAAATCTTGAATGTGAAGCCAGGAAGTTGACCACTTGGTTTGAACCCTACAGGCCTCGTCACACAGAGGCGGGAGCCGCGCTAAAACGAACGCGATCCGGGACGGGATTTTTTTGTAATATTCAAATTTGTATGCAACCTGTCACACAGGAACGCACCCGTTGCTATGTGACAGGTTGCATACAAATTCGAATATTTCAAAAAAATCCCGTCCCGGATCGCGATCGCTTTCCCGCGGCTCCCGCCTCTGTGTGACCCGCCCTTTAGAGTATCTAATTTTTTTTTAATATGTAAATAAATAAAGGATACTGTAGTGTCCAAGGAAACCTTTATATTCGACATATACACACATGTGTGGCATTCTTTTTTTAGATTATTCTATTCTTTGTATGGCATATCAACGGTATAAGTTTAAATAAACGTCTTCCTGATGTGTCAAATAATTTTATTTCTGTAAAATCCTCCATGGTACACGGTAGTCAATTCATAGGGCAGGGCCTTTTAAAAAAAAACAAAATTATAGTTTCATTAATGCACGCCTCATAAGCGAAGCGTTGAGGTGGGTACTACTCCCGTTTTGCACAGAGCAACTGATTTTTCAAACTTAAAATGTATCTATTTATCATATATTGCACTTGTAAAACAATGTATACACACATATCAAGAAAAAACTCTATTTTTGACACTCATGATATTTTTATGGCATTTTTGTTATTTAAACAGTCCGAAATACTTTACTAATCGAGTCTTCTTTTTTTCTTTTTTAACTTGAGTATTACTACGAATAGAGCCCTATTACTTTTCACGGTCTGATTCAATGTGGTTTAATTGTTATTAAATAAACAAACAAAAATAGTGAATATTTACGCTCGACGCGACACTAAAACCATAGCACGCCACAATAGTTACTTATCAAATAATCAATTTTATTGTGAAAAATGAAGATTATGAGGCGTGCAGTTTTAGATTTTCCAAAGTATACTTTTATTTGCAGTAATCGCCATTTACTGAAAGCAGTTGCATCACATGCACACTGCGGTGACATCCTTTTATTGGTTAAAGAATATCAATTAAAAATTAATCAATTTTGGCTTTGATGCACCTCTATCTTAATCACAATACCTCCACAAAATCTGAATATGTACAAATACTGACAAAGACTGCTGTAAGGTATATCAATCAGATCAAGCAAATTGGGAACCCATCCATCCATTCCAAAGGTGGCTTCAAACTGTAACGCATCACACTTGGCGAAACTTATCTGCGTCGGCAGTATAATTTCCCCAGGGTGCCGTCTGAGGTGACTAATAGATTCACAGTATCCGTTTAGCAATTCAAGATACCATAAACAACAATTATGAACTAGTTTACAATTATAATTTTTTTCTTTAATAGCTCAAATAATACATTTCCTGGCAAAAACTAACATAACATACATAACTAATGTAATATCAAATATGCATGTATCAAATAGACCGTACTGCAGCGTTTAAATAAAAACTGTTTTTAGCAGATATAATATATGTAAAATAGTAAATGCTATTTTTTGTAATAAAATATAATTCATATCTGGTATAATGGAAACATACAATTAATTGTAAGCTGGGGTATCGGTGTCCTCAAATATTTTCCTGCGTTCGTCGTTCGTGTTGATTGTTATTGCTTTTCTAACGAATTGTATGAAAATTTCACGTGTAAACACCAAGATTAATTATATTCGACAAATTATTTTTTTAGCACCTTGCTGATAACTGAAGTATTCTAATGCGATTCTGGAAAAGCTGGTCGTTTCATCTTAACTAATTGTCGCGAATTATAGCCGTTAAAAAAGCTGCTCATTAGTATCACGTCCAGTTATTTACATGATAGCTCGACATTCTTCGTGCTGGAATATGCAAGGCTCTACTAGAACTTTCATCTATGTCAAAGTTCATATCACCGATACTTAGGCTCTTATATAATAATTTTTAGTCTGAGATTTTTTTTTTTACTGCATTTAGTAGCAGACGAGACACGGCCCATCTGATGGTAAATGGTAACCGTCGCTCATGGAATCAACTATACAGATGGTATTGTCAAGCCGCTGCTTACCATTTCATTTCACAGATGTGAAAAGAAAGAATAAACGGCTATCTCCTGTTACAGCCAAAACGCAACGATGTGGACCAACCCGTTCGGGCCCGATACCGAGTAAGTACTCCCACTTGGCACCCAGCCCTACCACCAGTCATGCAATGGATGATAATTGCTTACTTCCCTTAGTCACCTCATACGACACCCGTGGGAGAGAATGTGGTGGTGACACTTGTATTCTTAGTCTGTCACCACGCGGACAATTGATTATTGATTATTGAGAAGATTATTACTTTTTTCTGTTGATATAGAACAAAGTAAGTATTGATACATAAACAAAGATTAGATGGTAGAGAATGCGATGTACGTACTATCAATGTACGTTTAATAGTAAATCACTACGTGTATCAAATTATCGAGCAAAGTGGATCTTTACGCAAAATGTCGGTACACACTCGTAGTATGCGCACACTGGTCAGCAGCGATAACTTAATCCTTAGGTTTTTATCGCGTCCACCGTGCCCACAAGGGTAGCTTTAGTAGAAAATATACTAGTTGAGGATCGTGCTATCGTTATGTATTAAAAGGGTTTATTACTATATTTTTATTTACAGAAAATGTTCATCTAAACAATAGATATTAATGGCGCATCAGCAAATAGCTCTAATATATAAGATTATTATTATTTAACTGCCTCTGTGGTGCCGCGGTAGTGTAAGCGACTGCTGATCATGAGGTCTCTGGTTCGATCCCCGGGTCGGGCAAAGTAATTGAGATTTTTCGTAAAAAAAAAATTCTCAGTAGCAGCCCGGAGTTTGGAAATGTGCCCGGTAGACGTCAATAGGAGCCTATTGACCTCTACCGGGCACCCCCTATTATGTGGGATCTAAACATAGCTGGTGAACCGTGGGTGTGTAATACACCTCTGCCTACCCCTTCGGAGAATACAGGCGTGATGTTATGATTTTTATGCTATGCTATGTATAAGATTATATGTATATATTTATTATTTAAGCTATTACTGACCCACCGTTGCATATGGGTTTCCTCTCAGAAAGAGAGAATTTGGGCGCTCTCACTCACTTAATGGCACAAGAAGAAATACGGTTGTTTCCATATTCTGTGAAATGTACTTGTAGTTTTGTGATTACTACCGCTAATCAATATTGATTGATTGATTTGTGACCCCTAATCAATATTGATTGATTAGCGGTCACCTTCATCTTTCCATTGGGAAAGATACATAAAGATATAAAGTATATTTATGAAAAATATATACATTTTTATATTAAACACAAAGTGAAAAATGTGAAATCGGAAATAACAGTCACGAGCAGGATTTGAACATGCATCTCCTGGATACCGTCCAGATGTTTTTGCCAATTCAGCAGTTATTTTCGATTTCACATTTTTCACTTTGTGTTTAAAATATAGTGCTAAGCATGTCAAATGCTAAAAAGATATATATAAAAAAATATCTAAGTATTTATAGGGTTTGCGTCATTATTAGGTAAAAATCTTAATTGTAAAATTAAGTTTACCTGGTCGGTATAATGTATGAAAATACTTACGGTAGATGGCGCAGGCGTCACCCAAAGACGTTAAGTATGAATGTGTTATCGAAATTAGCAGTCAGGAGCAATTGTCACGATTGCTGAATCGGCAAAAGCATCTGGACGGTATCCAGGAGATGCAGGTTCAAATCCTGCTCGTGACTGTTAGTTTCGATTTCACATTTTTCACTTTGTATTTAATGTATAGTGCTAAGCATGTCAAATGCTAAAAATATATATAAAAATATCTAAATATACATTTTTATAGTTGAAATTACACAACTGCGTCTTCAATAAGGGTAGTAGGAAAAATGTACTATAATGATGATATGTGTATGATCATTGGAGCGCGTATACAATTTTATATGAAAGGCGTATCATGACATCCCCCTGCTTTGCCCTCAAAGCGAAATGGAGAAAAAGGGAAAATATTCTGAAGTGACCGACATTTTTCTTGAAGGAGGAAAAAAATGAATCAGGAAAAATATCGAAGATTTCAAATTGATTGGGCCAGCAATTGGTATAATAAAGAGCAAATATCTCTCCAATATATTGTTACAAATTGGAAAAGGATTTCATGAGATAAGCTTGTATACAATTCTTAGAAACAATTTGTATACATTTTTATTTTGTATAATGAAACGAAACATAATGAACTTGTTAACACCTGTAACTTAAAGCCCACACGCGTAGCTGTAATACGTATGTAATATAATATATATTAGGTAATATACCATATTGTAATATAAATGACAGTTAGTGACGTTATAGAATTATAAATATATTATACCTGAAAATAGAAAATATATCGTAATATGACTTGCTATGATTTATATTATAATATATGTATTATAGCTACGTGTGAGACGGCCTTAATCTGCCTAACATCTGTAGTAGAGAGATGCAAATCTAGACAATGATAGGTACACTTACATATTTACACCACACTATGGCCTAGTAATCTATCTATTATGCAAAAATAGATAGCCCACATCTGAGATATATGTAGGAAATTTCATGATGATCATTTAAGTAGTTGGGACGAGAAATCATCACAAGCCACACACTTTACGCAACAGGACAAAATCGCAATCACCACACAGTTTTGTCCCGCGGGTATCGTAAAATACGACTAAGGGATAACACTGAAGATCAAACCATCAGACAATATTGCAAAGGAAGCAAAAAGCGTAACAGAATCCCGATATCAGTAATTCAAGAGACGCTAAACTTAGATCAACCGATTTAGTCAGTTGTAAAGACTCTCTATATCTTCTACAGGTCATTATATTTACCAATAGGCCCCACAACTCCCTGTCCCTTGCCACAAACGACGGGGTAAGCGGTTATGTAATTTTTTTCCCACCTTAAAAAAAGTATATATTGTGTTATTTTTATATATTTTTAAGAACTTGACATGCTCAGCCTTTTAACAGTACACAAGTCATAAAAATGGTCCTGCTCGTGGCTATCATTTTCCATTTCACACTTTCTGACCCATCAGTTCCATAGTGAAACGTCTTCGCTACGCGAGCAAAGCCAGGGGAATCGCTGCTTCTTGAACCAATTATTTACCTGTGTAGTATGCAATGTGAATAGTACCATCTTATGCGATTTCTCCTCGCCACTAAAATGTAAGTTTCATTTTAAATAAATAAGTGTCACAGTAGGTATTGATAAATAAATATTCACGAACGATTTCACACAACGTCCTCTGGTCCCAAACTAAGCTTAACGCTTGTGCTATGGGTACCAGATTACGGATATAATACATATATGACTTTTTATTGTAAATACATATCTACATATAATAGATAGAAAACACCCAGACGCAGTACAAATAACTAAGCTTAATATTACATAGAATCATCGATAAATAATAATAAATAAATATTCACGACATTTTCACACAACGTCCTCTGGTCCCAAATTAAGCTTAATGCTTGTACTATGTGTACCAGATTACGGATATAATACATACCTATACTATTTTTTTTGTAAATACATACATATTATAGATAGTAAACACCCAGATGCAGTACAAATATCTCTGTTCTTCACACAAATAATTATCCTGAGTGGGAATCGAACCCACGACCTCGTGCACGGAAGTCGGTTACACTACCGACCACGCCACGAGGCCCGTCATAGTATAACGTTTCAGAAATAAAAAACTTTCCTCACAATTGTACGAAGCAACTAGGTTTTCAATTCACCTACTTTGCACTTCTTAGTCTTAAGGAAAAGTCAAATTCAATTTCACAGACGGTCAACTCAACTGTTTATCGCATACGGTGAGACTCGAGACACGTCCAATATAGATTCCTGCTTTAATTATCACTGGGTTCGGTCCGTTAGTCACTAGTGAATTCGATTAAACCAATCTATTTGTCACAGCTCTTTCGAATGACGCTCTCTATACTTTGTTTTTAATTATCGCAATGCATACTTAAAATTTTATATCATCCAGGCAGCCTGCAGCAATGTTATCTGAATTACCTTTAGTGCACTGATAACTAACGTTACATAGAAATTAATAATTTTTTAAATTGTATTTTATTCTAAATTAACACAAAGTATGACAGATGGCGCAGGCGTCACCCAAGACGTTAAGAATGAACGTTAAGAATGAATGTGTTATCGAAATTCGCAGTCCCGAGCAATTATCACAATGGCTGAATTGGCAAAGCATCTGGAACGGTATTCCAGTAGATGCAGGTTCAAATACTGCTCGTGACTGATATTTTCGATTTCACATTTTCACACTTTGTGTTAATTTATACCTATGGCTAAGCACGTCATAAAAATATCAAAACTTTTATTCTAATTTTGAAATTAATATCTATAATACTCAATTCTTATAATTAAAGATTTAAATGGCGCGAAAACTGTGACTTACAATCCAATTATACCTGACAGATATTATAAAAGGTTCATTGTCAGCTGCACGGATTTGCATTTTCCGAATAACAACTAAGCGACTAGTTTCTACGTTGCAGTATCAACGTTGTTAAAAAACTGCAATCTTTAAATCAAGAAATGTCAAATCCATTATTTTTATTGCTATTTGTGGCGGACGAGCCACGTCCCACCTGATGGCAAATGGCAACCGTTGCTCATGGACTCAACTATACCGGGAATATCGTCAAGCCGCTGCTCACCATTTCATTTAAGATATGAAATGAAAAAAATAACGACTATCTTCTGCTACGGCCAAAACTCACCGATGTGTTTTATGGCCGGTCACACGGGAGATGGTGCTACCAACTCACTCGCGCGCGTGAGCAAGTGTACACTCCCGCTTGTTACCCAGCCCTACCATCAGTAATGCAATGGTGATAATTGCTTACTTCCCTTAGTCGCCTTGTATGACACCCATGGGAAAGAATGGGGTGTTGACACTTGTATTCTTAGTCCGTCCGTTCTTAGCCGTTGAGAATTTTTTTCAAACGTGAAGGTTTACTTACAGTGTTTTCCTTCAACGGGTATTATTTTTATACTACGTGTGTGTAAAACAAGGGTACGGCCCACCTGATGGTAAGCGGTTACCGAAGCCTATAGACGTTAGCAACACCAGTCGCATCACTCGCGCGCCGCCATCTCCACGGCGGATTGTGTGGTTCTATTACTCGCGCATTGAAAATACTAATAGTACACGAAAATGTTGTAATAATTTATTACATGTTTGTTGTAATTTGTAAATGTAGTTAGAATTAAGTTTAGTTATTTAATTTAAAGTTTTAATTTTATAATTTGTAAAACCCGGCTATTGCATTGGGTTGGTGCACCAGTCACGTAAACTATCGCTAGACCAGAGAGATTGAGAATGTAGTGCAATTATAGTGCATTCATACTAAATATATGTAATGTGGCATTGTTGATCGACACGAACCCCATCATTGGAAAGGCCTTAGTTGGACAGGTACAAATGTATATGGGTGATGCGGTCTCTAATTTATTGCAAAAATAAGGGTCCTGCCTGCGGGCGAGCCGGATATAAGCAGGTGTTACCATCGCTCCCAGGCCCCTCATTTTTAAACCCTCATTGTTCTCATTGGATTATTATAAACTTGGATTCTTTTTTGGAAAAGGATAAAATGAATGGGGATCTAGTGTGACGTATGATAACGAGTGGCATGGAGCTTGGCGTTTTTTATTCTAAACATTCTAATGTTATTCAAAAGGTCTTTAATAGATAAAAAAGTTCAACCTTTAGATTAATGTTCAGATTATTAAAGTAATACGTATAATAATACATTTCAAATCAAATATAAGTATTATATGACAAATCTACGTCAAAGGAGATCAAACGCAAGATTATGATAGAGAAATACTTCGAGGGAATACAGAAAAACATCAATCGAAAACTCGCACCAGGAATATTGAATCTTGGAATGAAATGATCTTTGGGGAAATTTCCGGGAAAAGTGAATCATATTTGCCCTTTGAAAATTTGGCAACAGACCGATCTTAGTCAGTTCCGTTGTTTTTTTTTAGATGCGTTGTCGTTGCCAAAGAGTCCTGCAGAGAGTCCGGATTATAATACGTTGTCGTTTTTTAAGGAGAATTTTGCTGTGACGTAATTTGTGCTAGAACGCAAAGTGCGAAAATGTGAAATAAAAAATGATATCAGCAGGGTTGCAAACCTTTTTTAAGGCACGAAAAATGTACCTAACCGCACACTCCGTTGTGCGGGACAACGAACAGGGTAGTGTGGGGCTCTCACCCACTAAATAAACCCGCAGAGTGCCGTCTCTTCGCTATTATTGGTGGTCCACTGAAACTGTGCTATTACTTCAGTAGTTTGCTATCATCACCTGTGTGCGCAAAGTGTAATTTTAGATAAATTACACTTTGCGAAATAAAGTGTAATAAAAGTTTGTTTTGTAAAATAAGCTAAAAGTTAGTTACCAACTGTAACTATAAACGCTAAGATAATGTGCGAATTATTCGCACGGGTCATCTAGCTATGTATATTTTTTTATCAAAATCTTTTCAGTGTATAGAGTTATGTTGCAATGTATTAATAAAAAATATATATAATGAACCCTAAACTCAAGAAGGACTCGAATACTCATTTGAAGAGTTAGCCAAGAAAGAATGCAACAAAAATCAATGGTACCTATAACCATTGTTAGCGGCGAATCAGTCTACATTGAGCTTTATAGAACATAAGTTTAAAAGCTAATACGCAAAATCAATCTGCAAACATAACTTTGCATTATCAAAAATTGTTTTGATATTGGAGTACAGAAAATCCGTTCGAATTTGTGTCTTATTGTGAAAGTGTTAATACGAGAACTCTTGTTTAGGAGGTGTAAAATGTATGTTTGTGTGTGTAAACACTCGAACCACCAGAGACGCCCTAGAGCAGACGTCAAAAAAGTGCCGTGGAGTTTGCTAACGAGGGAGGGGAAACAATGTGTTTTCCGTTTACAACTTTTGTATACGCCCTTTGTAGGATTTAATAGAAATTGATCGCGGGATTTACGTAAATGAAAGTTTGTGAAGATTGATTGCTTTGTTTAATATAGACGTAAAACAATTAAGGTTCTGATTAAACGAATTTTGAATATAACTTTTTTGAATAAATCTATCTTTTCTTTATTATAATACTTCTTTTATATAAAATAATGATAGAATAATTCATAATCTATATAGATTTATTCATAACATATCTTTCATATATAACCTAGAATATTTACAGATGCCAAAGGCTTTGGATATAGACCTCCCGTGCCAAGTCCTGTGTGTTCAATTCACATACATAATCTTATTTGTGTTATCCACAAACGGTTGCTCTAAGTTTGCTTGTGCTTTGTTTCTGCAATTACATATATGTCTGTAAGGTGTTGTCACAAAAATTAAATAGATGAGGATACAATATTCAGACTCGAAACAAATAGTTATGAATAACACAAAACCGTTTCAGCTATATAACATCGTAAGAGAGAGATACTCGAGAAAGTTTATATACAAATTACAGTAGGTTCACTATTTGGAAACCCACAGCATATATCAAATATACAAGTAGCAAGTTATCGGCGCAAATAAATCCACAAAGTACCGTCAAACGCGACATCTAATCAGTACACACCATCTATTCGACGCGCTGCGGTGTTATTCAGAGTAGCAAAGCGGAGCACAGCAGGCGATAACAATCTTATGCCACATTCGACCCGGGGCTCGAATACTAATGCGAACACTCGATACAACGCTCTCGTTACACGACCTTTACTCAAGATTCGTTTATTTCAGCGACAAAATAATTTTCAAGTAATGTCAGAGTGCGTAACGTGTGACGTAAACATTCGGGAGTTCTATAATGGGAGAAGTTCTTTGCACCAAATTAACAATGCCACACTTTTGATACAGACATGGATGTATCTTAAACAAGTACGTTCAGTTAATGAGCAGAAATTGGTTCAAGTTAAACGGGGAATTGTCTTTCTAGCATGGAACTTTAGTTGGAGTTGGTGGAGTCTCGTAATAGACTTTTGATAGGTGACGTCTACTTTGATATAAACGTGTACTAGACGTGAATTTTATTTAGAAATATTAAATTCTGTATTGTGTGAGTTACCTGAATAAATTTTTGTGGTATACCCTAAGCAGCTATTGTATATGAACAGGTAATGCCAGTTCAAATACTTTATTGTTCTATAATGATTGTGCTTTAGGAGAATATAAATATACCCTATTGAAGGTGGCACTCGTGGTCATAGGACCAGTATCGAGAGGAAATTTTCTTGACTGGTATACAACATTGGTCAAACGCATTTATAGAGGTGTTTCATTGCTATAGTTTAAGCCGCAGCTGCGGTCAATAGCTAGCACCTACCTATAATATAATTATGTGACCATCAGACACATAAATTATCTCTATACTAAGAATAGCTATCCGACGGGAAACCTCTTAATTACGGGATAAAAAAATAGCTTATTTTCAATGTACTCTAAACCTAACTGCCTCTGTGATGCAGCGGTAGTGTAGGTGACTCATGATCATGAGGTCTCGGGTTCGAGCAATGTTATTGAGCTTTTTCGTAAAAAGAAAAATGTTCAGTAGCAGCTCGGAGCTTTGGAAATGTGCGCGGTAGACGGCAATAGGCTCGCCTATTATGCCTATTATGTGGGACTTAAACATAGTTGGCGAATCATGGGTGTGTAATACACCTCTGCCTACGCCTTCGGGAAATAAAGGCGTGCTGCTATGTTTATATTTGTTTACTCTGAACTTCATGATAATCGGTTACGTCATTAAGAAAAATCCATCCATCAGCCTTTTAAGGTCCACTGTTGGACATAGGCCTCCCCAAGAATGGGGGATAGTGCCGTAATCGCCACGCTTGGCAGGCGGGTTGGCGATCGCAGTGGATGTTGTTAATGCTCTAAGGAGTGCTGCTGCCCACTCCCTCGGTATTCCCTCAGTCGGCTCTTACGACTCCCATGGGTGGAGAGGGGTGGGACAATTCTAAAGCCGGCCCCACACGGCAAATTAAGAAGAAATTTATTTAATTAAGAAGATACAAACCAATAAAAAACTTCGGTCGTCTATCTATTATAAAGCTGTAACAGAGCTGTGTCTGTTTATTATTTTTATATATTTAAAACATTTGAGAAAAAAATACTGTAATGGGCTATATAGGCTTGTCTAAACACAAAACGACTTTTTTAGATTTTTTGTCTGTTTGTTTGTTCGCGCGTCATGCAAAAACAACTGAATGGATTTTGATGCAACTTTTTTTATTTGATAGCTCTCGAGTAGCCTTAAAAGCTAGTATACATGTTATCCCACTACTATATGCGGCCTAGCCGCAGCCAAAGGCTAGTATTTATATAATATTATTAGCCAACAAAGCAAATTTTTAGGTTATTTCTCAGGTTCCAGATATATAAGCAGGACAAAACACCAGTTTACGACGTAATCATGAGGTGTAAAAAATATTATCAATAACCGTTCAGTAGTTTTTGCGTGATGTGCGTACAAACAAAAAAAATTTAAAACCAAATATTTTGTGTTCATGGACGCCTAAATAACCTAACACTAACATTTTTTAAAATATGTTTTATAGTACAGACAAAGCTCGGTTACAGCTTTATAATAGCACTAGCCTTTGCCCGCAGCTCCACTGCAGCCTAATGGTATTATTGGGCTATTTTATATACCACCGAAGGAATGTAACATAGTTCCAGTTGCCCGCCAATAAGGCGGGTTTCTTTAGTGGGTGCAGGCGCCATACTACACTGTTCGTTGCCCCGAACGACGGGGTGTGAGGTTAGGAACATTAAAAAAAAAGGCTATTTACTATATGAGATGCACGAACAAATAAACAGATAAACATACAAAAAATCTAAAAAAATGGTTTGTGTTTAGACACGCCTATATAGCATATATGTAATTTTTTTATAAAAAAAATACCTTAAATACACAGCTCTATTACAGCTTTATAATGGAATTTAAAGGCATTTAAGTATTACAGTGTAACTGACGGTTAAATGACAATGCCAGATCATGGCCTGGGTTATAAAAGAGTTTACAAAAAATGTAAATATACGAAAGTACTGCAATCATTAGTGGAATCTTTGTATTAAAAGTTATTTTTCTTCAGAAATTGCGGATTTAAAATAAATATTAAAAGTAATGTAACCCCTGAACAGGAAGCGAATGAATTAAGTATTCGCTTTGTTTCTATAAAAGTAAAACTGATTTAGAATACAACATGCATTGTCTAAAAATAATAATGAAGATTATAATAAAAAAAAAAGGTTTAGAACTTTACTTTTTTACTTTAACTAATCACATAAATATATAATACTTAAAATAAAATATAATTATGTTGTGTTACGTTCATTATTTTGTGTTGTGGTTTTCGTTATCGGTACTTATAACAAAACGTTGCCACGGTTTTATGTCAATTCATGTCAAATGACTCAAATGTCATTTTCTCGCTATTTGCGTTTACCAGTTATCGTGTTATTTATTGTTTTTCCCAAGCAAGAACTTTACTTTGAATAATACAGTATCCTTCCTATGTGTAAAGAATTTTATTCTATGGACACTATTTCATAAATATAATAATAAACAGCACTATCTTACTTTCGCAATTCCAAACTAACCTAAAAATATTTACATTTCGTTAAACAGAAACCGCAAGTTCTAACGATATTTAAACGTATTATTAGTAATCAGTAATGCTTTAGAAACTAAATTAATATATTGGTATGATTGTAAACGGTTTTTTTTTGTCAGGACAAAGTTCTATACAATTCCTGGCATAGTCCTTTACTTTTTAATTACTCACCACATTTGGGAAGAAATGTAATCGTAACAATATAATTAGGTACTTAGTCAGTTATCAATAGGATAATTTTAAAAGTAATAAGTACTCACATTCAGAGACTACAAAGATTAATAAATAAATAAATATTCACGGGCATTTCACACAACGTCCTCAGGTCCCAAACTAAGCTTAACGCTTGTGCTATGGGTACCAGATTACGGATATAATACATATATTACTTTTTTGTAAATACATACCTATAATAGATAGAAAACACCCTGACGCAGTACAAATATCTGTGTTCATCACACAAATAATTGTCCTGAGTGGGAATCAAACCCACCACCTCATGAACGAAAGTCGTTTACACTACCGATTACGCCACGAGGCCCGTCATATTCGTTGGTCAGAGTTGAAAAAAACAAATTGTCAGCATGAGACATTGGCCTAATATGAATTGAACTTTATAACGAGATGTCGACGGACAATATTTAGATATTTTTTATATATATTTTTAGCATTTGACATGCTTAGCACTATACATTAAACACAAAGTGAAAATTATTAGGTAAAATCTTAATTGTAAAATTAAGTTTACCTGGTCGGTATAATGTATGAAAATACTTCCGACAAATGGCGCAGGCGTCACCCAAAGACGTTAAGTATGATGTGTTATCGAAATTAGCAGTCGGGAGCAATTGTCAGGATGGCTGAATTGGTAAAGCATCTGGACGGTATCCAGAAGATGCAGGTTCAAATCCTGCTCCTGACTGTTATTTTCGATTTCACATTTTTCACTTTGTGTTTAATTAATTTTACAATTAAGATTTTACCTAATAATGACGCAAACCCTTTAAATATTTAGATATTTTTATATATATTTTTAGCATTTGACATGCTTAGCACTATACATTAAACAGCCATCCTGAATTGGTAAAGCATCTGGACGGTATCCAGAAGATGCAGGTTCAAATCTTGCTCCTGACTGTTATTTTCGATTTCACATTTTTCACTTTGTGTTTAATGTATAGTGCTAAGCATGTCAAATGCTAAAAATATATATAAAAATATCTAAATAGCAACAATAAGTCTGGATTACGTAGATAAGGCTTCAATCTAAACCACACCTGAATCTCACCCAAATTATAAAAGAACAATCCGATTCTCTATTAATATTCCACCCAAAAAAATAGTCCATTAAAATGTAGCGATATCTCATCTCTGAGAAGCTGTCAAACTGATAATAAGAGAAAAGGACCGCGCTACGTTGAAGCAAGCGAACAAAACGCGATCCGTCTTAATATTAATGTAGTTGTTAGGTGGGATGATGAATCGTGACATAGCAAAGCACTTTGCGGTAAACTGCCCCATTATTATTCTTAGCGGGTTGTTTAGTTACAAATTTAGTTAATTTAGATACACTTTCTTTAATCTTAATTTCTTCATCAGCCTTTTTTGGCAAAAATGAAACTATATGGTTGTCTGTAAAGTCGGTTTACGGACGATAAGTTTACGTGATAACATCATATATATTTTCTGGGAGTTCCACACACAATGCATCCGTCGCCATACATTTTTCGGAACGTGAGACTTTTTCGTGCGTGCAGACGTTATTACATCAAAAATTTACCTACCGCACACCCCACTGCCCGGGGAGACAGCGGGGTAGTGTGGGGCTCTCACCCACTAAAAACCCACCGCGCGCCCTCACCCGCCCATACTCGGCGGACCACTGGTACCGCGTAAATTCACTTCATTGGCCCGCGCGTCAGCCCCGTCAGGCTCCCTCTCTGAGTGACGTCCCGGCGCACCTGGGATGTCACACCTTCGCGGTAGGCTCTTCATCAGCCTTGCTTAAGCAATGTAAATCAGTTTTTAAAAAGTCTTTTGCGCATTTAAAATCATGATAGAAATAAGGTTTTAATGCTTCTGACTTTTTAATTTTATTAATTCAGTGTTTTCATTTAAACATTTTAAAGCTTGTAGTACTATATAATGTAAGAATAAGACTCTTTTCAAAGAACCATTTCCATCCAAGTAGAGTAACCCAGAAGCGCTGCTAACTTAATTTATCGAACTTTCAGACGGTTGCTTAGGTTCTGTAAACGTTAACACTTGGCTTAACTTTGCCCAGTTAGGCATTTTAGCTTTTAGAAAATTCTGGGTTAGACTTTATTTTCATATTTACAAAATAAACTTTGTGGTAGATTTACGACCTTTTAAATAAGTCTCAAATAGAAAACCTTTTTGAAGTCTCGTATGTTTTTGTTTTTAAATTGCTTAATATTTGCATCTATCCTCTATTGGTAGAGCCATGCTGATCCCAGCATAAATGGGCCGTCTCGATCGGGGAAGTACCACCTTCTCACAGAAGATCGACGTAAAACAACATAGGTACTCCTACCGTTGTTTCGAAAGATGAGTGAGAGCGCTGGAGTCCCCTCCCTATTCTATCCTTATTATCTTTCCTCTGCTCCCTTTCCTTGGAGATGGCGATGTGCGAGTGAAGTCTTTGGTGTTACTATCGTCTATAGGCTACGGTAACTGCTTATTATCAGGTGTGCCTGTATGCTTGTTTGCCACCCACGTTGTATAAAAAAAATCTATGTCAAATAAAATAACATGGAAAAACCTATAATAAAGTATGAAGTACCTATTCCAAATACAACCACTGAAGAGATTCCACGCGGTTTCTTGTCATTTTCATGGCCTTCAGCAAAACATAAGTAGGTTTTATCGTTGTTGTTATATAATACTCAGCCTATTTGACAACTAAACGTAATAATATCTACAATTTATTATAATTCACTGGAAAACTCAATGCAAATAAGATATTACCTCAACAACCCCGATAAATATTTTTACCGCAATTCTATTTTTTTCCTTGTATCTATCACATGTCTAATGCTTTATTCAATCACGTTTGTTATAAATACGACGTTGTAATACAAAAACAAGTCTAACAAAAATATACCTAAATATTACGCGAATCCTAATATCTTAAGATCCTCATTTTACATCGTATATTTCATTAGAAAACTCATTTCATTCGAGACATTTCATTTGTCTTTTATACGGAATACCCTCACTTCATTTGTTTCCTTGAAACATTAATATAAGTATTTACTCATCACAACAATAGAACATGCTTCCATACCGATTCATCTTCGCGTACTTCTTAGAACATGCAATAGTTCCCTGTACTCTGTGGCACCATTAGGACCCCTCTGGAAACTTTCCGACAAAAACCAAGTTGCACCTGACATTGGTAATTGATATACGACACCATTAATCACTTTATAATTTACTGTATATACTTTATATAAGTACTTAAACTTGGAGGGGAAATTGTTATTTATTTTGCAAGTCTGGCTTTATTAAATTGACGACGGACCTGGATGGCGATTAAAAGCTTTGTACAGAGGAACAGTGTTTGACAAAATACCATTTTGAACTAGATCTGGAAATTGATATCCCGAGACAGCTACAGCTTCAAACAACGAGCCTGTGTAAGTTATAATATTGTAATGAGAAAATCGTATTGATATGATTAATCTATACTATTATAAAGCTGTAACAGAGCTGTGTCTGTACATTCATAATATTGATGAAAAAATTATTGTAATAAATATATAATATATAAATATATAGTATATAATATTGTCTAAACACAAAACAATTTTTTTTTAAATTTTTGTCTGTTGTCTGTTAATCTGTTTGTCTGTTTGTTTGTTCGCGCATCACAAAAAAACTACTGAACGGATATTGATGCGAATTTTTTTGTTTGATAGCTCGAGAATCTTTCTTCCCCAACGGTTGTCGGTTCGTCGAGCGATGTGGCCTGCCCACTGCCACTTTAGCATGCTGACCCGGTGGGCTATGTCGGTTACTCCCATTCTCCTACGGATTTCCGTATTACAGATCTTATCACGTAGAGAGATCCCAAGCATAGCCCGCTCCATGGCACGCTGAGTGACTTTGAGCCTTGATATAAGGCCAACATTCCGAGACCACGCCAATTTTTTTTTTATTGCATTTAGTGGCAGACAAGCCACGGCCCATCTGATGGTAAATGGTAACCGTCACTCATGGAGTCAACTATACCGAGAGTATTGTCAAGCCGCTGCTCACCATTTCATTTCACAGATATGAAATGTAGGAATAAACGGCTATCTCCTGCTACAACCTAAATACAACGATGTGCTTCATGGCCGGTCACACGGGAGATGGTGGTACCAACCCGTTCGGGCCTGATGGCCACTACTCCCACTTGGTACCCAGCCCTACCACCAGTCATGCAATGGATGATCATTGCTTACTTCCCTTATTCGCCCCGACACCCGTGGGAAAGGATAGGGTGGTGACAATTGTATTCTTAGTCCGTCACCACACGGACAAAACTCCTCTATTCAGTAAGTCACCACCGGTAACACACACTGGTCGTAGACCTTCGTCTTCAGACACTGTGGAATATTGGACAAGAAGATCTTCCTCAGCTTCCCGAACGCTGTCCAGCCAAGCTGGCTTCGTCCACTGACCTCTATCTCAAAGTTGTGACTACCTAACTTCGAGAACCGTGTAAACTCTAATATAATTAATACATTAATTAGTGCAATAACAACAGCATTTAGTCAAGGACATAATGCATGAATAGAGTTAGCGTAATTAAAAAGATTTTAGTTTATTTAATATTTTTAGTTAGAGCCTTGCGTATCCCAGCATGAATGGGTTGGCTCGGTTAGGGAAGTACCATCCTCTCACAAAAGATCAGCGTGAAGTAATGGTAGGTGCTCCTAGTGTTGTGTAAGGTAGGTAGTATGATGAGTAAGAGCGGAAGAGCACCAAAACCGCTTCTTTGTCCTCTCCTTATCCTTCCTCCACTTTCTGGCCCTTTCCGTGGAATTGGCGACGCGCTAGTGATGCCTCTGGTGTTGCTACAACCTCAAAATCCGCCCTTGACGAGATGAGGAGCACCAACTCGTGGTCGCTTATATATTCATAACAGTAGGAATATTTACTTTCTTAGCCAAACTCAACCACCTTATATAATGCAAGTATAACGAAACATGTATAAAGGAGATTTGAAATTCATAAATTGTTTAAAACACAAACGCTCTTACTAATAAACATTGTTTAAGCTCCGAATAGTTATTCAGTGTTTTGTTCCGTTCTTTCAACGTCAAAATGTCATATTAGTGACAAAGATAAAACACTGAATAACTATTTAGAGGTTATACAACGTTTATTAGTAAGGTAGAAAGGGTTTCAATGAAGTGATTTTTAAATTCATCCGACACAATAGAATCAGGGTACTACAAACCACAAAGCGTACCCCAAGGATAAGATTTTGAGTTGAACACACAAACGAGTTTCGTATAATTCAATATCATTTTGTATGAACTATTACGGTACATATAACATCAGTTTCGCGTATATAATATCAAACTTCTTATTTTAATGGAAAGGTTGAAATTAAATATATGGTACCTAATTAAACACAAAGCGAAAAATGTGAAATCGAAAATAACAGTCAGGAGCAGGATTTGAACCTGCATCTTCTGGATACCGTCCAGATGCTTTACCAATTCAGCCATCCTGACAATTGCTCCTGACTGCTAATTTCGATAACACATTATACTTAACGTCTTTGGGTGACGCCTGCGCCATCTGTCGGAAGTATTTTCATACATTATACCGACCAGGTAAACTTAATTTTACAATTAAGATTTTACCTAATAATGACGCAAACCCTTTAAATATTTAGTTATTTTTGTATATTTTTTTAGCATTTGACATGCTTAGCACTATACATTAAACACAAAGTGAAAAATGTGAAATCGAAAACAACAGTCAGGAGCAGGATTTGAACCTGCATCTTCTGGATACCGTCCAGATGCTTTACCAATTCAGCCATCCTGACAATTGCTCCTGACTGCTAATTTCGATAACACATTATACTTAACGTCTTTGGGTGACACCTGCGCCATCTGTCGGAAGTATTTTCATACATTATACCGACCAGGTAAACTTAATTTTACAATTAAGATTTTACCTAATAATGACGCAAACCCTTTAAATATTTAGATATTTTTATATATAGGTATGTTTAGCATTTGACATGCTTAGCACTATACATTAAACACAAAGTGAAAAATGTGAAATCGAAAATTTTTCACTTTGTGTTTAATGTATAGTGCTAAGCATGTCAAATGCTAAAAATATATACAAAAATATCTAAATATGGTACCTAATTACTATTCATATTAATAAATTTCAAATATTCAAATTCAAGTTTACATTGTGTGCTTGCTGGACCAATATTAACAATTTAACTAAGTTTAAAGTCGGGTGTCATGGAAATTTGTATGTTTATGATGTCTTTTCCAACCGATTATCTTTAAGTAAGAAATGTTCTAGAAAGGCTGTGTGGGGCTGGCTTTAGAATTGTCCCACCCCTCTCTACCCACGGGAGTCGTAAGAGCCGACTGAGGGAATACCGGGGGAGTGGGCAGCAGCACTCCCTCGAGTATTAACAACATCCACTGCGATCGCCAACCCGCCTGCCAAGCGTGGCGATTACGGCATTATCCCCCATGACGGGACCACTCGTTGTGGCGTTCTCTTGGGGAGGCCTATGTCCAGCAGTGGACTTTGAAAGGCTGATGGATGGATGGATGGAAGAAATGTTCTATGTGTGCAGGCGACACAGATCCGTCCGTGGTAGTATAGTAATCTTTATATATATAAATGAATCTCTACTTACCTTGGTCATCGCAACACGCGTGAACGGATGCATCAATTTCGCTAATTCTTTTTATTATTGTATTTATTATTTTCAGGAGAAAGTTCTTATGAAAGAAAAAATAATAATAATCTGCAGAAAAATGAAAAATTTCTAAATACTACAATTTTATCTTAGCGCGTTTGACAGTTTGCAACTAATTCAATATTCATAGCTAAAACAGGACAACGTCTATCGGGTCAGCTAGTGTGAGATACAAATCCAATAATAAGGTGGATGAAGTTGAAATACCAGGTGTTTTAGTATGGAGGATACTTGCACTGGATCTATTTCTCCAAAGTCCTTGAGCCACACTGGTTTATCACAGAGAATACTCAAAACCATTTTCCATTGAATCTGTATTACATTCTCACAATAAATACGTACCCAAACTTGTGTAACATAATAGAGTTATGATATACGGAGTTTCGACTGCTAATATCAATGAATGGTGCCCCCGGGAATAGAGGCATACTTGGAAATATCATTGAGCTTGGCTACGAGTTAGGACAGGCATGAAATCCCAAATGTGTCTTGTATACAATGTATTGCAGAAATATGACGACTATAAATAAATCTGTAGTGAGGTTTCAGCATGTGATATTCAATAAGCTATATTTATTGCGTAGTATTTTTGGGTCTATTAAGGTGAAATACTCTGAATGGAGATGTTTATAACCTGGATAAGGAAGACACAAGAAGTTTACAAAATTTTGATTTATTATTAATTAAACCAACGGATCTCAAACCTATCTACTAATAAATGGAGAGCCGGTTTTTTTGTTCGGTTATACTGCGAAAGCTACTAAACCAATCGGAATATACACCGTAAGATGCAACGTGTTTCAGATAAGGTTTCAGTATATGATATGTTGGTGATTACTTATTCGGAACCTATTTTTTGATGTGAAACATCTAATGCGGAGGGAGGGTAAAACCGGCTGTTAGCGTAGCGACACTTACATATACCTAATAATAGGAATCCTATCCGAAATTAATTTTTTATCGATAATACTATGACGCGAGCGAAGCCGCGGGGAATGTACCCACTAGTTACTTATATAATATGTAGTAATCGTATCTTCCATTTGAGACCTTAGATTAATGTGCTATAACTACAATATTGGTGTGTCAGTGACCCCAATATAAACTGCTGCCTATCACGATGGCAGAACAAAACAAGAAGAAAGAGCGAAATCCCTCCCATATATAAGAACAGTTTTTGCTGGATAAAACCATTTTCTAACAAAAATAATTATACCAAAGAAATCTTTGTTCATAATAACGAACTACACATGCCTACTAACAAACGTACGTATTAATAGATTAACCCCAATTGTAATTACTAATGAGTCATTTCTTTTTTAACATTTGACCCTTAGAGCTGTTTCTATTGGTAAAGCATGTTTTGAGGTTTGTGGCTTTGTGTAGTTGTTTTTTTTTATGACGCTATAGAGATCTTATGTACGTAGTGGCTACGTAGTTCATCACCCGTCACGTCTCGATCCCATTTACCCCTATATGTTTTAAGAATTTGTCATGCTAAAATGAGAATCCTGTTTACACAATAAGCCTGTATAGTCAAAAAATGACTTTCAATTTGGGGGAAGCTTTCTTATAAGTCAGTTGTAATATCCAACTTTCATACTCAGCAAGAATTTAATGAAATATTCATTTCAATGAAAAATGGACAGCTATTTGCTCTAGTTACAGAGCTTTATTATCTTCGTTCTTAAAAGAGTATTTTCAACCAGCTATTATAACGAAAGAAGACTAGTAGGTACCTATATTGTTGTTACCTACATTGTACCTTTAATGACATCGGAACATGTTTCAACAACTTTATGAGGTGATATTCAAAAGGTATTTCCATTTAAACTGTTTATTTGCTAATTAAATGTAAATGTACAATGTTACATTCTAAGATAATTTTTTACTCATTTATAAATGTGAAAGTATGTGAAGATCATTTAATATATATATGTATGCCCATTTATCTATCAATCACTTCAAAACTATTGAACGGATTTGAATTAAATTTGTTAGATAGATAAACGAGACATTGGATTAGTATATAGGATACTTTTATACTGAAAAAAAGATAGTTCTCATAGGATATCTTTTTTATTAATCTCAGATATTTTTGTCATTGTAGGTAGTTAACCTACCCAATATTGGAATCTACGCAGACAAAGTGGGCACAAAATATTAGATTATTAACCCTTTTTTGCTGAAAAAATATTACTTAAAGGATAAATTGGACCATACGCCAGTATCGTGGCGAAGGCCAATTTAAAAAAAGTCTATGTCCAACAGTGGGACCTAAACAACCTGTAAAGATAAACGAAAGATTGTCTACTTTTCGCGATCTGGTTGGTTTAGATTCATTCTACAAGATTTATTTTACTTTATAATCAAAAGAACTAAAATATGCTCACTCTCAACTTTGGCAGGTTTCTTCAAACTTAGCTTGAAAAAAAGGCTTATATTATGAATATAAAGTGTTGCCGAGTTTTATTTCGTAAGAGCAACAGAAATAAAGAATACACTTTAAAAGGTTTCGTTGAGTACCCGAGTAACCATTTTAATATTTTTTTGTTTATTGTTTAACTTATGTTCTTATTTTTTTCTTTTTTTTGTGAAGTAATTTTATGGTTAAATTATTTTTGTACCAATGACGGAATAAGATCTTACTTGCAAGTTTTAAATAGAAATGTACTCAGATGTATCAGTAAATTAATTTCTAACATTCTTATAATACGCCGTTTGCGAGTTAGTTATATAGTTAACTAAGACTACGAGTATACATGGTCTTAGAATGTAAAACACAAAACACTATTTAATAACGTATCGCTTCATAGGTAATATTGTCTAAGATCCCAGTCACCCCAGACTACGTGATTTTAGGAAAGATGAAATTTTTAGGGTCGGTAGTAGTAACATAAATATAGAAAGGAATTACATTAAACACAAAGTCAAGTTTCAATAAAAGTATCTTAATATTTATAGGGCTACGTCATTATTAGGTAAAAATCTTAGTTGTAAAATTACGAGTAAGTTTACCTGGTCGATATAATGCATGAAAATACTTCCGACAGATGACGCAGGTGTCACCCAACGTTAAGTATAAATGTGTTCTCGAAATTAGCAGTCAGGAGCAATTGTCACGATGGCTGAATTGGCAAAGCATCTGGACGGTATCCAGGAGATGCAGGTTCATATCCTGCTCGTGACTATTATTTTAGATTTCACATTTTCACACTTTGTGTTTAACATCTTTGTATTTTAGGTTATGATGCTTTCTAAATTGTAAAATCCTTTGACACTTTTTTAAAGTAAATAATAATAATTTCTCCCCAGGATTTTGGCAGAAAGCGCATTTAAATACATTTGCCATTTTAATTAAAATACAATAATTTTATATTAGGTAAATACTTATATTAGATATTCACGTGTCAGAGTGCATTTCACTTGTACTTATACGCTTGAATAATGTCTCAAATTCACATTCAACAATATCTTGATTTCATAGGCCTATTAAATAGCATTTAATTTAGATATTTTTATATATATTTTTAGCGGCGATGGGGGCCGCCACCCACACGCCTTGCCCAGTTTGGCGAGTCGAGGAGAGCAGAGTGTCGAGTAGGCAGGTGGAATGTAAGAGGTGGTGTGGAAGATAAGTTACACGAGCTGGTAACCGTCATGTCGGACAGACAGCTTGATGTGCTCTGTGTAACAGAGACCAAGCGAAAGGGTAGCGACGCTTGTGATCTTCCTGGTGGCGGGTTAGCTCTGTGGTCTGGTGTACTGTGTGCTAAAGAGCGATCGGGCCAGTATGGGAGTGGGGGTGTTGCTGTCCGCTCGCTTGGCCTCAGGTGTGAAAGACGATCGACGGAATGTTTGATCCCAGACTTCTATGGGTCCGAATAAAACTAGGTGTCACCAGGGTCTTCATGGTGGCAGCTTATGCTCCCGTAGGCTCTTCGGTGGCATCGGATCTAGAGAAGTTCTGGGATAATGTTAGGGAAGTTCTGGATTTGGCAGAAGCTAGTGAACGCGTGATCGTATGCGAAGACTTGAATGGATGGGTTGGGACCAAGCGTCCAGACTTTGAGGACGTGCTTGGTTTATTTGGTGATATGAGAGTGAAAGATGCAGGTAGGCTCATTGCGGATGTATGTATGGAGAGAAACCTTATTGTGTCAAACACATTTTTTCAACATAAGGACATCCATATGTGTACATGGAGAAGGAATGAACAGAGAAGTATGATAGATTTAATTCTGGTAGACAGTCGCCTCCGAAGTAAAATTCTGGATACAAGAGCCTACAGGGGTCCCACTGTCGACACGGACCACTATCTCGTTATTGCGAATTTAGTGGTCTGTTCAGAAAGTGGAGACACTGGCGAGAGCGTGTCTACTTCGGAGGGCTTGAAAGAATAAAGATTGAAAAGTGGCAAGAAGAGAGTGTAAGAGCAAAGTATGTAGAGGGTGTCCGTGAACGGCTGACAATGGCAAGTCAGCCGGGATCTGACATAGAAGAATGCTGGAGAGTATTGAAAGATAGTATGGTAGATACAGCGAAAGAAGTATGTGGATGCTCAAAGAAGTATAGGAAAGTGAAAGGTGATGCATGGTGGGACACGGAAGTAGCAGCTTCCGTAGACCAAAAGAAGAAAGTGTGGCTGGACTATGTATCTTCTTTGAACCTGAGTGCAAGTATGAAAGAACAGAAGAAAGAAATATACCGGCAACGTAAGAATGACACCAAAGCCTTAGTGGAAGAGAAGCGTGATAGAGCAAATATGATTGCAGAAGAAAGGCTGACCAAAAACTTCGAGAGCAACAACAAACTTTTCTGGAGGGAGGTGAAGAAATCTCGGATGGTTGGTCAGCTTTCAGAATGAATAAAATAAGGTCTAAAGGTGGAGACATTCTTACGCAAACACAAGATGTGTTAAGACGATGGAGTGAATATTTTGGAGATATGTATGCGGATGTTTGGGGTGATGCTGGTGCCACATGTGATCTAACAGATCGGCATTCGGTACCGGCATCCTCTGATGACATTAGTATGGATGAAGTTGAATGGGCGATTAGAAGTTTGAAAAATGGTAAGGCAGCGGGTATTGATATGGTATCTGCTGAGATGATCAAGCATGGAGGCTCATGTGTCTGGGAATCTTTCCTGATGCTTCTCAATTTATGTTGGAGCTCAGGAATGGTTCCCAAAGACTGGAGAAGTGCAGTCATCGTACCCTTGTTTAAACACAAGGGTTCACGTTATGACCGTGCAAACTACAGAGCCATAAGCTTGACCAGTTTGGCAGCCAAAGTGTATGGTAAGATTGTTGAAAGGAGAATGAGGATGGTGTCTGATGAATTTTTGTGTGAGGCACAAGGAGGTTTCAGGTGTGGACGAGGATGCATGGATCAAGTGTTTTCTCTGCGCAACATTGTGGAGAAGCATCTGGCTGTAGGCCAGAGGGTTTTCTGCAGTTTTGTGGATTTGGAGAAAGCATTTGACACAGTAGTACGAAAGGAACTTTGGGACATTTTGCCGGTGTATGGTATTAGCGGTAGACTGCTACAAGCGGTGCAGTCCAAGTACACGGACTGAAGAGCTTGTGTGCGGCTGTATGATGGAATGTCACCCTGGTTTGACGTCAATATCGGCGGTTAACAGGGCTGCGTTCTATCAGCCAGACTGTTTATCATATATCTGTATAAATGTCTACAAAGGTTGAATGAAATGATTGTGGGAGTTCAGATGGGCGACTCAGTGGTTAACTCGCTGCTATATGCAGACGATGCGGTTCTATTAGCGCAGTCTGCGACTGATCTGTAAACCCTAGTCGACGTAATGGCAGAAGATTGTAAGAAAAGGGGCCTACGTGTGATTGTGAGCAAAACCAAAGTAATGGTTTTTGAAAGAGAAGAAGCCAGAACAGATGTTAGAGTAGCAATAGGAAATGGTGTGCTAGAACAAGTGGATGAATTTGTATATCTTGGATGTGGATTCAGTCGGGATGGAAGGTATACCACTGATGTAGAAAGAAAAGTGAATGCGGAAAATAGAGTGAACGGAGAATTGGGACAACTTCTCGGCAGCCACCACCTCAGCCAGAAGGCACGTGTCGCAATACACAACGCAGTGCTTGTCCCAACGTTATTATATGGAAGCGAGAGTTGGGTATGTAAAAAGGAGCATGAGAGCAAAATCAATGCAGTCGAAATGCGATCTCTGCGGAGAATCTGTGGAGTAAGGCTGACTGACTGCATTCGTAACAATGACGTAAGAGAGCAAGAAGGTATGAAAGAGAGTATTGGTGTAAAGATGCGAAAGGGAATGCTCCGATGGTTCGGACATGTGGAAACAATGCCGTACGAGCGACTGGCTAAGAAGATATACAATGCGAAAGTGGAAGGATGTAGGTACAGGGGGAGACCAAGACTTAACTACCTAGACCAAATTGGTTATGTATTGAAGGAAGGTGGAATCAGGAGTCTCCGAAACCGGCGAGCGTGTATGAAGAGAGTTATGAATGTTGAGGAAGCGAGAGATGTATGCAAGAATAGAGCCTCTTGGCACTTTGTTCTCTCTGCCTACCCCGCAAGGGAAATGGCGTGATGATATGTAAGTAAGTAAGTTTTAGCATTTGACATGCTAAGCACTATACATAAAACACAAAATAACAGTCACGAGCAGAATTCTGCTCGTGACTATTATTATCGATTTCACATTTTTCACTTTGTTTTTAAAGCACTTAAAATCGTCAAGAATACAATAATAATTAACACGAGTGCCTGAGGCTGCAATAATACACAAAGTGGCGACAAGCGGCCACAAGTGGCCGGATTCCGAAGTAAAGCCTTTCATGAGAAGAACCCGGCAAGAAACTCATGGGCCACTTTTTTAAATTGCCAATTTATTACAATTTAATATTTAATATAATCTTTATAACTAAAATGACATTATATAATACAAATCAATTTTGAAAATTAATGAATGAGGCAACTCAAACCCATTTTGTTTTATCTTCAAGATAATCCGAAACAGTGTAATAACCTTGATTACAAAGTCTAATTTTTAATGCACAAATTATTGTGTATGTCCAGGGATCTAATGGTCTAATGCTCTCGTGCTTCCTCGTACAGCGGAACTTTTAACGAGTTGGGGAGGATGTTTGGCCCGTCATATTTGTCTGGATCATTAGAAAATATTTTAAAATATTATACATAATAAACTTTAACTGCTAATCATGACGTAAGTTCCCTCATTTTTTTACGACTTTTAAAGTATCTGTCAAAAGTTATGGCCAGAAATGTCTGGCAACTGTATATGTTTGTTTATAACAATATCAACATTAACTAGCCTTGCTACTTTGACGTCAGTTAGCATGTTTTTTTTTCCCACCTTTGATACTTGCTGCCTGTAAAACGGCCGCACTTTCAGCTTAGCGAGTATCCATTTCTTTCTATGTTTATGTTATACAACCGATTCTAAAAATTTCATCTTTCCTAAAATCACGTAAGTCAGGGGGTGACTGGCATCTCACTCTAATAGTTGAGAGAGCCACACGTTATGTCACAACAAGTCTTCAACTAATCATAGGGATTCTTCAACCAATCTGAATTAAGCGATTCGAAGTTTAATCTGCATTAGATAGGTAAATATAATTAAGCCCAGTTTATTAGCTGAGATAGGGTTGTATAAAAACTACGATGAAGTAATAAAACGGCATGCATATGATGCAGTAATTAAATATTAATTTAATTTTAAATGGGATATCACATTTTAGGGGTCCCATTTGCGACAGGTGGTCATTGTATCTACAATTCTGTATTAAAGCGTACAGTTCCGGACATGAATTCACGTCCATTAATACACTTGAAATATGATTTAATTAGTTAATACTAGATGTGGCAGAATTTACGGCTTCAGAATGATTTTTGGATATTTAAATTCTTAAGTGCGGTGGAGGCTTGTGGTGAAAATTTGTGTTTAAATGTTCTGATTTGCAATAAATGTCATGAGATAATACAAAAATTTCAATCATCAACATGAATAAATAATCCTGAAATGCAATCGCAGTACCACCCATCACTTACTCAGACACAAAAACTTTAATCCGATTCGTTTATCGTTTCTTAGGAATATGGTTCGTATCTTAAACATGGCTTGTACTTATTTTACTTGTTTTTCTAGATACATTTTACTTTTTAAATATTACTTTTTTCTTGCACCTTTATTGGCAGTAAAATATCAAATAATCTCCTATTGCTAATTATGTTGGAAGCAAGTTTAATTAAAAATGCTTCCTGGTACATTTCAGATCTATTTAATTTTGTGTATAGGAAATTAGGTAAGTATTTAATTATATTTGTGACGAGCAGGTAAGATAAGATTATAATCATAATGATGTCATTTTATTACAAAACGAGATAATATGTATTTAATTTATTAAGGGTTGGCATTCCAATTGTAATATTTTCAAAATATAGAAAGCACCCAGCATTCAAAACATATTTTTTCTCTTTCTTGACCTAAATTTCATCATTATTATTAGGAACCACCACACTCAAAGAATAAGCATAGTTATCTGATGGCAATATAAAAAACAAAGTTCTGTTATTAATTAGATGTTAGATTTAGTAGGCATTGTTATTTTTAAGTTACCTTTGGTTTCAAATTTGTTAGCATTCAGCCTCTACTATTAGTGATAATCTGCACTACACTCAACAATCCACAAACCCCAGCGCGAAGCCAAGCTGTTGATGCTGTCGTCAAAAAAACAGGTCAGAGGAGCTGTATTGGCACAGTCTGTTAATTTAAGAGAATATACTTCTTATTTTAAACACAAAGTGAAAAATGTGAAATCGAAAATAACAGTCACGAGCAGGATTCGAACCTGCATCTCCTGGATACCGTCCAGTTGCTTTGCCAATTCAGCCATCGTGACCCTTGCTCCTGACTGCTAATCTCGATAACACATACTTAACGTCTTTGGGTAACGCCTGCACCATCTGTCGGAAGTATTTTCATACATTATACCGACCAGATAAACTTAATTTTGCAATTAAGATTTTACCTAATAATGACGCAAACCCTATAAATATTTAGATATTTTTATATACAGTTTTAGCATTTGACATGCTTAGCAACATACATTAAACACAAAGTGAAAAATGTGAAATTGAAAATAACATTTTCATACATTATACCGATATTATACCGCATTGCAATTTTTCACTTTGTGTTTAATGTATAGTGCTAAGCATGTCAAATGCTAAAAATATATATAAAAATATCTAAATATACTTCTTATTGTTAAGTAACCACTCAATAATATCCGGAACGGAACCAAGTTGCTGTTTATTGATTTATTGCTAGGCTTTAGAATCGGCTATCATACTTGATAATTCAAACTTATCGAGATGCATTAAGGCTGTCTCAAGTGGAAAAAATAGTGGTAACCTTTCGAATGTGGCAACAATAAAGAACTTAGTACCGAGCTCTACCATTAAGGTAGTTTAATTTCGAGATTTATTTCTCTTGGGAAGATTTGATGCATTTATTCTGTTGATCGTCTCGCGCAAAAGCCGGGAAAAATGAAGATATTTAGTCAGAACTTTTCCTCCTAGAGATAAATCTTTGAGTTAATAATTCAGCTGCCATCATTAGCGATAATTAAAACTATTGAAGAACACACTAATTAATTTGTAGGTAGACGTCAATGATTGCCCTTAGTCCCGAAAGCAAATTTAATTGGAGCGCTGTATCCCAGATTAAATGCGTTATGTGCAGTACTAATTGGAGCTTAGGAGGTATTAATTACTGTCAATTTCTCTTCTGGAATAAAATCCTAAGCTGTATAAACATGTGTAGCGGCCTCGCGACAAGAATATGCTGAGTTGCAATTTTGTAGAATAATCGAAGCACGAGCACGCGGCTCGCCAACAGGGCATCGCCCTGGCACGTAGTATACGGAGTAATTGTGAAGTGGAAATAAATAACATATTTTGGATAGTCCACGTTTTATTTATAGCCAAGAATAGAATCTGCAGTGACACGCACTACAGTGGTGACCCCGACGTCATCATCGCAACTTAGTTGTTTCACCACTCGAAACATGAGTTGTGGGTTGGATTCCCACGCCGACAATTTTATGTGTGATACATTATTGGTTGTTCTTAGTCTAGGTGAACTCTGTGTCCATAGAATTTTATGTTTTTCGCGATACAGATATTATATGAATTAGTATTCCACCGATAAAATGCAACAATTTCTTATAAAAAATACAGATATATGTAAATGAATTCATCACGGCATTTATATATCCAGCTTAAAATTATGATGATGAGACTTATACAAATACAATTTATCACTGGTGAAGGAAAATACCGCGAGGCGTGCAGGTTGCCTGCCTGAGAGATTTCCACGACGGCTTGTGAAGTCTCGCACTGGGCCAGCGTGGTGAACTATGGCCTAACTCCTCTAACCATGAGAGTAAACCCGTGCTCAATAGTGGGACAAAAAAGGGGTAGCAAAAAAAATACATACAAGTATAAGCCACTTCACTGCTGAATCTTGTGATGACGAAAAATTATAACTTCAAAACAGTTTTTCTATTCAATACATCTAACACACAGTTTAATGGCTAAGTGCATTCTCATACCCTACACAATACCACGGAAGTGAACACTCTTGATTCAATGAAAAAGCTAATAAAATTTGTCCTTCGAATTTACAATACCCATAGAAAAAGTACAACAAAATCTTTATTGAATTTAATTGCTTCTTGATAGCAAAACGTCCTTTTTCTATTAAACCGCGATGTTGGGTACATACCGTTGGTCGACAGTATACAAAGGTGAAATAAAACATTAATTGCTGTCAGAGCGAGGGGCGAGACAAAAGGTTCGTTTTTTCGTAACTATTGTACGTACGGAACCCTCCGTTACGGTTCGGAGACAACCTTGGTTTGTTGAAAAAATTAGGTTGATCGATATTTTATGTTTGAGGGAAATATTGTTGAAATACGTTATTTTTTCGGATGTTTCAAAGGCGTAAACAGAATTATAGAAAGCTACTATTCAATTAGAGAGAGTCAGGTTGATTTAAAAATAATTAATATAACAAATTTCATCATTATTAACATTTCTTAACAAGATGCACGTCAAAACCTTAATAACAATTAAGACACAATAACAAATATGTGATATTTTTGATCAAGATTTGTAATAGCTTAGCGGTTAAAGAGTACCTCTTCAGAATGGACACAAACGTACTTTTTTCCAAAAAAATCTGTTTTACAGCAATGTAATAACAACATTTTACGGCAAAAAATTAAGTCATTACTTTTGTAAATAGCATAGAAATCGTGGAACTTCGACTGATATAGCGAAATAATAATTTTATTACGTAGATATCCAATTAAACATAACTAGTTTTTAGTGCAGCAGTAAAACTTTCTCATAACTAATTACTGCTGTTATAGCTATTGTGATAATGGTATTAATTTTACAATTACTAATTGCATATTAGTTCCTGCTGTATCTAAAATCAGAAAAGAAAGGGAGAAAATAACAATGTTTATTATATACTGTTATATTTTATTAGCATCGAAAGCTACTGTGATAATGCTAAGGGATATCAAGAGCTATCGAATTCAATTTCTCCTTGTGTAGTTATTATTCACCCCTTGGTGAAGTACGCACCAGATTATTTTAGAAATAATGACCTATTAAATATTCGTTAATATGAGTCAAGTGTTAGTCACGAGATAATTAATCCTGGCTCCAGAGTAAACAAGATAAATGGCATGAATATTTTGATTTGAGATCAAGAGAAAAGGGTTTTTGGTATAAAAACCATACAGTGCTGAATCTTTCTTAGCCCCTGGTTCGGAGATGTGATAATTAATAGACAATATTAAGACTCCCTTCTGGTCACTATCCATCGCCGAAGTTTGGATTCCTGATAAAAAATGCACTTGACTCAAATTTGAGACATGTGATGTGGTGGAGGACATGCATCATTTGTTAGTGGAGTGTGATAGGAATCGGAGTCATAGGGAGGCGTTGCTGAGAGAGTTTGGGCTGATCAAAAGGAATGTGGATATATTACACTCCATGCTGGCAGAACATGCTTTAGTTGCTGGAAGAAGGATAAATGAGATGACGGTTGCTTGTCAGCAGCTCCATAAAAAAATAACATTGGCAGTCATGGGGACGGCTAACAGAAGTGAAAACTTATAAGAAAAAAAGATATTCCTAAGCTATTATAGTTTTTATGTATCAAGAGATCTCATAGGTAGGAACTGGATATGTAATTTTTGTAATTTATAAATTGGTATTATGGATGGACAGTATTTAGTACAAATTTCTTTGATAGATGGCGTTGTAAATCTATCCTGAATAGTTGTGTTAAGAATTCCGTTCAACTCATGAGATTTTATCCACCTAAAACTCGATAAAAACATAGCATCACGCCTGTATTCCCCGAAAGGGTAGGCAGAGGTGTATTACACACCCAAGACTCGCCAGTTATGTTTAAGTCCCACGTAATAGGGGGCGAGCCTATTGACGTCTACCGGGCACATTTCCAAACTCCGGGCTGCTACTGAGAATTTTTCTTTTTAGGAAAAAGCTCAATAACGTTGCCCGACCCGGGGATCGAACCCGAGATCTCATGAAAAAAAAATCGATAAACGTGCCTATAAAAGTTTCTACTCCAAAATTTATAACACCACCTAAACTGATTCTGGGAATCTAAAATCACCAAATCTAAATATCACTGGTAGAAGAGATTCGTGATTCAAAATACTCGAGTGTAGTTAATACTTTGATCCACATCCCTAGCGTCCCAGTTTGACAACAGCGCAGCGCTACGATTGTGTGCGACGTGTTTACGACTTTAAGAGAAATTTACAACCTTTTTGCTACTGTCAGATTGGTAAAACCGGTAGTTTTATATACAGACAGATTTTTTAATACTTGGCTTTAACTGTGCATTGAATGATCCTATATTGCTGCAAGTACTGAAAGGACCTCCACTCCAAGGAAAGTTATAGCGAAGTGGAGAGGATTATTAATAAGGAGAGGATAGAAATGATACTAAGGAGAGCATAGAAAGGATAATACCATCGACGCTCTCACTCACCATACGAAACACAACAGTAAGAGTACCTACCATTGTTTCTGGCTCAATTCCTGCTGGGATAAACGACGCTTTACCGCTAATAAAACATATAGATTGAGCGCTAAGATTCAACCGTAGGTACACTAGTTTACTCATCGTTAAGCGTTACTAACGATATGCATCATAGATTACTTAATGGGCAATATAAGAATTTAAAATCCCTGTACGTATGTTTTTAATAGAATTATAAAAGGAATTATTTCGATACGACCGAAAGGAAATGCTTGGAACTGGTTTATTATTTAGGTTTATTACGCATATAGTGGGATATATTCGTATAAGTGCTAGATTCCGTTTCTAGGTCAAGCAAGTTAAGAGAAAATATTTTCACATGTATATTTTCTATAACAATATTACTGAAATTTTCATATTTTATTTTAATCCTTACCATTGTTCTTAATAAGATTAGAATTATATATATCCTATTATAAAGCTGTAACAGAGCTGTGTCCGTACATTTAAGATATTTGAGAAAAAATTACTGTATTTTGTTTAGATTTTTTGGCTGTTTATCTGCTTGTCTGTCTTTTTGCTCGCGCATCACGCAAAAACTACTGAACGGATTTTGATGCAACTTTTATTTGATAGATCTTGACTAGACTTAAAAATTGGTATACATTTTATCCCACTACTACGAGTATATAGGGAACCTGAGAAATAACCTAAAATCATCGCAGCCAAAAGCTAGAGTTTTGGCTGCGGTGGAGCCGCATGCGAAGGCTAGTGTATATAAGTGTGTAAACGAAATAATCACGTTCCTCAGACATCGTTTCAAAGAAAGTAATTTAATAAAATCATGTAATAAAGACCGGCCTCGTGGCGTAGTCGGTAGTGTAACCGACTTCCGTGCACGAGGTCGTGGGTTCGATTCCCACTCAGGACAATTATTTGTGTGATGAACACAGGTATTTGTACTGCGTCTGGGTGTTTTCTATCTATGATATGTATATATTTACAAAAAAAAGTAGTATATGTATTATATCCGTAATCTGGTAGTATTATATCCGTAATCCCATAGGACAAGCATTAAGCTTAATTTGGGACCAGAGCACGTTGTGTGAAAATGTCCGTGAATATTTATTTATTATTATTTATCGATGATTCTATGTAATATTAATGTGCATACAATTATAAATTCTTTAAATAATTATGAATATTGATATATATGTAATAAATAATGCGCGTGCCATTCAAAATAGGAAGGAAAGGAAAAGGGAAAATTCAGTATAATATTCAGAATACAGAATAATTCTGTAGAAATATAATTATAGCAGTGCAGCCATATCCTAAAAATTTTAAAATTATTTTGTAATTAGACTTGTCGTTTATTCTTTCATTTCATGTCGGTGAAATGAAACGGTGAGCAGCTTGACAATACTCTCGATATAGTTGAGTCCATGAGCGACGGTTACCATTTACTATCAGATGGGCCGTGGCTCGTCTGCCACTACAAGCAATAAAAAAAAAACTTGTAATTAACACTTTTATACAAATGTTGTTCCCATATTCCTGTCAACGAGTTTCAAATATACACTTCATTCAAATATGCACACCCCGTCGTTCGTACAACGAACAGGGTAGCGTGAGGCGCTTATCCACTAAATAATGCCACCTTATGCCGTCTCTCCGCATGTACTGGCGTGCCACTGGAACCGTGTGACATTACTTAAGTGACGAGTATCTGTTAATACTTAACCGAAACTGCGGTCTGTAGATCATTATTATACAAGAATCGTCATTTTACTTGCATACAAAATGCTTTTTAGTCTTCCTCTCAAAATAGAAATATTGTCCAATATATGCCGAGATTTGCTCGGTGTGCATACGCCTAAAGTGAACGCAACCTGTCCCGATGTGCACTCACCTTTATATAACAAATTTAGGATTTATTGTGTGCGGTTGGTAAAACTGTGCGTTGCTTTTTTTAATAATAATTTGTCACACTGTTTGAAGTCTTTAGTTGCACGTTTGCTCCCACAATATTAACTTGTGAGCAAAAATGCATGATATAATTTTTGGAAAGGACACGCAGTCTCTACCTCAAACTTTGTTCCTCAGTGTTTCTAACTGCCTGTCAATTATATTCAAATGTACTATAAAAACTAAAAGCCAACCTGAATAAAAATAGCATGTTCTCAAACAAATCCATTTTTCTATAAAAACGTTGTTAAAAAATCTATCGCAAATTGAATTCTCTCGATAATTGTCAAACGATTGCATAAATTTTCATCTTTCCCGCGTGATTATTACGACAACTTGTGACAGAAAAGCTTTTTGATAGTGGCGTAGTGAATGCGGTTTGTGAAATGGTCTGGATTTAGCGTCTGATTCATTAAGATGCAAGTTTCAGCTTGATGTTGATGTTTCAACCGCTTCTTGATTGAACAGCCACACAAAAGCGGTAACGATTTTATAGTATTACAAGCTGACCCGGCGAACTTCGTACCGCCATATTTATTTTCGTAAATATTTTGCAATAAATTAATAAAAAATACGTGATAAAATTTTTACTATCTTAGACAAGCCAGCAAAACACGCATTTAAAAAAAAACATAAAAATTGGTTAAATAGTTTCGGAGTTCATCGTGAGCAACAACGTGACACGAGTATTATATATATAATAAATAATATTTATAATGTATTTAATACTCGTTCTACTTACCATCCTGCTTGACAGTATTCCCAAGCGGGCCGCAACTCGCGAACCACACGAACAGGATCCATCGCAGCATGATGCTTCGGCGCAGCTCAGGCTGGTTGTGGAAGTGCCTGACGGTGGGTTCCGCCCGCGGTGCCACCATGGTGACCGAGAGACCATTGATCCGTTCACATCCTATACCTGTGAACAATTATATAGTATAACGACTCTTATTATTTAAAATCTATGATTATAAATCCTACCTATCCTTTCCTTGGAAATGGCGTAACGTGAGTGATGTCAGATGTTGCTAGCGTCTATAGGCTGTTTGCCACCAACATAGTATAAAAATACAATATAAATTAACCATGTGCTATCAAATATTTTTTTTCATTATAGTACTTTCTGATATTTAAGTGAATATTACCCGCGACGCGTGGTAACAATTAATTATTAACATTCTTTACTTAAATATAATATAATTAACGTAATTGTAGTGCCTATGTCTACAGCGTCTATAAGTATAAGGGTGTGTTACATTCACCAAAATGTTCACACTTACATCTGTGTTGCCAACTCGAGGATATAACAGATTATCATTGTTTGCACAGGATTAGGGTAACGCAAATACCACAGGGATTATGCATCTATGAAATTTGGAATACGTAAATAGGGTACGGAAATTGTATTAATTCTGAATTTACAAAATATACTTCCGTGCTACTGAGAAGACTAGTAAATTGGTACTCTCTAGGGCCCTGCCTTTTGAGGTTACATGTTTGTTAACTATCAACAATTATATCGTTTACTAATCGAAACCATAATATCTAGAAATTCACCAACTTTTGGAGAGCATATTAACTCGCTAATTCCAGCTGTTCTGATCATCTTATGCGAGTTGATTGAAGGGATTAGTATCCTCATATACCTACTTCTTTATAACCTAAATTTTTATTTTTATTTTTGTTATTTATAGTATCTTATATATAATAGTAATAGTTGCCGAATATTCGTGGCATCTCTATTTATTACGCTAGTATAGCAACACTCACCACCATTTTAGAAGAGAACCTTTCACCGAAGACCGGCGTAAAGCAACGATAGGTACTAATACTAATTTTTTGTGCGGTAATAACGTCAAACGCCCAAACCAACTCGTCAAACCTCCTTATTACCCTTACTGTTCACCTCCTATTCCTTTTCCAGGTTGACGCAAGTCTAGTGTTGCTATCCTAGCGTCTATAGACTACTGTGTAGCTGATTACCATCAGAGTGACCATGCATGTGCTTGCTTACCAACCTCATAGCATAAAAAACTCCTAAAATGAGGAGGTATAATGGGAAAACTTCACCACTAGAGCTGCAAAAGGCTGTTATGCCTTTGAGCTATGCAGGTCAAATGACATTGTTATATTAAGTTGACTTAGAAGATTAAGGTACAATTTGTGTGGAAATTGAACTCATAATAGTCGCGCATATATAATGCTAAGAAACTTACCGAAGAAGACATTCCTAACAGTGAACACTACTCAACCGCACAGCGCAGTTCACTACAAACAAACGGACGTGCTCTATCGAGCCACCGACCTTAATAAATCAAAAAGCTAAAACAGATCTGCAGATAAGAGGCCTTTTAAGACACCACCTTCCGATTCCTATCCGGGTTCCGAACCATAAAACATTGGATAAAGCAAAAATTGGTTTTTGTTTGATCATACTTTGCTTTTATTAATTTTCCGAATGTTGATTTAAGTGAGACGGGTAGCCGGGAAAGAAGAAAATAAAATATGAAAGCATGTTTTTACCTATTTCTTGGGTGGCCTGCCATTTAAACAAAACAAAAAGATTGTAAGCTTATTTATCATCACGCCATCTCCCTTGCAGAACAGAGTACCAAGAAGCTTTATTCCTGCATAGATCTTCCGCTTCCTCAAAATTCATAATTCTCTTCATACACACTCGCCGATTTCGAAAACTCATGACCCTTCCTTCAATACACGACCGACAATGTCTAGGTAGATGAGTCTGGGTGTCCCCCTGTACCTGCATCCTTCTACTTTCGCATTTTATCACCACTAATTTTGTTCAGAGGTTAATATGATATTTTGAGGATGCTCAAAAATTTCTGATGTGGTCGACCATAATATGTTCGACCTGAGACTGCGTGGTCTTTAGATTAAATCACTGATAAACTCACCCATCGTATCACTAGTGCTGTAATAGAAAAAAAAATAGCTGCAATCTAAGCTAACGCCATCTATTAATGAAGTTTAGTAGGTACAGAGTCAGTTATTTTTAAATTATTGCTAACTATTGATAAGATTGTTATTTACCGCGATAAAAATTATATATTCTGATGTTCAAGTGTATAATCCAAATTTTATTGAAATCTGTTTAGCCATATTTGCGTCAGAAACGATAGTCAGCGGTTTAGTGCAAGCATGGAATAATATAGGTGGATTAATCACTCATTCAAACTAATATTGTGATAGAGACGAAGGTAAAAACTAAGTGACGGTTATCTATACCTACTCTGTGAACCACGGCGATGCCTGGCAAGTGGATTCTGCCCTCGGCTTCAACCGAGTGAACTTTAGAATTAAGTCATCTTAACTACGTATTATAAAACTGAAAGAGAGCTGTGTCTGTACATTTAAGAAAAAAATACTGCTATAAAAAACAGGCTATAGGTATAAGCGTGTCTGAATACAAAACATTTTTTAGATGTTTTGCTCGTTTGTTCGTACTCGCATCAAGCAAAAACTACTGAACGGATTTTAATGGAATTTGTTTTGATAGCTCTCGATTAGACTTAAAAACTGGTATACATTTTATCCCGCTACTATATCGGGAACCTGAAGCTTTTGACTGCGGCGGAGCAGCGAGCAAAGGCAAGTTATTATATATATAAAGGCACAATTTTCCAGTATATTATCAGCCTTTTAACGTCCACTGCTGGACATAAGCCTCCCCAAGAACGGGGGATAGTGCCGTAATCGCCACGCTTGGCAGGCGGGTTGGCGATCGCAGTGGATGTTGTTAATACTCGTAGGAGTGCTGCTGCCCACTCCCCCGGTATTCCCTCAGTCGGCTCTTACGACTCCCATGAGTGGAGAGGGGTGGGACAATTCTAAAGCCGGCCCCACACGGCAAAGCATATTATATCTTGAGTTAAAAAATATATGTACAGGATCCATCGAATTTTTCGACATAAAAAGTAGTTGTTCTTTTCTGACTAAGCGTATGCAAAATTTAATGGTTATTAGTTAAGTAGTTACGGCGTGTAAGCGTAACAAACAAATAAATTCACTTTCACATTTTATAATATCAGTAAGAGTAACTATTACTACTTGTGTATTATATTACTTTTTTTTTCCTGTCGTCATCAAGGTGGGGGGATGTATTGTATTACCTGTATCAACTAGCCCGTGACATGGTGATTAATATCGCTTATGGTTCAGCGAGCACAGCTGGTTACAATAAGGGTCTTTTATTTCTATCAGGGTTAAGACGGTGTACTCGGGAATATTTCTAAATATATATATATTTAAAGACAACACCCTTTTTTATTTTTTATTTTTTAGTGGGCAAAAATGTCCTACCGCACACCCCGCTGCCCGGGGAGACAACGGGGTACTGTGGGGCTCTCACCCACTAAAAACCCACCGTGCGCCCTCACCCGCCCTTGCTACGGCGGATCACGGGAACCGTATCGTTTCTTCGCGATCCGCAGGCGGCAGCCCCTTCGGGCACCCTCTCTTGTGCGACGCCCCGCGCACTTGGGCGTCACACCTTCGCGGTAGGCTTCTGCGGACGGCAGGGTACTCCCCGACTTCACCGTCCGCAGCCTCGGCTAGGGCGGCATCAGGCGCAGGTAAGCGCGCGCACGCCGCCCCGCGCGCCGGCGGCGAATCGGGTCCGCGAAGGAGGATTCCGCCCTCTCCGCCGCCTCCTTCCGCGAGATGACAGCCTCGCAGAAGGCGGCGACCGCGGTCCAGGCCCTGTCACTGCCAACCATCGCTCGCGCAACGGCCGGCAGCGACAGGTCCACGCCTATGACTGCAGCGAGTTCCCGGTGCTGCACATCCCAGGCCGGGCACGACTCGAGCGTGTGCTGCGCCGAGTCCTCGCCGCAGTCGCAGTGGTGACAAGCAATAACGGCAGATGTCTACTGTGCCGAACTCCGAACAATGATAGCAAAACTTGCAGTGAAATAGCCCCGACTCATGAATCGATCTTCACCATTATTGCTCCATGATAACGCGAGACCTCATACAGCACGAGAAATCATTTTAACTCTTCAAGAACTGCAATTAGAAACCATTCGTCACCCTCCGTATTCGCCAGACCTTGCTCCAACGGACTAACATTTTTTTCGTGATTTGGACGATTTTCTACGTGATAAAAAGTTTTCTTCCCAGGAGGCAGTACAAAATGCTTTCACACAGTTTGTAGAATCTAGATCACCAGAGTTCTATCGCAAAGGCATAAATGACCTTCCTATTAGATGGTAGCAATGTATAGATAATAATCTATTCTATTATTATAAAGAGGTAACGTTTGTGAGTTTGTGATGTTGTAAGGGGTAATCTCTGGATCTACTAAACCGATTTTCAAAATTATTTCACCAATAGAAAGCTACGTTATTGTGGAGTGTCATAGGCTATAATAATTTCCAAAATTAATTACGCATCTTTACTTAAATTTGAATAATATAATCCAAGTTGTAAAAAAAAATTGCTTTCATCGCGTGCGCTGCTGAAACTATTGAGGATAGAACAAATCAATGTACTATAATATTAAAGAACGTATCAAAATCTGTAAAAAAGTCCGTGATACCATATGCCTATCTCCTACGGATAACTCACAATAACTGTTTTTACTGTTAAAATCGAAAATTAAAAATAATTTTTGTAAAGCTTATTTAGCCCATATGGTATTAATATACATATATCTTTATAAATATGTTTTTAGAACGGAAATTCAATGTAGAATATCTGTGTCCTTTACTCGATACAGTTTAAACAAATATCTTCAAAGATATTAGCAAAATAAAAACGTGCGGTGCGCGCCGCCCCGGGCGTTTACAAGATACATTCTTAATTATATGGGACGAATGTAGCATGAGTCATAGAGCTCATATTGAAGCCGTGAACCGTACGCTAAAAGACATCAGAAACTCAGACGCTGATATGGGTGGTGTTACTTTTGTTTTTGTGGGCGATTGTCGGCAAACGCTGCCAGTAATAACAAAAGGAACACGTGCCAATGCCATCAGGGCATGCTTAAAATCATCATGCTTATGGAGTTCCGTTGAAACTCTCAATTTACGAACAAACATGAGAGCCCACTTGAGCGACAACTACGATAACGACTTTCCGCATCAACTACTGAACCAAAACCTGAAAATTTGCTGTCCTAACACCAACAGTAGGGATGACATTAAACTTGACAATCGGTTAGGTCACATATTACACAGGTTAGAAGATCTGATAGACGCAATATATCCCGGTCTTGGAAGTTTAATGGAAAGAGATTATCATTGGCTTTGTTCTAGGGCAATAGTCTCACCCAGAAACGATTCAGTGAATGAGATAAATAAAATAATTTTACGAAAAATTCCCAGTCAAGTCAATCACTATAAGTCCATTTACACGGTGAATAATATTGAGGATATAGTGCACTATCCTTAAGAATGTTTAAATTCTTTGAGTCCTTCTGGCTTACCTCCCCACGTTACCTTATGCTAAAAGTTGGCATTCCTATCATGCTTTTCTTGGATCTTGAGACCCCCAACATGTGTAATGGCACAAGGCTGCTCATAAAAGAGTTGCGGGAGAATATAATCGTGGCGACCATTCTCACAGGGCCAGCAGTGGGACAACTTGCTTATATTCCGCGGATACCCATGATTCCGACTGATTTACCTATACCGTTTAAAAGGTTACCCGTCAAGGTCTCTTTTGCCCTCACTATTAATAAGTCCCAGGGTCAAACATTTTCTCTGGTGGGCATTGACCTGAGAAAGCACTGTTTTTCTGCCATATACTTTTAGCTTTCCGTTATATGTTGGCTTATCTCGGGTTGGAACTCCTGAAAGACAATATATTTTAGTACCAAATGACAATATTACTACTAATATAGTAGGTATATCGACAAGTTTTGAACAATTAAAATAAGTAAACATGATGTAAATAATGTAAATAGTATATATTAACATCAAGTAATAAAAATAACAACAAAAAACAGTAACATAAAAAACACAAAACATACAAAAAACAAAAAAAAAAACAAAATAACAAGAAAAAATCTTCATCATCATATTTTTTATTTATCCCGAACCTGAGTGAAGTATTACGCGGGACAAACGGGCCGGGACAAAAATAATTCTAACGCGGAACGGAGTTCGTGGGCACTGCTAGTGGTAGATATTTTGATTGAATAACTATGTTAAATGAAAAAAAAAACATTTTCAATTTTTCAGTACAAATCGGCAATTTCATACTTTAACACCTAATAATAAAAAACGTACCTATATCTCCTTCGACACCACAACCATTTACTTCGAATTGAAAGTAGATGTAAACATATTATTATATAAATTACTATAATAAGCAACAATGACACTTTGGGGCCGTCTGCAGCCTTGTTAAGTAAATTATATGTATATGCATGCAACTGAGACGTTTTTACAACGCGATCTTGTTCACACATATGTTCCAAGAGCACAGCTGGTATTTAATATTTAGTCAGACCTATTATTAATATTTTGAACTGCCTTTGTGGTGCAGCGGTTGTGTAAGCGTCTGCTGATCATGAGGTCTCGGGTTCGATCCCCGGGTCGGGTAATGTTATTGAGCATTTTCGTAAAAAGAAAAAATTTAAATTAAAAATTCAGGTATTGTAAATCTTAATTAGGCAGGAGATTGTTAATAACGCTTTGATCTAGAATAGAAATTAAGCAAACTACGTAGGGTGAGTGTGGTGTGCGTGAGTAATGGACGGATTTTCTTCCTAGAGCTTAATTTCAGAATATTAAAGGGTTTTTTCACCATTAATGACCTAATGACTACCTTCTAAATTGCTTGTAGTAAATAAATAAATTACAAAACAGCTAAAAGCATGGGGGGCCGGCTTTAGAATTGTCCCACCATGGGTGGAGACCCATGGGCGTCGTAAGAGCCGACTGAGGGAATACCGGGGGCGTGGGCAGCAGCACTCGTTCGAATATTAACAACATCCACTGCGATCGCCAACCCGCCTGCCAAGCGTGGCGATTACGGCACTATCCTCCATATGAGCGAAACACATGTGGCGTTCTCTTGGGGATGCCTATGTCCAGCAGAGGACGTCGAAAGGCTGATGGATGGATGGATGGAAATAAATAAAATCTTTATGTAAATCGTTGTGTTAAAAAGATGTTGGATTTTCAATCTGTTTTTATGTTTTATACTTTTTTTAATTGTTCTCTGATATAATAAATACAATATTATTTATAGAACTAGTTCGTTCTTAATGTTTGAATTCGTCTACCTAAATCAAAGTCCAGATTAATTTTTACTTCGCACAGATGCAATTTACTAATATCGCTAGAACTTAATTTGACCTATCTCTAAGATTTAACCAGTGCGTACAATAAATAGACTTTCTATTACAAACAACTTAAAAAATGTGTAGATATAAGTGTGTGTATGCATTCATTTTATATCAGCACGGTTACCACTTAGAAATTTTAAACTTGCTAATAATGGAAAGGCAGCGATGGTCAATGTTTAAATGAACAATACCGGCGTTACGACTAATATAATCACCCTTTCCCAGTCTATAAAAGTCTGACAATAACAAGCCTCTCAGTCGTTCTCTGCCACATACTATCGTAAAATGAACATGAGCTTTCCCTAAGGAGCGAAACAATATGCGTTTCCGAATGACCTACAAACGCACGCACGCCCTAAAATTTATAGCCTTAGTAGTAATATGATTGAACACACTGTGATCGTAATTTCCAACTTAGTTCGATGTCTAATAATGTTATTTTTGTTCGTCCAATCAGGCGATCGCGTGACGGAGCCATAATTTTTGCAAAAGCTGTGCAGGTGCTTCTAACTTTATGTAGCTGTATTAAGGTTACAATTTGAATGTCCAGGTGTGTTTAGAAATTTATGTAAAAAATTGGTATTATGGTGAATTGCGTTGCTATTGTCCGGAATGTCACACTGATCGAGTGGTTTTCGTTAATAAAAATAATAGGCTGGTGTTCGGGTGGACCTTTTTTGGTGAATCATCTACGGATACTGTTGGTAATGGTACACGATAGTATACATTCGAATAGAAACTAAGATTAAGTTAACTTGTATAAAAAAGAACATCCAAAAACATTTTGATCTGTAGGTATTGCACGCCTCATAAGCGAAGCGTTGAGGTGTATATTACTCTCGTTTCACGCAGAACAACTGATTTTTCAAATTTAAAATGTCTCTATTAATCATATATCGCACTTGTAAAATAATATATACACACACATATCAAGAAAAAACACTATTTCTCATGATATTTTTGATGTCATTTTTGTTATTTATAATAGTTATAAAACTGTATAAAAAAGTTCTGCCTTGGACGTCCGTGTGTTTTAGGTAATGTATGTTAACACGATAACGACCGAAATACTTTCCTAATCGAGTAATTTTTTTTCTTTTATGATACAATATAACTACGAATAGAGCCCTATCACTTTTCACAGTCTGATTCGATGTGGTTTAATTGTTATTAAATACTTAAACAAAAAAATAGTGAATATTTACGCTCGACGTGACACTAAAACCAGTGCTATCCTTATTTCGTGAGAACTATGTCTATAGACCAATATAAAAGTACTTCTTAAAATTAGCGCTCACCTCATTAGACTTTTGAAATTAGCGCTATCTATGTGATTTATTGAAAACTACTTAGTAAGACCAATACATTATTAGTTACTTATCAAATAATCAATTTTATTGTTAAGTATATCAATGATGTGATTCCTTCAGAAATGGCATATTGACAGTGCCACAGTCGTTTAACCAAGTAGCCCCAAGAGATCTCGTAAAATATTATCTTTTGTAATAAAAGAAATCGATAAATATTATGGGGGGTTTATGAACACACTAGCCATCGATGGCTCCTTGACTATTTTTTTTTGTTTCTAACGGCGGCAAAAGAGCCCTGCTGGTGGTGAGTAACATTACATTCATTACATTTCATGGACCTAACAATACCTACTAGGAATACAGTCAAGCTGCAGGCTGTCCACGTTAAATTTTTAGGTATTTAAGAAAACAAAAACGTACACCGACCCCAATACCAAGCAGTGGACGCTTAAAATATTTTTATTAGTTTTTTGCTTCCCTTCCAATCCGGGGAAGTGTTCTAGACCGCTAAGCCATCGCACTAGCCGACGGCCATTCCCAATCTCCACATCACATTTGTCTTTACGACCCACGCTACCTATCGGATGCATTTACATGCATTAATCCTCCTTTTCCATATTCACAAATAATTTGTTCTTTTAAGTAGCTAAGCATGTCAAGTGCTAAAATACAGATCAAAAACTGGAGGCTTACATCAAATCATTGGACATTATTTGTTACGATTCCTTACTGACTTGGCTTAATATTATAAATTCAAAAGTGCATAACGTTTAGCTACACTTTTACACCGTAGGTAATTATGAGTAAGCCCATAATCACGGAATTTAGCATACATTTGGGCCTATTCGATCGGGGAAGTACCACCCTCTCACAGAAGATCAGCGTAAAACAACTGTAGGTACAGCACATGTGATTCGTCATAAGCAAGGCTCTACCACTATAAATCCTCTCCTTATTCCTCTTCACCTGATATACCTTTACTTGAAGATGGCAACGAGTGATGCCTCTGGTACTATTAGCGTTTATAAGCTACGGTAACCGCTTATCATCAGGTAGGCCATATGCTTGTTTTCCACCTATATAGTATAAAAAAATATAGTCCAGGACCTAAGAAAAATATAGGCTCTTATCTCGCCAATTCCTGTGAGATGGGAATTTAGCATTGTGGTAATTAATGTGCCACAGAGTGACGTAATTTATGTGACCAAATTCAGATGTCCACGCGGACGATTTTCGCGCAGGTAACCTAGCAACAGTTTGTTTATCACAATCATGTTACCTAGCAACAATATGTTTATCAGTGCGTTTTATACACGGTAGAGAATTAACTAGATACCCATTGAGTTGTATATTTAAATCGTTGAGGATACCTGCTTATTTTTCCAGATTAGAAGAAAATCTTCAATATGTACTTGAAGAGATATTTCAGTCACTTTGAGAGAGTGAATTTGTGATAATATCCACACTTAGTATCATGAAATTTCTAGATGTTGAACAAATTATTTGTGTTTTTCCATGTGCACAAATAACATTATGAAGGAAGGTGATTGGTAACCGTCGCTCATGTATATTGTATGTATTTACAAAAATAAAAGTATAATATGTATTATATCCGTAATCTGGTACCCATAGCACAAGCATTAAGCTTAGTTTGGGACCAGAGGACGTTGTGTGAAAAATGTCCGTGAATATTTATTATGCTTTATTTTTTATTTTGGACTCAGCTAAGAGTATTTTTTAGACACTGCTCACGATTTCATTTCACAGACATAAAATAAAAGAATAAACTTCTTTAAATACCAACAGAATATCTGTATCCTCTTACTAAAATATATTTATACAGTCTGTTACTATCAACAACCGAACGAAGGTGTTTCCCTGGGGACTGCGCTAAAATCATCCGCTTGGCGATCGTATTGTACTCCCCAAACCCAACATCCATCGCAATCGTGACAGCCGTCTCTCGTCTCGCATTATTATCACGAGTGACTTGTTTATTTGATGGAAACGTTTGACTAAAATAAATCTCTAATTAGCTAATTACTGATAGTGCGAGTTAGGTAAGTGTATTTACTATTATAAAATCCTAAACGGAGCTATTTGTAGATAAGATATTTATTTGAAAAAAAATAAACTGTATACTGTTTAGGCGGCACTGAACATAAAGGAATTTTATTTTATTATTATTTGAATTATCGTTTGTTTGTTTGCACATCACGCATAAACTACAGAACAGATTTTGATGTAACTTTTTTGTTTTATAGTTTTTGATTTGATTTATAAGCTTGATATATGTTTTATGCCTCTGTGATGCAGCGGTAGTATAAGCGACTGCTGACCATGAGGTCTCGGGTTCGATCCCCGGGTCGGGCAGTGTTATTGAGCTCTATCGTAAAAAGAAAAAATCTCAGTAGCAGCAAGGAGTTTGGAAATATGCCCGGTAGTCGACAATAGGCTCGCCCCCTATTACGTGGATCTTAAACATAGCTGGCGAATCGTGGGTGTGTAATACACGTATGCCTACTCCTTCGGGGAATACAGGCTATGTTTGTTTGTTTTATGCCGCTACTATATTGAGAACCTGAGATATAATATAAAAACTAGCTTTCAATAATAAAAACACGTTATCTCGAGAACAACACCGATTGTAATAAAAATACAACCGTTTTAGTTGTTAAAAATACTTTGTTAAGTATGTAATATCCGTAAATTTAATTAAAATATATGGACAAATTTCTTCGTAAGTAATGGAGAAACAGATTGTTTAATTGTATAATATGCATTTTTTTTTTCGCAGAAGTACGTAAAACATGGCAACTTTGCTCTAAAAATGAAAATATTTTTGCATGAGTTGGAATTATATTGTAAAATCTTAATGCTTTTGTAATCCGAATAGACTATAAACTTCCTTTATGTCATTTCTTGATAATTATTGTGAAATATATCCAGATACTTAATAGTAAAGTTTAAAAAATAATGATTATTGAGGGTGGGCCAAATATCGTGGTCATTTGGCAACTTTGCCAACTTGTAATATCTCCTTTATTGCAAGATATAAAAATATATTAGAAACGTTTTAATAAAGAAATAGGTATATGTAGTAAGGCATGAAATTATGAGAGGAATAAACATATTCGATGTCCTTCAAAATTGACCGGGCAAAGTCATAAAGCCGCTTAGAACATTTTTTTCACCGCAATGATCAATGTCCAAGGGCTGCCACCAATGAAGAAATGCTAAGTTTAAATCTTTACTAAATAAAAAAAAAACTTTTTATACGGAATATTTTAATCGATACAATAGAATTACTATTTAGCTTTAAATGAGCACAACTGTGTGGAATTTTATTCTAGGCGGATAATTACCTATCTAACAAAAACTGCAATGACAATATTTCTAAATAATACGGTAATCATTGATGTTTAGGGAGCAGGGTGCCCAAGGACTATGTCTGCCACCATAACAGGCCTGCAATATCATCAATTGACAGCATCTTAAAAATGTAGAAAAACGGTATGCTAAATCATTTGTTCGTGTCTGCCTCTTGGAGTTGACGTCCAGGCCTCTGACTTTTTAAGTATCTAATTAAATATTTTTTAATGATTTAAAAATTGTGTATATGAAATGTTCATTTGGAAGACCTGAATTGTTCGATTAATGACGATATAAAAACCATAGAAAAATAATCTGCCACCATGGCAGCGCTGCGTTCTCAATTGACAGCGCTTCAAAAGTGTAAAGAAAAAATGTTTGCTAAATAATTTATTCGTGTCTGCCTTTTGAACTGATGGTCAGAATCTAATAAAATAATAAAAGAGGCTCCTCTTTATGTTTTTCCTAAATTTAATATTTTTTTTAAATTTGATGTAATATTTGGAGTCAAACGAAACCCACGATTCATTGGACATCCAAACCCGAGGAGGTCAGGCCAATGACCACGTGATTTGACGTGGAATGCCCCATAGAAAAACCCCAAATACCTGGGGAATTATACTGTTGTCACTCTCTTCTCTCTAAGATATAAAGAAAGAAAGAAAGACAAACTTTTGAAAAAAAAATGTATTAAAATGGTTTGGCCTTGTATAATCTCTGGACTGTCTGGACGTCTGCCTCTTCGATGTTTATCGTTTTTAGGATGATTTGACCATCAGTCCAAGAAGCAGACGTGAACAAATTGAGGTAGAGCCTTGCTTATCCCAGCATGAATGGGCCTTCTCGAAAGGAAAACCTCTCACAGAAGATCAGCGTTAAACAATGGCTGATACTAATACTGTTTTATTTCGTGTGGTGAATGAGAGTACCAGAGGCCCAAATCCCCTCCTTATCCTTTTCTCCACCTCCTATCCCTTTTCTTGGAGTTACAACGTGCGAGCGATACCTCTGGTGTTGCTAGCGTCTATTCTATAGGTTTCCCGCACCGCTTACCATCAGTTGGGCCATATGCATATTTAAATATATATATATATGCTATTAACATAAAACGCTGTAATATAATGTAATACGCCTGCAATACAAACATTCTCTCTAAGAAATAAATAGTAACTAAGAGAAATTACAAAATTTATTCTCAAAGATATACATATAATATTTATGTCAAACGAAATGTACTAACAACTTTTTTTTCACATATACTATGTGAACATAAAGTTGTACATTTCGTTAGTTAGAGACGGAGAGAGTTAATCGTTGTAGATTAATTAAAAATTATTAGTGGCAACCCTACACAAAAAATAGGTTGGCAATGTCATCAACAATAGCCCAAAAACACACATGTAACTTTGCCCGCCCACATATTTTAAAATACACTCGGTTTTTGGCGGCAAATACAAATTCAATATTATTCATTTCGTATGTAATAACAACGACAAAAAAATTAATTACCTGGTGTAACTCCGTAGCCGTGTGGGGCTGGCTTTAGAATTGTCCCACCCCTCTCCACCCATGGGAGTCGTAAGAGCCGACTAAGGGAATACCGGGGGAGTGGGCAGCAGCACTCCTTCGAGTATTAACAATATCCACTGCGATCGCCAACCCGCCTGCCAAGCGTGGCAATTACGGCACTATCCCCCATTCTTGGGGAGGCCTATGTCCAGCAGTGGACGTTAAAAGGCTGATGGATGGATGGATGGATGGTGTAACTCCAGATATCACTTTTTGGTAAAGCTTTTTTACTGGTTTTTGCCCGTGAAAAAACACTACCTGTTTGCACAAGCTCTGACAGGCAACTAAAGTGACATTTGTGGCACAGAGCCCCGTAGTGTTGTCCAAAAAATAGTTAATTATTCACCACAGATAAAACATTACTTCTTTAAAAGGCCAAATTTGCTATGTATCCATTTAACCAAAAAGTACACGACTGGGCAAAGTCAAACCTCAAGGGCAAAGTCAAACCTCAAAGGCAAAGTTGCCATGTTCTACGGTACTATTAGAGATATAAGAAATTTAACTTTAAAAAATATTATTTAGATATTTTTATATATATTTTTAGCATTTTACATGCTTAGCACTGTACATTAATTTTCACTTTGTGTTTAAAAAATATTGTTTGCTATTTTAGAAATCCTTTATTTTGTTTAGATTTTATTAGCTTTTTCGGGTGTAATTCACATAGATTGTTGCTTGATTTGAAAGAAAATTGGTTATGATATTGGTTTCATAAGCACGAGTATTTTATGCAGCTATGGAAAATAACGAAGATAATAGCTTAAGAAAGCGTTTCGTAAACCAATTTTGTGTTCAATGGGCGGAGCAAAAAATCAAAGTGGGCGCGAAAAAGAATATACGAAGTTATAAGTTATATTGAAGAGTAGGTATAATGCTAAACATGAAGAGAAATCCTTTCCACCACTTTTATGCACACCACTATGACGTGATACGATTTTATTTAAAATATGTACTTAGCTAGTTGTGCAAATCAAACATGTTTACTTTACTAGATTAGTGTAGTAAGATAGCTATGTTACTATATCATGCTCGTATCATAGTTATATTCCTAGTAAGACAGTTATGAACTACTTTCATATAACTATATTACGGTATATAGCCATAACTCTAGGGATATAACTAAATCACGGATTTAACATCTTACTGCGACATATCTATAAACTTGCTCGATGAATATACCATATATATATTTCATAATAATTCGACATACCAAGCAGATGTATCTATTCTATAATAAATCAGCTTACAAGTATTTAGACAGATATTAAATAAAAAGAATCTATGACCAAACAATAAAGCTGCCTACCCACTAATCCTTCTGATTCATATCGAACTGGTTGTAACACACCTTTAGTTTGTATCAGGGTTGTCTCCCAGCTTTATTTATACATTCATATAAAAAATAATATTTATTAGTACGCAATTTTAATTTTAAATCCTGTTACTTGTTTATTGTATGTGTCAAGTGCATATAAAATATATTATGCTATAATTTCTAACGAGAGAAATATAAAATTTTGCTAACATACTCGTACATATGACTAATGTGTATGTTTTATGAAATGGATATGTTTTTCAGTTACAAGTTAGCTTTTAATTAAATAATACTTTATTTTATTTAATATATAAAAACTAAATAAAAATTATCTTCAGACAAACATATAATCTCCGTCGTTTTTGAAGTCGGTTTACGAAATATTTCATTTCTTAACATTTTTTCCATTTTCGTAACACGCAATCAAGAAACAAAAGTATGCAATAGGAATTTATTAGTTTTTTACTTGCTTTAAAGAAAAATATTTGTGAAAGTGGAAACAATATTTCTTTAGTCTATAAACTTTATACGAACCACAAGTCTCCCACAGTAAAATTAATGGTCTTCCCTAACAGATTTAAACTTGATATATCAAGAAAATGGCTGTGACGTGGTTCACCACCTGTCACGTCTCTTTCCCATGGGGGCGAAAAGTGGGTAGCGGTAGGCCACTTCATGATAAGTGGCAATCAGTTGTCTCTGCCTACCCCTCTGGGAAATAGGCGGGATTCTATGTATGTATGCATTCAAAATTGGCAACCCTACATCGAATTCATAAACCATTAGCCCGGTGTAGGCAGGTGTTTTGGTTTTGAATTCAGACGGGTTTTTTTACGTTTTCGGTTTTTGGAAATTAACGATCGTCTGTCTATTGTGGAGTATTTTAGAATGCATTTTTCGGTTTACTGAGTATTGTTAGCAAAAATGTCTTCTTTACATTATTTTAGCTTGTCGAGAAATTGCATCATGTTTTTTTATCTGAATAAAATTTACACAAAATTGTTTTGAGCCGCAGGTATGTACTGTACGATTCAAAAGGAAGAATTTTTAATCGTCTGCCCTTGCCCCAATAAAAAATACCCATATGCCACTGCTTAACGTGCTTTCCGTAGCACGGAGTCGGGTGTCCGCAAATAGGTATTCACTTTTTTGATGCATGCTGGGCAAAAGTTGCATAGCCTGGCAATCGTTCATAGCGCAACTAGGCCACGAGAGCTTATAAATAGTAAATCACACTGTATACAAGAGAAGATTCTATTAAAATGTAAATCATCCCCACATCTTCATTAGACACAGTTATCGATGCGTCAATCCCTCCTTTGCTCTGACCGACTTACAAACGATTTGAAGCCCTAGCCAGTGCAGTGAACGTACAATAAAGCTGCCTTTTTTCTTGCAATGATTGCCTTTATTGCCCTGTATAAACGCAGCTCTCTGTTGATAGAAAGAGATGGAAGTATCACTCGGTCTCTATTGAACATGACGGGTTGATTGTATTTCTAATTGTAATAGTTTGATTGGCAGATGTTAATAAAATATATTTATAATATGTATCTAATGCAAAATATAGGTACTTAACATTTTTTAAATTATATACAAATGCATGCATTTGTAATATAGCGAGAGTAGTCGGTATCCGTGTGGTGACGGACTAAAAATACAAGTGTCACCTCCCTGTTCTTTCCCACGGGTGTCGTATGAGGAGACTAAGGGAAGTAAGCAATTAACATCCATTGCATGACTGGTGGTAGGGCTGGGTACCAAGTGGGAGTACTCACTTGGTATCGGGCCCGAGCGGGTTGGTACCACCATCTACCGTGTGACCGGCCATGAAGCACATCGTTGCGTTTTGGCTGTAGCAGGAGATAGCCGTTTATATTTCATTTCATATCTGTGAAATGAATCGGTAAGCAGCGGCTGATAATACTCTCGGTATAGTCGAGTTACCATTTACCATCAGATGGACCGTGGCTCGTCTGCCACTACATACAATAAAAAAAAAGTATATAGAAAATTCTAAACAGAAGTTTTAAAATCACTATGATTTCCATTCAATAGAGCCGGTATTAAAGTGGAATATCGGTGGATATTGCAATATTTTACTAGCACATTACCCGCGGCTTCGTTCGTGTTATAGTGATGTCTTATTATATTATGTGTTTTTATGTCCCATTTTTTCTTTCTAGCCACCGTACTAAACGGTAAAAGGTCTGTTTGTTTTTTTGTTCATCACGCAAAAACTACTGAACAGATTTAGACGAAACTTTTTTGTTTTGTTTAGTAGCCCAATCAGACTTAAAAACCGGGTATATGTTGGTTGTTTAGATAACGACCTTTCGCTCGAGTGTTGTGGATTTGATTCCCACATGGGACAATTCATTGTTCTGAGTATGGTTGGTATCTGTGTCCGTGAAAAAGATTATTTCAAAGTGTAGGGAGATGTCTTTTAAAAAAAGTAAAAGTTTTAAAGTATTAGTAGGTAATTTAACCTGAAATTTAAGCTAAAAACTAACTATTGCCTGCGGCTGAGCCACGGGCAAAGGCTAGAAGTATAATAAAACACACTTCCGGAGACATGCATTATGGACGTACGCCAACTACTCAAATAAACGTATACAAAAATGGCGTAGAAATATCGTGACTTGATTTATGTCATTATTATTCAATATTGTATACAATACGAACGGAAAGCGTGATGATGTGTATGTGAGTATGTTATCCGATGAGCTGTTAGTTTTTTTTTTAGCAGTTATCTTTAGCAGTTAACGGATACATGAAATATTAGGATATATTTATGAATGTCAATACCTTTTTTTTAAGTTAATAATCAGTGGAAATTATATGCAATTTTTAGTGTTAGAGCTCTGCTTGTCTTAGCATGAATAGGCCAGCTTGATCGGGGAGTACTACCCTCTCATAAAAGATCAGCGTGTAACAACGGTCGGTAGGTATCCTAATGTCCCACTGAAGTAGTGCACATAGTACCAGTGGCCTGCCAACACAGGCGGAGAGACGGCACACGGCGGGTTTATTTAGTGCGTGAGGGCCCCACACTACCCTGTTCGTTGCCCCGAACGACGGGGTGCGCGGTTAGGTACATATTTGCCCACATAAACAAAAAAATAAGATATCCTAATGTTGTATCGTATGGTAAGTGAGAGAGCCGGACGCCCAAACCTCTCCTTATCCTCCTTCCTTTCCTTAATATCCTTCCTCCCATCTCCTAACCCTTTCCTTGTAATTGGTGATCTGTGAGTGATGCCTCTGGTGTTGCTAACATCTATAGGCTACGGTAAACGCTTATCATTGTGGCCAGCTCAATTGCCACCCGCGTATTATAAAAAAAATGTTTTTATTTACATTATATATTGTACCATGTAGAAAATGAAAACGATGACATAATTAGATATTGCCGTCTTAAATCTAAATCAAGCTTGTTGATTTTATTAGTAGTCCTGGATTCACGAACGTATAATTTATTTAAAATGAAAACATAGAAAGGCAAGCATTCATATATCCAAACTATTACTGTCACGCACAGTGGAGTGGTTAAGATACCGGTTTCCCGTTCGTGTGTTGTGGGTTCATTTCCTACACTCCTTAAGTGATCCACAAATGGTTGTTCTGAGTCTAGGTGTATTGTGTCCGCGAAATGTTTGTAAAGTCCCTCGCGCTATAAGGATTATTCCTTAGTGCAGGGTGTTGTCTTTAAAAAAAAACACTTGATTATTTTACGAATCCACCAAAAAATATTTTTTTCAATAAAGAGGCTACCAAAGATTTAAACGCAAAAGTATTTAATAAAAAAAGAACTACAAGATAAAGCTTTTACGGGCCTCGTGGCATAGTCGGTAGTGTAACCAACTTCTGTGCACGAGGTCGTGGGTTCGATTCCCACTCAGGACAATTATTTGTGTGATGAACACAGATATTTGTACTGCGTCTGGGTGTTTTCTATCTATTATATGTATATATTTACAAAAAAAAAAGTAATATAATATGTATTATTTCCGTAATCTGGTACCCATAGCACAAGCGTTAAGCTTAGTTTGGGTCCAAAGGACGTTGTGTGAAATGTCGTTGAATATTTATTTATTTTATTTTTGTCGATTGTAATAATTTTAAGTAATAATAATGGACGTAACATTTGGCTTATTAGTAGAAGCAAAATAAACCATCCATCCATCCATCAGCCTTTCAACGTCCACTAAAAACAACTGATGAGGACATAGGTCTCCCCAAGAGAACGCCACAACGAGCGGTCCCGTCATGGGGGATAATGCCGTAATCGCCACGCTTGGCAAGTGGGTTGGCGATCACAGTGGATGTTGCTAATACTCGAGGGAGTGCTACTGCCCACTCCCCCGGTATTCCCTCAGTCGGCTCTTACGACTCCCGTAGGTGGGACAATTCTAAAGCCGGCCCCACACGGCAAAGCAAAATAAACAATTAGGCTAAATTATATTCTCTAGGTGCATAACAATGCACCTAGAGAATATAATTAAATTATTTAATTAAAGTATTCAAAAATATTCAAAGTTTTAATTGCGTTGTACTGATTATAAAACTGTCTTAAACAATCAGAATTGTGATTGTTATTATGAATTCATTTGAGAGGTCGCTTCTCAGAAAGTCAAATTGGAGTTAACTAGTTTGTTCTCAGTATTGGTAGACCGAGAATCAAACCTCATCATTTATTTTGGGTTTGCAAACAAACGATTTAATGTTCATATAATGTTTTATATTTTATTGCCAGTCTAGTTTAAAAAAATACCTTTTTTGTGGAAGCAGAGAAAATGTACCTAACCATACATGACACGGTTTGACAAAGCGTGAGGGACGCTTCTGATGTCGATAGCTTCTCTAGACCACAGTAACCACTTGGTCGCTAGTTTGCCAACCTCGTAGTATAAAAAAGATTCGTATCCACAGATTAAGTTTTTATTTAAAGGTCAGATACATCACTATTAGTCATGCAATTAAGTGTAAGTATATGTCAGTTATTATTAAAAATCTCACCAATGCGATGCAACCCTACAATACGGCAGGCCTCTCAGAACCACAAGGTCGCAATATTCCGCAAAAATACGAACAAAAATTTGATACGTGTTTCGCCTCTACATGAGGCCTCTTTAGGACCGCCCGGCAACAAATGAGCCTGAGATTTTATCATTGTCATGCATACTACTTTGCTATTATCACATTCTCCTCTATCTGTGAGAGTGTGGATTGGCAATCTTAGGTTATTTTGTGTGTGTCCAAAGATAACCGGAATTGACTATCCGTAGGTGAGTGGTGGACTCTCCTCCTAAAATATCCATTCTATAATAATAACAATGGACTTCCGCCAAGTATCGCTTCATTCAGTTATTATGTCTGTTACCCTAAATACGGTCCTAAATAATATATTCTTTAATTGCTAGATATAGTATGTAATTGCTTTTTAAATAATGAAACAGATACTTAAGTAAGCATGTATCATTTGTTTAAAGGAATTCTTACATCAAATGTAGCAATCTGTAGGTCAAAGAGGAACAGATAAGGATTGAATGTGGGCCACTTGATTATGTTATGAGCCATAATTATTTATAACTGTTCAATAATTATGCGTCGTAGTAACGGTTTTGCGTTTTCAGTCAAATCTTTTGTAGACAGCCATTTGCAGATTGCACAAAAATGTATTCTGTGTACGTATCGAACCCATAACATCCGGTACGCGAGGTAAATACCCAAACCACAACACCACCTGTGCATTCGCTATCGCAGCCGGCTTTCGAGGAAAAAGTGATTTTTACAACCGAAACATCTGTTCCCGTAAATATCCATTTGATATTTCGTTACGGTACGAGTCAATAGCCGATGTCGAAACAAGTAGTCATATCTAAATTGATTCGTTCTGACCTCTTCACGATAAAAAAGGGGAATCGTATAAATTTTTAATCTGTGTGATTCATAAATTATATTTTTGAAGTAAATACTTCTTTATGCACGCTTGACTTGGGGTGTATGCTGGTGAATGCGTGACCGTGAGCGTTACGAAAATTGCTGATCGGCCGAGGCGAACGGAATTTGAGAGATAGAAAGAGAGTGAGTTAGGTTTTGTATATTACTGTAGGGGTAAGAGAGAGAGAGAGGTGCGACCACACATTTTCTTTATCTTTTTCTCATTATTTGTTATATAATATATTATTATTATTTTTTTATGCTTTCAATATTCAATTTTACCGAAAAAAAAATTGCATTCAATGTTGATTAAATATTTCTCAAAAAGTCAACTGGCGCAACTCGGGATCGATCTTGATGTTAGTGAAGTAAAGCCAGATGTTTATGTCATGCCCCAAGACCAACAAATCATTAATACTGTACATGTCAAATGTAGGGTTTAGTTAATACATGTTTGGAAACGATAAGTAGAATGCGACGTTTTCATTGGTCGTACGTCGATTGTCACACAAGTTTAAATAAAATCAACGAAATTGTTTTTTCACATAACTGTATTCACTTGTTAATAGATATTAACATTATTAATAATATATATATATATATATATATTTATTGTTAAGTTTTACACCAGTAGTGTGGTACTACTGATGTAAAGCACACTTGTTGTTTTTTAATTATTTTGAGCCTGGCAAATGTTGCATTATGCCTAAATAATAAGAGTTATATTTTATTGTGTAAGTAATTTGAAATTAGAATCACCATCTGTTTATTCTCACCCAACATATCATACTTTAAATTAGGTTCAAACATAACACCTTATTGACAGTAGGCAACGGGTTAGTTGTGCCCCTGGTATTGCAAAAGTCCATGAATGTCGGTTACCATTTGCTGTCAAAAAGGCTACTGACTAGTCTGCTACCGTTACCACTGGTGGTTATGGCCGAGCGTATTAGCAACATTAGTGGCAAACGCTATCTACTATGAAGGTATATTACTACGGAGAGTGCGAATGGCACCGGCATTAATTTTCTTAAGAGTGAAGAGTAGGTATCTATATAGAGTGCACGGGTCTACTCGTGACCACGGCTGGTGCAACACGCCGAATCGTCGAGGTTAGTCAAAATAATAGTATTTTGAGAAGTTTAATGTTCGTATAGACCCGTTAAATGTGTTATAATGGCGAAGTTACTTTTATTTTGCAAAACAAATATTTTTTTGATAAAATTTACAGTTGGCGTTTCACAGGTCTACGAAAGTTTCGGTTATGTTTTATAAGTTATCTCCGATGTCAAGCTTCTTTTAGAGAAAGAGACGTATCTAGTAAGACAATATACTTAGCAATTAACAAAACTATACGTAAAATTGGACCATTTACGAGTAAGTCAGCTTTTACACCCACGAGCAGAAATACTAATGGCTCTAATACAAAAATAGTGTACAGAAAAGTAAATGTCGGGTAAACGCGTTCAATTTTAGAAAACGAATGGCACATTTTAGTGGAGGGTCATGTGTTATGTCGCCACGTGGCGCTGACAGCTATCAACTTAGACGCAACTGCGGCGTCCGCACGTCAATCATACTGCCAGTGGGACGAGTGGAACAGAAATTGTACCGGTCAAATGATATTATGAGCCATTTTTCCAGTTTGTATATCTGCAATATTGATGATATTTCTTCTTCATACACATCTGTATTAAGAGGTTGACAGAGTAATGTCCTCGCTCCATGAGCGAAAATCAGTAGCGACGGTTAAAAATTTAAGAGAGATTGTAAAGCCCCAATCCGATTTTGACCAATATCTAAGACTCTTTTAGCTTATTACAGATGGAAACCATAACTGAGGCAGAGCAAGAGAATAAGTAATAGAAATCTATATCTAAATTATAAAGAGGAAAATTAAGTAGGATTTTCATTATACACATTAGATTCTTGTATGTTTGTAAAGAATAAACTCTAAAACTACTTCACACATTTAAAACGCTCTTTCACCATTAGAATGTTGCATTATCCCTGAGTAGCATAGATTATATTTATTAGGTACCAGAAAAAAATAGAGATCCCTGCTAAAATTTCAATAATGTAGGTTTATAGATAAAAATATAAAATTTTATAAGAAAAATATAAATAATACTTAATTTGAAGAAAAAAATTACTTATGTCCTGCATAAAGATACATTTACTACACGTTTATCCCCAAAAAAAAGACTTTCTTCTTAATATAATTATAAAAATAGATATTACCTACATTTTAAATTATAAAAATACGTATAAGATTCTTATATCTTGGGATATTTTTTAACAAATACAGGTACTGTTAACAGATGAATTTTTATAATAGCTTATATAAATAGTTAAAAGTTCTGTCCTAATAATATTATAAATGCAATAACGAGTTTGTTTATTTTGTCTTCACGCCGTAATTACTGAAACGATTAGTGTAGTGTGTAGTGTGTGTAGTTTTCCGTGTGGTGACGGACTAAGAATACAAGTGTCACCACCCCAATCCTTGCCCGCGGGTGTCGTAAGAGGTGACTAAGAGTAGTAAGCAAATTTTCACCTATTGCATTACTGGTGGTAGGGTGAAGCGCTTCGGTGAGTTTTGGTTGTAGTGGGAGGTTGCCGTCCCTTTCCCATTTCCCTCTCCTGAGCGCTTGGTGGGTCTTGGCAATGCTTGGAACTCGGGCGTTGATAGGGTCGTGGTTGGGAGGTTGGGCGTGAGGGGCTGGCATGGGGTTCAGGGAGACCCGGTGGGAATGGTTCGTCGGCCACCTGCTGGTCAGTAGGGGACCCGAACCCGGGGACATCCTACCCCGGGAGGCTGTCCCCCCAACCGGCGAAAATCCCGTTGAGTAGCTGTCGTGCCAGAGTGGGAGACTGGTGTGGACCCGACAGTTGCTCGCGGGGGGGCAACGGGGGCCCTTCCGTGCTTCGTGTCAGCTCCTCACAAAACTCATCGCCCTTCTACGTACTAATGTCTGCCCTCTTTTTTCTTTGTATTGCCGAGCTCCACCATGCTCGTCCTTTTCACCCCAGCTCTCATCTCAAACTATGAAAAGGTCAAAGAAAAAGAGTAGGTTTTTGACGGCGAACTCCTCATCCACACTCACTGTGGATTTTTGCAACATCAGGGGCTTACACAGTAATCTCGACGCCGTCCACCATCATCTAGAGACGGCGCGGCCTGCCCTGCTCTTTTTAACGGAGATGCAGATAGGCGCCCCGGACGACATATCGTACCTCAAATACCCCGGTTACGAATTGGAGCACTCATTCCATCGTAAAGCCGGGGTGTGCGTGTTCGTTCTGGGTGATGTCCGTTGTCACCGCCTGCAGGGCCTCGAACTTGGTGACCTGTCCATTCTGTGGTTACGTGTAGAATTTAGGGGGACTACCCGCATCTATGCGTGCCTGTACAGGTCCCATGGCAGTGATTTGGGGTCAACTCACATCTTTGAAAACGTCGAACAGGGGATTGACAAAATATTGGAGCAGTATCCATCTGCGGAGGTGGTGGTCCAAGGTGACTTTAATCCTCACCACAAAGAGTGGTTGGGGTCCCGGACCACTGACCTACTGGGTCGGCAACTCTTCAATATGGCATCGGCCTATGGTTTCTCACAACTGGTCACACAACCTACCCGTGTCGCAGATATTGAGAGCCATGAGTCCTCCTTGTTGGACCTTCTGCTGACCACCAATGCACATAGATACCGGGTGATGGTTGATGCTCCTCTGGGATCGTCTGACCATTGCCTGGTTCGTAGCACAGCCCCCGTTGCGAGCCCTAGTCGCTTTTTTGCCTCTGGGTCTCGCAGAGTCTGGCAATACAAGTCAGCAGATTGGGATGGACTTCGCGAGTTCTTCGCATCCTACCCTTGGAAGCAGCTATGCTTCTCCTCTAAGGACCATGACATTTGTGCGGACTGCGTCACGGAAGCGGTGCTCATGGGTATGAAATCATTCATCCCCAACACCAAAATACCGGTAGGCGGTCGCAGCCGCCCCTGGTTTAACAAAGCCTCTAGGGAGGCTGCACGCCAGAAGCAGTCCGCATACCTGGCCTGGAATAGGGCCAGGAATAGTCGGAATCCGAACACCATAGAGGAGAAGCGAAAATTTAATGCTGCTTCCAGGTCCAACAAGAGGGCCATTACCGAAGCCAAGGCAGAACACGTTGCCAGAATTGGCGAGCGGCTTGAGAAATATCCCACTGGGAGTCGTGCTTTCTGGTCGCTTGCGAAGGCCGACCTATTGAGCCAACTCTTTGCCTCCAATTCCACTTTGGACGCCGGAGCGGCTGCACCACCTACCATAAAACGATGTGAAAGCTCACTGCCTGAAATCCGCATCACGCAGCGTGTGGTCAGGCGGGAGCTGCGGCTGCTGGACGTCCATAAATCGAGTGGGCCGGATGGCATCCCTGCGGTGGTTCTTCGAACGCGTGCCCCTGGGTTGACCCCCGTCCTTACGCGCCTGTACCGTCTCTCATGATGTACCGGCAGGGTTCCAGATTCGTGGAACGTAGCCCATGTTCACCCGATTCCCAAAAGAGGTGACCGGTCAGACCCGACGAATTACAGACCGATTGCGATGACATCTCTACTCTCTAAGGTCTTGGAGAAGGTTATTAACCACTGGCTCCTGCAGTACCTAGAGGATCACCAGCTGATCAGTGACCGCCAATATGGCTTTCATCACGGTCGGTCCGCTGGTGATCTTCTTGTGTACCTTACCCAGCGTTGGGCTGAGGCCTTGGAGAGTGGGGGTGAGGCGCTAGCAGTTAGCCTGGACATCGCGAAGGCGTTCGATAGGGTCTGGCATAGGGCCCTTCTGTCGATGCTACCAACTTATGAATTCCTCGAGGGACTCTGCAAATGGATCGCCAGCTTCCTGCGGGGTCGGAGCATCAAAGTCGTAGTAGACAGCTGCTACTCCGATACCATGGAGGTTAATGCTGGCGTACCACAAGCCTCGGTGCTCTCCCCGACGCTGTTCATCCTGCACATCAATGACATGCTCTCGATAGAGAAAATGCGTTACTATGCGGATGACAGTATGGGTGATGCGCGATATGCCGGCCATCAGAAAGTTCCTCGGAACATGCTGGAGGAGAGATGGGCACAACTTATGTCTGAAATCGAGAGCTCTCTAGGGCGGGCCTCGGAATGGGCAGAAAAGAACTTGGTTCAATTCAACTCTACGAAGACACAGGTTTGCGCGTTCACTGCAAAGAAGGACGCATTTGTCGTTGCGCCACAGTTCCAAAGAGTAACTCTCGCAATCTCCGATAGTATTGGGATCCTCGGCATCGATATTTCAAGAGCAAAGTCCAATTCGGGAGTCATTTGGAGGACAAAGCCAAATTGGCAAGCAAAAAACTGGGCGTCCTGAACAGAGCCAAGCGGTACTTCACACCGAGGCAGAGATTTGCACTTTATAAGGCACAAGTCCGGCTGCACGTGGAGTACTGCTCACATCTCTGGGCAGGCGCACCAAAATACCAACTCGACCCACTTGACTCCCTGCAAAGGAGTGCTGTTCGAATTGTCGACGATCTCAATCTCACGGATGAACTGGAGTCACTGGGGCGGCGGAGAGACTGTGGGTCTCTTTGTGTGCTCTATCGACTCTTCAATGGAGAGTGCTCTGAGGAACTGTTTGAGGTGGTACCAACATCCCCTTTTTACCACCGGACCACGAGACGTCGTAGTAGGGTTTATCCACACCACCTGGAAACGATCTCATCCAAGGCGTTCATTTCCAGCGCTCTTTTCTACCACGTGCGTGTAGGCTCTGGAATGATCTTCCTGCTGCGGTGTTCCCCCAGCGCTACGACATGTCCTTCTTTAAACGCGGTTTGAGAAGAGCACTTTACTCACGGTAGGTGGCGGCTTGGCTGTACCTCTGGTGCTGCCAAAGTCCATGAGCGACGGTTACCACTTACCATCAGGTGGGCCGTTTGCTCGTCTGCCACAGTTGGCAATAAAAAAAAAAAGATTATCATGAAATTGCACACATATAGTCCGGAGCCCAAACAAAGAATATTTACGCAATCCTAAAGATCACACGGACGAAGTCGCAGGCAGAATCTAGTATAAACAACAGTCCACAATACAAGTCATTAGATGATCAACTACGAAACGTACACCATAGCGTGCGGAGTGTTAAATGTAAGTTGACCTTTAATTTGTTTGTGCCGTTGAGACCCTTCCACAAATAATTGTGTAAGGGTCTCAATGTTCGATTTTATTACCTCTTAATAGCCTCTTCTTACATTCATGGCAGCTAGTGACGTAAGAGGTTTTATCTTGAATTAATTTAATTTTGAGTGTGTTAGAATACTGTTATTTTAATCACGATTTTAAAAAGTTGTTATTGAGCGTTTTCGTAAAAAAATAATAAGTATAATTCTCAGTAACAGTTTGGAAAAAATGTGCCCGGTATACGACAATAGGCTCGCCCCCTAACGGATTTACTAAACTTAAACAAAACTTCGACGGAGTCGGGAAATACACCTGACGCCTCAGCCGTAAGGGGTCCGGCTGTAAATGCGGCCCCTACTAGTGCAGCTGCGCGTAAAACGCGCGGCCGCAAAAAGTCCCGCAAGGGCAAGAAGACGGCCAAGGCAGCGTCCCAGTCGTCAAGGGACGGCTCGATGACGGGCAGCTCGGACAGCACTTCAGCCGCCTAGATGTCTGCCGCTGAGGAGGGTGGAGGTCTCAGGGGGGCGCTGCCTCGGAGACAGACCTGAGCTCAACTGAGATGCCTCCCCCAAAGATACCCGCAGCGGTTAGGAGTCGAGGCATCAGCCGACCAGGGACACCGATACCGCGTGCCGCCTCAGCAAGAGAGGCCGAGACGCGAAGCCTAAAAAGAGCGGAGACAGTGCAAAACGCAGAGGAGCGCTTGGCGGTTCTGTCTGAGAAGCTCCGTCTTCCAATCGACAGCAACGGGCCGCCTACTGCGACCAAATTTGCCGAAAGAGCCGCGGACAGCGTGGCCATAATTTCGACGGTGGACATGGGCTCGAAGAACTTAAAAGGGACCTTCGCCCAGGGACTTAAAATCGCCGCCACGGTACTGTCCAGCGTGGTAGAGCGGCTTGTGACGGAGGTAGCCGACCTTGGGGCGCGAAACCAGCGCCTGGAGGCAACGGTCGAGGAGCTGCACCAAGGGATGGCAAATATGAGAGTCGAACTTGGGCTCCCTGAGGCCATCCCGAGTGCCTCGGCTTCTATAATGCGGGTTGAGCCTGATCTCCCCGCGACCGCCTCGCCACCGCCGCCGGGCCTCCGCCCCGCCTCGGCGACCGCCTCGGCTCCGTCTGCCGCTCAGTCGGGCCCTGTAACTGGGCTGGAGGACGAAATGCTCCGCGCGGTTATCGACTGCATGGATGCGGTCTTTGGACCAAGATTCAAGGCCCTAGCCACAAGATTGCCACCGGAGCCCCGACTTCGGCCGCCGCTTGCGGCTGATAAAAGAAGTGCTACAGCGTCCTCGGCACCGACACCTCTGCCGTGCTAGGGGAAGCATGTGTCTTTTGCCACGACGGCGGCCAAACTACCAGCGGCAAAACTTTCGCCGGATCCTGTAGGGCCAAAAAAAAGCTAGGAAAAAGGACAAGGCGGGACAAGCCCCGAGGGGCTAGCCCCGAGAGGAGTTCCCGCCTCTGCCAAGCGCCGCTGCGCCTCAGCGTTCTGCTGGGCCGTGACAAACGGTCGCAGCCTCACGGGCTGCGGCGGTCGCACCCCAAGCTGCTACTGCTACGTCCTCAGACGGGGACTGGCAGGTGGTTGGGCCCCGGCAATCCCAGGCCAAGGTTCGCGGCGCTGCCTCGGAGCGCGAGGCGGCGCCAATCAACCAGAGAGGGGAAGCCCCGAAGCGAAGAAAGAAGTCGCGGAAGCTGAAGGTTCCGAAGGCAGCTGCGGTGGTGATCACCATGCTGCCTGAGGGAAAAGAAAAGGGCCTGACTTACGAGGCCGTCTTGAAGCGTGCCCGGTGGGAGATAAACGTCTCCGATCTCGGGGACGTTTCCGCTCGCTCCCGCCAAACCCTGGACAGGTGCTCGGATTTTCGAGTACCTGGTGCCAGAGGGCGCCAAGACGGCCGACGCAATGGCCGCGAGGCTGCTGGGCCTGTTCGCAGAGGAGAGTGGAGACCCGTGAAGTGCGCCGAACTGCGCATTTCCGGGCACCATTTGCCCAGGTCCAGGTAGTATGGGTACCGTCTGGGTCTCGTGCCCTGTTGGCCGGTAGACTTTTGGTGGGCTGGAGTGCCGCGCGGGTAATCGCGTTGGAGCCCCGGTCTGCCAGGTGCTACAAGTGCATGGCGGTCGGGCACACCCGGCCGCTGTGCACAAACTGCTTCGACTGCAGCGGGATTTGTTTCCGCTGCGGTCTGGCAGGACACCAGGCAGCTGCCTGTTCTGCCATCCCTTACTGCCCCGTGTGCGCGGCGGGCAATCACGCTGCCAACCACGACCACAGATACATTCAGATAGAGGTCTCCCGGACCCTTCGGGGCGCCAGCAGGGGTCACGCGGCGGACAAAACTCCTGCTTTTCCGCGATGGGGCTGTGGGTAGGCTCGATCGGGAGCTGCTAGTGGAGGCGGCCATTTTTCAATCTTGGCTGCCTCTCCCCCTGATAGAAGACGTGGGCGCCGAGACTGGCCGCATTCGCGGCATGCTTACGAAGTTCTGCGATGCGGCCATGCCCCGCGTGCGGCGCCCGCCTCGACGGAAGGGTGTCTACTGGTGGTCCCCGGAGCTGGCGGACCTCCGTGCGGCTTGCATTCGTGCCCAGAGGTCCTACACCCGCAGCCGACGTCGCCGAATCCGCGATGAGGAGCGAGAGGGCGGCGTACAGCAGTGCGCGCGCCGCGTTTAAGCTTGCCATCTGTCACGCCAAAGATGCGAAAAGGCAGGAGATGCTGGAGGGTCTCGAGCCCTGTCGACTACTGGGGACGCCCGTACCGCGCGGCGCTTAACAAGCTTCGCGCCCAGGGCCCCCCCCTTACGGAGACCCTCCAGCCGAGCTCCCTCTCTGAGGTGGTCGAGGGGCTTTTCCTTTCAGGGGCGGTGCACACGCCCCGGGTCATGGCTCTGCCAGATGACGACCGGGAGGCCGACGACGGGGAGGTACCGCCCGTGAGGACGACGGAAATGGGGCCGGCAGCGGCGCGTATGCGGAGAGGTGCCACCCCCGGGCTGGAAGGGGTTTCCCGCCGAATTGCTGGCCCTGGTCCTCGACCACGTTGAGCCCCGCCTCTGGGGACTGTTCGACGCTTGCCTGATGTCCGGACGGTTCCCTGACTGCTGGAAGCTCGTGCTCCTTCCGAAGCCGGGATGGTCTCCGAACACAGTCGCGGCCTTCAGACCCATCGTGTTGCTGGACGAGGTGGGCAAACTCCTCGAGCGGGTAGTAGCTGCCCGCATAGTCCGGCACCTAGGAGTGGTCGGCCCCGACCTGTCCGACGCCCAATTCGGATTTCCGGCGGGTTGGTCTACGGTCGACGCCATTCGGCGCTTGAAGGCCGCGGCTGCGGAGGCCGTCACCTCGAGGGAAGTGCTGTTAGCGGTGTCGCTCGACATCGCCAACGCCTTCAATAGTCTGCCATTCGGCTGCATCATGGAGGCACTCCGGTACCATGGAGTGCCCCTCTACCTAAAGCGGCTGGTGGCGGACTACCTCGACGGCCGCAGCATCCTCTTCGTGGACCGGGAAGGGGACGTTGTATGGAGGGCTATGTCGTGCAGCGTCCCGCAGGGTTCGGTTCTAGGGCCGCTCCTGTGGGACATCGGCTATGACTGAGTCCTCCGTGGCCGGCTCCCCCCGGTCTGGGCGTAATTTGCTACGCAGACGATACGCTCGTCACAGCCCGGGGCAGGACCCTCGAGGAGGCGGCAACGCTGGCCACCTCAGGTACCGCGGAGGTGGTCAGGTGGATCGAGGCACTGGGGCTTAGGGTGGCCCTTGAAAAGTCAGAGGCCCTACTCTTCCATGGGCACCGAGGTGGCCCACCCGCCAGCGCCTCGATAATGGTCAATGGTGTGGGACTTCCGATGCAGGTCCACATCAAATATCTTGGCCTGGTATTGGATGGAAGGTGGCACTTTAACGAGCACTTCCGCTGTCTTGCGCCAATTTGGCGGAATTTGGGCGGACCGAGTCTCGCGTGTCGACGACTCTACACGGGGGTAGTACGGTCGATGGCACTGTACGGCGCACCCGTGTGGGCGGAGTTCCTGGCCGCTCGGAATAGGGCCCTTCTGTGGCGTCCACCGTAAATTATTAAACCCACAGTAGTGATTAGTTAGTATTTTCCGCATAAATTTAATAATCCATAACAAGTTGTTGCCTATTGAGTTTTCTGGCCGGATCTTTCCTCAGTCAGGCCGCGTTCCGATTCGGTGGTAGCATTTTAGTCTTAGCCTCTATTAAAATCAATATATTTAATAATATAAACTAATAATCAATATTGTCTTCTTAATGGTAGTTTTTAGATTACTTAAAAAAATTTAATTGTAGTTTGTGGTAGAATTTTTCAGCACTAAATATAAACAAAAAAATTTAAAACTTAAAGGAGTATTATACTAATTTTATTATACTAGCTTAAAATTTCCTACATTGTAAGCATAAAACTTAGAGTAGATATTTTTAATTGTGTTTCTAAACTAATATTATGTTGGTTGAAATAAATAAACCAAAAATTTGTAAATTCATATTACTGTGGGTAGATGAAACCGTTGAAACAACATATCAGCTTTGGACATCTACCATCTAAGTTCACCCGTGATCATGAATGCTTTAAAGTATTCGAAACGTCGTGATAGCATAAAAATCAAGTAAACGCGATATATTCCGTAAACGTAATTTTATTTCAAAATGTGTAAAATTCGCGTAAATGTATTCATTTCTACGTCATCGTCTCTGATATAGGAAGAGAGATCCCCAAACATATTCTCCGATGATGAACGAACTTCACTTATTAATAATCAACGTGACGTCACTAATTGAATACGACTCGCATCGTTTACTTATATTTTTATCTCTAACCACCAACTAAGCTAACTTGGCAGACACGTGCTATGTGCACTCAGCCTTATATCCATAGCCGATATAAAATTACCCTTTAAACACACACAAATAAAGCTCATTTTTAAATGTAGACGTGTTATTAAATCCTTAGTAAGAAAATGACAGTCAGACGTTCTCTTTTCGCATGATCGGGTTTTTGTAGGGTTAAATATTTGGCTATGAATGATTGATTAGGGTCTGTGTGCATGAGTTACGCAAGGGTTATGACTGTTTGTCTGCTTGGTATGTGGTTTAGGCATACGGGAATATTTCGTTTATCGAAGCAGTTGCTTTGAAGCGGTATTTTTAATCATATCTATGACTATTGGTGGTCTATGAGCGTGTTACAGCTGTATTGTGGCCACGAACCAAGCAACGCGCAGTACATCTTAAAGTTCCAAAAATAAGCAGACGTACCCATAGACACCATGTTGTTCAACGATTGATTGAAAAGAAAGAAGTGGTGGTTCTTCCCTTTGTTTTCTAGTTTTTCTGTTCTTAGTCTTATATGCTTAGATAGGTACATTCCTTAGCCTCTTCGCGTAGGACATCTGCATTAAAGAATAAGGAGCTGGCATCCTATTTTCTAAGTCTATCCCTTCATGGAAAATAAGTCTATATAGATTTTGGCTAGGGTAAAGAGGATTATAATAATAAATCTGTTTACTTCTGGCTTTTCATTCATAAATATGGTTGTGTGTATAGCAAAGCAATATAATGATATAAGAAATCCGAAATCGCTATCAATTTCAAATATTAACGGTTAAACTTAAAACAAAAAATTCATTCCTGTATTTCAAAAATGAGATAAGCTAAGAATGTGTTTCACCATAAGATGCCCTTTGAACTCAATACTTAATGAAATCACAAATTTAGGTGTCCTAAACGTTAATTAAATTCATTAATATCACCGGTGCCGGTGGAGGCGTGCACGATGGAATTATAATAATATTCTACGTAATTATATTTTTAAGCTAATTAATGTGAAACAACTCCGATTTTGGGTTCTAACAGCTCGCCACTATATTATAATAAAGCTGTAATAGAACTGTCTCTATATTTTGTTTGAGAATAAATTAACGAATCTCTGAACACAAAACAACTATTTTTAGTATTTCTGTTTGTTTGTTTCGAGCATTACGGATAACACTATGTTTGCTGTTATTCGTTTTAGTCGGACATGTTCAAATTTATTTGTTTATCATCCCGTTACTGTTCCATTGCTATAGCCTGCACAAGCCATTTAGACAATCCCTTAGTCGCGTGAGTTTCCTCACAATGTTTCATCGAGCAGTGATGTAATTTAGGCAGTGAATACATATGCAAATTAGTAATTAAAAAAAATTTGAGTTGCGTTGCCAAGTTTCAGCATTGGACTAGGAATCGCTCACAGTACTCGTCTCCACAGAATTAGTAGATCTTTCATGGGGCAATGTATATGCTTCTACAATAAAATTCCTGAAAATGTCCTAAACATGCCACTAAATAAGTTTAAGAAAGCCATAAAAATTAGACTTTGTAATCAAGGTTATTACACTGTTTCGGATTATCTTAAGGATAAAACTAAATGGGCTTGAGCTGCTCCTCATTCATTAATTTTCAAAATTGTTTTATAAGATATAATGTAATTTTAGTTATAAAGATTATATTAAATTGTAATAAATTGGCAATTTAAAAAAGTGGCCCATGAGTTTCTTGCCGGGTTCTTCTCATGAAAGGCTTTACTACGGAATCCGGCCGCTTGTGGCGATTGCAATCGCCACTTTGTTATTGCGGTTGCACTCGCCTCAGGCACTTGTGTTAATTATTTTAATTATTAGTGTATTATTGACGATTTTAAGTGTTACTTAATAGGTCTATGAAATAAAGATATTTTTGAATTTGAATTTGAATAGAGCTGGATACCACCCTTAGCAGATCATTATGGAAAAGCACCAAGGACGTTTACTTTACAAGCAATGATAGCGTAGTGGTAAAACCAAGAACTGCAAAGACAATGGTATTGAGTGCGGATTCAGTCGCCCTCTGATTTTTCGAGAATATGTATGTAAGTATTTATTTACAAAGTATCACAGCTCGGTGAAGGAAAACATCGTGTGGAATTCTGCATTCCCGAGTGATTTTCTCGACGGCTTCTGAACTGCCAACCGAATTGGATTAGCGTGGTGAAGTAGGGCCTGATTCTCTATTACTCTGAGAGGAGAGCGTAATTGGCCCAAAAAAACGGTTATAGTAACGACGCATGTAAATAACTCGTTAGAAAACATAATAAAGGCCATTCCACTGCATTACGAAACTTGATTCCCAGTAGTCATATTATACGAATAAAACAAAAACCATCTAATACGCATACAATATAGACTGGCCTCTCATTGTTCACAACTCGACCGGTTAATACCTTCCGGTGGTAGAGCGAACTGTTAGTTATTTTTATTGGATCTATATTCATGTTTTATTTTTATGTTGCGTTGATGAGTTGCCATGCCTTTATTTATTAAGATCCCATGACAGATTGAAAGCCTGTTTTCTTAGTGATGAATAGCTTAAGCTTCAAGATAATTACCTTAATAAAGTCCCCTATACATTATGAATCAGAATGTTGGCTTGTAAAAGCGTGAGAGCTGTAGAAGCGTATGAGAGACGAATGCAAGAAGGCGCGAAGTTAAGATGGATTTTGATGGAGGAGGGAAGATACCAGTGACGGTAAGTTGATAGAAGAGAGAAAGCATATGTTTAAAAAAATGACTATTAAAGGCTTCTTAATATGTTTAGTATTCACCAATAGGTAAGGCATTCAACAAATATTTAGATGGTTATTCTCAAAACTAATTTATCCAACAAAATATATGGAACGAATTCTCGGTAATGCGCTACCATCAGTAGTGGGTACTTATTTGTTTACTTTTTAAAGGAACATGTCACGCACGACCCACAACGGGATCTTGGTATACCCAAGCTTATTGACATATTCAAAGTTGGGATTATGAAGAGTAAATGATAATGTTATTTGTACAGTCTCATATTTGACAATTAAACGTTTGTTTTGCTCGTATACATTCATGTACTCCTTCAGCAGCAGTCACGATTATCACCAACTCAAAACTTTTCTCCGGCTGTACACACTTGTATATTTGTCTCGCGAACCTTTCGTCCACTCTCGTCTCGTAGAGGCTTGACACGAGAGCGCACCATGTACACACTCTTTGTATCAATTGAACTTCGGATGCCCGTTGCGATGGACGTGGAAAAAACCATTGCGGCGTTTATTTTTTTTTATTAGCTATTGTAATTTTTTAATCATTTACCATAAAGAATATATTAAACAATGGCGAAAAAAAAATTTTTAACTATTAAACAGGAATATTTTTTTTTTTTAATCTTCAACGGATATCGATTTCGTTTGCTTATCCGCAACCAAGGTGTAATAGCTGCTTATCCTTGTGCCTGACATTCTTAGGATTTCATAATAGTGCTTGCCTTTGGTATGCTTCTAAAAAACGTTAGACCACATCGTTGTAGCACGCAGAAAGCACGTCTTTACGCGAACGTAGTTGGCGGGCAACTAAGCAAACTGAAACGAGTGAGTGAGTGTGTACAGGCGCGCTCTTGTTTTCCCCGCGAGATACACCGAGACCCTTTGACTCGTGCACAAAAAACCGACACTCTTCCGAGACATAGCGAGAGCCGCGAGACAAGACGAGGATACCATGTACACACTCGCCCTCGGCCTGTCTCGTTGTGTCTCGACGAGCGTGTACAGGCGCAGTTACCTGTAACTGGATGAATACAAGCACCAATGTGAACCCATTCCTCTCGGCGGCCACATATATGTCGGTGGCCAGATCTTAGAATGGATTATTTTATGATGTAGCCGATAATTTCATGAAATGGTTGTATGTTATGATTTAGAAAATGTGTGCTCACATCACGATATGGTCTGGTCAGATTTTTTTTTTATTTACCTATCTAATATCTTATTTATAAATTACATTTAATGGTATACACATCATGAAAACCTTGGCAGGTTTGTGTTTGATGTGTCATTCCTCTTATAATTACACTAAATCTAAAAGGTTAACTAAATAATACATAATATGGACAGTATGAAGATAAAAATGTAGGTAGTTAAAAAATTGACTGATGTCCGCGCAAGCATTGCAACTTGCGGGTATTTTGTGACTATCGGATACATACAGGATGATTTGCGGACCCACGGCAGCATTTATCCCAGAGTATTTTTTGTTAGGTTCCATCCATCCATCAGCCTTTTAACGTCCACTGCTGGACATAGGCCTCCCCAAGAATGGGGGATAGTGCCGTAATCGTCACGCTTGGCAAGCGGGTTGGCAATTGCAGTGGATGTTGTTAATACTTGAAGGAGTGCTGCTGCCCACTCCTCCGGTATTCCCTCAGTCGGCTCTTACGACTCCCATGGGTGGAGAGGGGTGGGACAATTCTAAAGCCGGCCCCACACGGCAAAGTTAAAAGTTTGTTAGGTTGCATTAAGATATTTTTTTTTAGTTTAGTTTTTATGTTGTTAGTTGTCAGTTGGCTCTTTAATTTTATTATCAACTAGCCTTTGCCAGCGGCTTAATCGCAGCCAAAAGCTAGTTTTTAGGCTATATCTCAGGTTCCCGATATAGTAGCGGGATAAAATGTTTACGAGTTTTTAAGTCTAGTCAAGAGATACCAAATATAAAAAGTTGCTTCAAAATCCGTTCAGTAGCTTTTGCGTGATGCGCGAACAAACAAACAGACAAACAGATAAACACAGACAAAAAATCTAAAAAAATCTTTTTGTAATTATACACGTCTATATAGCCTAATAAAGTCATTTTTTCTCAAATATATTAAATGTAGCGGGAACAAACAAACAGACAAACAGATAAACACAAACAGACAAAAAATCTAAAAAAAATCTTTTTGTGTTTAGACACGCCTATATAGCCTAATAAAGTCATTTTTTCTCAAATATATTAAATGTACAGATACAGCTCTGTTACAGCTCTATAATAAATAGTTTAGATGAATAATCAGCGTTTGACGATATAATACACGGCTAATTCACGATATGATCAATCATTTGTGATCATTACGTAAAATTACATTATCTACTGTCAGAGGTGCTGATATTGTTTTGTTTTTGTGATACATCATGGTAGCGGAAAATTATTCCGATAAAAAAGCTAATATTATTAGGGGTTAAAGTATGAAATTGCCGATTTGTACTGATAAATTGAAATCCGTTATTTTTTTCATTTAACATATTTATTTAATCAAAATATATACCATTATTATCTAAACATTGCTGCCATCTTCATTGATCATCAACGGGCATCGTGGCGTGGCCGTTAGTGTAACCGACTTCCGTGCACGAGGTCGTGGGTTCGATTTCCACTTGGGACAATTATTTGTGTGATGAACACAGATAATTGTACTGCGTCTGGGTGTTTTCTATCTATTATATGTATGTATTTACAAAAAAAAAGTAGTATATGTATTATATCCGTATTCTGGTACCCATAGCACAAGCGTTAAGCTTAATTTGGGATCAGAGGACGTTGTGTGAAAATGTCCGTGAATATTTATTTATTTTATTTTATCTAATAGGAAGGTCATTTATGTCTTTGCGATAGAACTCTGGTGATCTAGATTCTACAAACTGTGTGAAAGCATTTTGTATTGCCTCCTGGGAAGAAAACTTTTTATCACGTAGAAAATCGTCCAAATCACGAAAAAAATGGTAGTCTGTTGGAGCAAGGTCTGGCGAATACGGAGGATGACGAATGGTTTCTAATTGCAGTTCTTGTAGAGTTAAAACGGTTTCTCGTGCTGTATGAAAGAAAGAAAGAGAAAGAAAGAAAGAAAACATATTTATTTGTGCCACAATTATACCTTACAAGAATAATATACAAGATCAAAAATACTTAAAATAAAATTAAAAAAAAAGAAACATTAAAAACTTAAAACCAGTGATATTGTATATAAAAAAGAAGAGGCTTAAAAACTATTTTTTGGCACAAAAAGGAATAAATTCAGCTTTTGCTGTTTTGTCGTATGGACATCACAGCTGCTGGTTTTCAATTCATCCCTATTTCTTTTTTTTTGACGTTCGACATCGCGATGTGTGTTCTGCTCTATGTATGACGCGTACGCAACTCACAGAGCACCTTCCTTAGTATCAAATGTCAGTTTATTGTTATTGTTACTTAATCTAGTAAAATTTTCTTATGTAATCATAACAAAACTAAAATATCAGATTACCAATGATTAAACAAGGCAAGGTAATATAATGTATAAATAATAAGTGATGTTATGTTCAGTTGTGCCTGCAATAGTGTATACATAATAACAGTGATGCCTATAACGACAGCCAATGTAAAATGTCCCAACTGGTGATGGGAAACAATAATAATACGTACGCGAAACAAAAAAACAATTATGAGCAATACTGAGCTCATACGCACCGCCAGGAATCTTCAGACATAGCCAGCATAGCCAGACGACTATAAACTTTAATGTATGTAGCAATTAATTCAATATAAATTTAATACATATCTATATTGTACTATATGTATGAGGTCTCGCGTAATCATGGAGCAATAATGGTGAAGATTGATTCATGAGCCGGCGCTGTTTCACTGTAAGTTTTGCGATCATTGTTCGGAGTTTGGCACAGTAGACATCTGCCGTTATTGCTTGACCAGATCGGAGAAAGCTATAGTGAATAACACCATGAGACCACCAAACAGTTACTATTACCTTTTTATTGGTAAGCTTTGCTTTAGGACACTGTTGCGGCGTTTGACCTAGGGTCAACCATTGCATTTTTCGCTTACGGTTATCGTAAAGAATCCACTTTTCATCACATGTCACAATTCAATCCAATATTCCTTCATTTCTGTATCAATTCAACAAGGCAACACAAGTTTCAATACGCGTTTCTTTCTGCAGATCAGTTAAATCATGAGGCACCCATTTTTCATATTCTTTTATTTTATTGATTTGACGCAAATGAGTCAATATTGTTGGTAAGGTAACGTTAAACCATGCCGCTAATTCTTGGCTAGTTTGGCTCGGATCGGCTTCCACCGTCTCTTTCAATTCATTGCTGTCTTTCACGTGGTTCGTTCTTCAAATCAAAATTTCCATCACAAAAGCGTTTAAACCAAAATCGCACGGTGCGTTCCTTAGCAGTCCCCTCTCTAAACGCAACATTGATATTGCGAGCTGTTTCTGCAGCGTTAGTTTCGCGTCGGAACTCGTATTCAAAAATCACTCGAATTTTCGAAGTATCCATCTTTTTTGTCTAAGCTGAATAAAAAAAACAACTGAATGTTGATAATCGAATGTTGCACATTTTTTTAAAGAAGAACCTCATAGGTACCATTTGAAAAAAATTTCACTCAAAAATCTCAAGTCATGAAGGTTCTATGTCAATTCGAAGTACCTATTACAATAAAACGGCAATTTGATATTTTAACCCCTATTATTAATGCCCCAATTGAAGATAAAGGTTAGCTACCTAAATGAAGCACCGAAAATAGCTTGTCACTATCTTATCATTTAAATATTGTATTTTTTCAAATAACAATATCTTAGGCATTTTAGTAATATCTTAGGCATTTTAGTATAAAAAATGTACGTTCACTGTTTCCGTAAAAGGATTAGCCAACTAGTGAGTTAGGCAAAAATGCTTTAGACCGTGTTTTTATGTCAAAAGTTTTGAGTTAGGTTTGAGTTTTTGACCAGAAAGTGTTTGTTGTTAATTAAAAACCTTCACGCTCTAAGGCAGAAACGTCATACCCAAAAACTTGCGCAACTGATTTGTAAAAAAGAACATTGGTTTGTTTACTGCGACGATTCAATATTGTGGTTTGATTGAAACCGTACAATCCCGGGTAACAATGCATTCACTGAACAAAAATCTTAACAATCGGACAGCTTACCCTCCGGCTGGACACAGGGACACCATTCATGTAGACGAAAGGACCGAATTTCGAACTTTACAATAAGTTGCGCCGTCCAAAAGGAGCTCAAACAGACTGGAATATTCCGCTATTGTTCTGTTTTCCTTACACCATAGATTTAAGCATAAAGAGCATAACAAGGGGATATAATATTACTTTTGCTTTGGAAAAGAAACTACTTTGCCACTAACTGTTGTATAATTTATTTAATTCTTTATATTTCTTACAAAATCTACCGTAGGTACATTGTATGAACCACCGAAGGAATGTAACATAGTTCCAGTGGCTCGCCAATAAAGGCGGAGAGACGGTACACGGCGGGTTTCTTTAGTGGGTGAAGGCCCCACACTACCCTGTTCGTTGCCCCGAGCGACGGGGTGTGCGGTTAGGAACATTTTTTCTCGCCTAAAAAAAAAAAAAAAAAAAAAAAAAAAAAAAAAAAAAAAAAAAAAAAAAAAAAGGTACATTGTATGAAAAGATAACATAAAAAATAAAAATCCTAATATCATTCCCAATGTTGGGCATAAGCATTCTTCATAAAGGCATCGCAGTCATATCAGTTGCCCAATTTTACTGTTGGAGACGGAGGGAGACACGCATTTCAGGAGGGCAATCAAAGGCGAATAGATGCTAGATTTGTTTTAGAAGTACTTCTTGGTTCTGATGCAATAAATATATTTAATGAGGTGAAAACCATTAAGTTTTATAATAATATTTTAACACAAACACTCTTAATGGGAACAAAGTGCCTGGCGTGATTATAAGTATCAGTCAACATAACCTTATAATGTTTACTTTAAATCTATAGAAACAAACAAAAATAACTTCTTTTCATAATGTATTCATTAACAATACTAAGTGCATTTGAAATATTTACTGATATGTATGATTGCAATCACCATTTTTATATATTTTTTTTTCATTGGGCAAAAGTGTCCTACCACACACCCCGCTGCCCGGGGAGACAACGGGGTAGTGTGGGGCACTCACCGTGCGCCCTCTCCCGCCCTTGCTACGGCGGATCACGGGTACCGCGTCGTTTCAACCGCGATCCGCAGGGGGCAGCCCCCTTGGGCACGCTCTCTTGTGCGACGCCCCACGCACGTGGGCGTCACACCTTCGTGGTAGGCTTCCGCGGACGGCAGGGTAATCCCCGACCCCACTGTCCGCAGCCTCGGCTATGGCGGCATCAGGCACAGGTAAGCGCGCGCACGCCGCCCCGCGCGCCGGCGGTGAATCGGGTCCGCGAAGGAGGATTCCTCCCGGGCCCTCTCCACCACCTCCTTCCGCGAGATGACAGCCTCGCAGAAGGCGGCGACTGCGGTCCAGGCCCTGCCACTGCCAACCATCGCTCGCGAAACGGCCGGCAACGACAGGTCCACGCCTATGACAGCAGCGAGTTCCCGACGCTGCACATCCCAGGCCAGGCACGACTCGAGCGTGTGCTGGGCTGAATCCTCGCCGCAGTCGCAGTGGTGACAGCCTGGGGAGTCTCCCTCCTAGCGATCGTGTGCAGGTATTTGCCAAAGCAACCATGCCCTGACATAACTTGCACCAACCGGAAGGTGAGGACCCCGTGCTGCCACCCTGCCCATTCTTCCAAGATCGGCTGGAGCGCCCCACGGTCCAGAGGTTAGCCTGGGGCGTCTCCAGCCGAGACCTCCACTTTAGGACGGTGGCGTGGGGCGAGGGGTGGCTGCCCCCGCCCGCACTGTCGACGCATGCCGATAAACGTCGGCGAACACTTCTGCCTCCAGATCCCACGGGGGGGTTCCGGCCAACGCGCAGGCTGCATCGTACGAGACCGTGCGGTACCCACGCATTGCCCTGACCGCTACGACCCTCTGTGGATGCCACAGAAGGGCCCTATTGCGAGCGGCCAGGGACTCCGCCCACACGGGCGCGCCGTACAGTGCCATTGACCGTACTACCCCCACGTAGAGTCGTCGACACGCGAGACTCGGTCCGCCCAAATTCGGCACCAGTCACCCGAGGGCGGACGCCGTGCGGACGAGCTTTGGCGCAAGACGGCGGAAGTGCTCGTCATAGTGCCACCGTCCATCCAATAACAGGCCCAGATATTTGATGTGGGCCTGGATTGGAAAGCCCACACCATTGACCGTTATCGAGCCGCTGGCGGGTGGGCCACGTCGGGGCCCACCTAAAAGGAGCTAGAATTACACTACATAACATTTATTTGATTAAGCACTCATAGTTTATGTTAGAATACTATCATTAGTAGTATGTATTAGCATAAAAACTTAAAGGATAGTAAAAAAAAATTTTGGTTATAAAAATTATTTCCATCGTTTCATAGAACCATGGAATACAGTCTGGCATTATTACAGGCAATCTTATTGAAATATTTCATATCTAATATGATTACGTTAACAAAAACCTTTCATTTGGGACATTTTCCATCAGATTGCGTTACCATTTATCATGTCGCTTGAGTCAAGTTCTAGGTCAAAGAGTACGAATTATTTCTTTAACCTTTAGAATAAGATCATTTATGGTAATGTAGGTAACATCGTCACTCGACTAATGTGTAGTTAAAATAGCTCAAGTTGAGCCATGGGCATAGCTAGTTATCGATAATATTATAGGATTTATATCTTACATCTCGGGTGAATAGCGGGATAAAACGTATACCAGTTTTCAATTTTAATCAAGAGCTATCAAACAAAAAAAGTTGCATCAAAGTCGTGATGCGTATAGGTGCGAGGAAGGCAGCAATATTATAAGTACAGTTTGAAGTACTGTGGCCATGCCAAGTTGCATTCTATGATCGCTAACGCCATCGAAAACTATTAAAATGTATGGGAATTTGACATATTTAACTATAAAAACGATAAGTCTTAACGTGACTTAACGTTAGAGATGTCAAATTTCCATACATTTTAATAGTTTTCTATAGCATTAGCGATCATTGAAATGCAACTTGGCTAGGCTCACTCTGAAACCATGTGCCTCGAGAATGTGAGCGTAGAAACCTACAAACTTTGTTTTGTATACTCTACTGTATAGTGCATCACATATTGGGTATATTCTATATGTGCATGGTTTATTATACTAGTAATTACCACTATATCAGAGTACTGAGTGAGGTTCTCTGATTGACACCATCACGACATGCAACCGCCTGATAATTTAATGCATTATATATTATTATTGTCTACAGAAATGTTATTAGCGTCGAGACTTTGCTTTCTTTCTTTCTTTCGTGCATTAAATAGTTTTTGCGTGATGTGCAAACAAACAAATAGACGATAATTCTAAAAAAAATCTTTTATGTTCAGATACTATACGCCTAAATAATACGGTCATATTTCTCAAATATATTAAATGTACAAACATCGCTCTGTTACAGCTGTACAATATATAGGATTATACACATGCAATTGCGGTAAACTGATCCATTGGGGCATTATTCGGAATCGAAAGGGAGTACCAATCAAAAGAATCGGGCAAGACTCTCTTAACATGACCTAAACTATTACAACATTTATGAAGAAAATATAACATTATAATGTTGTCATCAAGATTGACGTAGCCTTCTCAAGAGTTCCAGCTAACGTTCAGAGCGAGCAAAAAAGCCAAGACCGAAAAATAAAGATCTCGGGAGAACTTCAATAATACATTTATCCGATGTGCGTGTCTTGAGGCACGCGAAAAAGGCTGTGCCCATTATAGAAGCCAGACTAATCGATAAGTCTTGATTCAATTGCTGAAATAAGTCATTATTAATGCGCAATACGGCTTGTAAATTATTTATTAGTAACGTTAAATTTGCCTCGTGAGTGTGTGATTGAATTTGGTACTAAAGCTGGTTTTCATTTCACTCATGTCATCTTTAAGGAGTCAATCACTAGTCGTAGGCGTTGGTACCAAATCAGAGAATCGTCATCTGTTGTTACGCCCAAACGGGTACCTTTTTATTTTACAACTGGAGCATCTCAATGTGCTTCAGTTGCAGGAGAAGATGGCTGGTCCTATTCTCAGATCATCCTTATGTATTTTGTATCTAATAATTGTAAGATAACATATGATTTCATTTGATTTCAAGGAACAACGAGAGAGCATCATCCGTGATTGACTGAAAGTAAGTAAGATCCCAACTTACTAATGAGTTTTTTAAGAGCCGATCAGCCGAAGTGCAAATATAATGACTATACATATAGATAAGTATTTACTTAAATTATATTACATTAAAATAAAGAAATAGAATTTAAATCAAAACACTCATGTTTTTTTGAGTAGAAATTTTTACCTTTTGCTGGGCCCGTACAAAAATAGTTAGGTACTTAAGTATTTCTTGTAACTCTTTATTGTTGACGATAGCGTCTATCAAATCCCTCTTCTGACTGTGGTGGATACTCATCATAGGCAGTGGCTTGTTGTTTTCTTTGGTATGGCGTTATCACTTACTCTATTGTGTCTATTCAATACGTCACCACTCCCAATTAAGAAAATAACGTTATTATAACCAAATTTAAGCTACAAATTGTTATGTGATACTATTACGAGTAGGTAATTTGGAGTCTGTAAATTAATCTCGTCAAGATTATTTGACATTTTGAAATAAAACTTCAGCCTTGGACGTCTATCATCTAAGTCCACCCGTGATCATGAATGCTGTAAAGTATTCGAAACGTCGGGATAGTAGTAAAATCAAGTAAACGCGATAGATTCCGTAAACGGAGTTTTATTTCAAAATGTGTAGCATTCGCGTAAATATCAGAAAGTATTAAGATTATTTGATTCAAAATTCATTCCTTAGTGAGACAGTTGTGTTTGCAAAAAGACGATATTTAGACACGAATGAATGAATCTGAAAAGCGAATACACCTAGGACGTTTTCATAGATCATTTCGATGAGTCTTTCTGTTATTGGGTCCTTGCGCCTCTTACTTAGAGAGGAGACCTTAACCTGTGTTCAACATAGGTCAGTAAGTTATCTGCGCATAGTGAATTGCTTACGGGTTGATATTCGTGTTATTATTGTTTTTTTTTTGTTGATCACTAGTTTTTTGTTAATTAAGCATAAGGTACAAGTAAGTATCTACTTGCCTTGACCTGTAATCGTGACAGTTTTTACTTGTAATGCACCTTAGTCCAATATATTTTTTTTTATTCGCTTTCTCTATGAAGAAGACTTGCGCCGGTAAACTTTTTATTTCTTTAGCTGTCTCAACTGCTTAGCATGTTATGTCACGGGCCTATTTTCAGGATCTCTCTACATAATTAAATCCGTATTACAGATATCTGTAGCAGAGCAAGAGTGAACGGCATAGCCTGGCGGATCAGCACGCTGAAGTGCTAATGGACACGGCACATCGCTCGACGAACCGACAACCGTTGAGGAAGAAGGTTCATGACTTAGAGATCATGTATGTAATGACGCAGTATAGGACAGCCTCCACCCACCAGGAATGACGACCAGGGCAAAGTTGCAGGCATGCAGGTGGCTGAAGACTGTTCCCTGTGGCGCTTTCTTGTGTAGTTCTATGTCCAGCATTGGACAAAAGACTGATGGATGGATGGATTTTGTTGTAATTAGAGTAAAAAGCAATTGATATCACTAGGCACTTGATCAAGTTGATCTCGGCACTTTAGTAGGATATGTTTTCGTAATATATCAAAAGAAACTGTAACTAAGAATACATAAGCCGAACTTCAATGAAAACCTACGCAAACATTATTATTTCAACTTGTTAATATAAACACGAATTATTAAACATAACTTTTAACTTTTTATCAATAGCTTTGATAGAGTGATTGGTCGATTGGGATACACAACTACTAGATTTGATCAAAGTCAACCAAGGCACGGACTGAAAAAGCAGGAAATTGTAGCAGATAGACTATTGGCACAAAGGAAATTACACTAACCTATTACGAAGCGAAAGCTGCAGCATACTGGCTGATTGTAAATAAGTCAACTTTGTACAACACAGTTTATATATTACTTCTAAGAAAGGGGTTTCTTTAGAACCTTTCAATTTGTTTGAATACGTCGGAATAGCAAACAATTTCAAATTTAAATTGTTGAGATTTGAATTTGGAATTGTTCATACCAACATTACACAGGCAAATACAGCACTCAATATTAATTAAAATACATAGTACAGTACCTACACCGACGGAGAGGATATAAATTCTGTTAAATTTGCAACACAAATCGCACTGCAGTGTCTAGTGCAGAGCTTTTTGTGTGCGGGTTAAAAGAAACCAACTTATTAGCATATTCCATAGATTCCACCCTTCTATTGCGTTGTGTGATATAATATAATTATGTTTACCAGAGATATCACGAAAGACAGCACGTTACCGATCAAACACACTAACAAATGGTTTATCATAGAAAATGTTTTATATCATTATGTTTGGACGATGTTGTCCTTTAGTCCCACTGTCACTTTTATTTACACTATATTTATACGAGATTAACTTTTAGAAATTCACTATAGCACTGATATAATTCACGTCAAGTTGATTGTAAAGATTTTGCATTTTTTTGTTGTGTATCCTATCAATGAAAAATAGAAATGCGCGTGTGTGCGCGATCGCAACGCGCACTCGACTGTGTGTCACGAACTCATCAACGAACCCCTGGCTAGGGTTTAAGTCCCGGCCGGCGAAGTCACGTTCCGTTACACGATAAGTATTGATTGTTCAAGCAGGTTTGTTTGGATTGAATTTCTCAGATAAGTTTTTTTTCTTAGATTACGTACAATTTATCAATAAGTACCTACCTACTTATTGTGTACCACACACAATACATCCTGAACATAGTACCTAATCATAGGGATAACACACAAGTTAAAAATCTGGAAAGAAGTATAATAATATATCTAGGAACTAAACTGTGCAAATTGTTAGCCGAATTTAAATGCATGACTACATGTAAATTACACCATAATGTATGTAAACACTTACAATAAAATATACCCAACATAAAAAATTTAATAAATAAGCAATTTTATTAATAATTTTTAACTTAAGGCGCAGATTAATAATAAGCCTTAATTGTTTAAAAATATAAATTAATATAATATGTAATATAATATTGCATTCCTTTATCTGTTTGTAATTTGAAATATATACAACACAATCCAGAAACCAGAATATAATATATGGTACACAAGCATTCTATATTCATATTAATAAATACTCTACTATCGAATTTATTGGTATAGTAAATAATATGCTCATATCTTTTAATATAATAATATCTAATTTTTCTCGTTTTAATAATACAAACTTCAAATCTATTATTATATTGCGTACTACGGAACGTTCTAGTTAGAACAGATCTATCTCCATCTCTTTCTACAACCATTTACAAAATGTGACAGAGCGCGTGTCCCAACCCCGTATCTACACGCTCAAAACCCCAAAATAACATGGTCCCTCCAGGCAAGTCTTATCGAATATTTTTTAACATTTTCGTAGCTCATGTTAAATTGGAAAATATATAGGGTTGCGATTTTAGGGCTAACAAATTAGAAAGGGGAAGAAAAAATGTTCCAATGTCAGGTTTATTGACATTTTGCAGGGCTATAATTAAGGTTTAGGGAGGGTTTTGTCGTTATCGACACACCATTACATTTTAAAGCTCGATTTTCCTTGCAATTAATTTCATGGGTAATTTAAAAACTTCAATCCTCTATATTATAGTATTATTATGATAAAAGAATTTAGCTTAGATAAGTGTTATTCGCATTATACGTAAAGATTTGTTGTTCAACGTTTTTCGAAGAAGACGTTTTTGTATTGGATTTTTGGTACACAATTGTTTTAGAGGCCCTTCCCACAGGAAGAAAAACTGTACTTTTAAGTAGGTAACACGTTATTTTTTATTAAAAGACTCACTTTTCTTTGTCTATAATTACAATAACTTATACTTTTAGCGACATCTATTGGAAACGCAAGGAGACACAATATCCGTTGCTTATACCGTGTCTTGTGTTCACCGTGTTCCTAGCATAATGTGAAAGAGCTTAAGCAATAGTTTATAAAGAAATTCCGGAGATGGCGCTAGTAATAATGTTTCACTCATGAATATGGTATCATATGTACATTTAACGGCCTTTTCAATATTTTTATTCAGCTACCTTTTATTTTTTTTTATACTACGTGGGTGGCAAACCTAACGGAATGGTATACGGCCCACCTGATGGAAATCGGTTACGGTTTACAGCCTGTAGACGCGAGCAACACTAAACTCTGCCGCACTTATTAAAGGAATACTAGGTGCAGCGGAAGGATACTAAAAAGAGGATAGAAAGGATAATCAGGATAAAATGGACAATAAGAAGAAGATAGGGAGGTGGTAACGTCATCCAGCGTTCTCACTCACAATATGAAATTCAACGGCAGGAGTACCTTTTTTAAGGCAGGAAAAAATGTACATCAAGCACACAACGACGGGGTTCATTTGGACCAATGAACAGGGTAGTGTGGGGCCGTCACCCACTAAATAAGCCCATTACTTCAGTGATAAAGTTTGACGCTCCTGGATCTCACTACTTGGACGGTTTAATTCCTTACCAAATTAATTAAGAGCTTTTGTTATTGGACTCGCTAGTTGTCTTTTTTATATATACTATGTGATTGCAAACAAGTATACGGGACCTAACAAGACCAGAGGCATTACTCGCGCGTCGCCAACTCTAACGAAAGGGATAGGAGCTGAAGAGGACGGAGATTGGGCTTGCGGCGCTCTCTTTCACCATACGAAACATAACATTGTAGGAGTAAACATAAAGTGAAAAATGTGAAATCGAAAATAACAGTCACGAGCAGGATTTGAACCTGCATCTCCTGGATACCGTCCAGATGCTTTGCCAATTCAGCTGCTTTCATTTTAATTTCAGTTTGCTGAATTGGCAAAGCATCTGGACGGTATCCAGGAGATGCAGGTTCAAATCCTGCTCGTGACTGTTATTTTCGATTTCACATTTTTCACTTTGTGTTTAATGTATAGTGCTAAGCATGTAAAATGCTAAAAATATATATAAAAATATCTAAATATTGTAGGAATATCTACTTATCTTCTGTGAGAGGGTGGAACTTCCCCGATTAAGTCAGCCCATTCTTGCTGGGACAAGCCACGCTATTGCGTAGATGTGATGGATTCTCCTCTTGAAAATTGTTATGCATTTTCACAGTATCTATAACCTTAGCTTCATTAAGTTCTTGATTGGTGATCCACTTATCATCCAGTGAGTTGTGGCGAGCCACAACGCATCGCCACCGCTCTGCCGCTGCTGAACTCAGTCACAAAAATACCTACCTTTGTCGACGCAGTGCAGAATAATTTATTTATACTCTAGTAATGGGCTTACAACTAGGTATTGCTAGTTATTAGGTATTGATAATTAGTCTGATGAATTTTTGTGTGAGGCACAAGGAGGTTTCAGGTGTGGAAGGAGATGTATGGATCAAGTGTTTTCTCTGCGCAACATTGTGGAGAAGCATCTGGCTGTAGGCCAGAGGGCCTTCTGCAGTTTTGTGGATTTAGAGAAAGCATTTGACACGGCTGTACAAAAGGAACTTTGGGACATTTTGCCGCAGTATGAATTAACGGTAGACAGCTGCAAGCGGTGCAGTCCAACTACATGGACTGCAGAGCTTGTGTGCGGCTGGATGATGGAATGTCACCCTGGTTTAATGTCAACATCCGCGTTAAACAGGGCTGCGTTCTATCAGCCAGACTGGTTATCATATATCTGGATAAATGTCTACAAAGGTTGAATGAAATGAATGTGGGAGTTCAGATGGGCGACTTAGTGGTTAATTGTCTGCTATAGGCAGACGATGCGGTTTTATTAGCGCAGTCCGCGACTGATCTGCAAACCCTAGTCGACTTAATGGCAGAAGACTGTAAGAAAAGCGACCTACGTGGGAATGTGAGCAAAACCAAAAACCAAAATTATGTTTTTTTTTTGACCGCATTCGTAACAACGACGTAAGAGAAGAGCAGGTATGTAGTATTAGTGTAAAGATGCGAAAGGGAATGCTCCGATGGTTCGGACATGTGGAAAGAATGCCGGACGACTGAATGGTTAAGAAGATATACAATGCGAAAGTGGAAGGATGTAGGTACAGGGGGAGACCGAGACTCAACTACCTAGACCAAAACGGTCATGTATTGAAGGAAGGTGGAGTCAGGAGTCTTCGAAACCGGTGAGCGTGTATGAAGAGAATTATGAATATTGAGGAAGCGAGAGATGTATGTAAGAATAGAGCCTCTTGGCACTCTGTTCTCTCTACCTACCCCGCAAGGGAAATGGTGTGATGATAAGTTAGTTAGTTTTTGTAAATAAATTTGAATGTTTTTTTCTTTTACTCGTACCTATTTCAACAAAACTTGGTTAATTGTATAAAGTTCACTAGTAATGTTAGCCATAATCTTTTCAACGTTTTACTGAGAACGAAAATAGACAATAAAAAGCAAATGATAAGAAAATATAATTAATTTCCAATTATTTTATTTTGAAACTTATTTATAAGAGGGTATATAAGTTTAACTTCATATCACATAATAACTAAGTATATGTATAAATCACTTATAATAACTACAATAATTATAATTTCGCTAAAACTGACTGGTTCACTTAGTTTATAGCATTTATACAATATATCTTCGAAGGGCAATCCACCAAATTCATCTTATTTATAAAATGTGATATATTTTAGTTAATAATTATTATTTTATAAAAAAATCAAATTCACCCCTTTACATATAGAGTTTATACAATATATTTATAGTTAATCTCAAATCTTCTAAATATATTTACATTGTTTAATAATACTCATTTTAGCAATCATTGTATCAAAATATTTTTTTCTCGTGGAACATCTGCGGAAATGAATTTCCAAGGCTGAAGCAGGAGCGTCTGCTACATAAAATCCCGTGTGCACTCGCATCTACCACTTTGGTTAAATACAACAAAGATATAAAAATAGTATCCGATAAGGCCCCTTCATTAAATCTTTTGATTTAGGCTTTGAATTGTATTTAATTGAAAGAAAAAATAATCAATAAAACCAAAATCAAAAATAAAATAATATGGATGTAATACATCATATATAATGAATTGTAAAAAGTACACACGCCGTAATAGTTATGGCATATAATGTGTTTACTTTTAAAACAAAAAATAATTTATCACTTTATTTACAGTTATTATAACTTACAACTAAATAAAGCTTAGTATGGATGGAAGTAGCGCAATGCCATTGGCAAGTCTATTAGTATTTAAGAGAACAAATATTTAAAACAATCAAATTTAGCTGGCTCAGGTCAGGTTTTGGTTAAAACCAGAATTACATATTCAAACAAGAATCACTTCAATGTAAATAAAGTTTAGATAGATTTACTCATGAGGTAGTTTATTTGTGTAAAGTTGAAGAAAATATGAATTCGTAAATCAATTTGATGATTAAAGCTACCAAAAATATCGATTAATTCGATTCCTGGCTTTTCAATTTACTAGTACCAATTCTATTTTTAAAAAAACACGATCCAAATGGATGTATCGTCAGCCAGATTTTAATGTTTTTATGGTCAAGGATAGCTCACGTGAAATAATATTCTTTACATTGTTTCTATGTTTATAACTGTACAAATTTATATTAGAGTTCAGGAGGTACTTCATTATTAGATAAATTCAGCTGATCTGATGTACTCTTCATAGTTAACCCCAAAAATATTCAGTGATATTACCAACTATAGCAAATTAAATAGCTAATAACATTTTAATGACATTAAAGATATGTTTAATGTGAAAGACTTTTCGAAAGATGTTATCGCCGTAACACTCTTAGGTCGATCAAAACCTGTTTCTTGCTTTGTCACCTTTATAAAACCGTTAATGAACTGTTTAGAAATCACTTTCTCCCATCAGATTGTTATTTTACTCTCACAAGTTGGGTTCAGTGGAATAAGTACATGTATATTTACAATTTTATCTCCCGGTCTGAAGTTCCAATTCTGGAACAATAACTTGTTACTGTTTAACAAGTTTGGACCACCAAGAAATAGCAAGTAAATATATTTTGATGACATACCTACGAGTATATAGTAATATGATGTAGGTATCGAACTATGCAGAACTAGAAGTACCTCAAACACTCTTTATAAAAATTAATATAAGTACACATCCTTAACCTAATATTATAATATGGGCTATTGCACCTTCTCTTTTTCTGTCGTGTCTTGTATTACATGGCCGTTTGTGTAACCATTCTGTAAGTGACCATTAAAGTTTGAATATCCATTGAGACCATTTGATTCGGGTTTTAAATAACCATTTCTTATATATCCATTTAGATCTCCATTTGTCAAATGTCCGTTCAAGTTTCCATTCTTGATGTGGCCATTTGATGTGACCTTTACCGATCCGTTCATGATATTGCCATTCATGTCACTGTGGATAACACCGTTGTTGACATGTCCATTCATTTTATTCTTCAAAACTCCATTTGTGTCACTCTTGGCTGCTCCATTGCAGACGAAGTTCTCGTCATTATTATTGTTAGTAGCCACAGCAACTGGTTTCTTCTTTGGCTTGCTCCTATTGTACGCTTGCATGTAGAAGTTCATGAACAGGACAATGAAAATTGTCGAATGAAGGATTAGGCCAGAAGCGATGATCCTGGAATAAAATATTATGATGAGTTACAAGTAAAATATATAATCTTTGTTAAGATTTTCATTTAATATTTTAGTTATTACAGTTGCATGATTTGTTGTCACCATCGTTTATAGGATCAGAGACTGATCAAACAAAGCAGACAATTTGGATATCTGTATGTTGTGGACATACATTTATGTATTGATACAAAATAAGTGATTTTCATTCTCTCTATCATGAAATTAGCTTTCGAATTCTTATTTACAATATTATTACTCGTACATATAAGGCATAAGAGGGGATAATTTCTTAGGAAGCCGATGATCTTTTTTCCGGGCTATTTTGTCATTTACAACTAAGTGAAATTCATACAACTGGTTCAATTTGTGATTTTTCTCAGGTCAGAAATATACTCAAATATGAATTGTAATTATTGATATTTTGATATATTTTTTAAACCTTTGACATGCTTAGCCATGATTACATGAACACAAAGTGCAAAAATATGAAATTCAAAATTCCAGTCATGAGAGTTACCCAAGACACTAAGAAGGAACATTAAAACAAAGTGTGAAAATGTGAAATCGAAAATAAAAGTTACAAGCAGGATTTCACACATTGTATTAATTTATATGGCTAAGCATGTCAAATGCTCAAAAAATATCAAAATAAAGAAGGAATGTGTTATCGAAATTCGCGTTACCGCAATAATCACGATGGCTAAATTGGTCAAGCATCTGGGACGGTTTCCCAGCAGGTTTAAATCCTGCTCATGACTGCGAATTTCAATAATACACACACACACACACACACACATGATGGCTGAATTGGCATAGTATCTGGGATGGTTTTCCAGGAGATGCAGGTTCAAATCCTACGTTTTGAGATACTTATCTACTTACTTTGGATATCCACAGTCGTATACTAAGGCGCTTATGGAATGGAATAGCACCATAAAGAACTGGACCTGGAATAAAAAGAGTAAGACTTCTTCATTATATGAAACCGAGTCAAAAGTAAAAGTATTTGTTTACTTTTTTTATTATTCCCAAACAGGCTCTTCAATAGTATTAATTACAGGCAGACCCATAATTTTATATTAAGATTTCTATCTAGAAACTCGAGCTACAACATGCTCTCAACAAATAAGCTAATACTATCTTATTGTTTACAAAAGAAAAAAGCATTGTAAGATGGCGTGTATAAGCAACTCGAATATTCAAGATTAATGATTGTAATAATTTCATTTTAGGCTGCACCTGATCGAAAGTGGTTACCGTAGCCTGTATACGCTAAGAATATCAGAGGCACCGCTTGTGTACTACCAACCCCGGGGAAAGGGATAGATAGTGGTGATGAGGGATGGTAACTATTAAGGAGATAGAGAGTTCAATTAATATATCACGTTTTTAAAGTTTCTTATTTTTATATAGATACACATATATTATATACGAGATAATTAGTCAAGAACATTAACTTGAGCGTCGTCACGCTTTTTCGTTTTCAGTGCGGCGTTGGATGAACCTGTTATGTATTAATGCCTAAAGTAGATTTTTTAAATACATAGTAGGGCCATAATTAGTTCAAAATGTTAGAGAAAGTTTTGAAAGGCATTGGCACTGTTACTATAAAAACTACATGGAACGCGCTAGTCAAAGGTACGTCCTAATACTCTTCTTAAATTTAAGTATTACTTATCTTAAGAAGGGTTTTTTAGAAGGCGGAGAGGGAGGTTGGTAGAGAGGAGGTGGTGTGGTGGACAGTAAGTAGAATAATTAGTGGATGGGGAGAGGTTTTGGGCCTCCGGCACTATCACTCGCCACCAGCAACAAATACTAGGAGTATCTACTGTTGCTCTACGATGATCTTCTGTTATACTTCCCTGGTCGAGCCAGTCTAATCAAGCTTTTTTTTCTATACTATATGGGTGGCGAACAAGCATACGGCCCACCTGATAGTAAGCGGTTACCATAGCCTATAGACGCTAGCAACACCGGCAATCACTCGCGCGTCGCCATCTCCAAGGAAAGGGATAGGAGTTGGACAGTAAAGATAATAAGGAGAGGATAGGGAGGGAGTTTGGGCTTCCAGCCTTCTCACTCACCATACGAAACCCAACTGTTGGAGTAACTACCGTTGCTACACGCCGATCTTTTGTGAGAGGGTTGCACTGCTCCGGTCGAGCCGGCCTATTCAAGCTGTGAGAAGTATGGCTCTACCACTAGAACTGCTGTGAGCAGTATGGCTTTACCTCTAACTGCGGCTGTACACATTCGTCTAGACACCCCGAGACAGGCCAAGGGCGAGTGTGTACATGGTAGCCTCGTCTCGTCTCGGGGCTCTCGCTGTCTCGGAAGAGTGTCGGTTTTTTGTGCTCGAGTCAAAGGGTGACAGTGAGTCTCGCGATATAACGGGACCGCGCCTGTACACACTCGTTTGCTTAGTTGCCTGCCAACTGAGTTCGCGCAAAGACGTGCTTTCTGCGTGCGACAACGATGTGAACGATGTGTTCTAACGCTTTTTAGAAGCCTACCAAAGGCAACCACTATTATGGAATACTAAGAATGTCAGGCACAAGGATAAGCAACTATTACACGACGCTTGGTTGCGGATAAGCAACGATTTTGACATCCCCGTGGAAGATTAAAAAAAATATATATTCCTGTTGAATAGCTAAAAAGTTCTTTTTCGCCATGGTTTCATATATTTTTTTTTATGATAAATGATTAAAATTACAATAACTAATAAAAAAAATAAACGCCGCAATTGTTTTTTTCACGTACATCGCGACGGGCATCCGAAGTTCAATTGATACAACGAGTGTGTACATGGTGTGCTCTCGTGTCGAACGTCCACGGGACGAGAGTGGACGAGAGGTTGGCGAGACAAACACACGAGTGTGTACAGCCGCCGTAACATCTTCATTAACTAATGTTTTTATTATATATATTTGAAAAAAAAAACCCCGCTCATACATCTAGGGAATAATCTCTGAACATACAATTGATAGACACAAAGTACATCCAAACCCAGAATCCCAATACTATCGGAGAATGGGACAGTTACTCCTTAGAACTGTGAGGCGCCACGAAAAATGCGTCCTTTATTACAGTGCAACTCAAACCTGTGCCTTCGCGACATTGAATTGAACCAAATTCTTATTTCTACCCATTCCGAGGCCCACCCTAAAAATATACCTAACCACACACCCCGTCGTTCAGGCCAACGATGTATGGGACCCTCACCTACTAAATAAACTCGCCGTGTGCCATCTCTCCGCCTTTATTGGCGGGCAACTGGAACTATGTTACATTCCTTCGGTGGTACCGCATTACCAACCTATCGACGCTCAAACTACAAGACTGTACTCTTATGCGGTATGTTGATGATCGCATGATTCTTTTATTCTTGTAACTTTCTTGTATAGTATTCAGAAATTCGTGACACAATATGTAAACAAACTCTGTCAGCATTGAAATAATGCTACATAGTTCCAGTGGCCCGCCAACAAAGGCGGAGAGATGGCACACGGTGGCTTTATTTAGTGGGTGAGGGCCCCACACTACTCTGTTCGTTGCCCCGAACGATGAGGTGTACGGTTAGGTACATTTTTTCCCGTCTTAATAACAAATAAAAAGGTCTTGATCCAGCGGGAACGAAAAACGTTGAGCTTAAACCGTATTATGATAAATGGCAATTGCTCGCCTCTGTTTCGGTTTTTACTTTTTCACTGTAAGAAAAATAAAACTAAACTTAGTAATATAACAAACTACTTAGTATCTACGCATTATAAAGCAATAAGTAGAAAGGATACAACGCGTTCCGTCTTGTGTCGAAATCTCTACGTTGCCGTGCACGATACCGCTATACCGCCTGCTCAATTCACGATTGGAAGTCGTAAAGGTTAAATGTATTGAGTTTACTTAAAGACTGTTGGAAATAATGTCATTATATTGGATTTATCTAATAGTTACAATAATTAAGTATCTTGTAAATTGTTAAATTTACTATTTTAAATAGTAAAATTGTACAAAAGTAGTTTTTTTCCACATGTAATTCGCTTATAATTCTTTATATAAAGCATTTACTTGTACATTATGTTTAGTTAAATATTATATCAGTCAGTTATTATTTTTAACCGACTTAAAAAAAATGAGGAGGTTATCAATTCGTATGTTTATATATTTTTTTTCTTTTGATGTGAAAACATCTAATGCGGAGGGAAATTGGCGTGGCGAGTTCGCCAACTGCCGGGTATAACCGGCTAATTTATTTAATTGTTTTTAACACCATCTGTTCAAAAAGTATAAACTAGGAAGTATAATGTCAATCAATAAATCAATAACAGTTTTAATCAATAAATGGATAACGATAGGGCGTTTACTAAGAATTACATAAGACTTGAAAAATATTTGAAGAAAGAAAGAAAATCGAGGTTTTCACATCTGCGAGATTTTTTTTTGTATATATAGAAAGATAGATTATAGATAATCGTGTATAATCTGAAAGTTTCATATATTTTTTATAAAATATAAGTGAAATCCACGCCGGAGTGCGTTAAGGCGCCGGTGTTAATTGAGATATTAAAACAATTTTATATCGGACTCTATACTATGAAATACATAATGACTTTTAGAGATTAAACATGATGTAGATTAGTGATAGAATATAGTGGCCGTTTGGGTTGTTGAACAACTGATATCGCGTCAAATCTTTGATTTATGGAGCAACTGATACAAATCTTTTTCTATAAGAAAACTAGTGTTTCGGTAAAATGAGTAATACTTTGGGTTAGGTTTTTTTTTTTTTTTTGCGTGTAATAGCAGACGAGCCACGGTCCATCTGATGGTAAATGGTAACCGTCGCCCATGGACTCGACTATACCGAGAGTATTGTCAAGCCGCTGCTCACCAATTCATTTCACAGATATGAAATAAAATATAAACGGCTATCTCCTGCTGCAGCCAAAACGCAACGACATGCTTCATGGTCGGTCACACGGGAGATGGTGGTACCAACCCGCTCGGGCCCGATATCAAGTGAGAACTCCCACTTGGTACCCAGACCTACCACCAGTCATGCAATGGATGATAATTGCTTACTTCCCTTAGTCGCCTCATACGACACCCATGGGAAAGAATGGGGTGGTGACACTTGTATTCTTAGTCCGTCACCACACGGACAAAGGATGAGAAGATATTGGGCATAATTTTATTCAACTGAAGTATACTTCGATCGTTTATATCCGTTAAGATTGGCTGTCGGGTAGGCTTACGCAAACGGCTTCGTAATGAGGTATTCGAGGCGCGGTGCAATCCTTATTGGTCAGTTCCACTTTGTCGAGGCCATTACGGAAGTATGTGCGCATGAAATCGTATATTGGTAAAAGTTTAGACGTGTGCAACTGTGGCTGATGGTAATTTAGTTACCTGTTAATTATTCAGCAGGCATTATTGCCGTTTTAACGAACCATGTTAATGGGAGAGCATTGCTTATGCTAGCCTGAATGGCTGGCTGGATCAGCGTAGTTTACGTTAAAATTTTATAATCTACGAGTCAGATGATGACTGAATGACTTAACACTTCGTTAAACACAAAGTGGAAAATGTGAAATCGAAAATTGTTGTGAAAAAAATGTGAAACAGTCACGAGCAGGATTTGAACTTGTATCTCCTGGATGCCGTCCAGATGTTTTGCCAATTCAGCCATCGTGACAATTGCTCCTGACAGTCCCAATATATTTTAAATTGCCCATCGAGGAAATTAGAAATTGCTCATGATGGCTCGAATGGAGGATCAATTGGGATTTGGGATGGAATTCTAAAACTTTATGGAGTAAAATTGTGAAAACTTGTGATGTGAAATATAAAATATTTCTCAATTTAATATAAACCAGCTAGAAGCGATCATCGATACCCATAGATTTAAGGCCAAAATTGCCATCTAAAACGATCGATGCAATCATTTAATTAATTACCTTAGCTTGTGAAATATTTAACGCTTTATATTGTTTGTTTAAACGTAATTAGACCATGCAAAGTGCCCAAGTTTGTCCGAGTAACTGTCGGCATTTGAAATACAATTAGTAGGTACGCATTGATCTATAAATTAAGGATACACAAATATGTTTAAAAATCGAGGCAATATTTGTATATATAATTTTAGTTAAATGTATAGCATTCATTTCGCATCTATAATAAAGCTGTAACAGAGCTGTGTCTGTACATTTAAGATATTTGAGAAAAAATTACTGTAATCTATACTATTATAAAAATGTACCATAGCTATGTCTGTACATTTAAGATATTTGAGAAAAATTACTGTAATAGGCTATATAGGCGTGTCTAAACACAAAACGATTTTTTTTAGATTTTTGTCTGTTTGTCTGTTTATCTGTTTGTCTGTTTGTTTGTTCGCGCATCACACAAAAACTACTAAACGGATTTTGATGCAACTTTTTTTATTTGAAAGGACTTGATTAGACTTAAAACCTGGTAGACATTTTATCCCGCTACTATATCGAGAACCTGAGATATAACTAAAAAACTAGAATTTGGCTGCGGCGAAGCCGCTGGCAACGGCAAGTATGCTATATAGGCGTGTCTAAAAAACAAACTATGTTTTTTAGATTTTTTGCCTGTTAGTCTGTTTGTTTGTTCACGCATCACGCAAAAACTACTGAACGCATTTTGATACAACTTTTTTACTTGATAGCTCTTGATTAGACTTAATAACTGGTAAACATATTATCCCGCTACTATATCGGGAACCTGAGATATTACCTAAAAACTAGCTTTTGGCTGCGGCGGAGCCGCGGGCAAAGGCTAGTTAATTTATAAAATAGTAAGAACTTTTAACTGCATGCGTGAGTGTATTGACACTATTCAGAAAGAACGAAAGAAAAGGAGACAGCCAATGACTTTTCCAAAAGAGATTTGAGTATTATGAAGCATGTTGATACGTTGCGGCTGCTCGTGCATCGAAACAACACGAAACGAAATGACTGCAGGAAAGCGTAATCTGCACTCATTTATAGTGGACACTTTTAGTGTCTAATTGTGGATCTTCTCTTTTTTATACATCAATGTTAGTAAGTAATTTTTTTGTTATCAATCAAATGACTTCGCTGAATGGTTTTTTTGCATCGTTCTACTGTAGACCGATAGGTTGTTTCGTTAAATACGAACCTTATACCAGCAAACATAGGAGCAGTTGAGCAATTACTGCGATTTCTGAACTCGATGGACTAACCATAATCGTTATGTCTCAGACCTCATTTTATTTCAGAAGTGAGTTATAAGTTGTATGAGGAAATGTAAAAAGAGAATAGCGAGAGAAAATAAAATTCGTAACAAAAATCGTACGCCAATGCACTAGAGAAAATACGCAGGGGACTTTACAAACATAGAATATCTTGGACATAATTAGACCCAGATGCATAACAACTATTTATAGGTAACACAAAGAGTGGTCCTGTGTAGGGAATCGAAGTCACTGCACAGGTATTAGAGGTATCTAAACTACTCCGACATCTGTATTTACCAATTCCACTTCTACTTCACAACAGTCAGGATTTTTTTTTATTGCATTTAGTGGCAGACGAGCCACGGCCCATCTGATGGTAAATGGTAACCGTCGCTCATGGACTCAACTATACCTCTCGGTATTATTGTCAAGCCGCTGCTCACCATTTCACAAATATGAAATGAAAAAATAAACGGCTATCTCCTGATACAGCCAAAATGCAACGATGTGCTTGTTGGCCGGTCACACGGGAGATGGTGGTACCAACCCGCTCAGGCCCGATACCAAGTGAGTACTTCCACTTGGTACCCAGCCCTACCACCAGTCATGCAATGGATGATAATTGCTTACTTCCCTTAGTCGCCTCATACGACACCCATGGAAAAGAATGGGGTGGTGACAATTGTACTCTTAGTCCGTCACCACACGAACAAAACAAAAGGTGCATTGGAAGTATATTCGAGAAAATATATTTATCGTCCATACTATTACTTTTATAAGACAAAGTTGTGTATGCATATTAGAAAATTGAATAAAATAACTGAAAGCAGGGTTTGAACCTGTGTCTTTTTCATCTTCAGCGGGAGTGCTATGCTCTTGTAATTAGCCTAGCATATCGAACGTGAAACCTGTATCTATAAATACAAGTTATTTTTAATATTTAGATATTTACAAAAAAAAAAACAGAAGATGCGTCATTATTAGATAAAATCTTAATTGTAAAATTAAGTTTACCTGGTTGGTATAATGTATGAAAATACTTTCGACAGATGGTGCAGACGTCACCCAAAGACGTTAAGTATGAATGTGTTATCAAAATTAGCAGTCAGGGGCAGGGGTCACGATGGCTGAATTGGCAAAGCATCTGGACGGTATCCAGGAGATGCAGGTTCGAATCCCGCTCGTGACTGTTATATTCGATTTCACATTTTTCACTTCGTGTTTAAAGTCATTTTTAAGTTACATATTGTGTACCCCTTTGGAGCTAGGTTCTGTTCAAATCCATAAAGTTATTTATTAATATAAAAATGCGTGTACTTATGTACGCGCGTGAGAAGTTATACTTCTTTGGCATCATTAATAAATAAAGTAATTATTAAATAATAATAAATTAATTATTAATTATTTAATTCGACTGGTTAAGAAGATATACAATGCGAAAGTGGAAGGATGTAGGTATAGGGGGAGACCGAGACTCACCTACCTAGACCAAATCGGTCATGTATTGAAGGAAGCTGGAGGCAGGAGTCTCCGAAACCGGCGAGCATGTATGAAGAGAGTTATGAATGTTAAGAAAGCGAGAGATGTATGCAAGAATAGAACCTCTTTGCACTCTGTTCTCTCTGCCTACCCCGCAAGGGAAATGGCGTGATGATAATTAAGTAAGTAATTATTAAATTCGTAACTGCCAAACTTGTCATAGTTATGTTTTTAAATACCTTGTTCGATAAAGTAATTATGTCTAATGTCACTAGATGGCGTTAGTAAAATTTTGAAATTTCTTATAAGTCGATCTTAAGAGTTTAAGTGCTTTCATACCCCCTCCATGATAGCGTTAAACGTTTAATGCATCTTTTGCAAGTCGCATTAGAAAATTAGAAGTATAACTTCAAAAACATAAAAATTAACATAGTATCGCGCCTGTATTCCCTTCCCCAAAGGGGTAAGCCGAGGTTTATTACAGATCCACGGTTCACCAGCTATGTGTTTAAGTCCCACGTAATAGGGGGCGAGCCTATTGCCATATACCAGGCACATTTCCAAACTCCGGGCTGCTACTGAAAACTTTTCTTTTTACGAAAAAACTGAATAACGCTAACTGACCCGGGGATTGAACCCAAGATCTCATAATCAGCAGTCGCCTACACTACTGCTGCACGACAGAGGCAGTTAGTATTAATATAAAAATGCTTATTATAGACCATAACCATAGTTGCAAATAAAGTAAGTAATAAATTAAACATTATAAAATAGCGAATCTAGTCGGTCTGTTTAACTCTAATTAGAAAAATCTTAAACAAAACATTGAAACTGTATTTAAAACAAATAACAGTAATATATTGTTATAGAATGAACGATGCGTAAATTTTTAATTATTAGAACTGAGGTATTGAAATAACTGCATCTACATCTTGCAGTCATCAGTATTTTGCTAGGTAGTAAGCACTTTGTGCCAACTAGGAACAAAGTATCATACTATAGTAGAAGATTCTTTAATTAGGCATGCTTGATTGGATGTATGTATGGAACTATATGATCTATATTTCAGGTAGTTTGGCGGTTAAAGCATTTAGACCGGAATCCGCAAATCGCCGGATCGCGTACCGATAACAAACAAGCACCAAGATTGAGATTATTAATTTTGTTTATATGATTAATCTTACAAATTTCCAGATAATTACATCTATTTTATAATTTTTTTTCCATACATATTTTGTACCTCCGTTTCACCTCTTCAGGAGTCCGGAAAATCCGTTTATAGAGAATGCCTACGAGATAATAATCTGTGCGCCAACTTTCAATATATATAAAAATCGCTGAAATTATGGCTATCATTGAACTTAAACCTGTCTGGACGTTCTCCAGATAAAAAGCCCTTATTAATATTCAAGAAATGGGTGATAAAATATTTTAGTTTTTCATCACCGACATTACATTATTATCAATCCAAGTATTATTGCAAATCACTTTAAATTATGATATTTATGCAGTTGAGCAACTTAGATACAAATCCTGCATATAAAACGCTGTTTAAGTAAGCCTCAAGTAATCAGAATTATTTATGTTATTGGATTGAATGATTGATTATGTATGTGATGCTGAATAAATTAGAATTAATAACATACTGCTTGTACATTAAACACAAAGTGAAAAATGTGAAATCGAAAATAACAGTCAGGAGCAGGATTTGAACCTGCATCTCCTGGATACTGTCCAGATGCTTTACCAATTCAGCCATCCTGACAATTACTCCTGACTGCTAATTTCGATAACACATCATACTTAACGTCTTTGGGTGACGCCTGCGCCATCTGTCGGAAGTATTTTCATACATTATACCGACCAGGTAAACTTAATTTTACAATTAAGATTTTTACCTAATAATGACGCAAACCCTATAAATATTTAGATATTTTTATATATATTTTTAGCATTTGACATGCTTAGCACTATACATTAAACACAAAGTGAAAAATGTGAAATCGAAAATAACAGTCAGGAGCAGGATTTGAACCTGCATCTCCTGGATACCGTCCAGATGCTTTACCAATTCAGCCATCCTGACAATTACTCCTGACTGCTAATTTCGATAACATATCATACTTAACGTCTTTGGGTGACGCCTGCGCCATCTGTCGGAAGTATTTTCATACATTATACCGACCAGGTAAACTTAATTTTACAATTAAGATTTTTACCCAATAATGACGCAAACCCTATAAATATTTAGATATTTTTATATATATTTTTAGCATTTGACATGCTTAGCACTATACATTAAACACAAAGATTTTCGATTTCACATTTTTCACTTTGTGTTTTCACCTCTCCGCCTTAAATATTAATTTTTGTAAAGCGAGTTGGAAGAAAGTTAGCATGCGCTGGCTTGGTGGTTTGTGATACGTAAATTCAGTAACACAGGTCCTATTAAAATTTTAATGATTATTCCAATAAAAAAAGTGTTTTTCACTATTTTGTGAAGGAAATGGATGGAGAATGTTTTACCCGTTGTCCTAGGTGAACGACAAACGCGTCAATACTATGACAAACGCGTCAATACTACGCGACGCGACGCGACACGAAAATATCAAATAGAGGTTGTATGTACTTATGGCTTACATTGTCGCCTAATTCGCTCATCTAGGAGAATGGGTTAGGCAGGTAGGCAGGCGCGCTGCAAAGCTCCTGACAATAGCTAGTATTGTATTATATAACTGACACTAGCAACTATTTTATAACTCAGACCCTTGACTAGGACATAACTCTTGTGGTAGGGCTTTAGAAATATACAATTGACGAACACAAAGTACAACCATACTCAAAACCAAAGACTATCACACAAAGAATTGTTCTGTCTGAGAATCGAACCCACAACATCAGAAACGGGGGTTTTAAAGAAATATCTAGTGGTAGAGCATTGATTATGCCAGCATTAATAAGCCGACTCAATCGGGGAAACACCACCATTTCACAGAAGATCAGCTAGGTTTTTTTCTACCACGTACGTGTAGGCTCTGGAATGAACTTCCTGCTGCGGTGTTCCCCCAGCGCTACAATATGTCCTTCTTTAAACGAGGTTTGAGAAGAGCACTTTACTCACGGTAGGCAGTGGCTTGGGTGTACCCCCCTTTTTTTTTGTTAAGGCGGGAAAAAATGTTCCTAACCGCACACCCCATCGTTCGGGGCAACGACCAGGGTAGTGTGGGGCCTGCATCCACTAAAGAAACCCGCCGTGTGCCGTCTCTCCGCCATTATTGGCGGGCCACTGGAACTATGTTACATTCATGGGTGTACCCCTGGTGTTGCCTAAGTCCATTAGCGACGGTTACCACTGGTACTCCTACCGTTGTGTTGAGTTTGGTAACTGAGAGCACGGTGGGTCCAAACCCCCCGCCTATCCCCTTCTTATTATCCTTCCTATCCTGTCTCTATTATCATTCCTATCATCTCCTCAGTATCCTAATTATTCTTTTTGTATTAACCTTCTCCAACTTCTATCTCTTTCCTTGGACATGACGACGCGCGAGTGATGCCTCTAGCTTTGCTTACATCTATAAGCAGGCTACGTTTACAACCAAGCGGACCATATGCCTGTTTGCGTAGTATAAAAAAAAAAACACTGCGCTATTTTTGTCTTACATACGTAGTTGCTCAAGTGCTCTTCAAATACTATGTGATTTGCTTAGAATACACATTTTTTTTTGTATCTTACCTAACCTACAAAAAACAAAGAAAATATTACTTACTAGCTGTAAAGTGGTGAGGTGTTTCTTCCACCACAAATACTTCTGGTACTGAGGTCCCATCGCTGCCACCATGTAGTAACTGTACATAATAACGTGGACCAAGTTGTTTACGATGTTTGAGAAAGTGCCATGTCCGCCTAGAAGTAAGAAAAATAAAAGTTAGTTTACCTGAATAAACATTAGTAGTAATGGTGACAAATTAAGTGAGTTTGATGTCATATAAACAAGCAACAGAAAACCTTCTATGGCTATATCTCATCCAAGCGTTTTGTAATGAATGACGCTGAATATTGCACTTGAAGCTTCATTGGAAAAAAATTGCGTAACACGGGAACATATTGACTATTAGTTTTAACCTGGAGGTTGGTTGTTAGTACAGGTAAATTAACATTCAAACAATAACAAAAGTATTCTCCGGCTTGCGTCCTTCTGAATCGTACACTCAAAATGGAACCAAATAGTTGTGAACTATAAAAAGAAATATATGGGCTTACTAATATTGATTAGCACCTTACTCATTCATTAATTGAGCATTACAACTCACACGAGCAACAGCGAGATATTTATATATCCCATTCATCCTCAGTGTGATTCTCGGAGTAATCTCCGCGTAACGATCATTGTTGAAAGTTAACGATACAAAAGTAATTACATATTATATATCCATTTTCTCATCGTCTAAGCATTTAGTTTTCTATGAATTAATATTTTTTTATCTAACTCAGTTTTTCTATCTGTAGTATATGCAATCACGAGGTTCCAATGCTGGAATTGATTAACAAAAAGTTATTGGATTTATAACCGACTTTTTCGTCAAGAATGTCAGTCTCAGTAACAGCTCGGAGTTAGGAAGTTGCTAGTGTTTCACCCCCGTACCTCCGAAAGTATAAAACAAAGAGTACTTTCTACAAATACAAAATTATGAACCGCTCATAAATTATATCACTTTATATTTTGTTTCGAACCCTACTCTACTCTCCTATCATCATAAATAGAGACCAAAAACTTTCTCACCTTGTAAATGATTCATTACAATTAACAAAAAATAAATATCCCTAAACACAAAGTGAAAAATGTGATATCGAAAATAACAGTCACGAGCAGGATTCAAACCTGCATCTCCTTTTTGTTGTCAAATGCTAAAAATATATATAAAAATATCTAAATATTTATAGGGTTTGCGTCATTATTAGGTAAAATCTTAATTGTAAAATTAAGTTTACCTGGTCGGTATAATGTATGAAAATACTTCCGACAGATGGTGCAGGCGTCACCCAAAGACGTTAAGTATGGATGTGTTATCGAAATTAGCAGTCAGGAGCAAGGGTCACGATGGCTGAATTGGCAAAGCATTTGGACGGTATCCAGGAGATGCAGGTTCGAATCCTGCTCGTGACTGTTATTTTCCATATCACATTTTTCACTTTGTGTTTAATGTATGTTGCTAAGCATGTCAAATGCTAAAAATATACATAAAAATATCTAAATATTTATAGGGTTTGCGTCATTATTAGGTAAAATCTTAATTGTAAAATTAAGTTTACCTGGTCGGTATAATGTATGAAAATACTTCCGACAGATGGTGCAGGCGTCACCCAAAGACGTTAAGTATGAATGTGTTATCGAAATTAGTAGTCAGGAGCAAGTGTCACGATTGCTGAATTGGCAAAGCATTTGGACGGTATCCAGGAGATGCAGGTTCGAATCCTGCTCGTGACTGTTATTTTCGATATCACATTTTTCACTTTGTGTTTAATGTATGTTGCTAAGCATGTCAAATGCTAAAAATATATATAAAAATATCTAAATAAATATCCTGCGACCTTAGATGCTAATCCGTTGTCCTAGGCCTCCCCCGAAGGTGCGACGCTCCATGCGTCGCTAAGTTGAGGGTACCCGAAAAGGTAAGCCGCCGGCGGACCACTGAAGGAATGTAATATAGTTCCGGTGGCCCGCCAATAAAGGCGGAGAGATGGCACACGGCGGGTTTCTTTAGTGGGTGAGGGCCCCACACTACCCTGTTCGTTGCCCCGAACGACGGGGTGTGCGGTTAGGAACATTTTTTCCCGCCTTAACAGAAAAAAAAAGGTGAGCGACGCGACGTGATGCTACGCGTTGCTACGCGATGCGACGTATTGCGGCTAATACTTTAACCGCTTTGCGTCGCATTCAAATTAAGCGACAACGTAGGCCATAGGTACAACGTAGCATACAACCCCTATTTGATATTTTCGTGTCACGTCGCATCACGTAGTATTAACGCGCTTGTCGCTCACCTAGGACAACGGGTTAGGCCCCCCGCCACACTGTCGCGTTGGTCCACCAAGCGGTATCTCTTGAAAGGTATCTTTTAACACCTTGTTTACAAACGTATATCTCAAACAGTCCTTTATATAATGTTAATAATTTTACGGAATCTATCACACCTATATTGATTTTCTACAGTCCTATCGTTTGTGACACTATATGAGATATATGGGCAGGTCTGTTATATAGTTTTATTTTCGAATTCAATAAAATAAAGAATAATAAGAGTCAATATAAGCCTCACCAGCAATGAACTTCACAAGAAGCCAAGCCTCGAACGGTGTAAGTGAGTGATGGTAGAGGTGCAGCCAGGTTATCTGGCTCTTCTTCTTGCGTAACACGAAGAACACCGTGTCTGCAAACTCCGAGAGCTTCGAGAAGTAGTACACCCAGCATAGATGCAGCATCTGAGAGAAAAGACCATCAAATTCTTATATTTTACTTGTAAAGCTTTTTGAATTTGTCATTTATAAATCATTTACCTTGCCGTGAACTAATCTGGATCTATAGGTATTTTAGCATATCGCACGAGACCTTCTGATTGTGGTTAAAATATTAGTTTACGTCATAAGCTCATTTGCGAAAGCAGCGAGGTACTGTATAGCATATACAATTTTTCGCAAATAACAACTATTATTTTTTGCAGGCCTATGTGTTAGTCCAGTGTCTCATCAAGCTACCTACCAATCCAAATCTGCTCAGTTATTTACACTTGATTGTCGGACAAACACCCTAACATCTGCACAAACTTTCACAATAATAATATTAGGAGAATTATTAAGAAGTAGGGTTGCTGTAATTATCCTACCTAAGAAAATAGTTTCTACTTTAGTAACTTTACATTTTTCAATAAAAATATTTTGAAATACTGATATCTAGATATGATAAACAATAGAAACATAAAAAAATAGAATATAGTTATCAAGTTTCAAAGATAATAGTTTATAACAGACGTAGGTCGTCTGTTATAAACTACTCTATTATCTAAAGCCTGTTCGATTTTGTGAATAGTAAGGATCTGGGGCATTACTATAAAGCATATATATTCCCATAAATATCATAAACCATCTAATATCTGTGTATTTCATAGCACATTATCATTCTTAGATGTAGGAAATCTTCGTGAAGCAATATTCTGTCCGTGGGAATCAAAACGGTAGTTCCGTGCAAGGTTTCAAATTTGCTCTGGGATTCGCACTCGATATCTACTGTGTTTGCAGTCCTTTGTTTCCGATTAGAATATCACAGCTTGCAGAGAATAGTGTTTCTTAAATAAAATTACAACTATTTAGTGATTTCATGTTTATTCGTGATATTGTAAGCACTTTTTAAAAGGTGCTTACGGTAATTTGGTAATATACGGCGCAATACCTTTCTCTGAAGTTACACAGTTTGGCTTATGTATATATACATATATGTTTTTGTCATAAAAAGTAATATGAATCGCCCACATAACCTTGATTACATTTCATTACGAGTCGTTATTTTATTTATTTTTGAGTACTTATCATTTTGTTGCAATCCTAAGCGATTACGTTTTACAATTAACATTATGATGGTATTAATAATATAGGTGACTTATATTTAATATTAAAAAATAATTAAAATATATAAACTTAATCTCATAAAACCTTAATTCTAAGTAATTGTGACAGGTTAATGGTATCTTTTACTAATCCTGACGTGACTTTGTACCGATTTCAAAAAGGTCAGTGTGTCTCATAAATTAAATCTATAGTTTAGTTAAATTACACTCTTGATTGTCTTTTTGTTATTTTTGAAGAGAGTTAAAGTTTTCAATTGTTGTCTATTTTTATATATTAGATGTGTGTATATTAAGTACTTGACATGCTCGGTAAATGACCAGGAATCTGGAACGGTACAAAAAGACACCACTAAAGGAATGTAACACAGTGCCAGTGGTACGCCAATACAGGCGGAGAGTCGGCACACAGCGGGCTTATTTAGTGGGTGAGAGCCCCAGACTACCCTGCTTATTGCCCCGAACAATGGGATGTGCGGTTAGGTACGTTTTTTCCCGCCTTAACAAAGTAAGCAGTACAGTAAGTGCAATATCTGTGGTACTGCTAAGCAGGCTCATTCCACAAATTGGAGTTACATGCCCATAAACCGAAGTCGAGGAATGCTGTAACTTTTATCAACACAATGATTTCCAGACTCAAACACCTGCATAATTAAGCTTATTGTGGATTGATTGATACCCTTTTTTTTTTTTTTGTTAAGGCGGGAAAAAATGTTCCTAACCGCACACCCCGTCGTTCGGGGCAACGAACAGGGTAGTGTGGGGCCCTCACCCACTAAAGAAACCCGCCGTGTGCCATCTCTCCGCCTTTATTGGCGGGCCACCGGAACTATATTACATTCCTTCAGTGGTCCGCCGGCGGCTTACCTTTTCGGGTACCCTCAACGACGCATGGAGCGTCACACCTTCGCGGGAGGCCTTGCGGGTGGCGGACGTTACCCCGGTCCCTCCACCCGCAGCCCCAGCTAGGGCGGCATTAGGCGCAAATACTCGCGCCTGCGCCGCCCCAGTCGCTGGCGGCGGTTTGGGTCTGCGGAAGGATCAGCCTCCCTGGCCCTCTCCGCCGCTTCCTTCCGCGAGATAAACTCCTCGCAGAAGGCAGCGACTGCGGCCCAATTCCTGTCGCTGCCAAGCATCGCTCTGACGACGCTCGGCAGCGAGAGGTCCCCCCCTATTGCCGCGACGAGTTCACGGCGCTGTTCGGCCCAAGTCGGGCACGACTCGAGCGTGTGCTGCGCCGTGTCCTCGTCGCAGGCGCAATGGTGACAGCCCGGAGTCGCTTCCCTCCTTGCGACTATGTGCAGATATCTGCCGAAGCAGCCGTGCCCCGACAGCACCTGCACCAGTCGGAAGGTAAGGACTCCGTGCCGTCGCCCCGCCCACTCTTCCAGCACTGGCTGGAGCGCCCCTACGGTCCGAAGACCGGCCCGGGGCGCCTCCAGCCGCGCCCTCCAGCTGGCCATAGCAGCTCGGCGAACGTCACCTTGCCATCTGGCCACCACGCTTGGTGGGGGACGTGCACCCCCCTCCCGCTCTTGTGACGCCCGCCGATACACCTCGGCAAGCACCTCCGCCTCCAAGTCCCACGGAGGGGTTCCGGCCAACGCGCAGGCCGCCTCTGTCGACACCGTGCGGTATACGGGTGCGCCGTACAGCGCCATCGACCGGACCACCCCCGCGTAAAGCCGTCGGCACGCATTGTTGGGTCCGCCCATATTCGGCATGAGCCGTGCAAGGGCGGACGCCGCACCGACGAGCCTCGGGGACAGTTGACGGAAGTGCTCGCGAAAGCGCCACCGCCCGTCCAGCACAAGGCCCAAATACTTAATCCGGGCCTGCACCCCAATTTGGACCCCGTCCACCGTGATCGAGGCGCCAGCAGGTAGCCGACGTCGGGGCCCATGGAAAAGTAGAGCCTCCGACTTGTCCAGGGCCACCCTAAGCCCCAGCGCCCCGATCCTCCTGACCACCTCCGAGGTCCCTAAGGTGGCCAGGAACGCCGCTTCCTCGAAGTTTCCACCCCGGGCCACGACCAGCGTGTCATCCGCATAGCAGATAACCGCAAGCCTGGGGGGGAGCCGACAGCGTAACACCCAGTCGTAACCGATGTCCCACAGGAGCGGCCCTAGAACCGAACCCTGCGGGACACCGCACGACATGGGTCTCCTCACAACGTCCCCTATGCGGCTCTCATAGAGTACGCTGCGGCCCTCAAGATAGTCTGCCACTAGCCGCCTCAGGTATGCAGGCACCCCGTGATACTGGAGCGCCTCCCTGATGCAGCTGAATGGCAGACTATTGAATGCGTTGGCGATATCAAGCGATACCGCCAGCACTCCACCGCTGGCGACGACCGCCGTGGCCGCGGCCTTCAGGCGCATAATCGCGCCGACCGTCGAACGCCCAGCGCGAAAGCCGAACTGGGCGTCCGACAAGTCGGGTCCGACGTCGCGCAGGTGCTGGACGATGCGGGCAGCGAGGATTTTCTCCAGCAGCTTACCCGCCTCGTCCAGCAGCACGATGGGCCTAAAGGCCCCGACCGTATCCGGCGTTCACCCCGGCTTCGGCAGGAGTACCAGCCTCCCCTCCTTCCAACAGTCAGGGAACCGTCCAGACGACAGGCACGCGTTGAACAGTCCCCTGAGGCGGGGCTCCAGGTGGTCCAGAGTCGGGGGCAGCACCCGGGCGGGTATCCCGTCCGGGCCGGGGGCGGTGCTCTTGGAACGAATCCGCAAAACAGCCGCCCCCATTTCCGACGCGGTGACGGGCGGTACACTGAGGTCGGCCTCCCGGTCACTACCTGGCTGTGCCATGACCGGGGGCGTGTGCTCAGCCCGTCGTGGGAATAGACCCTCGACCACCTCAGTGAGGAGGCTGGGCTGAAGGGTCTCTGTGAGGGGGGGGCCCTGAGTGCGGAGCTTGTTCAGCGCCGCACGGTACGGGCGACCCCAGGGGTCACGGTTGAGACCGTCCAGCATCTCCTGCCTTTTCTCCGTTTTGGCGCGGCAGATGGCCAACTTGAACGTGGCCCGCGAAGTGCGGTACGCCTCGTACAGCTGGCCCTCCCGCTCCCCATCGCGGTTGCGCCGCCGACTGCGGGTGTAGGACCTCCGGGCACGAATGCACGCCGCACCGAGGTCCGCCAGCTCCTGGGACCACCAGTAGAGCCCCTTCCTTGGAGGAGGACGCTGCACACGGGGCATGGCCGAGTCGCACACCTGCGTAATCGCAGCGCGAAATCGGCCAGCTTCAACGTCCACCCCCTCGGTCAGGGCTGGTGAGGACAGCCACGATTGAACGATGGCTGCCTCCGCCAGTAGGTCCCTATCTAGCCTGCCTACAGCCCACCGCGGGAACGCGGGAGTTCTGCGCGCCGCGTGACCCCTACTGGGGCCCCGAAGGGACCGGGAGACCTCCATCCGGATGTACCGGTGGTCGGACAAGGTCTCAACCTCCTCCAGGACACTCCAGTCCCTTACTTGTGCTGCGACGTCAGGGCTAGCGAACGAGAGGTCCACTATCGACGCACCCCGTCGCCGCACGCACGTATTGACGGAGCCTCTGTTTAATAAACAGAGCCCCGTCGTCGCCGCCCACTCCAAAACCGCCGCTCCGCGGGCGTCCGTCGCAGGGGACCCCCACGCCGTAGACTTGGCGTTGAAGTCCCCCACGACTAAGATATGGCTAGGTGCTAAGCGCCGTAACGAAGTCTTCAAGCTGTTGAGGAAAACCCCGTAATCAGCCAGACTCCGGTTGGGGGAGAAGTAAACGCCGTACAGCGTGACTCCCCCCCAGTCGGCCGCAACGTATCCCGTGCCCTTGTCTCTGATCGACAAGGGCGGGGAACGAAGCGCCGTGGAGCTGATGATTGCCACGGAGCCATCGCGGCTGCCCGCCCAATGAGGACGGTCAGGGACACAATAAGGCTCCGCAGCTACGGCTATACCAATCAACCGCTCCGCCATGGTTTGCAGGAGAAGATCCTGCGCACGGGCGGAGTGGTTGAGATTCGCCTGGAGGAGGATGGTGTCACGGTTGAATTTTAAGCCGTAACCATATCCTCCTCCTCCCGGAGCGGCAGCGAAGCCGCGCTTGGAGGGGCAGCCTGGGTCGATTGGCTGGTCCCCCCCTTTTTTGTCGCCGGGGGTCTACAACCCTCTCGCTCCATGCAATGCTTGGCAGGCCTATTGCCCGCCGCGCATGCAGGGCAGTGAGGGGCAGCGGTGCAGGTTGCCGCCTTGTGCCTGACCGCAACGGAAACAAAGTCCGCTACAGTCAAAGCAGTTAGTGCAGGTGGGTCTGGTATGACCGACCGCCATGCACTTAAAGCACCTCGCGGGCCGGGGCTCCAGCACAGTAACCCGTGCGGAACTCCAACCCACAAGGAGTCTGCCTGCGGCAGCAAGAGTTTTGGCCGCCACGACAGGGCAACTCGCCCAAACGACACCCACACCTCCGGGACCGGTGCGAATGGAGCCCACCCTGACGGCATCTGAGCATCCGGTTTTCGAGGCGATAGCCTCCCGGACGTCGTCAGCCGTCACGGAGTCATCCAAACCGGAAATGCGCAGTTCTACGCACTTCACCAGTCTGGTGAATCGGACTCCACTCCCCTCCCCGAATAGACCCTGCAGCCTTGTAGCCACCGTGTCGGCCATCTTTTGACCATTCGCCCCAGGGAACTCTAGGATTCGAGCCCCTGTCCGGGTTAGGCGGGTCCGGGCGGCGATGACTCCAATATCGGAGACGTCGATCTCCTCCCGAGCCCTCCTCAAGATAGCCTGGTAGCTCAAGCCCTCCGCCCCCGGCAGCATGGTTATCACCACCGCTGCCGTTTTGGGCGTTTGGAGTTTGCGCAGCTTCTTTTTAGAGCCGGGCTTGCCCCTTGGCGTTACAGGCTCTGCGGCTTGGGCAGCAGCCCCAGTAGCAGCCCCCTTCTTCTTCTTACCCCGGGACTTTTTTCTCCCGCCGTCTACAGTCTGCCAGCCCTCGTCAGAGGGTGCAGGGTCGGACATGGCGGGTGGTGGGACTTGAGAATCCCGGGGTGTGGTTGCTGGGGCCCGTGAGGGCTGGCCAGCACGCGGAAGTGGAGGGAATTCCTCCTTGGGCTTTGGAACGCCGCCCTGCCTTCTGCGCCATATTTGCTTTCGGAGCAACTTTGCCCTGCTCCTTGGGCGGCGCAACCGCAGCCGCGGAGTAGGTGGCCACGCGGCCGCCCTGACAGGGCAGCGGCAATGGGCCTGAAAGCGGTGCGACCTTCTTACCATCCGCGGCCAGCGGCGGTCGGAGTCGTGGCTCCAGCGGCACCCTGGCGCTTAGAGAGCTGATGCGCGGGTCATAGACCGCGCTAACGCGATCCATGATTTGGCGCATCTGCTCCTCCGTGAGGAGTTCAGAGGCCGGAGGCCCCACGCCTGCTGTCGATGAAGAGTTTACCGGCCCAGCTTCAGCGAGGCCAGGCTTGGCTCGCCGGCTGGTGAGCGCCTTTCGGGGCTCTGCCACCTCCGCCTCGAGGCACCTGCAGCGGCAGTGCGCCTCCGGCTTCCCGGTCCCCTCTGGCGCTGGGTTACGCCGGAGAGACTCCACCGCAGTATAGGCCACCTTAGCAGCCTTCTTAAGGGCCTCCGCGAAGTTGCCCCGAAGGCTCCGCGACCCATTAGCCACCGCGGAAACGATGGCCAGGGCGTCGGACATCTTCTGGGCAATCTGGTCCACTGTAGGTGGACCATCCTCGTCCGGAGGCTCCTCGTGGAGCTTTGATGTGAGGAGGGTTAGAGAGAGGGCTCCTCCACCGAGAGCTCCGCTCCCAATTCCTTAATTGCGGCCTCATCTGCTTGGGACAAGGACCGTGGCACCCTCCCCACGTACCTGCTTGTACTTCGGCCCCCTTTGGCCGATCTTGCTGCCCTTCCTGGTGGTGGCATCGAAGTCGAGCTACCCTCCGACTCCGTCGCGTCACCCTCCTGCGCTTTCGAGCGCTTTGGGAGTCGTGAAGGCCGCTCCACCATGCCAGCCACCCCCTGCTGAGAAACCGATGGATTCGAGGCGAGCGCACCTGCGGTCGTTGCACCGCCGTCATCACCATCCGTCTCCATCCCTGACGCAGCTGCAGCTGATCCGCTGTCCACCGTAGGACTTCCCGCGGGTGTGGGTTTCCTCCCACGGGTCCTCCTCTTCCTTCTGTTCTCCGTCTTTTTTTCGTCTAAGGCGTTGGTTGCCCCCCTCCGATACGCGGGGCTGACAGGGCCGGTCTGGGTACTCGGCCCTGTGAGGGATTCTCCGGATGCGTTGCGCCCGGTACCCTCCGGAGGTACACTAACGTTTTTCACTTCCGCCATTATTAAGTTTAAAGTCCTGCGACTATGGCACCGCCCTTGCGACTGGATACCCTCCAGCCATTCATCCCTCGCCGGGCGGTAGAGCTTGGATTGGGGTGATTTTTTATAGGGGTTTTCTTCCCCGCGGTCCGAAGACCCCCGGTCCTGTCCATTCAGGGTTACGGGTCGGGCCGAACGGTGGTCTGCATCAGACCGTGCCCAACGCTCGCGGAGCAAGCGGTGAACCCGTCGCCCCTCAGGCTCAAAAGCCCTGTCTCCGAGAACGGGGGGTCAATCTGACCCGCTGTCCCCTCTCAGGGCTGGGGGAGCCACTATGGCCCCGCCGGCCCTCCACGGCTGACGTCTGGCCCACTACAGACAGTGAGCCCGTCACCACTCAGGCTGAAAGCCCCGTCTCCAGGGACGGGGGGGTCACTATGACCCCGCTGTCCCCACCCCAGGGTCGGGGAGGCCACTGTGGCCCCGCTGACCCTCCACGGCGGACGTCCGGCCTGTCCACTGTGCCCTCTGCTAATCAGAGGGACACGCGGAGACCCGTCCCGTGCCGGGATTCAGCCGCCGGCACTACAGTGCCGACGTTGCCCGGGGTACACCACGCGGAGGTATCCCGACCCGCACCCCTTGATTGATACCCTACCAGTAAAAAATAATAGAGATTTTGCATTCGTTAATTCGTTATTAATGTTAGAAGAAAATAAAGTAATTCAATGTGCAATAGAAAATTATAGCATTGAGCAGGATTCGAATCCGGATCCTTGATTACCGTTCCAGACGTTTTGCCAACTGAGTTATCGTGACATTCGTTCGGACTACATTAAATTATTACAATTAAGAATCATACCAAATGATGGTGCAATACAATTAATTTGTTATTTTACGAGTATGTTTATGTTATGTACTTGACATGCTCGGGTTTTGCCAGAAAAAAAAGTATGGAAATGTAAAATAGAAAATTATAACCACGAGCAGGATTTAAACCTCTGTCTTTACATCTGTCGTCTACATATTGCCTACATTTGCCGTGTAGGGCCGGCACCAAGCTCCACCCCATCTCTTCCTATGGGAGTTGTAAAAGCCGTCTAAGGGATTACCGGGGGACTGGGCAGCAGCGTTGCCCTGTCTACTAAAAACATCCACTGCGATCGTCCCATTTTGGGTAGGCCTATGTCTAGCAATGGACGATGAAAGGCTGATGGATGGATGGACATATAGCATGTCAAGTGCTTTTTGAATATATTTAAGGATAAAAAATGTTATGATATTTAAAAGTAACTATAAGTTATGTCTTCAGTGTTCGTGTAGGGATTGTGTATGTGAAGAGTGTTCGAGGAGATGAGGGGTTTAAAGCAAATATACCATAAGATAAGAGTGCAGGGAATAAGATCAGGAGGTATGGAGTCACTGCAAATAACTGACTTTTGTTTACCCTACATAATTTTCGATAAAACGTGTCACCGGCACGTTTTGCGGTGATGCCAACTGCAGACGAAAAATTAACAAAGATATTTATTCTCGGTAAAGATTATCTCATATGTACAGAGATCAAATAAGGATATTACATCCGGAGTATTATAAACATTACAGCTTTTTTTATTCCAACAATGCCAGTCGATTTTTAACACACTGCATTTTCCTAACTATTATAGGTAAAGCTGTAACAGAGCTTTGTCTGTACATTTAAGATATTTGACAAAAAAGATTGTATTAGTCTATATAGGCGTCTCTGAACACAACACCATTTTTTTTTCGATTTTTGGTCTGTTTGCTTATTTGCACATCACGCAAAAACTACTAAACGCATTTTGAGGCAACTCTCTTTTATTTGATAGCTCTTGATTAGATTTCAAAACAGGTATACATTTTATCCTGTTACTACCTATATCGGGAACCTGAGATAAAACTAGGTTTTGGCTGCGACGGAGCCGCGGGTAACGGCTTTAATTACGGTATAAGTTAATGACTTTATATAAATAAATATTTACGGACATTTCACAAAACGTCCTCTCGTCCCAAACTAAGCTTAACGCTTGTGCTATGGGTACCAGATTACGGATATAATACATATATTACTCTTTTTTTTTGTAAATACATACATATAATAGATAGAAAACACCCAGACGCAGTACAAGTATCTGTGTTCATCACACAAATAATTGTCCTGAGTAGGAATCGAACCCACGATCTCGTGCACGGAAGTCGGTTACACTACCGACTACGCCACGAGACATGTAAATATATAAATATATATTATAGCTGCATGTGCGGTCACTATAAAATTTGTACAGAAAATATATCGTGATTTGCTTTGCTATGTTATATATTAAGTAATATATATTACAGTTTTATGTCCGTTAAAATTGTATATATAAAGTCCCCCACGATAGAGGGATTATTTTTTAGTGAAGGGTGTTGTTTTTTAAAAGATATTATTTTAGAATCTCTTCAACTGCACGGCTTTTGGATATGGCCTATATTAAAATTAGGTAATAGGCTTACACAAAAGTCTTGCATTTCAGTCATACCATCATACTAACGATTATCTATCTTCTTCTATACCATTATAAAACTGTAACAGAGCTATGTCTGTACATTTAAGATATTTGAGAAAAAAATACTGATTTAGGCTATATAGGCGTGTCTAAACACAAAACGATTTTTTTTAGATTTTGGTCTGGTTATTTGTTCGCGCATCACGCAAAAACTACTGAACGGATTTTAATGAAACTTTTTTGTTTGATAGCTCTTAATTAGACTTAACAACTGTTATACGTTTTATCCCGCTACTATAACTGGAACCTGAGATATTAACTAAAACTTGCTTTTGGCTGCGGTGGAGCCGCGGGCAAAGGCTAGTAGGTACTTGTATAATTTTGAAAATAAATAAATCTCAATTTTACGTTTGCTCAAGTTGTATGATAAGGGTGACGAGGCGCGTATCATTATAATTATTTAAATGGCATTCCGAAGTTGATCCCGCATATAATAAAACCTTTACTAATACAAAAACGAGTTCAAGATGCAATGTCAGTTTCACTTTTACGGGGGCCGGCTGTGACGTAACAGAGGCTTTCACTGCGACGATGCAAGTTCACTGGTACGGTCAAGTACGACTGTCTTGTGAATATTTTTAGTCACCTCATAAGTCATTCACGGCAAGATTATTGTGATATTTGATGAATGACAATTTAAAACAAATGTTCAAATATTTGTTATTTGATTTCAAAAATAGATTCTGCTTTTTTAACCCTTAACTGTCTCACTTTAGGTATGAGTTTCTTAGACATGAGTAAAAAAAGAAGATTTACTTTACCGAGCAGTGATGATTTGTTAGCAAATAGATACATACATCTAAAAATCTCTGTGCTATCGTTGGTTTTACCACTAAGTTATAGCTGCACTGTTTGGAACGCTTAATATAACTATTTTTCCGGGATAAAAATCTTCACAATCATTCTTATTTATAATATTAGCAGGATTTATATTAGCCGTGACATTGGCACGCAAGAATAACACTAACTTAATATCCGCTAAAGCAAACTAGTTGTGTAAATAAGCAAAATATATTAAATATGAAAATCCATGTGGAGACGGACTAAGAATACAAGTGTCACCACCCCATTCTTTCCCACGGGTGTCGTATGAGGCGACTAAGGTAAGTAAGCAAGTATCATCCATTGCATGACTGGTGGTAGGGCTGGGTACCAAGTGGGAGTATTCACTTGGTATCGGGCCCGAGCGGGTTGGTACCACCATCTCCCGTGTGACCGGCCATGAAACACGTCGTTGCGTTTTGGCTGTAGCAGGAGATAGCCGTTTATATTTTATATTTAATTTCATATCTGTGAAATGAATTGTTGAGCAGCGGCTTGACATACTCTTGGTATAGTCGAGTCCATGGGCGACGGTTACTATTTACCATCAGAAGGACCGTGGATCGTCTGCCACTACAGGCAATAAAAAAAAAATTGCTGCATTGAGACTGGGAATTAATTAATGAAGCGTTTTCACGAAGCAATGAAATATATTGATGTGTCTGTTTGTTGTGAATGTTTTTTTCATCACATTCTCGTACTTTGCGTTAATTTATTTTCTTTTTTGTGTTGAACACTAATAACTTTAGCAAAATAAAAGTATAGGCTACTTTTTAGTTTCTTTATACATAAGCTATCTGCCAGATAAAGTCCCGCCCAAATCGCTTCAGCTGTTTCCGAGATTAGCCGGAACAAACAGCCAGACAAAGATGACAAAAATATTTTATTGTTTTATGTGTACTGCATATATTTTGATATGCATTTAAAATAAATAGTACAGGAGCCGCCGCCTATTTTTTTAAGTGATTTTAATAACAGGTTAAATCTTTGTGAGTAGGTTCCGTTCGACAAGACGCCCAAGATTTTCTCTGTGAAAAATCTCGATAGAGGTAGCTAATAAAGAGCGCAGGTATAAAACATTTTGATTTGGTGGGGTGCCGAAATTGTCTGACTAACATTAAGTTTAAATGTTAAGATAATTGGATAATAAACTTGGAATAAAAATTGTTCTACAAAATGGGTAGTTTGACTGGAGCGTGCTCTTCTACAAATATAAAATTATTAACCGTCGTCGTATATTTATAATGAATGGCCATATAGTCCTACAAATTTAGTGGTACGTTTTCTCTATCCCACGCTTGGAAGTTGTCGAATTCACGGACACTGAATAGCTACCTCTTACAAGATTTTTGCTGAGAAAAATTTGCGTGTCTCATCGAACGGAACCTACTCACAAATATTCAGCCTGTTATTAATCACTAAAAAAAAAATAGGCGGCGGCTCCTGGGCCAAAAGCTGTTATTTAAACATTTCAGACACACATTGAAGTGTGTGTCTGAAATGTTTATTATTTATTTTTATAGAATACTAGCTTCGTACCGCCATATATTTTTTCATGAATCAATATTGCAATTATAAATTGAGATATAAAAGTATCCTATCTCTTAAGTTGGAACAAAACACGCATTTGAAAAAAAAGTTAAAATCGGTTCAGTAGTTTCGGAGTTAATTCCGGACAAACATCGTGACACTGGAATTATATATAATAGATAGATTAGATGCAGGTCTTATGTAATGATTAAATTAACTATAGAATATTTTACTTCCGTGTGTGGCATTGTGAATGTATCATTCGAAAGTTAAATATCAAGAAGTTAGTACCATTAATTGATTTGACAGCTTGAGTCATAGAGTAACAAATAATAATAGAAGCATCACGCTCATAGTGAACTGATATTATATGTATTTTTTTTCTTATGGTGGCAGACAGGCCTGTTGGTTACCCCTGCTAATGGACTCAAGAATACTAAGCATACTGCTAAGCCACTGCTCACCATTCCATTTGCGGATAGGAAATAAATCAATAGACCGCTATCGTCCGCTATGATCGCATTATAGTTAGTTTACAAGTTGACAATTTTCTAGCGCCAAAATCTCATCGCCAATAAATAGCATGGCAGCATGCGTGCGTAGTTTGTTTGCACTGTGTAGGTACTAATTTTTAGCGTTAGTCCTTCGCGCAATTGTAACTTGGAGACCAATAATTGGCGCGGAACATACGAGGGACGCGGGTGAATGTCATTGGCGCCAAAAAATAGGCACATATTATAATCCATGCTAGCGCTGGCGCATGGTAAAAAATTGGCGCGGAAAGTGTATACACGGTGCTCTTTCTTGTGCTGGTGTAGGCGCTGGAATTTTGGCGCGGCAAAATTGTCATCGTGTGAATTTACGGCAATCCAACCCTAACTCTAGTTATGCATTCGGTGATAACTGTTTACTATATATAGCCGGCTCTTACAACAGCCTCGGGAAATAATGGGTAGGTGACACTTGTATTCTTAGCCCGTCACCTATATAATAATTGTAAACTTAGAACATAGATTACAGAGATTATGTTTTTGTTTTACTATTTAAGTTGACTGTTCATAAGGAGAGTGATGATTAGTTATTCCAATATATAGTTCGTTATTATTTGAAAATAAATATTGTTCAACTGATGGAATTATTACTTTGAACTTAAAAAGTGGATGCACTTTCTGCGTATAGAAAATTTGCATTTGGTTACGCCAGTGTGTCATTTCTTTTTAACTCAATTTAAATCTGGTGTAATCCTCTTTCCTTTCCTATGTAATCTGGCCATTAACTGTCAGTGAGAAAAAAAATAAAAACAAAAGGACTATCGCGCGTATTCCTTCCTAGTCTGTGATCGCGCGTGTGTCGAGTTGTCGAGTGAAGAAGATTATATATGTCTCATAATTCTAGCTGGATGTATACCCATCTATGCAGTGTGCATTAAATTAATGTGATCACGTCGAAAACATACGCGTGTGGATTGCTGTGGAGAGTGGAACATTGGCCATGAGTACATTCCCTTTTGTCCCATCCTATTTTAATCCTACACCAATTTATTAAATACTTCCATTCAAACAAAAATGAGGGACAACTGCTCTCACCATAATACTCTGGCGAGATCAGCATTCTTAAGTCACATTTAAAAAACGCTTCACGCTCAAATACTTTTAAGTATGTTCAGTTTTGATTTGTACGACATACTAAATTCTGTAATTTCCCGCATTTATACTCCTAATGATCTAATAATTATATAGAAAAAAAATACCAGCAAGGAAATTAGAGAACAAATTATTTGTAAAATCTGAAACAGAGAGCTTTACAGCGAAAAGGAGACCTGCGTCCCTTCCAATCCAGGGAAGTGCTTTAACCCGTCAGTCACCTACTATTATTAAGAAAAAAAAATGCATCCGATAGGTGGCGTGAGTCGTAAAGGCATCTAAAAGCAATTGTGAAGTCGAGATTGGGGGTCGGCGCCGTCGGTAACTGATGGCCGCTATTTAGAGAACTTTCCTGGCTTAGGAGAGACACAGGTTCGAAGCCCACTCGCAGTAAGGGTCTCTTTTTCAGTTTTCACAAATAATTTGTGTTTTAAAGTAGCTGCGCATTAAAATACACATAAAAATAGTTATGGAAATTAGACTTAAAAAAAAGGTTATGCTCTCTTATTTTTGAAAATTAAGAGACCATTACTATGAAATGCACTTAGTAATTTTATTTTAAACAAAGAAAACTACGTAATTTTAAACAGTTAGCACAATTAATGCTTGTAGGTATTATATGTAAGAATATTCTATACGTTAGTCTTTAATACTTAGCTTACAATGGCCGAAACTTTCTACTTTTTGGTTATTTGGCGCGTATAGAGTACACAGATAGTTTTGATAAGTGTATGTAGAAAGTTAGTTTTTTTTTTATTTAAAGTGGTCGTTACTGTTTCGGATTGAAACATTCTTTTGTTTGAAAGAAATATGAATTGTACCCGTCAAGAATATCTAGAAAGATGTTCATAATTCCCATTGGTAGTTTTTTTTTCTAAGTTTTTAAGGAAAATTTTTGCACTAAATAACACACGGTTTATAACGAAGTGATAAAATTGTATAAAAATAAAAACTTGTTAAAAAATTATCTGTTTCAATTGAATGCAGGAAAAAATACTGTACTTTCCGGTCCAGTTAATAAACGGTAGTTCTCAAAAACCATGTTGATATTGTTAGTATGCATATATATTTTAACAGCTACTAATCTCATAAATAATATCAAAATTTATTGTTTAATTATTCATTAATACGAGTATAAGACAGATTTTAACTTTCATGGTTTAAAATATATGTTCAAATATATCGTTCATAAAATAAGCAGTTACACCGTTATTTATTATTATTAATGGAGACTTCTACTGTTGCGTATTATGAATTGAGTACTCCTATGTTTCGTATGGTAAGTGAAAGCGCCGGAGGAATATCTTCTTCTTAGTATACTTCTTATCCTCTCCTTAGCACCCTATCCATCCTCACCTATTATTATCCTTCCTATTCTCCTCTATCCTTTTCCTTGGAGACGCACGAGTGATGCCTCTGGTATTACCAGCATTTACTATACTTGCTACGTATCTTTGAATGTCACCGGCGTACTTAAAAAAAAAATAGTGACAGAGGCTTCTCTCATCCGTTCTCTCTAAAATAATAAATCTATTCAAGCTTCAATACAAAGATTGTACCTTATGAGGATGTCAATTCAATTGTCAACATTATTGACATGTTGCTAAGTCCCTGCTAAAGTTGTGTACTTACCCGTTGAGCCTTATCGCTGTCACTGTAGTCCACCGGTTGGCATGATAAACTATAATCTCCCCACCAGCCTGCCGCGAGGTGCTGTCAACAAACATTTTTCACATTAATTGGTATATTCTATGTGTCCCATTAACAAACTGCCTCTGTGGTGCAGCGGTAGTGTAGGCGACTGCTAATCATGAGGTCTCGGGTTAGATTCCCGGGCCGGGCAGTGCTATTGAGCTTTTTCGTAAAAAGAAAAATTCTCAGGAGCAGCCCGGAGTTCGGAAATGTGCCCGGTAGACGGCAATAGGCTCACCCCCTATTACGTGGGACTTAAACATAGCTGGTGAATCGTGGGTGTGTAATACACCTCTGCCTATTCCTTCGGTGAATACAGGCGTGATGCTATGTTACAAACACGTAGCGTCGTAGGCAATTTTTATATACCATACTGCGCTTACTAATATTATTAACGTGAAAGTGAGTTTGTTTGTTTGTTATGCTTTTACGCTGTAACTACTGAAGCAATAATCATGAAATTTTGCATACATATAGTCTGAATCCCAGAAAAGGAATCCTTGTTTACGAGTATATTAAATAAATGGTTGCCGTGGGATAGTTATAATTTGACGTAGACGTCAATAGGCTCGCCCCCTATTACGTGGGACTTAAACATAGCTGGCGAGTCGTGGGTGTGTAATACACCTCTGCCTACCCCTTCGGGGAATACAGGCGTGATGCTATGTTGTTAGAATTATTACTTAGTTTCAAAATTTTCGTAAATGCGGGCTTAAGCCATGGCCAAGGAATTTCCTCGGCTATAGCATGAATGGTGTAGTCAAATTTTGTATTTTTAATAAATTGTGACATGGAATAAAATAGGAGAGTGTACACATAAAATATATGTCGTCGATGGAAATATCTACGTTTAACGATATCTAAAAAAATGCATTTTAAAATCATATCGTATAATTTATATTACGTTTATGTTCGTGACATGTCCCTGTTATGTGTCAATATGTCTATTCACACAGATTCAAGCTCATTTAAAACTTCTAAGTACAGAAAATAATCTATTCAGATTCGATAGACAATTGTAATTATAGACTGCTACACAATCAATTGTAATTATTCGATAACTTTTTATCGATTAATAATTGAACACCTTGACCGAAATAAAAAAAAATTGATTTGAACTATTTGTTGATTTAGATTGTGTAATTTTACAGGCCGTGTGGGGCCGGCTTTAGAATTTTCCCGCCCCTCTCTACCCACGGGAGTTATAAGAGCCGACTGAGGGAATACCGGGGGAGTGGGCAGCAGCACCCCCTCGATTATTAACAACATCCACTGTGATCGCCAACCCGCCTGCCAAGCGTGGCGATTACTGCATTATCCCCCATGACGGAACCGCTCGTTGTGGCGTTCTCTTGGGGAGGCCTATGTCCAGCAGTGGACGTCGAAAGGCTGATGGATGGATGGATGAAGTTTACATGATTGTATGTTTAATTTCACTACATAATGTGTTTTATACTTTGTGACTATTGAACTTTATATTATTGCCTATGATCTTTATGCGAATATTAGAAGTTATGAAAAAAATCATTGATTTATAGTTTCGTTGTTATAGATTGGGATTGGATCTGGATTATGACTTATCCATAGGTCATCAAGATCATGAACCCAATACTTGCATAAAATTGAGATAGTATTAAATACTAGTACAAAATACTTATTTCAAGTTTACGTGAATGCTATAAACGCTGACTAAAAATAATCTATTTAATTGCATTTTTTTTTGTCTTAAGTAATAACTACCGTCACCCATAGCAAAAGCGTTAAGCTTAGTTTGGGACCAAAGGACGTTGTGTGAAATGTCCGTGAATATTTATTTATGAATATTTATCATTTATATTCCCGGAAAATTTAATGGTTACCGTGTGATAGCTAATCTAAGTGGTAGATGAGCTACGGCTCACCTGATGGTAAATGGTAACCGTCGCCTATACCAGGAGTATTGTCAAGCCTGTGCTCACCATTTCATTTCACAGATATGAAATGAAAGAATAAACGGCTATCTCCTGCTACAGCCAAAACGCAACGATGTGCTTCATGGCCGGTCACACAGGATGGTGGCACCAACCCGTTCGGGCCCGATAGCAAGTGAGTACTTCCACTTGGTACCCAGCTCCAGCACCAGTAATGCAATGGGTGATAATTGCTTACTTCCCTTAGTCGCCTACTTCGACACCCGTGGTAAAGAGTGGGGTGGTGGCACTTGTATTCTTAGTCCGTCACCACACGAAGCATGCCATGGAGTGATGTATTTATATTACGAAGACCACGTGAAGGGAGGCTGGTTCTAGTCTTCCATCCATCCATCCATCAGCTTTTTAACGTCCACTGCTGGACACGCCAATCGCCACGCTTGGCAGGCGATTTGGCGATCGCAGTGGAAGTTGTTAATACTCGAGGGAGTGCTGCTGCCCACTCCTGCGGTATTTCCTCAGTCGGCTCTTACGACTCCCGTGGGTAGAGAGGGTAGGGCCCCACACAGCCATTCTAGTCTTAAATAAAATTCTAGTCTTAAATAAATTATTATAATATAAAGTGTATTAAGTACTGTTGCAGTAACATTGACCCTATTAGATGTTAATTGAATACACCAGTTCTGCACATCACCGGTAGTTAGAGTTGCATCAACTTAACAAACTGGTGATTTCACGCATGGCGGGTCTCGTGAACCGATCACAGGCTTTCGGATTAAAGTTGTGATATTAATGGAAATAATTTAGTATAGACTGCACAGATGACTAAGTGGTCTAGATACTGACCTCTCGCGCTGAGTGCGTGGGTTCGATTATGGCACAGGACTAATCTTTGTAATGGTTGTTCTGAGTTTACTTTGTGTACGTCAATTTTGTATTCGTAAAGACCCCTGCGATACAGTGGTGATTCCCTATTGCAGGGTGTTGTTCGTTTTATAAAGAGAAAGAGATATATAGAATTTGACTTTTATGTAAATAATCATAAATCTAACTGTTTATGATGTACAATCATTGGCATGATGGTAAGTGGTAACCACGGCGAACGGGACGGTAACACTGGGGGCACAGCCAAGACCTTTTTTTGTTCAGGCATGAAAAAAAATACCTAACACCCCGTCGTTCAGGGCAACGAACAGGGTAGTGTGGGGTCCTCATCCACTAAATGAACCCGCCGTGTGCCGTCTACTGGAACTATATTACATTACTTCAGTGGTGTCCAAACCCTCACACTATTCTCTCCTTATTGTCCATCCTATCCTCTCCTTATTATATTTTCTCTCTACTATCCCTCTGGTGTTACTAACGTCTATAGGCTACAGTAACTGCTTACCATCCAGTTGGGCCGTATATTTGCTTCCCACCCACAATTATGAAAAAAAAACTATAAAGAATCGGTTAGTTGGAATGGATGATGAAAGTATAAAGTATCTCAAGCGTAGGTATTTATAGTAAAAAACGGTAACCGTTTACCGTGATGGTATTTTTCACTGAGCTACGTGAGCTGCCAAGAAATTCACATTAATGTCGTGGTTTTATAAGCGCGATTGTGTTAATGTGATATATATACCTTTCACTACTTCATTATTTTAATGTTAATTTTATTTCAATGCAAATGTTTTTTTAATGAGATGTAACATGCGTAAAAAGTGTGTGATCATTTTATATCAACAATTATTAATATCTCCGCAGCTTTATGCGTATCGCTATAATTGCTTGTTGTGTCAATATTTTAGTAATAACCGTATCGCACAGTTTTAACCACGTTAGTTACTTCGCCCCCGTAAATTAAACATAGCATCGCGCCTGTATTCCCCGAAGGGGTAGGCAGAGGTGTATTACACACCCACGACTCGCCAGCTATGTTTAAGTCCCACGTAACAGGGGACGAGCCCCCTATACATAATCGTGGGTGTGTAATACACCTCTGCCTACCCCTTCGGGGAATACAGGCGTGATGCTATGTTTTTTAACTGCCTCGGTGGTGTAGCGGTAGTGTATGCGACTACTATTCATGAGGTCTCGGGTTCGATCCCCTATTACGTGGGACTTAAACGTAGCTGGCGAGTCGTGGGTATGTAATACACCTCTGCCTACCCCTTCGGGGAATACAGGCGTGATGCTGTTTTTTTTTATGAACCTATTGGCGACATTTCCACTCACACTCTGGGCGGCTACAGAGAATTTTTTTTTTTTTTACGAAAAATCTTCATAGCCCTGCCTGACCCGGGGATGGAACCCGAGACCTCATGATCAGTCCCCGTAAATTAAGTATGATGTTATCTAGTTTGACGTTGTTTCTTAATAATATAGATCTATATTCGGTACAGTAGTTTCAAGAGTTAATCAATCACAAAAAAGAAATCTCAATAGAAGAACTTTTACGACGATTAAGTAAATATAACTCTCTGCAGTCTTTCCCATCTCCAGCAAGAGTGCTTTGTACAGCAAGCTATCGTATTTTACCTGTATGTTCTCTATTTTAAAGTAATCTTCCCTCTTTAATTATAAACATAACGATATTAGTATTAATATTTATTAGTGGTGGGGTCTTGCTTATCCCGTCACGAATGAGTCGCAATTGTCGAAGTACAACCCTCTCACGGAAGATTGGTTTTAAACAACTGTGGGTAATCTTATAACTATATCTCGTATGGTGACTGAGAGAGCCGGAGCCCAAATCCTCTCACTATCCTTTCCTTACAATCCTTATTCCTTTCTCACATTCACGCTGATCGATTGTGAGAGGGTGGTACTTCCCCGATTAACCCGGCCCATTCATGCTGGGATAAGCAAGCCACTGCTACTCGTCACACACCGTAAGTAATAAAATTATTATTTAAAAAGACGAATTTTAATTGTTCTAACTTTAAATAACATCGGTAATGCTTACGTTTTAATAACTAAATTGCACTTTCAGCTATAAAGGTCGTGTTTGCCTGCTTAGCTTCGTCACGGGTAGGCAGTTCACGAAATGGCCAAGACACCTTGACATGTTGCGAAATACCACAGTATTTATAAGCAATTGTGTTGAACAATTAGCAGATATTATAACTTTATAGTTTGCGATAATCGATGTATTCAATTTTACTCTTTAAGTTTAGGTACATTTTTTTGCATTCGGCCAGTATTAAATTTTATTGTGTATTTTTTTTTATTGCTTGTGGTGGCTGTGGCGCCATGGAGGTCTATCTGATATTAAGTGGTAATAGCCGCTCTTAGACTTGTAATATTAAGAATACACATGGCACAGCCACTGCTTACACTTTTGACATTTATATTCTTTTATATTCTATATTAATAGCTCAGACCAAGAAAATAATAAATACGGTTATTTACGAACATTCTAGTGAAGCCGTGAAAATCATGCCCAACTAGTACACGCACTCACGCACACAATTACAAAAAAACCATGCCCCAACGAAGTGACTTAAAGCACGAGTGTATCATTTAAAATACCTACGCACCTTTAAAAAAGTAGCTTCTTGTTTTAGTCGACAATGTCTTTGTTATGTTTTTTCCTCTGAGATTATTACTCTGTCACCATACGAGTGGGCTACAGTTTATCAGCCTTAAGGGGCTACTTAGTTTAACAATACCAATCACACGGCCAATACGCTGCTCACCGCGTAGAATCACCGGCACACTCATAGAGAGAAATAGCTACAGAGATCGACTATCACTGATATGGGTAAATTGGAACTTGATAGTTAAATAATAAAAGCATGGTTGGATTCCATGAACCTACAAATTAATCTACAAATCCCGTCAATATATCTAGAAGCATGGTACTCTTCTTGAACCTACAAATGTTGGGGAAAAAAGGTTTTAAATGCCGAATATGTATCTGATGACGCAGTTTAAGACTTTTTTTTAGATGGACTGATAACCTGAATACAGCTGGGAACCATTGGATGTATGCATGCTATTAGGGAGGTTAAGTGCTGCAATAAACACTGAAAGGCTGGTGAGTGGATGGGCGTACTCACCAGGTAGCTAAAACTATTGGTAGGGTAGGCGAAGAAATTTGCCAAATGATTAGCACGTGTTATGATTTACGTTAATGATGTAACGTATACTTCGTCCATCCACACGAATATTATACGTACAAAGGCGCCTTGGGTGGTATTAAAATAAAGAAACGAGCGCCTTAGGCCCTTTCCACGGCCTCTTCAACGGCTTGGTTGCAGTGCTATGTAGAGTAGTAACGTATGTGCTGCTACGACAACTTTCACAAGAAGCACCTTTTAATTTGCAAACATTTGGAGTTCTATGATAGCTCTTTCACATGTATATGCACACGGTTCATGCTCACCTTGCAGCGATCGAACCGTATTAATGCTCTAAGTGCTCGTAGTGCCATAGTAGAGCGTTGTTTATTCCAGTATGAATGGGCCGGCTCGATCAGAGAAGTACCACGTTCTCACAAAAGATCAGCGTGTAACAACGTAGTTAATCTTACCGTTGTGCTTCGTATGGTGAGTGAGAGCGCCGGAGGCCCAAACCCCTCTCCTTATTATTTATCCTATCCTCTCCTTTTTATCCACCCAATCTACCTCCTATGCCTTTCCTTGGAGATGGCGACGCGCGGGTGATGCCTCTGGTGTTGCTAACGTCTACAGACTATGGTAACCGCTTACCATCAGGTGAGCCATATGCTTGATCACGAAGCATTAAAAAAAAAACAAAAAAAAACGTACAGCCGAATTGAGAACCTCCTTCTTTTCGGAAGTCAGTTGAAAATTAGAGAAAATGTAAAATTGAACATAATAGTCACGAGCAGTATTTGAACCTGCATTTCCTGGACTGTGCCAGATGCTGATGCTGGAGTTAATTTATATGGCTAAGCATTATTTAAGCATTTGACATAAATGCTTAAATAATAATTTCGAAATAGCCCCTTAACCAGCCAGTATTTTTTTTTGTCACGAAAACTTCAATGTGACTTTCATTAATTATAAACGGTAATTATACTGTACTTTATTTATGTAAACAATAGATCATTATTCGCATGATGTGATTTTGATTGAGCGGTTATAATAAAACTGAATAGGTGCTTCTTGCGTATGTGACGAATTAATAAATTGCTTATTGTGAATGCTTTAATGGATGTTGATGCTTGTAAGTAAATAAATAATAACTTTATTATAAGTACCTACATTAAAATACCATTAACATAGCATCACGCCTGTATTCCCCGAAGGGGTAGGCAGGGATGTAATACACACCCACGGTTCGCCAGCTATGTATAAGTCCCATGTAATAGGGGGCGAATCTATTGTCGTCTACCAGGAACATTTCCAAACTCCGTGCTGTTACTGAGAATGTTTCTTTTTATGAAAAAGCTCAATAACACTGCCCGACCCGGGGATCGAATCTTAGACCTCATGATCAGCAGTCACACATACTACCGTTGCACCTCCGAAGCAGTTATTAAAATTGACTTAATTGTAAATAAAAGCCTAGTGGTAAAACCAAGGACTGCAAAGACAATGTTATCCACTTCGTTCCCTAGTCCAAGGTCACGGCACATATCTCTGACTTTTCGAGATTTTTCGAGAACATGTATATATTTGTTTACATATTACACACTGTTCGGTGGAGGAAAAACATGAATAAATCTACATGCGTGACAGTTTTTCTCGATGACTTGTGAAGTCTGCCAACCCGCATTGGGCCAGCGTAGTGAACTACCAGGAGACCCATGCTAAACAACGAGGCAGTAATAGATTAAATAAAAAAAAATAAGTTCAGTATCGTGGGGTTTCTATATTTAAAAATAGTAGTAATTTCTAAGTGTATAAAGTGGAGATTTGTATGGCAGCGTCGGAGCCAAGTGGTACTCTTGGGTGTGGTCCGTGCCGCGTGCATTGAAGAAAACGTCTAAGGTCATATAGCAACGTAGTGATTAATAATAATTTGTGTCCGTGTGGTGACGGATTAAGAATACAAGTGTCACCACCCCATTCTTTCCTACGGGTGTCGTATGAGGCGACTAAGGGAAGTAAGCAATTATCATCCATTGCATGACTGGTGGTAGGGCTGGGTACCAAGTGGGAGCACTCAATTGGTATCCGGCCCGAGCGGGTTGGTACCACCATCTCGCGTGTGACCGGCCATGAAGCACATCGTTGCGTTTTGGCTGTAGCAGGAGATAGCCGTTTATATTTCATTTCATCTGTGAAATGAATTGGTGAGCAGCGGCTTGACAATACTCTCGGTGTAGTCGAGTCCATAGGCGACGGTTACCATATACCATCAGATGGACCGTGGCTCGTCTGCCACTACAAGCAATAAAAAAAAAGTAATAATAATATGGCCAGTGTATTCACTTGAGATTGAGACACTAATGTGATTATCATCAGTGCTAACCTCAAAGAGATCCGTTCAAGAATCAAGCCTAGTGCTCTATCGACCTCATGCACGTTTCGCCCAGGGTAGGTATAAATATAGCAAGGCTTATATTCGGAAGGAATCAAAAATCCTGCATTTTACTATGGACTCACACTGCATTTTACTATATTTATAATAGGAAGATTATGATAGGTTGAAGATGGCAAATATTCACTCACCTCATAAAACATATAACTGGACAGTAGTACTTGCGCTGCGTTATATGCCACTAATGTGTTCTTAATCTGGAAAGGCTTGCGATTCGACATCCACAAAGGGCCAGCTACTACCACGAAGCTGAGGTAGATGAGCACCATCGCCAGAGTTGGTAGGGGAGTGTCGAAAAGGAACCATCCTTGTACTCGTGGATCTATGAAAAATGAAAGAAATATTAATATTGAATAGAGTTTCAATTGTTACACATAAAACAGCTTCCCGCTGCGTACTTTTCCCACATTGCGGATATAAATATTTGACGGGCCTCGTGGCGTGGTCGGTAGTGTAACCGACTTCCGTGCTCGAGGTCATGGGTTCGATTCCCGCTCAGAACAATTATTTGTGTGATGAACACAGGTATTTGTACTGCGTCTGGGTGTTTTCTATCTATGATATGTATGTATTTACAAAAAAAAATGTAGTATATGTATTATATCCGTAATCTGGTACCCATAGGACAAGCATTAAGCTTAGTTTGGGACCAGAGGCCGTTGTGTGAAAATGTCCGTGAAAATTTTTTTTGTTTAATACCGAAAAACGTATGAAGTAAATCAATTGGATTATTTTGTTATCTTAGCTTAAATTAAGCTTTGATGGAAAGTTGTTGTTTTAACGGTTTTTGGAGTCTTTTAAACTAGTGATGAGCGCTAAATGTGCCTACTGCACGCATACTTTTTATATTTAAAGCATAGCTAACTTTGACACGCGACGTTGCTTTCGTGAAACGCACAGTTTGGAAAGGATACTAAGCAATATAATAATTATAACGTCTAAATCGTCTTATGTTGCATTCAGGCTGAATACACACATGTAAAAAAATGTGATACCTTTTTCGTTAACACGGGAAAAAATGTAACAAACCGCACACCCTATCGTTCGGGGCGAGGAACAAGGTACTGTGGGGCCCTCTAAATAAACCCGCCGTGTACCGTCTCCCCGTCTAGACTGGCAGATTACTGGAGCTGTGTGTGACATTACTGCAGACTCTTTTTTCTCGTCATAATTAAATTGATTTTTAGTGAGTAAATATGATTCGTAGGTCTCAACAAAGATACACAAATAATATAGAGACGAACTGAGAATATTTATTATTAAAAATTAAAAAAAATATGTACGGAGTTGGCACATTTTGCAAGCACAATTAATTATGGACCGTACCGACTGTCGTTCGGGGCAATTATTTATGGACCGTACAAAGATGTCTTCTACTTGAAAATATGACTTACAGTGCACAGCGTCATCAGCAGATCACTACGAGCAGTACGGAATCTGCGATGTCAGATTAGAAACTATACAATGAATTGAAACTAGAAAGTTCCCCGGCTGTGTGTATCAGGAAAAGTGAGAACTCTATTAGAGTAACAACTTATAATTATGTGGTGGCGAACGCACAACACATAATCAGTTTATTTTATTATACAATTATTTTAATAAACTTCAAAAACTATATTCCAAAAAAAAAAATTTTGAACCGCTCAAAGAGTTGCCTGCATAAACTGCCTCGGTGGTGCAGCGGTAGTGTGAGTGACTGCTGGTCATGAGGGTTAGATCCCCGGGTCGGGCGGGGTTATTGTTATTTTTTAAAAAAGAAAAATTCTCATTAAATGTCCGGAGTTTATAAATATGTCTGCTAGACTGCAATAGGCTCGCCCCCAATTACGTGGGACTTAAACAAAGTTGGCGAATCGTGGGCGTGGGAGTACACCTCTGCCTAGCCTTTCGGGGATACAGGCATCTATGTATGTTATGTAACAAAGAGTGGTCCTGTATGGGAATCGAACCATAATACTCAGCAATCGGTATCCCAACCACTACTCCATTTGTGCATACAAGTTGAATAACTTAAGTTAAACAGATTCTACTTCGGAAGACTCCCATTGCCAGTGGTAAGTAGGCCGCTAAGCCGTGACCTTACTCGCAAATAATTTTTTGTTTTGTTTTTTTGAAACACATGCCAATTATCGAATCGGATATTGTCATTTCATATTAGAAAGCTGTAACAGAGTTTTATTTGTACCTTTAATATATTATAGACAGACTGGCAGAAATTGGGCTATTTAGGCGGGTCTGAACACAATACAAGTTGTTTTAAAATATTTGTTCGTTTATTTGTTTGCACATCTCGCAATAGCTACTAAACGTATTTCGAAGCGATATTTAATGATCTTGATTAGACTTAAAATATGGTATACGTTTTATTCTGCTACTATAACGGGAACTTGAGATATAACCCAAAAATTACCTGGTATATGTCGGTAGTATATAAATATATTAATAGTTTTTGGCCCTACAACTACACTACAACTTTATAATAATTATGATGCGAAAGTGAGTATCTTTTTTTTTGTTAATTCTTGTTGCCATAACTGCTTAACCAATCATAACAAATTTTCTGCCCTAATCCCTCTCATCATTAGAGGACACCCGTGCCCAATAGTGGCACAGAAAAAGGTTTTTTTTTATTATTACATGTAGTAGCAGACGAGCCACGGCCCATCTAATGGTAAATGGTAACCGTCGCTCATGGACTCAACTATACCAAGAGTATTGTCAAGCCGCTGCTCACAATTTCATGTCACCGATATGAAATGAAAGAATAAATATATCTCCTGCTACAGCCAAAACGCAACGATGTGCTTCATGGCCTGTCACATGGGAGATGATGGTACCAACCCGCTCGGGCCCGATACCCAGTGAGTAATCCCACTTGGTAGCCAGTCCTACCATCAGCCATGCAATGGATGATAATTGCTTACTTCCCTTAGTCTCCTCATGCGACACCCGTGGGAAGGAATAGAGTGGTGACACTTGCCAACACATGGACAAAAAATGAAATTTAAAAAATTATATTAATAATTCTAAAGTAAGGAGAAAGATATAGGCTACTGTTGATTATGTAAAATACAAGGTTCTGGAGAGATAGCTATTTTTGTGTAAAGATTATTTTTGGGCCAGAAGGTGACGTATTTAAATTAGCTTATTGGAAATAAAATACGCACATCATTTTAAATTGTACCTAGTTCCTGAGTTCGTAGCTGAGAACTTATTTAAATTGATATAAAATACCTCTGCGCTCCACTGCTCTTCAAAGAAACGACGTTATTAATATGAAAATTGTGAATGTAGCTGTTTGATACCTCTACGTCTAAATCTCTGCACAAATTTTGACAACGTGAATATATCATACACAAATATTACGTTTCGGGTCTTAATCGCGTATATATTATACGAGTATATCGTATTGCGTCGGCCGTGGCCGTGGCGGCACGGTCGAAACATCGGAAAATAAAGGTATTTAACCTCAAAATATATTATACGCGATTAAAGGCGGATTCGACCAAACAAGAATACATTTTATTCCTAGAATAAATCGCTACTTACTCGAGAATAAATCAATTTTACATTTTACCACCAACAATTCGAAGAATAGCGAGCCTATTTGGGAATAGTCACTACACCATCGATAAGCATCGAATAAGGAGTTAATCCAAGAATAAAAAAAATGGCGTCATCTTTTTTGTGCTGTCATTTTTCAAAACCAATATCGGTTTCGGGCGCGTGACAGCTACTTTCTCACGCTATAATACGACAAATAAGAGTTGAGATGAGTTAAGCTATACACTGTCCTGTTTGTAGAACAATTTCTTTTTGCTGGGTATTACATTCACTTCGCTATTCGCGAATAGCTATTCTAAGTATAAGCGATACGTCAGGTAGCGTGGAAAAACGACTGTTGATTATCTAAGAGAATAAAATCGTGGAATAGATTATTCTCGGTATAGTTATTCTTCTATATATTCGAGTTTGGTTGAATCCACTCTAAGACCCGAAAAGTAATGTTTTTGTATGATGTGTACAAATCGCGAAAGTTTAAAAGGCTTGAATATATTTCGATTACTTTTCACGAGGTTACATTGTAACCAGAGAGAGAACATAGCCAATTATTTGTATTGACAATATTACTGGGGGTCATTTATGTTAAGAATTTTTCAATTCTTTTAATTGCGTTTGAGGTTTGTATACATGTTAATTGCATCGTAAAGTTTAATGATTAAATATGCTTCTGTGAGACATACAAAATTTGTTTTTCGCCCTTTTAATACACTGCATTGGTAGAACGTTGCTTAACCCAGCATTTATAGGCCGGCTCAATTGGGGAAGTACCATCTTGTCACTTAAGATGAGCGTAAAACAGCGGTACGTACTTCTACCGTTGTGTTTCGTATGGTAAGTGAGAGTACTGGAGCCCTAAATACCCTCCTTATCCTCTCATTATCTTTTCTATCCTTTCTTTATATATTTTTTATATTCTTCATATCCTTCCCGTGAAGGAAACCTGTTTGAGGAAACCTGCATGCCTGAGAGACATCTCGACGGCTTGTGAAGTCTGTCAATCCACATTGGGCCAGTGTGGTGGACCTGTGCCTAATAGTGGGACAGCAAAAGGGTAGAAAAAAATCCTTTCAACCTCTCTTATTATATTCCCATCATTTTCCTTAGAGATGACGTTGCGCGAGTGATGCCTCTGGTGTTGCTAGCGTCTATTAGCTACGGCAACCGCTTACCATCATACGTTTTCACCCACGTAGTATAAAAGTAATTAGTGGGAAACTAATAAAATTACCGAATGGAAGACGTGACCTCGAATTATTTAACGGTATTTAGTGTAATACTAATTAGTTAAAAAAAATAGCACGTTAATTAGAATAGATTTAAATAATTTATTAATGTGGTTATACATTTCCTAGTAAAATTAAGACTATTAACATACCTATCACGTCGTACTCTTCCATTGAAAAAATATAAATCAACAATTTTTTTTTTGCATAAATTGTAGTTAAAAGAAATGTTTATATATGTGGATTTTCCAAACGTAATTTATCTTCAGTTCTACTTAATCGAGCGAGGTGGTTTGTAGTTTTGTATAATAAAAATACATAAAATAAATATCTCTGTTTGTTCCGTATATATATGGTTATTTTTTTGCCATTTACAGTAAATTTGCGTACGCGCATATTGGCAAATTGGTAAAACCCAATTCAAATTGTTGACGCAAGTCGTAATACGTAGCAAGTATTCAGCAAAGTATAAAAAAAGTCATGTGAAAAATTTCTATCCATCCATCCATCAGTCTTTGAACGTCCACTGCTGGGCATAGGCCTCCCCAAGAGAACGCCACAACGAGCGGTCCCGTCATAGGGGATAATACCATAATCGCCGCACTTGGCAGGCGGGTTGGCGATCGCAGTGGATGTTATTAATACTCGAGGGAGTGCTGCTGCCGTGTGGGGCCGGCTTTAGAATTGTCCCACCCCTCTCCACCCATGGGAGTCATAAGAGCCGACTAAGGGAATACCGCGGGAGTGGGCAGCAGCACTCCTTCGAGTATTAACAACATCCACTGCGATCGCCAACCCGCCTGCCAAGCGTGGCGATTACGGCACTATCCCCCATTCTTGGGGAGGCCTATGTCCAGCAGTGGACGTTAAAAGGCTGATGGATGGATGGTGCTGCTGCCCACTTCCCCGGTATTCCCGCAGTCGGCTCTTACGACTCCCGTGGGTAGAGAGGGGTGGGACAATTCTAAAGCTAGCCCCACACGGCCATGAATAATTTACTCGATAGAAAATCTTGGCGAAATATTTGGAAACTTGAAATATATTTCTGTTCGACGTCACGATTTATTCTAGGTATATATAGCTATAATAAATCGTAACTATGACTGAATAAAACTATTTTTTTGGTTTTTGTCTGTCTATTTGTTTGTCCACGCCTCACGCAAAAATTACGGAACGGAATTTTGATGCAACTTTTTTGTTTGATAGCTTTTAATTAGAGTTAAAAAGTGGTATACATTTTATCACGCTACTATATCAGGAACCGGAGACTTAAAAACAAGCTTTTGGCTGTGGCGGAGCCGTGAGTAAATGCTACGATATTATACATATAATAGCTTCCCACAGCTTCCTCTGTTAGGAATTAATTTTCCTTAGCGTTATAAGAAAATCTATGTGTATATAGACCACAATTCATTTGTATATTAAATTACCACCAACCCACCAAACACACGCAAAAACTCATCAAAATCAGTTCAGCCCTTTTCAATCCTCGCGAGATTAACACACGGTAATTAATTTTCATATAAAGTATATTATTACCATGTTCAACACATGTATAAGTTGTTCGTGACATCTGTACGTGAAAGTGCATATCACTATCCACAAGATACAACGACTTTCTTTTGTAAATCCATAAATAATTTAACAATTCTGTTATTGACACTTCACAATTTATGCTGCAGGTAGAGAACAATACCTCCTCCGGGTCCTACCAATCGGGTCCTACCAATTATTGGTTTGAGTGCCATGAGATACATACAAGCGTCTTATTTGCCCTTGGTAGTTTGAGTCCGCTAGGAAAAATTAACACAAAGTGTGAAATAGAAAATAACAGCCACGAGCAGGGTTTGAACCTACATCTTCTGGAATACCGTCCCGGATGCTTTGCTAATTCAGCCATAGTATCACCCAAGACTGAAATCGTGGTCGTGACTGTTATTTTAGATTTCACATTTTCACACTTTTTTAATCTATATGGATAAGCATGTAAAATGCAAACAAATATCTATACTATTATAAAGCTGTAACAGAGGTATGTCTGTACATTTAAGATATTTGAGAAAAAATGACTGTATTAAAACTGGCAATGGTTAGGATATAAATAAAATTTTAAAATATCCACTAGGAAATTCCACTCCAGCACTAACTCTGGATGATATTACAAAATAAAACTACGTTTACGGGATCTATCGCGTTTACATTTTCTACTATCGCGACGTTTTGAATACTTTACAGCATTTATGATCACGGGTGGACTGAGATGCCATTGGACGACGATTCGGTGTTTATTAGGTACAGATTGTGTAACATTCGCCTAAATATCAGGAAGTATTATATCTACTTGTTATCTTCGCAGAAAGCGGTACACTGTTCTATTGAACTGAATTTATTAAAGCAGTTTTTCTAACCCCAGTAATGGGGAATAATGCTGTTAGGAATGAGTTCCTTTCTAAAGTGATAGAAAAGTAAAAGGGTCATAGTCTAACATGCTTTCCAGACCATCGAGAAAATCTCTCTTTCTTCAGGGAAGTTTCCTTCACAAATGATTATAGGTTAATCCTGCATCTCCTGGAATACCGTCCTAGATGCTTTGCCAATTCAAACATAGTGACAATAGCTAAGAAACGTTAATAATGAACGTGACGAAATTCACAGTCCCGAGCAATTGTCATGATGGCTAAATTGCCAAAGCATCTGGGACGGTATTCCAGGAGATGCAAATTCTGCTCGTGACTGTTATTTTCGATTTCATATTTTCAAACTTGGTGTTAATTACCCATGTATTAAATCCATCCATCAGCCTTTCAACGTCCGCTGCTGGACATAGGCCTCCCCAAGAGGACGCCACAACGAGCGGTCCCGTCATGGGGGGTAATGCCGTAATCGCCACGCCTGGCAGGCGGGTTGGCGATCGCAGTGGATGTTGTTAGTACTCGAGGGAGTGCTGCTGCCCACTCTCCCGGAATTCCCTCAGTCGGCTCTTACGACTCCCGTGGGTAGAGAGGGGTGGGACAATTCTAAAGCCGGCCCCACACGGCCATGTATTAAAACGATGGTGTTATTTCTTGCTTAATTTTAAATGCTATATTGAATAAGGATTTTTTAACAACAGTCCGCCATGACACCCATGACTAACGCTATAAATGCTTGAACATTACTAAAAATAACATTACGCTTTCTTTGACACTTCGTATATTTCTAAACAGCTATTTTTTAAACAAATATTTAAGAAGTATCTCGAGTACATATTTTAAACATGTTGTTTATACGGTTCGTTGATTGCATAGACTTTCCTTTTTAACCGACTTCAAAAAAGGAGGAGGTTCTCATAAATAGATAAATTGTTTTTTTTTGTTTTGTACCTGTACGTCCCAGTCCCAGTCATCAGGTCTGTGCTCGATGATAAGATCCTAGAGAAATCGAGGTAACTCTTCAAATAGTTTTTGCGCACTTATTAGGTATTTCGTTATTATTACACGCTTTTTATTAGCTTCACCTGTATGTTTGTTTGTATGTTTGTATGTTTGTTACCGACTACTTTGAGTGTGATTTTGACCCACTTTGAATGGACAGGGTTGCCATGCTGAAGTGGCAATGGGCAGGCCACATCGCTCGACGAATCGACAACCGTTGGGGAAGAAAGGTTCTCGAGTGGCGACCACGTATCGGACGGCGCAGCGTAGGATGGCCCCCCATCAGATGGACCGACGATCTGTTCAAATCTGTTGCGGGGAGCCGTTGGATGCGGTTGGCACAGGACCGCTCGTTGTGGCGTTCTTTTGGGGAGGCCTATGTCCAGCAGTGGACGTTGAAAGGCTGATGGATGGATGGATGGATGAACGAACAAATTTAATTTAAACTTTGTACACTTATCAAGAACCGATAACAATACAATAATGCGATAAAAAAAATTCTCATTGTTGTGATCAGGATCGCCATGATAATTTTTTTTAACAATCAATTGCACTAAAAAGTAAAAAATAAATATAGTTTAAAAAACCTAAATAACACGCTTTTATAGCACATCGAACTACAAAGTAGTAGAAAAGTAATAATGGACAAAAAATATTAGTATTATTGTGGAAAAAGCGTAGGGCGCCTTGTGCCATCTTTTTCGTATATATATCGAGCACCCCACGCTTTTTTATTTATAGTTTTTAGTAATTGCTTGTATTGTAGTAGTGATATTCTTGCGGTAAAACCAAGGACTGCAAAGACAGTGGCATCGAGTTCGATCCGCAGTCCATGGTTCAGACCTTGTATGACACACACCTCTGACGTTTTCAAATTATGTGTGTTTCCTTACAATTCATCACTGCTCGGTGAAGGAAAACATTGGGTGGAAACCAGCATGCCTGAAAGATTTACTTGACGCCTTGTGAAGTTTGCCACCCAATTGGGCTAGCGTGGTGAACTACTGCCTTCTCCCCCGTGCCCTATAGTTCAACACTAATGGTTTGAAATTAAATGTCTATGTATATTATTACATATAAAGCTGCAACAGAGCTCTGTCTGTACATTTAAGATATTTAAGGAAAAACGTCTGTATTATGCTATATAGGCGTGTCTGAATGGATTTTGATACAACTGGTATACATTTTATCCCGCTACTATATCAGGAACCTGAGATATAATCTAAAAACTAGATTTTAGCTGTGGCGTAGCCACTGGCAAAAGCTAGTCTGCTATATAACTACTGCAAGCTGTAAGTATTCTCTGCTGGTAAGGGGAGTTATACAGCTATTGCACGCTAGTCTTTTCTTGTAATCAGAGGGATTTAAACGGTAGTCTACCAGCGTGGTAGTATATGGCCTAAATTCTTCTCGCTACGACTAGTGATGATTTTTATGAAGGCGTAAAATTACACCCAGACTCAAAATAATAACTATTTTTAGAATTTGACATGCTTTGCCATATAAATTCACCTAAGAGGTTAGGAGTAAACGTGTTATCTAAATTCCTCCTTATAACATCACCTATCTGCCCAGGAAAGTTCTATTCAAATCGGTATAGATGTTTTGAAGATTAGCCGGAACAAATAACCAGCCAGCCAGACAAAATTTAGTATTACTTTATATATATTTTTATATGCATTTAGTTAGAAACTTTTATTTAAACATTACAAACAGACATTTAAATTTTTATTTTTATATTTAAATTGTTTTATTTATTTGATTGATCACAAGAGTGAAATTAACACATTTCACTACAACTTTCACTGATTGATTTTCCAAAATCCAGATTGCAGTTTTTCGGAGTACTTCGTTAAAGACAAATGTGATGTGGAGATTGGGTATGACCGAAAGATAGTGCGGTAGCTCAGTGGAATAGAGCACTTCCCTGGATTGGAAGGGACGCAGATTCGATTCCCGAACGCACTAAAGTTATCTTTTTCCTCATTCATTAATAATAATTTGTACTTTGTCAAGTCAGTTCAAATGTAGGTTTTTTTAATCGGTCTATTTTACCTATCTATTTATTAATAGAGCAATGGGTAATCCATGGGGTATGCTATCGATTGATGCAGATTTGTTTATTAGTGGACACGTACCGTAACTCAATTCTGCACCAACAATACCCGCAGTAGATCGTTGAATATAGATAACACACGGGTGCATATTACGACCATATAGCGTTCTTTTTTCGTTTTCTATATGCTTCTATTAATTTAGATACGACATAGTTTATATTTGTTTCTTTTGTTTGTGTTTCTATATTCTCAAGAGGATCATTCTAATGTTTTTTAATTATTTAATTAATATTTATTTTCATTTGAATCTCCTATTTGAATATTGATGCAGTCTAAGCATATCGCATTAATTGCTTTCCATTAAAATTAATGTTCTGCTCAATCTCGTGACTCGTGTCAACGCCAATGAAATCTTAAATACTCGTAATAAGGATTAGGAAAATAATGGTATTCTCACCATAAATGTTGTTTTTAAATACCACTATTGGGTACAGGTTTCCTCTTAGACTGAGAGGGATTATGGCCGTAGCCCACCACTCTGGCCTAGAGCGGGTTAGCAGAGACACGGTAACGCCGTAGTGAAAATCTCTCAGATTTTCTCTCCCGACGTTTTCGGTAACAATGAACAAATACACACATTTAAAAAAATCTCGAAATGTCAAAAGGAAGTGCTGTGTACTGAGCGAGGACCTCGGCCTGGAGATCAAACTTGATTGTCTTTGCAGTCCTTGTTTTTACTACACAGCATAAATATGTGCCTGTCTAAGTCTTAATACAGGCTAATAATATTTCAATCGTTGGTAAATTTCATAAACCATTTAAATTGTTCGCGATACAATTAAGTTAAATCACGCGTGAAATCATCATTACCTTGCGTAAATTTAATATGTACAATTAAAAAACGTGCTTATTTGCTAACTCCATAGTTCGTACTAAGCATTGTTCAAATTGATATAATTATAAATTTAACCAGCTTTAGTAGGTAATTATAATATTAGTACTGTTGCACTTGATCCAATTTCCAATTAATCAGCTTGTTTTGAGCACTAAGACTAAAAGACAATTATTGGTTTTATTAAGTTGTATGATTTACCGACAGCTTGATCACTCTCTTAATTATATTCCTATAATTTAATGGTAGGACTCGTGATTATTACAATTATTTATATATTTTTTTATTAATATTATTTCTGATAATTTTGTTTTAAAATTAGTTCAAATTGAGTTCACATCAATTTAGTAGTTTGGAATAAATAATGTCTGAATTATACCGATCTATTTTATGTTTATAATTAATGTATACCTAATAATAGACCACAGATTATGAAAATGCTCCTGAATTGGCGTTGTAGACGTTCTGCCTACTATGCTATCGTGATAATTGCTTGGGACAACACATACTGTTTTATCGTCTTGGGTGACTTATTGGGCAGAAGAGCGTTTTGAACCGGTCCAGGAGACGCATCATAGTGTATAATTTATTAAATATAGCACGTTTGTAGAATAAATATGTGTATGCTTTTTATATATTTAATTTTATTATATTATTTTTATGCTTATATTGTATTTATTATTTTACATCTACATGTTTTCTATTTTATTACGTTTCTATGCTAACCTTGAGTAAATACGGTATTACTCGTATTTACATTTTTAATTTCATTTCATTATCTCATGTTTTTTTATTGCCAATGGCCTACCTTATGATAAGTGTTAACAGACTTGATACCAACGGCCAAGCTGCAGCCAATCGCCGTCCAAGTGCTCTTCCCAAATCTTTTTTAAAAATTATTTGTTAGAACTAGCAGCAAATTAATTCTAAACTACACATAGGTACTATGTACGTTGAAAATTAACTGTCTTAGATGAGGTATATATGAACCCCAATGCGACGTCTATTATTAGTTAGTAAAAAGGACCACTTCAAACAATTCTCAGGACCTCCCCATGAAAGAGTTGGTAGAGCACTCGAAGGGAATCAAAGCCTGCACTGCTGCAACGACTTCAGTTCGAATGAGATTAGAATAATCGACAATGTGAATAGCGCGCCTTTGCAAAATGCAAAGTGTCAAGTAGGTCGAATGCGCGCGAGTCGCCTGCCCTGGGAGTCGTGGGTACTCATATCTCTAGGTCTTCATTGAATAAGAAAACCCTAGGCTTTTCTAAAAATATACATTTAGAATCTGTACTATATCTGTACCTAGTGAAAATATTCGAGTATGTAACTATGCCGCGATTGTTACAGACGGTTTACAGATTTAAATTATTTAGTGATTTTGAAATACTTCCGCGTCAAAGGTCAATTCTCAAATATACATCAACTGAATAAACGTAAAAAAACATGATATTTTGTTATAATTTTATTTTGTTAAAAAGCAGCAGCTTAAAGCATTTGACACGCTTAGCTATATCTATGAACATAAAGTATAAAAATATGAAATCGAAAATATTAGTTAATATTAGTAGCAGGATTTGAACCTGCATTTACTGGAAAACCGTCTCAGATGCTTTGCTAATTCAGTCATAGTAACCACTGCTCAGGACTACGAATTTCGATATCACATTCCTTCTTAATGTCTTTGGTTAACCTTCTATCGGGTGTATTTGCTTACAAAACAAATTCTTTTGAAAACATCGGTATTATTTAAAGAGGAGTTATTCAAAAACGTTGAAATATGACGATCAGTTAGAAACTACCTCAGTACATTTTCGTTCCTCTAACAGCCACATAAATAGAATCTAACTACGATGTATCTTTGTCTGATGGTAAGTGGTCACTTTTGTTAAAGGAGAAACCCACAAAAGATATCGAAGGAACATCAACATTAGTAATTTTTTGATTTTTTTCATTATGATTTTCCTTTTTTTCTTTTTAGAAATACAGGAGAATCCTCATGGTAAGCGATAACCTTGATTACATTATAAAAGTTTGCACTACATGCTGCATCAAAGGTCAAAGAAATATGAAACGGACATATATGTAGAGAGTGGAATAGACTAAGGTTTAAATCTCCCGCACTCTTAACTTGATAAATCTCACATTACTGTATACCAATTTTTTGTGAGAGCATTCACGCAGGCATCATTTTTGAAAGTGCGTTTTGTTGCCAAGACCTCTGCGTATGTTTGATATTTCAATTAAATACAAGTAAAAAAGAAAAGAGTAATGAAGTATCCTTACCTGACACTCTCTCTGCTAGCATCCAATATTTGTTGATGATTGTTGTCCAGTTGCTGTCAGAGTAAATATCGTCTATAGCGATTTTCACGAAACCAGACATTTTGTCTTCTTTTTATTGTCACTTAATTCTACAAGTTCGATTACACTCACTGCACAGTCACTTCACACTACGTTGTCTAGCTCGTTTACTGTCCTGGTAACAATTTGCCCAAAGCAAGTTGTCACCTGAAAATACAAGAAAATACTGATTAATCTCATGCAGAACGTAAATAATTAAAATGCACACAAAAATACAAAAAATAATCTATCGGAAAACTGTGGTTTCATATATTTTGGTAAGTTTATATACGTTTATACATAATTGAAACTATAAAACGCACGATTTTTATTTTGTTTATACAATTGAAATAAAAAAAAAGTTGAATCAAAATAATAAAAAAAAAAGAATTTTGGCATCGTTAATCACAATCGAGACATTATTTATGAGTTTTCTTTTTTAAATTATTTTTGGTTTTATTTGAAAATAACTATCTTACCTAATATAATTAAAAATATTTAAAATTTATTTCTAAATTTGCTAAGTATGGAAATAAAGTTTGAATGTATTTTAAAAAAACTATTAATTAATAACATTATTTGTTTTATGTATTATATTTTCGTACGAGTATATCGTCATTTTATAAATACAACACTAAACACGTACGCTTCTCATCTCGGCAGATGAAAGCGAAAACTTAACTTAAGTTTTGCGAAAGTGCGCACGGCCCGGTATCTGAACCACAATTGAATAGCCCGCGCTTACTCCACCAATCACAAGCCTTCGTACTCCCACGCGTTACAAGGACATAAGTCACAAAGCCATGCCAAACAATTATGTACACAATAAGAACGTCAATAAGGTTGTTTTTTATATGTTTGTCATTACTCTCAGGTTTCTTATGGTGTTTAATATTAGGAAAAATTTCAAGAATAAAAATGTTTGTCATATGTTTTTGTTTGGATTACGCAGAATTGAAAAGCCACAATATTTTTTATTACCTTTATTTTTCCAAATTAATAAGCTTTTTGTAAAGAAGTTACGGAAGTCACTCAATTCAGAACTCAGAGCCCTTTGATATTCAAAGGATATTTCAAATTTTGAAAGGAATATATTGAAAGGATTTTTAAAATTTTTAGTTTTGAGTATTCATTGTGCTTTTACAAAACAAATTAATGGTGCAAAAAAAAAAAAAGTTTCATCATCGTAACCAGTCTTGCTTTTAAGTGCCTCATTAGTTTAGTACAAAAAGTGTACAAGTAACAACCTAATGACTTCGCATTCGAATATGTTTCTTCTATCACGTAAAGCTGTTAGTTCTGTGCCATATTCATATTATTGAAATGGGAGGGAGAACTTTATTATGCCTTTTAAAATGGAACCATTGTGTAGTTACTGATTATAAAGAATTAACGACGCGCTTTAGCTTATTTGCATCTTCACGTATTATGGTATAGATCAGTGCTATTGAGCTTTTCCTAAAAAGAAAAATTCTCAGTAGCAACACGGAGTTTGGAATTGTACCCGGTAGACAGCAATAGGCTCACCCCCTATACGTGGGACTTAAACATAGCAGGCGAATCGTGGGTGTATTATACACCTCTGCCTACCCTTTCGGGGAATATAGGCGTGATACTATGTTTAAATAAATAGTGATTCTCCTATTTTAAGAAAATGGCAAATTTTTTTTGGGAGTGCCGGTTTTTTAATAGGATTTTTAAATAATTATAGTATTATTTAGTAGTTAATATTAACGATATTTCTTTTGCTTATAACAAGTACGATTTGTTCTTATAATAAGCATTTACATAGAGCATACAGAAATAGTGCGCCTCATATTTTTTGTGGATGCCATACTTATGGGTGTGGAAATTTAAGGCATAAGTTATGTACTGACGCTACATCAAGAAACCGGAGTAGTCTTAAATACTTTGGAAAATCCAAAAGAGCACGCCTCATAATCTTCATTTTTCGCAATAAAATTGATTATTTTATGAGTAACTAATAATGTATTGATCTTACTAAGTAGTTTTCAATAAATCACATAGATAGCGCTAATTTCAAAAACTACTGTGGTTTTCATGTCTTATACGCCATCTAGCGCTAATTTTAAGAAGTACTCTCTATATTGGTCTATAGAAATAGTTCTCACGAAATAAGGATAGCACTGGTTTTAGTGTCGCGTCGAGCGTAAATATTCACTATTTTTTTGTTTATTTAATAACAATTAAACCACATCGAATCAGACTGTGAAAAGTGATAGGGCTCTATTCGTAGTTGTACTGTATCATAAAAAAAAATACTTGATTAGTAAAGTATTTCGATCGTTATTGTGTTAACATACATTTACCTACAATAAACGGACGTCCAAGAGAGAAGTTTTTTAAACAGTTTTTAACTAGTTTAAATAACAAAAATGGCTTCAAAAATATCATGAGTATTAAAAATAGTGTTTTTTCTTGATATATGTGTGTATATACTATTTTACAAGTGCAATATATGATAAATAGAGACATTTTAAGTTTGGAAAATCAGTTGTTCTACGTGAAACGAGATTAATACACACCTCAACGCTTCGCTCATTAGGCGTGCAAAAAGAATGGAGTTAAGAATAGTAGTACGATTTGATCGCACAAAGAAATGGAATTTCCTAAGGTAATTATGTCTGTCAATGTAATATATCTAGTCGTCTTTTTAGGCATTTATGTCTCGTATTCGAGGAATACAGAATGTATATGCATCTGTATTATCTCGCTATACGGTTCTCTTCCGTCAAGCATCGGACCATGCAACATCACGATCCTCTTTATTAAAGATTTAAATAATAAATTAAGTAATTGTTAGTATTCAAATGTGTAATACACTAATATATGTGCTCAATGCTCGTGATCAAAGAGTGAAGCGGTGTTTAATTGAATAAACACCGCTTCACTCTTGTATAAAATAACAATTTACATAATTTTCCTTCTGGGTTTTCTCAAACCATATTTGTCCCACTTTTGGGCGCGTGTGTCTTCTCAGAGTGAGAGAAATTTAAACCAGTTGTCCACAACACTGGCTTAGTATGGGCTGCCAGAGTTCACAAGCCGTCGAGAAAATTTCTCAGGCAAGCAGGCTTCTTCACGACGTTTTTCTTAGTCGGGTAGTGATGATTTTAGTGACTTGGAGGAATATTGTTATCGGTAGCTTTTATTACATAAAAACGCTGTTTAACCTTTAAAATACTAGGTTAAATCGATAAATATCTTGTAAAAACGTGGGAATCGGATAATTAAAAGGAAAATGACCGTGGCATCACCTGCGGGTTGCCATGACAGCAAAAATATTAAATGACTAGCCTTTGCCAACGGCTTCGCCGCAGCCAAAAGCTAGTTTTTCGGTTATATCACAGGTTCCCGATATAGTAGCGAGATAAAATGTCTACCAATTTTTAAGTTTAATCAAGGCCTTTCAAATAAAAAAAGTTGTATCAAAATCCGTTCAGTAGTTATTATGTGATGCGCGAACAAACAAACAGATAAACAGACAAAAATTCTAAAAAAAATAATTTGTGTTTAGACACGCCTATATAGCCTATTACAGTAGTTTTTTCTCAAATATCTTAAATGTACAGGACACAGCTCTGTTACACTTTTATAATAGTATAGAAGATGTAATATGACATGATGTGCTATATAAGGTCAGATTAATTTATGGTGATATAGGCTTGCAGATGCAGCTTCCTATACTCTCCTTATTATAATTCCTGTCCACCTCCTATCCCTTTCCTTGGAGATAGTGACGCGTAAGGGATGCCTCTGATGTTGCTAGAGTCTGTAAGCAATGGTAACCCACTTACTGTTTGTGGGCCATACGCTTGTTTGCCTCCGTTGTATAAAGAAACATATTAAAAAAGTATGTACGAAATATATATAAAAAAAGATGTTTGCCTGTGGTGACGGACTAAGAATACAAGTGTCACAACCTTATTCTTTCCCACGGGTGTCGTACGAGGCTACTAAGGGAAGTAAGCAATTATTATCACCCATTGCATTACTGGTGGTAGGGCTGGGTATGCTATAGGGCCCGAGCGGGTTGGTACCACCATCTCCCGTGTGACCGGCCATGAAGCACCTCGTTGCGTTTTGGCTGTAGCAGGAGATAACCGTTTATTCTCTCATCATCTGTGAAATGAAATGGTGAGCAGCAGTTTGACAAAACTTCCGGTATAGTTGATTCCATGAGCAACGGTTACCATTTACCGTCAAGTGGGCCGTGGCTCATCTGCCACCATACACAGAAAAAAAACCACTGGACTCAATTGGATTGGACTTCCATTGGCAGATAGCTGAAGTTATGAGTACTAACTTACGCGACTTATATTATGAAATAAGGGATAGGGTACCGCGCGAGTCTCGGGTAGCAGCTAGTATTTAATAAGTAATTAATCATACTATGTATATTTCACCTAGTAACAGGAGTGTGCATACAAAGTGGTAAAACACCATAATAAACTTATTAATTGATAACTAAGTTAAACAGGTTTAGGCAGTTGCACGAATAGAATGAACACACCTACTCACATTAAAAAAAACCAATCTGTCATAAATCTGCGCTCGCTTCGCTTGGAACGTCAAATATTACGAAACGTGCCTTTGGACGCACAAGAGATTGGGATTTGGCAATATATCTTCAGACCGGTCGACCTTCAGATATTAGAAATGTTTGCCCGCTAGTAATGTAGACCGTTATTGTGAATAGGAGGCCTTGGTACAAAAATATTGGTATGTGCTCGCCGTTTCGGAAGTACTCATAAAATATGACATTTAGAAGAACAAAGAAAAGTTTTATTGAAGAAGTATAGTGGTATAGCCTTGCTTCACCTAGCATCAATAAGCTGGCTCGACGCATGCGCCCCTTATTATCCTACATTTCTACTTCGTACCCCTTTTCTTTAAAATTGGCGACGCACGATATAAGCCTCTGGTGTTGCTAGCGTCTATAGCCACTGACCAAGGCTAGTAACAATAAAGGTATTAATTATTTATCTCGTTTGTATTTTTTTTGATAAATAATAATAGACTGATATGTGCACATAGAAAACTTCCATAATTATAATGAAACTTAGGATGATAATCAATATAATATAGGTAGTTATTATGTATTATGACATCATTAAAATAATAGTATTATTGCTATGATTACTACGAGTATTATAATCTTAACCGATATGGATAATATATAGCAATTTCTAGATGGTATTTCCAATGATAATTTAAAATGGCTGTTTTCATATAATTGCTTATAGTAGCCAATTAGATTAAAGTGTATATTTTTGCTTTTAAAATTCCATCCATCCATCCATCAGCCTTTTAACGTGCACTGCTGGACATAGGCCTCCCCAAGAATGGGGGATAGTGCCGTAATCGCCACGCTTGGCAGGCGGATTGGCGATAGCAGTGGATGTTGTTAATACTCGAAGGAGTGCTGCTGCCCACTCCCCCGGTATTCCCTCAGTCGGCTCTTACGAATCCCATGGGTGGAGAGGGGTGGGACAATTCTAAAGGCGGGCCCACACGGCTTTTGAAATTAAACAGTAGATACCTTTTATCGACATCGACATTGTTATTCAGTAAAATTTTATTTTAATATTATAGTATAAAATAAGTGTACAATATTTAGATCTTGAGTAGTTTTAAGTCTGGTCTTTTCAATTTAAGCATCGGTAGCGTCGACATTAAATTATGTAAATATATAAAGTGGCATTCAAACTAAGGGTCACTGATCTCAGACTTAGATAGTATCATTAATTTATGAATGCAGCTGTGTCATGACGCTGTAATCGCTGGATTGTTTATTACATTGTAACATGTAATATTATCTAGTATTTATTTTTGATAAGAAATGCTCAATTTAGGGTACGAAGAGTCTTATAGATTTTGGTCTTATAATAGTTTATTTGATAAATGCTTATTAAAAACGACCTGCTTGAGAATTAAAATTAGTACTTACTTATTCACTGTTAAAACATGTTTTGACTATTTATTTAACCTACTTTAATATAATTATTAAGTTTTCAGTTTGTTTGTCTTGTAATAGAAACATAAATATATTTGGTAGTAACAGTTAGTGATAACACCGAGAATTACGAAGGTCTTCAGTCTGCGTTCGAATTCTGACTCTGACTTTTCAATATAATGTGCGTATTTGATCTCAAGTTAACACGCCTTGGTGATTAAATACATAGAATTGAAATAAAGGCTTTTAATGCCCGTAAACCTAGATTTAGCCATCATGATGAACTATGGATGAAATCCCAGATAAATGCCCTTTTAGTTTTTTATTTTTTGTAAAACATATTTATTATCTTCAGACAGATCATGCAAATTTTCATCTCATGTGAATTAGCGGTTACTTCAACCAAGCCCCACTAGGAGGCGACACAAGTCACTTTCACCACAACTATACACATTTATATGAACTTGTAACACTTTTCTCACAGTCAATGTCATTTAATGTCATTTGCTTGTGTTTTGTAATAGAACTCGTACGGCGTAGTATAACAGGTGTTAATTTAGACTTTGGAATTTAATTTTATTATTAATGCACGGATAGCGTAGAGAGTAAAGTAAAATCCAGTGTTTAACGTTATGGGTTCAAGAAAAAAATGTGTTATGTAAAATTAATTGAGTAAATAAACTTAACACAAAGTATGAAAATGTGATTTCGAAAATAGCAGTCATGCTTAGCACTATTCATTAAACACAAAGTGAAAAATGTGAAATCGAAAATAACAGTCACGAGCAGGATTTGAACCTGCATCTCCTGGATACCGTCCAGAAGCTTTGCCAATTCAGCCATCGTGACAATTGCTCCTGACTGCTAATTTCGATAACACATTCATACTTAACGTCTTTGGGTGACGCCTGCGCCATCTGTCGGAAGTATTTTCGTATCGGTCGGTATAATGTATTTATATATTTGTATTGGCCGTGTAGGTTAGAATCTAGGTTTAGAATCGTCCCACCCCTCTCTATCCACGGGAGTCGTAAGAGCCGACTGAGGGAATACCGGGGGAGTGGGCAGCATCACTCCCTCGAGTATTAACAACATCCACTGCGATCGCCAACCCGCCTGCCAAGCGTGGCGATTACGGCACTATACCCCCAATTTGGGGAGGCCTATGTCCAGCAGTGGACGTCGAAAGGCTGATGGATGAATGATTTACAAAAAAAAGTAATATATGTATTGTATCCGTAATCTGGTACCAATAGCACAAGGGTTAAGTTTAGTTTGGGACCAGAGGACGTTGTGTGAAAATATCCGTGAATATTTATTTATTATTAACGTCTTGGGTGACTCCTGCGCCATCGGTCAGAAGTATTTTATATTATATACTTGTAGCAAACGACTATAACGTTTGTGAAATGGTAAACAGTTACCGTACTCGTTGAGACGCTCGGAACATCACTGGGTCTAGACAAATCGAGTATCTATGATCGCTAATGCTATAGAAAACTAGTGAAATGTTTCAATACATTTTATTAATATTTCCATAAATAAAAGACAAACAAATAATATTTCCGTATCGAAGTCCTTTGTGTTTTTGCAAAGATATAGTTACTGTGCTACTAATAATGGCAGATCGCAAATATAATGTAGAGAAGATAGATGTATTCTTTTTTCGACTATTCTGTACCAATTTAAATTAATTGTTTTGTTTTTGGTTTTACCCGTTTCTGAAAGAATTTTTAATCTATTATATATTTAATAATCGATAATTGCATTAGATCATTTAAGTTTGGAATTCAATATTTTAAATAAATATGAGAATCAAAACAAGAGGATCCTTTATAGTATAACATATATTATATTCTTTTATCTGGCGTAGGCAATGCGCGATTGATGCTCCTGTTGCTAACATCATAGGCTACGGTAACCACTTGCCCTAAGGCTGGTCCACTACTGAAGGAATGTAATATATTTCCGGTGGCCCGCCAGTAAAGGCGGAGAGACGGCATATGGCGGGTTTCTTTAGTGGGTGAAGGCCCCACACTACCCTGTTCGTTGCCCCGAACGACGGGATGTGCGGCTAGGAACGTTTTTACTGCCTTAAAAAAAATAAAAAAAAGCTGGTAGCTGGTTTGCCACCTTACAAACGTGATTAGCAAATGGTCTGTTAAACTCTACTAATAGTAATCGCTATATTTATCGTTGATTTAACTTGACACCTTTAGAGACCAATATCAATGTGTATATATAAAGTGTAGATTATGACGTCGGAGTATCAGACATGATGGAGAAATACTAAACTGTTTTTTTTTCTGAACCCTCTCAGAGTGAAAAAGGTTCAGACAATAGTCTCGGCGGCTAGTTGGCATAAAATTTCTCAGTCATCTTCACGAAGCTGCGATATACGTTGCGAGGTTCGATTCTTACAGTATTATTTGAAATCATGTGCTTGTATTAATAAATGAAGATAATATAATAATTGCGTTTAAATATCTCGTTTAGAATCGCTCTATTTTTTTATAAAATGTATTAAGCCTTTTGGTTGCCTGGAAGAGATCGCTTTGAGCGATAAGGCCGCCAATTAAAAGCCTGTTAGCTTTAAGTTATCCTTAAGTATCTTCATGCAATGGTTTTTAATAAAGAGTTATCTATCTATCTATCTAAGCCATATTATTTATTAATTGCGAACAATTGATGAACTAACGAGCTGAATATCATACACATAAAGATAAAATAATATTGCGAAATATAGTCGTGTCATTGTGAATTATTTTTAGTACTAGCTTCTATTCGCGGCTTCGTTTGCGTGAATTTAAAATTGGATAAACTATATCACTGTTCATTATTATTATTAGCGTTCTAATTGAGAATAATGTTGCATAAAACCATTATTTTTACAGCATTAAAGTTCAGTAATAAATATGATATGGTAAATTGGCAATTCTACATAAACATAGTCAATAAGCTTATTGTATGTCACATTTAATATTTATTCGTATCCCGATGGCAATTTTATTCTGTGCTACATATAAACTTAATTAAGATTAAATATTTAAGATGGTTATATCTAAAATACATTACTTTTCAGAATGTTACCTTATTGTACCATCGCCTGCCGTGTGAACAACTGTGAAGGATTAATGGTAGAGCCTTGCTTATCGCGACATGAATGGGCCGGTTGATCGGGGAAACTACTTCTACCGTTGCGTGTAGAGCGCCGGAGCCACAAACCCCATCACTATCATCTCCCTAATTAACATCCTTTCTATCCGCCTTCTACCTCTGTCTTTGGAGATGGCGTGCGATTGATGTCTTTGGTGTTGCTAGCATCTATAGTCAATGGCAACTTTAGTGTATTTTGGTTGTAGGGGAAGATAATCGTTCATTAATTTCCTATGCAGGATGAACAGAGGCTTGGCAGTCTTAACAGCTCATTCTTAATGTTGTTAAGCGACGGCAGCTACCATTTACTGTCCAGTGGGCCGTGGCTCGTCTGCCACTATTAAAAATAATAATAAAGACGAGATGGAGAGTACGTAGCAAAGCATACTAGCTTTGTCAGAAATCTCACTTAATGTGCTTCCAGGTCCAACATTGTACCATTTGTAGGAATGGTTTTACTAGGTAATTAATGAGATAACTTCCTATCAGTACAGTACAGGTTGGTTGAACGAGGTCAAGGATGTTCTTTGTCCCCTTTTGTTAAAACCACGGGAAAAGAGAGATACCGTTATTGCTTAATCTGTCACAAAATATGACATATTTGACGGATGACAGTAGTGTTTTCGTTCACCTCCACTTCTAACTCGTAAAAGTCCGCATGTATAGATATGGTATGTTGCTTATTTTTTGTGAAGTATAGGTACTAAGAAAATCAAGATTGCATAATATTGTTAAATATTCCACACATCATTAGATTGATAAATCCATGTCTGGTTAAAACGCATCAGGTACTTGATTGATATAAAATATCGATTACCATTTCGTCTAATTATGTTCCGTTAAAAATCAACAACGGTTGCACGAGTCTCGATATTGTTTTATTTTAAGAATCACACGAGTAGACGATTTCTATAAAAAATCGCGTGTGTTTAATGTAATTAGGCATAGATTACATTTTGGGTATGCGTGTAAATTATATTTTGCTCATGTAACTGTGATCTTGACTTGGAAAAACAACAATTATTCATTTCTTACTTCCCTTGCATGACTCTAAAACTGATATTTGTAGGATTTGCGCTCCGAAGGTTCCATTGAATTTGCATGCGCATGCGGCTATAACAGTAGTCTTTAATCGTTACCATGACAAGTACTATTGCAATAGTTACGTGGGATTAGCATTTAAATATTTAATCGCGTAATAAAAACTAAATTACCTGCTGACTTGTTTCAAGGGCAATTCAAAACCTAGCCTGTTTTTGGTTACAAAAAAAAAACAGCTAATAAGTTTGCCTCTGCATTTGAAATTTTTTAGCTATTTATAAATATTCTCAGTGAGATTATTATAATATGATTTTAAATGATCAATACTTTGTTCCACATAAATCTCCAGACCGTTTATTTATGTCACGGCGCCCGTGTTAGCAGACACTAGCCATGTACGCAGGAGATATTATACTGCATGAATGTGTAAAACACAAGTGCACTGTCAATTCCCTCACTGTCATAGTCCGATGGAACGGCGTTCCAGCACGAACGGAGAGATGTTGGAAGAGAAAATAATTACTTACATAATTTAAGCGAAAAATAATTTTAACGGGAAAAATTTCATCATTTTGATTTTTATATAACTAATATAGGAGTGTGTGTTACCAGTGATGACATACGGAACAGAGACGTGATCTCTGAATGTTGGCCTCATATCAAGGCTCAAAGTCGCTCAGCGGGCCATGGAGCGGGCTATGCTTGGTATTTCCCTACGTGATCGAATCCGTAACACGGAGATCCGTAGGAGAACGAGAGTGACCGATATAGCCCGCCGGGTTGCCATGCTGAAGTGGCAATGGGCAGGCCACATCGCTCGACGAACCGATAACCGTTGGGGACGAAAGGTTCTCGAGTGGCGACCACGTATCGGACGGCGCAGCGTAGGACGGCCCCCCACCAGGTGGACCGATGATCTGGTCAAAGCTGCGGGGAGCCGTTGGATGCGATCGGCACAGGACCGCTCGTTGTGGCGTTCTCTTGGGGAGGCCTATGTCCAGCAGTGGACGTTAAAAGGCTGATGGATGGATGGATGGATAGGAGTACTTAGGGCCAACGCGCAATAGACGCAAATTCATCAATCGGTTCAGCCGTTTGGTACGAAGACATCACATCAAACACATTCCTTTTTGTCTTTGCTGCAGTTTCGTAAAAATATGCATAGGCGCAATAATTCATAACAGATTTTTTAATAGCCTATACACTTAATTTACATTTAAATCACTCGCTTATTTCTATCCACTAACTAAAAAAAATGATTTATTCATAATAATAATCATATTTCATTATATTAGCATAAAGATCAACGGTTCAAGGATTTTACAGGTACATACATTCTTGACGTTATTGCACCAAATTTGGTCCATTGCAAAATAGCTGTGCTATAGTAACTTTTAAAGTTTCGAGAATTGTTCACATATTTAAAGTAACGTAAACGGATCTTTCTTCCGCGTAAAAGTTACGTCAAATTGTAACTACCTTTAGCCCGAAGTTTCAACTGCGTTGCAGCAGCCTTACTAGACTAATCTAGTGAAATGATTGTCGAAACAGCAGCGGCGGTTTCGGCATTGACACACGTCGCAGGTCAGTGTTTAAGTGGGACTTGAGGCGGAGGCGCTCGCCAAGGTAGCGGAGCTAGCGGGGGTCGCAAGTGCGGGATAGGGGCTATCACTCCCTTCTTAGCGAGATGCCGCCGAACTGCCATGGCCCATTGAAACGGACGAATTCGCCCCGCCCCAGTCTCTGGCCCGTAGGGGTGCTCCAGCCGGTGCTGGAGGAGTAGGCAGGGTGATGGCACGGAGTACTTATCTTCCGAGTGGTGCAGATGCTGTCGTGGCATGGTTGCTTTGGCAGATACCTGCAAACAGTCGCAAGTAGGCAGGCGACTTCCTGCTGTCGCTATTGCAGCTACGACGAGGAGACGGAGCAACATACGTGAGGTCGTCGAGGCAATAGGTCGGGAACTCTCGCTGCTGAGTGTCATCAGAGCGATGCTTGGCAGAGATGGAAATTGGGCTGCAGCCGCTGCCTTCAGCGAGGGGATCATCTTGCAGAAGCAAGCGGTGGAGAGAGCCAGGGAGGTAAATCCCATTGCTGACCCCTGAATGTGCCACCCGCTCACGAATTGCCTCTCACGAATCTATCAGCTCGCGCTAAAAATCTGGCAAAAATGGATCATACGGCAGGTCGAGCGGCAGGACCGACGGAGTAACACAGCCACTTTATGTCGCTGCCAACTTCCCTCGCTATTTTTTTCGTCACTCGTCAAAAATTGGCCGCCGGCTTACATCGGCACCGTTGTGCTTGCCACTCTAGTAAAAACTAAGAGTATTTTTTTCTGTTAGTACTTCTATATGCTTCTACAACAACGTAGCAGCCCATGACTAATACGACTTTTACAGAATTTTGTTAAATAATAAGCCATTTATTTGTTTATTTTTCTTATAGCTATTAAATAAGCTATTTAATTATTAAAAAACATATAGAAGATACACTGTCATAAAGTTACATATATATATGAACGAGATTTATTATTATTGTTGATACCTGCTAAAAATACTAAACATATTTATTGTTTTACTTTGAAATTTTTATGTGCATATATATCACATAGTTATTAATCGTTATAACGGTCAATATTTTATGTATTACAGAACAAAGCCTAATTAATATGTAAAAGGTTATATTTATGCACACAAAAAAAACATGTATTTATAAATAATAAATGAAATACACATAAAATTATATATAACTGATTGGTTGTTATTTTTTAATTTGTAACCAAAACAATTTAGATTATTAAACCAATATTTCGTGAAAATGGAAAAAGATAAATTTTCTAGGAACATATATCTTTTTTTCCATTTTCACAAAAATTGTTCTAGTAATAGCTTATTGTGTCATATGCTAAAAATCACCATATACATTAATTTAGATTATTTTAATAACGTTATCTAAAATAATTAGGATAAAATGGTCATCACTTAAAATAAATTTTAGTATTTTCATGTAAATTATCAAAAAGAAAACAAGTTGCGCAAAGCCCAAGGTCAATGGTCTATGATGAGTTATGTATCGATGAGATATTTTATAATCGCTATGAGCTATCAAGGCCAATCCCACTTCTATTAAATCGTTATAGATGAAGAAATTGTTGATTTTTGCTCGGTACAAGCCTCCTAACAAAAACTCAGTCACATTTCGCGACCTTCACCCAGTTACCTAGAATTCAACAAATTGGAATTTAAATATTTGAACATTTCATCATTTCCATAAGAAAATGCGTGGTTTAGTAAAACAGGATTATATATGTTGGACCTGTATGTAGGCATGTTTATCCGTTCTTATATCCGCATGTACTCAATGGTTCAACCGATTTTGATATATGACTTGTAATGAAATTAAAACAGAGATGCCCCAGGCGTGTCTTTGGACCGTACGGGCGCTCCAGCCAGTGCTGAAGGAGTGGTCAGGGTGACGTAGTGCAGTCCCTATCTTTCGACTAGTGCAGGTGCTATCAGGACACGAATGCTTTGGCAAATACCTGTACATAGTCGGAAGGAGGGAAATAATTCCGTTCTGTCACCATTGTGGCTGCAACGAAGAAACAGTGCTGCACACGCTTAAGCCGTGCCCGGCTTAGACCGCACAATGCCGTGAACTTGTCGCAACAATATGTACCTGTCACTGCCAAGCATCGCTTTAACGATGCTCGGCGGAGATAGGAATTAGGCCGCGGTCACTGCGTTCTGCAAGGATGTCTCCTCTCAGAAGTAATCGATAGAGAGTCAGTGAAAACGGTTGCGCAGGCCTGAGGCCGGTATGGATTGGGAACGTCCGCCACCCACAATACCTCTCGTGTAGGTAAGGTCTCTCCTTCGTGAGGAAGCGTTGCTCAGTAGAGCCATTGCTTGCCATTTTATTTCACAGGTGTGAAATGAAAGAATGAACGGCTATCTCCCGCTACAATCAAAACAGTGCTTCATATTCGCTTACAAGGGAGACAGTGGTACTGACCTGCCTGGGCCCAGAAACTAATGAATACTGGGAGTATTGGTACACATCCCTATCTCTAGTACATTATTTCGATGTATTATATGTTTAGGTTTAGCCAGCCTGTTGAAATAGTGTTTATCGAGACGCAATTAATAAAAATAATAATTTGTCTAGTTCAATTCTCAATGAGATCTATGCGATACTTAAATCCGTATTAAAATCTGTAGGGTAAATTAAAAGTAAGCGTATAAATAGATTTGTTTTTGATCCTTCCTAAAATTTCGCACTTATCTATATTGTTATAAAGCTGTTACAGAGCTGTATCTGCACATTTAAGATTTTGAGAAAAAAGAATAATGTGATATTAGTTAGCTATTCCTATGTGTGTTTGAACACAAAACTATTTTCTTTTTAGGTTTTTTGCCTGTCTGTTTATCTGTTTGTTCGTTCACGCATCACGCAAAAACTAGTGAACGATTGTTTTTACTATAAAACTGGTTATATTTGTGAATAATGAGACTGCTACCCTTGGATATGAGCGCGTATATAATCCTACATTTATACGCTAAGATATGCACTTGTGTTGCAGTTATTTCACAAGCGTTGTTGCGTCCATAAATGTTATCTTTGCTAATTTATTCAACACGTGACAGGCTTTACATATTAACCTATTATAATTTGTGTTTCGTAACAATACATTTACATTAATATTATATTTTATCGTATAGTGACGAACTATTAATCCATTGTTAGTAACCAATTATGGTCCCAATGTTGGACATGGCCTGTTTTCAGAACGAGAAGTATTTAGGACTTATACCATTAAGCTTGTTTTAAAACGGGCTGATTATTCTCATAAGCCTTATAAATATAAATCTATAAGTAAGCCGCTCCCGTTTCATAAGGGTGCAATTTACTATTTAATTAAAAAATCTATAAAATTGAAGAATTACAGTGATAGCTATATTAATAATGACCTGCAGACCGTAATGTTGGTCACGACAACCAGCATTAACAGACATTAGTGATGTACGCAGGAGACGGGCCTCATGGCGTAGTCAGTAGTGTAACCGATTTCCGTGCAAGAGGTCGTTCGTCGGGACTAGAGGACGTTGTGTGAAATGCCCGTGAATATTTATTTATTCATTTATTATACTGCACGAAATTTCTTTTAATACAAAAAATAACGAAGCTGAAGTAGACAGAAGGATCAATAACATATGGAAGACATTCTGGAAACAAAAAGATATCCTGAAAGGAGACTATGACAAAAAATTAAAAAAAAAAATAATGGATACCTGTATTCTGCCAAGTCTGACATATGGAAGCCAAACTTGGAAGTATACAAATAGAATAAAAAATAAAATTAAAGCTTGCCAATATTCCATTGAAAAAAGTATATTAAAACTAAGAAGAATTCAGAAAATCAGGAATGAAAATATAAGAAAAAGAACTAAACTTAAGGATACCCTTGAACATGCTCTTTGTCTTAAGTGGAAATGGGCTGGACATATTTCAAGATACAATGACAAGAGGTGGATATTAGAAACAACGAAATGGTCAAGACCTAAAGGAAAAAGAAATAGAGGTAGACCTTAAAAACGATGGGCCGACGATATCACAGAAATCGCTGGAAATAACTGGCTAATGATTGCTCAAAATAGAGAAAAATGGAACCAATTGGAGGAGGCTTTTACCCAAAAGGGATCCATATCTAAAATTAACAATAACTAACCATAGCAAAAGTATCTAAATACTAATAGTACTAACACTACATTTATTTTATAAATCAAATTGAGATATGGAAATAAATAAAGCTTTATTATATTATATAGTGCACGAGTGAGTGCGCATACACAAGTGCTCTCTCTGTTCCTTCATTGTTATAGTACTATGGGATGGCATTCCGATGTGAATGATGAGAGATTAGGTACAGGACTAAAAGCTTTATGTGTTATCGGAGACAACAAACACCGCCAAATTCCTAACCTCTTACTGTCAAAAAATTCCCCGCGGAAAATGCCAAAAATATTTAGTTAACCCGCCCTGAAAATTGAACCCTTCATGATCTGCAGTTGATTACACTACCGCTGAAGATTTTTTTACTTAAACATGCTAATCTCTGCTATTATCGGTAGGATTTCATTTTTTTTATTGCATTTCATAGTAATTTTTGAGGAAGCCATAGGTTATTTATTTATACACACAACACAACACACACACAATCACGCGTACACACACACATGTGCACACACACACACACACACACACACAGAGAGAGAGAGACAAACACACACACAAACATACACAATCACACACACACTGATACTACGATTATTTTTTTCTTATCTTTATTTTGTTTTATCAAGCTTAGAAGTGCATTATAATCCAGATTATAACAAATGTTACGACGGACAACAGGAAAAATATACCTGCGGTAGTTTGTTTGTGTTATGATTTAATGATGCAACTACTTGACTGATCATCATCAAGGAATAGCATACATGTAGTCCGCAGCACAAAACTAGACGCTAATATTTTTTACTGGAATAATATACAGTTCCTGTGCATTAAATATTTTTTTTACATGGTGATTATTGCTTTGTAGTAATTTATTCGTATTTTATTATAATCGACTCAATTCTGAAGCTTCAGTAGACGAAATCCACACACAGGAGCTGGTATAGTATAAGGCTATAAGTATTTTTATGACTAAATAACCAAGTATTTATAACACGTGGTTTCACAACTGTATAGCACGAATCTGTGTCAAAATACACTAATTGGCCTTATAAGTATTTAAATTGCAATTTTGCAATCCATAAAATATAATTTTTAAATGGTTCAAATGTTTAAATAAAACATGTATCATTGTAAACATAAATATTATTAAACTTAACGATTGCGTTTTATTGAGTAGTTAAATACAAAAATAACTAGTAAAATATACAAGGAATAGTAGTTTAGTTATCATACTCGCAAATAAAATAATGATTTTATTGCATATGGGGCAAATGAGCCACGATTCGCCTACTGCTTACCGCTGTCAACATGCCACGTATGGAAAACGAATACCTGGATGGCTAACTTCTACTTCAACCATAACATTCTGAGGTGTTTCAAGGTCACACCGAAGGTGATGGTTCTAACTCACTCGAACCAAACAAATGAATACTTTCAATTCTCTCGCATTTTTTTTTTGGTTTTTTTCTTTCTTTTAAGATATAACGAGTCTATCAGATCGAGAGAATCATCACTTGATTGTAAGTTATTATAAAGCTTCTAAAACTATTTTATACTAGATTCTAACCGTGACTTCATCCGTGTCGACTGCAGTTTATAAATACATGATTCTATGGCACATTACTTATTCTATGTAATAATAGCTATTTCACAGGAACTAGTAGATATACATTTTTTGGACTAAAAAACCTTTTCTGCATTCCAGACTATGTGTGCAAAATTTTAAGATGATTGGTTAAGTAGTTACTGCGCGAATCTTTAACGAACAAACAAACACTGTAGCGTTTATGATATTAATAAGGACCTACGCAAATATTACAATGAAATAAAATTGAGACAGGCTGATGGACAATTGAATAACCAAAAAGTGTAGTTCGCCGTGAAGTATTTTTCCACAAACACACAGATATGATGATAAAAAAGAAAATTGCATAACCCACTGTCCAAACTCAAAAATAAATGATCAAGGAAGGAAGGCCATAAATATGGTTATATAGTCTAGGGACGTCGAGGCAGACCCGTCTATATAAGGCCATCTTACTCAACTACTTTTTTAACTTTTTGAAATAAAACTACGTTTACGGAATCTATCGCGTTTACTTGATTTTACTCCTATCCCGACGTTTCGAATACTTTACAGCATTCATGATCACGGGTGGACTTAGATGATAGACGTCCAAGGTTGATATGTTATTTCAACGGTTTCATCTACCCACAGTATATGATTTTACAAAATTTTTGGTTTATTTATTTTAACCCACCTAATATTCGTTTAGAAACACAGTGAAAATATCTACTTCAAATGTTTATGCATACAATGTATGAGACTTTAAATTTGTATATTAAAATGAGTATAATACTCCTCTTTAAATTGTAAAATTTTTGTTTTTATTTAGTGTTCAAAAATTCTACCACAAACTACCAATTACTACCAGTAAGAAGACAATCTTGGTTATTAGTTTATATTATTAAATATATTGATTTTGCCAAAAGCTAAGACTAAGAAGCTACCACCGGATCGGAACGCGGCCTGACTGAGAAAGATCCGGCCAGAAAACTCAGTAGGCAACAACTGTTATGGATTATTAACTTTTGTACGGAATTACTGAGATCTAATAAGGTTTAAATTTTAAATTTTTTATAAAAGGCAAAAAACTAATCACTACTGTGGGTTTTATCTACACAATAAGCGCTAACTGTGTCTTGCAATCTTGTGGTGTGCCTTCTTGTATTCTGTTTGGTGAGGCCTATCACAGGATTCCAGCTTGATGGTAAGACCCAGCCGTCTTCTCTATTGAAATTGGGATGTTTCTTAATTTCAATAGCCTCACGTATCATTCTAGGGCGATATCGATGTTCTTTTGCGAGGATTTGAGGTTTGTCAAACCTAATGTAATGGCGGGTGTGGTCCTGTGTGTGCTCACAAATTGCAGACTTTGTATAGCGACTGTGCTTCACATCAGCTATGTGTTCTTTGATCCGAGTTGTTATGGATCTCTTTGTTTGTCCAATGTAGGAGAGACCACAATCACAATCCAGCTTGTATACTCCTGCATCCTGTAAGGGTATATGGCACTTGACTGGTGGTAAAAATTGACTAATTCTTTTGAGTGGCTTATAGTAGGTTTTAATTGAAGCTTTTTTAAGAATGTAGCCAATCTTGTCAGTGACTCCTTTAACATAGGGCAGGACTGCAGGGAGGCGCTCAACTGTGGGTGGCTTCACTCGGTTTCTGTGACGGCGGCGTGGAACCTGCAGCTTATTTGCATGTAAAACTTTCTTTACATGCTGCAACTCTCCAGCCAGGTGTTCTTCATCACAGATTCCTTGTGCTCTCTGAAACAAAGATTTAGACACGGTAGCTAACTGTGAAGGATGGTGGTGAGACTCTCCATTCAGGTACTTATCGGTATGGGTTTTCTTTCGATACACTGTATGACTCAAGGTGTTGTTGGGGTTACGGATTACCATAACATCTAAGAAAGCTAAAGAGTTATTTGACTCCAGTTCCATAGTGAATTGAATTTTAGGATTAATGGAGTTCAGATCACCACCGGATCGGAACGCGGCCTGACTGAGAAAGATCCGGCCAGAAAACTCAGTAGGCAACAACTGTTATGGATTATTAACTTTTGTACGGAATTACTGAGATCTAATAAGGTTTAAATTTTAAATTTTTTATAAAAGGCAAAAAACTAATCACTACTGTGGGTTTTATCTACACAATAAGCGCTAACTGTGTCTTGCAATCTTGTGGTGTGCCTTCTTGTATTCTGTTTGGTGAGGCCTATCACAGGATTACATATCAACCTTGGACGTCTATCATCTAAGTCCACCCGTGATCATGAATGCTGTAAAGTATTCGAAACGTCGGGATAGGAGTAAAATCAAGTAAACGCGATAGATTCCGTAAACGTAGTTTTATTTCAAAATGTGTAACATTCGCGTAAATATCAGAAAGTATTATATAAACCAGTACGGACTGGAAATATCGGAACAAATACGGCGATTGGAATATCTCAAGACAAAGCGCGCAAGATATGTAACATCCTTGAATTTCTTGAAGAGATGTCGTGACCACAATCTCATTCCTACGTGTGTCAAAATTACTACCAAGAAGAACATACGGGGAAGCGCTAAGATATTAAACCAAGCCAGCAAAAAGTTGTTAGTAACGGTTATTCGTCAAACTAGATTCGATCTACACAATATTAACCAACAGATCGGGACAATGTCTAATAAAATTAAGATTGTTTTGACGACAGCTGATTTCAAAAATTGCATCGACAACATAAACAAGCGTGAAACACATAAGTACAACGAATGCAAAAATAGACACCTCATGAAATTTGACAAACTGTTGCAAAAATCAAATGAGTTTACTGGAACGCAACACGGCAACTGTGGAAACGGAACGCGCTCGTCAACCATAGACTCTCGCGCCGATCTAGCTGTCATAAATTTGTCAAAACAATCGTTAGACGAACCTACATTTCAGGTACTAAATAAAGGTTTAAATTTTGCTGTAGCGCCAAACCGAATTCCCTATGAGGAAATTATCTGTGCTGTTGAGGACGTGCTGGCCAAAAATGTAATGAAACCGGACGATATGGAGGCTATTCGCCAAGACGTTTCGTCTTTGTTACGTCGAAGCAAACGGCCGAAACCAAATTTGTCCAAATCACAATATTTGGCGTTGAAGAACCTACGCAATAGACCAGACATCGTCATCCTGCGCGCAGATAAAGGTAACGCTACTGTGGTGATGGACACGTCAGATTATAATGCCAAAATTGAACACCTTTTATCGGATGAATCTACTTATGAAAAGGTCAGAACCGACCCGACCAACTGTACACTAAATAACATGAAAAAGTTACTCAAACAGCACTCCGAAGCATTAAATCTAGATGTAAAAACCCTGATACCACCTTGTGCAAAGCCACCTAAATTGTATGGGTTGCCTAAGATACACAAACCGAACGCACCACTACGACCTATTGTAAGTCAGATCGACTCACCTACTTATAAAGTCGCTCAGCTACTGGCCAAAGTTCTCTCTCAACTCCGAGGACACACAGATGCGTTCATAAAGGACTCATACCATTTTGTAAGTGAGATTAAACACCTTCATCTCGCTAACAATGAAACTATGGTGAGTTTTGATGTCCAGTCACTTTTTACCTGCTTACCCGTGGAAGACTGCATCAGAATTGTATCTAAGAAACTATCAGAGAACAACATACCTATGGAATACGCTGAACTGTTAAAGTACTGCCTCACATCCGGCTACATTATGTGGAATGATGGCTTCTACAAGCAAGTGGACGGAGTGGCCATGGGTTCGCCAGTCTCTCCCGTTGTTGCCGACATATTTATGGAAGACTTCGAGGAGACTGCCCTAAAAACCTCACCTGTGGTCCCCCGTTTCTACAAGCGGTACGTAGATGACACTTTTACTATATTACCATCTGATAAAGTAACCGTATTTCTAGACCATCTGAACTCCATTAATCCTAAAATTCAATTCACTATGGAACTGGAGTCAAATAACTCTTTAGCTTTCTTAGATGTTATGGTAATCCGTAACCCCAACAACACCTTGAGTCATACAGTGTATCGAAAGAAAACCCATACCGATAAGTACCTGAATGGAGAGTCTCACCACCATCCTTCACAGTTAGCTACCGTGTCTAAATCTTTGTTTCAGAGAGCACAAGGAATCTGTGATGAAGAACACCTGGCTGGAGAGTTGCAGCATGTAAAGAAAGTTTTACATGCAAATAAGCTGCAGGTTCCACGCCGCCGTCACAGAAACCGAGTGAAGCCACCCACAGTTGAGCGCCTCCCTGCAGTCCTGCCCTATGTTAAAGGAGTCACTGACAAGATTGGCTACATTCTTAAAAAAGCTTCAATTAAAACCTACTATAAGCCACTCAAAAGAATTAGTCAATTTTTACCACCAGTCAAGTGCCATATACCCTTACAGGATGCAGGAGTATACAAGCTGGATTGTGATTGTGGTCTCTCCTACATTGGACAAACAAAGAGATCCATAACAACTCGGATCAAAGAACACATAGCTGATGTGAAGCACAGTCGCTATACAAAGTCTGCAATTTGTGAGCACACACAGGACCACACCCGCCATTACATTAGGTTTGACAAACCTCAAATCCTCGCAAAAGAACATCGATATCGCCCTAGAATGATACGTGAGGCTATTGAAATTAAGAAACATCCCAATTTCAATAGAGAAGACGGCTGGGTCTTACCATCAAGCTGGAATCCTGTGATAGGCCTCACCAAACAGAATACAAGAAGGCACACCACAAGATTGCAAGACACAGTTAGCGCTTATTGTGTAGATAAAACCCACAGTAGTGATTAGTTTTTTGCCTTTTATAAAAAATTTAAAATTTAAACCTTATTAGATCTCAGTAATTCCGTACAAAAGTTAATAATCCATAACAGTTGTTGCCTACTGAGTTTTCTGGCCGGATCTTTCTCAGTCAGGCCGCGTTCCGATCCGGTGGTAGCTTCTTAGTCTTAGCTTTTGGCAAAATCAATATATTTAATAATATAAACTAATAACCAAGATTGTCTTCTTACTGGTAGTAATTGGTAGTTTGTGGTAGAATTTTTGAACACTAAATAAAAACAAAAATTTTACAATTTAAAGAGGAGTATTATACTCATTTTAATATACAAATTTAAAGTCTCATACATTGTATGCATAAACATTTGAAGTAGATATTTTCACTGTGTTTCTAAACGAATATTAGGTGGGTTAAAATAAATAAACCAAAAATTTTGTAAAATCATATACTGTGGGTAGATGAAACCGTTGAAATAACATATCAACCTTGGACGTCTATCATCTAAGTCCACCCGTGATCATGAATGCTGTAAAGTATTCGAAACGTCGGGATAGGAGTAAAATCAAGTAAACGCGATAGATTCCGTAAACGTAGTTTTATTTCAAAATGTGTAACATTCGCGTAAATATCAGAAAGTATTACTTTTTTAACTATTTAGATATTTTTATATATATTTTCAGCATTTGACATGCTTAGCACTATACATTTTTCACTTTGTGTTTAATACTTTTTTAACTCCAATTTTATTATTTAATTCACTTTGAAGACAAGTTTAAAACGATTACCATGAAAGAAATGATCATTATGTCTGTAATTGATAATCTAGATTGCTCTAAAGCACGCTTGTCACAGCTAATGTTCTGCTCTATATGTCATAAGAACTATGTTGCTTCAACAAATTAAGTTTTCAAGACGTGTTTACTTTTGTGGAACGTAGCTGTTAAATTTAATCACTGTCAATTTTAAAATCACTACTTAGATAATATGGAGGGTGGCGGTGAAGAAAAAGTCTATTTCTATAGGGAGCCATTCATAAATTACAATTTTTCCTCGTGGCGTAGTCGGTAGTGTAACCGACTTCTGTGCACGAGGTCGTGGGTTCGATTCTCACTCAGGACAATTACTTGTGCGATGAACACAGATAATTATACTGCGTCTGAGTATTTTATATCTATTATATGTATGTATTAACAAAAATAAGCAATATATGTATTATATCCGTAATCTGGTACCCATAGCACAAGCGTTAAACTTAGTTTGCGACCAGAGGACGTTGTGTGAAATATACGTGAATATTTTTATTTTTATTTTTCATACCGTGTGGGGCCAGCTTTAGAATTGTCCCACCCCTCTCCACCAATGGGAGTAGTAAGAGCCGACTGAGGGCATACCGAGGGAGTGGGCAGCAGCACTCCTTTGAGTATTAACAACACCCACTGCGATCGCCAACCCGCCTGCCAAGCATGGTGATTACGGCACTATCCCCCATTCCTGGGGAGGCCTATGTCCAGCAGTGGACGTTAAAAGGCTGATGGATGGATGGATGGATGGATGGACGGATGGATGGATTTATATTTATTTATTTATGTTTTCAGGGAGTCTGCTACGCGAAAATGATGCCTTTGGTAATAGCGTCTATAAGCTACGATAATGAAGGCAAAAAATTTAACCAGGCCGTTGTTTTGTATGATTTCTATATAAATAACTAGCCTTTGCCAGCGGCTATATCTCAGGTTCTACAAAAAATTCTAGTTTAAATAATTTTCTAGTTTTTCGGTTATATCTCAGGTTTCCGATATAGTAGCGGGATAAAATGTATACCAATTTTTAAGTCTAATCAAGGCCTTTCAAATAAAAAAGTTGTATCAAACTCCGTTCAGTAGTTTTTGTGTGATGCGCGAACAAACAAACAGATAAACAGACAAAAATTCTAAAAAAAATTGTTTTGTGTTTAGACACGCCTATATAGCCTATTACAGTATTTTTTTCTCAAATATCTTGATTGTACAGACATAGCTCTGTTACAGTTTTATAATAGTATAGATTAGGTGTACTGATTCAATAACGTACTAAAGGTATTTGATAGAAGGTGTGACTTGTGTGATATAGCCATAAAGCTCTGCCTTTTTCTGCCCGTTTGTTCCGTTAATACGAATTTGCTCTTGAAAGGATAAAAAATAAAACGTTTTCGGGATTTGCAGACTTTAAAATTTATCCATAAATAGTACTTAAATATAGAGTGTTTTGCTACGAGACTAAAGTAGCAGAGCAAAAATCAAATAGCAACAGGGTGGTTTAATCGTAAAAGTATCTAAAACATTGCGATAGCAAACACCGGTTTATTGTTTAATTAAATTATTTTATTTTATTGTTAGCTGTTTTTTAATTAAAACGAAAACCAAAATTGTATAAAATATTCGAAAAAAAATATATATTAGGGACTGACACTTTTTTTAAATTCAATAAAATGTGCATATTTAAATTATTATAATTTTATTACCTTCAATTATCACCTCACATATCTAGGGACGTAATTCTACATATGTATCACGATAAAGAATACGCATTATACGCTAGGCATTGTGCAATCAGTCCGCACCAGTGGTTATGTGCACGCAACCAACAGGATATTGCAACCGGTAACCATCCAAGGACTTCAGCGAAAAACTGATAGTGTACCAAATGGTACGAATTGTAGGAACCTTCAAACAATGGCTAGTATTGTACAAGGCCCATATAGCTACGCATTTGAATTTAATTTAAAATAATTCTACAAAATTGTGAATCGACAGAAATATTATTGAAGTTGTTCAATTGGCAAATATTCCCAAGTGTCGTGCCTTTGTAAAAGGTGTTTTATTTTTCTTTGAGGCATACATTTCATAACAAAAAAAGTGATGAACAATTTCTCCGAGTATCTTACAAATTACTTCACTCGTCGTTCAATGTCTTTAATAAATTTTTTTTAAATGTTATGCAGCTCTGAACATGCTCTTTATACTCATAAGTTGATCTTGATTTTGAATACATATTGTAACACTAAGCAGACTGGAACTGTATTTAAGCAGTTCTAATTACCTAAGAGATCTTATGAAACATTTTTGAAATTGTACTATTTATTATTGGTACCAATATTTGTACTACGAGGGAATCGAATATAACAGTGAGATTTCAATATTGGTATCAGAATCACAACGATACCTCTTCAGTCACGAATCTATTCATATATTCTTAGTTGTACCTGTTGCACTCTTGGCCTAACAGTGATTACGTTTCATAAATCTTTCGTCATTTCACCTTGTAACTTAAAATTAGGGTCTTTGAGATAGGTACTCGTAGTTTATTGTGCGTTAAAACTATATAATTAGAGATTAATGTGAATGCTTTTATATTGAATCAAATTTTTTTTAATGTTTTAATAAGTAATAAAATATTATTTTAAGACCCCTATACTAAATTCTGTATGTACCTATATTACAGTTAATAAAATAGTGAAGTACTATTTTTTACATTATGGTCAGTTGAAGTTCACCGTAAAAATTTTTTTTTGTTTGTTTTAACTATTCGAGTTTGATTTTTTTTTGTTGACTGAATTAGCATCACTTAATTAATGTGAACCACATCCTCATCATCCAAATTTTCTATCCCAGGATTCGAATCTGGATCTGGTAAGAAATTATGTTTAGGAATAGAACTCTACGCTATGCGGATGACACGCTGGTAATGGCCCGGGGTGGAAACTTCGAGGAAGCGGCGTTCCTGGCCACCTTAGGAACCTCGGAGGTGGTCAGGAGGATCGGGGCGCTGGGGCTTAGGGTGGCCCTGGACAAGTCGGAGGCCCTGCTTTTCCATGGGCCCCGACGTCGGCCACCTGCTGGCGCCTCGATCACTGTGGACGGGGTCCAAATTGGGGTGCAGGCCCAGATAAAGTATCTGGGTCTAGTGCTGGACGGGCGGTGGCGCTTTCGCGAGCACTTCCATCAACTGTCCCCAAGGCTCGTCGGTGGGGCGTCCGCCCTTGCACGGCTCATGCCGAATATGGGCGGACCCAACAATGCGTGCCGACGGCTTTACGCGGGGGTGGTCCGGTCGATGGCGCTGTACGGCGCCCCTGTGTGGGCGGGGGCCCTGGACGCACTAAACAGGGCTCTTCTGTGGAGGCCACAGAGAGTCGTCGCGTCCAGAGTCATACGCGGATACCGCACGGTGTCGACGGAGGCGGCCTGCGCGTTGGCCGGAACCCCTCCGTGGGACTTGGAGGCGGAGGTGCCTCGGCGGGCTCGCCGAGGTGTATCGGCGGGCGTCGCAAGAGCGGGAGGGGGGTGGTCGGCCCCCACCCAGCGTGGTGGCCAGATGGCAGGGCGACGCCCGCCGAGCTGCCATGGCCAGCTGGAGGGCGCGGCTGGAGGCGCCCCGGGCCGGTCTTCGGACCATAGGAGCGCTCCAGCCAGTGCTGGAAGAGTGGGCAGGGCGACGGCACGGAGTCCTTACCTTCCGACTGGTGCAGGTGCTGTCGGGGCACGGTTGCTTCGGCAGATATCTGCACATTGTGGCAAGGAGGGAAGCGACTCCGGGCTGTCACCATTGCGGCTGCGGCGAAGACACGGCGCAGCACACGCTCGAGTCGTGCCCGGCTTGGGCCGAGCAGCGCCGTGAACTCGTCGCGGCAATAGGGGGGGACCTCTCGCTGCCGAGCGTCGTCAGAGCGATGCTTGGCAGCGACAGGAATTGGGCCGCGGTCGCTGCCTTCTGCGAGGATGTCATCTCGCGGAAGGAAGCGGCGGAGAGGGCCAGGGAGGAGGATTCTTCCGCTGACCCAAACCGCCGCCAGCGACCGGGGCGGCGCAGGCGCAGATACTTGCGCCTCATGCCGCCCTAGCTGAGGCTGCGGGTGGATGGACCGGGGAACGTCCGCCACCCGCAAGGCCTCTCGCGAAGGTGCGACGCTCGGCGTGCGGATGCGTCGCTCAGTAGAGGGTACCCGAAAGGGTAAGCCGCCGGCGGACCACCGAAGGAATGTAACATGGTTCCAGTGGCCCGCCAATAAAGGCGGAGAGACGGCACACGGCGGGTTTCTTTAGTGGGTGCAGGCCCCACACTACCCTGGTCGTTGCCCCGAACGATAGGGTGTGCGGTTAGGAACATTTTTTCCCGCCATAACAAAAAAAAAAAAAAAAAGGAATAGAACTCTACAAGATCAAGGATAATATTAATTGTAATTAATATATATTAGAAGGTTTTTGGTAATAGTGACTTCTTGGTAACCCGGTAGGTTGATCAGCATTTTTTTACTCATGATACCGATTATAACCTTTTATTCGCTACATCAAATAATTGCCAAAAACCACGGATTGTACGAGTACTAGCCACTCGGTACGTAGACACAAGAAGTTAAACACCACATGGCAAGTACTAGTGCTCGCAACAATGTCCGCAAAATCAGTGTCTTTTAGTCTGATGTGCTTATCCACGTAGTTTGACAGACATGTAAACTAGCTCACCCGGTGAACTTCGTACCGCCATATTTTTTTTTCGAGAATATTTTGATGACAATGAAAACTATTAAACAAGAAAAGTAATATATTATGTATTATATACATAATCTGGTACCCATAGCACAAGCGTTAAGATTAGTAAAAAAAAAAAAAAAATAATAATATAATCACCAATAAAACAACCAAATTTCTGAAAATCTGAGGATCCATAGGATTGAACTCAACATTTCTGCGTATTATTGCTATAACCACTGTGCTCTATCTAAAAAGAAACAATAACGCGAATTTTCCTGAACAGTACGTAAGTTACTAGACTGTAATACAACATTGTCGTAATTATAAAAATTGTTTGATTCGTTAACATAACGGATTTATTTACACCTTCCGTTATAAATTTATTGTTAAAAGTGGTATAAATTACGTTAAGACTTTTTATTATAATTAGAATTTATAGCTTAGACAATTAAGAAAATTTTATAATTCCAGGATATCCTCCCTCATGGTAATTAAAACATTATGTGACTTTATTCATGAAGTCGTCTCAACTAGCGAGGAACTCTCACTTTTCAAAGTGTTGCGTGCATTTGTTTGCAAATCATCACTGCCCGTAAAGGATTTTTTTCTGATATCCGATTTGATTGAATGAAAGAAAATCTATATTCTGCACCAAGCCAAGTTTTATCTAACAATTGCAATCTCATTAGAAATTAATTGTTCAGTCATTTTAAAGATGTGCGCTTACAAATAAATAAACAGACAGAAAAAAATTGGTTATAAAAATAGGCCTTTCTCTCATAGTCCCCTCTCCATTTATGACACATACCTTCGTTATTTGACTACCAATTTCTTCAGTTTAATTTTTTTATATGTAAATTATACATAGATCAAATGCGATGATGACATTTTGGGGGAGTGACATTGAGCTGTAAACAGGGAGTCACACAGCACTAAGCCACTCAGACAGCAAACTTCACTATGAATAAGTCTTTAATTCAGAGTTCTCGCTGGTGTAGCGGTAGTATGTGCGCCTGCTGATCATAAGACCTCGGGTTTAATCCCCTGATTGGGCTATATTATTGACTTATTTCGTAAAAAGAAAAATTATCAGTAGCAGTCCGGAGTTTGGAAATGTGCCCGGTAAGCGGCAATAGGCTCGCCTATTTTACGTGGGACTTAAACATAGCTGACGGATCGTGGGTGTGTAATATATCTCGCCTACCTTGCCTTTGGGGATACAGGCGTGATGCTATGCTTCTCTGACAAAAGATCAGATCAGTAATTGGATCTCTATACCTTTAAATGGCCAAGCATGTCAAGTCCTTAAAAAATAAAATATTGTAGAGCTGCGTCATCATCTGGTATGATTCTTAAGCTTACTTGGTCCGAACAATGTATGCAAATAAATCCCAGAGATGGCGCGGGCGTTGTTCTAGATATTAATAAAGAATGTGTTATCGAAACTGATAGGGCCCGAGAATGTATCATGATAGTTTAGTAGGTAAGCATCTAGATTTTTTGATTGATCCACGATTCCACAGTGTCTGAAGACGAAGGTCTGCGACCGTTGATGAATTACGGAACAGAGGCGTGGTCTCTAAATGTTGGCCGTATATCAAGGCTCAAAGTCGCTCAGCGTGCCATGGAGCGGGTTATGCTTGGGATCTCTCTACGTGATAAGATCCGTAATAAGGAAATCCGTAGGAGAACGAGAGTAGCCAACATAGCCCGCCGGGTCAGCATGCTGAAATGGCAATGAGCAGGCCACGTCACTCGACGAACCTACAATTATTGTGGAAGGAAGGTTCTCGAGTGGCGACCGCGTATCGGACGGCGCAGTGTAGGGCGGCCTCCCATCAGGTGGACCGACGACCTGATAAAAGTTTCAGGCAGTCGTTGAATGCAGGCGGCACAGGACTGTTCACTGTGGTGTTCTCTAGGGGAGGCCTATGTCCAGCAGTGAACGATGAAAGGCTGATGGAGGGATCAAATTATTTTTATAAATTTATATACTTATGTCCAAACTGAAAATAACTTATCATTAATAAACAAACACGTCACGTCATCTATTGAGATATGTTGGAACTTCTTTATTATAATATATTGTTCATCATATTGAGATTTATCTGAAATCTTATTACTAAGATTATAAACTGTGTATTTTCTTGTAGGAAACTGTGTGTTTTCTTGTGAGAAAATGTCACGGGATCGCAGATGTGAAAACATCGATTATATTTCCTTCTTCAAATATTGTTCGAATCTTATATAATTCTCGTTAAGCACCCTTTCGTTATCCATAGACAAATTAAAACTGTTATTGGTTTATTGATGGACATTATACTTTCTAGTTACAGGCTTTTGTCAACAGATGGCGTTAAAAACAATTAAATAAATTGGCGTGACGGCCTCGCCATTCCAACAGCCAATTTATCCTTGATCCCTTGCTTTAGATATTGTCACATCAAAAACCGCCGTTCTGTGTGGTACGTAAGTCCACGTCACACGTTTTTGCGTGTCTGGTAGTACCTATTTAATAGTACATACAAATGGTATCCCTTATTATATTATTATGTTACGGAAAGGGTATGTAGTTTAACCAATTTCAACCGCAACTAGTTCCACGTGGTAACGAACTGGACAAAAGTTTTTTTCCTAAAGATTTCTACAGTTTTTTTTGGCATTCGGCTCGCCTGGTAGACAAGCACTGTAGTCTTTGAATGGCAAAATAACCCTCTGGTATTACTAGTGATGACTCTATATCACTCGCGGGCTATTTGACTAGGAGTCGGCAAAGAAGTAGAGACTATGGTTGACATAAATGGTATAAGAATGGATTTTCAGCATTCAGGGCTCTCGCTTGCTGAACTAAACGCAACGGTAAGAAGTAAATTATGTCCTGAGAAAGTTTCTCTGTTAATTAGTTTCGGTTAATCTCCAAAAAAACTGCACTGATTTTGATGGGAATTCCATTGGCATTTAAATTGTCCGTGTGGTAACAGACTAAAAATACAAGTGTCGCCACCCCATTTTTTCCCACGGGTGTCGTACGAGGTGACTAAGAGAAGTAAGCAATTACCACCCATTGCATTACTGGTGGTAGGGTTGGGTACCAAGTGGGAGTACTCATTTGCTATCGGGCCCGAGCAGGTTGGTACCACCATCTCTGGTATGACCGGCCATGAAGCACATCGGTGTGTTTTGGTTGTAGCAGGAGACAGCCGTTTACTCTTCATTTTAAATCTGTGAAATGAAATAACCAGTGACTTGGCAATACCTACTCTCGGTATAGTTGAGTCCATGAGCGACGCTTACCATTTACCATCAGGTGGGATGTGGTCCGTCTGCCACCATACGAAAAATGATAGACTAGTAAAAAAAAATAAGAAGTCGCCAGATTAAGATAAATTTAAGCCCATAGTTTATAACGCTACGCTTTAGTAAGCGGGCATGCAGGTTTTCTCACGAGATGTTCCTTTATGTTGTATTGATAATTTGTCCAGAAATAAATATGTCATTGTAAGACATCATGATCATTCCAAAAAATATGTGTGGCTTGTGCTGTCTTGTACAGCTGGGGATCGAACTTGATAATGCAGTATATGCAGCTCTTGGTTTAACCGTTAGACTAGAGCTAAGACTAGAAGAAATATGTAAATTGATAGCCTGAAGCAAATGTCGTGATAGCTATAGTTTGTAGAGCATCTGATATCTAGAAGTCAAAGTTTCAAATCCTGCTCGTGGCATTTAATATTATCGCACTTTGTGCTTAGAGCAAAACATATTTAAATTCAAACTATTTTTTTTTAATGTTTTTGCTTGTTAAACCAAGTTTCTGTATATTTGTCTTAATACTGATGAGTCATAAATACTATGAGGTAATAATGAAAAGGATGTAGTTATGGTAAATCACATTGTATCAGCGGCAATCTGACCAGCTTCGCGTCATACAACGCAAAAACTGACAGTAATGCAATGTAACTACTTTAAATGATCATCGGTATACAAGAAGATCATTAACGTATTCTACGAGTACAATGGCTTTGGAGTAAATGACGTCATATGAGGGATTTCCAGCTGGAAATATCAAATCGACGCTCCAGTGTCCGGTAGCGTCACTGAAAGAAGGTACTCTAATGGGTAAGCCGCTGGCGGAGCACTGAAGTGATGCCTTCTAGTTCCAGTGGCCGGCCGGTATAGGCAGAGAAACGGCACACGGTGAGTATATTTAGTGGGTTAGGGCCCTACACTACCCTGTTCGTGTAACCCCAAGAGACGGGGTGTGTGGTTTGGTATATTATTTCCAATCTTAAAAAAAAATGGAATTCGGCTGAATAAAAATTCACAGTGTACCCCAGTAATACTATGGGGATACTATGTAGGATTTGATAAGAACAAATATTCTAGAAATTTTGATACTGAGATAGTTTCATGAGCTATTTTTTGTTAAAGGAAAACAGTGGGGTAAATTACTAGTAAGAAAAAAGCCAAGCGCCATAATGGGCTGTGAAAAATAAATAGAAAATGATAGGAGAGGAAAAGGAAATAGTACATTGTTACCCTAGGGATGAAAGCAAGCATTATAGGGTTTGCGTCATTATTGGGTAAAAGTCTTAATTGTAAAATTGAGTTTACCTGGTCGGTATGAAAATACTTCCGACAGATAGCGCAGGCGTCACCCAAAGACGTTAGGTGTGAATGTGTTATCGAAATTAGCAGTCAGGAGCATTTGTCAAGATTTCTGAATTGGCAAAGCATCTGGGACGGTATAAGAGATGCAGGTTGAAATCCTGCTTGTGACTGTTATTTTATATATCACATTTTCATACTTTGCTTCATTTACTTTTACTTAATAAGTCATTTTTCTTGTGGAACTCCTTAGCTATGGGTAAATAGAAAAACTATAGCATTCGGGGCGTTTTTCTGCTTAAAACTGCAGGTTATTACTGTCGCCGGTGGACCACTGATGCAATGTAACATAGTTCCAGTGGTTCGTCAATAAAGGAGGAGAGACGGCACATTGCGGGTTTATTAAGCGGTTTAGGGCCCCACACTAGCCTGTTCGTTGCCCCGAATGACAGGGTGTGTGGTTAGGTAAATTTTTTCCTGACTAAACAAAAAAAAAGATTATTATTGTCACTGATTATAAAAAGGCAAGACACATTAATTTTTAACAAACTATTTAAATAAGTAATCGTGATTAATAAAACAAAAGTGCTATAAAAGTTATTAGAGTATGCAATATTTGTGAAATTAAGAAGGTCATGATCATAACCACAAGGCAGAACAGTCAGCCTTGAATTTAAGCAAACATAATATATGCGGTTCATTCTATCTATTTGTTAGTTGCGATATGGACTTGCGTAAATTTTACTAAGATGTTCAAATCGAGAAGGTTAGTGTATTCATATTTTAGACGGTCAATGATAATAAATCGTATTTCGTGTTGCAAATAATTTTGGTTTGTGTGAATCAAATGCCATTACAATAGGCGCAGTAATCCACTTAAATTAAAAAAAAAAAAAAATTAAACCACCATCGTAACTCCTGTTAGTCACAGTATACAATGGTCTTCATGGAAGACAACGAGGTTTAATCTGAAGTAGTTGCAGGTCGCGTTTTGGCTATGGAACTCACATTAAATTAAATGAGAAAATATATATGATAAGAGATGAAAATAGTCATTGTGTACAATTTTCTTCTCATTATTATTTTTTACTTATAAAACATAAACACGTATATTTGTGCTATGCGCTTTCCATCGTTATTGTGTCGACGTTTGTTTTAATTTATCTAAATCTAATATTTTATGCTAAAAAATATATTTAATTTTTAGTGAAGGTGTTATTATTATGAATAATATGAATAAAATCTTGAAACAGAAAGTTTTTAAATTTATTTCCTTTATATCTGAATAAATAAAGAACATTTATATTACATTGACGTAAATTGGTATTTTTCTGCTTATGCAGTCTGCCGAATTAGTTAATAATAACCAATCGTTTTCATTCTAAGCCAGTGGGAAAATTAATCAGTAAAAAGTAGTCCCTTATGTGACTGTAAGCAATACTATTTCCGAATTATTAATTTCGTCATATTTGCTAAATATGTATCTGACGACTTAACACACACTCGATAAAACCATCTGCTTTCATCACAATGTGAATAAACGATAATTAGTTGCTAATACGCGCACGATTTTGAAATGTCATGTGTACTGTAAATGTTAGACGCGTAAGGAAAGACTTGACAAAAATTGATAATATGTTTCAATCAGAATTGACAGATGATATTATTTTCACTAATACGGATTTTAAATTTACTCATGTTATTTTAGGCTAATACGGAACTCAATCATCAATGTTATAAAGTTAATTTTATAATTATTATATTTTAAGAAAAATATTATTATGCTCTTCTAATACTGTTTAAATTAATATAATTTCTAATACGTAAAGTTGATGATTTGTGGCACTACAAATCATCAATTAAAATTTTTAGAATGTAACAGATCGTAGCTTTCGTAGCAAACAGAAATTCACCATCTTTATCCACTCTTGAATATCCTGATTTCACTTATCATAGTGATTATAACTAATCATTTTATTATGTTTAACTATATAATTTATCATAATTTTCAAAAAAATACGTGATTAAAATGACCGTGGCACGAGTTGGTCGTGGTGAAATGTATGCATTCCGAAACTTGTCCTTAAGGCTGAGCTAATGTAATTAAAATTTTAAACTGAACCTAACTTGTTTAATATTAATAACAGTTAAATAAGAACATAATTTTGCACAAACAATGGACTTTTGTTTCAAGCTTTATATTGCTTTCAGTAGTTGTACCTATCTTTATATATTAGGTTATATGAATTCTGAAAAACCAGGAAACTACTGTCTTCCTCTATCTTTCTCTATAAACCAATTACTTTTAAGATAATCATGTTTATTTCTAATCAAACTGATGGTGGCATCTTCTGTCTTATAAGAAAATTTCAAACATTCTCTAGTTATCAAATACATGTGAAGCAATTTGGGGTATTCATGATAACGAATGCTATATATAAATTTTTTTTTAGTATAATTGTAAAAATGTGTTGTAATATAATTTTGAAAAAACAAATATTACAAGGATTTTTAAAGTTAAATTAATAAAAAAATAAATTAATACTCTTTAATATAGCCATTTGTTTATTCACAGATTTGAGAAAATTAAGCTAAGCTTAATTTTTGCACAGTAAGATCTTTTTTGTTAATATTGATTCTTTAATCTATAACTGTGGTATTTAACCATACATTTCTATGGAACGAGTGAGTTCGTTGATGTCTTTTATACGTGCATTTTTCTTCAAAAAATTTTTTTTTTCTAGTTATCCTGCTGTTTTTAGCAATATATTTCCGTAGAAGTTTGTTGAAGTATCGACCCTTAGAAAAGGGAGATTTCTGATACGATAAAATAAAATTATGCAATATAATATGTTTAATATATTGTATGTTTTTTCCAGAAAAAAATCAATTTGCGCAACGGTTTCTTTATGTACTTGTAGTTCCAATTAGTATTTTAATTTTATCATGGGTATCATTTTATCAATAAAGTGTATGTTAATATTATTGATTATTAATATTGACGATTATGTTTACTATTGACAATAACAATAAAAATAGCGATTATTATTGATGAATTTGGTATGATTTATCTTTAATTAAATTATTTTATTACTTCAGATTGACTCTATATATCTACTATAAAAAATATTATTGCCCAGTAAGTTATACTAAATACATGTAAATACAAAATGTGTACATACCAATATATTCTAGAACACATAATCACATTCACAGATCTCTTTCCAATTTATCAAAACACAAATCAGTAGAGCACTCACTTAAACACAATGAATAAAAAGGCTATAAGGATTGACGCAAACTAAGCGTTCCACTGAAGTGCTATTTGTAATATATATAAACAGTTGCCCGGCGCTGTGTGACGGCAGCCTATTACTGCCCGACATAGACTAAAGAAAGGTTAGAAGTGCAACACGGTTTATTAAAAGAAGTGGGGGAAACCTTGAGGGCTGTGGAAATAATAAATTTTCTAACATATAATTGGTTTCAAGGTGGAAATGGAGTCCTTGTTGAAGAAGCTAGATTGTGTCGTTACGTAATTTTTTTATGTTACTAGTTCGTCAGTTATGTAGGTCAAAATAGCAACAGAGCATAATATTGTTGCTAAGACATGTAATAACTCTGTGTACTTGTGTATGCACGATCACTTTGTTTTTATATAATACTAGCTGACCCGGCGTACTTCGTACTGCCATGTTTATGTTTTTTGTAAATATTTTCTAAAATATTGAAAGTCGTGTTATACTATTCATGTCCACCTTGGCTTTACATGAGTGGCTTACAGTCGCGGACTAAGGAAACTTAACACTTCCGGTAAATTCAAATCAGTTGGAATATCAATCATTCCAGGCATGTTTGATGTATCGAAAGTAACTGTGCCTGAGACTGTGGTCTTCTGTCTCATGCACTCATTCACTTTTCATTACATGAGATTTAAAAAAAATTACTGTTACATTTGTTTTTGATACAAACTTTGTCCTTACAACACGAAAAACAAAGAATTATCCGGTTTGGTGCCGTTGTTCGCAAGTTATGCACTTACATACATTTCGGCGATTCATTTTTATAAAGATTTTCAAATTTTATTTCACGTTACTACGTGATGATACTCTACTTAGCTGTAGATATGAATATTGCTAAGCCAGCAAGTATTTTAGTGCATTATTTCAGTAACAAATTAGTATTCTGAACGTGAATTTATTAAGAAAATTTTATTAGGCCATAGTCTAATTATTTTTGTTTTAAAATAGGTAAGTTCTGCTAAAAATAAAAAATAAAAATAACGAAGGTAAAATGAGATTTTTATAAACGGATATTCTAGTAGATGCATAAGTCTATCATTTATTTATTGTAATGAACTAGTCATAATGATATGATATTATTTTTCTTATGCAAAGCCAGGCTTACACACACATATAACATATTTCAATTGCGCCATTGACCGTTCACCAAGTCTGGGCTTTCCATCTAAGTAATTACCTTTTTCAATGCACTTACTACAACGTCAGTCGGGGTTGCTTATATTTTTAAGATTTAATAGTGGTGATAAATAAACTGCCTCGGTGATGCAGCGGTAGTGTGTGCGACTGCTGATTAGGTCTCGGGTTCGATCCCCGGGTCGGGGTCTAAAAAGAAAAATTCTCTGTAGCAGCCAGGAGTTTGGAAATGTGCCCGGTAGACGGCAATAGCCTCACCCCCAATTACGTGGGACTTAAACATAGCTGGCGAACCGTGGAAGTGTAATACATCTCTGCCTAATAATACAGTTTAAAAATGGCTCGTTTGACATACTACTGTCGGCCCTCAGGACTTGGGCTATATTTTCGCTCAATATGAATAAATTAAAAAATTATATGTAAGACACACTTGTTCTTTTACAATTACGTACAGTCAAGGGGTTAAACTTAAGCACTCGGGCCTCAAAGATATACCTACTCTAAAGGGAATATCGAGCCAGGTGGGTTAGAATGTATCTCACTCGATCATATCGACATGACATTGTGTCATTGTGATTGGTTGAGAGATCACTGTGATTGGCCGAGGGATTATTGCGACATCACGCGTTGGTTTCTCTACCAATCACATGCGAGAACGATACGATATCGATACGATTTAGTGAGTTACATTCTACGGGCCCAGGTGACTTATTCTATTTCAACCCTCTGCGAACGATGATAACTGATGCAAACTGTTTAATGTAGATTGAAGAAATGTTTTTAATAAAAACCTATCACCCAAAGACGTTAAGTATGAATGTGTTATCGAAATTAGCAGTCAAGAGTAATTGTCACGATGGCTGAATTGGCAAAGCATCTGGACGGTATCCAGGAGATGCAGGTTAAAATCCTGCTTGTGACTGTTATTTTCGATTTCACATTTTCCACTTTGTATTTAATGTATAGTGCTAAACATGTCAAATGCTAAAAATATGTATAGTTATTTATAGGGTTTGCGTCATTATTAGGTAAAAATCTTAATTGTAAAATTAATTTTACCTGGTCGGTACAATGTATGAAAATACTGCCGATAGATGGTGCAGGCGTCCCCCAAAGACGTTAAGTATAAATGTGTTATCGAAATTAGCAGTCAGGAGCAATTGTCACGATGGCTGAATTGGCAAAGCATCTGGACGGTGTCCAGGAGATGCAGGTTCAAATCCTGCTCGTGACTGTTATTTTCGATTTCACATTTTCCACTTTGTGTTTAAAAACCTATCATTTATCTGTTTTGATGGAGGAAAAGGGAGGAATGAATTAAGATCTATTTTGGTTCTTGGATATTCTGTGTACCCTTTTTTTTGTTAAGGCGGGAAAAATGTTCCTAACCGCACATCCCATCGTTCGGGGCAACGATTAGGGTATTGTGGGGCCCTCACCCACTAAACAAACCCGCTGTGTACCATCTCTCCGCCTTTGTTGGCGGGCCACTGGAACCCTATTAAATTCCTTCAGTGGTCCGCCGGCGGTTTATCCATTCAGGTACCCGCAACTGAGCGACGCATCTGCATACGGAGCGTCGCATCTTCGCGAGAGACCTTGCGGGTGGCGGACGTTCCCCAGTCCATTGACCAGCAGCCTCAGCTAGGGCGGCATTAGACGCAAATACTCACGTCTGCGCCGCCCAAGTCACTGGCGCTGGTCCGGGTCTGCGGAAGAATCAGCCTCCCTGGCCCTCTCCGCCGTTTCCTTCCGCGGGATGACCTCCTCGCAGAAGGCAGCGATCGCGGCCCAATTCCTGTTGCTGTCAAGCATTGTTCTGACAACGCTCGGCAGCGAGAAGTCTCCCCCTATTGCCGCGACGAGTTCACTGTGCTGCTCAGCCAAGCCGGGCATGACTCGAGCGTGTGCCGCGCCGTGTCCTCGTCACAGCCGCAATGGTGACAGCACGGAGTCGTCTCATCTGTGCAGGTATCTGTTGAAGCACGCTGTGCACGTGCCCCGACAGCATCTGCACCAGTCATTCTGTATACCCTGGTCACTTCAAACAATAGTAGATTGTGTCATAAGGGAGCAAAATAATATTTGTACGGCGAGGGCACTTTTTTGAATCCAGAGCGAACTGAGGGATTCTTTAGTAGAATTCTGAACATAGCGAAGGATTCAAGGTACGTCGCCAAAGCCAAAAATATATTTTGCGCCCGAGTGATACACTCTACTTTTCATCACCCACTATGAGAAAATAAAAGGTGCCTCATATTTTATTGTAATATTATTATTTAACTAGCCTTTGCCAGCGGCTTCGCCGCAGCCAAATGCTGGTTTTTCAGTTATTTCTTAGGTTCCCGATATAGTAGCAGGATAAAATGTCTACCAGTTTTTAAGTCAAATCAAGGCCTTTCAAATAAAAGAAGTTGCATCAAAATCCATCTAGTAATTCTTTTAAATAAATTCTAAAAAAAGATCTAGTTTAAATAATTTTCTAGTTTTTCGGTTATATCTCATGTTCTCGATATAGTAGCGAGATAAAATGTATACTAGTTTTTAAGTCTAATCAAGGCCTTTCAAAAAAATGTTGCATCAAAATCCGTTCAGTAGTTTTTGTGTGATGCGCGAACAAACAAACAGATAAACAGACTAACAGACAAAAAATCTAAAAAAAAGTTGTTTTGTGTTTAGACACGCCTATACAGCCTATTACAGTAATTTTTTCTCAAATATCATAAATGTAGAGACACAGCTCTGTTGCAGTTTTATAATAGTAGAGATAAACTTAGAGTAAACATTGAAATTAAATAGTATCTAGTAATAAAACAACCAAACATTTGAGACATTTTCGCAATTATGAAAATTTATTGCTAGTTTTATTAGGATTAGAGATTGTACCACGGGGTACAGAAAATTAGCGGAGATGCCGCAAGGCAAAATCTCTTTAGAATGAAGCGTCGCTAAAGCGGGTGTTCGGAGGACGAGGTACAACAATAGCTCCACCCCTAGATCAAAATCCATCTAGCGGTGAAATGTATTTTACAGCGTAATAGAGAAAAATTTTCATTAATTTAGTTTGTCTATTCACCACTACGGCGTTACAAGCACAACAGTTTGTTCCAGAACATTCTATATGCGTTAGTATGGCTGGACCACATTGTTTATACTAACTTACTCATCACTACGCCATCTTCCTTGCGGAGTAGGCAGAGAGAATATAGTGCCAAAAGGCTCTATTCTTGTATACATCTCTCGCTTCCTCAACATTCATAATTCTCTTCATACACACTCGACGGTTTCGGAGACTTCTGACTCCATCTTTTTTCAATAGATGACCGATTTGGTCTAGGTAAGTGAGTCTCAGTCTCTCCCTATACCTACATCCTTCCACTTTCGCATTGTATATCTTCTTAACAGTCGCTCGTCCGGCATTCTTTCCACATGTCCGAACCATCGGAGCATTCCCTTTCACATCTTTACACTAATACTCTCTTTCATACCTACTCGCTTTCTTACATCGTCGTTACGAATGCGGTCAGTCAGCTTCACTCCACAGATTCTCCGCAGAGATCGCATTTCGATCGCATTGATTTTATTCTCATGCTTCTTTTTGCATACCCAACTCTCGCTTTCATACAATAACGTTAGGACACGCACTGCGTTGTGTATTATGACACGTGCCTTCTGGCTGAGGTAATGACTGCTGAGAAGTTGTCCCAATGCTCCGTTCACTCTGTTTTACTCTACTCTATCTCACATTGTTTATAATGTATATAGATAATCAGTATTGGGCATAGATGCAATGATACAATATCGTAGGATATTTAGCTACGCTCAAAAGACCAATGAAGCGTTGGAGTGAAAGATCTTAATCAAGTATAAACCGCTGCGAGAGTAACTGAGATTGCGAAACAAAATGCCGTATGCCAATGTATATCATGATCAGGTGGATTCTATATGTATGCACCTGTAATATAGGCGATTACTTTCCTGTTAGATCTATAAGCGGCGTTATACTTTCGCTTATCTTCTTTTGCGTTCAGGTCCTGACACCTCCTGGCCTTATTTTAGGCCAAATAGGCGAGCTGCTTCTGACGTGCAACCTCCCTGCAGGTACTATTAAACTAGGGACGGGTAGGACCGCTGACGGGTAACTTGGTGCTTGGTATAAATGAACTAACCCTATTAGCACAATTTCCGTCACGCAGTCCTAACATATACATGCAGTTATAATTTCTGTATAAACAGGGAATTTAAAATAATAACGAATAAATCAATAACACGATGAAAAAAAAAAGCAATTTAATAAATAACATGACGTTAATACCTACTTATATTCGATAATGGGTTCGCTGGTGTGACGCAAACTTTTAGCTATCAAATATTTCCGAATACTCACCGACAGATGACATGTAATTCTTTAATATTTTTTTCTCACATATTATGTAACTAAGTAATAAATCTTTGAAATAATTTATATTTTATAAAGGATTTTCCTTTATAAAAGCTAAATTTACTTATTTGTGACGAAAATTCTTATAATTATGCTTTTATAATATTAGAGTGACGATATTGTGGAGTTGTAGGTATAATGCACTTTTCGACGACAGATATCTCTTTGTAATGAAACAAAGAAAATGTGTTTTAAAATATATATAAATTTAAACAACTTACACATGAAATGATATGCCATCTTGTTTTAATTTTGCTCCTGAGCAATTTTTACACCCATCAGCAACGCGCCGGCCGTGTGGGGCCGGCTTTATAATTGTCCCACCCCTCTCCACCCATGGGAGTCGTAAGAGCCGACTGAGGGAATACCGGGGGAGTGTGCAGCAACACTCCCTCGAGCATTGACAACATCCACTGCGATCGCCAACCCGCCTGCCAAGCGTGGCGATTACGGCACTATCCCCCCATATGAGCGCACAGGACCGCTCGTTGCGGCGTTCTCTTGAGGAGGCCTATGTCCAGCAGTGGAAGTCGAAGGGCTGATGGATGGATGGATGGATCAACAACGCACTTCATTGTTAAAAGAATTTAATACCTATATAAACGTGAGAACAGAGCGAACCGATCGCAGTGACGGTTCGTTTGATACCACGATTTTAGGCCCCGCCCACTGTGACGTCGTTGACCTAATTGAAGGCGACATGAGCTAGTTGCCTTGCGGCATCTCCGCTATTTTTCTGTACTCCGTGGATTGTACTATGGGCCGTAGTACCAGCCATTCTTTATTCAAACAATATTTGCGTTCGATTTCTTTAGCGCTGAACACTAAGATATTCCAAATTCAAAAAGTGTGCAGCAAAGATAACACGCGGCGCACTTATAGAAGATTAAAATCTCATTACTGCCCGCTAAAAGTTTCTTATAGAAAACACCACCATTGCGTGCACTTAAAAGCGAACCAAGTCGTCCTTTTCGGATAGATGGAATGAAAAATAAAATAATAGTCGCCTTAAGACGAGACTTTTTTTAATGGATTTTTTTTGTGCCAAATAGTTATAGCGCTACAGCTGCGCAAAAATCTATATCATCATGTCTCTAGCTTTATCTCCCAATATTTTGTCTGGGTTGGCTTTTGATCTGTCCAGTTTTAGTAACTCTACCAGCATATACATGGAGCAACTACCTATCTGACCTCCACAATTCAACTAAGGGGATAACTGGTGACCTTAGATCAAGACTGGAGTCAGAATTTTTATTCAGGGCTGACCTGTAATGATTGTCAGGATGTTAAGCCGGGACCCACTGCTTAACGTGCCTTCCAAAGCACAGAGGAGATTAGGTGTTCACAAACAGGTGTCACTTTTTGCCCATCCATCTGACTATCAGCCTAGAGAAAGTTTCTTAACCTTGCTAATCGTTGAAACTGAAGTGCAAAACTAGGCTACGACAACAACAATAACAATATATAACAACAATAATACTCTATATTTATATAAAGTTAGTTACATCATTCTCAAGAAAGGCTAGACTGATTTTTATGATCTTTGATTTGTTTGATTTCGCCACCCGGAATATCAGAAGAACAACCGTTACACTATAAAAATAAAAATTCACAAAAAAAATATGAAGATATTTCCCCGTACATCAAGCTGAAGCTGATGATAAAAATTATTTGGAATCTGATGTGGTAAGAAGTTTGCCGCGTCAGCTAGTTTACAATAAAAAGTTTACAATAAAAAGTTTACAATAAAAAGTTTACAATAAAAAGTTTCATCACGTGTTACTTCTTTACATACATGACTAAAGATTTTACATACATGTATTTTTTTTTTGATTGCATGTAGTGGGAGCCACGGTCCATCTGATGGTAAATGGTAACCGCCCATGGACTCGACTATACCGAGAGTATTTTCAAGCCGCTGCTCACCAATTCATTTCACAGATGAAATGAAATATAAATCGCTACCTCCTGCTACAGCCAAATCGCAACGATGTGCTTCACGGCCGGTCACACGGGATATGGTGGTACCAACCCGCTCGGGCCGGATACCAAGTGAGTACTCCCACTTGGTACCCAGCCCTACCACCAGTCATGCAATGGATGATAATTGCTTACTTCCCTTAGTCACCTCATACGACACCCGTGGGAAAGTATGGGGCGGTGACACTTGTATTCTTTATCCGTCACCACACGGACAAAATAAAATTACAAATTAGCCACAAGATTTAAAGAGCGTGGCAGAAAAAATGTAATTTGCAGAATTCCCAGAAACAGATGAATAGTTTATTAATACAATACACAGATTTTTTTGTCTCTTGTAATTATAGTTTTGTTTAACACGAGATAAACATGACGATACTGAAAACGTTGAACAAAATATGTCTAGGTTTTTATTCTAATATTTTCATATAGATTTAATCCACGTGGCAACGGACTAAGTACCGAAACGTCACCACCTCATTCTTTCCCGCGGGTGTCGTACAAGATTACTGGGGAAAGTAAAAAATGCTGGGTGGTAAGTAAGCAGTAACTTGATAATACTTTTAGTACGTATAGTTGAGTTCAAGGGCGATAGTTACCACTTACCATCAGGCGGTCCATGGCTCATCTACCACCAGGAGCCTTCAAATGAAATCAATGTGCATAGATAGACATTTGATTGGACTTATAAGAAGTTCTATTTTAGAGGAAAATAATTTGAACATTTAAAATAATTTAAATATGATCGTAGAACCGGCCATTCTTCCCCTCACCCACTAAAGAAACCGGCCGTGTGCCGTCTCTCCGCCTTAATTGGCGGGCCACCGGAACCATATTATATTCCTTCAGTAGCTTTTTTACAAAGCCTAGAATTTGTAAAGTGTTGAACCGTGATATTACATCACGCCTAATCATTACATTGTTGCTTTGTTTTTTATTAGTTGCAACTTTTTGCATCATCATAACATTAACTTAAGGGGATTCCCTAATCAAATGGTTAATAACTTCCCTGAGTCGTAGTTATTCACCAAAACTCAATTGTGAGATGTTATTGTGCTATCTAGACGATTAACGATCCCGCTGTATTAGTCATGTTAAAAATACCGAAAAATTTATGATTTAACTGGATTATAAATAAGAATACGACTTCATTAAGAGGTTGCCAATCAAAGGGATGGGAGGTGGAAAGGAAGGGTGATAGAGAATTGCTGAGGTGATGGAAGGCAAGAATGTTAGGGAGGTGATGACTAGGTGTAGGGGAGGGACGAAACAGAAGCCTCCGGTGATTGGATTCAAGCCATAATTTCTAGAAGACCATTAAAAATAGAGCTACTAATAAATCAATGACTATGATTATTGATTTATTTGTAGCTTTTTGGAGTCATATACTTAAAAAATGCACACTACATTCAAAATCCACTTTTATTTTATTACTAATGATGGGAGACCTGATGGTACTTAAGGGGTAAACATCACTCATGGACTGAACTAAACCGAGAGTATTGTCAAGTCGCTGCTCATCATATGATATGATTCTCAGATATGAAATAAAAGAATAAACGGTTATCTTCTGCTACAGCAAAACACATTGACGTGCGTCATGACCGGTCATACAGAAGACGACCCGTTTGAGGTAGCATGTGAGTACTCTCACTTAGTACGTACGTAATGCAATGGGTGATTTTATTTTATTTTTATTTATTCATAATCATTACAATACATATATTTTTGATTTTACAGTAGAATGCGGCAAAAACTATAATTAGTTAATTTGCGCAATCCATTCGTCGTAGGTACTTATATTAACAAATAATGTACTTACTTATAAATATTATATTAACAAGTAATGTACTTAAAAATAACACCCGCATAAAATCAATAAAACATATAAATTTCAAAAATGTATGTGGGTAAATAACATTATATTATTATTCGAGAAGTGTATTGTACTGTAAGGTAGATAGAAATAATTACGTTTGTGTTCGTAATGAATAACTATTGCGTTGCCCTATACAGCATGTTTAAAGCGTAACTAATACTAAATTTAAGACAAATAGGATTTTTTTTTATTTTTATTTTTATATATATATATTCCATATGAATATATATTAATTATTAATTATAGCAATGATAGCCCAGTGGTAAAGTCAAGGACTGCAAAGAAAATGGTTTCGAGTTGAATCCCCAGTCCAAGGTCCTAGCACACACCTCTGACGTCTCAAGATTTTTCGAGAATATGTGTCTATTTGTTTATTCATTATATAACATTGTAAAAATTAGCCAGTAAATTGCAAATTTGGTCTTGGCTTAAGTATGATTACTAGTGGTGTTAGTAATAAACCACTGTATTAATCTTTAAGTTTTGTTTAATTCCCCGAAGCCACTCAATAGCTCCAATCACAACGTGAGTAAAGCATATTTCTTTATTATTTATTGCCACCCAAAGTTATGTTTAGGATGTCCATCATATATTATAATTGACAATTGACAAAATGTAAACAAATCTCTACGTACACAAGAACGAAAAAATGTTATTTTATATCGATAAATAGAAATTGAATGCTATATACATCATCATCATTATTAATGATAAAGCTTTGAATAAGGATTCTAATTGTTAAAAACTCTTTTTATATCTTGTAATTCTTTTCAGAGTTTTAACCACAATGTATAAGATATAAGATAATTATACAATTAATAAGATGTAGATGTTATTGACTTATTGTTGGTAATTCGATAAAAACATGATTGTTTCGAGTTAATAAAAAAATTATATGAGAATTAGTTAAAGGTACAAAGATTAAAGAAAAAGAGTATTTTAGTATAGGCAGGAAAGCCTGCCTGTACTAAAATACTCTTTTTCTTTAATCACAAATTATAATTTGTACCTTAAGAGTAGCTGAGCATGTCAAGTGCTAAAATATAGATCAAAATATTTAGAAATAGTTAAAACTTGAACAATTATATATATATATATATATATATATATATATATATATGCGTTATTTTTATTTGGACCAAATCAACTGGGTCCCAACAAAAAGGTGGCCAATCGTCCCCATCATCGGTATGTAAGCTTGTTTTTGTATTTACGTAAAAAAAACTTTCATTAATCACGTTATATATGCTAATGTTACACGTTCTAATACATTTTAAGTAAAATATAAGCATAACTGCAATTTCTTTTGTCCTGTCATTATTGTATCTGGCTAAAACAGGTAGTACATTTTAGTCAACAAAGTTATAATCATAATTATCTTTTAAAATTATTCCGGTTATCAATGTCAAACTATTGCTATCTCGACACTGCATACGCTGATAGCGTGTCTAAAATATCCATTGATGATAATATCCTCTGTCTACGCAAAATACTTATTATTACAATCCGTGACGCAAAAGATTAAAAATGTCTGTAATAATTTAAACCTCATTTTTATCCGGTTAAGTTGTAGGGGGTTTTGAACAAATAGGTCCGCAATATATATTAAATGGCAATGTTCTGGTTAATTCTCTATTCTAATAAAATAATATATGCTCGTTGATGTAGTAGAGTCTCTGAGTGGAAATTATACACCATACCCTGAATCGGTGGATGTACAGCTAGCCCACTAGATCTAGAATCGTTGAATGGAGACTTAGACATTTAAGTAAGTTTTTGGACATGTGGTAAAATCGCGAAATCTAATTTTATATTTAGTTTTTTATCCTAAATAAGCAATGACTCTAGAATTGGCTACTTTTAAGGATTTATCTGTATCAACATAGCATCACGCCTGTATTCTCCAAAGGGGTATGCAGAGGTGTATTACACACCAGCGCTAGCTATATTTGAGTCCCACGCAATAGGAGGCGAGCTTATTGCCGTTTACCGGGCACATTTCCAAATTCCGGGCTGCTACTGAGAATTTTTCTTTTAAGGAAAAAGCTCAATAACATTGCCTGACCCGGGGATCGGACCCGAGACCTCATGAACAGCAGTCGCTCACACTACCGCTGCACTATCGAGGCAGTCACATGTACCTATCAGGTTAATGAATTTTATAATTGGATTAGCTGAAATAAATACTGGCATTACATATATGATTCAATGGGGAGTGCTCCGAGGAACTGTTTGATAGGCACCGACATCCCCGTTTTACAACCGGACAACGAGACGTCGTAATAGGGTTTACCCACACCATCTGTAAATGATCCCGTCCAAGACTGTTCGCGCTCTTTTCTATCATGCACGTGTAGGCTCTGAAATTACCTTACTGCTACGTTGTTCCCCCATCGCGCGGCGTGGCAGTACCCCTGGACCTGGACCAAAGTCTATGAGTGTCGGTTACCGCTTACCATCAAGTGAACCTTTTACTCGTCTGCCACCGTTGGCAATAAAAAAAGAGGAAAGATAAGAAGGAGAGGCCAAGGATAGGGCCCCCGATATTCTCAAGATATATATAAAAAGCAAACAGTAGGAGTACCGTTATTACATGTTTATCTTCTGGTAGAGGGTGGTTTTATTTTCCCGATCAAACCGGTCCATTCATGCTAGGATATGGCCCTAATAAATTATTCACCCATTTGGCCGTGTGGGGCTGGCTTTAGAATTGTCCCACCCCTCTCTACCCACGGGAGTCGTAAGAGCCGACTGAGAGAATACCGGGGAGTGGGCAGCAGCACTCCCTCGAGTACTTAACAACATCCACTGCGATCGCCAACCCACCTGCCAAGCGTGGCGATTACGGCATTATCTGCCATGACGCGACCGCTCGTTGTGGCGTTCTCTTGGGGAGGCCTATGTCCAGCAGTGGACGTTGAAAGGCTGATGGAAATTATTCACCAAATGTAGTATAAACCTTAGTTAAAATAGTTTCAGTTACATAGATATTTATTGCAATAACAACAATACACAATTAATAAGGTTATCGGAAATAGTTAGAATACGATTTTACTATTAACCTACTTACGAAACCATATCCCTTGCATGTTTTTGGTAGGTACATGTGATAACAGTAATCAAATTATTTGTTTAATTAGCAATAACTCCTGTATCAATCTATTGTTAATTTGGGTAGGTACTTCTTGCTGGTTCAATTGCTGATTTCTACCGCAATCCTAGAATGAATAGGCCGGCTCTTTAGAGAAGTCCATCCATCCATCAGCCCTTCGAAGTCCACTGCTGGACATGGGCCTCCCCAAGAGAACGCCACAACATGTGTTTCGCTCATATGGGGGATAGTGCCGTAATCACCACGCTTGGCAGGCGGGTTGGCGATCGCAGTGGATGTTGTTAATACTCGAGGGAGTGCTGCTGCCCATTCTCCCGGTATTCCCTCAGTCGGCTCATACGACTCCCATGGGTGGAGAGGGGTGGGACAATTCTAAAGCCAGCCCCACACGGCAGAGAAGAGTACTTTAGAGAAGTACAACCCTTTTTTTATTTATTTTTTGCTAAGGCGGGAAAAAATGTTCCTATCTGCACACCCCGTCGTTAGGAGCAATGAACAGGGTAGTGTGGGGAGGTAAGTACAACCCTCTCACAAAAAATAAGTAAGAAATAACGGTACGGCGGCGGCCGGTGTTTCGTATGGTGAATGAGAGCACCAGAACCCCCTCCCTATCCTTGCCTTATTATTCTTCTTACCCTCTCCTTAGTATCCTACCTATTCTAAATATCCTTGCTATTAGAATAGTAGGTCCTATTCCTTTCCTTGCAGATGGCGACGCACGTGAGATTCCTTGCTTCGTGAGTTGCTAGCATCTATAAACTACGGTAGCCGCTTACTATCAGATGGGCTGTATGCTTGTTTGCCACAAACGTAGTATAAAAAAATCAGTGATGTGGCAGCTTTACCGAGGAAGTAATCACTTTTCATATTACAATATAGTTCTTATATGCAAAAGATTTCCCTAAGCCTTATTTTTTTGCTAAGACGGGGAAAATATGTTCCTAACCGCACACCCCGTCGTTCGGGGCAACGAACAGGGTCGTGTGGGGCCTTCACCCACTAAATAAACCCGCCGTGTGCCGTCTCTCCGCCTTTATTGGCGGGCCACTGGAACTATGCTACATTCCTTCGGTGGTAAGTTTCTCTAAGCCTAAGCTATGTAAAATGTTATACTTTCATCCTTACTAATATTATAAATTCTAAAATGAGTATGTTTGATACGATTTCACGCTGTAACTACACAACAAATCATTATGAAATTTTGCTTATATATACATATATTATGAAGCCGAGAAAAGTATGTCCTTTTCATAGGCTACTTTATCCCGAAAAATTGCCTTAGAGATATGTATTTATGTACTAAAGCCCCACACAGAATTGGGGACATAATTTAGTTTCAAATAACTCCTATATCAATGTATTATTAAACATGGTAACTCTTCCAGCTTTCCACATGCTGGTTTCTACTACAACTCTACATACGAGTATATAAGAGGTGATCCATTTCGAGGTTCCCTACTTTTTAGAAAAAAACACAAAAAATTCAAATTTAATGGAGAATGTTTATTATCATTTGAAAGAACATTCTTTGGCATTTATTTTGTGAAGATGATGTCTATAAAATGTTGGCCGTTGCTACGTCGCAGATGGTCCATCCGTTGAGTCCAATTTTAGATGACTCGTTCGAGCATTTCGACTGGTATCTAGCGAATGACACGCGTGATGTTTTCCTCTAGAGCCTGAATCGAAGCGGGTTTGTCCGCATAAGCTTTAGACTTTACATATCCCCACAGGAAAAAGTCTAACGGTGTGATATCACACGATCTTGGTGGCCAATCCACCGGCCCAAAACGTGAAATTATGTGCTCACCGAAATGTTCTCTCAATAAATCTATTGATTGATGCGATGTGTGGGAAGTGGCGCCATCTTGCTGAAACCAAATGTTGCAGAGATCCCGAGCTTCAATTTCAGGCATCAAACAGTCGGTTATCATGGCACGATAACAGTCGCCATTGACGGTTATGTTCGCACCGGCATCATTTTTAAAGAAATGGCGGTCCTTGAATCTCTTCAGGTTGCTCTTTGTCCCAAATGCAGCAATTTTGTTTGTTTACATACCCATTGAGCCAGGAATGGGCCTCATTACTTTGTTGTTACCAGTCGAAATGCTCGAACGGGTCATCGAAAATTGGACTCAACGGATGGACCATCTGCGACGTACCAACAGCCAACATTTGATAGACATCATCTTCAAAAAATAAATGCCAAAGAATTTTCTTTCAAATGATAATAAACATTTTCCAATAAATTTGAATTTTCTGTTTTTTTTCTTTAAAAAAGTAGGGAACCTCGAAATGGATCACCTTTTGTAACTATTTGTTCCTAACAGGGATTGGCCAACTTTACCAAGGAAGTACTGACTTCTCATAGTACGATATAGTTATTATATGAAAAGAGTTTTCTTATTGTTCCATATTCGAATAATCTTAAGACGTGACCATTCAAGTTAATCAGACATGAGAAAATTAGGGCGAAGAATCCTGTTGAATTAAAAATCTATATTAAATGAAGTAAGTGTGTTAGTGAAAATCCGAATTTAAATATGTACTCACAAGCCATTCATGTCAATACAGCATCATTCGCTGTTGATATTGGAACACGTATTCTTCTTCCTCAGTCGCAGCGCACTCCTCAAAGCACCACAGCCCAGCAATAGCCAAAAGAATCGTGTACGCTGAGAAGTATAATGAGTAGGTCAGGATATTGACCAACATCTTCTGTTTTTAGGCCCCAGCAAAACTTGCTCTGAAATAATATAAAACTTTGTTATTTTGATACAAAGTTCTAATTATAAATGTGTATAATAATAATAACTAATTATAAACTGCCTTGGTGGTGCAGTGGTAGTGTGTGCGACTGCTGATCATGAGGTCTCGGGTTTGATCCCTGGTTCGGGCAGTATTATTGAGCTTTTCCTTAAAAAGAAAAAATCTCAATAGCAGCCAGGCGTTTGGAAATGTGTGGTTGACGGCAATAGGCTCACATCTTATTACGTGGAACTTAAACATAGCTGGTGAAGCGTGGGTGTGTAATACACCTCTGGCTACCCCTTCGGTGATACAGACATGACGCTATGTTTTTTTTATAAATGTGATTTTTGTATATTTGAATGCTTGTTACTCAAATCACGCAAAAACGGCAGAACACATTTGGATAATGCTTTGAAAAGTTTATTTATAAAATAGGGCACCAAAAAAACTCCTCTTAAAATAGCAACATGATTATTTTAATATATAATTATAATTCAGAAGAGGCCAAACTTAATTACATATGTTATAATATATCTCAAATTGACGTGGTCGTGACACTTATAGTTTTTGTCATTACTGTTGAAGGTTGGGTATAATTTAGATCTTCCTGAATATTTTTTAGAAATATTCTTATTTTAGGCCCATATAATCTGCTTGTAACAATTGGGCCGTAATTTTTTATTATGATGTAAGATGGGCACCAATAGATAGCTGACCAAATGCGTCTCTAGTTTTACAGTCTCGAGATTGTTAGTTATATCAGTAATTTTTTTTTTTTACATTTCTCACAACCTCCTCTGGTCCCAAACTAGGCTAGTTAACGCTTGTGCTACGGGTACCAGATTACGCATATAATACATATATTACTTTTTTTTTGTCAATACATACATATAATAGATAGAAAACACCCAGACGCAGTGCAAATATCTGTGTTCATCACACAAATAATTGTCCTGAGTGGGAATCGAACCCACGACCTCGAGCACGGAAGTCGGTTACACTACCGACTACGCCACGAGGCCCGTCAAATTCTGTAAAAGTTATGCATATCAGATAGGTAAAAAATGTCATTCTTAAATTTTCTGTCAAAAATAAAATATTTGCAATACGGTAGTAATGAAAAAAGAGACGAGGATAATATAACACACTGTATTTAATCTCATTCTCCCACAACCTAATCTTATAATATTAATAAAAACCTTTTTATTTCTTTGCAGTAACAAATAAAATACCTATGTTGATACTTAGACTAATTAATACTTTACGATTTTTTCTAAAAAATATTTCTGTTAACTTATTTCAATGTTTGTATAATATTTTTATGTTAAGGAACGTAAAGATCCGCAGGAGGCCTATGTCCAGCGGAGGTCGATGAAAGACTGATGGATGGATGGATGGATGAACGTGAAGGTATACAATTACCTATATTTCTAATTATTAGTACTTATTTTTCTAGTTACTAATAATCACCTAATCCTATCCATCCATCCATCCATCAGCTTTTTGAATTCCACTGCTGGACATAGGCCTCCCCAAGAGAACTGTGTGCTCATTGTGGGGGATAATGCCGTAATCGCCACGCTTGGCAGGCGGGTTGGCGATCGCAGTGGATGTTGTTAATACTCGAGGGAGTGCTGCTGCCCACTCCCCCGGTATTCCCTCAGTCAGCTCTTACGACTCCCGTGGGTAGAGAGGGGTGGGACAATTCTAAAGCGAGCCCCACATGGCTAATATAAATCCTATAGATGGATAATACTTGTCTCCTTTTAGTCTCTTATTGTTTCATGAGAGAATTACAACGGTAGAATTTTTCACTCCTAAAGTAGTTTATATTTTTGTTTTCATTGTAGCCTCTATGATTCCAATGTTAAATACAGCCTGCCCTCGTTGGAAGACATATTGGCCAACTATGCACACAAGTAGTCAAGTAAGTAGGCATTGTGTTCGTTCTGAGGTTTATCCTAAAGTGTTAGTGTAGTTAATTATTCTGTGAATATTTATTATATTAGTAGGTAGGTACGTAAACTTCTTCTTGCCACTTATGAATATAACATTCAAAATTTTGCTGATAGCATAGCTATAGAATACTGGTAAAACTAAGGACTGATACATTCTATCCTAGTTAGGATTGAAAATTTAAAAATGATAGGGAAATGAGTTTGGACACTGCGGATCACGTTAGGTAACATTGAATATCAGTGGGAATAGATTTCCAAATTGTTGTTGAAATTCCAACTATGGTAAGTAATCTTTTTGTATATCTATACTAAAGCTGTAATAGAGCTGTCTTTAGATTTAAGATATTTGAAAAAAAAAATGACTGTATAGGGCACTTCGTCGTTTGGGGCAACCAACAGGGTAGTGTGGGACCCTCACCCAATAAAGAAACCCGCCGTGTGCCGTCTCTCCGCCTTTGTTGGCGGGCCACCGGAACCATATTACATTCCTTCAGTGGTCCGCCGGCGGCTTACCCTTTCGGGTACCCTCAACTGAGCGACACGAAGCATTGCACCTTCGCGGGAGGCCTTATGGGTGGCGGACGTTCCCCGGTCAATCCACCAGCAGCCTCAGCTTGGGCGGCATTAGGCGCAAATATACACGCCTGCGTCGCCCCAGTCGCTGGCGGCGGTTTGGGTCTGCGGAAGGATCAACCTTCCTGGCCCTCTCCGCCGCTTTCTTCCGCGAGATGACCTCCTCGCAGAAGGCAGCGACCGCGGCCCAATTCGTGTCGCTGCCAAGCATCGCTCTGACGACGCTCGGCAGCGAGAGGTACTCCCTATTGCCACGACTAGTTCACGGCGCTGCTCGGCCCAAGCCGGGTACGACTCGAGTGTGTGCTGGGCCGTGTTCTCGTCGCAGCTGCAATGATGGCAGCCCGGAGTCCCTTCCCTCCTTGCTACTATGTGCAGATATCTGCCGAAGCAACCGTGCCCCGACAGCACCTGCACCAGTCGGAAGGTAAGGACTCCGTGCTATCGCCCTGCTCACTCTTCCAGCACTGGCTGGAGCGCCCCTACGGTCCGAAGACCGACCCGGGGCACCATTTTTGCTGTATCCTAATAGTAAATATATAGTGTCTACCCATTTTTGCACCGTTGGCGGCTTGCTATATTTTGGCTAAAGATATAAGTCCAATTTAAAAAGTAAACAACAACTTATTAGATATTTTGATATCTTTATAGTATATTTTTTAAGCATTTGACATGCTTAGCTATATAAAACAAAGTATGAAATGTGCAAATCGAAAATAACAGTCACAAGCACGATTTTTGAACCGTCATCTCCTGGAATACCATCCCATATGCTTTGCCAATTCAGCTGCTAAATTTAGCTTCACACTTTGTGTTAATTTATTAGATATTTTTAATGCGGTTAGTTTTTTTTTCAACATAATACGTGGTTCCTATTTATTCTAATGAGACTGTTGAGCGAAGTATGAACTTTTTACCAGATTATTTTAAAATCCACAGGATAGATTGATTGGTAGCTACATCATTAGTGTCAATTGAAAAAAAAAAAAGAAATAAAACAAAAACATTTATCGGTATATATTTCTATAAATCTTATAACACTCGCGCCTGTCTGTTTTTCTACATACTTCTTTAATACCTTTCAATGGATTTTGCAACAGTTTTCGCTATCGTTAGATATTTTTTTAAAGAAGGTTTGCATGACATTTTCTTTCTCAATCAGTTACTCCTTTGTTGGGCATGCGCGAGAAGAATTTAGGTCGTTATTTACCAGGCTCACTTGCTCTTTGGCAGATTTAAAAGCCGTCACGATAATCTCTCCGACATGCAAATCCTAATGACGTTTTCCTTCAGCAAACGGTAATATTTTGTAAATACTTAAATAAAAACATGATTTACCAAACTAAAAGTTCCAGGTGTGTCCATGCAAGCTCTGGACCTCGTACTGGAGATTGAACTCGATACTCAATCTTTACAGTAGTTTGGTTGGTGTTTTCGCTAGGCTATAAGCCATTCTAATTAAATTTTATTACAATAGATAAAAAAATGTTTTGTAATTAAGTTGCAGTTGTTGAAAAATTAGTTTGCACGTATTATGCTGGATAAACCTTAAGAAATGCAAATAAGTTGGTTAATAAAAAGTTTTAGTTTTTTAAAATCCAAAAGTCTTTCTTCATTAGTAGTTTGCACCCGTGAGAAGTCAGGATCGGTCACTAGTTTATATGTGTTACATGGTTTACACAAAACGCAAATCATCATTAAATAACATTTCCACTTTTTTAATACTTGCGGTTTATTGATCATATTCGTGGTTTTGATTCACTGTAACTGAAAGCATCGTAATGATGTACACATAATGTGAACACGTGATTGATTAAAAAAGTTCCTTTGATCTTTTGTATGTTGACCGATGACAATGATCTATGACGATGTTCATCCTAACTTATCCTTACTAATAATTATACTTGTTCTCGCCTGCAAACTGTGTGTACAGTTTGTCGATTTTAATAGTAACGACTTATTGTTATATTCCTATAAGAATAAGGAATGAAAAACAAACTAGATTATGTCCGCAATTCATCGACTCGACTTCAGAATAAAAATGACATCTGTCTGTCTATCTATCAGCTTTATATCGTCTACCACACACACACTATCGATGTATATTGTCCACTGTCACTTGGACACTGGATCTAAGCCTCCCCAAAAGAGTGTCACAGTATATATATATATATATAAAGTACATTTATAATCGCGAAGATGACTATGTTCCAAGTACTACTGAGACCGTTTCCGTGTGGTGACGGACTAAGAATACAATTGTCACCACCCCATTCTTCCCCACGGGTGTCGTATGAGGCGACTAAGGGAAGTAAGCAATTATCATCCATTGCATCACTGGTGTTAGGGCTGGATACCAAGTCGGAGTACTCACTTATCGGGTATCGGGCCCGAGCGGGTTGGTACCACCATCTCCAGTGTGACCGGCCATAAAGCACATAATTGTGTTATGGCTCAGGAGATAGCTTTTTATTATTTCATTTCATATTGATGAAATGAAATGGTGAGCAGCGGCTTGACAATACTCTCAGTATAGTTGAGTCCATGAGCGACGGTTACCAGTTACCATCAGATGGGCCATGGCTCGTCTGCCACTACAAGCAATAAAAAATAAAAAAACCATGAGCGGCGGTTATACCATCAAGCGGCCTTTGAAAAAAAGAAAAAATGATATAAATAATGTGGACCACAATATACTATACTACTGTTTTTGGCATTAAATGCCTAACGACTAAATAGGTTTGAACAAAATTCTGTACACAAATACATCAAGATTTGGATCGACATAAAGATATTGCTTGTCTTGAGCTTAAAGGAAGGCAATTATGAGTATGTTAGTATTAACTGTCTCTGTAGTGCAGCGGTAGTGTGAGCGACTGCTGATCATGAGGTCTCGGGATCGATCTCCGGGTCGGGCAATGTTATTGAGATGTTTTTTGAAAAAGAAAAAAATTCAGTAGCATCCCGGAGTTTGGAAATGTGCCCCATAGACGGTAATAGGCTCGCCCCCTATAAAGCTAAACATAGCTAGCGGACCGTGAGTGTGTAATACACCTTTGCCTACCCCTTCGTGGAATAAGTAAATGCGTGATGCTATGTTTATTTTTATATATCTATTTTGGATGCGTAGCGGTCTTCATGAAGAGATAATTCTTTGTGTCTTTTGTACTGAGGACCTGTTTAAAGGGTCAGAGGTTCGTCATTCCGACCTTTGCATGTGTTTTGGGTTTTAATGAGAAAGGTTTTGTTAGATTTTATAATATATGCATACTTAAAATATGTTTCCTGTTTATAAAAATATGTTGGGATTGTGAATTTAAACAAGGTTTAGCAAATGTAAATTAAGTATGATTTATTAATTAATTTCTAAGATATTTCTGGTATTAAAAAACAATATCATCTATATAAATAAATAAAATTGATGTTTGTTTGTAATGTCTACATAGAAGTTGTTTACTAAATGCATATGAAAGTATATACATTACTTATAACAAAATGCCAATTTCTAAAGTTTTTGTCTGTCTGTTAAATATTTAGATACTTTTATATATTTTTAGCATTTAACATGCTAATGTAATGTTTAATGTCTTTTAAATCTCAAGTTCCCAATATAGTAGCAGGATAAAATGTATACCAGTTCATCAAAATTCGTTCAGCAGTTTTTGCCCCATCAAACAAACAAACAAAAATTCTAAAAAAAAATAGTTTTGCGTTCACACATCCCTAGATAGCCTGATACATTATTTTTTTCTGAAATATCTTAAATGTACAGACATAGCTCTGTTACAGCTTTATAATAGTATTGACTAGTCTCCGCCAGCGGCTCCATTTTTAATTTATATCGCAGGTTCCTATTGTAGTAGCGGGATGAAATGTATATCAGTATTCTAGTCTAATTAGGAGTAATCAAACAAAAAAGTTACATCAAAATCAGTTTTGTAGTTTTTGCGCCAATCCGGAACAAACAAACAGACAAACAGCCAAATTTATGGTTTTGTATTCAGAGATGCCTAAATAGCGTAATATACTATTATTTTCTCAAATATGACAATGTATAGACATAACTCTGTTACAGCTATCTAATAGTAAAGATGGAGCCATCAATTCTGAGTTTCATGCATATTAAGGTGCGCAGAAGCTAGTCTTTAATAATATAATCTAGCTATATACAATACATACATACAAAAATAAATAAAACTCAAGTGTCTGTTTGTAATGTCTAATTAACAACTTTTTACTAAATGTATATGAGAGTATATACGCTACCTATAACAAATTAATTTTTAAAGTTTTTGTCTGTCTGTCTGTCCGTCTGTTTATTCCGGCTAATTTCAGGAACGGCTGGACCAATTTGGACGGGACTCACGGAACGGGGCTCACGTGACGGGGATCACTACTTTTATTTTGGAAAAAAATAATTAGGATTCTGCACTTAAAAGAAAATAACTAGATTCCACTCAGACGAAGTTGCGGGTAGCAGCTAGTCTTAATAATATAGTTGTAGCAAAGTAACTATTTAATGGCATAAACAAATACTTTGTACAATTTCTTAGCTAGCCGGTAGGTGTAAAAGCCAGGCGTGTTTCGCAAGTAGCGTATGTCGACCTCGGTTGGAAGGACAGACTGATTTTAAAGAGTAGATAATTCACTACAAAAATTCGCTCCACAGATGAATGGTCAAGATTTGCACGTGAGATTAGGAATCTTATATTTTTTATATTTATATTACTTTGGATATTTAACCCGATAATATTTTATATATTCAGTAACAAAGGCAGATGTTATAATCACAACTATATAATCGCCCACCGGAAGATCGTTTTGTTATTTCTGTTTAAGATAAGCTTAATGTTGTTACGTGTTTTTATTTAAGTAGTTATTAATTGGTCGTGAATTTTATATACAGGCTGTAAGTGACATCGTATAGATAATTCTTTGGTTTTGGTGGTGGAAATTTTACATCGGTCTTTTCATAAAATCTTGTCATAAAGTATTTTAATTGCAATTTCTTTTTTATTTTTATTATTGAATGCAACATAAATTCGTTATATTATTTTATTCGACTTCGATTTTAGGTAATAAGCCCATTAATCACCGATCTACTCCAAAAACTACAATGCATTAAAACCGTCATCGTGGTATTTAGTCGCGTTGTTAATGATCCGATGGCGGCTAAAGAATTTATAGCTCTGTAACCCGTCGTTGTCGACGTAAGTCATATGGGCATCTCACTACAGTTATTTGGTGACATCTTTGCTCGGAGTTATCGCAGTGGATTCCTACACATACCGGGTGTATATGATGTATGATGTCATATACACCCGGTATGTATAGGAATCGACTGCGTGCAAAAATTACTTGTCCATATCTCAGGTTCCCAATGTAGTAGCAAGATAAAACGTACGTAGGTATATCTTTTTTTAAACACAAAGTGAAAAATGTGAAATCGAAAATTAAAAAAAAGCATCTGGACGGTATCCAGAAGATGCAGGTTCAAATCCTGCTCCTGACTGTTATTTTCGATTTCACATTTTTCACTTTGTGTTTAATGTATAGTGCTAAGCATGTCAAATGCTATAAAAATATATATAAAAAATATCTAAATATATCTTTTTTTTTCAACCCTTTTCCTGTCTCATGGTAAGAGGGATTAGGCCATAGTCTACCGTGTTTCCTCATGATGATTTTCTTCACCGAGCATTGACAAATTGTAAACAAAGTCAGAGGTGTGTGTCGTACGAGGTCTGAACCTTGAACTCTATACCACTGTCTTTGCAGTCCTTGGTTTTACTGCTAGGCTATCACTGCTTAAACATATATATCTACTAGTTTTTAAATCTGAGAGGTGTCATCTAAATCAGTTCAGTAGTTTTGATGTGTAAATAGATAAGTGGATAAAAAATATAGTTTAAAAAACTAAAATAACACGCACACCCACTACTTATTTATTATCTTAATGTTGCTTAGTTAAGTTAGGTTAGTTTAGACTATTTGTAATTGATTGTTAGGTCTGGAGCGGTCCTCCAACGCGATGTATTTTTTTAGAATTATTAATACTCGTACATACTTAGGTACTTTAAGATTGAGTTTCTTTCATTATTTTTTACTTTTTAAAGGGTACTCATGTTATTGTGTCGGTTTTTTTTAACTTTTTAATTTAATTTTTATTTTATACTTTTTATAGGTACATCCTTATTATAATGTAGATTTTGTTAAGTTGTTAATACATAGATTCTTGTCGAAATTTTTCAAATTTATATTGGTAAATATTACATTAAAGGTCAAGCTTGTTCGCTTTTATTTTATTTACTTACTGATTACTTGGGTAAATTTGCTGACATTCGGATTTCCATCTTCATTTTCTCCCCACCACATATATTTACAGATATTGGGTAAATTCCGCACTTTTACCCCCAGAGTTTTTTCAGGGCTCAACCGATTTTCATTGAAATAATATCTATTTTGTAATGTGTTGATTTCTTTCTTCTTTTTCTTCTTTTATAAAAATCGGTTAAGTCGTTTAAAAGTTGTGGGGGGTGAAAGTGGGGAAGAGAAACCGAATGTCTGCAAATATAGTTGCGTGGGGTCGATGTTGATGCCAAATCTGGTCCAGTCCAAGAGCATGAAGACATCTTCCAATGCAACAGTGAAGAGTTTCGGGGACATAACGTCTCCCTGTCTAACACCTCTTTGCAGTTGGATCGGTTTCGTACTCCTGTCCTGAAGACGGACTGACATAGTGGCGTTTCTATACAAGCACTTCAGCACTTCGATATACCGATAGTCAATTTGGCACCGCTGAAGAGACTGCAGCACCGCCCAAGTTTCGATCGAATCGAAAGCTTTCTTATAGTCTACAAATGCCAGACACAGAGGCCGATTGTATTCCTCGGTTTTCTGTATAATCTGGTGTAGCGTGTGAATGTGGTCTATGGTACTATAACCTTTTCGGAAACCGGCTTGTTTGGGAGGCTGGAAGTCGTCAAGCCTGCGCGTGAGTCGATTTGTAATGACCCTCGAGAACAACTTATAGACGTGGCTCAAGATCGAGATGGGTCTATAATTCTTCAAGAGGGTTCTGTCACCTTTCTTGAAGAACAGCACCACCACGCTCCTGGTCCACGACTCTGGAACGTCGCCCCCGAGAACAACGGAATTGAATAGCCTAGGACCGACTTTCTCCCTGCCTTCAGAAGCTCTATAGTAATTCCGTCGTCACCCGGTGTCTTTCCGTCTTTTAGCTGTTTAAGAGCCATTCTGATCTCATACAGGCTGACGTCCGGGATATCTTCGGTAAAGTGTCGAGTTAGCTTGGATCTGGGGTCTTGGACCAAGCCAACAGCAGGGCTTTGGGATCTGTACAACTGTCCATAGAACTGCTGGACCTCTCTCAAGATCTTATCTAGAGATGAAATGACAGTGGCGTCGTTGGTCCTCAGTTTAGTCAACTGGCTCTGACCAACAGACAGATCTCTTGCGAACACTTTCGAGCCTTAGTTCCGCTCTATCGCCTCTTTAATACGGGTAGTATTTAATTGGTAGTATTAAATTATCGCCTCTTTAATACGGGTAGTATTAAATTGGCGAATATCGTGTCACACAGCCTTGGAGATCCGTCTGTTTAACCGCCTAAGGTGGACAGGACCAATCGGCTGAGGACTGGACTGCCATTTCTTGTCTCCTCTCCATGAGTTTGAGAGTATGGTCCGAGAGTTTACGAGTCCTACTGACGCGACGGGCCTTGAAGTAGGTTGACCTGACCGCGTGGACAGTTTGCACGAACCTGCTGTTCATATCACTCGCTGATTCACACTCATCTAGACATTGGAAGCGATTTTGTACTTCGAGCTGAAACCTCTCGGGGTCCTGGTATTGGGCAGGTGTTGGTCAGAGCGTAGACTTCATCAAGCGAGACCTCTCGACTTTTGTTCTAATATTCAAGGTGCCCCTGACTAGTCGGTGATCACTCCCAGTTTTAATCCTGCTGATCACTGATATATCATTGAATATGTGTCGTTTGTCCGACAAGATGAAGTCAATCTCATTTTTTACTGAAACATCAGGGCTAATCGAGGTCCATTTCCGCTGGGGTTGCTTCCTGAAGAAGGAATTCATCATGAAGAGGCCTTCCTTTTCCAGAAAATCAACCAGCATCTGGCTCCTGTGGTTTCTCTGCCCAAATCCATATTGATAGACGATGAGCTGAAGATGGGGACCTTCAGCTCATCGTCTGTCCTTTTGCCTAGTTTCGCGTTAAAGTCTCCCATAACCACTGTGAAATAGGTTTTAGACAAGTGGATAGCCTTCGAGATGTCCTCATATAAGGCCTCCACCTCGTCGTCGGAGTGTGTCGAGGTCGGTGCGTAAGCCTGTATGACCTTCAGCGAATACCGTTTAGTTATTCTGAGTATAAGATACGCTACACTACTCCACACTCTTTCGATCCTCTCCACGTTTCCTACGAGAGACCTGCGAACGATAAACCCGACACCCCCTTGGGACTGGTGGTTACCCTCCCGGTGAAAGAGAAAGTTTCCAGACTGGAGGATTGTTGTGCCCTCACCCTCTCTACGGACTTCTGACAACCCTATAATGTCCCAGTGGATCTTGCTCAATTCCTCTTCCAGCTCGGTGATTCTCTCGTCGGTCCGAAGTGTCCGAACGTAACGAGCTATTATTTATTATTGCATAATAAACTAAACTATCGTTCTCACATCATATTAGATAATCAAATTATATATCTCAGCTATCATTTTAACTATTGTAACAGAACTAAAACTAGATAACACGGCTAAAAAACTGAAATTGTTTTATCAAAATGTCAGAGGCTTACACACTAAAACTACGATTTTTCACGACAATCTTTTATTGTTTGACTATGATATAGTTATAGTTACTCAAACATGGCTATGCGATGGAATTTTAGATGCCGAGCTAAGTAATGGTAAATATAAAAATTTTCGCAGAGATCGACAATCCTTGGGTGGTGGCGTAATGGTTTTATGTCGATCTGAATGGCAAGCGCGTCTGCGGCCGGAATGGGAACGGCATGATCTCGAATGTGTTTGAGTCACTATTCCAGCTAAGTTTATAGGAACGAAGTATGACTTACACATTTTCGTGGTATATATACCCCCAAACTCACAAATAACATCTCGAACTAAATCCCTAATTGAATTAATCTCGGACTTTCGCGACGAACATCCAAATGACCATCTTATTATTGCAGGTGATTTTAATTTGCCATGCATTGATTGGACGTCAGGTGAAGCCGTAATAATTAAGAAAGGATCTATAGATACTCAAACTGCGGCATCTGAACTTATATCGTATTTTTCTTTCATTGGTCCTTCGCAATATAATACACTTAAGAATAGCAGTAACAATACATTAGATTTAGATTTTTCTGCCTTTCAAATTGATATTCAGAAATCGAACTCTATACTTGTAAATGAAGATTCGTATCATCCAACTCTTTACATGACCGCTACGGATGTATGATGCCTTTGTTAAAGACTCGTTCTAGAATGAAATCCCTATTCAAGCGAGGAGACTTCCTAAATATCAACTAATCACTTTTTAAAGAAGATTGGTCATACATTACTATAGAAAATAATTTAGAAAATGTAGTTAAAAAATTCTACCTCACTGTGGATAGTTTGATTGAAAGGTATGTTCCTAAAGTTTGTAGTGGTGGTACCTATTCTTATCCCATCTGGTATAGTAGAGCACTTATTAACCTAATTAAAGAAAAGAATAAACTGTATGCTAACTGGAAAAAGTATAAGAATCCGAATGACTACGCAGACTTTTCTGAATTAAGAAAAAGGCAGAAGGTATTACCAGAAAAATGTCATAGATCATACACCATCTTTGCACAAGAGAAAATAAAAGCAAATCCTAAAGCATTCTGGAGTTTTATAAAATCTAAACGGAAAAAATGCTACTAATTATCCTCAGCAAATGACGTATGGTAACTCTCAGTTAAATAACCCCATCGATATATGATCTGCGTTTAACGATTTCTTTAAGCGAAACTTTAGTGTACCTGTTAATACTAACTATTATCAAACTAATGAATACGCCGACAGCTTGCAACCCAATTTAATTCTTGATATCACTATAGGTCTGGATGAAATGAATAAACTCTTAAACAACCTCGATATAACTAAAGGGGCAGGAAATAATAATTTATCTCCTATTTTCTTTGCAAATTGCGCTAAGTCTCTGGCTGTACCAGTTGCCTTTCTTTTCAACAGATGTTTTCAAGATGGATACTTCCCAAATGCTTGGAAGGAGACTCACGTTGTCCCAATACACAAAAAAGGCCTTAAGACATCAATCCAAAATTACCGACCAATATCTATCCTTAACGTGCTTAGTAAATTATTGGAAAAAATGTTCATACGCGTATTTACTCTATATTGTCACTTTCCATACCTCCGGAACAACATGGCTTTATGAAAAGACGCTCTACTGCTACAAATTTGGGAAGTTTTATGGATTATGTTGCTACTAACATGGACGGGGGATCTCAGGTGGATGTGGTTTACACTGATTTTGCGAAAGCTTTTGATCGTGTAGACCACATCATACTATTACGTAAGGTTTACGAACTAGGAATACAGGGTAATTTGTTGAGATGGATGAAATCGTACCTATGGAAACGATCACAAACAGTCGTGGTGGGAGGTTTTTGCTCCAATTATATAGAAATTACATCAGGTGTCCCTCAAGGCTCTATATTGGGGCCTCTTCTGTTTTCATTTTACTTATATGTTGTTGATAAGTATTTTCAACATGCTAAGTTCCTTATGTATGCTGACGACACAAAATTATTTATGAAAGTTAAAGATTATCATGATTGTATAAAGCTTCAAGCCGACGTTGATCGGCTCGGTAAGTATTATGGAGAGAACAAGTGTCTTTATGTCCCCTTTACACGCAAGAGAAATCCCATACAATTTGAATATCAAATAAATAACATTGTTATAAATAAACAACAATTAGTAAGGGATTTAGGTGTTTTACTTGACGTTCAGCTAACATTCTCGGAACATATTGATACCATCATAAATAAATCTTACAAGAGCCTCGGTTTTATCTTGCGCGTAGGTAAAGCTTTTTCTGATATATTCTGTATGAAATTATTGTATTATTGCTATGTCAGAAGCATTCTTAAATATTGTAGTGTTATTTGGACCCCTCATTATATAACATACATAAATGTCTTAGAAGATATTCAACATAAGTTTGTAAAACACCTTAACTATAGAAAACACAAATATTCGCTTAACTATAAATAATCATGCAAATATCATCATCTTGCTAGCCTTGAAAACCGCCGTACTTTATTAGATATGACCTTCCTACACGGTATCTGTAATGGATACTTTGACTGTCCCAATCTTTCTAGTAGAATTCTGCAATTTTGTACATCGAAAATTCGTACCAGACATACAAGTTTGTTTGCTGTCTCACGATCATTTACAAATTATGCACAGCACTCGATAGCTAATCGACTCCAAAGGGTTTTTAACAAAATGTTTCACTCGGCTGACTTATTCCACAATGGCAAGGTATCGTTTAAAAGAGATATATCAAAAATAATGCAAGAAGACACAATATAGATTCACTCGGACATACAAGTGGGAAGCTACCACTCTCACACACACATATAGGTACACTTACGCAACTACACATACATACTTTATACCTACTGATATATCTGGCACACCACATAATAATAAATTACATTATAATTAAACATTAAATAAAATTGCCGTGTGTGGCCGGCTTAAGAATTGTCCCACCCCTCTCCACCCATGGGAGTCGTAAGAGCTGACTGAGGGATACCGGGAGAGTGGGCAGCAGCACTCCCTCGAGTATTAACAACATCCACTGCGATCGCCAACCCGCCTGCCAAGCGTGGCGATTACGGCACTATCCCCCATATGAGCGAAACACACGTTGTGGCGTTATCTTGGGGAGGCCTATGTCCAGCAGTGGACGTTGAAAGGCTGATGGATGAATGGATGGAAATAAAATTTCTGTTTTCACTCGACTAGTTTGTAAGCTTTAACTATATAATGTTAATCCATTATTGGCCTTAAATTAGTTACTTATGTAAATGGGGATATTGTTATCGAGGGCCGTGGATTTTGTTAAATAAATAAATATTTTTATGTTGTATCCTTTTGAATTTGGAATACCTAGTTTTTGATTGAAAATTTTAAAATAATCTTGTAGTACTTGCTAGTCGCATGCAATTATATAACTAAGTATGAAAACAAAACAACACAGTTAAACGTTAAATTCACAATTAAGTGATAAAATAACGAATTCTGAGCCCGTTGGCGTAGTTGGTAGTGACCCTGCTTTCGACGCTGGCGGTCGTGTGTTCGATTCCCACCCATGGTCAAATGTGAAGAACACATATTTTGGCTGTGTAAGATGTTCCCGAGTTGAGTTGACGTCAGGTAGGTGGCCGGTAGTAAAAATATACGTAGCCGAATCTTATGACACACAACACATACATATTCTACCTACGATACGTATTAACATTTTTTTTATTATTAATTGTAGGGTAAACTATAGTATTGCTGGCACCCCCTTAGTCATTGGCACTTTGGATTTTAAATGCAAATATTAGGAACTGGTATAGCAAAAAACATCTATTATACTTTTTTTCATATTCTGCAATAGTAACATTGCTTGCAGAAAAAAAGTAGGTTTTATAATATTATAGCTGCCAGCACTAAAGAAAATAAATATATACCAGCGCCATGTAGAGCTGTTAAAACATCACCTCTCGTGGCTTATTTGGTAGTGTAACCGACTTCCGTGCACGAGGTCGTGGGTTCGATTCCCACTCAGGATAATTATTTGTGTGATGAACACAAATAATTGTACTGCGTTTGGGTGTTTTCTATCTATTATATCTATGTATTTAAAAAAAAAAGTAATATATGTATTATATTCGTAATCTGGTACCCATAGCACAAGCATTAAGCTTAGTTTGGGACCAGAGGATGTTGTGTGAAAATGTACGTGAATATTTATTTACAAAAAAATAATATTATATGAATATTCAGATTCGAATATTCATATAGTTATATAAATATTCTACAGCTGAATATGTACGAATAAACAAAATGAATGCACTCAGTTAAAAATAGCCTGTTTGTAATTCATTACATAATATATTTTTGTGTTACAAATCTAAAATTAAAAAAAAACTAGCTATTATTTTTATACTAGGTAATATTTTAAACTTTACAAAGTGTAAAGATTATTACATGTTTAGGTTATTATGGTTTTTTATAAATAGGTATATCAATGTTATTATAAAGTGGAGAGAAAGGATCGTGGCAAGTGGAAATCCGTTGTCTCTGCCTACATCTCTGGGAAACAGGTTTGAGTTTATGTATGTATGTGTATAAACTACTTTAAAGAACAAATTATTTGTAAATGTGGAAAAAGAGAAGTTTAGTGTGAGCGGGATTCGAACCTGCATCCCTTCCAGTCCGGGGAAGTGCTCTAGACCGCTAAGTCATTGCATCTATTGACGGTCATTCCCAATCTCCAGATCACATGTGTCTTCTCGACCCACGCCACCTATCGGACGGATTTACATGCATTAATCCAATATAGTAAGTTTAATTTTGCAATTAAAATTCATACTATTTGATGGTGCGATTTTTTAAACATTTTGATCTGTATTTTAGCACTTGACGATCAATGGAAGAGAATCCTGCTCACACTTAACTTCTTTTTTTCTACATTTACAAATATTTTTTTCTTTAAAGTAGCTGAGCATGTCAAGTGCTAAAATACAGATTAAAATTTATCAACTGTACTTATATTTATATCAAGCAACTCTATGAAATACAGTTTGTATAGGCTTCATACCTAGTACAAGCTCCAAATTATATAAAAAAGAAACAGATACATAACGTTTTTACTTTTCATATTTTTTGTTTTAAAATTTTTGATGAAATGTAAGTAGGCAAAGCAACGAGTCTTACAAATAGTTGCAATAAAATAATTAAGTAGATTAACCGATGCAATTGTGAGACAAAATATCTAGATTTGTTGTTTATTGTTCTCACCTGTAATCGTATTTGTCACGGATTTTCATTGATTTATTTCATCTGTTAGTATTGTACGTTTGGGATCCAAATATTGTCCAAAAGTACTGCCTTTAGATTAATCTATTTTTTGTCAGGTTGGGAAAAAATGTACCTAACCGCACACCCCGTCGTTCGGGGCAACGAACAGGGTAGTGTGGGGCCCTCATCCACTAAATAAACCATCATCTCTGACGACGCTCGGCAGCGAGAGATCCCTCTATTGTCACGATGATTTCACGGCCACTCCCAGAAATCGTCGGCAACGTCAAGGGTCTGCTAGGCTTTCTGGTGATGCTGGGTTGGAAAGAGTATACCGACAACCCGTCACGCAGAATAGGCGCGCTTGCAACGTCGAGTTGCGGAAAAATAAGCCCGCGTATATCTGCACATTTATTGCATTGTATATATATTACATTATATATACAATGCAATAAATGTGCAGATATCTGCCGAAGCAACCGTGCCCCGACAGCACCTGCACCAGTCGGAAGGTAAGGACACCGTGGCGTCGCCCTGCCTACTCGCCTTTAGATTAACCTACGAGTAGAAACATAAAAAAGTCTTGTTTTGAAAATTAAAACTATTCCAAGGACAGATGTACTCACGTTCGGAAGCGTTCATCACAGATGGGGGTCATTCGGAACTTACTCCCGATCGCTTATTTCAGTTGGATATATATAGAAAGGCTATTGCAAAAGCAGGCAGCGGTTTCAACACGATGCCAACCATCATGTCGTATGCAAGTCCTAGCATTTAAAATGTATATATGCTTAGATTTGCGTACTTTGTAAATGTAACAATTTAGTTTGCTTACAATGTTGTAGTAACGCCGCGCCGATGAGGCGTTTATAAAACAAAATCCGTATTAGGAAGACTTATATGGTAAAAAGTTTTGAGCATTTTAAATTTGCAGACTGATGACTCTAGGTTATTTTGTGAAAGGGAACATAGTATTTTAAACATAAATCTATCTAAAACATATTTCATCATAGCATCCTGTTTAGTTTGACCTTCTTCGCTTATTACAAATTATGTATCCGGATTTGCAAAAAAATATAAATATATCTTAAATTAATTTTATCTCATGCTCATAATTCTGATACCAACTACATAGTCCTTGTTAGTATTATCAATACCAAAGCTTTATCTCAATTTCCTTTTCGATTTTCATGTCTAAATCATTAAATATTTCAATGAAACCTTGCAAGTAACTATAATCTTATGGTGGCAGACGAGCCACAGCCTACACGATGTAACTACTGCTTAGTAATGCTAAGAATACTGCCAAGCCGCTGCTCACAATTTCAATCCACATTATGGGAAATAATTGAATAGACCCGCTCGCAAATCCCGTTTCATCAACATCGATGTCTTTCATACGAAGGACGGTAGTACCGACCCATTCAGGTCAGGTACCAATTGAATACCCGCGCTAGGTACCCAAATTTACCACCAGTTATGAAATGTGTAATAATTGCTTGCTTACTTCCCTTAGTGCCTCGCTTTCGTGATGTTGTAATGAAAACTTGTGTGTAATCGTTTTTATTTTTTGGTAAAGCGGGAAAGAATGTTCCTAACCGCACACCCCGTCGTTCGGAGCAACGAACAGGGTAGTGTGGGGCCTTCACCCACTAAAAAAACCCGCCGTGTGCCGCCTCTCCGCCTTTATAGGCGGGCCACCGGAACCATATTACATTCCCTTAGTTGTGTAATCGTCCCTAATAAAGTAAAATATACGACATGAATTTTAAATGTACAAAATGCGACGCAGGGAATATTCCGGGTTCGAGCTAGTGTCTATGTTTAAAAAAAAAAACAAGGTCATCATTCGTGCGTATGGTGGTGGACAAGAATTCAAGTAGCACTGCCTCATTATTTGGGATCGATCCCATCGTCTCTTGCGTGACCAACTATGAAGCATATATACTCTTTGTATGAAGCGATTCCGGAGAAAGCCGTTCATTTTTTTCTTTTAGTATAGTTGTGTCTATGAGCAGCAACCATAAGCAATTAAACAAAGAGGTGATTAATCAAAAAACCCCATGGTAATCTTCCATACACGTTGACAATGAAGCGATGCAGATATTATAGTAGGTATTAGATACAATAGTTAGGTATTATATAGATTTATTACGGTAATTATTGTGTTATATGAATGTTTGCAAATAGCAACTAAGCAGCAACACTATTAGTATCGAAGTATAACCGAGGCGTGTGAAGTGTAAAAAAAATAAAACCTCGTGTAAGCACCTATTGACTCTCATTTGAAGACGCTTACAATTTACTTACTTTTTCATTCTAATGCGTTTGTATTTGTAAAAAATCTTCTAAATATTGCGTTTAATATAATATATTTGCTAACTTGCTATTATCATATGACATACTTTGGGCTAGAGTATCCTCTTAGAGCTGAATAGGCCGTAATCCACTCTGGCACAGTGTGAACTATCAGACTTGACAAGACAAGCCGCCGAAAAGATCTCTCGACTTTTTTATCCCACTTTCAAAAGGACTTCACATACATCAGTAGGTGACTAGCACGGAAATCGTATGTAAATACCAATTATTTTTTGCTCTTTAGTTCCTGGGTGTCTGAAATGAAGGTGGTTTTTTTATTTAAAAATAATTTATTTTTATTGAACTGGGAAAAATGTACCTGTACTCCCCGTCGTTCGGGGCAACGAACAGGGTAGTATGAGGCCCTCAACCACTAAATATAATCGCGGTGTGCCGTCTCTCCACTGCAACTGTGTCACATTACTTCAGTGGCCCTGATCTCTCAAGCCTACAAGTTTATGTACGATAATTTCCTTCATAGGGCAGTGAAAATTTGTCATAATATAATTCCATACACTTATCGCTAAGCTATCTAATACTCGTATTATTAATCAGTAATAGCCTAGCGGTAAAACCAAGGACTGTAAGGACACACATTGCTAGCTTTCGAAATTATGTGTGTAATTTAAATTTGTTTTTTTTTAAATGATTACTGTCGGCTGTAGGGACATCGTGAGGAAACCTGCATGAATAAGAGGCTTGTGAACTGCCAATCTGCATTGCACCAGCAGTGTGGTGGACTCCCGCAATCCCTCTCATTATCAAAAAAAAAATTAGGTCACCGTGCCCAGTAGTGAGGCACTAAAAGTGCCGAAAAAAAAAACAATTAAACCACCAGTCTTAAAATCATATTACCAGTACTTCAAATCTTTACAAAATGCATTCTCGTAATTTAGAACCATGCCGTATAATTATTACAATCTTTATGATTTACGTGTCCCACTTGTAACACTGTAGTAATGCTACAATTAATAATTGTTTTGTAGTATTCGTTTTGAGCGTCGTGCTTCAGAGGGCATGTGAAACATATCAATCGCTATCCCCCCGGGTACGTATACGATTATCATCTATCCAACGATCAGCCTTTCGACGTCCACTGCTGGACATAGCAACGTGTGTTTCGCTCATATGGGGGATAGTGCCGTAATCGCCACGCTTGGCAGGCGGGTTGGCAATCGCAGTGGATGTTATTAAAACTCGAGGGAGTGCTGCTGCCCACTCCCGCGGTATCCCCTCTGTCGGTTCTTACGACTCCCATGGGTGGAGAGGGGTGGGACAATTCTAAAGCCGGCCCCACACGGCAAGGCTTATTACCAGAGAGGAAGAAATAGAGTGCACCTGTGTCAGTTTACATATTGGTTTAAGATCAGTGGCAACCTCCCACACAGTATCGGCGTAAAGTAACTGTGGGTGGGGTTGTGTTATTTTTCGGTGAATGAGAGCGTCGAAGGCCTAAATAGCATCCTCAACTCCTCTATTATCTAATTGCTGAACAAGTGAACTGAAACTATATGCCCACTTGTGGACTCTCTTTCTAGAAGCGAACAATATCCTTACTAATATTATAAAAGTGCTAAGCTAAAACGTTTTCAAGCCATCACGAAATTTTACTAAAATATAGTCCGTTGCCCAAAAAAGGTAATATACTACTTTTTACTGGAAAAATAATTTGGTCCTTGTAAGATAATAAATAACTTTTGTACAGAGTTAATTAATTTACCATAGAGAAACGCTTGATACTACTTGACCGACTTCTAATGTCTACGCGGACGAAGGCGCGCGCATAATCTAGTTAGCTGCTGGTATATTCTCTAATATATAAAACTGTCGTGTTTTTCGCTGTTGTCCTCCGAAACGGCTTGACCGTTTCTAATGAAATTTTGTGTGTATATTCAGTAGGTCTGAGAATAGGATTAGAAAACTATTTTTCATACCCCTAAGTGACAAGTGTGGTCAACAGCGTATATATTATATTATCTTTTATTTTTTGGACAACATTTTTTATTTCTCACCCTTCTACTGCCAACCCCTATTTTTTAATAGCGATATTAGTATTTTAATAACTTTCAAAAAATATTCACGAAAAAAAAATATGACTGTTGAAGTTCGCCGGGTGAGCTAGTTGTTGATATAAATGAGAAGTTTATCAGAAGGTTGGCAAAAATTCAATGGTTGAAATTTGGTGACAGACTGTTTTAATATTTTGAAAGGGATACACAGTAGGGCTTGCGTTATTTACATTAACTGAGAACGCAGCACTAGTATATAAAATAATTACGACCGAAATATCTCCTTTTGATACAAAATCAACTACACGTTAACCAACACAGCAAATAACCCTCTTAGTAAGAAATGCCTGGAAACGAACAAAGTTATTCTAAGCAACACGAAGCCATTTCACACTATAGTACTCAAAAACCATCACTCAAAATTACCATTTCTAGTATTAGTGCTTTGCTTATCCCAGAGTGAATGTGCCGGATCGGTCGCGGAAGTACCATCTTCTCACAAAAAATCAGCGTGAAACAACGGCAGTTACTTCTACTGTTGTGTTTCGTATGGTGAGTGAGAGCGCCGGAGGCCAAAACACCCTCCCTATCCTGTTTTATTATCACTCCTATCATCTCCTTATTATCCTTTCTATCCCTTTCCTTGGAGTTGGCGACGCTTACTTTCACAAATTACAATAAATGCAATATTATCAACCATTTCTATAAATAGACTAATTTAAATTGTTTACTATTTTGTGGTATGCCATACTGACGCAACTAACGGACGAACGTAAAGTAAATTTATGTTTGCATGTTCGGTCAACCTTGACCTACAAGTAGTCAGTTGTTACCGTCACCTCATGCAATTAATACAATGTATGGTATCAACTTTCAGCTAGCATACCATGTTAGTAAACAATTTTACCAACGGAGGCATACGAGCAACCCTTCTTTTTTGGATTTTCGAAAAGCAAGCCACTGCCAACCATAAGAAAAATGCTCGTATCAAACCTCTTAGATATATAGAATCCAATTCATCATTTCCAAGATAATAAAAAAAAAACAATCATATGTGAACAATGCATTTATCCAAAATAAAAATATTAATCCAGAAAAGGACATAGGCCGTAGAAATTCAATTTTCCGGGATAAAAATAGCCTATGTACGTTTCCTGGGTTCTGAACTAAATGTATATTAAAGCTTAATAAAGTATGGGCGGTTGCCCTTTTTTTTGTTAAGGCGGAAAAAATGTTCCTAACCGCACAACCCTTCGCTTGGGGCAACGAACAGAGTAGTGTGGGGCCCTCTTCCACTAAAGAAACCCACCGTGTGCCATCTTTCCGCCTTTATTGGGGGGCCACTGGAACTGTGTTATATTACATCAGTGGTGGCGATTGCTCTAGCAATAAATAAATACTGTACCTAGTAATATGTAATGCTAATGCTAAACAGCTGTATTTCTTATGAAATAGCTTTTAGGATCTTTTCATATTGTTAAAATCCCGAAAATAAAGTCATAGAAACTCCTACGTCAATACATACACAAACTTGTAAAAAAGCATTATTATTAGTAAATAAATTATATGCGGATGAAACCACGGGGCACAGCTAGTATTGAAATAAAAAAAACAACAATGATAATTATCAAGTAGATTCATTTATTATGGAGCAAGAGTGATAAATATATATTATATATAGGTACTTAAATACTTATCATTATAATTGCGGCACTATTTAATTGCCGCTTCTTTCCAGATTGCGCCAATAATTTCTAGAAATCTGATAAAAGAGTTCAACGTTTCGAGTAATGTATTTCAATGCAATTATAAATAATGTAATAATTAACACTGCTAATTTCAGCTTACACGCATATCTTTAAAAGTATCGTGAATGGAATGCCATATTGTCTTGTTCGCCTTGTCAAACAAAAAACATGAAAACACTTTTAATTATTTGATTAGTACATAAGAGTTCTAGGAGAATAATAAAACCGTAATAATTCATTAATGAATATAAAAATTTGGCAAGCTAGTGAGAAATTTATTTACATGCTTAGGGCAGTCGTTTAGCCATGTCCTTTTTTGATGATTGGATGAGTCGTTATGCCGTGAAAGTGTAATCTTATTAGTACTATTCCACAATGTATGCATAATTTAGTACATCACATTAGTGTGGTGACGCACTAAGAATACAAGTGTCACCACCCCATTCTTTCTCACGGGTGTCGTATGAGGCGACTAAGGGAAGTAAGCAATTATCATCCATTGTATGACTGGTGGTAGGGCTGGGTACCAAGTAGGAGTACTCACTTGGTATCGGGCCCGAGCGGGTTGGTACTACCATCTCCCGTGTGACCGGCCATGAAGCACATCGTTGCGTTTTGGCTGTAGCAGGAGATAGCCGTTTATTCTTTCATTTCATAGCGTTGAAATGAAATGGTGAGCAGCGGCTTGACAATACTCTCGGTATAGTTGAGTCCATGAGCGACGGTTACCTTTTACCATCAGATGGGCCGTAGCTCGTCTGCCACCAAAAGCAAAAAGAACAAAAACTTTACTGAGAAACTATCACACTTTCAGAATTGGGCTTTTACATAATAATTTCAATTTATTTCTAGATATATTATCTATCAGAAAACATAGTATTTTATACACATCAAAAAATTTACTTAACAATTTATATTAATTAGAATTTTATTGTATTCCTAAAGCCATCTGTCGAAAATTATAAATTAAGTAGAAAACTTCGCGAGCCTTCACAAAGTTCGGCTTTTTGCTAGTACACATACATAGCATCACGCCTATATTCCCCGAAGGGGTAGGCAGAGGTGTATTACATACCCACGACTCGCCGGCTATGTTAAGTCCCACGTAATAGGGGGCGAGCCTATTGACGTTTACCGGGCACATTTCCAAACTCCGGGCTGCTACTGAGAATTTCTCTTTTTAGGAAAAAGCTCAATAACATTGCCCGACCCGGGGATCGAACCCGAGACCTCATGGTTAGCAGTCGCATACACTACCGCTACACCACCGCGGCAGTTAGTTTTTGCTAGTAATATTAATAAAGATTAAATATCTGATTTGAATAAATCCGTAGATGAGCAGAATTATAGCAAATACATAATTTTTATACGACGTGGGTGGCAGACAAGAATATGGCCCACCCGATGGCAATCGGTTACTGCAGCCTATAAACGCAACACGAGAGGCATCATTAGCGCGTCGTCATCTTCAAGCATAGGGCTAGGAGCTGGAGAGGATACCACCGAAGGAATGTAACAAAGTTCCAGTGGCCCGCCAGTAAAGGCGGAGAGACGGCACACGGCGGGTTTCTTTAGTGGGAGAAGGCCCCACACTACCCTGTTCGTTGCCCCGAACGACGGGATGTGCGGTTAGGAATATTTTTTCCTGAGAGGATGAATAATAAGAGAGGATAGGGAGGGGTATAGGATATCAATAGGTTTGCCCTTTACGTAAGAGTAAATAAAAATTATTTTGACAATTGCAAATTATTTTGTAATTTGTCCTGCACAGGAATCAAATGTTGACTACGTAATCGAAAAAAATAAATAAATAGATAGCATTAGCCAACATACTCTTGCCCACGTTTAAAGTAAGAAACTTTCTAGAAAAAAATCACGTGTGTGGAAATACACAGGTCCTCATCTTTTCTATTTTCAATTTGGATTTAATTACAAAACGTTAACTGCGGCCTTCCGCAGTTCATTTAAAGACAAATAGCTATTAGTTGGCTCTGCTTGGCAACAAGCGTGAGCTTTTCTGTTATTTAATTACGCGATAATTTACATATATATGTATACTTAGTACACATTACGCAGTAGTGAAACTAAGTTAAGTAAATTAACAAAAAAAAAAAACCAACTATATAGGATATGAAAAAGTGAAAAACAAATTTTTACTAAAGTCCAAAAGTTTGCGATTGATTTTGTAATCATTTCTCATATTAAAATACATAATTATAAACATATAATATATGTATATATTTATCGTCAAGTTTTACAGATAAAAATCCGAGCAATTGATTTTTTAGAATTTTAATACGTAGGTACAGTTCTTTTACATAACTTCCCTTTTTTGGCTTCACGCATTATCCGAATAATAAGCTAGTTTTACGGATTTTTGCGTATCCAAATCTAATATATAAAATTCTCGTGTCACAGTGTTTGTCGCCATTCTCCTCCGAAACGGCTAGACCGATTCTTATGAAATTTTGTGTTCAGTAGGTCTGAGAATAGGATGTAAACTATTTTTCACACCCCTAAATGACAAGGGTGGTCTACCTCAATTTTTTTTTTATTTTTTTAATAATTTTTTTATGCTTTAGCATTAAAAATACATAGAACTAATTTTTCACCCGTTTACTACCAACCGCTATTTTTTATAGCGATATTAGTACTTTAATAATTTTCATTGAAAAATATTCACGAAGAAAAAATATGGTGGTACGAAGTTCGCCGGGTGAGCTACTATATTATATAAAAATATAATTAGTACTGTAGCGGCGTATCTATTCTATTAATTGCGCCGAAAACTAACGATAAGTTCACAAAAAGTTCACGTAAAATGGGCGTAATCATCGTGACTATTTGGTTACACGTTCTTTCGTTACTCAGACAAATATTTCAGATCATCAATACCCTTTTCACCATTTATGTGAGTAATTACAGCAAATAATTTAATACCAATTTGTTTTGCTCTGAAATCTAGGATCATAACCAAAAAAGTAAAAAAAATCTACTTATTTACGAGTCATACAAATAAATTACTTATAGCTAAAAAACCACAACAACACGCTTTAATAATAACGATTATAAAAACGATTATAACGATTGTAAAACAATATCAGTGACGTTTAGAGCCACCCGTAAGAAGCGAAGCTTTATAGAACTATTTTGTAACATTTGATGCTAAACATTCTACGCTTTTACTATCACTATTTATTAGCTCAACTAGCTATTAAAGCGTGTCTTTTTATGTTTTTTGTAACTATTATTTATTTTATTCTTTTTAGTCTCAAAACAGCATCAAAAGTACTACAATTTAAAAAGAAGCTTACTTAGCTTCGTTATAGCTTCGTCATACTATTTATTACCACCATGAATTTTTTCACATAAAATAACAACTCTAAAAACACAAATTAGCGCTATAAGGTTTAATATTATTCCACAAACGGATCCCTTATTCGAAAAAATGTTTTCCCAAACCCGCAATATTTTTCAAAGACCTATTCAACGACACCCTACACTATTGTAAGGTATATGAATAATTAATATGAAACTATATGAATGGTTATATGAAAATAACTACCACAATATTCAGCAACTAATTCAAACATAGCATCATGCCTGTAGGTATTCCCCGAAGGCGTAGGCAGAGGTGTATTACACACTCACGGTTCGCCAGCTATGTTTAACTCTCATGTAATAGTGGGCAAGCCTATTGCCGTCTATCGGGCTCATTTCAGGCGTGATGCTATATTCTCTTGTATATACAAAACAAGAAAAAACATGCCCACAGTGTAATATTTTTTCAAAATTTTATTTTATATTTTGTCGGCGTAACAACGTGGAGCCGGCACCAAGAATAGCTCCACCCCGTCTCTTCCTATGGGAGACGTAAAAGCCGACTAAGGGATTACTGGGGGACTGGGCAGCAGCGTTACACTGTGTACTAAAAACATCCACTGCGACCGCCAACCCGACTGCCAAGCGTGGCGATTATGGTAAAACCCCCATTTTGGGGAGGCCTATGTCCAGCAGTGGACGATAAAAGGCTCTTGGATGGATGGATGGATGTAACAATAATGTATATTCATGCCAAATTACAGTTTTCTGTATAGCACTAAAGCTCGGAGTTATTTTTTTTTATTGCATGTAGTGGCTGACTAGTCACGGTCCATCTGATGGTAAATGGTAACCGTCGCCCATGGATTCGGCTATACCAAGAGTTGTCAAGCCGCTGCTCATCAATTCATTTCACAGATATGAAATGAAATTTAAACGGCTATTTCCTGCTACAGCCAAAACGCAACGATGTGCTTCATGGCCGGTCACACGGGAGATGGTGGTACCAACTCGCTCGGGCCCGATACCAAGTGAGTACTCCCACTTGGTACCCACCCTTCCACCAGTCATGCAATGGATGATAATTGCTTATTTCCCTTAGTCGCCTCATACGACACCCGTGGGAAAGAAAGGGGTGGTGACACTTTTATTATTAGTCCGTCACCACACGGACTCTAAGGCTAAGTTGCAAACAGCGGACGGACGGGCATGGTGAAACTATAAGGGTTCCTTGTTGGAGCGGATGAACTTCTCAAATTATTGTATAGTCATCGGTTCTTGATAAGTGCGCAAAGTTTTGATTTAATACGATATTTCGAAGTGGTTCAAAATCATGTTCAAAGATGCCATTTAATAATTACAGGCAAAACTAGTAAAAGAATGTTTAATATGCAAAAAGTCTAGAATTCTGTCTGATTGACAATTATGGTAGAGCAAGTGCTCTAAAGTAAAGTAAGGTAAGTACCCGGATTGGAAGGGACGTAGGTTCGATTCCCGCTCGCACTAAATTTATCTTTTTCCACATTTCACAAATAATTTGTTCTTTAATTATGGTCCCCATCTATTAGGTTACTTGACTGAGGCTGAGTTACACAGCCAGAATGTAGATAAGCCACAGGTATACTAGGTACTTCAGAAAAAAAACCATAAAAAATTATATTAATTTGATATACCCAATTGTGTATTATTAGTGTAGAATATGTTAAAAATAAGAATATTGAATTTTCACTTAAGGCTGCCTGCAAGGTTAACACACATCTTGAAAGTATTATAGTGAAGTTGTGTATTGCAACATGTTGAGAAGAAACTGGTTACTAACTCCGTTACCATGAGTAATTTATTTCATATGTCCTTCGTACAAATACGCGTATTAAGTTATACTAGCTATATTTGTAACGGATACACGAATGCCTATTTTCGACAATTATATTTATACATTAAGTCAAATAACCTAAAACAAGTACAAGTCTAGGTATCAGTAATTAAATTGATGCTTTTTTGCACGCCTCATAAGCGAAGCGTTGAGGTGGGTACTGTTAGAACAACTGATTTTTCAAACTTAAAATGTCTCTATTTATCATATATTGCACTTGTAAACAATATATATATATATATATATATACACATATCAATAAAAAACACTATTTTTGACATTCATGATATTCTTTATGCCATTTTTGTTATTTAAACTACTGTTTTTTAAATTTTAATTATGATGTAGAGCTGTTAATTGTCAATAAAATATTTCTTTAAAAAAGTTCTGTCTCGGACGTCCGTTTGTTGTAGGTAATGTATGTTAACACGATAACAACCGAAATACTTTACTAATCGAGTCTTTTTTTTGTTCGTATTAACTTAAGTACAATTACGAATAGAGCTCTATTACTTTTCACGGTCTGATTCGATGTGGTTTAATTGTTATTAAATAAACAAAAAAATAGTGAATATTTACGCTCGACTCGATGGCACAGTGATACACTAAAATCAGCGCTATAGCCTATACCTTATTTCGTAGAACACACTTCTATATACCAATATATTAGTACTTCTTAAAATTAGCGCTAGATGGCGGATAAGACATGAGAAACACATTAGCATTTTTTTGAAATTAGCGCCAACTATGTGATTACATTACTACTTAGTAAGACCAATACATTATTAGTTACTTATCAAATAATCAATTTTATTGTGAAAATGAAGATTATGAAGCGTGCAGTTTTGGATTTTCCAAAGTATTTTTTATTTCATGTAGTCGCAGACGCGTCACGGTCCATCTGATGGTAAATGGTAACTGTCGCTCATGGACTCAACTATACCGAGAGTATTGTCAAACTGATGCTCACCATATATACATATCTTTGAAATGAAATGAAAGAATAAACGGCTATCTCCTGCTACAACCAAAACGCAACGATGTGCTGTGCTTCATGGCCGGTTACACGGGAGATGGTGGTACCAACCCGCTCGGGCCTGATACCAAGTGAGTACTCCCACTTGGTACCCAGCCCCACCACCAGTCATGCAATGATAATTGCTTACTTCCCTTAGTCGCCTCATACGACACCCTTGGGAAATAATGGGGTGGTGACACTTGTATTCTTAATCCGTCACCATACGGAATAATGCTACAAAACTTTACGCTTTTAGTTTCGACGGAAATAACACCGTGTGTCAACTAGTAATTATGAATCTCTTCTACACTATTATAAAGCTGTAACAGAGCTGTGTCTGTTTATTTTAGATATTTGAGAAAAAAATACTGTATTAGGCTATATAGGCGTGTCTAAACAAAAACATTTTTTTAGATTTTTTTGTGTGTCTGTTTATCTGTTTGTTCGTTTACACATCACGCAATAACTACTGAACGGATTTTGATGGAACTTTTATTTTATTTGATATGTCTTGATTAGACTTAAAAAACTGATACCTATACATTTTATCCCGCTACTATATCGGGAATCTGAGATATAAACTAAAGACTAGCTTTTGTCTACGGCGGAGCCGCGGGCAAAGTCTAGTGTGCAAATTAAACTGTAATAGGTATAAATCTACAATTTTCTTATTCACTTGAATGAACTTGAGACTTGAAACTAGCGGGCAAACCTATGACCTCGAAAATTAATCCAAATATCATAAATAATAATTCGTTATGAATAAGCCAATTAAATATATATTTTGTGAATTTGTAATGTAGAACAAAATTTAATAGACTTTTGGACTATTGAAATTGATTATTGCACGCCTCATAAGCGAAGCGTTGAGGTGAGTTCTACTCCCGGTTGACACGGCACAGCTGATTTTTCAAACTTAAAATGTCTCTATTTATCATATATAGCACTTGTAAAATAATATCTACACACACATATAAAGAACAAACACTATTTTTAAAACTCATGATATTTTTGATGCCATTTTTGTTATTTAAACTAGTTAAAAAACTGTTTGAAAAAAATCTGGCTTGTACGTCCGTGAGTTGTAGGTAATGTATATTAACACAATAACGACTAAAATACTTAATTAATCGAGTCTTTTTTTTTTTCGTTTACGAATTATTATGACTAGGAATAGAGCCCTATTACTTTTCACGTTCTTATTCGATGTGGTTTAATTGTTATTAAATAAATAAAAAAATACTGAATATTTACGGCATTTACGCTCGACGTGACACTAAAACCAGCGCCTTTCTTGAGAACTAACTACCTTTTTACGTACCTACGCATAGCTACAGCCACCGGTGGTTTTACTATCGTCAACAGAACGCCGTTCGCCCGGCCGGTACATTGTTTTTTGTTAAAAGAAAGTTCTACCTTTGCTTGACGAACTGATGATATTTGTCAATTATAATAACTATTTTATCCATAACAATAATTAAAAACACTAAACACACGTAAATAATAACACACCAACGTTATAAACACGAAAAAATCATATTTTACATTCCACAATTTTTTTTGCGTGGCCTTAGCGTCACGGTGTTTTCACTTAGAACAAAGTATAAAATTATAAAGCAACCAAGTTAGGAAAATAAATGGTTTAGAGATTTCTTGTTGAACTCATTGATTTTTAAATAAGACGTATAATATTGTCCAAACTTGCAATTTTATATTGATAGATGTCGCTGTTTTAAAGTAAAAGAGATATTGACAAATGCAGCCCTAGATGTCGCAAGTGGCAATTTTAGATGTATTTAGTTGCTTTTGTATATATAGAACCACAATATTGCTTTTTTGTAAGGAAACTAGCGATGTCTTTTTGTTTTCTTAAATTGTTTTTGTTTACAGTTTAATAAATTATTCAATTTTATTATATGCACTTATGCAGGTATATATGTAAACTCATGGATTGTTGTTCTTACTAATTGCCAGATGGCGCCTTGCAAAATGACAGAGAAAGACAAATATAGAAGTACTTCTTAAAATTTGCGCTAGATGGCGTATAAGACATGAAACCCACATTAGTACTTTTTTAAATTAGCGCAATCTATGTCATTTATTGAAAACTACTTAGTAAAACCAATACATTATTAGTTACTTATCAAATAACCAATTTTATTGTGAAAATAAAGATTATGAGGCGTGCAGTTTTGGATTTTCCAAAGTATTTTTTTTTATTATGAAAATAAATTATTTGACAAAAACGTATAATTCAAAACACATGAATATGAAATAAAGATTCCTATTGCTAGCTATGAGGACTGAAGATGATCTAAAGGTTGGGTGGAAATATAACAGGTAATGTTCGGACTACACGATAACACTTAAGTTAGATTTATTTTTAAATGGTCAAATAAAATTTAATAATCTTTACTGTAAGTTCCTAATATTTTAATCACGCAGAAATGGATGAATGTATTTGGATGAATTTTGGCACACATTTTATTACATGAAAATATTAGGGTAGGTATCATGGCATAGCTATTTTTCGAGGTAATTAATGTACCGTAGCCAAGCTAGTAATTAAAATATAGTATTAGAGGTTTGTAAAGATCGATGTGTTCACAAATGAGCAATAACGAAGAAATATTGCTCACCTATGTGAGCCATTTTGATTTATATGTGGGTAAGGAGTGGTTTAGATTCCGATCTCTCGTGGCCAGTGTCCACACACTACAATTGTTTATGTGAGCCACAAATTATTGTTTTGATTGTGGGTATACTTTTTATTGATGTGAAACATCTAATGCGGAGGGAGGGCAAAATCGGCTGTTAGCGTGGTGACGCTTTTATTTTACTTGTCCCATTCAAATCTTGCAAGTTAAATTTGAAACACTTCCCGTTTTCCGATTGAGCTGAAATTTTACACGCATATGTATATCGCGTGATAATGCAATATTATGATAACATGGAGCTGATCTGATGATGGAGCTGGAAGATGAACATGTTCCTATGTTGAAATCTATAATGAAATGGCGGAACCCCATCGAGTTTGGGCTCGTATGATTCGTCTTGACGAGTACTTTGTCTCTAGATGGTATTCAGGGTCTGATGACGGAGCTGGAAGGTGGCCATGCGAAACTCTGTAATTAAATGGCGCAACTCCATTGCGTTAGGGCTGGTTTGAAATGTCTTGACTAATACTTAAGACCTAGATGATATCCAGGGTCTGATGATGGAGCTGGAAGGTGGCCACAGTAACTCTGGAATGAAATGACGCAACCCCATTGAGTTTGGAATCGTTTGATTTGTCTTGACGATGACGAGTACTTTGTTTTTAGATGGTCTCTAAGGTCTGATGATGGAGCTAGAAGGTGGCCATAGGAACTCCATTATAAAACGACAAAGCTCCATCGAGTTTGGGCTCGTACGATTCGTCTTGATGAGTCTTTGTCTCTAGTTGGTATCCAGGGTCTCATGATGAAGCTGGAAGGTGGCTATAGTAACTCTGTAATGAAACGACCCAAACCCAACGAGTTTATACTCGTTTGATTCCTCTTAAGGAGTACTTTGGCAAGTTATGATAGTTTTATTTCTACAAAATATTTTTTTGTTTTCACATTTTATTTTATTATATTTATTTGTCTACTTTGTTACGAATTATTTATAATATTTTGGACTAGATTGCAGCCGCATGGAGCTGTTGGATGCAGGTAGCACAGGACCGCGCATTGTGGCGCTCCCTTGTAAAGGCACATGTCCAGCTGTTGACATTAAAAAAGCTGATTGATGGATGGATGGACTGCGCGCAACTTCGTATTGGCTTCAGGATATAAATGAAGCGTAATTTTAGTGCACATTAACTATATTATTTCTTTCTAAATAAAGCTATTCCGCAGAAACCACCTATTTTTTCGATTAAATGTAGCCTATAGCCTTTTTTCTGGGCTCTCTATGATTCACGATGATTGGTTCAGTAGTTACGGCGTAAAAATGTAACAAACAAACAAACTTACTTTCGTTTTTATAATATTAGTAAAGATTAATATTAGTAGCAAATGAGTTTATATTTAGAGGTGTTTTCATCAGTTTGGTTTGTAAAAGAACTTGATATACATAAACTACCTACTCAAAAACGAACAATGAATAAATAATTATAATCTTTCTTAAGAATGATTAAGGAGTATTGTAATATTTTAATCGCAAAAACGTCACGTATATGCTGACAAAACGGAGCCCATTGTTTTTTTTACACACATGCTTGATCTGAATTAAAGTATCGTGAGACGAAATCTAACAATGAAAGTGTACACATTACTTAATGTATACTTAAAAAGATACAATCAAACAAATTTGTTATGAGTATTGTAAAGATTTGTATCGATTTTTATTACTTTACTAGCTCACCAACTTCCTACCGCCATATTCTTTTTCGTGAATATTTTGCAATGAAAATGATTAAAGTACTAATATCACTATTAAAAGATAGGGGTTGGCAGTAGAAGGGTGAACATTTTAGGATTGTACGTATTTTTTAATGCCGAATAAAAAAAGATCACAAGAAAATTAAAAAAATTAAATGTTTGGGTAGACCACCCTTATCACTTAGGGGTATGAAAAATAGCTTACATGCTATTCTTAGACCTACTGAATATACACACAAAATTTTATAAGAATCGGTTAAGCTGTTTCGGAGTAGAATGGCGACAAACACTGTGACACGAGAATTTTATATAATACATTAGATTAAGGCTCTATTTTGGACCTATTACGCGTGGAGATAGATTATTGTAGAGACGGCGCAGTTAGTGGATTATACAAATATTTTTTCTGTAAGCATAATAGCACTGAGTATGAGGGGTATCTAAAGCTAAAAGTTACCGAAACTAATACTTAGAATTTTATGTTAATCGCATCGCGACAAAGCCACTAAAATTAATGTCGCGGTAGAAATTCTGATGACATTCTGTTAAATATTGTTATATTGTTTTGATCTATATTTTTCAGCATTAGACATGCTCCGCCACTTTTTTAAAGTACAAATTATTTGTGAATAAGGAAAAAGAGCTTTTTTATTATTATATTATTTTACTTACTATATTGGTTTAATGCATGTAAATGCATTCCAATAGATGGCGTTGGTCGTAAAGACAAATGTGATGAGGAGATTGAGATGATCTAAAGATCTGTACGATAGCTCAGTGGCTTAGAGCACTTTCCCGGATTGGAAAAGACGCGGGTTCGTTTCCCACTCGTACAAAAAATCTCTTTTTCCTTATTCACAAATAATTTATATTGTTAGGTATACTGCTTAAGAAAAATTTATCTGAGAAAATTACTAAAAGTTTGGGTATTATAAGTGTAATGTTTTATCCATGTATGAGCGTGATAGTAAGTTTTAAACGTTGATCCAATTCAGAGTCTTGACAGAGTCAAGAAATACCAAACAAAATCTCTTTTACATTCTTACTTATTCTTTACTTCCAGAAGCACCTGATGGTAAATGGTAAACGCTGCTCATGGACTCAGTACTCACTCATAAAGAATGCTACCAAGCCGTTACGCACCATATCATTTCGTGGATAGGAAATCAATTGATTATCTCCCGCTTCAACTAAAACAAAATTGCTCACACGGAAGACATGTAAGAGGACAAGCAAGCAAATGTCCACCATTATAATAAGCGTGACATAAATAAGCGTGACATAAATCTAACTGATCGTCCCTCCTTCCGGGAAGAAAAGTAGTAGAACACAGCCTCAAAATCCACTAAACAATCTGCTGTACCTTTTCCTTTCATACGGCTTACCTCAAAGAACGATTACTACGCTCAGGGTAGACTAAAAAAAAAATATTTGCGTTGTGCAAAATACAATAGTGTGTATGAAATCAACATTGACCTCGCCCTATGCTTCAAGGTCTAATAGACCAAATATTGCGGGAGTGGTCCCAGAGACGCGACTTGCGAAATGCTGTGATAACATAAGTTATGCAGAGATTGTGGTCGGATTATCTTTGATGGCGTAGTGGTTTAAATAACAACTCATATAGTGTCATTTGTTTGATTCCATTCGATATGGTGTTAATGGAATTTGTATTAGATTATATAGAGATGTGTTTGAGAAATCAGGTTAGGGGACTGGTAGTTTAATCCCCGCATGCATAATAGGAACACTCCACCAATCTTTCATCTACGTCTGGGACGACTGTCGTAGTAGTTGCCTTGTGGGACCGCGCAGTCAGTTACTCTATATTTGTCTTGCGTCCCAGAACCAAAACACACACACACACCACACACACTCACACACACACACACACACACACACACAGAGACACACTTATCACCCTCATACACAACTAGATACACACACCTACATAGACACATATTTTCTATTTCCACATAATATGTTAAAATTTGTATTCGTATAAGTTGCAATCAATGTACCTATACCCGCGGGTGAGTGTCCTGGAGTCCTGAAATACAGGGTTTCCCTAGTTTAGGCTCCAGTCCACCCTTTCAAGAACAATATTATGTAACCATTAATATGTCAATTACTTATGGTGGAAAATAAATAAATATACAGTAAAACCCGCTTAAGACGATTTTGAAAAGACCTAGCCAGAAACGCGTCTAAGGCGGGAAAGCGTATTTTGTGTATCTTTGTATTGAATTATAGGTATACTAGCTGACCCGGCGAACTTTGTACCGTCATATATTTTATTTATAAATAAATATTGCAATTATAAATTGAGATATAAAGTATCCTATCTATTAAGTAGGAACAAAACACACATTTAAAAAAAAAGTTAAAATCAGTAGTTTCAGAGTTCATCCCGGACAAACATCATGACAATGGAATTATATTACTCAAAGTAATCTCTTATTTTAGTATGACAAAGAGATTTTGATGCATTAGTAATGACAACGCTTAAAACGCGATAAAATATATGAAAGCATGCCTCAAGTTGCAGTGACTGACATAAAATGGCGTATTAGGCGAGAAATCGTATTAAACGTGATCGTATTAAGCGGGTTCTACTGTATTACCTATATTACTCCTATATTAAACACTATGTTGGTAGTTATAAGAATTCTAGGATATGTGCAGCCTAGGATCGAATAAGATCGACGTATACATTTCGCGGATGGCCACAACGAGTACCGACTTGTCATTAACTCCAAATAATATAACCAGATATACCTAACAAAAAGGACGAAAATATGAAATCAAAGCAGGATTTGAACTTCCATTTCCTGGAATACCGCTCCAGAGCTTCATCAATTCAGCCATCGTGCTAAACATATATCAAAATACAGATATACCAATTTAACATAAATAGAGAGAGCAAAGAGTTTCACTGGTCTATAATTATACCATTTTTTCAAATTCAAATTCAAAAATATCTTTATTTCATAGGCCTATTAGTGTTATTCACTTAAAATCGTCAAGAATACACTAATAATTAACACGAGCGCCTGAGGCGAGTGCATCCGCAATAACAAAATGGCGATTGCAATCGCCACAAGCGGCCGGATTCCGAAGTAAAGCCTTTCATGAGAAGAACCCGGCAAGAAACACATGGGCCACTTTTTTAAATTGCCAATTTATTACAATTTAATATAATCTTTATAACTAAAATGACATTATATCATACAAAACAATTTTGAAAATTAATGAATGAGGAGCAGCTCAAGCCCATTTTGTTTTGTCCTCAAGATAATCCGAAACAGTGTAATAACCTTGATTACAAAGTCTAATTTTTATGGCTTTCTTAAGCTTATTTAGTGGCATGTTTCGGACATTTTCAGGAATTTTATTGTAAAGCATATACCTTGCCCCATAAAAGATCTACTAATTCTGTGGAGACGAGTACTGTGTGCAATAAGATTGCCTTTGTTCCTAGTATTAATGTGATGAACATCGCTATACTTATCAAAACATTCGATGTTTTTCTTGACATACAACAGATTTTCGTATATAAATTGAGACACAACAGTTAGAATATTCATTTTTTTGAATTTCTGTCTAAGGGAAACTCTCTGGCCCAGATTATAGATTGCACGAACAGCCCTTTTCTGAAGTACAAATATGGTATTTAAATCGGCGGAACATCCCCATAGCAGTATGCCATAGGACATAATACTATGAAAATAACTGAAATAGACTATTCTAGCCGTTTCAACATCAGTCAATAATCTAATTTTTTTTTACCGCATATGCCGCTGAGCTTAACCTACCTAACAATTTTTTAATATGGTTATCTATAGTGATACCTAGGAAAAACGTGGACTCCACAAGGTCCAGTTTAACGCCATTCAATTGTACATTGGTTTCTACATGCCTTACATTGGGTGTAGTAAATTTTATACATTTAGTTTTATTTTCACTTAAAACTAGGTTATTAGTATTGAACCAATGAACAACTTTAGATAGTGCGTTGTTCACATCGTCATAATTAAGCAGTTGCCTTTTTAGTTTAAATAATAAAGATGTATCATCTGCGAACAACACAATACTTCGATTATCTCCTACGTAGTATGGTAGGCCATTAATATAGACTAGAAACAGAAATGGCCCCAAAATAGACCCCTGTGGCACACCCATTGTCATGACAGACCCAAGCGATAACGTACCATTAACATCGACCCTTTGAATTCTATTGCTCAAATAAGAAGTCAAAAGCTCGAGAGCCCTGTTCCTGATTCCGTAATGGTATAACTTTTTAATGAGGGTTTCATGATGTACACAGTCAAATGCCTTAGACAAATCGCAAAATACGCCTAACGCATCATGCGAATCTTCCCAGGCTCTAAATATGGTTTTTAACAATTCTATACCTGCATCAGTAGTAGAGCGATTCTTTGTGAAGCCGAACTGGTTTTTATGGAAAATTTTATGATTGTCAAAATGATTAATCATTTGTTTGAGAATAAGCTTCTCAAATACTTTACTTAGTGTCGGTAGTACAGAAATTGGACGAAAATTATTAAGTTCTGAGGTACTACGAGATTTAAATAAAGGAATTACTCTACTAAACTTCAGAAGGTCTGGGAATACACCATTACCAAAACAACCGTTAAACACAGATGTCAATTGGGGAGCAATAATATGAATGATTGAGTTAACTAACTTAACAGACATACCCCATAAATCCGCAGTTTTTTAAATATTGAGACTTTTAAAATTATTTATAACACTGTTTACATTGACATCCGAAAATTTAAAGGAAGTATTACATATCGGAACACATTGCCTAAGAAGCGATTCGGCTGCAGTAGGAGACAACATCAGATGTTTTGTTGTTAAAACAGGAATATTAGTAAAATAATTTTCAAATGCCGTTGCCACTTCTCGATTCGCTCTTACATTTTTGTCATCTATTTTCAAGTTAAAGTCCGTCTTGCGCACTGTTTCTCGACCGGTTTCACTGTTTATCACCTTCCAAGTCATTTTAATAATATCGCCGGATTATTTAATTTTATTTTTCAAATATGGTGATTTAGCACAGTAACAGGCTCGTTTGAACGTTTTGGAATATTTTTTTACATATTCTAAAAATATTGGGTTATGATTATATGATTTTTCGTTATAAAGTTTATACAACCTCAGTCTGCTTTTAAAAATACCACAGGATGCCCATTTACTAAAGCCCGCGCGAGCGCCAATAGTTACAGTTTTAGGTTTAAACTTCTTGTTGAATTCATTATTGATCAACTGGAATAAAGCAGTATACAAATCGTTAGGGTTGTCATGAAAAGGCAACCGCGGTACTTTCTCAGATAGATTACATTTAAAAAGCTCTAAGCGGCTAGAATTCATTGGAACAAAGGCAACTTTTTCTTTATGGACCCTACTAGTTCCAGGAAATACCACCAGTTGTCCACAATGATCAGATTCTAGTTTATTTATGATAGATTTATTGATTGGTTTTGCATTAGTAAATATATTATCTATACACGTTGCGCTCAAAGAAGTAATCCTAGTAGGTTCCAAAAAAACATTGTACATGTTATAAGATTTCATAATAGTTATAAATTTTTGAGTGATAGTACTATTTTCAAGTAAATTAATATTAAAATCTCCACAAATCACAATTGTTTTATTTGAACTAGAGGTTTTAAATAAAATGTCCTCTAAGTGTCTTTCAAAATCATCATATGGTGAACATGGGAGTCTATAAACACATGCGACAATGAACTGCTCAGACTCAATACAAGCAATTTCAATAACCCGTTCAACAGAGAGGCTGACTATATCATTACGTACTTTATATTTCATTTTATTATCTATAATAATTAGGGCACCACCCTGTATACTCTGTTGAATGAGCAAGCAACCTGGTGATTGGGAAAATTGAACATGTATTGATTATTTTTCAGCCAATGTTCTGTAATACAAAGAATATCTACAACACAATCATTAATAAATAATTCTATTTCCAATTCTTTACCAAGGATACCTTGAATATTCTGATGTACCAGGTTGATTGGCTTTAATTTCTTATTATTACTAAAGCAAGAGGGTGTCTCTTTTGTCCTTATTAAATTATAATTACTTGATAAACTATTTTTTAAGCAAGAGGACATCTCTATTGTCTCGTATTGTAATTTAAATTAGTATATGAAATGTCATTATTTTTATTACTATAAATGTCATCATTTAAATTACAAATGTCAACGTTAGATTGCTCAATAGAAGCAAAGTTGTATAAAATGTATAAAAAAATATGATAGAGGTGCAGCTACCTGTTGTTTAAAATATTTACAAAGATAATATCTATCTTCTGTCAAATAATGATAACGCTTATTAACATAATTGTTAATGTCAATGACATGCATTTTGTCACTAATAACATAATTGCATTGAGTTTTTATATTATCCAATGTCATATTCAAAGAGTAAGTATATTCATTTTCCAACTTCGTCAATTTTCTTTTATAGGGAAATGTGAACATAACTATTTTTTTTACATTTAGATTAGAAAGTTTCTTACTATATTGCAATAACTGTCTCTTGCTCACATTCTCCCTATTTCCTATAAATATTAAAAGTATATTATCCGGGACAAAATTATAATAAAATATTTTTAGCATAATATTTTGATATGATTGTCCCGGCATACAGTGATTGATAACTGAGTGTCCCTTATCTGATAGAAGAGCACCCAAATTTTTGCCACTGTCATCACTAAATATCACAATATTATTGTCTTGAGTTTTGCATAGAGAACTAGGGAAATCGACAGAAGGCACCAGGGAACTGTTAGTGGAACTAGTTGTGCTTACTATATTTAAATGTGGTAGCTGAAACTCCCTAGAATAAGCTTTGGTTCATTGAAGCAGTTGCGTTATATTTATCCATTTCCATTTGTGTTATAAGGGAGTGTGCTTCCTGTAATTCATGTTCCAATGTACTTATCCGACGAAGAGCACTTTCATACTCAATGCCACATTACAAAAAAAAAAAAAAAAAATTAAATGCAACAGTCAATATAACACGAACCAGTCAAGGCCTTCATCAATCGTTTTAATTGTGAGTGTTCAGGTGCCAGTTGTCCACTCCTATCAGACTCCCAGCTTCCAGTATTCTTTTATAATGCACTTCATGACAAATGTTGAAGGCATGCCCTACATACTTTTGCAGTTTTATGCTTTCTATCAAAGGAACTATTCAAAACATTTTCGATACGTCAGCACTAAAATATACTTCATGTATTCATAAAGTAACTACAATTTTAAATAAATATTGATGTAGTTAACTGTCTATCAAAAGTTTATTATTGAGTGCAATACCATACTTCAACTGTGTATAGTCAGGAACAATATATAGGGGTGTGCTTGCAGATGATGCACCCAAACATGTGGTGCGGTATGTATGTAACAGTCTGAAAATTTAAGGTTTTGATTCAATTATAGATGCCTGAGACTGGTATTCTCTCATAAAATCGACACACCCAAATAATTATTTTCAATACCGTATGACACTATAGTGACGTTACGCACGGTACGACATCGTAATCCAGAGGAATAATTTATCCCTTGTATCTCAGTTATATACATAAATTTATAATAAATTTGTAGACTTAAGTACATAAAAACTATCGGAAGAAAAAATAATCTGGGTGCTTGGGGTATCTAACAGAAACCATTTCTACATTTTTTCGAAGTTATGTCTGTTTGGTTGCGCTCGCAAAACGTAAAAGGTGCAATATAAACGTGAATTCTTTTTATGATTAAATAGTTCGTGTAAGTCATACTAAAATTAGTTTTTGTTTCACAAAAATCGGTTCATATAAAGAAATCAGGTATATTTAATAATTGACTAGTACCATTTTTTGTAAAAATGTTTAATAAGAAATTTTCTACCCGCAGAATTGGAGAGAAAGCACTCACGGATTGGAAAAGACGCAAGTTCGAATCCTGGTATTTTGCTCGTAGAATTTTTTTCGTTATCCAATTTCACAAAAAAAAGGTTCTACTAAAATAGCTGATCATGTCAAATGCTAAAAATTGCCAATACATCCGGTTAATGGCGCAGGTCTCACAAGACAAAACGTGAGATTGGAGATCGAGAGTTGGAAGGAGGTTTTTATAATAGCTTTACACCCCGTTAAGCAGTCCCCCAGATTGACGCAAGTTCAAATACTGAGTGTAAAAACTCCTCGACGTTTTGTTCTAGTAAAATAGAACAAAATAAATTTCCAGTTTTTGTTCTAGTATAACAGTTAATGATGTCAAATACTATAAATCACAATAAAATTAGTTTTCATTTGTCCTATTTAAAAATTATCATGATGCCAATGTCATGATAATGTCATGACAAGATGTCGTTGCATTTTATCTGTACGCTACTTTTATCACCGAAAAAGGTGACAAGACCCGTGGGATACTAATTTATGCAAAAAGATAATTGATTTGTGGTAGAGCCCGCATTTTTATTCAGACGTCGAAGCGGTCGATGTCACGGGAAGATTCTAGTAGTTTCGAATCACTATAATAGTGTAAGCTTTTGAACACAGTGTTGCGATTCTTTGTTTAGTGGTAATAAAACACCAATCAACGCTTCATGCAGTTTAATTACGTTTCAACATTGCAGCATCTTTTATTATAAAATCGGTGTAGCAAATCTTCAGAGCCGAACGAAATTCACAGTTACAACTGTAGTTCACAGTGAAATACAATTTCGTTATCTAACTTGTGTTACAGTTTTGTTTTATTTTTCATAGATTGCGTTATGTTAGTTCGTAAGCAATAATTATTATTGAGTACCAAGTTTTCAGTAAACCTACATTCTTATTTTGTATAGAATATGTAAATGTGAGTATAAATTATTAGTACGAAATGTATATTACCTTATTACCAAACAACATAGCTACAAACCAAAAATTAACTTATTAATCTATATTATATACATAAATCAATTGCTGTTCGTTAGTCTCACTAAAGCTCAAAAATGGCTTGACCGATTTAAATATTTTTTTTGTTTCATTCACTGTGACACCAACCCTGTGTTTGAAAAAATAAATAAATAGGGCAACCCATAGAGATAGCTGAAAAGTCGATAAATCGATAAATCGATAAATTTAAATGAGGATTTGGCTAATAAACAAAAATTATCACTCATTGCATTACTGCTGGATACTAAGTGAGAGTACTCACTTGCTACCAGGCCGAACGGGTCGGTACCACCATCTCCTGTGTGATCGGTCATGAAGCATGTAATGTGTTTTGGCTATAGCAGGAGATAGCCGTTTATTCTTTCATTTCAATTATATATGTGAGATGAAATGGTGAGCAGCGGCTTGACAATACTCTTGGTATAGTTGAGTCTATGAGCGACGGTTACCACTTACCATCAGGTAGGCCGTGGCTCGTCCGCCATCATAAGCAATAAAAAAAAAAATAAAAAAAATATAATAACCCATCAAAAGCCAAATCTTAGACGATGCAGATTGATTACGATTAATAATCCCTGATAATAAATTTTAGGTGACGTAGCGTGATTCCATAGTCCGGAGCGAGAGTGGGTGGGATACCGCCATCTCCTTTTGTGAGCAGGTGATGGGCGGCGGAGCGTGAGCGAGAGCTTACCAGCCATCTCTCACACCGCAGAAGACGCACCGGGTGCAAAAAAAGGGCGCTAGTCAACCTCCAGCCCTCATAAGCGCTGGCCTGGGGGTGACGGACCTAGGGCAGTCCGCCACCCTAACAGAAGCAGGCCCAAGACGGCGGGGCACGTGTTCCGCGAGCGCCTCTTGATGAGGGAGGCCTAGGCCCTTCAAACCAGACGAGGCCACCAGCACTGGAGGCCCTGACCTATCAGGGGTGGAAGAAATCATGCGTAGAGCGTATACCTCACCCCTGGCCACAGGGAGCCTTGAGGAACACCGCGGGGTTTTAGCAGGTACACCGATAGTAAAAATCGGGAGTCTGGCATAACATCTCTGCCCGCCCGGCGGGAGATATCCATAAAGGATTTCCCCGTGAAAAAAAAGGGCGACGTAGGTGATATGAAGTTCACCGGGTCATCTAATATTACATAAAAAGAAACAAAGAGAGACGTGACGTTATGTACTGAAGGAAGGTGGAGTCAGGAATCTCCGAAACCGGGAGCGTGTATGAAGTACATCTATGAATTATGAATGTTGAGGAAGCGAGCGATGTATGTAAGAATATAGCCTTTTGGCACTCTGTTCTCTCTGCCTACCCTGCAAGGGAGATGGCGTGATGATATCCATCCATCCATCAGCCTTTCACCGTCCACTGCTGGACTTAGGCCTCCCCAAGAGGACGCCACAACGAGCGGTCCCGTCATGGGGGATAATGCCGTAATCGCCACGCTTGGCAGGCGGGTTGGCGATCGCAGTGGATATTGTTAATACTCGAGGGAGTGCTGCTGCCCACTGCCCCGGTATCCCTCAGTCGGCTCTTACGACTCCCGTGGGTAGAGAGGGGTGGGACAATTCTAAAGCCGGCCCCACACGGCACGATGATAAGTATGTATTTTTATTTACTCAAAAGATATCAAAACACACTAGGTGCTTCATGATTGGTTACACTACAGACGGAAAATAAGTCCAAATATCGGGTAAAAAAAAGAGTAAGGCTTTTCTAAAATTAAATATCACAGGCATGATAAGCACAACTCACATATTGCCCGTGACCTTGGGTTTCGCAAAAAGTCATTATACAAACCAAATTCCGTTACATTTTTAATCAATATCCCACTTTCATACAAACAAGTTACAACATTATCTTAAATATTGTGCGGACAACCTTCAGTATCAGTCGAGTGTCACAGTGTTGTAATACATTGCGACATGGCTTCGGACGTCGGACCGGATATCTGTTGGTGTGGGCCTGTTCTCGGACATATTTGTAGTACACCTGTTTTGGATATGTATTCTACGCGGTCTGAAGTATACACAAATTAGAACGAATAGTATTTTCATGATTAATAAAACCAAGAAGTGTCTAATTTATGTGTGTAAATCTATAGTAAGTAACCTATCTGTTGCAGATAAAAATCTGTACAGTCGTTTTCACCAACATACAGTAGGTAGTGGCGTGTTTAGGCTTAGGGAAACGTTCTCAATTAATCCTACTTCCTAATAATATTATAAACTAGCCTTTGCTCGAGGCTCTGCCGCAACCAAAAGCTAGTTTTTAGGTTATATCTCAGGTTTCCGATATAGTAGCGGGATAAAATGTATAACAACTGGTGTTAAGTCTAATCAAGAGCTATCAAACAAAAAAGTTGCATCAAAATCCGTTCAGTAGTATCTGTGTGATGCGCGAACAAACAAAAACACACAAAACAGACAAAAATAAAAAAAAAATGTTTTGTGTTGTGTCATTTTTTCTTAAATATCTTAATTTTATAGAAACAGCTCTGTTACAGCTTTATATAATAGTATAGATGTGAAATATTGTGAAGATGTTTGGATGTCTGTCCACCAATCACGCCTATATCACGGAGCGGATACGAATGAAATTTGGTACGTAGTTAGAATAAATGATACACTAGCTTAATGTCACCTCAAGCTTTTTTAAAATCATTATTTATTTGGACAAAAATCAGTTACCTACCTACGCATTATGGTTTAATAATAATAAAATTATTAAAAAAGTGATCCCTATTTGAATACCTACTAAGGAACACAGCGCGGCGGTTTAATTACTGAGAAAGACCCCAAAGACTTTAGTTTTCCCGGAAAGGGAGATTTGGGGCCACGCACAGTTTTCCTGCTAAAAATAACACAAATAAGTAATAAGTTTTTTGTAGTAACATACTTAGAAGTTATAAGGCCATCTCCCATTCCCTTCCAGGGATGTCGTAAAAGGAATATAAAATAACCAAACAGACAACTTGTGGCGTAAAATATGATAGAAAACGTGGCATTATGTCCAGAGATAGTAATTGATAATTGCGGCAATCACTAACGATGGCTCATGTGGCAGATTAGTTCGTAAATTTTTTCAAAGGTTACAGGTTACTATTTCACAATTACATCCTTACTTATATTTCAAATGTGAAAGTGTATATATAAAATACCTACTCTAGAGCTTAAAAAATGACATGGCTAGTTTTCATCTCAGAAAATGAAAAGCTTTTTTACATAAAAATAATTTAATGTGCTAAAGGACAAACTATAATTTGTGAATTAGGAAAAAGAGTATTTTAGTACGAGCGGGAATCGAACCTGCGTGAATAGATCAAAAAATTTAATGTGCTGTAGATAGATGAATTTATATTCTGAACACCACGCAGTCGAGAATCAAGTTGTGTTTATAAAATTATTTGATTAGTTTTCTTATTTAGATCAGTACGCTTTGTGTACAAAATTATTATTGAATTCTATTACATAAGTACCTACATGGAATAAGAGAAACATAGTAAATATGAAGTCGGAGTTTTTGTTGCAAGAGAACTATTGTCAACGAGTCCATGATAGCAGATCTGCGGGCACAGTTGCTAATTTGTAACGAGCAACATCTTCACTAACAGTATTGAGCTCACTGAGTAATAAGTACCGTGACAGTTCGAAGCGATCGTTGCCCTTTCTCATTATAGTTACTCTCAGTTTCTTTGCGCTCAAGGCCATTCTGAGTTACTTTAGAATATATCATCCATAATGTATCTTTTACTCGCACCATTCTGGACGTTAACTTTAAAATTTGATCATCGGTTCACCCTAAGGTACTACCAGACCCAACCGAGTGTTGCTGTGGCACACTTGTAATTCGTTCTATTATTTAAAATACTCAATTTTGATGGGGTAACCGTTTTTTCCGGAATGCCTCTCCGCATATCTAAATCGTTAAATTTGCAATAAAAAAAAATTGGGATAAAAACTATCCTATCTCTCAAGTTGGACTAAACGGCACACAATGTGCAAAATTTCAACAAAATCTGTTCATCAGTTTAGGAGCTCATCACGGATATACAACGTAATACGTTAAAAGATAAAAAAATAAACAACAGTCGAGTTAGTTACACCGTTTATAACTCCAGAAAGGCTGGAACGATTTTTATGATCTTTAATTTATTGGATTTGTCACCATCTGGAATAACATAATAATCATTTTAGATCTATTTTTTTGTAGCAATTGACATGCTCCGCTACTTTTTAAAGTACAAATTATTTGTGAATAAAGAAGAGATTTTTAGTAGGAGCGGCGGGTACATAATAATCATTAAAATAATGGAATAAAATATGAAGAAAATATTGTTTTTATTGCTTATGGTGGCAGGCAAGCCATCGCTCATGGACTCAGCTACACCGGGAGTATTGTAAAGCCGCTTCTCACCATTTCATTTCACAGATATGAATTAACGGCTATTTCCTGCTACAATCAAAACACACCGATGTGCTTCATGGCTGGTCACACGGGAGATGGTGAAACCAATCCGCTCGAGCCCGGTAGCAAGTAAGCACTCCCACTTGGTACCCAGCCCTACCACCAGTAATGCAATGGGTGATAATTGCTTACTTCCCTTCGCCTCGTACGACATTTTCTATTCGTGACATTTTCTATTCTTAGTCCGTCACTACACGGACAATGCATGTTTTTTTATTCTGAAATATCATCAAAATTATAAGCTTAACTTGAAGCCTCGGTTTAAACTCAGAAATAGTATAAATATACCAGAGTCACCCTTGAACCAAATTTGCGACACACATTCCAGGTTATGTTAAGCTGTAAAACAAAAGTTTAAGCATGGCTACTTGAATACTGCGGTCTACAAAGGTTACACGACCGCAGACATACTCGTAACTACATGACATGAAAACCATTAAATCGCGTCTTCAATTATTACAAGTGACTTCTATACTATTATAAAGCTGTAACAGAGCTGTGTTTGTACATATAAGATATTTAAGAAAAAAATGTCTGTATTAGGCTATATAAGCGTGTTTAAATACAAAACGATTTATTTTAGATTTTTTGACTGCTTGTCTGTTTATCTGCTTGTCTGTTTGTCTGTTTGTTCGTTCGTGCATCACGCAAAAACTTCTGAACGTCTTTCGATGCAACTTGTTTTTTTTATTTGATAGCTTCGCTTAGACTTTAAAACTGATATACATTTTATCCCGCTACTATATCGGTTTCTTAGATATAACCTAAAAACTAGCTTTTGGCCGCGGGCAAAGGCTAGTAGTATATATGAATGCATTGAGTCATTTACAGAAGCCGGGTGTAGTCTAACAGGTGTGCGGTATAGGGCACTTAGAATTGATTATAGTTATACCAAAATGTGTAAACTACTTAAAATAGAATTTGAGTTTACTTTACGAAGTCCATAAATGTGCAAAAAATATACGTATTATGTTGGTTTTTACGAATATTTTTATGGTAATGTGAATAGATTTGATCTGATCAATTTGGTGTTAAACTCATTTTTGGAGAATTTGCGGGTTGGTAGATACTAACACGAGCATTTGGCATAACTACATAGTTTACTGTAGTCCAATTTACATTATAGTCTAGTTAAATCCAGGGTACCTACATTCATCCTTTTTTTTTTCTTTTTGTTAAAGCGGGAAAAAATGTACCTAACCGCACACCCCGTCATTAGGGGCAACGAACAGGGTAGTGTGGAGCCCTCACCCACCAAATGAACCCGCCGTGTGTCGTCTCTCCGCCTATATTGATGGGCCACCGGAACCATATTACATTCCTTCAGTGGTACCTACATTCATCCTAATCTAACTACATATACCTTTAAAGAACAAATTGTTTGTGAAAGAGGAAAACGAGAGCTTTACTGCAAGCAGGATTCGCACCTGCGTGTCATCCAATTCGGGGAAGTGCTCAGGAGGCCTAGAAAGTTGCATTCTATGATCGCTAACGCTATGTATGGAAATTTGACATCTCTAACGTTAAGTCACGTGACTTAGCGTTATAGATATCGTTAATGATGTTTATTTACTTTACTACATTTTTACGCGAATACATTATAAACGGTACGTTGATTTGTAAGTGTTTTTAGGTTCGTATACACTTTGTACAGTTGGTCGATATTGCGTTCAATTTGCAAGGTATTGAAGCACCGTATTTAATAATTACGCATAACTATTTTCGACGAGACATGCTGATAAAGAAGATTCAATTATAATGAAAATAAAACTACACTCAATGAACAAATTGCTATGACAATGTAACTCTCATGTTTCTAAAATACGACGTCATTTATTTCGAGCAAAAAGTCGTAAGCTGAAGTCTATTTTATGATAAGTAGCAATCCTGTTTCTGTCCACCCCTCTGGAATACAGGCGTGAGTCCATCTCTGTCTGATTCCCCAAACTATAGGCGATTAGAATAGAAACGGTTTAAAAACGGTAATTGTGACATAAACATAGTTAAAATAAAATCAAACAATATCAATTAGTTTACAGAGGGCTACTACATACCATCATGTAAGCTGTGTTCCATCTGCCACAGATACCCATAAACAAATATAAAGCCAAGCCTGTCAGAAAGACATAACTCTACCACTCAACTCGGTGAAAAATTAATATTATTGTGTTAATAAGTAACACACAAACGACGATTTTTAAACGAGGAAAATGTAAATATTACGACAGGCCCCGTGGCGTAGTCGGTAGTAATTATAACCAACTTTCGTGCTTGAGGTCGTGGGTTCGATTCCCACTTAGGACTTATTTATGTGATGAACACAGATATTTGTACTGCGTCTGGGTGTTTTCTATCTATTTATGTATGCATTTACAAAAAAAAGTAATACTATGTATTATATTCGTAATTACCAATAGCACAAGCGTTAACCTTAATTTGGGACTAGAAGACCTTGTGTGAAAATGTCCGTGAATATATTTATATTTATTTATATTATATAATTTATCTTCTAGAAAAGATATCGAGCGATAGCTAGGTGATATTATTTGTATCCTAACTATTGTAAAGACAAAGTAAAGCTATAAACAGAGATGTGTCTGTACATATAAGATATTTGAGAAAAAAATAACGTAATAGGCTATATGGCTGAGAACTATACGTGTCTGAACACAAAACAACTTTTTTTGATCTATATTTTTTAGCATTTGTCATGCTCCGCCACTTTTTTAAAGTACAAATTATTTGCGAATAAGGAAAAAGAGATTTTTGTACTAGCTGGAATCGAACCCGCGTCTTTTCCAATCCGGGGAAGTGCTCTAAGCCACTGAGCTATAGTACAGGTCTTTCGACCATCCCAATCTCCTTATCACATTTGTCTTTACGACCAACGCCATCTATCGGAAGCATTTACATGCATTAAATGATTCCAGCATTTCCATTTTTTGAAAAATCACTTTTCACGGTCTAAATCAATGTGGTTTAATTGTTATTCAATAAACAAAAAATAGTTATTACTTACGCTCGATTCGACACTAAAACTTCCTCCTTAAACTCCTTATTACGTGAGAACTATTTCTATAGACCAATATAGAAGTACTTCTTAAAATTAGCGCTAGATGGCGTAAAACCAGTACTGTGGTTTTACTATTCAAATTAACGCTATCTATGTGATTTATTGAAAACTACTTAGTAAGACCAATACATTATTAGTTACTTACCAAATAATCAATTTTATTGTGAAAAATGAAGATTATGAGGCGTGCACTTTTGGATTTTCGAAAGTATTTTTACTAGTCTTACAATTAGTAAATTACGGTATTCTTATGTTTCGCGCGAAATGCCAACCGGTTTTGAATGCACTTAATATCTACCATACAATCAGAAAGCATGTTTGTGGCATGGTAGGATAAGGATTGGCAAAACACATACAGTTCCTGAGGTCCACCAATATAGGCGTAGAGGTGGCATTTGGGGGAGTTTGTTTAGTGAGGGATGACCACACACTACCCTGTTCGTTGTCCCGAACGAAGGGGTCTGTGGTTAAGGACATTTTTTCTACATTTACAAAAAAGGACAAAGTCAAAAAGTGGGTGTTTTCTATCTATGTATGTATTTACAAAAGAAAAGTAATATAGGTATTTGTATTATATCCATAATCTGGTACCCATAGCACAAGCGTTAAGCTTAGTTTGGGACCAGAGGACGTTGTGTGAAATGTCCGTGAATATTTATTTATTATTATTTATTAAAAGGTATAGTGAAAAATGTGAAAATGTGAAATCGAAAAGAACAGTCACGTGCAGCAGGATTTGAACCTGCATCTCCTGGAATACCGTCCCAGATGCTTTGCCATTTCAGCAATCGTGACAATTGCTCGGGACTGCGATTTTCGATAACACATTCATTCTTAACGTTTTGGGTTACGCCAGGGTATAGAGACTTCAATGTTGAACTCTTGACTTTACTTCTTTCATTTGATGTTACGAAATTAAGTGCATTTTTGTCTTGAAATCAACGCTGCCCGGTAAAGGAAAAGAATATACGGAAACCTGAATGCTTCAAAAAATTTTTCCAACAGTTTTCGAAATCTACCAACTCGACTGGAACAATGTTTCTCTTATTCAGAATGCTAACTTAAATAGAAATAGATTCTGTCCACGCCCCCGTTTGCATTGACTTCAGAATATAAATACATCACTTTAAGCCACATTAAATTTGTTATCTGTATGTTAAAATAACTATCCCATGAAAACCATACATTTTTCCTGGATAAAAAATAGTTTATGTTCTTAAACACAAAGTGAAAAGTGAAAAATGTGAAATCGAAAATAACAGTCAGGAGCAGGATTTGAACCTGCATCTTCTGGATACCGTCCAGATGCTTTACCAATTCGGCCATCCTGACACTTTGTGTTTAATGTATAGTGCTAAGCATGTCAAATGCTAAAAATATATATAAAAATATCTAAATAGTTTATGTTCTATTTTGCGCTCCAGAATATTTTTGTGCAAAATTAATAATGATTGGTTCAGTACGGCGGGAAATTGTACCAAACAAACAAACTCACTTTCGTATGTATATTAGTAAGGAAGTAACGACGCTAAATAATTCAATGAGAATGCCCAACGTTGGGACAGTATTGGGTTATTCAATTTGTAATAGTTGTTTGGGTGTTATATTTTTATTTAGTTTATAAGCGAATATATAAATACCACATTTTAATTTATGTTTACACGTGTCCGTAGTTATAGCGCTATTATGTTTATTTTTATGTATAAATACTCAAATTATTATTAGTGTGACAAAAAAAAACAAAATTGCCACTATTTTAACGGTTAATTACACTAAGAAAAACCTTTATTAACGATTTTTCTTCCCTTAATTTTAGCGATAAGAAAATAATTTTCAAGGTCAAGTTCAGTTGCGTCACTCACCAAGGTCGGCCGAAGGTCCAGTGCGCAGGAGTTGCACAAATCTTACCGTGGCTCAAGCACTACTGAGACTCGGCGGGCCGCAGCGCTCGTGTTTCACAACCCCGGCTATTTCTTAATATTATTTGAAAGGGATTGTATCGGTATGGTCATTAGAGTTAAAAAAAAAAACAGGATTTCAAGAAAACATGATCTTTACTACGCTAGGACACCCCGGCAGGCGTATCTGGTGTCAAGTTATACCTACCCAAGTAGTAATGTCAAAAATATAAATGCTCACTCACATCATACACAAAAAAAAAAAACGGATTTGCAAACCCAGGAAATGTTATTTGTGAAGCACACAAAATTGTATACTATGACATAATATTTATCTATCCATATTCAGCGAATAGTACTGTGTAGTTGTTGTAGTTAATTTAAATAATACAAAGTGTATTATGTAATCTGCGTATGACCAATATACTAGTAGACTGTGATGGAACGATTTATGCTAGTCTATTGTCCTAAACTTTGTTCAAATGATTCGTGTCAGACATTATTGAGCATTAATACTCATCATTTAGTACAGAAAATAAGCAATTAGATTCGATCACTTATGAACTATGAATGTTGTACCAAGTCTAAAGAAGGAAGAAAAAAATGCTGTTCTTTTTTTTAGTCACGGCCCATCTGGTGGTAACTAGTAACCATCGCTAATGGACTCAACTATACCGAGAGTATTGTCAAGCTGCTGCTCACCATTTCATTTCACCGATATGAAATTAAACAAGAATAATCAGCTATCTCCTGCTGCAGCCAAAACGCAACGATGTGCTTCATGACCGATCACACGGGAGATGGTGGTAACAACCCGCTTGAGCCCGCTACCAAGTTAGTACTCCCACTTGGTACCCCGCCCTACCACCAATCATGCAATGGATGATAATTGCTTGCTTCCCTTAGTCGCCTCATACGACACCAGTGGGAAAGAATAGGGTGGTGACACTTGTATTCTTAGTCCATCACCACACGCAAATAACCACAGAGTAACTTTAATACTAGGGGAGCTGTCCATCCGTCCATCCATCAGCCTTTCAACGTCCACTGCTGAACATAGGCCTCCACATGAAAACGACACAACGAGCGGTCAAGTCATGGGGGATAGTGCCGTAATCGCCACGCTTGGCAGGCGGCTTGGCGATCGCAGTGGATGTTGTTAATATTCGAGGGAGTGCTGCTGCCCACTCCCCCGGTATTCCCTCAGTCGGCTCTTACGACTCCCGTGGGTAGAGAGGGGTGGGACAAATCTAAAGCCAGCCCCACACGACCAAGGAGAGCTGTAACTACTCTAAATCATATATTATGTCGTTTTAATGGTAGCAAATGAGTCGCCATCCACCGGATGTTATGTGGCAACCATGGTTTGCCACATAACATCCGTTTAGTGTAAGACTTAGCAAAATCAAAAGTACCTGCCTGGCTTTACAGAAAGGTGTATCACAGAAGTGAATATACAACCCGATTTCAGCGCACAGCAGTACATGAGCCCAAGTAATAGCAAGCATAATGTGTACATTAAACACAAAGTGAAAAATGTGAAATCGAAAATAACAGTCACAAGCAGGATTCGATCCTGCATCTCTGGATACCGTCCAGATGCTTTGCCAATTCAGTCATCGTGACCCTTGCTCCTGACTGCTAATCTCGATAACACATTCTTACTTAACGTCTTTGAGTGACGCCTGCACCATCTGTCGGAAGTATTTTCATACATTAAACCGACCAGGTAAACTTAATTTTACAATTAAGAATTTACCTAATAATGACGCAAACCCTATAAATATTTAGATATTTTATATATATTTTTAGCATTTGACATGCTTAGCAACATACATTTTTCACTTTGTGTTTAATGTATGTTGCTAAGCATGTCAAATGCTAAAAATATATATAAAAATATCTAAATATAATGTGTATATACGAAAGATTCCAGTGCGTTTTTCAAGCTCCCGTAATTCAAGTGTTTATCAAGCCATACCTCTAAAATGTTCATGATACATGAAGGTAAGGTTCCTAAAGTGGCTAAAAAGTTACAACTAAGTGGCCTTCTAAAATTTTTGATTTCCGACAGGACTTCCATCAAAAGAACTAAACATACCATCACGCCTGTATTCCCTGAAGGGGTAGCCAGAGGTGTATTACACACGCACGATTCGCCAGCTATGTTTAATTCCCACGTAATAGGGGGCGAGCCTATTACCGGCTACCTGGCACATTTCTAAGCTCCGGGCTGCTACTTTGAATTTTTCTTTTTACGTAAAAGCACACTGCCAGACCCGGGAATGGAAACTGACCAACCTCATGATCAGCAGTCGCTTACACTACCGCTGAACCACAGAGGCAGTTAAATATTATAAAATGCCCCGGTTCTTAACTCCGTTCAGAAGAAGTCGCGGCCAAAGACAGTCTATTATAATCTTGAAATTTAAAAATGCATGCGTGTGCTACATAGTCATGCCCGTTATTTTGTCTGTCTGTGACTGTCGATTTGACCACTAATCGCAACACCTAGTGTGCAGCGAATTTAACAGTGGGTTTCTGGGTCATTACCAAGATAAATCAGCGATTATGAAGCTACTGGTTTAGTTACAAAGCAATATTGCTAGTTTCTAGTTACATAAAAGTGCTGAACTCTTGTACAAAGAGCTCTACACTTTGTTGAAGACAGACATAGCAATGACTGAATGACCTATCAATGTGACCTGTCGTTAGAGCTAGACTTTTGAATGTTTACAATTTTATACGAATGATTAATGAGAGGTTTGACTTATATACTATTATAAAGCAATTTTTGACACAGCTGTATCTGTACATTTAATATAATTGAGAAAAAATGTCTGTAAAAATGTCTGAACAAAAAAACCATTTTTTTTTTTTTCTGTTTGACTCTGTTTACCTGTGACAAACAGATAAACAGAGTTTTTGTTTGTTCGCGCATCACGCAAAAACTACTGAACGGATTTTGATAACCTAAAAACTAGCTTTTTAATATAAACACCACAAACAGTATTACTATGGTCTCGACTGTGGTATTACTATAATTTTCACATAAGAAAGAAGTCCGGGTAGAAATAGATAATTGCATGATCTGCAAACAGAATCCCATTGTTTTATTCTTTTTTAAAATTTATATGTACTTTTTTTCTAAATATAATTTTACGATTTTTGGACGATTATCGTATCTTGTTGTTATCATTCGATCATAACGATATTTTTATCGTGACTACTACGATAGATATTCAGAACAACGACATAAGAATTGCCGTCATGATGAGATCGTAACGTTTTTGTATCGTTTTACCACTGACGTACTAGCCGTTGCCATTCAAGTCATAGCCAAAACAAGTCGTGGAGGATAGTTAATGGTGCTGTCCTGTATGTGAACACCTCCATTTAAATACACAAGCTACTATACTTTAACCTGCACGCCTATCTGTTTGTCACGACATAATGAGAAGGCAGCCTAAGGTGCCAATATAATTATATAAATGTTGTACCATGTGTATTTTACCTATATGTTACGTATAAAGTAAATATTAGGTTTGAATATAGTTGAATACTAGCTGCTACCTGGAACTTCGTCTGCGCGGAATTTAGTTATTGCACGCCTCAACGCTTCGCTTATGAGGTGTGTTCTACTCCCGGTTGACACGGCACAGCTGATTTTTCAAACTTAAAATGTCTCTACTTATCATATATTGCACTTGTAAAATAATATCTACACACACATATAAAGAACAAATACTATTTTTAACACTCATGATATTTTTAATGCCATTTTTGTTATTTAAACTAGTTAAAAAACTGTTTGAAAAAAATCTGGCTTGGACGTCCGTGAGTTGTAGGTAATGTATGTTAACACGATAACGACCAAAATACTTAATTAATCTAGTCTTTTTTTTTTCGTTTACGAATTTTATGAATAGGAATAGAGCCCTATTACTTTTCACGTTCTGATTCGATGTGGTTTAATTGTTATTAAATAAACAAAAAATACTGAATATTTACGGCATTTACGCTCGACGCGACACTAAAACCAGCGCCTTTCATGAGAACTTACTACCTTTTTACGTACCTAGGCATAGCCACAGCCACCGGTGGTTTTACTATCGTCAACAAAACGCTGTTCGCCCGGCCGGTACATTGTTTTTTGTTAAAAGAAAGTTTTTACCTTTGCTTGACGAACTGATGATATTTGTCAAGTTTAATAACTATTTTATCCATAACAATAATTAAAAACACTAAACACACGTAAATAATAACATACCAACGTTATAAAACACGAAAAAACATATTTTACATTCCACAATGTTTTTTTGCGTGGCCTTGGCGTCACGGTGTTTTCACTTAGAACAAAGTATAAAATTATAAGGCAACCAAGTTAGGAAGATAAATGGTTTAGAGATTTCTTGTCGAACTCATTGATTTTTATATAAGTCGTATAATATTGTCCAAAGTTGCAATTTTCTATTGATAGATGTCGCTGTTATAAAGTAAAAGAGATATTGACAAATGCAGCCCTAGATGTCGCAAGTGGCAATTTTAGATCTATTCAGTTGCTGTTGTATATATAGAACCACAATATTGCTTGTCAGGATGGCTGAATTGGTAAAGCATCTGGACGGTATCCAGAAGATGCAGGTTCAAATCCTGCTCCTGACTGTTATTTTCGATTTCACATTTTTCACTTTGTGTTTAATGTATAGTGCTAAGCATGTCAAATGCTAAAAATATATATAAATACACATTAGTACTTTTTGAAATTAGCGCTATCTATGTGATTTATTGAGAACTACTTAGTAAAACCAATACATTATTAGTTACTTATCAAATAATCAATTTTATTGTGAAAAATGAAGATTATGAGGTGTGCAGTTTTGGATTTTCCAAAGTATTTTCTTCTTTAGTGCGGAATCTTAATTATTTTTCTAAAATAATAGTAGTTATCTCCGTCCCGTGAGCTCCGTCTCGGGAGTCTCGTCCCGTGAGTCCCGTCCAAATCACTCCAGCCGTTTAGGAGTTTAGTCGTGGATGTGTATTCGACGTATATACTTATCTTTTTGAAAATATTCATTTACAAGTACAGGGTTTTTTTTTTGCGCGGAACCCTAATTACTTTTCCAAAATAAAAGTAGCTTAAGTTACTCCTTGTAACAACATGTATCTGCTAGTAAAAGCCCCGTCCAAATCGATTTAACCATTCCGCAGTGGTATTCCTTCACAATTTTATGGGTTTTAGTCCAAATCGGTCTAATCATTCCGGAGTGGTATTAATTCAAAATTTTATGGATTTTATAATTTTTACGCGAAACCCTCATTATTTTTCGTTTTTTTTTATTGCTTATGATGGCAGACGGGCCACGGCTCACCTGATAGTAAGTGGTAACTGACAGATTGACAAAAACTTAAAAAATTTGTAATTTGTTATAAGTAGCGTATATACTGTCGTATACATTTAGTAAAAAGTTGTTATTTAGACATTACAAACAGACACTTCAATTTAATTTATTTGTTTAGATGTTGTTTAAGTATAAAATTATAAAAAATGTGTATTAGGTTTTTAAGCAAGTCTGTGGTCCCTAAGGTCTCTACTGAAAATCTGCAGTGTTGTACAATTGCAACACTACATTAAGCTGGGTGGGATATCGTCGATACTGTCACGACATGCAACTGCCAAGTAAGGGGTAGTCTAATCAACACAAATAAATAAAATTAAAGTTTCTGTTTGTAATGTCTAAATAACAGCTTATTAATATGTAGTAATGTATGTGCATACTATACGTTGCTTAAAGCAAAATATTATTTTATGAAGATTTTGATTTTTATTTTATCTGTCTCTTTGTTCCAAATAATCTCCATAATGGCTTAACCGATTTAGACGAGACTTTAATAGGCAGATAGCTGATGTTATGGTTACTCTTTATAGTAAACTACTTTTGTTTTGCAGAAAAAATTAGAGTTGCGCACAAAAACAAAATATATAAATTCCACGCTGACGAATTCACGGATAGCAGTTAATATTTGTGATAAAAAGATTTTAATTATCACGAGTAAAATAACAACAAACAGATCACTTCCACTATTTATGATTTAACGTAAGCAGTTTCACATCGTTTCTAGGTCATTACTGAGATGTGTAACTCGTGGTTATGTGACCTTGGGCAGCAAAACGCTTATGACCTTCGCAATATGGTGTCAATAAAATCTTGTTCGTTTAACTTGACAATATTTGAAGCATCACTCAAAATCTTCTTTTAAAATAGCACCTCTTTGATTAAAGTGCTAATAAGTAAATATGATATATTAAAGATTGTGACAGACTGAGATAAGGTCACCAACCCATTTACTCAATATATTATAAATTCAAAAAAATAATAAAGCAGTTAAAGCCTAAAAAAAGAAGAAAATTAGGACGAAAGGCTGCAAAGTTAGGTTTACAGCGGTTAAGTCTTTTCGAAATAATGTGTGTATTTGCGCACAAATTATCACTGTTCGGCGAAGATAAGTGCACCTAAAGTAATCAGCATGCTTAAGAGATATTTTCAAGGGCTTGTGAAGACGTCAAAACTGATCGAAGCCCTTCTCAGTATGCCAGATCCTATTGCCTTTTGATGAACCTTCATGGATTTGGCTCAGTGATTGTAGTTATGACTGCTAAGTGGTAAGCATCGGTTCATCTCTTATCATTCTTAACCCATTACTATTCCACTAGTGGGCAAGAGTAGGACTTGCTGAACGCAAGTGTGACAGGTAGTGGCAAATCAGAGTGACAGGGACTAAGGTATCTGTATCCAGCACGCTGTCCTTATTTTAGCTGGCAGACTTCACAAGCTGTCGTTAAAATCTCTTAGCAGAAACTTAGGTTTCCTAACGATGTTTTCCTTCGCCGAACACTTCACCCGATCATCTTGAAATTTAGCATAATTTTAGTTAATTAATTGAATGAGGCGACACTTGGCTGAAGTCCATTGTTATTATTATAGAATAGATATTCGAGAGCCTTGGCACATTTGCTGCCGAGCGGTCCTGAGGATGCCTCATGTAGAGGCGAAACACGTGTAAAATTTTTGCGGAATATTGCAACGTTGTGGTTCTGAGAGTCCTGCTGTATTGTATGGTTGCATAGTATTGGTGAAATTTTTGTGCATGCTACTCTGTTATCATCATATTTGCCTCTATCTGTGAGAGTGCGGATTGGCAATCTAAGGTTATATTGTGTGTGTCCAAAGACAACTGGAATTGACAATCCGTGGGTGAGTGATGGGCTCTCCTCCTAAAACATATTATATGTAGTCCAAAACTCAGAAGAATGGTATGTGGTGACGGACTAAGAATACAAGTGTCCCCCATTCTTTCCCACGGGTGTCGTATGAGGCGACTAGGGGAAGTAAGCAATTATCATCCATTGCATAACTGGTGGTAGGGCTGGGTATCAAGTGGGAATACTCACTTGGTATCGGGCCCGAGCAGGTTGGTACCACCCTCTCCCGAGTGACCGGACATGAAGCACATCGTTGTGTTTTGGCTGTACCAGGAAATAGCCGTTTATTCTTTCTATTCATATCCGTGAAATGAAATGGTGAGCAGTGGCTTGACAATACTCTCAGTATAGTTGAGTTCATGAGCGACGGTTACCATTTACCATCAGATGGGCCGTGGCTCGTCTGCACTATATAGAATAAAAAAAAAGAATACAGATATTTTAAATCGGAAAATTGGATGGTTGTTCTTTGAAGGTGTCGTAGAGTGAAGTATTTACCTACTTATATTATTTGAAAGTGAAGTATTTATAAGGTCCACGCGGGCGATGTCGCGCATGTACTATAAGGAGTCTGTTGTCACCTATGGCAGTTCCGTGCAGCTTTTGAGGATCTGACGGGACACAGAAACATTCTTTGCCCCGGGCCACGACTTAAATCTTTTTAACGTCAATAATTTTATTTATTCAATTAGCAATTACTATTGTAGTTGAATATATTTCTGTAACATTTAATGAACTCTTGAAGGTTTTTATTTATGAATGAAATAAGGTAATATGAATTAATGAATCATTATTGGAATAAATACTATAAATAAAATAAGACTTATAGCATTAGATATTTAAATTCACTAACGCTGAAAATTTATCAAAAATATTAAATTGACAGTATTCGTAGTATTTTTGATCTATATTTTTAGCACTTGACATGCTCAGCTACTTTTAGAGTACAAATTATTATTTGTGAATGAGGGAAAAGAGAACTTGAGTACGAGCGGGAATCGAACCTGCGTCCCTTCCTATCCGGGGAAGTGCTCTAATCCACTGAGCTATCGTAATCCCTTGCGTTCATACCCAATTTCCTCATCACATTTGTCTTAACGACCAACGCCATCTATCAGAACGCATTAACATGCATTAATCCAATATAGTAAGTTTAATTTTGCAATTAAAATTCATACTATTTGATGGCGTGGGAGTTTCCAAAATTATGTTGAGAAATTTTGGTCATATATTATTACCGGTGGAGTGCTTGGAAAAGAAATCCCTCTGTACAAGATAGTGCGTATTAAAAAAAATAGCTTAAGAATATTCCAAGAGTCCCAGAGACACAACATTCCCTAATGAAGAGTAATAATAAGAGTTTCCAAAAAAATATCATTTTTTATTAATTATATTAGGTGCTTCGCACAACATATTTCAAAAAATTAAGCAATCTAGCTTTCCTACTCTAACTTCTAGTGATTCAATTAAAATTAATTTTATGTATGAGAAACTAATTTCGTACGACCGTGACACGATTGATTTCTTCATTCTTATTTGCTTGTGAAGAACTTAAAGAGTGATTTTGAATATTGAATAGTGCATTTGTGTATCGGTCTAATGATATAGTATTTTTTTATACAGCCCGCAAGCGGTAACCACCGCTCATGTAGTCAAAAAAATAAAAGTATTGATTATCTACCCAAAACACATAACGACCCGGTTGGGTTCGGTAATACCTGAGTACTCTCACTTGATACCCAACCCTACCTCCAGTAATGCAATGGGTGATAATTTCTTACTTCCCATAGTCACCTCGTACGACACCTGCGTAAGGGTAGGGTGTGGCTTTTGTATTCTAAGCTAGATTACCACCAAACAAAATACGGTGCGCTGGATTGCCTATACACCACCGAAGGAATGTAACATAGTTCCAGTGGCCCGCCATTAAAGGTGGAGAGACGACACACGGCGGGTTTCTTTAGTGGGTGAGAGCTCCACATTACCCTGTTTGTTGCCCCAAACGACAGGGTGTGCGGCTAGGTACAAACAAAACAAACAAACAAAATTATTTAATTGACACCAAAGAAACATTCTTAACCTACAAAAAACACAACAAAATATAAACAACAGAATTTCAAAGGTGACAATACAAAACAATAAAGCCATTCAGCAATGATGTCACAGTGCAGCAATATTATTAAGATGCACTGCAACGCTTATTTTCAATGCAGGCCTTAGGTACATTTTTTCCCGTTTTTTTATTGGTGTATATTCATGGTATCAAACCTCTACTATCAAATTGATGTGGACAAAAGTTGTTAACAATTTCAAGCTGATTTATTATTGGGTAAAAAGAGAAGCTCAAGAGATTTATAGATCGCTAACATTCAATCACTTTAAACACAAAGTGAAAAATGTGAAATCGAAAATAACAGTCAGGAGCAGGATTTGAACCTGCATCTTCTGGATACCGTCCAGATGCTTTACCAATTCAGCCATCCTGACAATTGCATATATAAAAATATCTAAATATTTAAAGGGTTTGCGTCATTATTAGGTAAAATCTTAATTGTAAAATTAAGTTTACCTGGTCGGTATAATGTATGAAAATACTTCCGACAGATGGCGCAGGCGTCACCCAAAGACGTTAAGTATGATGTGTTGTCGAAATTAGCAGTCAGGAGCAATTGTCAGGATGGCTGAATTAGTAAAGCATCTGGACGGTATCCAGAAGATGCAGGTTCAAATCCTGCTCCTGACTGTTATTTTCGATTTCACATTTTTCACTTTGTGTTTAATGTATAGTGCTAAGCATGTCAAATGCTAAAAATATATATAAAAATATCTAAATATTCAATCACTTGTTTAAAATAGGTCAATTTTGATTAAAATAAGCTCCTTCGAATGACTGTTATTTGTAAAATTTAATCATGTAAAATCAATGAAAGTTCCATCAAATTCAGTTCAAACTAAGCTTGTTTTACCAGTTTTTTTGTTTAATACTGTGTACACATTACGTTTGTGTAACATAATATGTGCATTAAGTAAAAATCTGTTATTTTGACATTACAAACAGATGCTTCAATTTTATTTATTTGTATAGATTGAAAAATGTTTTTTTGTTGATTTAATATGATTTTTTAGTAGCCATTTACGACACCCGTGACATGAAGTGGGGTGATGATATAATATTTCTTCTGTATCATCAAACATACAGTTCTCAACACATACTAAATTAATAAATCTTGAACACATGCTAATTGATTCAATAAATCGAATCAAATGTTAACATATCACATCATGTGGAGACGCTAAGTAAATATTGAATCTAAGTATATACTAGTTTCGAAACTAAAACGACTTATGCGACTAATTTATACTTTTCGAAATGTTTATTGCAATTTTTTTAAATATTAATCAAGCCTTGAAAGTAATTTTGAATGATAAAGATATACTAAATTATAAATCAAATTTATCAATATTGATTTTATAAGCATATGACATGTATTTCTATTTCATAAACTTTTTACCATATATATTAGCATTCCATTGTAGAGCGTAGGCTTCCACTTGGAATTAGAGAACTTTGTGCCATGGTCCAGCACGCTGGCCATGTACATTGGCAGACTTCATGTGTTTTCGAAAATATATTTCAGTTGGCAGACGTCATAAGTCAGCCGTGTAGTGACAGGAATTCAAGTTTCACCGCTCCATTATTTCCCACGGGTGTCGTACTTGAAATTTTCACAAATGATGTATTTCTGTTGCCGCTATTCCAACAAATACTAAAAACAAAAAAATAATAATATTTAAGGGGGGCTCCCATACAACGTCTGTCTGTCCGTCCGTCTGTCTCCAGGCTGTATCTCAAGAATGGTGATTGCTAGACAGTTGAAATTTTCACAAATGATGTATTTCTGTTGCCACTATAACAACAAATACTAAAAATATAAAAAAAAAACAATATTTAAGGGGGGCTCCCATACAACAGACGTGATTTTCTTTTTGCCCTTTTTTGCTCGATAACGGCAATAGGTAGACGCTTGAAATATTCACAGAATATTTAGTTATATATTCACTTTAAAAATAAATAATTAAATTAAAATAAAACATATATTTAAGGGGGCCTCCCATACACAAATGTGTTTCTTTGCTCGTTTTTGCTCTGTCTGTCCATCCGTCTGTCACCAGGCTGTATCTCAAGAACTGCGATATCTAGACAGTTGAAATGTTCACAAATGATGTATTTCTGTTGCCACTATAACAACAAATACTAAAATAAAAAAAATAAAAATACTAAAAATATTTAAGGGGGGCTCACATACAACAAACGTAATTTTATTGGCCTTTTTTCTCGCTATTGATAACGGCAACAGGTAGACGCTTGAAATGTTTACAGAATATTTAGTTATATATTTACATTAAAAATAAATAATTAAATGAAAATAAAATTAATATATAAGGGGGGGCTCCCATACAACAAACGTGATTTTTTTTACTAGTTTTTGCTCGATATTGATAACGGCAACAGTTAAACGCTTGAAATAATCACAGAATATTTAGTTAAGTATATATTCACTTTAAAAATAAATAATTAAATTAAAATAAAACAAATATTTAAATGGGGCTCACATACACAAACGTGTTTCTTTACTCGTTGCGCATCTAAGTCTATGTTGAAAACCACGAAATGAGTCAAATTTTACTTGCAAAATTTGGTAACAGCCAAACACCATGGTAACAGAGAGTTCAGTAGTGTAATGTTGTTTACCTAGTCAATGGTACGGAACCCTTCGTGCGCGAGTCCGACTCGCACTTGGCCGGTTTTTTATTTTTGTTACTGGTGGATTGGGTGTCGAATGGGAGCAATCTCCACATCACATTTGTATGACCCACCCCACTTATCGGATGCATTTACATGCATTATTCCAATATAGTAAGTTTAATTTTGCAATTAAAATTCATACTATTTAATGGTGCGATTTATTAAATATATTGATTTGTATTTAAGCACTTAGCGTGCTCAGCTACTTTAAAGAACAAATTATTTATGAAATTGTGGAACTTATTACCTATCTCGAGTGGTTCAGCATCTTCGGTGATACGAACCGTGAAACACATCGATATGTTTTGCTTGGAGCTGGAGATTTTAAAGACAACTCCCTGCACTAAGGAACAATCCTTGTATCTCGAGGGTCTTTACAAACATACAATTTCACAGACAAAGAATACCCAGATTCAGAACAACCATTTGTGGATCACACAAAGAGTGGTCCTGTGTTGGAATCGAACCCACAACATTTGGACGGTAGGCTGGTATCTAAACCACTCCGCCATCTGCAGCGGGTGCTACTTACCATCAGGTGGGTCGTGGCTCGTCTGTTACCACTAGCAGTAAAATCTCTCAGACTTGCAAGTTGCCTCACGATATCTTCTTTCACCAAGCAAGTGATATTTTATTTACAAATAGGTATACACATGTTCTCGAAATATTCTCATTTCAGATGTATGTGCCTCGTGTGTGCTCTCGACTTTAAACTTGGAATAGACTTTTTCTGACCTACAGACTATATCATTAGAGATTTCATATTGATTGGTTCAGTGTTTACGGCGAGAAAACAACAATGCATATGGAACGAATACTTTTTCGCATTTATAATTTAAGTAATGATTTTATTAGCTGTATATTTTTGAGACCTATATATTTTTTTGAGACTAACCATAATTATTTACAGTAAAGTTTTTTTATGTATTAGTTCGCTATGTGGGCTTCTGTTCCCGTTGCGACCCAACTACTGGTATACAACTGTTGCTATTTTTCATTTCCAGCCAGGTGAAAATTGCTTAACCTTGCAGCGAGTGCACAATTAGGCTACAACGCTTTCCGTTTTCTTTCTTGCTCTCTTTCTTTTCTACTCGTATACTTTCAGAATACATACACAGGTGTGTCACAATGATTTTTACTTAAGTATATTTTTACTTAATGTCAATATATCTTGTATCCTCTTGTAGAGTATATCTACAGCCCTCTACGCCTTACTGTATCTATTAAAGATTTACAGTCCTCTGAATATCACGTTCATTTTACTGTTAACAAATTTTAATGCTTTGAAGTTGTAGAAGAGACCCAATTGGACTTTAAAATGTAACTGTGATCTATTTATCAAGGTTCTTTTTACTACATTACAGTAAACTTGCCTTACTCAACAAGCGCATTGAGGTAAAAAATGTTAGCGATTCTATTGTGTACCTAATGAACAAATTTGATGCAATACTTTTTTGATTGTCTGTAGAATTTAGTTACGATAACACAGTGTAGTGTAACAGGTGATGTAAAATTATCGGTTTAGACTGAAACAACTATGAGATTTTTGCATCTTCCATCGCAGCTTAGGCTAATTTGATTAAATTATTTGACAGTCCAATGCTATGCTGCTGTACTTCAGCTTTCGGCCTGTATCGAACGCTGTAGAAGTACCTAAATTAAAAATGTTGTTTTATTGATATGCATAGCTTATACGAAACTTCTTTGAAAATTACCTTTTTATTTTTTGTAAAAGAATTCAAGTACCTGACCATTTGCTATCCAGAGACAACTCATGCCCAATGCTAATGCACGAGTAAATATGAATATTTATGTTTGTTTGTCTTTAACGCATTCACGCCTTAACTACTTAACGCACTATTATAAAACTTAGCATGTAGGTAGTCCGGAGGACATAAAAGGATATAGGTTAATTTTTATACCGGATGAATTGTTGTTCCTGTGCCATAATTATAATGGTAAATGTGCCGAACAGTGACTTATGTTCTATTGTATTCCATCCATCCATCAATCAGCCTTTTAAAGTCCTCTGCTGGACATAGGCCTCCCCAAGAATGGGGGACAGTGCCGCAATCACCACGCTTGGTAGGCGGGTTAGCGATCGCAGTGGATATTGTTGATACTTGAAGGAGTGCTGCTGCCCATTTCCCCGGTATTCCCTCAGTTGGCTCTTACGACTCCCATGGGTGGAGAAGGGTGGGACAATTCTAAAGCCACACGGCAGGTATTGTATTAGTACTTCAGATTACTATTTACAAGTTCTAGAACTCAATCAGTGCAGTCGTTTATCCGATATATACTATGATATATTAAAAAAGTATTCATAATAAAAATAAAAAACAGCTACCTATCAAATAGTTTTTGGCTGCGGTGGAGCCACGGGCAAAGGCTACTAATAAATAAATTTATCATCCGTTCCGGGTGTTAGCGTAATTTATAATGCATAGAATAAATACAACTATTGCATACATGTGCTTGTGATATTAAATACTGAACTACTAAATTGCATTTGCATAGTTTTGTTAAACACAACTTTCATAAAAAGAACACGTCATAGTGGGTAACTCCGTATTACTAAAATATTATTGCAAAACAGTCCGAAATAATTATACAATTTACTTTGCAACAGCGTATAAAAAAAAAAATCTAGCCAGGCGTCGGTTGTTGCCGAATCCGAGTAAGTAGGCGCCACCGTTTTCATTATTTTATCTATTTATCTAGCCGTTACGGATTTCGGTGTGTTTCGGTTGTGGAGCAAGATTTTCGGTTCTATAATATACGAGGAGGGATCAAAAAGTTGTGAAAATAAGATTGAATATAATGACTATTGATAACTTAATAATTTATTTTTCTACATAGTCTCCGAGTCTCTCTACACACCGACTCCAGCGATTTTCCAAGGCTACAATCCCTTTCAAAAAAAAGTTTTGTCTTGGTCCTGCAAAAAGCTCTCCACGGCATCCATCACCTCGTTATTGTCTTCGTACCTGTTTCCCCTTAAGTATTCTTTCAATTTGGGGAACAGATGAAAATTGCTAGGCGCCAGATCTGGTGAACAAGGGGGGTGGTCAACCAATTCGAAACCAGCTTGCTGAATGGCAGCCATCGCAACTGCCGACCTGTGCGCGGGTGCGTTGTCGTGATGAAACAGCAACCCCCTTCGAAGTTTCCCTCTCCTTTTCTCTTTGATGGCATTCCTCAACTTGGGAACTAAAACTGCATAATATTGGCCTGTAATAGTGGTTCCACGCTCTAGGTAATCAATCAACAATATCCCCTCTGAGTCCCAAAATATTGAGGCCATAACCTTGCCAGCCAATGCCACGGCACGAAACTTCTTCGGGGTCGGTGATGATGGTCGTTTCCATGCGAAGATTGCCGTTTTGTCTCGGGATCAAAATGATGGAGCCATGTTTCGTCCATTGTTACGAAACGAGATTAAAAGTTTTCAGAATCTTCTTGAAACTTGTCCAACAATATTTTCGAAATGTCAAGTCGATTTTGTTTCTGACTGTCGGTTTACATTCTCGGCACCCATCTTGCGGAGACTTTTCTCATATTCAAAGATTGTTTCAATATGGATTGAATACTTCTATATGAAATGCCCGTTTCTTGAATTAAGTATCGTATGGTAACTCTTCGATCGCTCAATATAATTTTCTCGACTTTCGCAACATTTTCTTGGGTGACTGACGTCGATGGACGGCCGCAACGATGTTCGTCTTCCGTGCTCGATCTCCCTACTCGAGATTGAGAAGCCCACCTTGCAACAGTGGAATACGGCGGAGCAGACTCTCCTAATGTCACCTCCAAATCGCAATTAATCTCTTGCGTCGTTAACTTTTTTAAACAAAGGTATTTAATAACGGCTCGTACTTCGTTTTTCTCCATTTTCGAGAACACGTTCCTACACGAAGCAAACAAAACACAAGAGAATCGAAATTTTTTTTCTTTATTATTGTTACAAATATGTATCTGAGCTATGCCTGCCAGTATTTATTTTTTTTCTTACCAAGGAGTATGTCGTTCTCACTACTTTTTGGTCACTCCTCGTACAGTACCTAACAGCAATTTTCTCAGCAGACAAAAATATGGCATTGGATAATTTTTCTTCTGAAAGTACCACCGTATCCAAAGTGTCCCACTATTGAAGGCTCTCACGACACCGGCCCACTCCCTAATGTCATCAAGCTGTGTCTTGTTTTTGCGACCAAGAATCGTTTTTCTTGCAATTCTTATTTTATTTTTGATATGTCCCATGTGTAAAGTTTTCCTTCTTTAGACGGTCTGGAATATTTCACATTTTTACTGTATGTACTTGTCTTGTCGCAAAACCCCCGTTAGGTATCTACCCAACTTATACCACATACTTATATCTAAACGCCCCCATCTCAAACGCGCTCAGTGTGGTGGTGGTCGCGCCATGGAGCGGGCTTCGCGGATTTTTGGTATTTGCCTACGTGATCTATTTCGTAATACAAAGATCCGTAGGATAACAGGAGTGACTAACATAGCCCGCCGGGTTGGCATGCTGAAGTGGCAATGAGCAGGCCACATCACTCAACGAAACGGAAGCCTATGCCCAGCAGTGGCCGGCTTGATTGGAGAACTACCAGCCTCGCAGAAGAGCAGCGTGATACAATAGTAGCTACTCCTAAAGTTTTGTTTTGTGTGGTAGGTGAGAGCGCCAGGGCCCTAACCCCAAGGCCCAAACCCTCTCATATGTATGTGCCTCACATATTCTTCCAAATCAGGGAAATTCATTTGCCCTTTTAGAGACTGATTGTCAAGAGGTGAACAGGATTTTGATGACCCTAAAATCCAATAGCGCACCGGGTTGGGACAAGGTACCCACTAGGTTTCTTAAACATGTCAGTCAAGAGGTAGTCCCTATCATTACGCACTTGGCTAATCTTTGTTTCTGTAAGGGTACTTTCCCTGCTCCACTTAAGCAATCTGTAATCATTCCAGTATATAAGATTGGGGATAGGGACGATGTAAACAACTACAGGCCCATATCCATTTTACCAACTATATCTAAACACTAATGCGACTTATTACAGATTACAAATTATTTGTGAATGTGGAAGAAGAGAACTTTAGTGCGAGCGGGATTCGAACTGTGTCCCTTCCAATCTGGGAAAGTGCTCTAAGTCGCTAAGCTATCGCACTGACCAACCGCCATACCCAATCTCCACATCACAATTGTCTTTACGACCCACGCCACCTATCGGATGCAAAGTATTTTGACCAGATCGAAGACGTTCTTAAGGAAGGCGAGGTTAAATCGAAACCAACGAGCATGCATGAAAGCGCTAATATAAGTAGATGAAGCGAAAGATGTGTGTCAGGATCGTAGCAAGTGGTGAGAAGTGGTCTTTGCCCCAAATCATAAAAAATATCATCAAAAAATAAAAAAAAAATTTTTGGGTCGGACCGCTCTTATCACTTAGAGGTATGAAAAATAGTTTATATCCTATTCTCAGACCTACTGAATATACATACAAAATTTCATAAGAATTGGTCAAGCCGTTTCGGAGGAGTATAGCGACAAACACTGTGACACGAGAATTTTATATGTGCATTAGACTAGCTGACCCAGCAAACGTTGTTTTGCCATATAAATTATTTCTACATCGGCAGTAGAAGGGTGAAAATTTAGGGTTGTATGTATTTTTAATGCCGAATCATAACAAAATAAAATAATTTAGATATTTTTATATATATTTTTTAGCATTTGACATGCTTAGCAACATACATTAAACACAAAGTGAAAAATGTGATATTTTCGATTTCACATTTTTCAATTTGTGTTTAAAATAAAATAAAAAATGTAGTCTAAAAATTAAAAAAAAAAATTTAGGTGTGGGTCACCCTTAACCTAACCTCACACCCCGTCGTTCGGGGCAACGAACAGGGTAGTGTGGGGCCCTCACCCACTAAAGAAACCCGCCGTGTGCCGTCTCTCCGCCTTTATTGGCGGGCCACTGGAACCATGTTACATTCCTTCGAAGTTTGTTATGGGTTTGCAGAGAAGAACGATGAGTGAAGGCTAGCTTGCAGCTTGCCAATACAAACTACCCACCGTACGCCCTCACTCAGCTGTACTCGGTGAACCACTGGTGCCGCAAACTACTAACTGTTGTATATAAGCATTTATTACCAACTAGCCTTTACACGCCGCAGACAATTTTTTTTTGTTAAAATCCATTTCCCAATATAGTAGCGGGATCAAACGTAAACCAGTTTAGTCTATTCAAGAAATCAAACATTAAAAAACGAACAGACAGAGAGACGGTGTATAAAATTTGTTGTTTTGACTTCTGTTGCTCTGATGAAAACCTCCATATTAGTTTTTATTCAATATAAAAATATATAATACCACTGAGTATATTATATATATACCTACATTCACAGCTGGCCCAGCGCAATAAATTTATTATGAGATAGATTATCGTTAACACGTCACGTGACCATGTCGACGACGACTTACATGAATTTACTCCCTATCCAAACCTTCCTATAGAAGTTATCACTTCCAAAAAAAAAACACTGGCATTAATTAAAATCAACTCACTGGTGTCTAAACACCAACCCATCCAAAAATTCCTTTTGTTTGTAAAGCGATAAGTACAAATATGCGTGTTGAGGAGATGGATTTTGTAAAATTTCTAATTAGAATTATTTTTTTTAATTATATTAGTAGAAGGCGATCGGCCGTGATAAGGAAGACCAGCGCTTTACAGCTCTCAAGAGCGCCTTTTAAAAGTTTATGTTTAGTGACGTTTATGCTCATACATTATATTTGTAAATTATTATTTATGGTAGGCGTTTATTATTAAAATACATGCCAGTACGCGAATAATAACTATTTTATAAATTTAAGATATATTTCTTATGTATATCTTTCGCTGTATCTATAAATTAATTAAAATATTATAATATAATTAAAGTTATTTTACGTGTCGATAATACAAGGACGAGATGGGCAATCTTTTTATATGTTAGCAATGTCAGTTATTTCCAGTTAGGTAGGTACTTACAGATCTCTTAGGAATATCCTGAGGATATTCCCTGGATAGTCCGCATTATGGCGTGAAATTTAAGCTTTGTTAGTGAATCATCAAGGATAAATAAAAAATAGCATCACGAATGTATTCCCCGAAGGGGTAGGAAGAGGTGTATTACACACCCACAGTTTGCCAGCTATGTTTAAGTCCCACGTAATTAGGGGCGAGACTATTGCCGTCTACCGGGCATTTTTCCAAACTTTTTTTTTTTATTGCATTTAGTGGCAGACGAGCCACGGCCTATCTGATGGTAAATGGTAACCGTTGCTCATGGACTCAACTATACCGAAAGCATTGTCAAGCCGCTGCTCACCATTTCATTTCACAGATATGAAATGAAAGCAAAAACGGCTATCTCTTGCTACAGCCAAAACGCAACGATGTGCTTCATGGCCGGTCACACGGGAGATGGTGGTACCAAGCCGCTCGGGCTCGATACCAAGTGAGTACTCCCACTTGGTACCCAACCCTACCACCAGTCAGGCAATAGATGATAATTGCTTACTTCCCTTAGTCGCCTTGTACGCCACCCGTGGTAAAGGATGGGTTGGTGACACTTGTATTCTTAGTCCGTCACCACACAGACTACGAATACACAGTAGCAGTACTCCGGGCTGCTACTGAGAATTGGCAATTAATTAATTTAATTAAATATTAACTAATTAGCATCAAGGACAATGATAGCAAACGTAAGTAATAATTATAGACTGTTATGTTCAGTTACTTTTTTAGACCAAATTATTTGTAAAAAAAGAGAAAGTTAATGCGAACAGGATTTAAACCTGAGTCTAATAAATTAAAAAAAAAAGTGAAGTATAGATTGAGGGTCATTATTAAGTAGCTACGGATGCTTAGGTTGCGATAATTTAGCGGTCCAAAGCACTCCTCCACTTAATTTATCTTTCTCCACTTTCATAAATGTTTTTGATGTGAAACATCTAATGCGGAGGGAGGGTAAAATCGGCTGATAGCGTGGCGACGCTTTTGTTGTACTTGTCCCGTTCAAATCTTGCAAGTTAAATTTGACACACTTCCCGGTTTCCGATTGAGCTAAAATTTTACACTCATGTGTATATCACATGACAATGCAATATTATGATGACATGGAGCTGATCTGATGATGGAGCTGGCAGGTGGACATAGGAACTCTATAATGAAACGGCGCAACCCCATCGAGTTTGAGCTCGTATGATTTGTCTTGCCGAGTACTTTGTGTTTAGATGATATCCGGCTCTGATGATGGATCTGGAAGGTAACCACAGCAACTATGTAATGAAACGACGTAACCCCATCAAGCTTAGAATAATTTGATTCGTCTTGACAAGTACTTTGTCTTTAGATGTTATCCAGGGTCTGATGATAGAGCTAGAAATTGGCCATAGGAACTCCGTTATAAAACGACATAACTCCATCTAGTTTGGGCTCGTATGATTTGTCTTGACGAGTAATTTGTCTCTAGATGGTATCCAGGGTCTGACAATGGAGCTGGAAGGTGGCCACAGTAACTCTGTTATGAAACGACGCAACCCTATCGAGTTTATACACGTTTGATTCGTCTTGAGGAGTACTTTGTCAAGTTATGATCATTTTATTTCTAAAAAATAATTTCGATGTTTTCACATCAGCTAGACGTCGTGCGGCGATAGTGTTTTTTTTTTTGTAAAGGTAAGAAATATTTCAGAGTTCTAATTATTTATGAAAAGGGAGCTTTCCTACGAGCAGGATTCGAATCTGCGTCCCATCCGATCCGAGGAAGTACTCTGGACCGCTAAGCTAACGCAGTCACATAACGGTGACTCCAAATCTCCACTTATTATTTGTTTTAGATGTCTTTACGATATACATTTATAATTATATAACTTTCCAACTAAAATTCATACTATATAATGACGATGTTTTTTTAATACTTTGTTCTGTATCAGTAAAGCTCTTTTCTTCCACTTTCATAAATTATTTTTTTCTTTTAAGTAGCTGAGCATGTCAAGTGCTAATCCATCCATCCATCCATCAGTCTTTCATCGTCCACTGTTGGACATAGGCCTCCCCAAGAGAACACCTACGGATTTCCGTATTACGGATCTTATCACGTAGAGAGATTCCAACCATAGCCCGCTCCATAGCACGCTGAGCGACTTTGAGCCTTGATATAAGGCCAACATTAAGAGACCGCGCCTCTATGTCGTAAGTCATCACTGGTAACACACACTGATCATAGACCTTCGTCTTCAGATATTGTGGAATATTGGACAAGTGCTAAACACATATCAAATTATTCATAGTTCTAATTTAACGCTACCTATATTTTAATTGTATTTAAAAACAATTAAATTAAATACGGCTACGATAAAAGTTCCAATTACATAATAAGGTATGCGTAACATTATTTAAAGGAGAATGAGGATGGTGTCTGATGAATTTTGGTGTGAGGCACAAGGAGGTTTCAAGTGTGGAAGAGGATGCATGGATCAAGTGTTTCCTCTGCGCAACATTGTGGAGAAGCATCTGGCTGTAGGCCAGAGAGTTTTCTGCAGTTTTGTGGATTAGGAGAAAGCATTTGACACTGTTGTACGAAAGGAACTTTGGGACATTTTGCCAGAGTATGGTATTAACGGTAGACTGCTACAAGCGGTGCAGTCCAACTACGTGGACTGCAGAGCTTGTGTGTGGCTGGATGATGGAATGTAATCCTTGTTTGATGTCAATATCGGCCTTAAACAGGGCTGCGTTCTATCAGCCAGACTGTTTATCATATATCTGGATAAATGTCTACAAAGGTTGAATGAAATGAATGTGGGAGTTCAGATGGGCGACTCAGTGGTTAACTCTCTGCTATATGCAGATGATGCGATCCTATTAGCGCAGTCTGCGACTGACCTGCAAACCCTAGACGACGTAATGGCAGAAGATTGTAAGAAAAGGGGCCTACGTGTGATCGTGAGCAAAACCAAAATAATGGTTTTTGAAAGAGAAGAAGCCAGAACAGATGTTAGAGTAGCAATAGGAAATGGTGTGCTAGAACAAGTGAATGAATTTGTGTATATATGTTCTTGGATGTGGATTCAGTCGGGATGGTAGGTGCACCACTGATGTAGAGAAAAGAGTGAATTCGAGAAATAGAGTGAAGGGAGCATTGGGACAACTTCTCGGCAGCCACCACCTCAGCCAGAAGGCAGTGCTTGTCCCAACACAACGCAGTGCTTGTCCCAACGTTATTATATGGAAGCGAGAGTTGGGTATGCAAAAAGGAGCATGAGAGTAAAATCAATGCGGTCGAAATGCGATCTCCGCGGAGAATCTGTCGAGTGAGGCTGACTGACTGCATTCGTAACAACGACGTAAGCGAGCGAGTAGGTATGAAAGAGAGTATTGGTGTAAAGATGCGAAAGGGAATGCTCCGATGGTTCGGACATGTGGAGAGAATGTCGGATGAGCGACTGGTTAAGAAGATATATAATGCGAAAGTGGAAGGATGTAGGTACAGGGGGAGACCGAGACTCACCTACCTAGACTAAATCGGTCATGTATTGAAGGAAGGTGGAGTCAGGAGTCTCCGAAACCGGCGAGCCTGTATGACGAGAATTATGAATGTTGAGGAAGCGAGAGATGTATGCAAGAATTGAGCCTCTTGGCACTCTCTTCTCTCTGCCTACCCCGCAAGGGAAATGGCGTGATGATAAGTAAGTAAGTATGCGTAACAACCATTTAAAATGTAGTATAACATCTTCATTTAAATATGAACGTGAACGTGGTGTATTTATCGTAGTTTGAATTACAATTGTCTATGCAACTAATTTTTTCCAATGGCTTTGTCAAACTGACCTTTCAAGCTGACAAATTAAACTGCCTGTATATTAATTTCCACGGGACATTGGCAAAGCTATTTCTATAAGTCTAACAACGCAATTAATCAAGAATTGAATCGACTATATTTTAGATAATACTACATTTCTAATATTGTGACGGCAGAAGAACGGTTCATGTTGCAACCGCAGAATATCTCTCTTCTTCTGCTCCTATCTTCTTCATTGTCCCTGCATACTAATAAAACACGAAGCTATTAAATTAAGATACGTGTTCCTATACTTTAACAGAAACTATCAGGTAAATTTCTATATCAAAATATAAGGTAAATAAATGTATTGCTAGCGTAGCGCTAAAATCGAAGACAGCCAAGGGTGTTAAATCCCTAACTCTGAATTTGAAACTTAGCAAGGCACACAGTTCAACATTTTTGAATCTACATGCGCAGATTTGCTCAGACCCACACTATTTACGCTGGATGTTATATATAATATAATAAGTCCCAATATACTAAGCTTAATTATTACAAGATCATTTTACTTAATAGCAATAATTAAGCTTCTATCCTATTTGTAGATTAAAATTGACGGGTCTCGTGGCGTAGTCGGTAATGTAACCGGCTACCGTGCACGAGGTCGTGGGTTCGATTCTCACTCAGGACAATTATTTGTGTGATGAGCACAGATATTTGTACTGCGTCTGGGTGTTTTCTATCTATTATATGTATGAATTTACAAAAAACGTAATATAATGTATTATATCCGTAATCTGGTACCCATAGCACAAGCGTTAAGGTTAGTTTGGGGCCAAAGGATGTTGTGTGAAAATGTCCGTGAATATTTATTTATTTTTCTTTAGATATTTTCACAAAAAAATGTTTTAATGTTATCTCAATGTTGGTCTCACTTTTTTCATAGATATCAAGAACACTTTCAGCTAAAGATTTTAAGTAAGATAAATAAAGCCATGTCTCCGTTAGTTGCCGAAGCAATAACGAGAAGGTGATAATTGTTGATAACAGCTGAGAGTTATTGTTCCATCATCGATATGACTTAAGTTTAGTATGCTGCTTCCTACATACGGCGAAGTAAATATAGTTGAGCTTCGTGGGACGATGGGTTAGTACTGTTTTATTTTTAATTTTCCTTGCCATCCCAAGTCGTTACTACTCCATTTTTGGAACAGGTATTATATCAAAGTGAGATAGTTATAGGCTATAGTCTACTACTAGCTTAGTGTGGGTTGGCAGACTTCATCAGCCGCCAAGAAAATCTTTCAGACAGGTTTCTTGATGATGTTTTCCTTCACCATTTAGAAATACATACAGAGTATTGAATAGTCAGATACAATACCTTGTGAAATTTTGATCTCAGATTCAGACTAGAGGACCACTAAAGTAATTTCACATACTACCAGTGGTCTGCCAATACAGGCGGAGAGATGGCAAATGGAGGGTTTATTTAGTGGGTGAAGGCCCCACACCACCCTGGTACGGCCCCAAACGACGGTGTGTGAGGTTATATAGATTTTTTCCAGGCCTTAACAAAAAAAAAAATAAAAAAAAGTGTTTAGACAAGAGATCAAATTTGATACCACTGTCTTTGCAGTCCTTGGTCTAACCACTGCACTATCACTGATATTATTAATTTCCCTTTTAGTTGTAAGACAACGGACAAACAAACGTTTAATTATATATAAGTTGGATAAAAAGTAGAACTCGTTTAGATTTAAATACAATAGTGCATTCTACGTGTTTAATGCATATTTAATCAATTATAACAAAACATTTCTTTGTGTACTTCCTTTAGTTTGTTCATATAAAGAAAACGTCTTTTACTTGGGCTGACTTTTAAACTTTTAGATACTTATGTAGTACTTATTATTGTAAGAAAAGTCAATAATCATGATGGGGCTGAGTGTAGATGACTTAAGCTCATCTCATAAATATTCGCGTAAGTATTTCTAACACTATTTTGTTGAAAATTCTAAGCATTTTTTTTCACAACCCATATACTCTACTATCCCATTATTGAGCATGGCTCTCAGAGCAGAGCAAGACGCGAGCAGATGACGAGCCACCGCGAAAATTTCTCTGGCATGCAGGTTCCATCCATCCATCCATCCATCCATCAGCCTTTCATCGTCCACTGCTGGACATAGGCCTCTCCAAAATGGGGGTTTTACCATAATCGCCACACTTGACAGGCGGGTTGGCGATCGCACTGAATGTTTTTAGTACACAGAGGAATGCTGCTGCCTGGTCCCCCAGTAATCCCTTAGTCGGCTTTTACGACTCGCATAGGAAAAGACGGGGTGGAGCTATTCTTGGTGCTCACCCCACACGGCTCATCAGGCATGCAGGTTACTTTACGATTTTCTTTCCTTCTTTGGGAAACCATATAATGTGTGCGCACAAAACGCTAGAAATGTGTGTGTGTGTGTGGTAGAGATTTTAGCCCGGGACTGTGGATCAAACTCGCATTGTGCACTCGCATAGTGAAATGGTTAGAGAATTAGAGTACTAAAGAGTATTTATTTTAAATTCAGTTTAGAAGACATGTAGTCAAGGGTTTATTTTATTTGGTGTGCATTAGACCCGAAAGTTCATTCATCGGTCTTATCATTAAGCGCCTTACGTATTCGGGTAGCAATTCGATGTTTCGAAGTTACCTATTACCTGCAATTATATTTTGTAAATAGTAATCAACTAACTTATCGGTGAATTCAGGAAATTCTAATAGGAAAGTTTTAATTATGATGAAAACATCCTACCAATTGTTTAGGATTGAACTCTATTTTTAATTATAGTAAATTGACGTGGCCGTTATGGGTCTCTGGTATAATATTTGTGGAAGACTATCTACATACTATACATGATTGTAGAATTTCATTTCAAGTATTCTGATAACAAAAACGGTTCATTTACATACTTATAGTCAATTTTAGTTAGCACTAGCCTTTGCCCGCTGCGCCGCCGCAGCCAAAAGCTAGTTTATAGGTTATACCTATCTCAGGTTCCCGGTATATGAGCGGGATAAAATGTATACCAGTTTTTAAATCTAATCAAGAGCCATCAAATAAAAGTTGGATCAAAATCTGTTTAGTAGCATTTACGTGATGCGCGAATGAACAAGCAGATAAACAGACAAACAAACAAAAAAATCTAAAACAAAATGTTTTGTGTTTAGGCACGCCTATATAGCCTAATACTATATTTTTTTTCTCAAATATCTTAAATGTACAGATACAGCTCTGTTACAGCTTTATAATATTTAGGATTACCTACTCTACCAGTACTGAGTAATTCATGAGAAAGGCGATAAATATATTTAAGACCTAAACAAGAATACAAAGTGCAATAATGTGAATTATAAAATGATAGTATCGAGCACAAATTTTAACCTGTTCCGGATGCTCTGCCAACAGTACCAACTGTGACTGTGACATGTTTTCGTAATAGGCCGAGCACAACACGTACAAAATATAACTATACAAAAATTACATATATTTTCTAATGGTAGAGCGTTGCTTATCCTAGCACGAATGGGCCAGCTCGATCGGGAAAGTACCACCCTCTCACATAAGATCCGCGTGTAACAACGGTAGTTTTTCTTACCATTATGTTTCATATGGTGAGTGAGAGCGCTGGAGGCCCAATTCCTCTCCCTATCATCTCTTTATTATCCTTCCTATCCTCTTCTTAGTATCCCACCTATATTCTCCTTATTATTCTTCTTATATTTCTCACCTCCTATCCCTTTCCTTGGTGATGGAGCCGCGCGAGTGATTCCTCTGGTGTTGCTGGTGTCTATGGGCTACGGTAATCATTAACCATCAGGTGGGCTGTATGTTTGCTCGCCACCCATGTAGTTTAAAAAAAAAAAGTTAATGTCTTAAATATTTAAGCGACATTTTACAATATCGGCTCTATAATGGGGAATGCTCAGAGGAGCTGTTTGAGGTGGCACCAACATCACCTTTTTACCACCGAACCACTAGATGACGCAGTAGGGTTCATCCACACCACCTGGAAATGATTGTGACCAAAACAGTTTTAGCGTTCTTTTCTACCACGTACGTATAGGCTCTGGAATGATCTACCTACGTACTACAGTGTTTCCTTTTTTAAACAAGGTTTAAAGTACTTATACTTAAATTGTGGTAGGCAGCAGCTTGGCTGCGCCCCTAGTGTTGCTAAAGTCCATGCGTGGCGGCTACCACTTACTATTAGGGGGGCTGCTAGCATGACTGCCACCGTTGGTGATAAAAAAATATTTGTTACATACGTAACTAAAAATTCTTTAAAATTGTATCCAGCACTCTAGGTGATGAGCGGCTACCTACCTATCATACGCTAACGCCTGATGAAATATCATCTGACGTAAGTGATAATAGCCTAGGTCTGTAAAGCGTACTACTGAACGAAAGTATGTGAAGTTCTTTGCTAGACTACTGGATTGGATAGATCCTTTTTTTGTATTTATAATAATAGCCTTAAAAATTAAAGAAGAAAATAATGCAGGCAAAAATAATATTTTGTTAACTTACTTTTTTTTTCAGAATATATCCCAACATGGTCTTTGCAAGAGACAATAACTGGCTTAGCCATCGTACTAGGCTTATATATGCTGGTAGTCCTGAAGATTCTTCCAATATACATGAAACACCGACAGCCTTATAAACTGAATAACGTCATGTTGATATATAACGCCTTTCAAGTTTTATTCTCAACATATTTAGTGTTTATCGTAAGTGCAACTCTTTGCTAATATTAAAGTATAGGCGTAACGATCCGTTTTTTTCTTATTTTTTTTGTTAAGGCGGGAAAAATGTACCTAGCCGCACATCCCGTCGTTCGGGACAACGAACAAGGTAGTGTGGGGTCCTCACCCACTAAAAAATCCCGCTGTATGGCGTCTCTACGCCTGTATTAGCGGACCACTGAAACCGTGTGACATTACTTCATTGGTGGGTGTAGTGATCCCTGAATTACTGAAATGGCTGGAGATATATCATAAAAGTGTTCTTTTGTATATCCATTAGATCTATTGTTCCTAACTTCTTCAGAATAAAGAGGATTTTAGGCTCTTGACCACCACGCTGCCCAATATTGGTTGGCAGACTTCACAGGCATACAAAAATATCTGAGGTTTCTCACGATATTTTTCCTCGTCAAACAACAATAATTTGTGATCATATATATAAAAAAAATATATATAATATCGTATTTGGATAAACTTGCAGCTCAAACAACTTAACTATCGCGGTACCTAGGTATATCATGTTCTTAACTAAAAACGTGTCAAATAATATGGAATTAAGAGTTTTTAAACAATTTAACTTATTTTTTTCGTCCGTATCGTATGGGTAATCATAGTACGGAGCGTGCTCGTCACGATCCCTGCCAGCCTGTAATCCACAGGCTGGAATCCGGCTCGAATGCCTACCGCAGTGCGGGTTAGGGCGTGCCCCAGAGGCGACGCGTACCGACCCGCCCCCGTCGGTACGAACAACGGCAGATGTGGCGATGGAGGCCGCCACCCATCACGCCTTGCCCAGTTTTGCGAGTCGAGGGGAGCAAAGTGTCGAGTAGGCACGTGGAATGTAAGAGGTGGTGTGAAAGGTAAGTTACACGAGCTGGTAACCGTCGTGTCGGACAGACAGCTTGATGTGCTCTGTGTAACAGAGACCAAGCGAAAGGGTAGCGACGCCTGTGATCCTGGTGGTGGGTTAGCTCTGTGGTTTGGTGTACCGCAGAGCGATCGGGCCAGCATGGGAGTGGAGGTGTTGCTGTCCGCTTGCTTGGCCTCACTCTGGGGGTCTTTCACACCGAAAGACTACGGAATGTTCGATCCCAGACTTCTATGGGTCCGAATAAAACTAGGTGTCACCAGGGTCTTCATGGGCGCAGCTTATGCTCCCGTAGGCTCTTCGTTGGCATCGGATCTAGAGAAGTTCTGGGATAATGTTAGGGAAGTTCTGGATTTGGCAGAAGCTAGTGAACGCGTGATCGTATGCGCAGACTTGAATGGATGGGTTGGAACCAAGCGTCCAGACTTCGAGGACGTGCTTGGTTCATTTGGTGATAAGAGAGTGAACGATGCAGGTAGGCTCATTGCGGATGTATGTATGGAAAGAAACCTTATTGTGTCAAACACATTTTTTCAACATAAGGACATCCATATGTATATATGGAGAAGGAATGAACAGAGAAGTATGATAGATTTAATTTTGGTAGACAGTCGCCTCCGAAGTAAAATTTTGGAAACAAGAGCCTACAGGGGTCCCACTGTCGACACGGACCACTATCTCGTTATTGCGAGATTTAGTGGTCTGTTCAGAAACTGGACACACTGGCGAGAGCGTGTCCACTTCGGAGGGCTTGAAAGAATAAAGATTGAAAAGTTGCAAGAAGAGAGTGTAAGAGCAAAGTATGCAGATCGTGTCCGTGAACGGCTGACATTAGCAAGTTAGCCGGGATCAGACATAGAAGAATGCTGGAGAGTATTGAAAGATAGTATGGTAGATACAGCGAAAGAAGTATGTGGATTCTCAAAGAAGTATAGGAAAGTGAAAGGTGATGCATGGTGGGATACGGAAGTAGCAGCTTCCGTAGACCAAAAGAAGAAAGCGTGGCTGGACTATGTGTCTTCTTTGAACCTAATTGCAATTATTAAAGAACAGTAGAAAGAAATATACTGGCAACCTAAGAATGACACCAAAGCCTTAGTGAAAGAGAAGTGTGATAGAGAAAATATGATTGCAGAAGAAAGGCTGACCAAAAACTTCAAGAGCAACACCTAACTTTTCTGGAGGGAGGTGAAGAAATCTCGGAGTGGTTGGTCAGCTTTCAGAATGAATAAAATAAGGTCTAAAGGTGGAGACATTCTTACGCAAACACAAGATATGTTAACCCGATGGAGTGAATATTTTGGAGACATGTATGCGGATGTTCAGGGTGATACCGGTGCCACATGTGGTCTAACAGGATCAGCATTCAGTACCGGCATCTTCTGATGACATTAGTATGGATGAAGTTGAATGGGCGATTAGAAGTTTGAAAAATGGTAAGGCAGCGGGTATTGATATGGTGTCTGCTGAGATGATCAAGTTTGGAGGCTCATGTGTCTGGGAATCCTTCCTGATGCTTCTCAATTTATGTTGGAGCTCAGGAATGGTTTCCAAGGACTGGAGAAGCGCAGTCATCGTGCCCTTGTTTAAAAACAAGGGTTCACGTTATGACTGTGCAAACTACAGAGCCATAAGCTTGACCAGTTTGGCAGCCAAAGTGTATGGTAAGATTATTGAAAGGAGAAAGAGGATGGTGTCTGATGAATTTTTGTGTGAGGCACAAGGAGGTTTCAGGTGTGGAAGAGAATGCATGGATCAAGTGTTTTCTCTGCGCAACATATTGGAGAAGCATCTGGCTGTAGACCAGAGGGATTTCTGCAGTTTTGTGGATTTGGAGAAAGCATTTGACACTGTTGTACGAAAGGAACTTTGGGACATTTTGCCGGAGTATGGTATTAACGGTAGACTGCTACAAGCGGTGCAGTCCAACTACATGGACTGTAGAGCTTGTGTGCGGCTGGATGATGGAATGTCACCCTGGGTTGATGTCAATATCGGCGTTAAACAGGACTGCGTTCTATCAGCCAGACTGTTTATCATATATCTGGATAAATGTCTACAAAGGTTGAATGAAATGAATGTGGGAGTTCAGATGGGTGACTCAGTGATTAACCCTCTGTTATATGCAGACTATGCGGTCCTATTAGCGCAGTCTGCGACTGACCTGCAAACCTTTATCGACGTAATGGCAGAAGATTAAGAAAAGGGGCCTACGTGTGAATGTGAGCAAAACAAAAGTAATTGTTTTTGAAAGAGAAAAAGCCAGAACAGATGTTATTAGCAATAGGAGATGGTGTGCTAGAACAAGTGGATGAATTTGTATATCTTGGATGTGGATTCACTCGTGATGGAAGGTACACCACTGATGTAGAGAGAAAAGTGAATGCGGGAAATAGAGTGAACGGAGCATTGGGACAACTTCTCGGCAGCCACCACCTCAGCCAGAAGGTACGTGTCGCAATACACAACGCAGTGCTTGTCCCAACGTTATTATATGGAAGCGAGAGTTGGGTATGTAAAAAGGAGCATGAGAGTAAATTCAATGCGGTCGAAATGCGATCTCTGCGGAGAATCTGTGGAGTAAGGCTGACTGACTGCATTCGTAACAATGACGTAAGAGATCGAGAAGGTATGAAAGAGAGTATTGGTGTAAAGTTGCGAAAGGGAATGCTCCGATGGTTCGGACATGTGGAAAGAATGCCGGACGAGCGACTGGCTAAGAAGATATACAATGCGAAAGTGGAAGGCTGTAGGTATAGGGGGAGACCGAGACTTACCTACCTAGACCAAATTGGTCATGTATTGAAGGAAGGTGGATTCAGGAGTCTCTGAAACCGGCGAGCGTGTATGAAAAGAGTTATGAATCTTGAGGAAGCGAGAGATGTATGCAAGAATAGAGCCTCTTGGCACTCTGTTCTCTCTGCCTACCCCGCAAGGGAAAGGGCGTGATGATAAGTAAGTTTTTCGCCGTATGGGGCTGGCTTTAGAATTGTCCTACCCCTGTCTACCCACAGGAGTCGTAAGAGCCGGGGGAGGTGGCAGCAGCACTCCCTCGAGTATTAACAACATAAACTGCGATTGCCAATCCGCCTGCCAAGCGTGGCGATTAAGGCATTATCCCCCATGTCGGGACTGCTCGTTGTGGCGTTCTCTTGGGGAGGCCTATGTCCAGCAGTGGATGAAAGGCCGTTGGATGGACGGATGGAAACAATTTAACAGACAGAAAGTACACCCAGACGCAGTACAACCACTTGGGGATCACACAAATAATATTCCTGCGTGGGAAACGGACCCACAGCACTTGGGACGCCAGGTCGATTAGAACCATTGGCAGTTATGCTCAATAATAGGCTTATTTCCTATCACATACAAACGGTGCTCCCTCCTCCGCCAAAAGCGCAACACTGATAGACATACATCTAAGCCACCATACTATCATTTTTATCAAGGCGGGAGAAAATGTACCTAAACGCACACCCCGTCGACGTACAACCACTAAATAATCCCGTAGCGTACCGTCTTTCCGCCTATACTGGCAGACTACTGGATCTGTATGACTGTTAGCACTTAAATATTATACTTCAATGGTCAATCTACTATATAATGCAATCACAATAAAATTGTATCAAACATAGTCATATTATTAATAGTTCAAAGCAAAGCAAGCAAATACTGCGTAATGTGTTAATGAAGCGATCGGAAGAATTGTAATATTTATGCTAACTAGTTGCAAATACAATATGTAGGGCACTGCAATAAAGATTAATTACTGTTAAAATTGTAACATTGCTATTACTTGAAATGTATGATTTGTGATTAATTATTCACTATGAACAACGTTATTAACAATTCACGATAACTTGTGCAATAATTTTAGATGCATATAGGAAGCGGTAACCACTACCGCTAATAGTCTCAGCTATAATAATAATACAATAAATTGTATGCTTACATCCTAATTAAATTTCATTTTCTACTTAAAGTTTAGAATATTTAAATTGTGGTCAAATCTTAGAATTGATAACTTCAATTCTGATCAATTCCATCAATCAAGTAGTTTTTTTTTCAAGACACAAGGAATAATCTTTGTTTCACGGGGACTTTACAACCATTTGTAGATCACACAGTATTGTCTTTTAGAGCCATTACGCACTGTCGGCTAGTCGCCGGTGACTCGGTCTCTCGGCGACCAAAACATATGCAACTAGAATCAGAAGACCAAGCCGAGCGATCAGCTATATTGTCAGTGCTTTGGTGACACGGTCTTTAAGACAGTTGCTCGCAGTGCGAATGCTGCCATTTGAGGCCGTGATTCTATTGGTTGCCGGTGACTGGCAGTCGCTCGTGCATTGCCACTACGCAACGAGTCGTCGAGTCGCCCGGGCGACCAACAACCAAGTGCGTAAACATCTATTTTAACTATAGTAACAGCACAGTCACCAGCGACCGAGTTGCCGGCGAGCCCACAACACTCTGGTACCAGTATCTATACAACTTCGTCATCTATGCAGTCAGTGGTTATCGTTTAATGATATATCAATCCACTTTAATCCATATCGATGTGGGGTTTTCAGGATATCAAAGTTTTAATAACAAGAGATATACCCAATATATTTTATTTTTCGGTTTTGGTGTATTGATTAATTTGCGAGATCAAGTGATACTCAATTGTTTTTGTTGCTGAATCAAGCATGAAGAAGTCTCTAAGAATAGAGAGATAGAGAGAGTCGGCTTAGAATAGAATCTTCGGCTTAGAAAAGCCGAAGATTCTATTATAAGCCGACTCTTTTCAACCGTAGTAGTTGTAATTACATTCAGTGCCTTGACTATGCTCCTGCTATTGCTAAGTCCATGAATGTTTACCACTTACGATCTTATGGACTATTACTACGAGTAAATAAAGTTATAAAATATAAAATAACAGGTATTTATCTTTTTCATTTCAGTACTTACGTTACATATACAGATTTCGGATTATTACTATGAGATGTCCAAAAGGCCAAGATATGCAAGAGGTATCGTTTATATTTTTTTATAACACTACTGGTACTGTTTTGTAATGTAATCGTCAAATGCACAGTTAAACATTTCTTAATTTTTTGGATTTGGCCACAAACATTCACATTGGGAAGGAAATCGTTTTACTGAATTACATATTTTAATATTTTTTTCTTAACTCATTACTCTACCACTGTTGGGTACAGATCTCCCCTCAGAGTGAGAGGGATTTGAGATATAGTTGATCAAGCTGGCCCCGCGCGGATCACGTCGAGAAAATCTTTCAGACAGGCAGTTTTCCACATTCTTTTTCGTTCAAGGATCAGTGATAGTTCGTAAATGCGTTTTAATAAAAAAAACACGACATCTTGCACTATGGAAAAATCCTTGTATCGCGTGGAACTTTACAAACATACAATTTCACAGACACAAAGTACACTCAGACTCAAAACAATCGTTTGTGGATCACACAAAGAGTTGTCATGTACGGGAATCGAACCCACAGCACTTAGGTGGGAGGCCGGTATCTAAACCACTCCACCATCGGTGTAGTTAATTAAAATAAAACGTAACGACTGAGATGCCGTGTGAGTTTTGGAGCTCTGAGGGGTTAGGCAGAATCTCATATCTCACATGTCGATCGTATCGTGATCACTGTGATTGGTTGAGAGATCATCGTGATTGGACTACGGATTATTGCGTCGGTTTCTGCCTAACACCCCTGATCGGATATCGAATCAAAAAAAAATATAATATATAAATTTATACTTCAGGTTATAAACGAAATCTACCCATACTTTATTGCGAAGCATTTGGATTTACTAGACACAGTATTCTTCGTGCTTCGAAAGAAGGACAATCAAGTGACTTTTCTCCATCTTTACCATCACACGACAATGGTGACGTGGACATGGCTGCACCTGATGTACCACCCCACTGATAATTTTGTGGTAGTTGGAATGTTGAACAGTTTAGTTCACGTATTAATGTATGCTTACTATGGGATATCTTCTTTGGGACCCCAGTACCAGAAGTATATCTGGTGGAAAAAACATCTGACAAAATTCCAGTTGGTAAGTCCGGTTAGTTCATTGAACACCTCTGAAATAAATGTATGAAATTAGCAATCTCGTGGCAGGATAACAGCACAAAAATAGTTTTTTTTTAGATATTTTGATATAGATCTTTAGCATTTGACATGCTTAGCCATATAAATTAACACAGAGTGTGAAAATGTAAAATCCAAAATAACAGTCACGAGCAGGATTTAAACCTGCATCTCCTGGATACCTCTTGGCACTCTGTTCTCTCTGCCTACCCCGCAAGGGAAATGGCGTAATGATAAGTTAGTTAGTTAGTTATCTCCTGGATACCGTCCAGATGCTTTGGCAATTCATTCATGTCGATATAATGTATGCCAATACTTCCGACAGATGGCGCAGGCGTCACCCAAGACGTTAAGTATGAATGTGTTATCGAAATTAGCAATCCTGAGCAATTGTCACAATTGCTGAATTGGCAAAGCATCTGGACGGTATCCAGGAGATGCAGGTTCAAATCCTGCTCGTGACTGTTATTTTCGATTTCACATTTTCACACTTTGTGTGAAAATAGTTTTTTATGAGACAATGTCTTGCAATGTCTTCTTATGTCCTGCAATGGACGTTGAAAGGCTGATGCATGGATGATGATGATTGTCTTGCAATGATTCAGATATTTTATTAGATACTTACTTACCTATTATAATTTGATAAAGTTGCGATGCTGAGTCTAACTTCATCAATTAGCTGCAAGCATATGAGTTTTTTTATAGGAAAAGTTGATTCCTACACATTTATTAAGCGTATAGATTTAACATCAGGATGATTATTACCCTTTTTTTTTGTTACTGTCATCGTTCGGGGCAACGAACAGTGTAGTGTGTGCCCTCACCCACAAAATAAAGCCGCTGTCTCTCCGCCTGTATTGGTGAATACCACTGGAACTATGTTATATTACTTCAGTCGTCCGCCGATGGCTTACCCTTTCGGGTGGCCTCTACTGAGCGACGCATCCGCACACGGAACGTCGCACCTTCGCGGGAAGGTGCGACGCTCCGTGTGTTGACGGGTGTCGTGGCGTAGTCGGTATTGTAACCGACTTCCGTGTACGAGGTCGTGGGTTATATTCCCACTCAGGACAATTATTTGTGTAATGAACACAGATATTTGTACTGCGTCTGGGTGTTTTCTATCTATTATATTTATGTATGTATTTACATAAAAAAATGTAATATGTATTATATCCGTAATCTGGTACTCATAACACGAGCGTTAAGCTTAGTTTGGGATAACAAAAAGAAAATGGAGACATTCAGTTGGAAAACCACAGCAGTCATCTCCAGATTGAAAGAATCAAACGTGTTCAGCCTCACTTCAGATCACGGAATACTGATTACAAATTATAAGTTTATGTCACAAACTGCTCATTTATTTGTATTCTTTCAGGTTCAATTTATTCTTGTGGTGTCTCATCTCCACTTACAACAGAAGTTTTCTCCGTGTCCTCTTCCAAATTTGTTTCACAATTTCTGTTTGTTTTTAATTTGCTCATTCTTTGCTCTTTTTATAAACTTCTACATTAGCAGCTATAAAAAGAAGAGGCATTCAGAAAAGATACACGAAGATATAGAGTATACACATCATAAAAAACTGTTGAAAACCCGTTAAATATTGTTAATATAGGTTTAGTTTGTAGGGGTTTCTAAATAAAACTAATTTGTTTCACTTTTTGAGTGTTTTATTGTTAAACCTTAATCTAACCTTTGTCCTAGTGACGGACTAAGAATACAAGTGTCACCACCCCATTCTTCCCCACGGGTGTCGTATGAGGTGACTGAGGGAAGTAAGCAATTATCATACATTGCATGACTGGTCGTAGCGCTGGGTACCAAGTGGGAGTACTCACTTGGTATCGGGTCCGAGCGGGTTGGTACCACCATCTCCCGGCCATGAAGCACATCGTAGCGTTTTGGCTGTAGCAGTAGATAGCTGTTTATATTTAATTTCATATCTGTAAAATGAATTGGTGAGCAGCGGCTTGACAATAATCTCGATAATAAGTCGAGTCCATGGGCGACGGTTACCATTTACCATCAGATGGAAATAATTTCTACATAAAAAAACATCGCACAGGATTTTACATTTTTTCGAAATAAATCAATAGCAGCCTATACTACCTTTCTCTGAACTCCGAACTATAATATATATACTGATCGGTTAAGTAGTTAGCAAGGGGTATTGTTGCCTGTTAACATATTAATAAGGATTTTGATCTATATTTTTTTAGCAATCGACATGCTCCGCTACTTTTTTCCGTTACCTTTTGAAGTAAAACTTATTGGTTTAATGCATGTAAATGATTTCCAATAGATGGCGTTGTTCGTAAAGACAAATGTGATAAGGAGATTGCGATGATCGAAAGATCGGTACCATAGCTCAGTGGCTTAGAGCACTTCCGCGGATTGGAAAAGACGCGGGTTCGGTTCCCGCTGGTACTAAAAATCTCTTTTTCCTTATTCACAAATAAGTTGTATTAATAAGGATTTTAGAAACCCACTTTTGTGATATACATTTTATTATGTGATTTATTTAGTATTTAACATGTTCAGCTACTTAAAAGAAACAAGGTCTTGGATGTAGAATATGGATTTTGTGAGCAGAATCTGTAGTATCCAGAAAATTACCCCGAATATATTTTTTAAGACACGGGCGCAAATTCTGCTCACAGATTTTTTTTTGCCTAAAAATATAGTAACAACTACAGTTTTCAACTTTGCAATAAACTATTTTGCACCTGCTACAAGTCTCTTTCTACCCGACTGCAGCCAAGCTATAAAGGACGGTTATGTGAAGGATCTGAATTTAGATTTAATGGGTCCGGCCTGCATTTTAATTCTCAGTCAAAATCAGCCTCACATACAATATTAGTAAAGTATAATGAACTCTCTTGGTCTTATCTCTGTTTTTGGTACAATAGGTAGCACACCTATTGTATCTATAAGGTATTTTATAATTTAAAATTTTTATTTTTTGCACCGCAGTCGGGGTTTTAGTTTTTTTAATTAATTAATAAATTATTTGTGAAAATGGAAAAAGGGAACTTTACTGCAAGCAGGATTCTAACCTGCGTCACATCCAATCCTGGGATGTGCTCTATACCGACATTGCAGTCGCCCAACGACGATTCCAAATCTCCAATTCATATTTGTCTTTACAACTCACGCCACCTATCGAATGCATTTACATACATAATTTGAATATTATTACTTAAGCGCTTTTTAATTATTTTTTTCGCATGTAGAAGTAAACGGACAATAATTTTAATCGTATTAAAAATCAGGTACGCCTTTTAAATATCTAAGAGATTCACAAGATTCTCTAAAACGGTTTCGACCAGATGAAAGTTTTTTCAACCAAACGGAATTCCAAGTATTCAGCGCATTGACGGCCTGCATAATGTGGTACACCACGCTTAACCATGAAAGTTATAATTATGGTCTGCTTGTCGATTTAAGTCTTAGTTTAAGTTAAGAATGAAATAAAGCAACTTTTACGGCATCTATCGTGATTACCTGATTTTTTATAACACTAACGTCAAATAGTTGACAGTGTGTTTGACAGAGTAGACTAAGATATTGATGTCCAAATCATTGACCTAATAAAAGTGGACTTTCGGATCTAGTACAAAATTTACGACAAAAGTGTTCGTAGTCAATAGACAGTCTATATTAATACATACAAACCCTCGTGGCGTAGTCGGTAGTGTAACCGACTTCCGTGTACGAGGTCGTGAGTTCGATTCCCACCCAAGACAATTTTTTGTGATGAATACAGATAATTGTACTGCGTCTGGGTGTTTTCTATCTATTATATGTATGTACCTAATTATATATGTTTTATATCCGTAATCTGGTACCCATAGCACAAGCGTAAAGCTTAGTTTGGGACCAGAGGACGTTGTTTGAAATGTCCGTGAATATTATTTATATTTATTTATTTAATAGTGTTGAGTTTAATTTGCAATAATTTATTAGCTTATTTAGCTTCTACCAATAGGCCCCATCATGATCACTTTATGCTGCTTCTAGTGAATATTATGTGTTGATGATTTATTTTTACAAATATTCATAATTTAAAACAAATTCTTTGTTTTTAAGCAAAATAATTATTTCAAAGTCTACTTACTGAAAATATTCTTTTTCCACTTTACTTGAGTAGTTTTTACACGTTTTCTCAATACAGTATATTGAACGGCATATTGAATGTATAGTCAAGTCGGTCGACCAAACGAGACTGATTGATGATTGTATCTTTTTTTGCGTTTTGTTTCTCTTTTGGTTCAGACAATTTTGAGAGCGGACACGAGGTCAAATTGTTGGTAGTTCAATGTCCAAAGTATACTAATTATATAATAATATATAATAATTTGTAAATGTACAGACACAGCTCTGTTACAGCTTTATAATAGTACAGATGTATGGCTATAGCTCTGTCTGTCATTGGACCGAGAGAGATATACATTATATTGTGGATATAAGCCTATACAGGTGAAATTATGTGCTAATATATGCACAATAGCTGTCTGTTTTACCTGACCAAGAACGATCCGTGATTGACATCTTAGTGTATATTAAGCCATTTCTTTGTTATGGTCGGCAAAAATTATCCCGACCGCATACTCTTTTTTTTGTTCCATCCACCAGCCTTTTAAAGTTCTCTTGCTGGACTTAGGCCTCCCCAAGAATGGGGCAACGGAATAGCGGAGCTGCCGTGGCTGGGGGCCATTTTATGTTGTGTGCTTGTCATGGGGGATAAAGCTGTAATCGCCACGCTTGGCAGGCGGGTTGGCAATCGCAGTGGATGTTGTTAACTCGAAGGAGTGCTGCTGCCCACTCCCTCGGTATTCCCTCAGTCGGCTCTTACGACTCTCATAGGTGGAAAGGGATGGGGCAATTCTAAAGCCAGCCCCAACCGGCAATTTTTTTTTGTTAAGGCGGGAAAAAATGTTCCTAACCGCACACCCCGTCGTTCGGGGCAACGAACAGGGTATTGTGGCGCCTTCACTCACTAAAGAAACCCGCTGTGTGCCGTCTCTCCACCTTTATTGGCGGGCCACTGGAACTATGTTACATTCATTCGGTGGTCGCGACCGCATACCCTGTGGTTCTCAGCAACGAACAGTGTGTACCCTCACCTACTAAATAAACCCGTGTGCCGTTCTTCCGCCTATATTGGTGGACAACTGGAACTATATCACAGTGTGTATTTAGCTTAAAAACTACTACTGAAATATAGGTAGAGTTATATAGTATTTAGATATTTTTATATATATTCTTAGCATTTGACATGCTTAGCACTATACATTAAACACAAAGTGAAAAATGTGAAATCGAAAATAACAGTCAGGAGCAGGATTTGAACCTGCATCTTCTGGATACCGTCCAGATGCTTTTACCAATTCAGCAATCCTGACAATTGCTCCTGACTGCTAATTTCGATAACACATCATACTTAACGTCTTTGGGTGACGCCTGCGCCATCTGTCGGAAGTATTTTCATACATTATACCGACCAGGTAAACTTAATTTTACAATTAAGATTTTACCTAATAATGACGCAAACCCTTTAAATATTTAGATATTTTTATATATATTTTTAGCATTTGACATGCTTAGCACTATACATTAAACACAAAGTGAAAAATGTGAAATCGAAAATAACAGTCAGGAGCAGGATTTGAACCTGCATCTTCTGGATACCGTCCAGATGCTTTACCAATTCAGCGTTAAGAACAGACGTTAAGTATGATGTGTTATCGAAATTAGCAGTCAGGAGCAATTGTCAGGATGGCTGAATTGGTAAAGCATCTGGACGGTATCCAGAAGATGCAGGTTCAAATCCTGCTCCTGACTGTTATTTTCGATTTCACATTTTTCGCTTTGTGTTTAATGTAGAGTTATATAGGTTAGGGTATAGCGTGCAATCAATACTGCGTCCAACAAGGTCACAACAGCGTCATACTTACTTGTTAGGTTTGTAACATGTAATTATTTGTCAATTTGCACTTTGTCTTCATTTTTATAACTGCAACGTACACAAATAAATGGAAATCACCAAGCTAAAACATCCTTGTGTTACATATTGAAAACATAGCATCACGCCTGTATTCCCCGAAAGTGTGGCAGAGGTGTATTACACACCCACGGTTCGCCAGCTATGTTTAAGTCCTATGTAATAGGGGGCGAGCCTATTGCTGTCTACAGGGCACATTTCCAAACTCCGGACTGCTACTGAGAATTTTTCTTTTTTCGAAAAAGCTCAATAAAATAACTGCTCACTGTGTTACATATTATATGTTTGTTATCAAAACGTGGGTTAAAATCTAGACTATTATTAAGATAAAATGATTTTATTATTTTTGTAGATGGTAAAACTTAAAAAGCTTAGGTTGTGGTCCGATACCACTGAAGTTATGTAACACAGTTTCAGTGGTCCGCCAACATAGGCGGAGAGACGGCACACGGCGGGTTTATTTAGTGGGTGAGGGCCCTGCACTACCCTATTTGTTGGTATAATTATTCCCGCCTTAACAAAAAAACAAAAAAGGTGTGGTCCAAGGTGTGCTCACAAATTTTTTGTCCGTGTGGTGACGGACTAAGAATACAAGTGTCACCACCCTTTTCTTTCACACGGGTGTCGTATGAGGCGACTAAGGGAAGTAAGCAATTAACATCCATTGCACGACTGGTGGTAGGGCTGAGTACCAAGTGGGAGTACTCATTTGGTATCGGGCCCGAGCGGGTTAGTACCACCATCTCCCGTGTGACCGGCCATGAAGCACATCGTCGCGTTTTGGCTGCAGCAGGAGATAGCCGTTTATATTTCATTTCATATCTGTGAAATGAATTGGTGAGCAGTGGCTGACAAGACTCTCGGTACAGTCGAGTCCATGGGCGACGGTTACCATTTACCATCAGATGGACCGTGGCTCGTCTGCCACTACATGCAATAAAAAAAAAATATATGCATACTTTGTATAACGAACGGTGCTTCACATCAGCTATGTATTTTAATCCGATTTCTTAAAATTTTCTTTGTTTGTTCAAAGACCACAATCACAATCTAGCTTGTATACTCCTGCATACTGTAAGGATATATGCCATAGATAATGTAAAATTTCCTAAAAGTAATTCTATTTCATTTGACACAAGTATCATTGATGAATAAAATGTATGTAATTATATATTAAACTAGCCTTTGCCCGCGGCTTCGCCACAGCCAAAAGCTAGTTTTTCGGTTATATCTCAGGTTTCCGATATAGTAGTGGGATAAAATGTACCAAGTTTTAAGTCTAATCAAGGTCTTTCAAATAAAAAAAGTTGTGTCAAAATCTGTTAAGTAGTTTTTACGTGATGCGCAAACAAACAAACAGATAAACAGTCAAAAATTCTAAAAAAAATTGTTGTGTTTAGACACGCCTATATAGCTTATTACAGTATTTTTTTCTCAATTATCTTAAATGTACAGACAGTTCTGTTACAGCTTTATAATAGTATAGATACTAACATGTATCGCAAAGGCGTGATTGTGTTCCTCGTGAAGCCTTCTCTCAAATGATTTTCCTTGTTCCTCATAGATACAACTTACTTCAACTATAAATATAGGTTTTAACAATAAACATGAAACAGCCGTAGAAAAAATATATCATTGAAACCTTTCTCACATCGATAATATTATCCCTATATTGATGTTAAAAAGAAAAACAATTACCGTCCTCAAAAGCCGGCTGTTATTTTCGCTGCAAATTAGCATCTAAATGGTCGCTAGTTATGAAATGAAACGCAAAACAACTTCATAATCATATAATGAAGTTCGCCTTCACCCGTCAAACAATTTTACTACAAGTCCGTACACAGCCGCTGTGTGTCAATTTTATTGGTCTAAGTATTGGGCGGAGTGTACAAAACGCTGCAAAATAATCTTACAAAGAAATTCATATTACATCTGTTTGGATAGTAATTTGATACTCATTATCTTGATGCAAATTATCTGTGGTAAGTTGTATAAAATCCTTTTACATGCTGTTTTTTTTTAATTTAATAATTAACTATAAAAAAAGAAAACTTAAAAGCGAAATTTAAAAAAAACTTATTAAAAAAATATATGACGATATGATATTGGCTGCTATTTTTTTCTGTTATACATTTAAAAAATGCAGTGTTTAATTCTGTTGCTTGAAGTTTATATTGTCTATGTGATAGTACATAGAATGTACTGATAAAGGAAATTTCTAGGATTTTTGAAAATCAAATCTATAACTATTTATGTAGTTTCAACTAAAATAAAATGGACGGACTTTAAACGTTTATTTAGCTTGCTATTTTTAATCTATATTTTTTAGCATTTGACATGCTCCGCTACTTTTTAAGTACAAATTATTTGTGAATAAGGAAAATGAGATTTTTAGTACGAGCGGGAATCGAACCCGCGTCTTTTCCAATCCGGGGAAGTGCTCTAAGCCACTGAGCTATCGTACCATTCTTTCGATCATCCCAATCTCCTTATGACATTTGTCTTTACGACCAAAGCCATCTATCGCAATGCATTTACATTGTTACAGTTTAGCTTGCTAGTAAAATTAATCTATACTTAGTACTTAGTAAAAATTGACGAAAATTAATGTACAGTATCTACCTACCTATATTTAATTTATTGCTCTTGAACCGTTTGACAGCAGCCCGCTAGAAATGTTGAGTAACAAAATGGTGAATACTAAACTTAGTAAAAGTATTATAACTTAAATCCACGAGCAGCGATTACTACGTGACTTGACTGCTAATATTTTTTTTATCCCATCCTTGATTGTCCCAATTAAGACCACTTCTTGAAGAATGAAAGAGATTCAGGCCGTAGCCCACCACGTTGGCTCAGTGCGCGTTGACAGACTTCATGAGCCATTAAGATAATCACTCAGGCATACAGGTTTCCTAACGAAGTTTTCATTAACAGAACGGTGATAATTTGTAAACAAATACACACAAATATTCTCGAAAAATCTCGATAAGTCAGAAGTGTGCCGTGACCTTGGACTCAGGATCTAATTCGATACCACTACTAGTCCCTGGTTTTATCATAAGGCTGTTACTGCTTCAGATAGCATAGCAATAAAAAAGTTACTTGTAAAAAGTTGTCAGTGTGCTTTACGCCTTACTTTAGTATTGTGTAGTACACTCCATTCATCCGGAGGCTTTGACTTGCGCCTGCGCAGGTTGTTCGTAACTGCTTCAGTTGACTGTTAGCCATCGCGTAAGTCGCTCATGCACTTTCACTGAGCGTCCCAATTTACGCGAGTGTTATAACATAATTTATTATTGTTTTGTTGTGTATTTTCAACATTCACCAATAAATCAAGGTCAGTTTTTGATTGCATTTTGTGAGCAAAAAAAGTGAAAATACCTAGTGTGCGTAACCTACATTTTAAAATTTGCTAGAAATTATAATAATTACGTTTTCTCTTTACACTAACTAATTATTAACTGCTTTATAATTATGTAATAAATTACGTAACAACAAAATACTATAAATCAAATATTAACATTAAAAAAACAATCATTAAGCATAACAAGGTGTATGAATACCTACCTAATTGTATGTTACACATTATATTTTTATATTATAAATTTTAGCATGAATATAATATGAAAATATTCCTTATAACTAAATTTTGCCCGCGATTCCGTACTAGTGGACTTTAGAATATAATAATTATTTCTGCCGTTTCTATTATTTTTTCGGGGTAAAGAGTTATATGCTATTTCCGTTTCATAGAGCGGCATTACGATAAGATGGCGATGATCAGTGGGATAGGCCATAACCTATCACGCTAGCCCTGTGCGGGTTGGCAGGTTTTACAAGCCACCACTGAAGTAATGTAACATACTTCCAGTGACCCGCCGATAAAGGCGGAGAGACGACACACGGCGGGTTTATTTAGTGGGTGAGGGCCCCACACTACCCTGTTCGTTGGCCCGAACGACGGGGTACTTAGGAACGTTTTTTCCCGCCTTAACAAAAGAAAAGAAAAGGTTTTATAAACCGTTTGAAAATTCTTTTGGGCTCATGATCATATGCTAGAGATCGAAGTTAATATCATTCAAAATAAATATCACGCAAAACGGCCCAGATATCTCAGAGAAATCGCTGTACTCGTACATACAAACAAAAAAATAAAGATTTATCCCAAATAAACGCTAACCACTATACTATCTATAAGTGAAAGAAGTTTTATAAATTTCTTAGGTATGACGAATGTGTTATAAATATATAACACAAAATTTCACATCTTTTTTGAAGAACAGCTTTTTCTAAATTGGCTCTCTCTCTCTATGATAGCCGGTTTGGAATACGAAATCCATTCCATACTAATATGCAAGAAAAGTAAACATATAGGTATGTTTGTCAGACTTGATATTATTTAAAACTAAATTGAGCCTGCGACACCGTCCGTGTATTCTTAAAATATAAAAACATTACTCTACGGTAAATTAAGTAATGCAATGTAAAAATAGCTATCCTACGGGAATCATTCATTTTTACGGGATGAAAGATACCCTATGTCCTTTTATAGGCTCCAGATAATATACATGTAAAATTATGATGGGTTCAGTGTTTACGGCGTGAGAGAATTATAAAACTTCGCATTTATAATATTAGTAAGAATTTGTTAACCTCTGTTGATCATTGATGTTGTAAAAATACCCGAAATTTTGCTAAAAAATGTTTAACTCATATCTTTGAAATAAAATTTGGTATAGACAGTTATGCTAGAAATTTGGCTGAAATTTGTATTTTTAAAGTACTTATTATTTATTATTAGTTTAATATTGTTATCTACTTCGGTATTACATCACACCAAGTCAAAATGCAGATAATTTTATGAATAGTATAGAAACTAAAGTTGTTATTAAAATCTTCTAAAACGTTTAGAAATTTAGGGACAAGTTTGTAATGTTCTATGAATCTAAATGATTATTATTAGTACTTAAACAAATTCGACAGAAGCCGCGGTATGTGATTGAATTGAGATACTTGAACTAGCCGGCTGTTGATGCATGCGTGTGCAAAGCCGGTATCACCATTAAAATATAGATATCTAGTTATATAACAATGCGGAAATTGAATCATCAATACGGATCTTTGCAGTGAAACTACGTATATACGCAAATTTAATTAATTCTTCTACGACCTTTATACAAGATTGATTTTTTGTCATGAAAATCTGACGGTGACTCTAAATTATAGTGAAATGTATTTGGAATGCCAGTAACAAATAATTCCATCCGGATTTTATTGGACATTATAATTAATTTCGACGGACTGTAGAGAGCATAGATTGGCAACCTTTGGTTACTGAGCTTTTTTATAGATTAATAATCTCTGGGTGCGTGACAAATTCTCCCTGTAGACATCCATTTCATAATAATATTGGACTTTTGCTAAATGTTGGCTTATTGAATTATTATCAATAATTATTTTTTTAACACTTTTCCTATCTCACTATTAGATACGGGTTTCCTTTCACGGTCTTTGTGGCGTAGTCGGTAGTGTAACCGATTTCCGTGTACAAGGTCTTGGGTTCGATTTCCACTCAGCGCAATTATTTGTGTGATGAACACAGATATTTGTACTGCGTCTGGGTGTTTTCTATCTATAATATTATGTATGTATTTAAAAAAGAAAGTAATATATATGTATTATATCCGTAATCTGATACCCATAGCATATCAAGTAATGCATTCGAATCTTGTTTGTAATGCAAATTAATTAGAAAGAATGCAGCTGTCATTTTGGGGCGTGCTAGGCAAATACCTATGAAAAGTTACCAATATTGAATTTTACTACTATTTTTCTAGGGTTCCCCTATTTTTAAATTTTAAACAACGCCTGAGTCAGAGCTAAAAAACAAAAAAAAAAACAATTATTCAAATCGGTTAAGCCAGTTTCGAGTTTTAGCGAGACGAACAGCAATTGATTTTTATATAGGTATGTAGATGGATAAAAACTGACGATGTTTAATTAAACGGCGTGCAATTTTCATGATATTTATTATTATAATGTATCGTCAGTTTTCATTTAGATGTCAATAGGCACCCTTAAATGTCACTAATATCGTTATGAAAGAGAGAGACCTTGAGCTGATTGAGGTCTTGAAGTTAACTACAAGGTGGCTACTTTTGTAAAACCAAGTTAAGTATGTAAATGGATCGCATTTTTAACTTTACTTGGTGTAAAGTTCGTTGAAGTATTTTTCTTAATATTCCGTTAGTTATTTATATAGCATTAAACACAAAGTGAAAAATTGTGTTTAATGTATATTGCTAAGCATGAAAAATGCTAAAAATATATATAAAAATATCTAAATATTTATATAGCACTTAGTAATAGTTTATTATGTAAGGAATTGTAAATAAATATTACAAAACATGTATGTTTATGTGTGAACTCAGCAAGGGCGTCAGTATATTATTCTTTAAACCAAGGTTACAGTCATAATTAGAATCGTAAAATAATATTATTATTATGTAGTGTAAAAAATAAACAACACAAAATCATAAATGAAAGGATCTGCGTTTGATGTTTCTATGACATTGCGTCAGGTGTTTGGGAATCTTGCAACGCATTTCAGACAGATTTTCCATTTGGATCTTTTAAATTATAGAGAGCATAGATTGTGGCAACCTTTGGTTTCTGAGCTTTTTAATAGATTAATAATCTCTTGATTGATTCATGTGTTGTTTTGCAATTGTGAATCAATCGTATTAAATTATAAATCTGGAACCGGTATAAATATGACGCAAGCGTTGTAATTACCTATAAGTTATTCTACGGAATTGATATAAGTATCACAATATGATGAGGATTTATTCAAAGACTACTTTTACGATCGTGTCCTTATGAAAAAATATTTTAACTTCATCTTAAAAATAAAATATAAATATTCGCGGACATTTTTTCACACAACGTCCTCTGGTCCCAAACTAAGCTTGACGCTTGTGCTATGGGTACCAGATTACGGATATAATACATATACTACTTTTTTTTTGTAAATACATACATATAATACATAGAAAACACCCAGACGCAGTACAAATATCTGTGTTCATCACACAAATAATTGTCCTGAGTGGGAATCGAACCCACGACCTCGTGCACGGAAGTTGGTTACACTACTGAATACGCCACGAGGCCCGTCAAAAAAAAAAAAAGGTTAAAGGTCTATCAATTAATATTTTATTGTATAAATGAGTATTAATCACACGCTGGTACTTACGTGAGTTAATTCGCATGAAAATACTTATAATTAGTATACAGAAAGGTAAATCTAAGGATTTGATGACGCACTTGTTGTTAAATTTGAAATATAAAATTGTGTCATTTTTTATCAGAAATTATCGCATTATGATCAAGATACAACTAACGGATCTGCAATTGTAATTATCAAAATAATTATAGTTTGCCTCACTCGAAGTTACAGATTTGTTTAACTATAGTACTGAATCCACTGAAAGAATGAGAGAGACATTCATTTTATATTTAATTTTACATATTACACCTTTGGGTATGGAAAGTTACAATCTATACTAATAAATGGAGAGCCGGTTGTTTTGTTTGGTTATACTACGAAAACTACTAAACTAATCAGAATAATACTTATACCATAAGATGCAGCGTGTTTCGGAGAAGCTTTTAACATATGATATGTTGGTGATTACATATCCAGAACCTATATTTTTGATGTGAGACATCTTATGGGAGGGAGGGTAAAACCGGCTGTTAGCGTGGCGACGCTTATAACTAAAGAAATCCCCGCGAACGAAGTTGCGGTTAAATAACTGGTATGTACATATAAAAGATATTATTATGTCAAAATATAGACAGATTTTAGAGGTACTGTTATTATCTTCCTAGCCTCATCAATCCAAACTGTTTTTAAAGAACAAATTATTTGTGAATAAGGAAAAAAGATATTTTTAGTACGAGCGGGGAGTGTGGTCGTAAAAGGCAAATGTGATGAGGAGATTGGGATGACCGAATAGGTTAGTACGATAGCTCAGTGGCTTAGAGCACTTCCCCGCATCGGAAAAGACGCTGGTTCGTTTCCCGCTCGTACTAAAATTCTCTTTTTCCTTATTCACAAATAATTTGTACTTTAAAAAATAGCGGAGCATCTCATATGCTAAAAAATATAGATCAAAAAAAATCCAATCTCTTCAGTTTTGTCTGATCACAGATGGAGTGACTCCTAGTTTGATCTCCACGACCCAATTAGTGGGACAACTGACTACCTCAAAACAGGATCGATATCAAATTCTTACAACATGCCTTGACTTAATACTTGAATTTGATACTCCAGGTTTCTGTTGAGACTACAATACCTTACTACAACCCTTGTTTTTTATTTAGATATTTTTATATATATTTTTAGCAGTTGACATGCTTAGCACTATCACATTTTTCACTTTGTGTTTAACCTTGTTTTTTTGTTAAGACGAAATAATATACCTAACCAAACACCTACTACACACTACTAAATAAACCCGTCGTGTGCTGTCTCTCCGCCTGTGCTGACAGACTGCAACTGTGTTACATTACTTCAGTGATAGGCTATTCACAACCCTTCCTAATCAGAAACTTTTGTAGAGTGTCAAGGGCTCAGTTTTATCAGATACACGTGTCGTTATGACGTCTGCTTGACACATAATTTTTTGTATTTTTTAAGTACTCTAATTAATCTAAAAGTTGTACTAATACATATAATCATAATGGATGATTAGTCCGTGTGGTGATGGACTAAGAATACAAGTGTCACCACCCCATCCTTTCCTGCGGGTGTCGTATAAGGCGACTAAGGTAAGTAAGCAATTATCACCCATTGCATTACTGGTGGTAGGGCTGGGTACTAAGTGAGAGTACTCACTTGCTATCGGGCCCAAACGGGTCGGTGCCACCGTCTCCTGTGTGACCGGTCATGAAGCACGTCAGTGTGTTTTGGCTGTAGCAGAAGATAGCCGTTAATTTTTTCATTTCACATCTGAGAAATTTAATAGTGCGCAGCGGCTTGACTATATTTTCGGTATAGTTGAATCCATGAGCGACGGTTACCACTTACCATCAGGTGGGCCGTGGCTCATCTGCACCCATAAGCAATAAAAAATAATATAAAATTTGACCAAATCCAGATGGATCTTAGGTATAAATCATAACAATAGTAATGCCTTAAGTTTTTATAAGAGTAATGAATATTACTCTTATAAGAACTTAAGGCTTGTAACTAACAAAGTTAAAACTAAAGCAATCATTATTACAGATTAACTTTATTTTTATTTAGAACATTTTAATACCACTTTGTACCAAAGTCTATCACCTGTAATGGGTGATTATTGCTTCCATCGCTTAGTCACCTTGTACGACAAAGAATGTAGTGGTTGTATTTTTAGTCGTACGGTAAATTTTATATTATTTAAAATAGAGGTCAAGTTCTGTCATTAGCAGCTCTTAGTTATTTAATTAAATGTGAAATAAATTATGCACATACAAATTAAGGTTAGCAAAGATTATGAAAACCTATAAAAAACAGTTTTGTAAGGTGCAGTCGAATGTACTAACATCCTTTCATGTTCATGTATCCGCTTAGAAGTGTTCATATTTGTAAGACTTAATAATGCATAAAACAATCTATTCAGCGCCACTACCAACATACGCACGCCTAAGCGATATAGTAGAGGCTTGCTTATCCCAGTATGAATCCGGCTCGATCGGGGAAATATCACCATCTCACAGAAAATCAGAGTGAAATAATGTATGTCTTGATGCGCGAGTGATGCACCTGGTTTTGATAGCGGCTATAGGCTACGGTAACCGCTTACCACTTGGGGCGCATGCTTGTTTACCACCCACGTTGTATAAAAAAAAGCGTAGATTTTGATGAAATATATTTACGTTTAAAAAACTTTTAAATACGTAGAAATGAATAGTTCCCGATATTCATAATTTCTATAGACTCCATTTTGAAGACCATGCAGAAAAAATTGCGAGCAGAAGCTAGTTATACAATATGCTTGGTAACATACCAAAGCATAAATAGATGATAAAATTATAGATAAACGTGTTCGATATTTAGATATTTTTTATATATATTTTTAGCATTTGACATGCTTAGCACTATATATTAAACACAAAGTGAAAAATGTGAAATCGAAAATAACAGTCAGGAGTAGGATTTGAACCTGCATCTTCTGGATACCGTCCAGATGCTTTACCAATTCAGCCATCCTGACAATTGCTCCTGACTGCTAATTTCGATAACACATCATACTTAACGTCTTTGGGTGACGCCTGCGCCATCTGTCGGAAGTATTTTCATACATTATACCGACCAGGTAAACTTAATTTTACAATTAAGATTTTTACCTAATAATGACGCAAACCCTTTAAATATTTAGATATTTTTTATATATATTTTTAGCATTTGACATGCTTAGCACTATATATTAAACACAAAGTGAAAAATGTGAAATCGAAAATAACAGTCAGGAGTAGGATTTGAACCTGCATCTTCTGGATACCGTCCAGATGCTTTACCAATTCAGCCATCCTGACAATTGCTCCTGACTGCTAATTTCGATAACACATCATACTTAACGTCTTTGGGTGACGCCTGCGCTATCTGTCGGAAGTATTTTCATACATTATACCGACCAGGTAAACTTAATTTTACAATTAAGATTTTTACCTAATAATGACGCAAACCCTTTAAATATTTAGATATTTTTTATATATATTTTTAGCATTTGACATGCTTAGCACTATATATTAAACACAAAGTGAAAATAAACGTGTTTAATAAACGTGTTCGAGTTAGAAAAAATTGCTGAATCGTCATTTTAGCTCGCGTTACTGGGTCAAAGACTACATTGTGCTACTTTCAACTGTTAAGGCAGATTATGAAATGAAACATTTTTTATTACCAACGGTGGCACGAGCCATCAGTCTACCTAATACTGAGCAGTAACCACCTTTCATACTACAACCAAGCCGACTCCTATATCGAAAGAAGTTTAGTGTTTTTCCAAGTTTCTTTTGGTGAAATAACACAAAGTCTGAATGTGAATTAAAATCATTTATATTTTGTAAAACATAGGTATAATATGCTGCAGTCTTAAATTAAATTTTCTAACTCTATGCTTTGTCATAGGCCATACAAATAACAAACAGGATTAGGCAAATACTTAATACACGCCATTTTAAACTCTTCTTTGTCTCCACCTTATCCTACTCAGTTAGGGTCGGCACAGCGAATTTTTCTCTTCCACTCTCCTCTATCAGCCGTCATCTCAACACACACACACCTTTTTCTTCCATATCGTTATTTACACACTCCATTCATGTCTTTTTCGGTCGACCTCTTCCCCTTCTACTTTGCACTGCCATTTCCATATATCTTCTAGTTACATGCATCTCCTCTCGACGCATCACATGTCCATACCACACTACCCGTCCACTCCTTAATTTATCACTGCCTGTCTGTCACAGGGGCACTACTTTCAAACTTCCTCTGATATACTCATCCCTTATCTTGTCCATTCTAGTCATTCCACACATCCATCTCAACATTCGCATCTCTGCCACGTGCACTCTTCTTTCATGCTCTACTTTCGTCGCCCAACATTCAGATCCATACAATACGATAGATCTAATAATAGTTTTATAAATGTTCCCCTTACATGCCATTTTAAACAAATGAACTTTATGAGAAATTAATACAAAATGTGAATGTGAACAAAGTGTGTTTCTTTTGGTGATATTATCACGCTTAATAGGGCAGGCACCTCTCTGGTCTTGCAGGTATGATAAATATAAAAAAAAAACATGCAGGTTCAGACCGTAAGGTCTCGTAAATTTTAAATTAAAGCATATGTTCCGTAAGTGGTCTATCGGTATTGTATTCGACTGCTAAAGTGACATTTCATCTCAGATTCAAATTCCAGGTAAAAAATCCAATCCGGCAAAAAGTTTTAAAAGGCATACGAAAAGAAATTCTCAATAATAGTTCGGAGTTAGGAAGTTGCGGTGTTTCATCCCCGTGTCTCGTAAAGCACTTAAAGCCTAAAGTCCTACGTCTGATTTCTCTCAAGTCATATCGGAATGCCATCACTTCGGACTAAGAAATTTAGGGAACGGAGTGAGCACTTATGTGTATGGAATTTACATAATTAACTAGTAATTGAACCACATTATACTCGTATGTTTTTAAACATACTAGGCAGTCTTAGCGAGAAAAGGTTCATGCATGAGATTTTCTCGTCGCCTTGTGAAGTTGGCCAGCCTACTGGGTTAATATGGTGGACTAAGACCTTAATCCCTCTCACTCTGAGACAGTGGTCTGCTAAGAGTGGGGCAGGGATGTGCAGAGAAACAAAAATAGACAGATTAAAAATAATTTTATTTTTGAAATATTTGTTGTCGATTAGGATATAGGAAGTTATATTTTCATCTTCAATTTTGAGCGGGAAGTAAAGCAGCTTTTCGACTTTCCCATATAAGGCGAAAACTTGAAAACCATTTATACAACAATACCTATTAATACATTATTATTTAATTTCCGCACCATTACCGAGGTCGAAGTTCAAACACCACTGGTGGCTATTAATTTCTGATAAACAAGCAAACTCGTTTTTGCATATAGCGTTGCTGTGGATTGGTTTTTGTAGACTATTAACACAGAAAACTGGATGGTTGAATATATAGTTTCTGTATATGTATACTTTTCTGTAGTATATTTTTTTTTACTACGCGGGTGGCGAGCATCTGTTAGTGGTTACTTTTTTTTTTGTTAAGGCAGGAAAAAATGTTCCTAACCGCACACCCCATCGTTCGGGGCAACGAACAGGGTACTACCCCTAATAATTATTTATTTATTTTAGGGAAACAAACAGCTTATAAAGAAGAAAATACGTACAAAGTAAATACCTATACTTAAGTATAGTGGTTATAATGTCAGACAGTTCTAGAGGTCTGCCGGCATAGACGGAGAGACGCCATACGGCGGTCTTATTGGTTTGGCTTCCTCTTTTTCATTCACTTTTACTTTGATTACAGCAATTCTAAGTGCTAAATGTATTAAATAGCCGCTCAGATGTCATTTGGTAATTATTTCATTGAGTAAGAACGTTGACGGTCACTGTGACTTGAAAAATATTGATCCGGAGTCAGCTATGAATACGCACTGTTGGATATCTGATGGTATTATAATTGTTATATTGGCGTATGTCGCACAGCAGACGCGTGACATACATGCTTCTGTTAATTTCGATTTATTGTATTTTATTTATTTATTATATAAATTTTACGGAATACATTGCTTTAGTAATTTTATGAATGGCCATCAAAACATTTAATTTTGTTGAACTCTTTCTCTAAATACTATATTATTTTGTGCGTCGCACTCGATAGCCAGTAATTACAAACAACAATTTCACTGAGAAACTAAATAATCATTTGAAGTTTATCTAACAATTTTAATAATGCTGACTATATTATTTGGATAGATATTCAAAATTTTATTTAATCTACGCTGACTGACTGCATTCGTAAAGGCGACGTAAGAAAGCGAGTACGTATGAAAGAGAGTATTGGTGTAAAGATGCGAAAGGGAATGCTCCGATGGTTTGGATATGTGGAAAGAATGCCGAACGTGCGACTGATTAAGAAGATATACAATGTGAAAGTGGAAGGATGTAGGTAAAGGGGGAGACCGAGGCTCACCTACCTACACCAAATGGGTCATGTATTTAAGGAAGGTGGAGTCAGGAGTCTCCGAAACCAGCGAGCGTGTATGAAGAGAATTAAGAAAGGTGACGAAGCGAGAGAAGTATGCATGAATAGAGCCTCATGCCGCTCTGTTCTCTCTGCCTACCCCGCAAGGAAAATGGCGTGATGATAAGTAGTAGTAGTTTAAAAAACCGTTTCTAATGACAAACAATATCTCGCAACAAAAAATCAATAACCAATGCGTTTCTAACTCTTCTTCATTCCCGATAGCAAGTGAGTACTCCCACTTGATATCCAGCCCTACCACCAGTAATGCAATAGGTGATCATTGCTTACTTCCCTTAGTCGCCTCATACGACACCCGTGAAAAAGAATGGGGTGGTGACACTTGTATGCTTAGTCCGTCAACAACCCGGACAGAATATCCTCGGACATTTTATATTCATTGATATTTTTAAACCTAGTGCTATATGTATCAGTGGTTTAGAGGTTCATGCCGTCGGTTGGAACCTTATGTACTTGTGCCACTGCACTGCAAAATGAATAAATTGTATAATCATTCATCCCTCAATTGATCCCTATGTGTTTGAAATAAAAAAAGTATTCGATGTCCTTTCTTGGGGTAGACGGTTAGTTAGGTACTTCGCTTAATAAAATTACTTCAATGGTTTAGCCAAGTGCAAGTAGAGCTGAGATAAATTCCCATTGATAAGATAAGCTTTATTTTTGCCGCGGAGCGAAAAATCTTAATCCATTTGACCGTTTTTACTTGCTTGAGTAACTTCTACCTAAAATCGATTATCGAATCGATATCGATACCTCCAAACATCGATACATAATATATAATCTTTAACATTATATAATATTAGTAGTATCGAAAATTATGAATCGGTACTTTTAGCTTATTACATGCTACAAAATATATTCGATCCCTTTCCCGCCGATACCTCTCTCTTGTCGGAAAGTCCGAGCTCAGTAAAAACAATTTTTGTAATGTTAATGTTGTATACATGTTACTTCCATGAAAAACAACTATCACGAGCAGCTTTGTGTCAATGTCAAAATTACATGGTACATAGTCTGTAAATTATATCTACATAGCTCATGCTCAAATCATGTAAATTCGATAATACAAGTTCTGGTTTCGTCCTGTTTATCCCATAAATAAGCCCTTTTTGCTAGGCAAGAGCTTCCTACACTACTTGTATAACAGGGAAATTGGCTTGCTCAATGGACTGACTTACAGTTTTTAGAAGAGATATTCAGTTTTTTGTAAATAAGGCAGTAGTGAAGCAAGAGCAGAACAATTATATAGATATACTAGCCTTTGTCCGCAACTCCGCTGCCGCAGCCAAAAGCTAGTTTTTAGGTTATACCTCAGGTTTCCCGATGTAGTTGCAGGATAAAATGTATACCAGTTTCTAATCAAGGGCTATTTGTATTGTATTGTATTGTAAACGCGGGCTATTTTCCGCAACTCGACGTCGTATGTGCGCCTATTTTGCGTGACGGGTTGCTGGCACTACTCCTGCCAACCCAGCATCACCAGAAAGCCTAGCAGACCCTTAACGTTGCCGACGACCTCTGGGAGCGACCTCGGAGAGCCGAGGTATAGTGCCCGGTATTCCGCCACCCCCGGACATTCAAGGATGACGTGGGCGGCCGTTTCGTCTGCCTCCATGCAAGCTCTGCAAAGAGGACTGTCAGTAACACCTAGAGTAAATAAGTGTTTATTCCATAAAGCATGTCCAGTAATGGCTCCCATTAGAAGCCGGAGCTGAGGCCTCTTCAAACGCCGCAGCTTTAGTGACAATCCGGGGTAGATTGTCGGAAGGGCCTCTCTGGCTTGCCTGCATGTACCTAAGTTAGACCAGTATTCTTGGTGTTCTACCTTGGTGTTTCGTCGTAGTGTGTCTCGGAGCCAAGCGAACGGCAGGGGTAGAATGGGCTCAGGTCCTTCCACTATCATCTCCGAACCCCCCCTTGCCAATTCATCGGCAGCGTCATTACCGCGTGAGTTGCTGTGTCCTTTGATCCACTGTAGGGTTATATCGTTGTCGATACATACCTGTGACAGGGCTCGATGGCACTCGTATATAAGACCCGAGGTTATAGTATACCTTTGAAGGGCCTGTAGGACTGATCGGCTATCAGAGAGTATACGGATTTGTTGGTTCTTTACCTTTCTAGAGTCGATTGCATACGCTGCCATTAATATGCCCACACTTTCTGCCTGGAAGACCGTGTTATGAGCTCCTAATGGTGTAGATATCTGAATGTTCAGGTCCTCGGAGAATACACCCACACCAGTACCTGACCTTGTTTTAGATCCATCTGTGAAGATACTCATCTCTCTTGGGTTAAGACCTTCACCCGGTTGTTCTTGCAATTGTATCTTATACTTCTTTTCAAATACAAACTGCTTGGGTATCCTGTCGGTCACCGCTGCCATGAGCGGCTCCTTACCTATTACCTCACTGAGGATTTCGGTGTGCGGTACCCTTGCTAGTCTCCAGAGACTCAGGTTTTTAAGCCTTACCGCTGTAGCTGCTGCCTCTTGTTTTATGAACAGATGCAGTGGCGGCAGGCCAAGAATAGCTTCCAGAGCAGCAGTTGGAGTTGTCCTCATGCATCCCGTGGCCGCCATACAGGCCAATCTCTGGAGTCGTTGTAGTTTAGCTATGACAGTGGATAATTCGGTCCGTGGCCACCACACCACCGCACCGTAGCTAATCATTGGTCGGATTACTACCTGGTATAGCCATAGAACGATTTTAGGGTCTAGGCCCCATCTTTTACCTATCATTCTGCGGCATTGCCAAAATGCGACCGTAGCTTTATCTATTTTACTATTTAAATGATTACTCCAGTTTAACTTACGGTCAAGAATTACCCCTAGGTACTTAACCTGTGTTGATAACTGGAGTTCTGTTTTGAATAATTTGGGCAGTCGGTAGTTGCCCAGGTTACGTTTGTTAGTGAACATCACCATTTCCGTCTTTTTTGGATTGACTGTTAGTTCGTTGATAGTACACCACCGTTCCACGATGACCAGCGCAGAGCGTGTAACGTCGCATACTGTACTTGTACTGTTTCCGCATGTCAGTATCACCAGATCGTCGGCATAACCAACCGTATAATAGTGATTGTTGTTCAGTGTAGCAATTAGATCATTTACCACTAAATTCCACAGTAGCGGTGAAAGCACACCCCCTTGAGGGCATCCTTTGGCCACCAGTGCCTTGTGTGTTCCGCCTGTGCTAAGCTTAACGATCCTTTTGCTTAACATATTATCTATCCATTGGATCATAACTGCATTTGCTCCATGTCTTTCAAGTGCTGCAGTTATGCTAGTAAATTTGGTCTTGTCAAAGGCCCCCTCGATGTCTATGAAGGTGCCTAGACATATAGACTTGCTTGAAATCGCTTCTTCAATTTTGCATACCACTGCATGAAGTGCCGATTCTGTAGATTTACCTTGACAGTAGGCGTGTTGATGCGGGTGCAGGGGGGCGCCTAGTAGAACCCCCTCCCTCAGGTTCCTATCGCACAACCTCTCCAATGTCTTCAACAGAAAAGAGGTCAAGCTGATAGGTCTGTAGGATTTGGGGTCCGAGTAATCGCTCTTACCTGGCTTGGGTATAAAGATCACCTTGACTTCTCTCCAACTTTTCGGCACGTACCTGTGAGCAAGACAGGCGGCCAGAATAGTGGTGAGTATTTGGATGAGTTCCTCCCCGCCCCACTTCAGCAAGGCAGGGAAAATTCCATCCAGGCCAGGTGATTTGTATGAATTAAAGCTGTTAATGGCCCACCGTACTTTTTGTGGGCTAACTACATCAAGTGTTTGGTGCCATTCTGCTTCAGATGGGATGACCTCCTCATCTGTCCAGCGGACTGTCTGCACCATCTCGCAGTCGGGGAAGTGCGTCTGTACTAAGATGTATTCCGCTTCCTCCCATGATCTAGTGAGGGTGTCGTCTGGCTTGCGTAGGGATCCCAACGTAACCGTGCGCTGGTTACAAAGAACCTTACTTACCCTGTTAGCCTGTGCTCCATTCTCTATTTCGGAACAGAAGTTGCGCCATGAGCACCTGCTTCTGTACCTGAGACGCTTTTTGTACCTAGACTTAGTTGACTTATAATTATCCCAGTCCTGGTCAGTACCTGTGTTCATTGCTCTGTTGAGTTGTCGCCTCATCCTTTTCCTGAGTCTATCCAGCTCGGGTCCCCACCAGTCGGCTTTTTTGCCTCTACTGGGCGGTGGAGTGGACAAGGGACACGCCTGATGATAGCAATCCAGCATGGTATTTGTGAGGACGCTTACCTGCCTCTCTATATCTGCAGCACCTTCCAGTTTTGTGGGAACCTCTGTCTGCACCAGGGCTAGGCACATTTGTTCCGCGTACCGGATACGATCCGTTCTGCGGGGGTTCCTCCACGGGGTTGCTGCGTTTGTCTTTACTTGAATATCGAATCGAATCCACCTATGGTCTGAGCATGATAGATCTTTTGATACATGCCAGTTCGAGATGTGATTCGAAACCTCTTCGGTTGCCAACGTCAAGTCAATGATTGTCTTGCTACGTCTGTTTACAAATGTCGGTTCTGAGCCTGTATTAAGTATATTAAGGTCAGTTGTGAAAAGGTACTCAACAAGTTTCTTACCTCTTTCGTTACTTGTCTTCATCCCCCATAGGGAGTGGTGTGCATTTGCGTCAGTGGCCACGATAATTTCGAGCCCGGTCTCTTCGCAGTAGGCGATTAGCCGTGTCAGCTCGTGGGGTGGCGGATCATCAGCCTCCGGCATGTACACGGATGCAATAACCGCCTCCTGAAGGCTTGAATCCGGCGCCCCGTGCACTATAATGGCGCACAGGTCTCTAGAACAGAAACTCGTTAAGGGTTGCGCATGTATATTTCTAGACATGTAAATACAGGCTCGGGGATTGTCCGGCCCTGTTTGTGCAATAAGCTTACCTCCAATGTTCCGGAGTCCGCAGACGGTGCCATTCCTGACCCACGGCTCCTGGATCAGGACTATGGCCGTGTCGTTGACCTCCAACCATTTCCGTATCTGAGCCGTCGCGGTTTCGCTGTGGTGGAGGTTGGCTTGGAGGATATTACAAAGCGGAGAAGGGGGTAACACTGTTAATGTCGTCCTCCTCCGCCGATCCTCCCTCCGCCTCCTCCTCACCTATGGCCAGCTTCTCCAGACCCCGGGCGCAGTCCCCCCCAGCCTCCGAGGGATCACGAAGAAGTTCTTCCTCGTCCCCCTCAGAAGCAGGAGCAGTCCGCGCCGACGTCTGAGACCCGGGCAACACCTCCACTCCTACAGTGCTTGCCCTGGTCCCCACGGAAGTGTCCATAGGTTCGGATTCAGCAGGTGCCGTGTTTTCCCGAGAGACGGTGTCGCTGGGTGGTGGGTATTCCACGTACCTGCCACGCGGTCCTTGGAACTTTACGTACACCGAGCCTAGCAGGAAGCCAAGCCGGCGTTCGCGCTCTACAAGGACCGCCACGACCGTCTCCGGTACACTAACAACAGCAAACGTGTCCGTCTCCTGTCGCTCCGTCTTGTGGAGTAACCACTGGTCGATCTGCGCCCAGGGGTTCTGGTACCGAAGTGTTCGCGCTACGGCGCGGAAATCTTCCCAGATCCCCGGGAACAGTACGCCACAGCTTACTCTACGCTGTAGTTCACTCTGGCGTTTCACGGTGACCTTGTCCCCTGTAGACAGGGTCATAGTCGCCGTGCACCGCCTGAGCCATGCCAACGTAGCCTGATCCTCACACCATAGCCGTAGGGCACCGTTGGATAACAACGGCTTTCCCCGGAATAGTGGGCCAGAGGATTGGCTATTGCTAGGCTGCATGGCTTCCTGCATCAGCAGTGCCTGCAGCTGTTTCTGCACCTCCTCAGACAGCTGCGGAGTGAGGTGACCTGAGGTCACTGTGGTAACAGCAACCAGCAGGTCCGCCTTCAAAGCATCCGCATACGCCATCTTCGGAGTATCCCCCGTAGGCTCGAGTCTCAGCCTCTTGGTCTCACCTCGCGGAGAGATGGTCTCGTCCGGGCGATTCCTTTTGGCCGAAGCTCGAGATTCCGGGATTGCGGTCGTTGCAGGCCTGTTCCTAGCCCTTTTCCTTGCACGGCCGGCGCGGCGTGCTACTGGGGTTCCAGCGGCTGCCTTCGCCGGCTCCTGCTTGGAAGCACCTGGTTGTTGTTTAGGCGCTGGGGCTGTTGTGTTGTCCAATGCAGCTCGCCTCTGCCTGGACTTGCGACGCTGTTTTTTATTTTTGTGCGTCTTCCACTTAAAGTCCGGCACTGTCCAACCTGCATCGATCAGCGCGGATGTAGCGTCCGTTAGGGGTACCGCTGGTGTCCGCTCCGGTTCAACGGATTTCTCCATTGACGGAGCGTCCTCCTTAACGGCTCCCTCGGCACTAAGTGTTGGCTGGTTTCGGTCATGAACCTGTCCCGAGCCCGTCGGTGTCGTCAACGTGCCGGGTGTTCGAGGCGCCGGGATCCCAGCAGCCTTTTTACCCGGCACGGACTGGTTTTTACGGGGGGGCACTGTGGAAACAGCACCGCCACTCTGCTTGGTGTATCGAGGCACTGTGGAAACAGCACCTTCTTTGTGAGCAGTGTTAGTGAGTGCAGTATTTGTGTGTGTCTTGTTTGTGTGTGTCTTGTTTGTGTGTGTCTTGTTTGTGTTATGTGGTGTGTTCGCGCCTTTCCGGGCCACTTTCGCGTCCCTCAAGGCATGTGTGGGTGGGGTAGGCACTGTGGGAACAGCACCTCCCATTTGTATGGGGAAAGTGGAGGTGTCGGGCACAGCGTGAGCCGCACCGTCTCCTCCGTGTGTTTGGGTGCCTGAGGGGTTAACCTCAGGCGCCCGTGGGGTTTGGGATCTGGTTTTATCCATACCACTTGATTGTTTATATTTCGTCTCTCGAGCTTCCCACCCTCCACGGAGCCCGCACCTTTGGGGATGTCACTTTGGACACCAGGACTACCCGAGAGATATAGACACGGTTGGTTGGGATTCATGCGCGACATCGGGAGCTGCAGACATATGGCCGGGGGCACCGATCCTAGTACCCCCAGTGGTTCCACACGCCCTTGCCCCGTCAGCATGGCCGAACCCCATGTCCCCCCAGAGGACCCCCCCGTGTCTCGCCTGCGGCCCGTACCCTCCTCAACCATACGGGACGCGTGTCCATTCCCCTATAGTGGCTAGCTACAGGGGTACCGTTTAGCCAGAAATCCGGACCAAAGAGGGCGTGTTGTCTCCCGGAAGTATCAACCCTGACCCCATTCGACTCAGCCCTCCAGGACTCCATCTTCCTCGCGTACGGCGATCAACTGCGCAGGACCAACGCAGGTGGGTGCTGTGTGCTTGTGCGAGCGTAGTAACTATATAAACTGCATAGATAAAGGGGCAATATTTGTGGTTGGTGCCTGCCCTTAGCACATTAAACATATAAAATATATACCTAAAGATATACTATATCTGTATAAATACCATAATAAACCGTCTTCGCACCCACACAAAGGCGGCTTTCTCTATACATAACGGAAGAAATAGAAAAGAAGGGACCATGTATACAGAGATATAATACTAATGAGTAAACTACATGAATATGATACATATAAAGACCCTCCCTATTTACCCGGGCTTGGGACCGGCGAGGCTTCGCAAACGGACCGTCTCTGTGGTCTGTCTGAAGAGCCCTGGCTAGGTTAAAAAATCAAGGGCTATCAAATAAAACAAGTTGCATCGAAATCCGTTCAGTAGTTTAGTCGAGACCGTGCGGTACTCGCGTATTGCCCTGACCGCTACGACCCTCTGTGGACGCCACAGAAGGGCCCTATTGCGAGCGGCCAGAGACTCCGTCTTAGGTTATGGACTTTATCATGAAAACAATCTTCTTTAATGTATTTCTTTATATTTGATAATAACGTTACAGGCTTACAGCAAGAAAACTCAGACTTATTATTTTTCTTTACACTATAGATACTGACAGACACACTCTTATGAGAATGTGCTGCCCTCTGGTGCACTAAAGTTAGATTTTTATTCTATATCTAATACTCCCACTAAAATCTAACTTTCATAAAAAAAATATAGTTTTAACACATTTACTAATATATAATTAACCAAACAAAAACTGATCCCTCAAATAGGCAAAAGCCTGAGTAGGCAATGGTTTGGTTAAAATGTCTGCTAACTGATTTTTACTTGAAATATAACTATGTTTAATTAAGCCCAAATTAACCTTCTCCCGGATGAAGTTATACTTGACATCTATGTGCTTTGTTCTCTTATGATAAACAGGATTGTTAATTAGTTTTATTGCACTCTGGTTATCTACATTTAACGTAATACAATCATAGTTTTCACCTAAGTCTGACATTAGTTGCTGCAACCATAATATCTCTTTTGCAGATTCACAAGCAGCTACAAATTCTGCCTCTGTTGTGGAGAGAGCAATAGTCTTTGGTTTTTGACTGGACCATGTGATTGGTCCTCCATTCATTATAAAAATATAACCTGTAGTGGATTGACGTGTATCCAAATCACCAGCAAAATCAGCATCTGAATATCCAGTAGGACCATTGTTTTCTCCATATTTTATATACAAATGTTTAGTATTAATTAGGTATTTAATTACACGTTTAACAGCATATACATGTTGTTGACCTGGATTGTTTACATATCTGCTTAATACATTCACAGCAAATGAAATGTCTGGCCTTGAGACAGAACTCAAAAACATTAAGCATCCTATAGCTTCTCTATATGGAAAATTAACAATGTTTTCATCCACATTATTTGTTATAATAACATTAACATCTGCCGGAGTGCTGACAGGATTTGCAGCACTCATACAAAACTTATCAATAATTTGGTTTATATAATTTCCCTGATGAATATAGATATTATTATTTGCCCTCTCTATTTGCATGCCTACAAAATATTTTAAATTTAATTCTTTTATTTGAAAAGCTTGCTTTAGATACTCTATTATTTCTTTAATAAGCATTTTATTAGCAGATATTACAAGACCATCATCTACATAAATAATGAGGAATACTTTAGACTGTTGAAAAATTCCTACATAAATACAATTATCAGCCTGAGACTGTACAAAACCATATTTTATTAAAAACTCATTGAATCTCTTATTCCAGCATCGAGATGATTTAAACCATATAATGATTTGTTCAATTTTAATACATAACTATCTTTGATTAATAAACCTTCTGGTATTTCCATAAAAATATTTTCTTCAAGATACCCATTTAGAAAAGCAGTTTTTACATCAAACTGTTGAATTTCTAAATTATATTTTGCAGCAATAGAGAGAATAATTCTTATAGAATCATATCTTGTTGTGGGAGAAAATATCTCCTGATAATCAATATCTTTAATTTGATTGAACCCACGTGCACATAAACGAGCCTTATAGCATAAAACTTCATTATCTTCATTTTTCTTAATAGTAAAGACCCACTTTGTAGTTAGGGTTCGCTGACCAGTTCTCTTAACTGCAGTCCACGTATTATTCTCTTTGTGAGCTGACAATTCTTCTTTAATAGCTTCAGACCATGCTCTTTTCTGTGGACTATTCAATGCTTCAGCATATGTTCGAGGTATTGACAATTCTACAAGATTAGCTTCAAAATTTCTGTTACATCGTGGCCTTAAATTTATATTTCGTACTCCAAAATCTTCCAATTCTTGAGATGGTTCATATGTTGGATCATCAGAATTACAACTCAACAAACTGTCTTCATTGTCTGTTGATAAGTTTTCATTTGAAGTGTTATCTATATTACTAGCTTGCTCTTCGCTCTGATTTATCTTCATATCTTCATCAATAATACTTATTTGTGCAATATTTTTCCTTGTATTAGTAACTTGATATTCATCAAATATAACATTTCTTGATATCTTTATTTTTCTTGTATTTGTGTCATACATTCTGTAGTTGGTATTGTCATAACCAACTAGTATCATGTTTTCACTTTTTTATCTAATTTTGTTCGGAGTAGGTCTGGAATGTATACATAACCAGTACTACCAAACACCTTTACATGGCTTAACTGGGGTTTGATACCATTCCACAGTTCAAAAGGTGTAGTATTAGGAGTTTGAGTAGAAGAAGTTCTATTTAATAGATATACTGCACAATTTACCGCTTCTGCCCATAAGAACAATGGGACGTCCCGTGCATACAACATAGATCGTGCACTCTCCATAATTGTCCTATTCTCCCTTTCTATACGTCCATTTTGTTCTGGCGTATATGGTGCAGTACGCTCCTGGACTATTCCTTCTTTGTCCAAATATTCTTGGAAAGCTTTATTTACATACTCAGTTCCATTGTCAGTATGCAATATTCTGATACTGTGCATAAATTTATTTTTCATTATAGCATTATATTTCTTAAATATTTCTATAACATCACTTTTGTGCTTGACAAAATATACATGCCTGTAACTCGTAGCAGCATCTTTGAACAATACAAAGTATCTCATTCCTTGAATTGATGAGCAACTCATTGGGCCACACACATCACTGTATACTAGGTCACCTGGCTGTAGTTTTCCTCGCACAGATTTGTGAAATGTAAACTTACACTGCTTCCCATATGCACATGCTTCACAAAGAAAATCACTTTGCTCATTGTCTTTTAATCTTAAGCCCTCAACAACATTATTAGCACTCATACTTTTAATTTGTTTTAGATTAATATGACCTAGTCTTTCATGCCATATTTTAATATCATTTTGATTGTTTTGCACTACATTACATGTGTCTGGAACCACTGTTTTTATGTTTAATTGATATAAATTGTTTTCTGTGATTTTTGCAGTCATGACCACTTCATTGTGTTTATAAATCAAAGCACTTGTATTTTTCTTAATAATAGAATAGAATTTTCGTATTATCACACCTTCTGAAAATAGATTTCTTCTTAAACTTGGCACATATAATACATCATGCAGCTCGCTTGTCTCCCACTGTCCATTGACATGTCTTTTTATCAATACTTTGCCGATGCCAGATACTTCCACTGATTGTTTGTTTCCTAATGTCAATGATTTCTGGTTACATTTAAACAGTTCCATAAAGAAATCTTTTCTAAAGGTCATATGCGCAGAAGCACCACTGTCTAAGATCCAAGTATTCTCTTCTGTGTTACATGCATTATTCTCCACATAAAATGCTAACATATCTGCACCTTCTTTATGAGGTTTTCTAAACTTGAATTTCCTTGGCGCACGACATTCTTTAGAAAAGTGGCCTCGCTTTCCACAATTGTAGCATTCAAACCTGTGTTTGGTGTTTTTATTTTGATTAATACCACTACTACCAGGCATCGGTTCATTTTGTTTTGTTTTCATCTTCCATATTTTATTAGCAACAAGGAAGGCTGTCTCTTGCTCTTCTTCACCTGCTAAACTTGCTTCTTCATCCAGTAAGCGAGCAGTTAAATTCACAATAGTCTGTTCCTTCGGGTTCAATGACATCCATGCTTGACGCAATGATCTATACTTTGGGGGTAATGTTCCCAATATTTTTGTAATTATGGCCATGTCACTAACAGTCTCACCACTCTCTTTTAACTGTTTAGCCAAAGTTTCCACTTTCGAAATATGTTGAGCTACACTGTCACCCGATGCCATTTTGTATTGATAAAATTTTTCATGAATTATCATTTTGCATTGTTCACTCTTTTGTACATATATCGATTCAAGTTTTGTCATGATTTCTTGAGCAGTTTCACAATTTTCTATCAAAGTAACTTGTTTAAAATCCATTGACGACGTTATAATGTACATAGCCATTCCATCATTTCTCAGCCATTCAGCATTATTTTGTTCTGTTATTGGCACCCTAATATCGATTCCTTTTGCCTTTAACGCACATTTTATTTGGAACTTCCATTGACGAAAGTTATTTCCATCAAATTTTTCTAAATGTGTTAGACGCGTGGGATCCATTTTGAGGTTATTTCAAGGATGTTTGAAGACTTTTTCTTTGCCGTAGTTATTCTTCCTTCTCAATTTCCAGAGTATCCTGGGCCCATAACCTCTTAGGTTATGGACTTTATCATGAAAACAATCTTCTTTAATGTATTTCTTTATATTTGATAATAACGTTACAGGCTTACAGCAAGAAAACTCAGACTTATTATTTTTCTTTACACTATAGACACTGACAGACACACTCTTATGAGAATGTGCTGCCCTCTGGTGCACTAAAGTTAGATTTTTATTCTATATCTAATACTCCGCCCACACGGGCACGCCGTACAGTGCCATCGACCGTACTACCCCCGCGTAGAGTCGTCGGCACGCGAGACTCGGTCCGCTCAAATTCGGCATCAGTCGCCCGAGGGTGGACGCCGGCGCAAGACGGCGGAAGTGCTCGTCAAAGTGCCACCGTCCATCCAAAACCAGGCCCAGATATTTAATGTGGGCCTGGATCGGAAGTCCCACACCATTAACCGTTATCGAGGCGCTGGCGGGGGGGGGGCACGTCGGCGCCCATGGAAGAGTAGGGTCTCCGACTTTTCAAAGTCACCCTAAGCCCCAGCACCCCGATCTGCCTGACCACCTCCGCGGTACCTGAGGTGGCCAGCGTTGCCGCCTCCTCGAGGGTCCTGCCCCGGGCTGTGACGAGCGTATCGTCTGCGTAGCAAATTACGCCCAGCCCAGGGGGGAGCCGGCCACGGAGGACCCAGTCGTAGCTGATGTCCCACAGGAGCGGCCCAAGAACCGAACCCTGCGGGACGCCGCACGACATAGCCCTCCTTACAACGACCCCGTCCCGGTCCACGAAGAGGACACTGCGGCCGTCGAGGTTACCTAACCTACCTTGCCTTTTAAGGCAACGAACAGACAACGCTGTGCGACGACTCTGCGCTTGTATTAGTGAAGTACTGGAACTGTATCATATTACTTCAGTAGTACGTCGGCGGATACTTTTTAACTTCCCGCTAAGAAAATTCAAAAGATGGGAAGTTACTGGTTTTACCCCGTTTTTTGAAAATCGAGTTTTCTACGGATGTTGACGTTTTGAGGTCCTAGGAAGCTTCCCCGAATGTTTCTGCGATGATATCTGTATGTCTGTATGTGTGTGTGTGTGTGTGTGTGTGTGTTTGTTTGTGTATGTGTGTGTGTGTGTGTGTGTGTTTGGCCGTATGTAAACCTCTCATAACTTTTGAACGGCTTGACCGATTTCGTCGCGGTTGGCGTCATTCGAAAGGAATTGACCAAACTTAGATTTTGAATACAACTAAGACCGATTAGAACTGGTAGATCTTGAGAAATCTCAAAAAAAACTACTACTTTTTTTTTAAATGTGGTTTTTTAGAATTACTTTTAAATGGTTTTACCGATCGATTCCAAAAACTAATCCGCTCTTAACATAAAAAAAAACCACGTTGATCGGTCGCCAGTTCAATCAAAATCGGTTAATTCGTACGGATATCGTTGTCGAAAAAAATTGAAAAAATGTTTTTTTCAGAATTTCTATGAAATTTTCAGTCTGACCAGTTTGAGCTTTAAGATTCTTCAAAGAGCTCAAAAAGCTGCGTTGAATGCCGTAAACTACGAGAAAATAGGTTCATTCATTAAAATGTTATTTCAATTTAAATATTCAAAAAATGCTGTTTTAATAATTTTTTATCAAACATTCGAGCTCGACTACCTTGGTTTAATTTCCAGAAACTCTGTTATTGAATTCTGAAATCGGTTCATTCATTCAAAAGTTATTGCGATTTGAAAATTCAACGGATAGTTAAGGGGAAGTTGCAGGGATGACCTTTAGGGTCAACCATTTTCCAGATTTTTTTTTGTTAAGGCGGGAAAAATGTTCTTAAACGCACACCCTGTCGTTCGGGGTAACAAACAGGGTAGTATGGGGCCTTCACCCAATAAAGAAACCCGCCGTGTGCAGTCTCTCCGCCTTTATTGGCGGGCTACTGGAACTATGTTACATGCCTTCGGTGGTTCGCCGGCGGCTTACCTTTTCGGGTACCCTCTACTGAGCGACGCATCCGCACACGGAACGTCGCACGAGTCGGCTGATACCTACGCTGCGCTGATATTCATATTTCGTATCCATCACCAAATTTCGGGTTCTTCAGACATTGGATCGATTGACATCGAATTGTTACAGGAGAGTTCTTTAAAAATGTATAGTTAGCAGCAATGTCACATAACTATTTATAGCGATATTCGACTCTTAGCTTTAGTTCATTACTAAGCTACGATTTATTTTAGAAAGAACATGTTTTCGAAGACTAACACCTGACCTTTGAATTTGAATACCATTATAATTTCAAAGTGCTGAACTCGAGGTTACATGGAAATATGCTGATGTCCAGTCACGTTTTGAGTGATGGTAATTTAAAGCACATTATTGGCAAATCCACTAATTCATTTAAAAAAATAGTGACCTAGTATTTTAAAATTACTGTGCTTTGAGGTGAAACTTAAGACTAACTACTTGCAGAGAAATATTAATGTCCAGTCGGACCTCGCATAGCATTATAGTACCTCGCCTGTATACCTGAAGGGGTAGGCAGAGGTGTATTACACAGCCACGATTTTTTCTTTTATAAGCTACACTTTACCCAGAACTATAGTTTAGACCGTACTATTACGATCTAAACTACCTCTCTCTTACTAAGTAGTTTTCAATAAATCACATAGATAGCGCTAATTTCAAAAAGTACTAATGTGGTTCTCATGTCTTTCATAGATAGCACTAATTTTAAGCATTACTACTATAATAGTTCTATAGAAGTAGTTCTCACTAAATAAGGTAGATAGCGCTGGTTTTTGTGTATGATCGAATCGACCATACATATTCAAATATTTTTTTTTGTTTATTTAATAACAATTAAATCACATCGAGGCAGACCATAAAAAGTGATAGGGTTTTATTCCTAATTATACTGAAGCGTAAGAGAAAAAAATACTCGATTAGTAAAGTATTTTGGTTGTTATCGTGATAACATACAGGATCCGCACATACAGATACACGGACGTCCAAGACAGAACTATTTTAAACAGTTTTTTAACTAGTTTAAATAACAAAAATGGGATCAAAAATATCATGAGTGTTAAATAGTGTTTTTTCTTGATATGTGTGTGTATATGTTATTTTACAAGTGCAAAATATGGAAAATAGAGACATTTTAAGTTGGAAAAATCAGTTGTTTTGAGTGAAGTGACAGTAATACCTACCTCAACGCAAGCCATGATTTACTATCACAATTCCTCACCAATTTGTCTGTGTCTACATAGACATATCGAGTATATAATACCTACAAAGTTTTATTTATTAAAACTTTATGTACTCGTATATAAACACATAGAATTATGTACAACTGTAAATATTCTTGAGAAGCACTTGGCTTTCGGTTTTGATGAAAATATAAACCATTATCATAGCGGAAAATAACTGTCCATGGCTGACATAATAACTAAGTGTCAAGAGAACAGTTGCTTAAGTAATTATCATTTGATATTCCTTTTGTGATTACCAGAAAATAAACCATCCTCATTATCCTAGCTCTTGAAGTTTCGGATATATTATGATGAACGAGTGATTACTTAAATCATTATTAGCCTTATAATAAATTAATGTAAAACGTGTTAAAGTGCTTACTTACGATTAATTTATACTTAAAGATAATAAATACTAGTACACAGTATAAAAGGAAGTCTACATTGGTGATTATTACTTCAAATACGACCTAGAGTAACATAAGATAGGGAGTTTATTAAATATATTGTGAATATGTATGTAAGTCAGCGTTTGAATACTTTTTTTTTGTTAAGGCGGGAAAAAATGTTCCTAACCGTACACCCCGTCGTTCGGGGCAACGAACAGGGTAGTGTGGGGCCTGCACCCACTAAAGAAACCCACCGTGTGCCGTCTCTCCGCCTTTATTGGCGGGCCACTGGAAACATGTTACATTCCTTCGGTGGTCCGCCGGCGGCTTACCCTTTCGGGTACCCTCTATTGAGCGACGCATCCGAACACGGAACGTCGCACCTTCTCGGGAGGCTTTGCGGGTGGTGGACGTTCCCCGGTCCATCCACCCGCAGCCTCAGCTAGGGCGGCATGAGGCGCAAGTACCTGCGCCTGCGCCGCATTGGTCGCTGGCGGTGGTTTGGGTCAGCGGAAGAATCCTCCTCCCTGGCCCTCACCGCCGCTTCCTTCCGCGAGATAACCTCCTCGCAGAAGGCAGCGACCGCGACCCAGTTCCTGTCGCTGCCTAGCATCGCTCTGACGACGCTCGGCAGCGAGAGGTCCCCCCCTATTTCAGCGACGAGTTCACGACGCTGCTCGGCCCAAGCTGGGCACGACTCAAGCGTATGGCGCGCCGTGTCCTCGTCACAGCCGCAGTGGTGACAGCCCGGAGTCTCTTCCCTCCTTGCGACTATGTGCAGATATCTGCCGAAGCAACCGTGCCCCGACAGCACCTGTACCAGTCGGAAGGTAAGGACTCTGTGCCATCGCCCCGCCCACTCCTCCAGCACCGGCTGGAGCGCCCCTACGGTCCACAGACCGGCCCGAGGCGACTCCAACCGTACCCTCCACCGGGCCATGGCAGCTCGGCGGGCGTCGCCCTGCCACCTGGCCACCTCCCTGGGTAGTGGCCGTCCGCCCCCCTCCCGCTCTTGCGACGCCCGCCGATACACCTCGGCGAGCACCTCTGCCTCCAAGTCCCATGGGAGGATTCCGGCCAATGCGCAGGCCGCCTGCGTTGACACCGTGCGGTATCCACGCATGACCCTAGACACAACGACTCTCTGTGGCCACCGCCCGTACAGCACCAGGCTCAGATACTTAATCTGGGCCTGCACCCCAATTTGCGCCCCGTCCACTGTGATCGAGGCGCCAGCAGGTGGCTTACCCGCCTCATCCGGCAGCACGATGGGCCTGAAGGCGGGATAGAATATCTACCAGTTTTTAAGTCAAATCAAGGCCTTTCAAATATAAAACGTTGCATCAAAAACCATCTAGTAGTTTTTTTAAATAAATTCTACAAAAAATTCTAGTTTAAATAATTTTCTAGTTTGCGGTTATATAGCCTATTACAGTAATTTTTTTTCAAATATCTTAAATGTACAGACATAGCTATGTTACAGTTTTATAATAGTTTTTTTTTTCCTTTGCCAGCGGCTTCGCCGCAGCCAAAAGCTAGTATTTCGGTTATTTCTGAGGTTCCCAATATAGTAGCGGGATAGAATATCTACCAGTTTTTAAGTCAAATCAAGGCCTTTCAAATATAAAACGTTGCATCAAAAACCATCTAATAGTTTTTTTAAATAAATTTTACAAAAAATTCTAGTTTAAATAATTTTCTAGTTTTTCGGTTATATCTCAGGTTCTCGAAATATTAGCGGGATAAAATGTATACCAGTTTTTAAGCCTAATCAAGGCCTTTCAAATAAAAAAGTTGCATCAAAATCTGTTTAGTAGTTTTTGTGTGATGCGCGAACAAACAAACAGACAAACAGTCAAAAATTCTAAAAAAATTGTTTTGTGTTTAGACACGCCTATATAGCCTATTACAGTCATTTTTTCTCAAATATCTTGAATGCACAGACACAGCTCTGTTACAGTTTTATAATAGTATAGAGGTATAGATAGATAAAACTAAAATCTAAACTAAAAACTAACTTATCATCACGCCATTTCCCTTGCGGGGTAGGCAGAGAGAACAGAGTGCCAAGAGGCTCTATTCTTGCATATATCTCTTGCTTCCTCAACATTCATAACTCTCTTCATGCACGCTCGCCGGTTTCGGAGACTCCTGACTCCACCTTCCTTCAATACATGACCAATTTGGTTTAGGTAGGTAAGTCTCGGTCTCCCCCTGTACCTACATCCTTCCACTTTCGCATTGTATATCTTCTTAGCCAGTCGCTCATCCAGCATTCTTTCCACATGTCCGAACCATCGGAGCATTCCCTTTCGCATCTTTACACCAATACTCTCTTTCATACCTACTCGCTCTCTTACGTCATTGTTACGAATGCGGTCAGTCAGCCTCACTCCACAGATTCTCCGCAGATCGCATTTCGACCGCATTGATTTTAATCTCATGCTCCTTTTTACATACCCAACACTTGCTTCCATATAATAACGTTGGGACAAGCACTGCGTTGTGTATTGCGACACGTGCCTTCTGGCTGAGGTGGTGGCAGCCGAGAAGTTGTCCCAATGCTCCGTTCACTCTATTTCCCGCATTCACTCTTCTTTCTACATCAGTGGTGTACCTTCCATCCCGACTGAATCCACATCCAAGATATACAAATTCATCCACTTGTTCTAGCACACCATTTCCTATTGCTACTCTAACATCTATTCTGGCTTCTTCTCTTTCTAAAACTAAAATCTGTCATATTTTAACGCAAATAACATATTTTTAATAGATTTTAACTTGTTTAATTTATGTTGTAGTATTTTTGTATAAAGATAGATTAATGATAGTGACGTAGCGGTAGACTAGTGCATGCGTAGTCTTGATTTTTTCAGTAGAAATAGAGTAAGAAAGTCTTCCAGAAAGTATATAAGCTCGTTGGTTTTGCGAATAATTATATCTCTCTTTAGTTGTGTCAAAATACTGTCCCATCAGGCTACAAGAAGGAGGGAACAGAGAGTGCACTTGTGTTGACGCAAACACTCGTGCACTATCTATTGTGTATATGGCTAGTGTCTCTTGACACTAACCGCTGCAACTGAAATTACAGTCTGGAGGGATCATCAATAACCAAAGCTAAAGCTAAGACCACTGGAGATAGGAGTTAGGACCCCCTAAATGTGAATATCACCGGCTTAAATGCTGTAAAGTATTCGGAATATCGCGAAAGTACCATAGATATATTATTAGTTAAGATACTACATTTATTTGTTTACTTAGGAGTTCATAAAATAACCTGTTATTGTAAATATCCAGTTTGTCCGAGTGTCAACTGGACGATGTGCGTCATCTTGAAGCTCGTCAAATTAAATTAACGTATGAATTAGATATCATCTGTAGTCAAATATATCATTTATTAACTGACCCAGCGAACTTCGTCTCGCCCTGTTTTTTTTTCCTGAATAATTTTTAAAATCCTGAAAGACTTTATTTACTATTTATTCCACCTCGGCGTCACACGGATGGTATACAGTCGCGGACTAAGGAAATATTAGGTACAATTTCGGTAAGTTTAAATCATTCGGATTATCAATAATTCCAGACACGTTTGATGTATCGAAAGTAACTCACAGTGTTCTGTCTGATTCACTCACACGTTTTTCATTATTATGAGGTTTAAAAAAAACTGCATTTTTTTTTAAATTTTCTTTTATATAGGTAAACTTTGTCCTGACAATAACGAACACAAAACAGAATTATCTAATTTGGTTCAGTCGTTCGAAAGTAATGCGTGCACATCATTTCGGCGATTCATTTTTATTTATATATAGACTAGTACATTCCCCCGCGGCTTTGCTTGCGTCATAGTATATTCAATGAAATATCAATTTCGGATAGGATTCCTATTATTAGGTATAAGCGTCGCCACGCTAACAGCCGATTTTACCCTCCCTCCATTAGATGTTTCACATCAAAAATACAGGTTTCCGGATAAGTAATCACCAACCTATCATATATACAAAAAACTTCTCCGAAACACGCTGCATCTTATGATATAAGTATTATTCCGAACGGTTCAGTAGTTTTCGCAGTATAACTGAACATAAAACCGGCTCTCCATTTATTAGTATAGATTTGTCAAAGACTTCTGTGAAATACATCCCTTAAACTTACTTACTTATCATCAAGCCATTCCCCTTGCAGGGTAAGCAGAGAGAACAGAGTGCCAAGAGGCTCTATTCTTGCATACATCTTTCGCTTCCTCAACATTCATAATTATCTTCATACACGCTCGCCGGTTTCGGAGACTCCTGACTCCACCTTCCTTTAATACATGACCGATTTGGTCTAGGTAGGTGAGTCTCGGTCTCCCCCTGTACCTACATCCTTCCACTTTCGAATTGTATATCTTCTTAACCAGTCACTCGTCCGGCATTCTTTCCACATGTCCGAACCATCGGAGCATTCCCTTTCGCATCTTTACACCAATACTCTCTTTCATACCTACTCGCTCTCTTACGTCGTCGTTACGAATGCGGTCAGTCAGCCTCACTCCACAGATTCTCCGCAGAGATCGCATTTCGACCGCATTGATTTTACTCTCATGCTCCTTTTTGCATACCCAACTCTCGCTTCCATATAAATAACGTTGAGACAAGCACTGCGTTGTGTATTGCGACACGTGCCCTCTGGCTGAGGTGTTGACTGCCGAGAAGTTGTCCCAATACTCCGTTCACTCTATTTCCTGCATTCACTCTTCTCTCTACATCAGTGGTGTACTTTCTATGCCGACTGAATCCACATCCAAGATATACAAATTCATCCACTTGTTCTAGCACACCATTTCCTTTTGCTACTCTAACATCTATTCTGGCTTCTCCTCATTCAAAAATCATTATTTTGGTTTTGCTCACATTTACGTCAACTAGGGTTTGCAGGTCAGTCGCGGACTGCGCTAATAAAACCGCATCGTCTGCATGTAGCAGACAGTTAACCACTGAGTCGCCCATTTGAACTCCCACATTCATTTCTTTCAACCTTTGTAGACATTTATCCAGATATATGATAAACAGTCTGGCTGATAGAACGCATGCACATCTGAAACCTCCTTGTGCCTCACACAAAAATTCATCCTCATTCTCCTTTCAATAATCTTACCATACACTTTGGCTGCCAAACTGGTCAATCTTATGGCTCAGTAGTTTGCACAGTCATAACGTGAATCCTTGTTTTTAAACAAGGGCACGATGACTAAGCTTCTCTAGTCCTTGGGAACCATTCCTGAGCTCCAACATAAATTGAGAAGCATCAGGAAGGATTCCCAGACACACGAGCCTCCAAGCTCGATCATCTCAGCAGACACCATATCAATACCCGTTGCCTTACCATTTTTCAAACTTCTAATCGCCCATTCAACTTCCTCCATCCTAATGTCATCAGAAGATGCCGGTACTGAATGCTGATCTGTTAGACCACATGTGGCACCGGGATCACCCTAAACATCCGCATACATGTCTCCAAAATATTCACTCCATCGGCTTAACACATCTTGTGTTTGCGTAAGAATGTCTCCACCTTTAGACCTTATTTTATTCATTCTGAAAGCTGACCAACCACTCCGAGATTTCTTCACCTCCCTCCAGAAAAGTTTGGTGTTACTCTCAAAGTTTTTGGTCAGCTTTTTTTCTGCAATCATATTTTCTCTATCTCACTTCTCTATCACTAAGGCCTTGGTGTCATTTTTACGTTGCCGGTATATTTCTTTCTTCTGTTCTTTCATACTTGCATTCAGGTTCAAAGAAGATACATAGTCCAGCCACACTTACTTCTTTTGGTCTACGGAAGCTTCTACTTCCGTATTCCACCATGCATCACCTTTCACTTTCCTATGCTTCTTTGAGCATCCATATACTTCATTCGCTTTATCTACCATACTATCTTTCAATACTCTCCAGCATTCTTCAATGTCAGATTCCGGCTGACTTGTCATTGTCAGCCGTTCACGGACACCCTCTGCATACTTTGCTCTTACACTCTCTTCTTGCAACTTTTCAATCTTTATTCTTTCAAGCCCTCCGAAGTGGACACGCTCTCGCCAGTGTCTCCATTTTCTGAACAGACCACTAAATCTCGCAATAACGAGATAGTGGTCCGTGTCGACAGTGGGACCCCTGTAGCCTCTTGTATCCAGAATTTTACTTTGGAGGCGACTGTCTACCAGAATTAAATCTATGATACTTCTCTGTTCATTCCTTTTCAATGTACACATAGGGATGTCCTTATGTTGAAAAATGTGTTTGAAACAATAAGGGTTCTCTCCATACATACATCCGCAATTAGCCTACCTGCATCGTTCACTCTCTTATCACCAAATGAACCAAGCACGTCCTCGAAGTCTGGACGCTTGGTCCCAACCCATCCATTCAAGTCTCCGCATACGGTCACGCGTTCACTAGCTTCTGCCAAATCCAAAACTTCCCTTACATTATCCTAGAATTTCTCTAGATCAGATGCCACTGAAGAGCCTACGGGAGCATAAGCTGCGACCATGAAGACCCTTCTGACACCTAGTTTTATTCAGACCCATAGAAGTTTGGGATTGAACATTCCGTAGTCTTTCACACCTGAGGCCAAGCGAGCGGACAGCAACACCCCCACTCCCATGCTGGCCCGATTGCTCTGCGGTACACCAGACCACAGAGCTATCCCGCCACCAGGAAGATCACAGGCGTCGCTGCCCTTTCGCTTGGTCTCTGTTACACAGAGCACATTAAGCTGTCTGTCCAACATGACAGTTACCAGCTCATGTAACTTACCTTCCACACCACCTCTTACATTCCATGTGCCTACTCGACACTCTGCTCCCCTCGACTCGCCAAACTGGGCAAGGCGTGATGGGTGGCGGCCTCCATCGCCGCATCTGCCATTGTTCATACTGACGGAGGCGGGTCGGTACGCATCGCCTCTGGGGCACGCCCTAACCCGCACTGCGGTACGCATTCGAGCAGGATCAAACAAATCTATTAAACCTATCAAAATTAATGTTCAATACACCATTTTAACACGCTTTCAGTAGCTTCGCCTATATAAAACCAGTTCTATCGTCACACAGATGATAAAAAAAGAAACAACATGTTTTAAATAGAAGTACGAGGATATAATGACAGAGAAGAAATGAAGCGGTGGACAGCAAGGGAGAAAGGTAAGGAGGTTTAGACCTGAAGCGGTCTCCCTCGCCATGTAAACCACAAGAATGAATACCTACGTATTGTTGCATCACGCAGATGTTATATGAAAGGGTGGTACATTCCCTGTCGAGTCGGGCCATTCATGCTTCTCCTGTAGTTATAAAAAGAAAAGATAATTGTAATTACAAATTTTTAGGTTTTACAATAACGCTCATGTTTCTCAAAATAAGTCCCCTTTAAAAGGCTCTGTCTTAAGAGCATAACACAGTTTGGAAAGAATTTCTAGGAATTTCAGATGTTTATTTATTATTTAGATATTTTTATATATATTTTTAGCATTTGACATGCAACATACATTAAACACAAAGTGAAAAATGTGAAATCGAAAATAACAGTCACGAGCAGGATTCGAACCTGCATCTACTGGATACCGTCCAGATGCTTTGCCAATTCAGCCATCGTGACCCTTGCCCCTGACTGCTAATTTCGATAACACATTCATACTTAACGTCTTTGGGTGACGTCTGGTGTCATCTGTCGAAAGTATTTTCATACATTATACCAACCAGGTAAACTTAATTTTACAATTAAGATTTTACCTAATAATGACGCAAACCCTATAAATATTTAGATATTTTTATATATATTTTTAGCATTTGACATGCATAGCATTGTGTTTAATGCATGTTTATTTTTAGGAATAATTGCATTTTGCTACTAAATGTAATGTTGCAAGATGATTTGTTTAAGGTAAAATTAATATTTCTAGCCCCTCCTAGGTCACCAATGTCTCTAGCTGACCTATAAATTCAACAATTATGAATATTGTATTTCAATTGAATACAAGTTGTTTCATTAAATACTGATTATTAATTCAATGACAAAACTACACGCACACATAGTTTTTGTGTGGAGTTAAGTTTCGTATTTATTTTACCTATGTAGGTATCTATATTAAAAGTTGCTTTATAGTTAAGTTTGTTAGTTTTATTATTTTTGTATTATTATGCGGTCGAAATGCGATCTCTGCGGAGAATCTGTGGAATGAGGCTGACTGACGAACGACGTAAAAGAGCGAGTAGGTATAAAAGAGAGTATTGGTGTAAATATGCGAAAGGGAATGCTCTGATGGTTCAGACATGTGGAAAGAATGCCGGGAAAGCGACTGGTTAAGAAGATATACAATGCGAAAGTGGAAGGATGTAGGTACAGAGGGAGACCGAGACTCACCTACCTAGACCAAATCGGTCATGTATTGAAGGAAGGTGGAGTCAGGAGTCTCCGAAACCGGCGAGCATGTATGAAGTGCAAAATTAAACTTACTATATTGGATTAATGCATGTAAATGGGTTCCGATAAAGGGCGTTGGTCGTTAAGACAAATGTGATAAGGAGTTTGGGTATGTCTTAAAGATAGTACTGTAGCTCAGTGGATTAGAGCACTTCCCCGGATAGGAAGGGACGCAGGTTCGATTCCCACCTGTACTAAAATACTCTTTTTCCTTATTCACAAATTATAATTTGTATTAAACTCAAAGTGAAACACAAAGTGAAAAATGTGAAATCGAAAATAACAGTCACGAGCAGGATTTGAACCTGTATCTCCTGGATACCGTCCAGATGCTTTGCCAATTCAGCAATTATAATTTGTACTATAAAAGTAGCTGAGCACGTCAAGTGCTAAAATATAGATCAAAATATATCTCACATGTTTATATAAATATAAATAAAAATGAATCGCTAAATTTAATGTGTTGCTAAGCGCATAATTCGAGAAAGGCTGTACTAATTCGGTTGATTATATTTTTCAAATATTTGTTAAGATCCAAGGAAGGTTATTATGATGAGAAAAATTTGATAAAATTTTCCAAATGAACTTGAAAACCATGTTTTCTTTTCCCCATTTAAACTGTTCCTAGCTGACAAATCAAATATTTCAATCAAATATTGACGTCAAACACATCTACCAAAAATAGTGTGTTCGAGGATCTAATAACGGGCCTCGTGGCGTAGTCGGTAGTGTAACCGACTTCCGTGCGAGGTGAGGTCATGAGGTCGTAGGTACGATTCCCACTCAGGACAATAATTTGTGTGATGAACACAAATATTTGTACTGCGTCCGGGTGTTTTCTATCTATTATATGTATGTATTTACAAAAAAAAGTAATATAATATGTATTATATCCGTAATCTGATACCCATAGCACAACCGTTATCTAAGCTTAGTTTGGGGCAAAAAAAATGTCTAATGTACACTGATAGAAGATTTTTTGGTGCTAAATAAGGTTAATAGTTTTTATCCCGAAAATATGGATAGATCCTATGGGATAGGAATGTTTGCATAGAGAACTTAATGTGTCGTAGAGTAACGTATTTTTATTCTGAAATCCACGCGGACGAAGTAGCGGGTAGAATCTAGTTAATAATAAATATTGTCTTAACTTACATACAAATTTTGAGAACTATGTATTAATAATCATTACTCTAAATCTCATGAAAATAATGTCGCTATGTTGAAGCACTATTAAGTTCATCAAGACAAGAGGATTAAATAAATTTAAGTCTTATGTTGAAGCCCAAAAGATTCGTGATAAAATGTTCATATTATTATTTACCTATCGTCTAACAATGTTTTTAGTCGAATTCCATCGACAACTTGTTTATAAATATAATTTATTTTTTGTTCTTTTTTCTAAATGTATAAAAGCGTAAACTTAATTGAAATGTATAAATAACTATGAAATGAATATATTTTATGCCGTGTGGGGCCGGCACCAAGAATAGCTCCACCCCGTCTCTTCCTATGGGTGTCGTAAAAGCTGACTAAAGGATTACCGGGGGACCGGGCAGCAGCGTTCCCCTGTGTACTAAAAACATCCACTGCGATCGCCAACCCGCCTGCCAAGCGTGGCGATTATGGTAAAACCCCCATTTTGGGGAGGCCTATGTTCAGCAGTGGACGATGAAAGGCTGATGGATGGATGGATGGATGAATATATTTTCCGTATGGTGACGGACTAAAATACAAATGTCACCACCATTCTTTCCCGTGGGTGCCGTATGAGGCGACTAAGGGCGGTAAGCAATTATCATTCATTGCATGACTGGTGGTAGTGGGAGCACTTACTTGCTATCGGGCCCATGCGGGTTGGTACCACCATCTCCCGTGTGGCCGGCCATGAAGCATATCGTTGCGTTTTGGCTGTAGCAGGAGATAGCCGTTTATTCTTTCATTTCATATCTGTGAAATGAAATGGTGAGCAGCGGCTTGACAATACTCTCGGTATAGTTGAGTCCATGAGCGACGGTTACCATTCACCATCAGATGGGCCGTGGCTCGTCTGCCACTCATAGCAATTAGAAGAATTGGAAAATCCAAAAGTGCACGCCTCATAATCTTCATTTTTCACAATAAAATTGATTATTTTATGTAACTAATAATGTATTGGTCTTACTAAGTAGTTTTTAATAAATCACATAGCGCTAATTTCAAAAGGTACCTTCTCATGTCTTATACGCCATATAGCGCTAATTTTAAGAAGTATTACTATATTGGTCTATAAAAATAGTACTCACGAAATAAGGTATAGCGCTGGTTTTAGTGTCGAGTCGAGCGTAAATATTCCCTAAGTTTTTGTTTATTTAATAACAATTAAACCACATCGAATCAGACCGTGAAAAGTGATAGGGCTCTATTCGTAATTATGAAACGAGAGTAGTACATACCTCAACGCTTCGCTTATGAGGCGTGTAAAAAGATGCAGCTGGAGAGCAGTTGTCAATTTATTTCCCATCCATGAAATGATATGTTGAGCAGTGACTTAGCTGTATTCTTAGTGATGCTGTGTCTATGAACAGCGGCTATAATTTACCATCAGGTGTGCCAAGGCTCGTCTGCCACCATAAGCAATAAAAATAACTTTACTATAAAGAATAAAATTACAGACAAATTTGTTATGCATTTTGCACTTTATACCAGTAAAATGTTTCACATCAAATACAATTATTTCAACACATAATTAATTAGTCATGGGTAATTAGGTTTTGCTTATAGTACATGAACATGGTGCATCTTTACTGTTATATTAAACTTTAATTAATACGCCTTATATTACCTTAGCTTGTATCTATCTACATAACGAGATCTTTGACCATGATTTTTACCTAAGTACTTTAAAAACATCAGATTATAGAAACCTCTCGACGACCGATGACAATGCAGTAATATAAGAAAAAACTGGCACTATCGCCTCACCACAATAGAATTACTTAAATTTTATGATATTTTGACACTAAAAAAGTAAAAATGAATTAATGATATAACAATAAAAAATAATTTCAAAAAGCGTGGGGTGATTTATACTGTAATATAAATAATCATAATAAATCTTTTAAAGAGCTACCAATTACTTCAACCTGCCCACAGTTTTTTACAATCATTTTTATTAATTATATTTACCTAATATGATTATCTTTTTTTTATAAAATTACAAAGATAAGTTCAGCTTTGCTTGAGTCTGTTACGAGAATAATCTTGATTGCAAATTTTGTATAAGCACCGTTGAACGCAGCTAGAAAAAACTCTTATTCTGTTCCGGGTGATGTGTGAAATTATCATATAAATAAAATAAAATAATACTTTATTACATTTAATTATAATAGATTACTAGACTTTGCCCACGGTTTCGCCGCTGTATAATACACATAATTGTAACTAAACAAAGATTTTAGGTTTAATCAAAAGCTATTAAAAAAAGAAGTTTCATCAAAATCGCTTCAGTATTTATTGCGTGATGAAACTAACAACGAGTAGATGTAAATTCTAAATGAATTGCTTTAAGTTTAGATGCACTTAAATGGAAGTACAGTCATCTATTCTCATATATCTTTAACTAGCTGTCCCAGCGAACTTTGTACCGTCTTAGAACCAATGAGAATTCCGAAATGTAAGTGTAAGAAAATTTATTTACTTCATAAATAATCTTGGTACATTTATCCATTGTTTTAATGGTTAATCTGCTATTCCGGATAGAAATAAATATCATAAATCAAATATCATTTCCCGGCCGATTTTTAGGCCTAGATATTCTTGAGTTATAAATGGTGTAACTAATAATAGCATGGAATTTTAACGGAATACGGAAACAGTTTAACGGTTTTGAAGGCTTTTTGAACTAATTAATACTAATTATTTAATTTATTTTAATTGCTGCTTACTTGCGTGTACCTGCGTACCTACGTCTAAATTACCGTTACATAATATTAACTCTAACGCAATACTGCAATAAATTACTATGCTGTACATATAATATACATTAAGAAGCTTTATAGAAAGTATTCATTTTAGTGATAGCGTATGATCAAATGTGATCTAACTTAACAACAAACGTGGCGCAGCTTAAAATGGTTAACCTGAATTTCTTAACTTTAAAGCGAAGGTGACAATAACCTTTATATAGTAAAAGTGTACTTATTATAGTATCTCATAAACGCCAAGCATCACTTATGAGTGGAAAAGAGATAGAGAAGAAATAGATGATACGAGGTGAAAATTTGAATTCCAGGCGTTCTCATACACTGCAAGAAATCTCTTGCGTTATTTTACGAGATAGTAGTATTTCTCCGTTCCAGGCCCACTGGTTGGTTTAACAAATAAAAATAAATGGCAGATTAAAGATCGTGTGAAAAATGAAAATGTACAGAACAATAATCATTTAAAGAAATACAATAATAAAAAATGTATCTATTAGTATTTTAAAGTAATATGTGCTAAATATTTGTTCACATCTAGTTACTTTAGTCATTAGCATTCATGATCTTTAACATAATTATAATTATTACTATGGAGATTGCATCAAATCTTAGTAATAATATAATTGAGTGAGTATAATTGAGTTTTTTGCTTGAACACACAAATTTCCAGAATTACCAGGCCGATTTGCATAATTCTTCTTGCATTTTATAGTCGAATTATAGAGAAAAGTTAAAGTTTATTTTACACCACTTTACGAGTGTTAGAAGCAAATCCAAGAACAAAGTTTAGAGGCACGTGAGAGGTCAGTTTATAATTAAATTAGCACGTGCAGATCATCTCAAAAGCATTCCGATTTTATTAAAAAAAAAATGAAATTATTAAATTCATTAATTAGTTAAATAAATCAATGAATTGCTGACAAATTTCTCCCAATTTACACCATGAAAGAATTTACACCATGAAAGAATTTACACATTCAATTTACTATTATAGAATGAATTTTAGGAGGAGAGCCCACCACTCACCCACGGATTGTCAATCCCGGTTATCTTTGGACAGAATAACCTAAGATTGCCAATCCGCACTCTCACAGATAGAGGAGAATGTGATAATAGCAAAGTAGCATGCACGATAATGACAAAAAACTCACCAACGCGACACAACCATGCGTTACGGTAGAACTCTCAGAACCACAATATTGCAATATTCCGCAAAAATACTTTACTATTATCACATTCTCCTCTATCTGTGAGAGTGCGGATTGGCAATCTTAGGTTATTCTGTCCAAAGATAACCGGGATTGACAATCCGTGGGTGAGTGGTGGGCTCTCCTCCTAAAATCCATTCTATAATAGTAACAATGGACTTCCGCCAAGTGTCGCCTCATTCAATTAATTACATTCAATTTACTAATACCGATATAAAAATAGCTTCTGTCCAAAACCTAGTTTTTGTTTATAACTGTGATCATCGCTAGAATAGTGTAATAACATTTATAACGGTTTTAAGTCTAATAAGAACAAAAACAGTTCTATCAAAATTACTTCAGTAGTTTTTGCGTGATGTATGAACAGACAAAATACATTGTTTCGGGTTCAGAGACGCATAAATAGCCTAATACATACATATTTTCTAAAATGTGTTTAATGTACACACAACTCTGTTACAGCTTTATAAATCTAGATAGAGAGATAAAAAAATATTAGCTTTTATAAAAACAACATATGAAAATTATGATTTCATAATGATTTGTTTTGTACGAACTTTGCACTTATGGCGCGCGCAATACAAGTAGGGCATTAGGTTGTCCACAAATGCCTACCTGTGCGATTACTGACACTAAATGTTATTTGCTTACTTCGTAATCGTGGTCACAACTAGACGCTTGCGTTACCATGAATTTCAATGCTAATTTAAACCTCATTCCTTGCGATAAAAGGTGTATAATGGTTTGTGGGAAGATGATATAGTTTAAAGAAATCAGTAGGTCAAAATAAGTGGTTATGGCATGTGATGAAAATGTTGTGGAAATAGCTATAGCAATGCATTTCTTGTTTATAAATATTAATTTTGTTATAAGATTTAAGTAATCTTATATCATTAATGTACAAGGCGTTCATAAAACAAATAACAGGAATAAATACTTACTATAATAGCTTAGCGGTAAAACCAAGCACTGAAAATACATGATATCGATTTCGAGTTAAAAGTTCGGACTTTGTAAGGCACATATCTCAGACATTTTGAGATTTTTTGAAATTATCTGTAAAGAAATCTTTACAACAGTGGCTCGGTGAATGAAGACATCATAAGGAGACCTGCATGCATGAGGGATTTTCTTGATGACTGTGAAGTAGGCAAACTCACTCTTGGCCAGCGTAGTTGCTATGACCTAGTCCAGAGGGATTACATAATGAGAGTACTATGAGCAGAGACCCATGCCAAATAAAAAATGGTTGCAAAAATTTTAACTTTGTTTTTAAATACCTATAGTGTAATATAGCCATAATATCTGGTATTGAGTATCCTTAATGCATTGCATGAACTGTATTTGTCTTTAAAAAGGTAAAGTAGTGTTATGTTATTATATATATAACAAAAACATTATTAAAAGAGGCCGTAATCTGTTATGATAACAGGGCAACTATGAACGCGTAAAATTTGTTTATTTCATAATGGATTCATAACAACGTTTATACAATATACCACAAAGTATTAATTAAGCTCATTAAAAATGCATAGTCGCTCATGAAAAAATGTTTCGTTTCATTTGAATTTACTTAATTACTTATTTGTACACACACGATCTTAAATATTTGTATGAATTAATACTTTCATTTCGTTATAATATATTACTTTGTGTACTTACACGACGAGAAAAATCTAAAGTTATTCGCTTGATATAAGTTATTTCTATGTCGTAATCGAACTTAACATCAAACTATTCTACAATTAAAATTGATTGACGCTTTATTTGACCTACTGACTACTTTGGGCTAGGCCATAAACATTTATTGAACATTCAAATATTCGTTTGCGGAAACGTACAAAGTACAGGGAGATGTTAGGAAATAGTGTGTCTTAGTATATCGATACTGGCTTCTATTTTGCTTTAGTTACTCAAGTTATTTTTTAATGCTACTTACTAGCTTCTGCCGGAATTGTCTGTGCGGACTTCAAAATTTGTCCAAGTCCACTAAATCACTTAGGCGTGATTGAGGGACAAATATCATTAAATTGACAAATTTCATTTAACGATTTCATACCTTTTACTACTTTTTAATATCACAATTTCGCACTTTGTGTTCTTAGAAAAAGTTAGATCGTTATTGTTATTAACGCTAATAAGGATTGTGTGGTTGTGTTTAATTAAAAAATCAATTATATTTATTTAATCGGGTTCATTCGAGTCAGTAGGTTAAAATAACTAAGTGACGTGATACATTTAATTGTATACTTATTCGAGCTCATAAAATAAGTATTATTTATGCATTATGCCATTATTAAATTTTATTATTAACCTTTAATGTCAAAACTAAGTTCATGTAAATAGTTGGTAACATTTAAGCCACAAACGTTTTGAGTTTGATTTTTAGCCTCAAGTCAAGTTCAGATTGTGTGTATTTGAGAAAATTGTTAATGTCAATTGAACCAAAATATCTTTAGGAAACCTGCATGCCTTGAAAGATTTTATATAATTATAAATATTATCTCTGTGGAATGTGAGTGACATTAGCTCAGTATAGTGAACTATAACAGATTCCTCTCAATTTGAGGAGAGAAATGTGCCTAGCAGGGGAACAGAAATGAGTTTTAAAAGAAAATAAATTGTTACAGCGCTAAGGTTTCGCTCCGTACACTTTCCACTAAATAAGTTCGCGTACACGTAAAGTCAAATATAATAGTTGAATGTGCCTGTAGCGAGATAAAAAGACAAAAACTCAACTCTAAAAACTCTAAAGACCTGTGAATACATCCCTTTATTAAATACTCCACTAGTGGACAAGACAAAATGTATTCATAGTATGTTATAACTGTTCTATTATGCACTCCCTAATGAGGGCAGCACTTATTATCTTACATAGAATAAAAAAAATAGCATTTCCTACATAATATAATATTAAGTGAGGTACGAAATATATTTGCTTCAAATTTACCAAACTTTGCATGCTTTACATATCACACAAAATATATTCGTGTCTTGGAAATCAATTCTGAATATATAATTAAAAATTATCATTGTATTATTGTAAATTGACAAGGGTAATATGGGGGTCGAATATTTGGTTTTTAATAAATATATTTAAACAGGTAAGTTTGGCGATTTGATTTGAATATTGCAGTAGTATTGTTGTAGCAATAGACCTTCACCTATCCAAACTTGGGGGAACGAGTATTCGTTAGTAGTTTATAATTTTGAATTCAAATTTTCGAAGAATATTTGTAACTTGCGTGTTTTTACCTGACTACGGTGAAGCCAAGGGGATGATTATGATTTTAACCAGCATAATATGTAAGTTTATCTGATCCCAAATTACTTCTAAAGTAAGTTTATCATAGGTAGTTAAAAAATAAGGAATTGTTAGAATTGTCTCGATCTTATTCGCTGGCTATGTGTCATCATAATAAATTCAGTATAGCGCCCTCTGGAAGACATAAAGTTAGGGTTTTTTTTTTCCTTTTCGAATGTGCCTTATTGGGTATCAAATTAAATAATTCAGTTCAGACTCTTTTTCCTTATTCGCAAATAATTTGTACTTTAAAAAGTGGCGGAGCATGTCAAATGCTAAAAGTATAGATCAAAAATGTTGAAAAAAAATCGCGCCATCAAATAGTATGAATTTGAATTGCAAAATTAAACTTACTATATCGGTTTAATGCATGTAAATGCTTCCGATAGATGGCGTTGGTCGTAAAGACAAATGTGATAAGGAGATTGGGATGGTCGAAGGACCTGTACTATAGCTTAGTGGCTTAGAGCACTTCCCCGGATTGGAAAAGACGCGGGTTCGAATCCCGCTAGTTCAAAAAATCTCTTTTTCTTTATTCGCAAATAATTTGTACTTTAAAAAGTGGCGGAGCATGTCAAATGCTAAAAATATAGATCAAAAAAGTATAATTTGTTTTTATTCCTTATTTACTTTCGGGACTTTTATCGAACATCCCCGAACAGCCAGTCCCATTGCACTCTTAAACTAATAACAATCTTAACATAATCTAACCTAAGCAGCAGGGGGGAGCTGCTGAGAAGCAACCACCATCTCATATATCCTTCTTGCAGCAACTGAGGCGGGTTCTGCCAGAATGGATTGGAAATTACCCACATTGCTTCTAATTAGCCAAAATTCTCTCAGCAACGCTTCCCTATGACTCCAGTTCCTATCACATTCCACTAACAAACGATGCACGTCTTCCACCACATCACATATCTCACATTTGGGTGAGGTGCATTTTTTTAACAGAAACGCCATACTTTGCCTATGGATAGTGACCGGAACGGAGTCTGAAAGCAATTTTTAAATATTGCCTATGACATCCAGCGTCGGACTGGCTATATAGTCGAGGTGGCGTTTGCCAGTCGAGCCTCAGCTAGCGCGGGCCCCCCACGGGAGTACGTTGCGGGGCTTGCTAGGTAGCATAAGGGGCCCAAGCAGGCTAGAACACAATCGGATCTAATCAAGGATGACGAGAACAGCAGCTTTTACGATCGAGTTATTAACAGCTTAGCTGAAACTGTACTTCAGGTACCTAATAATATATATTATTATTGATAATTAATAATTTGTATATTTCATTATTTTCCGATAGTATCCCATCTACCATTATTCAGTCTCGGGCCCCGATGGGAGCCACCCAGGCCCTTCCGGCCCAGTCCGACCCTGATGACATCTCCGGACGAGGGGCTACGAAAGAGCACTGTATGGTTTTATACCAAATACCCTTTTCTCTTGATCTTAAATCAAAATATTCCTGCCATATATCCCAGAATTTCCTTTTGTATCTAGGGATTACTTCGCTGTAATGAGGAAATATTTCATAGTATGTCCCACTCAAAGATACTGATTTAGCAAGTTGGCCTGCCTTTGGGTTACCCCTAATTCCGATATATCCTGGGATCCATTGCAGCCTCAAAGACACTCATCTCGATTGCAAGTCGTAGATCTTTTTCAATATTTCATAGGCTATCGGTAAAACTTCCACTGTTTTTAAGAAAAGGATTATAAAATAAATACAGCTCCTAGACCATTGGCACTCTTTGACTCATCAATAAATATTGTGTGCCAACCATTATATTTACCTTGCAACATCCGTGTGGTGACGGACTAAGAATACAAGTGTCACCATCCCATCCTTTCCCGCGGGACAAATTTTGTGAAATTCAAATAAAGTTTGTTCATCTGACATATTTTTATAGATTTTGTACGGAAACCTTCTTTTTATTCACTATAACTATAGGAACAATATGTAATTATTATTATTATAATTATTTATTATTATAATCAGGCGTGAAAGTCTGCTTTTTAATAAATTTGTTTGAAACACGGCATTTTTTCAAACACAAAACACGACACCTAATTTTCCTTTTAATGGCATCCCTGGTAGTCATGGTGATTAAGTTGTATGGCAAACTTTTTAAAAGTTCGCCAGTTGAAAAACCTGCACGTCATATGAGACAGGAAGATACGATACTTGTCAATTTTCTTAGCGTATTTCGTATATGCCCGTCTCATTTCTACACTTCCTAATCTATCATGGCTACATCTATATGTTATTTATCTAAGGTTTTACATTTCTGTTAACCCATTACTGCACGTGTCTTCTTTTATAATGACAAGGGTTTAGGTCGTAGTCCAATACGTAATAGTGCGGGATGACACAAGTTACAATCCATTATATGCATGTAGCTTTTCATGCGACGTATTGTTTCACTAGAGAAAAGGGTGTTAGGTATTTCTCCGGTCGAGCCGACCTATTATTTACATACCGTAAAAGACGCAGGCTAAAGTCATAAGGTTTACCTAAATATTCAGACTTGTTTAATCATGCCATAAATTGTGTAACTAACCAGTTCAGTTTTCGATTCAAATATATTGAATGATCTATGAATAATATTCTTCTATTACATAAACCCATAGAGTGCTGAGCCAGTCGGAACCAAAAACCGGTTACTCTCTACTTTTATTGCTAAATATTTATTTTATGATTCTTAATATTCAAGTTTCCGTATGGTGTCATATCAAAAATATACATACCTGTATCTCGTATCACAAGGATTACAACGACATTTCATTCCACATTGTAGTACCGAGTAATCTAAAAATATTTTTTTTTTTTTAGATTTTTGTCTCGTTATCTGTTTGTTCGTTCGCGCATCACGAAAAAACTGCTGAACGGATTTTGATGTAACTTTTTTATTTGATAGCTCTTGATTAGACTTAAATACTGGGATTATATTTTATTCCACTCATATCGAGAACCTGAGATATAATCTAAAAACTAGCTTTTGGTCGCTGCAGAGATTAGTTATATTCTATAAATTAAACTATAATGTAAGTCTGAAAAATTTTCTCTAGAACCCGTTAGGTAGTTTCCGATTTATCACATAATATATACTAAAAACTAAATAATTTCGCATATTTTCGCATTTACATTGTGAAACTTGGTTGTGGTAACACGATTCTGCGTTTGTCAATACGATAATCATCTGACAACAATTTTGTTTGACATTTGGAGTTATTTGGATAACTACAGTAGCTTAAAATGGATGGAATTTTGTTTTGTGGTTGATATAGCAGAAATTATTGGGGTTAAAAGTATGAAATTGCCGATTTGTACTGAAAAATTGAATTTAGTTTTTTTTTTCATTTAACATATTTATTTAATCAAAATATCTACCATTAATATCTATACGTTGCTGCCATCTAATAGGAAGATTATTTATGCCCTTGCGATAGAACTCTGATGATCTAGATTCTACAAACTGTGTGAAAGCATTTTGTACTGCCTCCTGGGAAGAAAACTTTTTATCACGTAGAAAATTGTCTAAATCACGAAAAAAATGGTAGTCCGTTGGAGCAAGATCTGGAGAATACGGAGGGTGACGAATGGTTTCTAATTGCAGTTCCTGTAGAGTTAAAACGGTTTCTCGTGCTATGTTATCATGGAGCAATAATGGTGAAGATCGATTCATGAGTCGAGGCTGTTTCACTGCAAGTTTTGCTATCATTGTTTGGAGTTCGGCACAGTAGACATCTGCCGTTATTGCTTGACCAGAACGGAGAAAGCTATAGTGAATAACACCATGCTGAGACCACCAAACAGTTACCATTACCTTTTTATTGGTAAGCTTTGCTTTAGGACACTGTTGCGGCGATTGACCTGGGGTCAGCCATTGTATTTTTCACTTACGGTTTTCGTAAAGAATCCACTTTTCATCACATGTCACAATTCGATTCAATATTTCTTCATTTCTTTATCGATTCAACAAGGCAACACAAGTTTCAACACGCGTTTCTTTCTGCAGATAAGTCAAAACATGAGGCACCCATTTTTCATATTTTTTTGTTTTATTGATTTGACGCAAATGAGTCAATATTGTTGGTAAGGTAACGTTAAACCATGCCTAAATACATCCGATAGGTGGCGTTGGTTTTAAAGACAGCTGAAACAAATGCGAAGTGGAGATTGGGTGTCACAATAGGCATGATGACTGTTTTTCAAATCTATTCTATGATATTCAAAAGTATCTAAAAAGTGAAAAATATATCATATTTTTTATTTTGGTTTTGGATGCAATATAATTAAATTTAAATTTTAAGTTTCAAACTCACGTCAAAACGCATGCATGTCATTTCGTTCGTCATGACGTCACGCCTCAGTACGGCAACAGTTAACATTAGAGCCAGAGAATGTAAGACACTACAATAACGTTTACTAAGGCGTGACGTCATTCGCTCTGATTGGTGTTTAAGCTATCATGGTGGATTGTTGTATTTTGTAGGTTTATTAATTTATCAAATATATTATTAATCTCGCTATTAAAATAAGAATCAATACATTTTTCGGAAACTTAGAATCCCATTTCATTAGATCATTTCAATATTTTGGCAATACTTGATTACTGTCCTTAAGCCTCTTAGATGACTGCGATAGTTTAGCGGTTCAAAGCACACACAGAGGAAGGAAAGAGGTGCGCCATCCTGCTCACGGTAAAGCTCTGTTTTTTCACTTTCACAAATAGATAATTTGTTCTTTAAAATAGCAAAATTTTAAAAATAGTAATGTTATAAGTATAGTTTGATATTGGTACATATATGCAAAGTAAATAAATTTCTGACTTTCTAGACTGAGAACCCAAAAATCCCTTTTACTCTGAGAAAAGACCTGTGTACATTAAAGGACAAGTAAAGGGTATTTTTTTCAACCGGCACGGGTCTCCTCTTACAGGGAGAGGGTTTAGGCCAAAGTCCAACATGCTGGCCTCGTGCGGGTTGGCAGACTTCATAAGCCGTTGAGAAAATCTCTTAGGTATGCAGGTTCCCTCACGATTTTTTCATCGAGCAGCGATAAATTTTATACAAATATACACATCATATAAAAAAAGGAGGTCTGGATCTTGGACTGGGGATCAAACTCGATACCGCTGTCTTTGCAGTCCCAGGTTTTATTACTAGATGGGTCAGATAACATAAATTAATAACCATTTCCCCGAATAAAGTACCTTCTCGTATGTATCAATCCACGGCATAAACTGTATGCCCATAATTATCCAAACTCTGCTTGTGTGCCTCGCTTGTTCCAGCTCGATGGAAATACCATGCGCGTGAATCAATGTAGATACTACTGGTGTTGTGTTTCGTATGGTGAGTGAGAGCGCTGGAGGCCCAACCCACTCTTTATCCTCACCTAACTATCTTTTTTTTCTTCTTATCTGTTTACTTGGAGTTAGCACCGCGCGAGTGATGCCTCTGGGGGACCGAAAGCTTGCTGGTCGCTCTCGTAATTAAAAAATCTGTTCTATATATTGGAGTTGTTGAATAACAACCATTGGAATATCTAAATCTACAGAAATCATATCATATTGTAAGTTTATTATCATGTTGAAGTAATGACAAAAAGCCGTCCATTCATTCATGTTCCATAATTATTTAAAATTTATGTTTTTTTTTGTTGTGTATAGTGGCAGAAAAGTCACGGCCCATTTGTTGGTAAATGGTAACCGTCGCCTTATAGACTCAACTATACCAAGAGTATAGACAAGCCGCTGCTCACCTTTTCGTTTCACAGATATGAAATGAAAGAACAAACGGCTATCACCTGCTACAACCAAAACCACACCGATGTGCTTCTTTGGCGGTCATACGGTAGATGGTGAGTCCAACCCTCTCGGGCCCGATAACCGATAGTCATGCAAAAGTTGACAATTGCTTACTTTCGTTAATCGCCTCGTACGACACCCGTGCGAAAGACCCGTGCATGGGGTGGTGACACTTGTATTCTTAGTCCGTTACCACATGTAGTAATGTATGTAGTGGCTTGGCAGTATTGTTCCACCATCTGCAATTAACAATCGAAAACTTTATTAAAACAAAATTTGATAATCACGAATTAATATCACGGTAGCTTATTTGTAAGAGCAAATATAATGCAATGCATTTGTTGTTAATATCCTACCTGTGTTGATTTTTAACACACTTTTATTAGCTTCAGCTGTAACTATCTAAATATTATGTAACGGAATTTTTGAATATGATTTTTACTCACTTCAAAACTGTCTAACAAAACACGCTAAACATTTAGTTTTTCTCTCCCACAATTAAATGGTATACTAGTAAGTAATTATCGTAGATCATATACATATCAGTGTTATTTCCACACAATTATTTGTAATTAATAACCGAAATCGTATATCTATTGAGACTAAAAACTTAGCCAAATCGCAGTGGAAATGATTGAAACCACTAAACACCATGTTTAGCCCTTGCAACCACAAAGTGCGTGTTTAAAAGTAACTACTGCTCCTAGCGACCTATGAATCGTTAACCGCATTCTCTTGACCGACATTTGAGAAGTGTTATTTGTCATTTTAGATGTTTATTGTGTAATGTACGAGATGATTTCTCTATCTCTTAATATTTTTATATATTTTTGGAGCATTTAACCTGCTAGTCATATAAATTAACCAAAGCTATTAAGAACCAAAAATATTAAGAATATGTTATCGAAATTCACAGTCCCGAGCAATTGTTACGATGGCTGAATTTGTAAAGCATCTGGGGCGGTATTCCAGGTGATGCAGGTTCAAATCCTGCTCGTGACTGTTATTTTCGATTTCACATTTTCACATTTTATGTTAATCTATATTAAGGTGTATGATCGAATTTTATTATAACCTGCATACCAGGTAAGACTTAAAGTTTTATTAATAATTTAATCATATTTTTTGATATTTCTTATAAGCATTTAACTTGCTTAGCCTTATAAATAATTGCAAAACAAAATACGAAAATGTCATATCGAAAATAACAGTCACGAGCAGGATTTAAACCTGCATCTCCTTGAAAACCGTTTGAAATGCTTTGCCAATTCAGTCTTTGTGATCATTGTTCGGGACTGCGAATCCAAGACATTAAGAAGGAATGTGTTATCGAAAATTTAAAGATGAGTAGGCGTACTATTGGCAAGTGGTGGTGTATAGGCGCGGGGCCGTAAGCTATATAGTCAGTTACCTAGTGCTCTTCCCGCGATTCTGACGGACTTTGAATTTATCATCGTCGGCGTCGTTGAAGCGTCGACAAGTTTAAGCGGTCGTAAGTCCTTTCTAAGATAAAAAACGTGCCGGATAGCAGGCCATTGATAGAAATACCATAGTTATTTCCATAGCATGCAGTTAACATTTTTATTTTGATTCCGAAATCACTGTTATATATATCATATTTTGTTAAAAAAAAAACTTAAAAATATAATTAAAAGTTTAAGAAAAAGTCACATACCTAGGACAAAGTTTAATTGTCCGGTCGATGGCGCTGTACGACGGAGTCCCTGGGCGCACTAAACAGGGCTCTCTTGTGGAGGCCACAGAGAGTGTTCAGGGTCAGACGTGGATACCGCGCGGTGTCGACGGAGTCGGCCTGCGCGTTGGCCGGAACCCCTCCGTGGCACTTGGAGGCGGAGGTGCTCACCAAGGTGTATCGGTGGGCGTCGTAAGAGCGGGAGGAGGTAGTCCCCCACCCAGCGTGGGGCCAGGCACGTCTTGGGCCGAGCAGCGCCGTGAACTCGTCGCGGCAATAGGGGGAACTTCTCTCTCTCTTTAGGGCGATGCTTGGCAGTGACAGGAATTGGGCCGCGGTCGCTGCCATCTGCGAGGAGGTCATCTCGGGGAAGGAAGCAGCGAAGAGGGCCAGGGAGGCTGATCCTTCCGCAAACCCGAACCGCCGCCAGCGACTGGGGCGGCGCAGGCGCGAGTACTTGCGCCTCATGCCGCCCTAGCCGAGACTGTGGGTGGATGGACCGGGGAACGTCCGGCACCGGCAAGGCCTCCCACGAAGGTGAGACGCTCCATGTGGGAGAGTCCAATGATGGAGCTAGAAGGTGCCCATAGGAACTCCATTATAAAACGACGTAACCCCATCGAGTTTAGGCTCGTATGATTCGTCTTAACGAGTACTTTGTCTCTAGATGGTATCCAGGGTCTGATGATGGAGCTGGAAGGTGGCCACAGTAACTCTGTAATGAAACGACGCAACTCCATCGAGTTTGGAATAATTTGATTCGTCTTGACGAGTACTTTGTCTTTGGATGGTATCGAGGGTCTGATGATGGAGCTAGAGGGCGGCAATAGGAACTCCGTTATAAAACGACATAACTCCATCTAGTTTGGGCTCGAATGATTTGTCTTGACGAGTACTTTGCCTCTAGATGGTATCCAGAGCCTGACGATGGAGCTGGAAGGGGGCCACAGTAACTCTGTAATGAAAAGACGCAACCATATCGAGTTTATACTCATTTTATTCGTCTTGAGGAGTACTTTGTCAAGTTATGATCATTTTATTTCTACAAAATAATTTTGATGTTTTCACATCTGGTAGACGTACCGCGACGTCTAGTTTATTTTTTGAGGCGGGAAAGAATGTTCCTAACTGCACACCCCGCTTCGAGGCAATGAACAGGGTGCCTTCACCCACTAAAGAAACCCGCCGTGTGCCGTCTCTCCGCCTTTATTGGCGGGCCACTGGAACCATGTAACATTCCTTCGGTGGTCCCCCGGCGGCTTACACCTTCGGGTACCTTCTACTGAGCGACGCATCCGCACACGGAGCGTCTCACCTTCGTGGGCGCGAGTACTTGCGCCTCATGCCGCCCTAGCCGAGGCTGTGGGTGGATGGACCGGGGAACGTCCGGCACCGGCAAGGCCTCCCAAAAAATGATAAAATCAAGGATTGATTTTATCATTTTTTTCTAAAATATTTCAAATGTTAAAGAAAATGTTTTGTTACTAACGGATCACTATGAAATTTAGGCTACATGTAGTACAGAGGTTTATATAATGGTAAAAAAAGGGTGCCAATAGGCTATTTTCGAACAGAGTTTATATTTTTGGCATCCTATATGATTAATTTAATTAAATTGAAATAATAGAAAAAGATCACGTGTCGTTTATTTTCTCTTTTCAAAACTAAATTAGTTTATAGAAAGCCACCAAATGCTAAAAATATTACCTTGAAATTGACTGGCAGAAATATATAGAAATAATGTGGGGAAAGTTTGTTTAGATTAAAACCAAAATCACCCACTGAACGTCTCGTGCGTGCACTTTAATAACAGCTGTAGTTTAAAAGTGAAACTAATGTTCTTAGCTGAGAACGTAGTGTTGCTTTTTCTTTATAAATTGCTAACGGCAGCGTAGATAATTGATAGGTAACCTCTCTGGATATCAGATCACAGCCAAGCCAAGTTAAAAAACTCTAAAAAGTAATTGTGGCAGCAGATTTATTGATAAATACGTCAGAATTAGCGAAGGGCTTCAGTGCGAATGTTATAGGAGTTTTAGTTAAATAAACCAAATTAATGAAAAAGTTCGAATAATGGGCTTAGATTAAATTATATATCTAGATGGACTGTCACTCTTATAAACGTCATAAAAATCGAGCGGGAATTATTGTGCTAGTGTGTGTGACAGCTGTCATTACGCTTGTGCAATTTATGTTTGTATGCGTGCGTAATGATACCAGTTTCAGTAGTAGTATTCTATATTATGGGAAAATTATATTATCATAGATTTAAGACATTCTTATACTACAAAATATTTTGTAGGTATATAGTAAATTATCTCTTTCTATTTACTCTCTTAATCTTAATATATTATAAAAAATATATACTATATTATAACCTCTTCTTTAATGAGGATATTAGTATAACCCACGATAATTATAAATTTAAAAATTTAAACAATTTTGAAATAAAACTACGTTTACGGAATCTATCGCGTTTACTTGATTTTACTACTATCCCGACGTTTCGAATACTTTACAGCATTCATGATCACGGGTGGACTTAGATGATAGACGTCCAAGGCTGATATCATCTAAGTCCACCCGTGATCATGAATGCTGTAAAATATTCGAAACGTCGGGATAGTAGTAAAATCAAGTAAACGCGATAGCTTCCGTAAACGTAGTTTTATTTCAAAATGTGTAACATTTGCGTAAACAGAAAGTATAATGTAAACAATCTTCATCATTAAAATAAATAATAATATTACAAATAGTAATATTGTAATTAATTCCGAAAATGATGACTGTGAAGCTTTATGGATCCATTAATAACGCTAATAATTATGTTAGGTAATGTTTCTATTACTCTCTATCGTTAAAATATCCTCAACTTTGCAAGATTACGCGGGAAATTTAAGTTCATAAACTGGTATCACATTAAAAAATACGAACTAAAATTAATTTATTTTCGGAATATTTAAATGACCTATTTAGCCAGTTATTGTATGAAATAATATTACTAACCGATGATAAGAAATATCTTTAGTGCTCATTTTCCGATTTTTGTAGTTTTGGCACCCATTAAATACACACGTTGACATTTTAAATGACACACTAATGCTCCTGGATACGACCTTGCCAAGTGACGTCACTATTGACACTAACAGCCATAGAACAGCATTGGGATGTAAAGTTCACCCCATTTTTTTCTGACGCTTTTACAACGCCGAGGCTCCATCTAGAAATATAATTAATCTAAGATAATGGGTACCGCATTCATTAAGTGAAACTTACTTCATAAATTTTTAAGCTGTATGATTTGGACTACATGATGTGCGTTTATTTGTATTCTGAGTCCTTTTGATTCTTATTACGTCATCATAATAAACTGGTAGACTTTTATTGTACGTGCGCGGATACGTAACTTATGATGAAAGTAGTTATTACTAAAGAAGTCTTATGACATGACCCTGATTTGCTTGAATTACAAGGTTAACATTTAAATGTTAATGAGATTAGCTTTATTTGTTTTTACTTCTAATAAACAAGCATTGGTTATGGCACTGATGGTAAGTGGTACTACAAACCCCGATAAATCTTTGAGTAAATGTGGCTTCGTTTAAATACATATTAATTACTTTTCGCAGCTTTGGATTCAGGTGAGAATCCATAGCATGTGGGTTCTCAACTGAATCCACGGCTCTCAAAATGTGAAAAATACATATTTTTTTTCATTTCCTTAGATGAGTAAAATAATTCTGATTATATGTAAAAAATAATTTGTTAACGCGGCTTGCGGTATTTTTTTTAGAAATTTTACATATCGCGGTCCTATTTTTGTTTTGGTGACGTCAGATCCGCCCGATGTCTTTTTATTTTTGCTCGGCTTTTTATTTTTAATCGGCTTTTCAGGAGCTTTAATAGCCTATAAAATGTTAATAGAAAATGCAAAAATATTTTTGCAAGTACGACTGATAAATGTAAAGAAAAAAGAAACATAGCATGCCTGTATTCCAAACTCCGGGCTGTAACCAAGATTTTTTTTTATACGAATAAGCTCAATAACATTGCCCAACCTGGGGATCGAACCCGAGACCTCATGATCAGCAGTCGCTCACACTACCGCTGCACCACAGAGGCTATTGCAAAGAATAGCGCATAATAAACTCTGGAACTTAATTATATTATTATGGTATAAAATATATGATTTCATTTTAATAAATTTCCACCTGAAATGGTACTGTTGGTGTTGATCTTCAAACAGATTACAACACGTTACGTGGGCAATTAGCACTTTAGTTAACATTGTAACAATTACAAACGCCTGACTTTTTTTTTGTATAAGGGTTTGTATAAATTTTACTACATTTAACCTGTTGTTAAATGTAGTAAGATTTATATTGTATACAATAGTACTTAGGGCTTGTACACAAAACTGCGATGCGACGTCGCATCGTAAAAATCCACGAGCTTCCACGACGCATCGCAAGAACTTGCGCATTGATTTGCATCGCGCATTCCTGCAATATTACGTCACACGGTCATTGAAGGAATGGTCACCCGAATCGTGGAAAAGAGAAGCCTTGCCGCACGAAATCGCATCGCAGCAATTCGTGTCGCAGTGTTCTGCGTTGTGAATTCGCATTGCGCCGATTCGCAGTTTTGTGTACAAGCCCTTACTTACACCTTGTTTCTTAGTTTGCCGTAGTTTTATTTCTTGTCGGGGTTTAGTAATCTAGACAAATAAATAAAAGTGAAGTGTCTATTTACAATGCCCAAATTACAGCTTTTTATAAATGCATATGAGAGTACATACGTTACCTATAACAAATGCCTTTGACTTTTAAAGTTTTCGTCTGCTTGTCTATCTGGCTGTTTGTTCCGTCTAACCTTAGATACAGTTGGACTGATTTGGAAGGGCTTTTCTTGGATAGCTGATGTTAGAAAGAGTAACTACTAAGGAGTAGTTATAAATAAACATAAACTAAAGCCACATACCTACATATTATATACAATAATAACATATTATATTAACAACCAGTTTTTATAATTATGTTTTGCGAGGTTGCAAAGTATCATAAAAAAGTACACGCGAAAAGCATGTAGGTAATACCTATTCAGATAAACAGAAAATATTTTGGTATTGCCAGTTAATATAAGCAATGTATAATAAATATTAAAGTAAATAATATTGACAGTATCAAAACAAACCAATGCTTTACAAGTGTAAAGCATTGGTTTGTTTTGATACATAAAAATTGAGATAAATAAAATAATAATTAGCTTAGCTGATCATGAGGTCTCGGGTTCGATTCCCGGGTCAGGCAGTGTCATTGAACTTTTTCGTAAAAGAAAAATTGTCAGTAGCTGCCCGGAGTTTAGAATTGTGCCCGATAAACGGCAATAGCCCCCTATTACGTGGAATTTAAACATAGCTGGCGAACCGTGGGTGTGTAATACACCTCTGCTTACCCCTTCGGGGAGTATAGGCGTGATGCTATGCTATGTTGAGAAGCTTAAGCGACTGACCTTCTCACTTACTGAGCGAACCTTAACAATTAAATACTTTTTATTTGTTAAGGCGGGAAAAATGTACCCAACCGCGTGTTACCGCGTCGTCGTCACCCTCGCCCACGAAATAAACCCGCTGTATGCGTCTCTCCGCCGGTACTGGCAGACCACTGCAACAGGAAGATATTACTTCAGTGGTAACAATAATAACTCCAACTATTAGCTTATGATACACTGATTAACTAGAAGGATTCTTGCTGGTAGTAAAATCACCTCTGTGGAAAATCTGTGGATCTCGGCTGACTGACAGCATTCGTAAAGACGATGTAAGAAAGCGAGTAGGTATGCAAGAGAGTATTGGTGTAAAGGTGCGAAAAAGAATGCTCCAATGGTTCAGACACGTGGAAAGAATGCCGGACGGGTGACTGGTTAAGAAGATATACAATACGAAAGTAGAATGATGTAGATACAGGGGGAGACCGAGACTCACCTACCTAGACCAAATCGATTATGTATTGAAGGAAGGTGGAGTCTCCGAAACGGGTGAGGGTGTTTGAAAAGAATTATGAATGTCGAGGGAATCGAGAGATGTATGCAAGAATAGAGCCTTTTGGTGCTCTGTTCTCTCTTCCTGTTCCGCGAGGGAGATGGTGTGATGATTAAATAAGTTCTTGTTAGTATTTGAATACTGCTACGGCTATCACCAGTTCATCATTTGCCTATTTAAGTTAGCCGTGAAGAAAATTATATCCTGCGGGTGTCGTATGAGGTGACAGAGACAAGAAAGCAATTTTTTCTGATATTTACGCGAATGTTACACATTTTGAAATAAAACTACGTTTACGGAATCTATCGCGTTTACTTGATTTTACTACTATCCCGACTGCTGTAAAGTATTCGAAACGTCGGGATAGTAGTAAAATCAAGTAAACGCGATAGATTCCGTAAACGTAGTTTTATTTCAAAAAGAAAGCAATTGTCATCCATCGCATTACTGGTAGTAGAGTGTGGTACCAGAGCACTGAAATAATGTAACATAGTGCCAGTGGCCCGAAAATACAGGCGGAGAGACGGCACACGACGGGCTTATTTAGTGGGTAGGGGTCCCACCCTGTTCGTTGCCCCGACCGACGGGGTGTGTGGTTAGGTACATTTTTTTCCGCCTTAACAAAATAAAAGAATGGTGTACTAGATTGGAGTACCAACCTGTTATCTGGCCCGAGCGAATCGGTAACACTATTTTCGGTGTGACTATGAAACATCTAAATCTGTTTTGGTTTTAGAGAGAAATAGGCGTCCATTTATTCATTTTACCACATGGCAATTAGATGGTCTGCAGTGGTTTCTTAGTATTGGAGACTTCATGAGCGATAGTTACCCCTACCATAAGCAATCCTTAGAATTTTTCACCCCTCCCCGCACAACAAATACAATGATCATCAGAGTAAATATTACACTATAACGATTGTAAACTAAGAAACTTCATGTTTAAAAATTGTATTTGATTCATATAACGGAACAACCAGTTTAACTGTAGCTTCGTGTAATACCACATTACTGTCCCATAAAACAGGTACTTACTAGAGAGTGAAAGTAAAGGTCTTTACAAACTTTTACGGCATCTGCGCGTTTACGCTGCGTTATGCGTGCCGTACGATAACGCTGGCCGTATCATAATCGTGCAAAAATGCTTAAGTGTATCTAAAACAAAATAACACTATTACTGAGTTCATGTATAACATGATTCTATAAGACCAAATATTGCCACGATAGATAATTTGAGCATAAAATTATGTTGCCATTGTTCATAAATCATAATTCAAGATGTAAATTTATTGGATAATTAGCGTTATTATATGCATACTGCTATAATATGGTTATGTTTACACCTTATCATTAATAAAACACATATTAAAAAATAAATTAACTAAAGCGTGGAAGAAAAAGAGATCAACAAACAGTAATTAAGTTCAACGGCCGACGAAGTCGTAGGGAGACGTTGGGTGTAAGCGGCATAGGACAGTTCTGTTGTGAAGCTTTCTTGGAGAGGTATTCCCAGCAATGGCGGAATAAATACTGATGAATGGATGTACGCCATGATGTAGATATAGTTATGCCAATATTCATTTTTGCTTATTTGACATAAAAGTTAGAAATGTGTTAATCAAATATGCGTTAAAAAATACATGTAAATATTACACAAATTTGCTACGCTATATCTGAATACATCCTGGATTTCTGAATAGCAATCTTAGTTCCAAAAGTATTCAGTACATCCAGCGGAGCGAGACTTTGCGACATATTCTGAACAGTGATAAAGTACAACACTGTTTTTCATTATCAACTCTATAAGTATTAAAAGAAGGACTACTTATGCTGCAAATGTTAAGTTTGTTGAGTGAAACCAACCTGTAAGACCCCATAGAAATGAATGCGACAACTTAATGTGTTTGTGTAATTGAAGTGACAGAGAGGAAGGGAAGGTCAATTTAAACTGGACCCTACTCGAAAGCTGAATTACGATATCTATTAAACACAAAGTGAAAAATGTGAAATCGAAAATAACAGTCAGGAGCAGGATTTGAACCTGCATCTCCTGGATACCGTCCAGATGCTTTACCAATTCAGCCATCCTGACAATTGCTCCTGACTGCTAATTTCGATAACACATTGATACTTAACGTCTTTGGGTGACGCCTGCACCATCTGTCGGAAGTATTTTCATACATTATACCGACCAGGTAAACTTAATTTTACAATTAAGATTTTACCTAATAATGACGCAAACCCTATAAATATTTATATATATTTTTAGCATTTGACATGCTTAGCACTATACATTAAACACAAAGTGAAAAATGTGAAATCGAAAATAACAGTCAGGAGCAGGATTTGAACCTGCATCTCCTGGATACCGTCCAGATGCTTTACCAATTCAGCCATCCTGACAATTGCTCCTGACTGCTAATTTCGATAACACATTGATACTTAACGTCTTTGGGTGACGCCTGCACCATCTGTCGGAAGTATTTTCATACATTATACCGACCAGGTAAACTTAATTTTACAATTAAGATTTTACCTAATAATGACGCAAACCCTATAAATATTTATATATATTTTTAGCATTTGACATGCTTAGCACTATACATTAAACACAAAGTGAAAAATGTGAAATCGAAAATAACAGTCAGGAGCAGGATTTGAACCTGCATCTCCTGGATACCGTCCAGATGCTTTACCAATTCAGCCATCCTGACAATTGCTCCTGACTGCTAATTTCGATAACACATTGATACTTAACGTCTTTGGGTGACGCCTGCACCATCTGTCGGAAGTATTTTCATACATTATACCGACCAGGTAAACTTAATTTTACAATTAAGATTTTACCTAATAATGACGCAAACCCTATAAATATTTATATATATTTTTAGCATTTGACATGCTTAGCACTATACATTAAACACAAAGTGAAAAATGTGAAATCGAAAATAACAGTCAGGAGCAGGATTTGAACCTGCATCTCCTGGATACCGTCCAGATGCTTTACCAATTCAGCCATCCTGACAATTGCTCCTGACTGCTAATTTCGATAACACATTGATACTTAACGTCTTTGGGTGACGCCTGCACCATCTGTCGGAAGTATTTTCATACATTATACCGACCAGGTAAACTTAATTTTACAATTAAGATTTTACCTAATAATGACGCAAACCCTATAAATATTTATATATATTTTTAGCATTTGACATGCTTAGCACTATACATTAAACACAAAGTGAAAAATGTGAAATCGAAAATAACAGTCAGGAGCAGGATTTGAACCTGCATCTCCTGGATACCGTCCAGATGCTTTACCAATTCAGCCATCCTGACATGATCAAATGCTAAAAATATATATAAATATTTATAGGGTTTGCGTCATTATTAGGTAAAATCTTAATTGTAAAATTAAGTTTACCTGGTCGGTATAATGTATGAAAATACTTCCGACAGATGGTGCAGGCGTCACCCAAAGACGTTAAGTATCAATGTGTTATCGAAATTAGCAGTCAGGAGCAATTGTCAGGATGGCTGAATTGGTAAAGCATCTGGACGGTATCCAGGAGATGCAGGTTCAAATCCTGCTCCTGACTGTTATTTTCGATTTCACATTTTTCACTTTGTGTTTAATGTATAGTGCTAAGCATGTCAAATGCTAAAAATATATATAAATATTTATAGGGTTTGCGTCATTATTAGGTAAAATCTTAATTGTAAAATTAAGTTTACCTGGTCGGTATAATGTATGAAAATACTTCCGACAGATGGTGCAGGCGTCACCCAAAGACGTTAAGTATCAATGTGTTATCGAAATTAGCAGTCAGGAGCAATTGTCAGGATGGCTGAATTGGTAAAGCATCTGGACGGTATCCAGGAGATGCAGGTTCAAATCCTGCTCCTGACTGTTATTTTCGATTTCACATTTTTCACTTTGTGTTTAATGTATAGTGCTAAGCATGTCAAATGCTAAAAATATATATAAATATTTATAGGGTTTGCGTCATTATTAGGTAAAATCTTAATTGTAAAATTAAGTTTACCTGGTCGGTATAATGTATGAAAATACTTCCGACAGATGGTGCAGGCGTCACCCAAAGACGTTAAGTATCAATGTGTTATCGAAATTAGCAGTCAGGAGCAATTGTCAGGATGGCTGAATTGGTAAAGCATCTGGACGGTATCCAGGAGATGCAGGTTCAAATCCTGCTCCTGACTGTTATTTTCGATTTCACATTTTTCACTTTGTGTTTAATGTATAGTGCTAAGCATGTCAAATGCTAAAAATATATATAAATATTTATAGGGTTTGCGTCATTATTAGGTAAAATCTTAATTGTAAAATTAAGTTTACCTGGTCGGTATAATGTATGAAAATACTTCCGACAGATGGTGCAGGCGTCACCCAAAGACGTTAAGTATCAATGTGTTATCGAAATTAGCAGTCAGGAGCAATTGTCAGGATGGCTGAATTGGTAAAGCATCTGGACGGTATCCAGGAGATGCAGGTTCAAATCCTGCTCCTGACTGTTATTTTCGATTTCACATTTTTCACTTTGTGTTTAATGTATAGTGCTAAGCATGTCAAATGCTAAAAATATATATAAATATTACGATATCTAATGAGTATCAGCGAAAATGATAATAGTATGCGTATGTAACGAATATTTGTTTTATATTTTAGATTATAGTTAGATATGACCTAGATCATAAAATAATAAGATATACCTACTTGTAGCATACGATCCCCACACGAACAATGTTATTTTTCTACAAAAAATAATTGTTCTGATCTGTCTGGATGAACGTTGTGTTGTGTCATCTATTTACTATACGAGATTTATGAAATATGAAAGTAAGTATGAAATTGCCAATTTGTACTGAAAAATTTAAATTAGTTTTTTTTTTCATTTAACATATTTATTTAATCAAATGATCTACAATTATTATCTATACATTGCTTCTATCTAATAGGAAGGTAATTTATGCCTTTGCGATAGAACTCTGCTGATCTAGATTCTACAAACTGTGTGAAAGCATTTTGTACTGCCTCCTGGGAAGAAAACTTTTTATCACGTAGAAAATTGTCCAAATCACGAAAAAAATGGTAGTCCGTTGGAGCAAGGTCTGGCGAGTACCGAGGGTGACGAATGGTTTCTAATTACAGTTCCTGTAGAGTTAAAACGGTTTCTCGTGCTGTATGAAGTCTAGCGTTATCATGGAGCAATAATGGTGAAGATCGATTCATGAGTCGGGGCTGTTTCACTGCAAGTATTTATCATTATTCGGAGTTCGGCACAGTAGACATCTGCCGTAATTGCTTGACGGGATCGGAAAAAGCTATAGTGAATAACACCATGCTGAGACCACCAAACAGTTACCATTACCATTTACTTATTGGTAAGCTTTGCTTTAGGACATTGTTGCGCGTTTCTTTCTGCAGATCAGTCAAATGTCAAAAAAAACGTCATGAGGCACCCATTTTTCCTTTTTTAAATTTTATTTATTTGACGCAAATGAGTCAATATTGTTGGTAAGATAACGTTTAACCATGCCGCTAATTCCTGGGTAGTTTGGCTCCGATCGGCTTCCACCATCTCTTTCAATTCATTGTTATTCACATTGTGTGTCTTCCACATGGTTCGTTCTTCAAATCAAAATTTCAATCACGAAAGCGTTTAAACCAAAATCGCACGGTGCGTTCATTAGCAATCCCCTCTCCAAACGCAACGTTGATATTGCGAGCTGTTTCTGCAGCTTTAGTTTCGCGATGGAACTCGTATTTAAAAATCACTCGAATTTTCGAAGTATCCATCTTTCTTGTCTAAGCTGAATAAAAAAAAACAAAGTCGACAATTGAATGTTGCACATTTTTTTAAAAGAAGAACACCATAGGTACCACTCAAAAATCTCATGTCATGAAGGTTCTATGTCAATTCAAAGTACCTATTACATTAAAATGGCAATTTCATACTTTAACCCCTATTATATGCATTTGTGTTTCATAAACATGTCAGGACCATAAACAGCAATACAGGAACTACTCTTTAGTGCATTCTCTTTATACAATATAAAAGTATGTTTCTAGCCACCTGAGATTCAGAGAGATATCAACACAAGCCGGGTTCTGAAACGGCTATAGTACCATAGACCACATACATACGCCAGATTATACAGAAGACCGAGGAGTATCATAGGCCTCTGTGTCTAGCGTTTGTGGACTAAGAGAAAGCCTTAGATTCGATCGAAACTTGGGTGGTGCTGCAGTCCCTTCAGCGGTGCCAAATTGACTACCGGTACATCTTAGTGTTGAAGTGTTTGTATAGAAACGTCATTATGTCTGTCCAAGTTTAGGACAAGAGCACAAAACCTATCCAACTGCAGAAATGCGTAAGACAGGGAGACGTAATGTCTCCAGCACTGCACATAGCCCGCCGGGTCAGCATGCTGAAGTGGCAATGGGCAGGCCACATTGCTCGACGAACCGACAACCGGGGAAGAATGTTTCTCCAGTGGCGACCGCGTATCGGACGGCGCATTGTAGGACGGCCTCCCACCAGGTGGACCGATGACCTGGTCAAAGTCGCAGGCATTCGTTGGATGCAGGTGGCACAGGACTGTTCACTGTGGCGTTCCCTTGGGGAGACCTAAGTTCAGCAGTGGATGATGAAAGGCTGATGGATGGAATGATGGATATATAAAAATGCAAAACTCTTTTATGAATATTTTTTTAAGGGAAATAGCTATAAGGGCAATTTTAATTATTGCTATACAAAGTATTTCATTTATCGTTAATTACAATTACAACGAGATCCGGTTATTTTCACAATTATGCCTTTATTAGTTTTTCAATAGAAGCATGTGCGTATTTAATTTTGGTAGTCTCTGAATTTATGTGCCTATTTTGTTTATTAAATATATGTGCCTCTAGTGACTCGCTTTGGCTTCGCACGGGGCAATTTACTGATTACGAAAATCTCTAGGAAGGAGTGTTGTCACTCTTAATTTATACTTTTCACTGAAGGCTTACTGGTGTAAGCACGATTTTAGTGCTACTACAAAATTGTGTACTTCGAGATTTATAAAAAACAAAACTACCTTAAAATATTTTAAAGACATTAAAAACCATAATAAAATCCTATGTGTGATTAAGTAGAACCAGGGAAGAACGGCGGACCACTAAAGCAATGTTACATGCCACTACACTGTTATTTGCTCCGAATGACGGGATGCGGTTCCATCCATCAGCCTTTTAACGTCCACTGCTGGACATAGGCCTCCCCAAGAATGGGGGATAGTGCCGTAATCGCCACGCTTGGCAGGCCGGTTGGCGATCGCAGTGGATGTTGTTAATACTCGAAGGAGTGCTGCTGCCCACTTCCCCGGAATTCCCTCAGTTGGCTCAAGGGTTGAGAGGGTTGGGACAATTCTAAAGCCGGCCCCACACGGCTAACGGCACGGGATGTGCGTTTAGTTATATTTATTCATGCGTTAACAAAAAAAGTAGCGATAGCCTAGTGGTAAAACCAAGGACTGCAAAGACAATCGAACATCGAGTTCAAACCCCAGTCCAAGGTCACAGCATACAACTCTTACTTATTCGAGATTTTAGAAAATACCTATATCGGGCTTTTCAACAAGAACTTTGTTTTTTAAATCAAAATAAAATAATAAAGTTAGATGATAATGATTAAATTTTTTATTGTATTACAATAAGTAAGATTGGGCAATTATGAATGATAAATAATATCTGATAAATGTCCACCACGACCACGGTTACAGCCACCGAAACAATGAATTTATTGGAAACTAAATTTGCCGATCGCATAATTTCACGAAATTCAACTGTTTAGTGGCCAGCTCGAACATGTGATTTAACACTACTCGATTATTTTTTGTGGGGTTATGATAAAAGCAGAGTCTATACGAAGCCAATCGAATCGATTGCAGCCTTAAAACTCAAAATTCATGAAGTGATTAACGAAATAAACCCACAATTTTGTCAAAAAGTGTTTAAAAACTGATGAAAGAATCGAGATTTGTAACCGTGTCGCCCTCTCATTATAAGAGGAGACTATGCCCAATAGGGAAACAGTAAAATGATTTAAAAATATATTAATAGGGGAGAAAAGCACAGATGCCAACAGTGACTTTGCGAGTGATTAGTGTGAGATAGGTTGTCAAATCTACATCCTACTGTATATTATAAATACTTAACTTTGTGAAGATATTTGGATGTTTGTTCTTCAATCATACCTAGTTTACTGATCAGATTTGGTTGAAATTTAGTAGGTAAATAGATAATACACTGATACGATCATGTCATAATACATTGGTCTTCTAAGTCGGTCATTCTTGTCAGAGTGGTCTTGGTTGCACAGATGGGTCTTCATTTGGGGTTACTCTTACGCCATTTTTGGTGATTGACGGCGTTGCGAGATCACTCGACTATAGATGCCTTCGCAGCCTTTTTAATTGGGTCAGTCCAGCGAGTTGGTGAGCGGCCTCGAGATCTCTTTCCTTATTTTTTTTAATACACTGGTACATAATACTTCCATCCATCCATCCATCAGCCTTTCATCGTCCACTGCTGGACATAGGCCTCCCCAAGGGAACGCCACAGCGCACGGTCCTGTGCCGCCTGCATCCAACGAATGCCTGCGACTTTGACCAGGTCATCGGTCCACCTGGTGGGAGGCCGTCGCGGTCGCCACTCGAGAACCTTTCTTCCCCAACGGTTGTCGGTTCGTCGAGCGATGTGGCCTGCCCATTGCCACTTCAGCATGCTGACCCGGCGGGCTATGTCGGTTACTCCCGTTCTCCTACGGATTTCCGTATTACGGATCTTATCACGTAGAGAGATCCCAAGCATAGCCCGCTCCATGGCACGCTGAGCGACTTTGAGCCTTGATATAAGGCCAACATTTAGAGACCACGCCTCTGTTCCGTAAGTCATCACCGGTAACACACACTGGTCGTAGACCTTCGTCTTCAGACACTGTGGAATATTGGACAAGAAGATCTTCCTCAGCTTCCCGAACGCTGCCCAGCCGAGCTGGTTTCGTCGATTGATCTCTTTCTCGAAGTTGTGCCTACCTAACTGGACTGTTTGTCCCAGGTATACATAGTGATCGACAACTTCGAGATCCGCGTTCACATAATACTTATTATCTCGAAAAAATAATGGTCCCGTAGAACAATTTATAATTATACCCTTTTCATTTCTCTATGCCCAATTTTGAAGTACTTACCTACAATAATTCGAAAACGTTAAATGCTTTGTACGTAAGTTTAGACAGATTTAACTTTAAAAAAAAATCCTAGATTATGGTGACACACTTTCAGAACTGCCAGATTCTTGTTTGTCACAACCTTGGACCGGGAATCAAACTATACCTATCACTGATGTGTCAACCTCCTCAGTATTTAGATATCTAATATATAAAATTCTCGTTGAACTCCTCCTAAACGGCTTAACCGATTCTCATGAAATTTTGTGTGCATATTGGGTAGGTCTGAGAATCGGACAACATTTATTTTTCATCCCTCTAAATGTTAAGAGTAGTCAGTCACCCCTAAATTTTTTTTTTAATATTTAGATAATTTTTTATTTTTTTATGATACAGCATTAAAAAATATATACAACCCTAAATTTTCAACCCTCTACGATCAAAAAATAGATTTTTTATTCGTTAATTATAAACTTTAATTTTTTGGCAAGATATTTATTTTTTATTTTGTCATGACTTAGAATAAAAAATATATTAAATTTTGTATTACTCTAAATTTTTCACCCCTCTACGATCAACCCCTATTTTTTATTTGTTAATGATAAACTAATTTTTTTGGCAAGATTTTTATTCTTATTTTGTCATTACTTAGAATATTTTTTTTATATTAGTCTCGATTTTCCACCCCTCTACGACCAACCCCTAATTTTTCATCGTGATTTTTTTTTTATAATTTCCTTTAATTATGATTTTTGTCTCAATTCAATTTGATCTTCCGCCTACATCTGTCAATAACTGATCAACTATCAATCGATCAGTTATCCCCGCTAGATGTCTACCGCCCTCACCTCTCATCCAGCAAACATCACGGAGTAAGGATGAGAACGAAGCCGCTCTCCTGTCTTACTCCTTTTTTGGTTTTATTTGTGTATCGATCGTAGCAGTCTGTTATACGTATTATTAAAATTTTTCTGTGCAACTCTCATGTTAATTTTACTCTCATCGTAAATGTATTATTAATTTCCAGTGCAATAATTATTTATTCGCTATTTATTAATAACTGATAAAGACAGTTTTAACTATTAGTTAATTAAGTGATCTCATGTAAATAAACACGGTCGTGTTGTGAGCTCCCGCCAACAACGGCCATTACCGTACCTGTATATATTGTACTAAACAATTTCTGGAAATAGTTTTAAATCAAAACGAAAACGTGTACGTGTTTAATAAATATACCTGTTTTATTATTGTGAAAAAAGTAAGTCAAATAATAAGCAAATGAATACAATATTAATTCACTATTTTTCACCAATACACTGATAGAAGGATTTATTAATTATTAATAATTTAATTTATTTGAAGACAATTTTAATAAATATTTTTTTAACATTCAATAATTTTTTTTTTGGGAATAAAGTACTTCCTATGTAAAGCATACTTTAATTGTCTACAACGCTTTCGATTATATATAAGTAAATCCCCGCACACTTATAGTAGATAGTTATTTTTATTGAACTAAAAAAATGTTTCCTAGAAATAATATACATGGCAAAACAACGTTTACCGGGTCAGCTAGTTTTTATATGTATTTTTAGCATTTGACATGCTTAGCACTATACATTAAACACAAAGTGAAAAATGTGAAATCGAAAATAACAGTCACGAGCAGTCACTATTTTTTTGTTTATTTAATAATCAGACCGTGAAAAGTGATAGGGCTCTATTCGTAATTATACAGAATCGTAAAAAAAAGACTCAATTAGTATTTCGGTCGTTATCGTGTTAACATATATTACCTACAACAGACGGACGTCCAATACAGAACTTTTTTAACAGTTTATTAACTAGTTAAATAACAAAAATGGCATGAGTGTTAAAAATAGTGTTTTTTTTTAATATGTGTGTGTATATATTATTTTATAAGTGCAATATATTATGATAAATAGAGACATTTTAAGTTTGAAAAATCAGCTGTTCTGTGTGAAATGAGAGTAGTACCCACCTCAACGCTTCGCTTATGAGGCGTGCAATAGAAAACAGCGAAAGTCTTCCGAAGACCGTGAAGAAAGATTGGCGTACTCATATACATATAATATGGGTACGCCAACTAAACTGCCTCGGTGGTGCAGCGGTAGTATGTGCGACTGCTGACTATGAGGTCTCGGACTCGATCCCCGGGTCGGGCAGTGTTATTGAGCTTTTTCGTAAAAAGAAAAATTCTAGGCAATGTATGGAAATAGGCTCGTCACCTATTACGTAGGGCTTAAACATAGCTGGCGAACCGTGGGTATGTAATACACCTCTGCCTACCCCTTCGGGCATACAGGCGTGATGCTATGCCAACTAAACGCACTGCTCCAATGAGCCAGAGAGTCGGTTGAAAATATCATCGATGTATGTCCAGAAGCAATTTTTTAGATTCTTGTTGTTTTTTTAAAAACCGCTGGACCGATTTTGATAAAATTTAAATGGGACCACCTCTCATATAGAATCTACCAAACAAAAAAATAATCATTTAAATCGATTTATAATTGGCGGAATAATCACGTAACAAACACACAAAATAAAAAAACAAACAGCCGAATTGAGAACCTACTCCTTTTCCCTTTTTAAATTTTAAATAATATGACAAATGCAGCCCCCTTTCCTTTATATAGCCCCCTGTGGCCTCTGGCGGCCAAACGGTTGCTGACCCATGATGTAAAGTATTGACTCAGGAATATTTATTCAACCTAAAAACATCTTTTCTGTCGATGATTTTAAATAAACACTTTTGTTATAACTGCAGTGTAAAGAAAAAAATTTCTTCTTACAAGTATTGGTACAAGAGAAAATACTTCAGCTACGCCAATTGATAAAATTTGTTTATGAGTGTGGCTGCCTGAGATATAAGCATTATACCTAATATTCAGAAGTGGTAATTAGAAGTAAAACTTCTCTACAGACTGAAGCGCAAGTCAAGATACTCCACCAAAAATGGATTGGTACTTTACAACTTTGATTCTATGAGTACATGAGAGCGTTATCATTTTTAAATTTTTTAATGCTAATGATGGCAGACTAGCCTCGGCCCACCTGATAGTAAGTGGTAACCGTCGCTCAGGTACACAACTATACCGAGAGCATTGTCAAGCCGCTGCGTACCTTTTAATTTCTCAGATATGAAATGAAAGAATAAACGGTTATCTACTGCTACAGCCAAAATATACTGGCGTGCTTCATGACCGGTCACACAGGAGACGGTGGTACCCATATGTTCGGGCCCGATATCAAGTGAGTACTTTCACTTGGTATCCAGCCCTACCAGTAATGCAATAGATGATAATTGCTTACTTTTCTTAGTCGCCTTGTACGACATCTACGGGAAAGGATGGGATGGTGACACTTGTAATCTTAGTCCATCACCACACGGACACATCATCTACATGAGAGCAAAACTCCTATTAACATTTTGTTCATATGATTCTGTTATAACTTTTTTATTGACACAAGCAAAATTGCAGATTTAAGCAACTGTTCTTTTAATTAATCTCATTGGCACTCATTTGTTTTTTTAAATAAAGTAGAGTTCTGTGGCATACGTTCGGTTTTCAAACAAAGATATAGGTATATAGATATTGATTGGCAATTTCGGTATGATAAAAATCTAAGATTCAATAAGAATGAGGAGGCTCTGTCACTCGTGGGGACCTCAATATCTGCCCAGAGCGCCTAGTGGAAAAAAATAGGCTTGAACGCATTAGCCGAAATTAAGAAGATGTGTACTTTAGTACTTATAGTGTTAACCCACATGGAATATACGTAGAATACATATCTATAAACCTCTTCTGAAAATCAAGCTCCTATCTTTAACCCCATTCGAATTCCCCTCCTCTTGATAGCTCCCCTACTCTGTATGTCGCAGGGGAAGGGAATTAGGGGGTAATAGCTCAGTTGTGCCAACGTCAGTAGGCGAGACACACGTGTTGTCCGCTAAAATATAAAAATGAATTATGGTGCTGTAAAAGAAAGTGCTTCCAATATAATGTCTTCCTGTAGTTTATAAAATATGTTAGTAGAGAAAGTAAGTGTCGTAAATGAATCAAGTTCGGTGCGGTTTATAATAACCGGTCAATGTAGACGGTGTCTGTGTCAGCCAAAATGGTGCAGTGTTCATTTTTGTATAAGACTGCAAAACAATTTAACTAGGACAATTAATTTATCATTAAGAATCCAATAATATAGATTATTTTTTGGTTATAATATACTAAAAATAAACGATTGAATATATCAGATATATCACAATTTGTTATAATTTTACACATTGTATTCAGATAATAATTAAAGGTACATACTATATACGAATTATAAAACGAAATATAGATACGAAAGTGCGATTTCTTATTTGTGACGCTTTCAGATTTTAACTACTTACCGATTATAAAAAAGTTTAGCATATTATATAATCTGGAGCATAAATATAGAGGTGGGCTAATTTTCAACTACGATAATTAATGTGCATATAGCGACGTATTTATAATTTTTGGTCCAATCAAATTCCCCACAGATGAAAATAAATAACATCCCGAACATATTCTAGTGATTAATATTATAAGTTCAGTATTACATATTATATATTCTCCAACCTACATTGAATTAATATTTTTAGCCCCGACGCAAAAAAGTGGGTGTTATAAGTTTGACGTGTCTGTGTGTCTGCGTATCTGTCTGTGGCATCGTAGCTTCTAAACGAATGGACCATGGTATTTTGATGTGCTTTATTTGTTTGAAAGCTGACATGATCCACATGGTTCTTAGCTACGGTAGGGATCTTAGACGCATAATGGGTATTTACTTTACTTTCAAACATATCTGTGACCTAACATCTGATACATGGGGTATGTTGGAGCTACTCTGATTAAAGAGCTGGAAGGTAGGAGAAGAAGTCGTGGATTACCTATTTAATTAAAATTTTCAATTTTATAAAATTATAAGCCTTTGTCCGCGGCTTCGCCGCAGCCATAAGCTAGTTTTTGGGTTATATCTCAGGTTCTCGGTATAGTAGCGAGATAAAATGTATACCAGTTTTTAAGTCTAATCAAGAGCTATCAAATGAAAGAAATTGCATCAAAATCCATTCAGTGGTTTCTGTGTGATGCGCGAATAAACAAACAGAGAAACAGACTAAAAATTAAAAAAAAAATGTTTTGTGTTTAGACACGCCTATATAGCCTATTATAGTATTTTTTGCTCAAATATCTTAAATATACAGACATGCTTATGTTACATCTTTATAATAGTATAGATAGATAGATGTTGAACAATAAATACAGTCAAGTCAACGTTTTGCACAAGCCAAAGTTATTTCAGTTTTTGAGTCGAACTACGACCTTTTTAACGTTCTGATTGAATTATTATTGTTTTGTAATACCTATATTTTACTAGTTGTGTGAATAAAAGGCTAATAATGTTATATGTTATATTCCATACCATCATAATCCTGATAGTGTCAGGCAGGTTAGACTGCCTTCTTTCACCTGCACTGTTTTCACCTATACAGTTAGGCGCTAGAGACTCTGTTTGAGTTATTCAGAGTATTTAAGGTTATTTTTTTGTTGGCTGATTATTGCCATGTCCATTCAGCCCTTTAACGTCCACTGCTGGACATATGCTTCCCCAAGAATGAGGTATAGTGCCGTAATCGCCACGCTTGGCAGGCGGGTTGGCGATCGCAGTGGATGTTGTTAATAGCAAATTTTAAAAAAGCCTCATTTGACTAAGTTAGTCTCAACGGGCCAGATTTGCATCAGTGCTATTAAACAATGAATATCTATTGGTAGAGCCTTGCTTGTCCCAGCACGAATGGGCCGGCTTGATCGGGGGGAAGTACCACCCTCTCACAAAAGATCAGCGTATAACAATGGTAGTAACGCCTACCGTTGTGTTTCGTATGGTGAGTGAGAGCGCCAGAAGCCCAATCCTCCTCCCTATCCTCTCATTGTTATCCTTCCTATTCTCCTCCTATCCCTTTCCTTGGAGATGGCGTCCGCGAGTGATACCTCTGGTGTTGTTATCGACTATTGGCTACGGTAACCGTATGCTTGTTCGCCACCCATGTTGTATAATTATCTATATTGTATATTTTTTTATTTCGATAAAGTTTTTATAATAATTATATTTTATAGTTACTAACTTTCAGAAGATTTCGAAATCCATCTCTCCGTATCAAAATCTATAGTGTATTTTAGAGAAGTAAGCGGGAAACAGATCGAAATTATACTTAAAATGTTGGTTGACGTATTACTGTCATCATGAGTGGGTATTTTTATACCATGACACGATCAGAAGTGAACTATGATAAGTAAATAAAAGAAAAGATTTTATATATTTTTTTTACCATTAAATATATTATCTTTTAAGACAGACAGTCTATCAACTTCTACATTACAAAATGAGGCTTATTAGCAGGGGTGAAATATATTTTATTTCCAGCCTAATATTTCAAACGGTGGACCACTGAGGTAATGTCTTCCAGTTCCAGTGGTCTGCCAGTTCAAGCAGATAGACGGCACACGGTTGGTTTAGTTAGTAGTTTTTTTGTGGGCCCACACTACCCTGACGTTGCCCTGAACGACGGGGTGTGTGGTTAGGTGCTTTTCCGCCTTAACAAAAAAAAAATTTAAGTTTCACCTTGCCCTAGCTGAGGTCGCGGGTGGATGGAATGGCAATGCCGAAACCGGGATCATCCATAGTTCAACAAAAAGCTTTGTAGATACAAATGTATTAATGAGAAAGAAGTAGATGTACATTATAAAATTTTTATCAAAATCGGTCCCGCCGCTAGGAGTTCCGTGCCAAAGAAGTACAAAAGAATTTTGTAGGTATACAAACATAAAGATAATATATAATATATCTATATAGAAAAGATAATTGAGTGCTTAAAGTAATTTGAATAGAATTCTAAAATGTCTGACTCATAATACTACCGGTATTAAATATACAAATAAATAAAATTAAAGTCTCTGTTCGTAATGTCTAATCAAAATCTTTTTACTAAATGCATTTAAGTAGGTATATTACAAAAACAATTTTTAAAGTCTTGTCTCTGTCTGAAAGATAGTCGGTTTCTCCCAGCTAATCTCCGGGACGACAGAACCGATTTAGATGATATTTACACTAGCAGGGTTAACTTCAGCTACCACTGAAGGAATGTAACATAGTTCCGGTGGTCCGCCAACACAGGCGGACAGCCCGCGCAAAAGAATAAATAAACTTAATTCCATTCGGACGGAGACGCCGGTAGCAGCTAGTTTTTCTTTATTATTGTTATTTAATGTTATAAATATACCTACGCTTAATATTTTTAATCCACTCATTAAGATTTTGAGATTTTTGTTCCCGTGACGGGTTAAGAATAATCATTTATTTTTTGTTACAGACGTAAAAAGGATCCGTAATTCAGTATGAAAATGCAGCTCAGTCTCTCGTGACGTATAAACACACTCTATCAACCAGAATTAATTGAAATAAGTATATAGTAAAAGCAAGAGATGGCGCTTTTCAACAATTCATTCTCCAGGACTTATCATCGTTTATTTACAGAATTAGCAGGTGAGTGCATCTTTTATATTAAAAAGCTATATGGTTGTCTGTAAAGTCGGTTTACGGACGATAATTTTACGTGATAACGTCATAAATTATGTTTTCTGAGAGTTTCACAAACAATGCATCGGTCGCCATGCACTTTTCAGAAAGTGACACTTTTTCGTCCGTACAGCCGGCGTTCATCAATTTATAAGACGTTATCACGTCAAAAGCTATACAAGCATTCCGCCCAGGATTTGTGAATAACGAAGTTTTCCTGCTGCACTATTTCGAGGAATCGCTTAAGTTTTAGACAGCCAAGGCACAACTTTTTGGCGAGTTCATTATAAAATATTATCTTTTTCAACTGATAAATTAGAATTTTAGGATATGATGTACACTTTCCCGCAGTAACAAAAAAAGAGGATATTTTGTACAAGAAAAAACTTATTAAAAAATACCCTAACAACAATGAATAAAACATAATTATCAAAATCCAAAGCGTGGTCAAAAGAAGTAAGCACAAAAAATTAACAAGTACATTGCTCCTTTGACGTACGGCATTTAATCAGATTGTCGGTTGACCTCTCGATGTTTCATTACATTATGGTATTTGGCAACCTGAAATCCATTGACTCGTTGTCTCGGACCAAGAAAAAATATACACGAACAAACCAGTGAAGCCATGTAAAACCATGCCAAACTAGTAATTACAGGCGCTCACGCACACAATTACAAACAAAACCATGCCAAAATAAAGTGTCATAAACCACGAATGTTACTTGAGTATGTTTTAAAATTACCCCAAATGAGTTTACGATTTTGTACGTACGTTACGTGCATAAATACGTCGCCAGCGCCATAATATTGCCTATATGATTTGCTGTAAACTTACTTTATAATTTTACTTTTTTTATGTTTGAAACATAAAACTTTTAAAAGTTTACCCAAATTATAGAGATTATTTCTTTCCGAAAACAACACTTTCACGCACCAATCTTTAAAAAAGTGGCTTCCCTTTTTAGTTGACAATGCGGTGTCTTTATTTTCTAGTTAGTCTGAGCTCATTGTGTACCTTTTTCTTATAAGCACCTACTAAACATATATGCAAGCTCAGTATTTAAACGTTTATGGTGACAACGTTCATGAGCTTGATTAGTTAGAGAAATTACCATAGATTGCAAATGGCAAAAATTTAGATGCGAGAAAGCATCCAGGCACCTATCCATGTATGTAACCATCTGATACACAGTATGCTCCAAATACCTTTTTGTACATTCTATTTAACACCTAGGAATGTTCATTACTAGTATTTTCAGATGTTAACGTTGCCAGTTTGCCTATGATCACGGCTGGAGCAACCGAGACGACACGTTAGGTTAGTGGAGATCGAAATAATTAGGTATGACTTGGCAAGGTGAATCTTACTGGTTTTCAACTTATGAAATCACTTTTAGCATTGTGACCATCTAATGCACTTGGATAAATGTCGCAAATGTTTTTGGTAGGAACGGTTACGTTATTAAACTAGCAAAACTCAAAGTAAAAATAATGCTGGATATGGTAATAGTTTAGCCATTACACTCTCAAAATGGCAAATTCAAAGAATAACGATTGAATATAATTAAAATACCTCAGAAATAGAATATAGACTAGAAGTGTTTTTCTGTCCTTGCACAAACACCTAGTACGAATTCTCCTTACCCAAAGTATTCGAGGCGATTGGATTATTCATTTTCGCTACCAGTATCGCCAGTGTCAATAATTTGAATTTTTCAACTTCACCCAAAATAACTAGCAATGTTGTTTTTAATATGACCAGTGTGATTTTATATTATTGTTTTGAACATGAAGAATCAAACATAATTATCTACATGCGCAATAATTAAACATTACAGTTTCCAAATATAGACTATTCTTGATCCATCACACTATTACAATCGATATTAGCGCATTCAAATACACAAATAGCCTTAATAAATTTTTATTCATAATTAATAATAATAATTAAGATAAAAGACTTCTTAGTATATCATAAAAATTGTGTTCCATATCAATAATCTTGCGTTATATGTAAATCTTGCTGCATCATATAGCTTTATAAGTTCATGACTAGTAGACAATATCATAATTGTCTTAAAATATTAATTAAGTTGACTCATTAGGATTAAAAAATAACCATTATAGACTCGGGAGGTGAGTCGCAAAAATAAAGTAATTATGCCCGTTCTGCGATTCCCACATTACTAACTCTTATAATGTATGTTGTACGGTCAGTAAATACATGTAAATGTTGGAATTACTTGTGACTACCTCAAAATTAGAATTAATACCCATAAAATAGGTTAAATTAATTAAAAAAACTGCAGAAGCAGCTAGTTGTACAGTGGTAGAGCCATGTTTATCCAAGTACGAATGGGCCGGTCGGGGAAATACCACCCTCTCACAAAAGATCAGCGTGTAACAACGGTAGTTACGCCTACCACTGTGTTTCGGATGGTGAGTGAGATTGCTGGAGGCCCAAACCTCCACCCTATCCCCTCCTTGCTATCCTTCCTATCCTTTCCTTAATATCTTACCTATCATCTCTTTATCTTTCCTTGGAGATGGCGACATGCGAGGGATACCTCTGGTGTTGATAGCGTCTATAGGCTGCGGTAACCGCTTACCATCAGGTGGGCCGCATGCTTGTTCGCCGACCATAAAACAAGCAATGCAATAAGTATTTACTCCTTGGGAGGTTAGGTAGTTTATTATCATTTTGTTAGATTTTGAATAGGTGGATCACAATATACTTCTAAATAAAATATATGCGTATGATATAAAGGATAATGTGCTAGATATTATTAAGAGAGTAATGCACTCAGGTGATACGTATAATATATGTCCTAAAAAGAATATTTCCATCCCGCAGGCAAGTGTCCCGGAATGTTCTTATTTCAAACTAGTCTTTACCCAGGGCTCCGCCGTAGCCAAGAGCTAGTTTATAGGTTATAATATCAGGTACCTGATATAGTAGCGAGATAAAATGAGTACAGTTTTAAGTCTAATCAAGAGCTGTAAAATAAAAAAAGTTGCATTAAAATCCATTCAATTTTGTGTTCATGCACGCCTTTATAGCCTAACTAGCCTCTGCCCGCGGCTCCGCTGCAGCCAAAAGCTAGTTTTTGTGATATATATCAGATTACCGATTTAGTAACTGGATAAACTGTATACCAGTTTTTAAGTCCAATCAAGAGCTATCAAATAAAAAGTAGTGGTTCAGGTCTCCGGTGCTTTTCACTCGCCATACGAAGCACAACAACTCCTATAATATTGTTGTGATTCGTCCGTTCTCTCTACCGTTGTTACACGCTGAAGTTCTATAAGAATGAAGTGGGCCGTATGCTTGTTTGCCACCCTCGTAATAAATAAACTCTTTTTAACTACCTCTTTTTTTTTGCAACTGCCTCTGTGGTGCTGTGGTAGTGTAAGCGACTGCTGATCATGAGGTCTCGGGTTTGATCCCCAGGTCGGGCAGTGTTATTGAGATTTTTCGTAAAAAAACAAAAAAGAAAAATTCTCAGTAGCAGCCCGGTGTTTGGAAATGTGCCCGGTAGACGTCAATAGGCTCGCCCCCTATTACGTGGGACTTAAACATAGCTGGCGAGTCGTGGGTGTGTAATACACCTCTGCCTACCCCTTCGGGGAATACAGGCGTGATGCTATGTAATATATAAAAAAACATCAGCTTAATAGATATATAATTTCGTGAACATACGTATTATATTTACAAATATAGGTACTTGAATTTGTAAACTAATTAGTATATAATCATATTTATTATTGTGTATGCCATAACATTATTTCCAAAACAATGGTTGTCTGAAAGAGATTGTCTTGTGCGATAGGACCGTCAATTTCCTACTTACATACATTTTCTTGTTTCTTTTTTATTTTTCTTTTTTCTGGTGTACAATAAATAGTTTGCGGTGTGGTGCCGGCACCAAGAAGGGATTACCGGGGGACCGGGTAGCAGTGTTCCCCTGTGTACTAAAAACATCTACTGCGATCGCCAACCCGCCTGCCAAGCGTGGCGATCATGGTAAAACCTCCATTTTGGGGAGGCGTATGTCCAGCAGTGGACGATGAAAGGCTGATGGAAATAAAGAGTTAATATTATTATTATTAACTAATACTTAAATTGATTGATAGTAAGAAATTAAAAATGTATTTATAATAGGATTTTTGACTATTCGATGTATATTATCTTGTAGCCTCTAAAATTAATTAAAGTTTTTGTTTGTACGTCAATGAACTACTATAAACCATCATATTTTTTATTTATAATATTAATATCTGGGTAAAACATCAGTGGAATTTCCATTACGGTCAGGTCAAGTATGTTATAGATGTTTTTTAATGTATTTTATAAAAATAACTGCCTAAAAAATGATTAATGTACGTATTTAAATAATTTTTCTGTTTCTTTATAAAACATGGTTGAAACGACGCTGTTTACCTGGACGTAATACTTTTAATTCCATAGTGAATGGACTAAGATCTCTGAACTAGCTTTCATTTATCTATCCCTTCCTATTTATTTATCTAGATTAGGTGGGTCATCGCATTGCTAACGTATAAAAAAACATAGGCAATCCTTGGGGACTGCCGATAGAAGTGAAAACTAAGTAACTTGTGAATTGTATCGTCGAGCTATTAGATTATCATTTTTGAATTATTTTTTGTTTGTAAGTTCATGACCAATTAATTCAGCTTAGAGTTTTCACTTCTTTCGGAGCGTTCGGTGATGATGACGCAAGTTCCATGATTTTTGTTCATCCAAAAAGAGGTTTACGACATCCCGCATTGTTTTCTCTACCAATCACAAGCGAGACGATACCATGTCGATTGTGAGATATGAGATTCCATCTAACCCCCCTGGGGGTTAGGCAGAATCTCATATCTCACATGTCGATCGTATCGTGATCACTGTGATTGGTTGTGAAACCGACACGTGATGTCGTAATAATCCGTTGGCCACTCACGGTGATCTCTCAACCAATCACAGTGATCACGATACGATCGACGTGTGAGATATGAAATTCTGCCTAACCCCCCAGATAAGACAAAACTAAATGTGATTCTGACTTACACAATATTTGACAATATTTGAATATAAAATGAATTAACGTTCATTTTGTACTTTTAACACTTGTCCAACCAAACAATTGAATAAGGATCTGTTGAACACTGAATTAATATAAATTTTATTTTAATATTATCATTTATAGAAGCCCTTAGTCTGCAGATTTATGATAATATTGTGTACATAATAATATAGAAAAAGTCCCCCAGCTGTATCTATCTGTCTATCTGAACTCAATAATCTTAAAAACGATTGACCGGATATTTTAGGGATTTTGATCAGTAAATAGAATAGGGCGGCGGTGGAGGCCTGAGGGCATATTAGGTACACAAATACATAATTCCAGTGGCCCGCCAATGCAGGCGAAGAGACGGAACATGACAGATTTATTTACCGTTCTCTCGTCGACACAAACTTTTTTATAATAATAATGCCGGAGTCAACTTATTTAATATGAATATCAATTTTACAAATAAGTCTAGTAATATAATGTCCACGGGCTCAAAAAGTGGACAGCGGAAGTCCATTTTATAACAAGAGGCATTCCATTGTCTCTACCTAATTCTCTAGGAAACAAGCATGTGTCTATGTGTGGGTCTGTAATGAGTATTATGTAAATACATACAATACATTATATTATCTATTAAGCTTTTATTAAACCAAATGGTTTAATAAAAGTTTAAACGTATCGGAAAATTAACAGCATCCTTGATTGCTTGATAAAGTTCCCAAATTATGTACCTACAAATAATTTTTATAAGATTTAGGCAGTGTTTTAACTGTTCATTTAAACAATTAGAAACTTGACATGTGTTTCAAATTTAATTATTTAATAGGCAAAAAGTGTGTAATAATGTAAACATTTGAAAACATAGAAATGCCTGTAATTTTAGCAATCATTAATATCACTGATTTCGAAAACTCAGTGAGGGAAGCAGTCTCAACTTGTTAGCAATTCAGGTGTGTAACAAGTTTAGTTAAAACTCCTGTAATTTATTAAATAGATTGGAAGGGACGCAGGTTCGATTCCCGCTCACACTAAAGTTCTGTTTTTCCATATTTTCACAAATAATATGTTTTTTAAAGTTGCTGAGCATATGAATTGCTAAAATACAGATCAAAAATGTTTATATTCACATTTTAAAGTTTTCTATAGAATTACAAGAAAAATCTTCAGTATAATAGATATCATTATAAAGGCTACCAGCCCGGACTTGTCCATGATTACCAGCATCTGTTGCTTTCACTACACTTATTCGCTATGAGAAAGTCGATCAATGCTGATCTTTAAAGTTACTAGTTATAAATAACAGTTCTAAAGAACTGGGACATGCGATACGCCCTGCGGCATTCATTTTGGTACTAACTGTAAACAATACAACATTGATTTCCTATCTTTTTTATTAATATTGTAATCAAGTAGAAATAAGAGTTTACTTTATTTTTAAATATATGTTGCAGAAATGATTTAGATTACAAAGTATATCGTCATTAGTTTACATAGTTAGTTCTTGAAGTTTTGAGCATTTTTCACTCAAAGGCCTTACAAGATTTTTATATTTGTACTGGCATAAAACAAAAACTTTGGCGTGTGGGGCCAGCTTTAGAATTGTTCCACCCCTCTCTACCCATGGGAGTCATAAGAGCCGACTGAGATAATACCGGGGCAGTGGGCAGCAGCACTCCCTCGAGTATTAACAACATCCACTGCGATTGCCAACCCGCCTGCCAAGCGTGGCGATTATGGCATTATCCCCCATGACAGGACCGGTCGTTGTGGCGTGCTTTTGGGGAGGCCTTTGTCCAGCAGTGGACATTGAAAGGCTGATGGATGGATGGATGGAAAACAAAAAATGCTAAGGCACGGTCATTACTCGGGAAATATATTCTGAACTTTGTCATGAACATAGTTGATAGAATAAGTATATTTTCATCATATCTATTCGAAAAGGATGACTTGGTTCGCCTTTAAGTGCACCCCATGGTGGCGTTTTCTATAAGAATCTTTTAGCGGGCAGTAATGAGTTTTTAATTCTCTATAAGTGCGACGCAATTATCTTAGCCGCGCACTTTTTGAATTTGGAACATCTTAGTGTTCAGCGCCAAAGAAATCGAACGCAAATATTGTTTGAATAAAGATTGGCTGGTACAACGACATTATTTTAAACACGCAAAATATAAAATCTACAACAATCTCTAATCCTAATAAAACTGTAACAATAAATTTTCATAATTGCGAAAATGTCTGAAATGGAAATATAAGTTTTTAGTTATTTTATTATTAGATACTATTTAATTTCAATTTAGTTGTTACTGTATGTTTTATTAAATAATAATATTACAATAAAATATGAGGCGCCTTTTATTTTCTCATAGTGGGTGATAAAAAGTAGAGTGTATCACTCGGGCGCAAAATATATTTTTGGCTCGGGCGACGTACTTTGAATCCCTCGCTACGTTCAGGATTCTACTAAAGAATCTACTCTAGAATCCCTCAGTTCGCTCTGGATTCAAAAAAGCGCTCTCGCCGTAAAATATTATTTTGCTCCCTTATGATACAATCTACTATTTAATTACTTATAGCAATAAACTCAAATATTTAGGTTTACAGTCGTATAAGGCAACCTAATAACAATAAAACATATTATATTGGTCGCGTATTTGTTAATAGACTTATTTGTAAACTAAAAGAAAGCGAAGTTTTCAAAAGATATTAAGTTAGGTTCATAATTCAAGCCTGGGTTCCTTTTTGATTATAATCTGCCTGTTTTTAAGCAAGAGTTAAAGAATAATGAGTTACTTAAGATAATTGATAGATTCTTTTCCCAACACGAATGGGCTGGTTCTATCAGGAAAATGCCATTATATCACAGAAGATTGGCGTGAAGCAATATCCATCCATCCATCCATCAGCCTTTTAACGTCCACAGCTGGACATAGGCCTCCCCAAGAATGGGGGATAGTGCCGTAATCGCCACACGTGGCAGGTAGATTGGCGATCGCAGTGGATGTTGTTAATATTCGAAGGAGTGTTGCTGCCCACTCCCCCGGTATTCCCTCAGTCGGCTCTTATGACTCCCATGGGTGGAGAGGGATGGGACAATTCTAAAGCCGGCACCACACGGCTAAGAAGCAACATCGAGTACTATTATTGTTATGTTTCGCATAGTGCGTGAAATTGCCCGAGACTCATAGCCTTTCCCCATTCTGTCTATTATCCTTACTGCCCACCTTTTTGTTTCCTCCTTCTATCATCCTTTCTTTCCACGTTCTGTCCCTTTTACTGAGGTTAGAAACGGACGAATTATATATTCAGTACTATCTACTATAGATTGCGGAACCGCTTACTGTCAGGCCTACGTTTACTATCAAGGCCGTATGCTTGGTAAAAAAGCCGTGTATGAAGTCTGTTAACCTGTTTTGCGCCAGCGTGGTAGACTACAGGCCAAATTCTTTCACTGTGAGTGAAGACTCGTGCCCAATAACTTCACTATCCGTAAACGGGATTAAAAACAACGTGGATAGATCGAGAAAATTAAACGCTTAGTTTGTAGCTGGTCTTGTATCAAATTTGAACTCTTATACAGGTTGTTTAATAAAAAAAAAGTATTAACTACCTGTTTATTGAACGATACTGAGCAAAAACAATTACTGAGCAAAAAGTATTTTTTTATATTGAATTTTTTATATATTTTTTTTATTATATAGTTACAACATTTTTATCAAGTTATATTTCAATCTAATATCACATCAAGACTTAAGAGCTAGACGGCGGGTTTCTTTAGTGGGTGCAGGCCCCACACTACCCTGGTCGTTGCCCCGAACGATAGGGTGTGCGGTTAGGAACATTTTTTCCCGCCTACACAAAAAAAAAGGCAGAGGAGGGTTGAACCGAAGAACTTGAAGCTAACGAACAAGCATACGGTCCACCTGCTGGTAAGCGGTTACCGCAGCCCACAGACGCTAACAACACTAACACCTTAGGCATCACTCGCGCGTCGCCATCTCCAAGGAAAGGGATAGGCGATGGATAGGAAGGAGAGGAGGCTACCACGTCTTTTTTACATTCAACCGTGTCCGTGTGGTGACGGACTAAGAATACAAATGTCACCACCCCATTCCAAGTGGGAGTACTCACTTGCTATCAGGCCCGAGCGGGTTGGGGTGGGTCGGCTCTTACGACTCCCATGGGCGGAGAGGGGTGGGACAATTCTAAAACCGGCCCCACACGGCAACGGCATTTCATATCGGTGAAATGAAATGGTGAGCAGCGGCTTGACAATACTCTCGGTATAGTTGAGACCATGAGCGACGGTTACCATTTACCATCAGATGGGCCGTGGCCTGTCTGCCACTATAAGCAATAAAAATAAAAAAACTACTGTCGCCACTGAAGTAATCCAACTCAGTACCAGTGGTCCGCCAACACAGGCGGAGAGACAGCATACGGTTGGTTTCTTTAGTGGGTGAGGGCCCTACACTACCCTTTTCACTGCCCCGAACGACGGGGTGTGTGGTTAGGTAACATTTTTATAAAGTCTGTATTTCAAAGGAATGTGCTTTTCATTTCAGATCAGAGAACAAACCACTGGCCTCTCATCTCAGATCCAACGCCCGGGCTCACAATCATCGGTTTATACCTTTACTTCTCCCTGAAGTGGGGTCCCAGGTATATGCAAGATAAGAAACCATTTGAACTGCAGAAAACACTCATTGTATACAACTTTATTCAAGTCCTCATAAGCTGCTTTTTGTTCCATGAGGTTAGTATAACTTTTATTTAGTATTTAACTGGCAGTAGTGGTAGTCTCCTAGTAAAACGAGGACTGCCAAAAGAGAGCTATCAAGTTGAATATTATGAAACACACACACACAGCCTTTGCCCGCGGCTTCGCCGCAGCCAAAATATTTTTTTTGGGTTATATGTCAGGTTCCCAATATAGTAGCGGGATTAAATGTATACCAGTTGTTAAGTCTAATCAAGAGCTCTCAAATAAAAAAGTTGCATCATAATCCGTTCAGTAATTTTTGCGTGATGCGCGAACAAACAAACAGACAAAAAGTCTAAAAAAAACTTTTTTGTGTTTAGACACGCCTATATAGCCTATTACAGTCATTTTTTCTCAAATATCTTAAATGTACAGACATAGCTCTGTTACAGCTTTATGATAGTATAGACATCAAGTTCAATTTAAAATTAAAGGTATTTTAGTCAAGGTCATCACTGAATTTTCAAAATAGTGAGTCGCTGATATGTAAAGGGTTATTCTTTACTTTTTATTTAATTTGTAATAATTTATTAGGGGTAGAGCCTTGTAATATGGTTCCAGTGGCCCGCCAACAAGGGCGGAGAGATGGCACATAGCGGGTTTATTTTGTGGGTGAGGGCCCCACACTACCCTGTTTGTTGCCTCGAACGACGGGGCGGTTAGGAAAATTTATTCCCGGTTTAACAAAAAAAAAAGTGGTTAGAGCCTTGCTTGACGCAGCGCGAATGGGCCGGCTCGAACGGGGAAGTACAACCTCTCACAGAGGATCAGCATGAAATGACTTAGGCCCTACTACTGTGTTTCCTACGCTGAGTGAGACCGCCTCAACCCTTTCATTATCCTCTGCTTATTGTCCTTCCTTCGTCCTTCGTTGTTCCTATCCCCCTTCTATTCTTTTGTTTTGTTTTGGCGACGCGTGATTGATGCCTCTGGTGTTGCTGGCATATAGGCTGCAGTAACCGCTTACCATGAGGTGGGTCGTGTGCATATTTGTCACCCACGTAGTATAAAAAATTTACAGTATTCACCAACCAATTCGTAAAGTACCTATTAGTATATAATTATTGTCTTATTATTAACATAATATATTTCTTGTGTCCGTGTGTTAGTCATTGAATTCCTACTGAACCGTTGAACCGATCTTGATGAAATTGTGTATGTTTGTGTAAGTACCGGGATGGTTTAGATTCACATTTGGACCCGGTAGGTGGCGCCACGATAGATTTTCAGGACCAACCTAACAACAAGATTTCCCACACTTTTTTATGAAAATAATTCTTAGTAGCTAAAATAAATGTTCCATCCCAACGAAACGCCAATGTTCGCACAGGATAACGTCCGTTGGGTCCGCTAGTCTAGTGGCGTAGTAGTAGAATTAATATAAAAAAATCTGTAGATGTTTCGATGTATGCTCTTCAACTACTTTTGATGAACAATTGAATTAACCATAGACGTAAAATGTACGAAAAATTCCCACGTCCATGGAATTAACATATACGAGTATACGATAGTTTTTATCCCGGAAAAATAGATAACTATAAAAACCCGGAAAAATAGATAGCATACTTATCGATTGCACTTTATTTGAATTTTTGTATACAGTTAAAGCGATACTATATTTTTATGTAATATTTTTTTATAATATCGCAGTTTTTTGTTTCGCCCTGAACAAAATAATCTCAAGGCAACTAAAGTCTACTAAATTTTGTACTATATCTTTAGGTTAAAGACTAAAAATTATTGAAAAATTACATGCCCCCTTAGAAATTGATTCACAAAATAGTATCAACATCGTATCGTCGTATTTGTGATTGGTAGAGGCATAGACGCATGATGTCGCAGTAATCGCTCAACCAACCACGATCATCTTTCAAGGATCTTAAAGTACAAATTATAATTTGTGAATAAGAAAAAAAAGTATTTTAGTACAGGCGGGATACTCTTTTTCCTTATTCACAAATTATAATTTGTACTTTAAGAGTAGCTGAGCATGTTAAGTGCTAAAATATAGATCAAAATGTTTCAAGGATCTTTCAACCAATGACATTGTCACGATGCGATGACAATACGATTTAGTGAGTTACATTTCACGGGCCCTCTCTCTTAAGCTTAGAGGTAGATATTTTATGTTGGTAGAGACGCCGGCTGCACCTTGCGGTTCCTAAGTAACCACTTATCAATTGATGTTTTTGTCTTGCCTAACGCTTTTACCTATAACAAATAATACAGCTTATTCTGCACTCAGAGTAAGAAGAAACACTTTTTATATTTCAGGGCCTCGACGCGGGCTGGTTGAGGACTTACAGTTGGAAATGTCAGCCTGTGGACTTCTCGAGTTCGCCCGAGGCACTACGAGTTAGTAGTATAGTATTATTATTTTACTAATATATTAACAGGTTCCCTGTCCCATGAATCATATATGATACATAACTATTAAATTTCTATTGTGTCTACAAACGGACAGGGAATGGATTAAACTGCCTCTGTGGTGCAGTGGTAGTGTGGGCGACTGCTGATTTTGAGGTCTCAGGTTCGATCCCCGGGTCGGGCAGGGTTACTGACGTTTTTCGTAAAAAGAAAAATTTTCAGTAGCAGCCCGGAGTTTGCCATTGTGCCCGATAGACGGCAATAGGCTCGCCCCCTATTACGTGGGACTCAAACATAGTTGGCAAACCGTGGGTGTGTATCACCTCTTCTTCTTCTCTCTTCGGGTAATACAGGCGTGATGATATGTTTTTTTTTTGCTAATATATTCAAGTAAGCGATCTATATATATCTCTTCTATTTTAAATCTAAGATTACTAATATTTTAAAATAGCTCTAGAATAGATTGCACAGATGGCGGAGTAGTTTAGATACCGACATCCCGTCCGTGTGTTTGGGTTCGTTTCTCATGCAGGACAACTCTTTGTGTGATCCTCAAATGGTTGTTCTGAGTCTGGAGTACTTTGTTTCCGTGAAATTGTATGTTCGTAAAGTTCCCCACGATACAAGTACTGTTACTTTGTGCAGGGTGCTGTCTTTTTCAAATAAAATAATAAAGCTCTTACATTAGTAATAGAATGTCTTGTATGCATCCTACTATATAAAATTAAGTTGTGGTAAACGGTGTTTGTGACATAGGTACTTATTAATATATTTTAACTGTACTTAATATATAAATGATGTACTTTGTCACTGTGTGTTTATCCAAATAAAGCAAAAGTAAAAATAACGAAGTGAAACAATAAATATATGGAGCCAGCTCCACCGCCCAGCTAAAGTGCGGTTGGTAGCATAAACATTACCGAAACAATATGTGCCTTTTGATATTTATGCGAATGTTACACATTATGAAATAAAACTTCGTTTACGGAATCTATCGCGTTTACTTGATTTAGCATTCATGATCACGGGTGGACTTAGACGTCCAAGGCTGATATGTTGTTTCAACGATTTTTGATTGAAGGAACAGTGAAGTCTGAAACACAGTGTTTCGTCCGTTTGGTGATAATTTAAGAATACAATACAAGTGTCAGCACCCAATTCTTTCTCACGGCTAAGAGAAGTAAGCAATTATGGTGGTAGGGTTGGGTACCAAGGCCTGAACGGGTTGATACCACCATCTCCCGTGTGACCACCCATAAAGCACATCGGTGTGTTTTGGTTGTAGCAAGAGATAGCCATTAATTCCTTTATTTCATTCTATGAAATGAAATGGTGAGCAGTGGCTTGACAGTACTGTCGGTATAGTTGAGTCCATGAGCAACGGTTACCATTCACCATCAGTGCCGGCCGTGGCTCGTATGCCCACCATGCCGTACCATACGCAATAAAAAAAAAAGATATTTATATCTATCTCAGACGCATGTGTCTATAATATTGCGTGTTACTGTCATTTGTAAAAACTTGTTAAGTATGCTGTTCCATAATGATGCAAACTGTTTTTTGAGATAAATAAACCTTATTGATGTGAAAACATCTAATGCGAAGAGAGAGTAAAACCGGCTGTTGGCGACGTCGCAACACCAATTTATTTAATTGTTTTTAACGCCATATGTTGACAAAAGCATCTAATAACTAGTAAGTAGTTTTTAAGCATTTGACATTCTCCATATAACTTATCATCACGCCATTTCCCTTGCGAGGTAGGCAGAGAGAACAGAGTTCCAAGAGGCTCTATTTTTGCATAGGTACATTTTTCGCTTCCTCAACATTTATAACTCTCTTCATACATTCTCGCCAGTTTCGGAAACTCCTGACTCCAATTTTCTTCAAAACATGACCAATTTAAACTTGGTCTCCGCCTGTACCTACATCCTTCCACTTTCGCACTGTATATCTTCATAAACAATCGCTCATCCGCCATTAATTCCACATGTCCGAACCATTGGAGCATCCCCTTTCGCATCTTTACACCAATAGGTACTCTCTTATATATACCTACCTGCTCTCTTGCGTCGTCGTTACGAATGCGGTTAAGGGCGGGTCACACAAAGGCGGGAGCCGCGGGAAAGCGACCGCGATCCGGGACGGGTTCTTTTGTAATATTCGAATTTGTATGCAACCTGTCACATAGGAACGCGCCTCGTCACACAGAGGCGGGAGCTCTGTGTGACGAGGCCTTTTGTCAGCCTCACTCCGCAGATTTTTCGCAGAGATCGCATTTCGACCGCATTGATCACACAATTAAATTAACAAAAAAATGCGGAAATATGAAAATGAAAATAATCCTCCTGCTCATGATTTTTATTTTCTATTAAAAATTTCCACACTTTATTAATATTTAGGATTTAGTGCAAGTATGACTTTCAAGAAATAAGTTTAATTTTGAAAGCGAACATAAGTGTACTCAACCTACATGTTAGCTCAGCGGGTCCTGTGAAGTTTGGTACTGATGGGATCACCAATTTTTTGTATTTTGGCAAACCTATGCGACGCCTGGATGGGTCACGAGTATTGTATAAAATAGACATATAACAGACACACATAAAACAGACAAGGCTGGGAAAATAACAAAATAATTACATATCTAATTTTTCACAATAACGTAATTAAAATAATTGAACACTTTAAATGTCTAGAGTTCTTTTAATAAATGTGTTAAATTACATTATTACGCATTTTGGTTTGAAGGGCACAACATATAAACATACTCATTGTCGCTCTTAGCTAATTGTTTTATATTCAACACAGAAGTTATAGTTAGAAGTTATAAGGAAAAACTTTTTTATATTCGGTGTTTCTTTCCAAATAAGATAGTAACGATATTAAACATCTACAATTTGTCCTGTGTAGCCCTGCATATTGGTCGGACTCTTGAGCTGTAACATACAGTACACATAGTAACCCGTTCTCCTAGATGAGCGACGCGTCGCGACGCGATGCGACGTATTGCGGCTAATAGTTTAATCATATTTCGTCGCATTCATATTAGGCGACAACGGAGGCCATAAGTACATACAACCTCTATTAGATTTTTTCGTGTCGCGTCGCGTCGTATTATCGCGTTTGTCGTTCACCTAGGACAACGGGTTAGCAACTCATAGTCTGTAGTTACTTAGCAGTTGTAGTCCTCTCAAATCGAGGGAATTAAATAAATATTATTTCATTGAGGTCATCAAAGAAGATGTTTCGTCAAGATTTCTTGCTACCCAAGGTTACGTTGGTCAGTGACCTGTTTCTTAGACACTGGCGGCAATTGCCATCGTCAGCTATAAAAAACAGTGAAAAATGCGTTTTGTACAGAAAATCGTTTGGCTCCATTGCCGTAACTGTGACCGATTGGTGTCAAACTACGTTCATAACTGTTACAATGTAATTAATTTGACTATACGGTCTAATCTATTTCCATTATTAAAACCACTTTTCTCAAATAATCCCATAGCTTCGTTAGGCTCTTAATCACAAGCCACTGAAGTAACGTAACATACTTCCAGTGGCCCGCCAATAAAGGCGGAGAGACGGCACACGGCGTGTTTCTTTAGTGGGTGAGAGCCCCACACTACCCTGTTCGTTGCCGCGAACGACGGGGTTTGCGGTTAGGGAAGAAGGCTCTTAATCACTATTTAAAATCACATATAACGCTGATTTGTCATTGGCCGATTAAAATGATGAGACACATGATAGCCTTAAATTCTAAAGCCGGCTCCACTCGGCATTACATTTATTATATTTGAGATATTTGGACTTAAATATAAAATCATTAAATGCTAAATATAAAATCGTTTCAACTTCTGGCATCAGGTTAAATTTGATAGCAGTGTCTTTTTTTTAATGTTTCGGTGTTACCACTAAGATACTGCATACAATTTTTTATTGGATAAACCCTTATATTATTTAATTGCCATATTTTTAATTTCAGGTTGCACGAGGAGTATACATATATTTTCTGGCAAAGATGTCCGAATTGCTCGACACAGTTTTCTTCGTCATCAGAAAGAAAGAAAGACAGGTCACGTTCTTGCATATGTATCACCATACTGTGATGCCGATGATATCCTGGGGGGCCACTAAGTACTATCCCGGTGGTCACGGAACCCTCATTGGTGTAATTAATTCATTTGTACATATAATTATGTACACTTATTATATGTTTTCCGCAATGGGCCCCAAATACCAAAAGTATCTGTTCTGGAAGAAATACATCACAACATTACAAATGGTAAGTTGTTATTTAATTACATGTACCCTCATACTAACTAAAAAATATAGACGAAACATTACGAACAATCCAATGAAGCCATATAAAACCATGGCAACTTTGTAATTACACGTGCTCACGCATACAACGCCATGCCAAAACAAAGTGTCATAAACCACGAGTATTACCAGAGTATGATTTAAAATTACCCCAAGTCACTCGACGATTTAGTACGTACTTTACGTACCTACATGAATACGTTGTTAGCGCCATTGCATTCTCTATTTATATGATTTGCTGAAACTTACTTTATACGTTAAACGTTTATTACCTTTATGTATGAAATATATATTTTTTTTAATTTACCCAAAATATAGAGAATATTTCTTTCCGGTGACAACACTTTTACGCACACATCTTTCAAAAAGGCTGCTGTATAGTGAGTATTCCTACACAGGACAACTCTTTGTGTGATCTACAAATGGTTGTTCTGAGTGTGGGTGTAGGTACTTTGTGTCCGAGAAATTATATATTTGTAAAGTCCTCCGCGATACAAAGATTATTTCTTAGTGGAGGGTGTTGTCATCTTAAAAAACAAAAACGTAAATATAAAACTTTAGTGGTTTGGCTGTGTTACTGATATTGTTAGTTCCATGACCAACAGTTACCACTTACCATCGAATGAGCCTGGCTCGTCTACCATCCTTTACAATAAAAGAAATGATGGTAAGTTGGATGTCGATTGAACTTCACATAAATAAACAATCCACTGCCGTTATTAAAATCAATCTGAAAATACTTTGGAAAATCCAAAAGTCCAAAATATAGGGTTTTTCAACAAGAACTTTGTTCATTTTAGATCTGTATTTTTTAGGAATTGCCATGCTTTTTCCAAAGAGAATTTTTCCAATCCGGGGAAGTGCACTTCCCCGAATTGGAAAAGACGTGGGGTCGATTCCCGCTCCTATTAAAAATCTCTTTTTCCTTATTCACTAATAATTTATACTTTAAAAAGTAGCCAAGCATGACAATTGCTAAAAAATATAGATCTAAAATGTTTAAAGAAATTGCGCCATCAAATAGTATGAATTTTAATTGCAAAATTAAACTTACTATATTGGATGCATGTAAATGCTTGCCGATAGATGGCGTTGGTCGTAAGACAAATGTGGTGAGGAAATTGGGATGATCAAAAGATCGGTAGGATATCTCAGGGGCTAGAGCACTTCCCTGGATTGGAAAAAATGCGGGTTCAATTCCCGCTCCTGCTAAAAATCTCTTTTTCCTTATTTACAAATAATTACTTTAACAAAATTCTTGTTGAAAAACCCTTTAGTTTTGTTTGTTCCTGAACAATAATATTGCGGTATTTGCATTTTAAAGTGCGTTTTAGTGAAAAGCAAGTTAACTATAATAAATATCTCATGAATGTTATGTCTACTTTACTTTGTTTGATAAATATTATTATACCAAGCACTGCGACCCGGATATAAAATTAAGTGCTGAATCAGTAATTTTAATATAATGGCTCCATCCATCCATCCATCAGCTTTTCAACATCCACTGCTGGACATGGGCCTCCCCAACAAAACGCCACAACGAGCGGTCCCGTCATGGGGGATAAAACCGTAATCGCCACGTTTGGCAGGCGGGTTGGCGATCGCAGTGGATGTTGTTAATACTCGAGGGAGTGCTGCTGCCCACTCCCCCGGTATACCCTCAGTCGGCTCTTAAGACTCTCGTGGGTAGAGAGGGGTGGGACAAATCTAAAGCCGGCCCCACACGGCCAGCATATTATGGTTACTCATATTTTAAATACAAAAGTGCCTTGTTTGTTACCTTTTCGCGTCATAAATTCTCAATCTATAATCTTAATTTTTTTCATAAATATAGGCCAGAAATAAGACAAGGACATAGACTATATTTTATCCCACAAAATTGTGTGGTTCCTGTGGGATAATAAGTATTCAGTACATTACACACACACACACACAAAATGGTATCACAAAGAATGAGTTTTCTCAATGGATTAAGGTATACCGTTAAGATTTTGTGTATTTTTTTATACTATGTGACTGGCGAACAAGCATACCTGATGGTAAGTGGTTACCGTAGCCTATAGACAGCAACACCAGAGGAATCACTCGCGCATCACCATCTCCAAGGAAATGGAAAGGACGTGGATAAAGTGGATAATAAGGAGTATGTAGGATACTAAGGAGAGGATAGGAAGGAGGTTTGGGCCTCCTGCGCTCTCAGTCACCATACGAACACAACGGTAAGATTAACTACCGTTGTTACACGCTGGTATTTTGTGAGAGGGTGGTACTTCCCCGATCGAGTCATTCATGCTGGGATAAGTAAGGCTCTACCACAAAAAAAAATCTGGAAAATGCTTGACCCTAAGGCCATCCCTGCAACTTCCCGCTAAGAAAAACGGGGTAAAAAAAAATAACTTCCCAACTTTTGAAAATTTCAATTTTCTTAGCGGGAAATTAAAAATTTAAAGCCCTCGTCACACAGGCGGGAGCCGCGGGAAAGCGACCGCGATCCGGGACGGAATTTTTTTGTAACATTCGAATTTGTATGCAACCTGTCACATAGCAACGGGTGCGTTCTGATCTCCCACGTGAAAGGATAGGTACGACAAACCGGAGATCGCTTCGTGGGAAGGACGCCTCGGGGTGCGGGACGGGCGGCCGGCGCTGGCGCTGTATTCTACGGTAGTCATTACAAGCTGTCACACAGAGCGACGCGATCGCGGGGCGGTTGCGGTCCGATCTCACAAATTGTAATTTTTTACAACTTAAGTGTACGATAGTTCCAGTTTCAATATGAATTCAACAGAAAAACTAATTGAATTAGTTAGACATCACCCCTGTTTATATTATACTAAAGACAGGAATTATAAAAACTCTTTAAAGAAGTGAAAATACGTATAAAATCAGTTTTCGTATGAACGCAGCTCTATACACAAATGGTGTGGTACTCTCCAAACATATCTCGTTTCATATTTATGTCGTAAACCCAAATTCTTTTGGGTTTGCGTTTTTTCTTTTGGTACATTGCTAATAAAAAAAGAATTTCTTCTTCGTCCCTGTCCGACGTGGTGTTGCGTTACGAAAGGTCGTGAACAATTTGATCGCTTTTGGTGTCACACCGGCTGTGTTCCCGCCATCTACCAGCCGCGGGCTGCGGACGGTAGCCTTGTGTCACATGGTACGAACCGCTATAGCTTCGCGATTGATCGCTTTCCCGCGGCTCCCACCTCTGTGTGACCCGGCCTTTATAATTTAAAAATAGCAACATGAAGCGGTGTCTTGCTTAGGATGTTCAGACAACATGATAAGGAAAATATTCAGTCAAGAAAGTGATCCATGGGTACACATCTGACGTCAAGAATGCAATATCCGAGTTTCTGGATATTAACCCAAGGTAGACGAGCTCGTGCCGTGTGGGGCCGGCTTTGGAACTGTCCCACCCCTCTTCATCCATGGGATTCGTAAGAGCCGACTGAGGGAATACCGAGGGAGTGGGCAGCAGCACTCCTTCGAGTATTCACAACATCCACTGCGATCGCCAACTCGCCTGCCAAGCGTGGCGATTACGGCACTATCCCCCATTCTTAGGAAGGCCTATGTCCAGCAGTGGACGTTAAAAAGCTGATGGATGGATGGATGGATGGATACGAGCTTGAATGTTTCATAAAAATTTATTAAAACAGCATTTTTTGAATATTTAAATTGAAATAACTTTTTAATGAATGAACCGATTTTCTCGTAGTTTACGGCTTTCAACGCAGCTTTTTGAGTTCTTTGAAGAATTTTAAAGCTCGAACTGTTCAGACTGAAATCTTCATAGAATAAAATATTTTTTCAATTTTTTTCGACAACTATATCTCGCTAACGAATCAACCGATTTTGACCGGACTGGCGGCGATCGACGTGGTTTTTTGATGTTAAGAGCCCCCCTGAGGCAGAATCTCATATCTCACGTGTCGACCGTATCGTGTTCACTGTGATTGGTTGAGAAACTGACGCGTGATGTCACAATAATCCGTTGGCCAATCATGGTGATCTCTCAACCAATCCCAGTGATCTCGATACGATCGACATGTGATATATGAGATTCTGCCTAACCCCCCAGATTAGTTTCTGGAATCGATCAGTAAAACCGTTTAAAATTTATTCCAAAAAAAAACACACTTGAAAAAATGTTTTTTTATAGTTCTTTGAAATTTCTCAAGATCAAGATTTTCTTAATTGTATTCAAAATCTATGTTTGGTCAAGTCCTTTCGAATGACGCCAACCACAGACATACAGACATCATCGCGGAAACATTCGAGGAAGCTTCCAAGGACCTCAAAACGTCAACATCCGTTGAAAACTCGATTTTCGAAAAACGGGGTAAAACCAATAACTTCTCAATTTTTGAAAATTTCAATTTTCTTAAAGGGAAGTTAAAAATATTAAAAATTTAAATTAAAAAAATAGGCTGAAATATAATATGACAAAGATTGTTTAAAATGGCGGAAGAATCATACTGAATGAACGTTTTACTGACTTAAAGACATGCGAGCAGTTTTATAAAAACAATTAGCTTAAGTCCTGGGTAACTGCTAGTTTTATTATAAACTAGCCTTTGCCCACGGCTCCACCGCAGCCAAAAGCAAAAGCTGTTTTTTTGGTTGTATCTCAGGTTCCCGATATAGTAGCGGGATAATATTTATACCAGATGTAAGGTCTAATTAAGATCTATCAAACAAAAAAGTAACATCAAAATCCGTTCTGTAGTTTTTGCGTGATGCGTGAACGAACAAACGGACAAAAAATCTAAAAAAAAATAGTTTTGTTTTTAGACAAGCCTATATAGCCTAATATAGTATTTTTTTCTAAAATATCTTTAATGTACAGACACAGCTCCGTTACAGCTTTATAATAGTATAGATTGACAGAAGGTTCATCCAATTTCAGTCGTTTCAAATGACTATTACTAGGATACTAAATGAAATATTTTAATGTACGAACTTATACTCATCATCTAGTCACTTAAGTACAGAGAGAGTTTCTAAGTGGTCCGCTTAATGTTTTCTTTTATTTCAGCTGCAATTCTGCATCGCCTTCCTGCACTCAGCTCAACTCCTTTACTACGATTGTGGTTATCCACGCTGGTCGGTTGCTTTTACTCTGCCTAACTCCATCTTCTTTTACTATCTGTTTTACGACTTTTATTACCAGGCGTATGGAAAACCAGGAAGCAAGAAAACGAAACCAAAAGATAGTATCACCAACGGTGATGCCAACGGTAATATTAAGACAAACGGATTCGCTAATGGCAATCTAAAAGATAAGCACGAATAAAATATTGTAATCCAAAAAAGTGTAAATATTTTTATAGAAGATCAAATGCCAATTATAATTAAAACTAACTTTGATTATTGATATTGTATGAAGTGAGTGAAAATGACCAGTAATATCACAGTTATACGTGTAAAAGCTATATCAACTCGTTAACTGTACCTATTCAATTTTGTTATTCCAATTATTTCATCTACATACAAATCACTAGTAGGTATATTATAATGAAATGCACTTGTATTTTGGATAATTAAGTTCAAAGTTGAATACTAGTGAATATTTTACTTCAATTTGAGAATAAAACGACTGCAACGTTGGTTCAAACGGAATATCGTTATATATTCGTTTAAAACTATTGTTTGCCACTACATTCAAATAAAACTATTGTTTTAACGAATATTTACTCACAAATAACATACTCCACTGTCTTACAGTACGGCAAGAATTATATAATTAAACCAATATTTACTTTTGTACATTCCAACCTTTTTTATTTTTATAATGTTGCTATTAAGATATAAGACCCATTTTACGGAAACAATTGGGTTTATTTAATATGCCGATGTTTCGCGACGGAGGTCGTTTCAGAACCAAGATTCTTTAAAGTATTAACTAAACGCGATGAATTCCGTATAAGTAGGTAACTTTATTTCAATTGTAATTGCGTAAATATCAGATAGTATGTCGCTATTACCTACATTAAATATGGCTATTCAATGTTTTGAAATCATGTCAAATCTTGGTTTATTAGCATTTAGTATTTTCTATTAGTATTTTACGGTATATAATGTGATAGATTGTTAAATTATGTATGTAAAATTGTTGATTTGTACCCTTCATAAATATATAATATTGGACCTGTCATCTGGCCCGAGCGGGCCGGTACCATCATCTTCCGTGTGATTGACAGTGCAATACCTAGGTGTGTTTTGGTTGTAGCACACGTGCAATGAAATGGTGAATGGCAGTATTCTTAGTATTACTAAGTTCACAAGCGACAGTTACCACTTACTATGAGGTGGGACGGGCCGCGTTTGCCACAACATTCAAATAAAAAAAATACTAAAAATGAATACTGTTTATTATTTTTTTATGTTTAGTGCAATATTTCAGAAGTAACACCTCAGTCAATATAACCAGTGAACCAATGAAAATAATGCCAAGCAATGATTAATCAGATTACCTGTGACTATAGGTGAAGAACCAAAATAAATTGACCTTGAATTCTTACTGTTTTTATAAATTTTGTATATTAATAGCCGGGATGGTTTGAGTATAATTATATACTTAAAGTAATATGGTAAAAAACTCCGGTGGAAGGAAAGGTTGGTATTTTTTTAGACTAGAAAATAATTATATTATGATTTTATTATCTAGATTAAAATTACATTTACCGTTACGTAATAGTAGTGTAGAAGCCCAAGTTATAGAGTACCGATACATTATGATTCAACTTTTTCATAAAAAAATTTTCGTTATTAAATTGAATTTGCGTTGATCAGTAATACAAGTAGCTGGAATTTTTAATTGTAATGCCATATACAAAATATAAAGGGACATGCCCAAAAAAATGCCTGAAACGGACAGTAACTATTAATAGTCTTTAATTCTATTTAGAATAAAATATGTATAATAATAATATAATTCAGTCTTATTGATTTTTGGAGTAGGATAGAATTAGTCCACAGTTATCATTATTTTGATATAATTCAACCTATATGTACCGTAAATATAATAAAAATAATATATGCGTGTCAATATAAATTAAAATCAAATTATTTTCAAAACAGAAAACGTATCGTGGCTGTATGAAACACATGTCCTTTGTCTTAATTACAGTTTGACATATTACATCAAAGAGTAGAATAAATCAAGGAGTAGAATAAATAAAAAAAGATAATTGCATTACTTTATTTTTAACACCGGCGCGGTACTAAATTAATATTTATCCTCCTGCTCAGTTTGTTGATGATGATGATATTAGTTTTTTAATGATGAAACAACAAAAATGTTTACGCATTGCTGTTTTATTATTGCATATTAATCCTTACCATAACTTAACCTATAATATGTTTAAAGAAATGTTTGGAACTGGTTACTACCTAGTTTTTTTTATAATAATTGATATTATAATGGGTTTCCTAAGATTTATAGTACTTTATTTCATTGTTGTACATTTCAGGCATTTTTTAATAACAAATTAAAACAATAGTCAAATTAAATACCATTTCCAGTGTTATTAGTGTATTACTTCCTTACTTATTTCCATTTAATATTTTTTAAATGTATAAGTGACGTAAAAGCTCCTATTTTGTTATCGTATTGTTTACCTTTTGTTTCACAGCTTTCTGAACACAATAGACATTTCAGTATGCTAAACGTGTGGGGCCATATCGATCACTCGTAACTTCCTACAAATCTCCATACTACGAATTTTATCTCGTACAAAGAATGCAAGCATAGCCCACTTTTTAGCGCGCTGCGCAAAATTTACAGGATTAGGCATTTCACATAAATTCAATAAATTAATTCTGAATCAGCCATACCACAACAATATTATGCTTTACGCTTTCAATAGGTATTTAAAAAGGGCTATCGTGGCTGTTATTTTAGTCAATCAAATAAAAAATCAGAGTAAAGTGAATTCTAATATATAATTAAAGTATACTTAACTGCTTTTACGACTATACTCAATTAAAAAAACAGTAGATATGAAAAAAATAATGAATTTGTTCGAATACCTTCAAAATATGAAATATTTTTAATCATAAGTAAAATTATTATTTTTAAATATTAATAGTGATGAAGATTGTTGGGAGATATCTTTCATTTGTCATCTTGATAAAATCAACTCAACATGTCATGTTGTAAAAAGTTATGCTAATTTTAAATATAAAGACTTGTGATTTGCATTAGTTCTACAATTTCAATATTAGATTAAGGATGCCTTATTTGAATAAGACTTAATATAGCAATAACTAATTATCTTGTAGTTCAACGCTAGTGCCAACTATCCGAAGCAGTGTACAGATGTCGATCGATTGTTGACTATTAATAGTTTATCGATAGTCTATCGACAGCAAGCTAATAACATAAAGGAAGCAGGCGAATCTGGGCCTAAACGTTACACAAATGAAAAGTTTATCAATATTTCTTTCTATATTTTTTGTTGTCAATTGCGAAATATTCAATCGTAAAAATATGGGATAACATATAAAATGATAATTAAAATGATTAATGATTTCCTTCATTTCCAGTTTTATAATGTTGCCAAATGTAATAAGTTAATCGATTTGTCGAATAACATTTTTAAAATGATTTTATATTTTTATACACTTATTTTTAGTATATAAAGAAGTTCAGAACATACTTTACTTTAAAAGTACATAATAGTAGCTTTATTGCCAATTTGATTTCAGTTTAAAAAAAAAAACTGTTGAACATTGATCTCAAAATCGATCAGAAAAATCGATGATCCCATTTTTTTAAACAGGCAACAAAGTGAATATTATCAAATTGTCATGTCAGATACGTCATTCATGTCGTTTAGCTTAACCTTGCGCTAGTGAATAATTATTCTGTTGATCAGAATTTTCGTGCGAGTTGAAAATGAAAACGTGAAAGAGATTCTGACGGTTAATACTTTGACGAACGACCCATGCATTTCTTTGATATTGTCTACTTACCTGACAGCCTGTTCAACCGGATTTCGAATTTATTTATTCATACTGTTTTAATACCTACTAAGTAGGTACCTACCTGTTCTTTTATTTCTAATAACTCAGGAGTTATTATTAAGTACAATGAAGCTGTTTGGTATCCTGTGTGTATAAAAAGTACAATGTGAGAGTTTACTGTGATGAAAATGACGTTGTTTATATGCCTAAAGATATATATTTTTAAGTCCTATATTTCTTTTTTGCAATATTATATTCATAAACTTTTTAGTTTTTTAGAAATGGTATTAATTTATCAATCAAATTATGCAGGAATCAACATCGTAATGTCAAGCCCAACTTTCTATGAATTTTCGCCCGCTTTCTTTTGATTATTATATCGATATAATAGATATTTCCGATATTATCGACAACTCTAAACGTGAAAACACTATTGATGCAGTGCAATAATATCTATAATATTGATGTTACAGTATATTACAAAGCCGATAAAACTATCGATAGTTTGACTACACTAAAACAGCGGCTATTATTTTATACAGTAGTTACTGTAGAATCAAGTATGTATACAACTCGCTAATAGTTACCAAATGAGGTTTTTCTCGGTAGCATTCGAGTCTTCTAATGATCTGTAACCTCATACACAAATTATTAATATTGTAGTAAATATTGAATAGCACTTATACGTAATCGGGTTTGTAATGTTTAATAAAATGTGATAAAAAAGAAATTGTTTTATTTTATATGCTACGTTCCTCTTTCTTTTCTAGAAGTGACAGAAAACGTATGTTCTTTAGCTAAAAGTTAGAACTGCGAAGTTATAAATAACTGGCTAAATCCGCTGAAAAATCGATGATTGAGCAGAAAGGTTTAATAGCAGATCCGCGGATTACTGAATTGAGCCACCAGTACCCTCCTTTTTTTTGTAGGTGGGTATAAATGTCCTACCACACAGCCCGCTGCCCGTGGAGACAACGGGGTGGTGTGGGGCTCTCACCCACTAAAAACCCACCGTGCGCCCTCACCCGCCCTTACTACGGTGGATCACAATTACCGCGCCGTATCGACCGCGATTCGCAGGCGGCAGCCCCTTCGGGCACCTTCTCTTGTTCGACACCCGTGCACTTGGGCGTCTCACCTTCACGGTAGGCTTCCGCGGACGGTAGGGTGATCCCCGACCTCACCGTCCGCCTTGGCTAGGGCAGCATCAGGCGCAGGTAGGCGCACCCACGCTGCCCCACGCGCCGGCGGCGGGCGCGAAGAAGGATTCCTCCCGGATCCTCTCCACCACCTCCTTCCACGAAATGACAGCCTCGCAGAAGGCGGTAACCGCTGCACATATCGCCGAACAAACATTACGCGCCAGTGTGAGGATGTCGTTAGTGTGGTGTGTCGAAGTACCGACAGTTTCGGAGATCAAAATATAAACGAGGCGAGGGTAGTTACAGACACTCGCGCTTCACGGAGGCAACGCTGAACTACACCAGTCAACCCGTGACCACGGCCGATGCAATACGGTCGAAACGTCGGGAAATTAAGGTATTCAACCTCAACATTATATACGCGATTAAGACCCGATATATTAATATTTGTATATAATGTGTACAAATCGCGAAAGTTTAAACAGACATACAATGTTTGTCATTGTAACATACGTGCTTTTATTGAGTATTGTTTTGACGTAAGTCCTGAAAAACCATGAAAATAAGTTTTCTTGTAGAATCTTAAAGTAAATACAAATATTGCACCTAAAATGAACTAGATAGCGACACTTTCAAAGATTGTAGGGATTAACCTTGAGAAGATATAATTTTTTAAATCTTATTTTTGCTTTCACCGAAAAACAAGAAAAATGAATTACAATGTTGCTGCATGGTGGTGTCGAAATATTAATTCCTGATCAATATATTATCACGGTGTTTCTACCTATATACTGCAATTTTATTTTTGTATAAAATGTATGTCTATTCTGAATGGATGCATATTAAAGCAATATTACATACCTACTGCTAAATAATTAAAATTACTTTATATTACATTAACTTTGTGAAGGTGGAGATAGGTGTAAAGGACATTGTTCAAATCGGCCTATGAATCAACCAGCACGCCTAACAATAATTACTAGTTTATTTTATAGCTTAGAAATCAATTATTACATGGACACTTCAGAATCTCGTAAAAAATTTAAAAAGTATCATCTCTTTTAATTGATAAACTGGCCTCCATTATGAGTTATCAATGTTGCAATACCTACAGTTTTAACAATAAATCCACGAGTTTTTTTTATAAGTCGTCTCTGTTTATATATTGTGCCATTTACTTGATTGTGTCGTTATTTAATGTAGTTAACAAGTAGATAATTGTGTTATCAATGCAACAATAAGTGCGAGCGCCTTGTTGGGCATGATCGCAACTTTTGCTCTGTCCACGTCGGTGGTTGTCGCACGCATCAGGTCAATAATATTTTTAAACGTCAGAAACAAATATTCAAATTCGTTAAAAGGAAATAATATCTAAGATAAGACAAACGAGATCATACAACATTCCCAGTTTTCCACAGGTTTCTCTAGCAACGAGTTAGCAACACTAACCCTTGAGCAAAAATAGAAATGACAGTACTGCTGTCGTAGGTTTTCTTTTTGTTTGTATTGTGGCATTTTTATTGACTTACGATTTTTACTAACAGTTGTTAGTAAGTACAACGGATTCTGATTTCTTCTTTGACTATCAATATCTGACTGTGATTTACGGATCTATTGGCAACGACCACTTGGCATTAAATACGGACCTACAAAATGTATGAATAATATAATATGCAATGTTGTACTACTGCAAATATAGCTTGAATGCAACGCTGGCCACACTACAAACAGATTGGTAACCAAAGACTACCGTTGTGTACTGGAAAGAGGTAACCATATATATTTGTCTACATATTAATCAATTATGTTATACTCGTACTAGTAAAGACAACCAGTCATTGAAACCTGTAAATTACTAAATCTATTTTCATTCATTTCAGTCATAGATCTATTAATAGATAAGTATCTAGATTACTTTCTATGTTAATGCGCTAAAATGCTTATAAACTATGTCGAATATGTGCTATATCGTATGTAAGATACCTCAAAAAAATACAAACAAATTATAACCTCAAAATGGACATCTATTTTGGTTATTACGCAGTTTTCGGTAGTGTCCGTGACTTTAATTAAATTTCGATCGAATGTAGTCGTTATTAACCACACAAACACTATTTTTTGTTGCTGTTGGTTCTTAGGACAACAATGTATGGCAGCTGAACAATGTACTTTATACATAACCTACAAGGATCTATTGGATTAATGTATGTAAATGCGTTGTGATAGATGGCGTTGGTCGTTAAGACAAATGTGATGAGGAGATTGGGTACGGCCGAAAGGTGGTGCGTTAGCCTCTGAGGATTAGAGCACTGCCCCGGATTAGAAGGGATGCAGGTTCGATACCCGCTCGCACCAAAGTTCTCTTTTTCCTCATTCACAAATAATAATTTGTACTTTAAAGTAGCTGAGCATGACAAGTGCTAAAAATACAGATCAAAAAGTACCTACTAAAGTTATTAAGTCATCTAAATTCCCTATATGGTTCTCACCACCCCTTATACATATACTAGCTGATACCCGCGACTTCGTCAGCGTTAATGATTCACTTTCTAAATTCGACACCTAATTTACCCGCGATTTTATAAAACCATTAAAATGTATGTGAATCCTATGTCAAATATAAAATTAAATTTAATATTCTTAATTCAAAAAAGTCTAAATATGTGTGTTTCTATCTCTAAATTAGAAACTTACCAAACCACCCCCTCCTTCCCATCCTATTATTTTAACTGACGACTTCCTCATCTCTTCTACATCATCATTCACTTACGCTTCCGCTGCACCACAGTTGATGTATAAAACAGAGAAGATCCAAAATTATGCAATAAGCATGTCCACTATAAATGAATGCAGATTACGCTTTCGACGCGCGACCAGCCGCTACGTATCAATATTCTTGATTCTTAGATACCAAAATCTCTTTTGAAAAACTTATTGATCGTCTCTTTTTCTCTTGTTCTTTCTGAAAAGTGTCATTACGCTCACGCACGCAGTTAAAAGTTGTTATTAAGGGTGATCATAGTCCGGAGCGTGCTCGTCACGATCCCTGCCAGCCCGTAATCCAAAGGCTGCAATCCGGCTCGAATGCATACCGCAGGGCGGGTTAGGGCGTGCCCCAGAGGCGACGCGTACTGACTGTCCCCGTCGGTACGAACAATGGCAGATGCGGCGTTGGGGGCCACCACCCATCACGCCTTGCCCAGTTTGGTGAGTCGAGGGGAGCAGAGTGTCGAGTAGGCACGTGGAATGTAAGAGGTGGTGTGGAAGATAAGTTACACGAGCTGGAAACCGTCATGTCAGACAGACAGCTTGATGTGCTCTGTGTAACAGAGACCAAGCGAAAGGATAGCGACGCCTGTGATCTTCCTGGTGGCGGGTTAACTCTGTGGTCTGGTGTACCGCAGAGGAATCGGGCCAGCAAGGGAGTGGAGGTGTTGCTGTCCGTCCGCTTGGCCTCAGGTGTGAAAGACTACGGAATGTTCGATCCCAGACTTCTATGGGTCCGAATAAAACTAGGTGTCACCAGGGTCTTCAAGGTCGCAGCTTATGCTCCCGTAGGCTCTTCGGTGGCATCGGATCTAGAGAAGTTCTGGGATAATATTAGGGAAGTTCTGGATTTGGCAGAAGCTAGTGAACGCGTGATCGTATACGGAGGCTTGAATGGATGGGTTAAGACCATTTAGTTTCATTTTGTGATAAGAGAGTGAACGATGCAGGTAGGCTCATTGCGGATGTATATATGGAGAGAAACCTTATTGTGTCAAACACATTTTTTCAACATAAGGACATCCATATGTATGAAGGAGTGAACAGAGAAGTACGATAGATTTAATTCTGGTAGACAGTCGCCTCCGAAGTTAAATTCTGGATACAAGAGGCTACAGGGGTCCCACTGTCGACACGGACCACTATCTCGTTATTGCGAGATTTAGTGGTCTGTTCAGAAAGTGGAGACACTGGCGAAAGCGTGTCCACTTCGGAGGGCTTGAAAAAATAAAAATTGAAAAGTTGCAAGAAGAGAGTGTAAGAGCAAAGTATGCAGAGGATTTCCGTAAACGGCTGACAATGGCAAGTCAGCCGGGATCTGACATAGAAGAATGCTGGAGAGTATTGAAAGATAGTATGGTAGATACAGCGAAAGAAGTATGTGGATGCTCAAAGAAGCATAGGAAAGTTAAAGGATGCATGGTGGGATAAGGAAGTAGCAGCTTCCGTAGACCAAAAGAAGAAAGCATGGCTGGGCTATGTATCTTCTTTGAACCTGAGTGCAAGTATGAAAGAACAGAAGAAAGAAATACCTATACCGGCAACGTAAGAATAACACCGAGGCCTTAGTGAATGAGAAGCGTGATAGAGCAAATATGATTGCAGAAAAAAGGCTAACCAAAAATTTCGAGGGTAACACCAAATTTTTCTGGAGGGAGGTAAAGAAATTTCGGAGTGGTTGGTCAGATTTCAGAATGAATAAAATAAGGTCTAAAGGTGGAGACATTCTTACGCAAACACAAGATGTGTTAAGCCGATGGAGTAAATATTTTGGAGATATGTAGGGGGGCAGGGTGATGCTTGTGCCACATGTGGTCTAACAGATCAGCATTCGGCACCGGCATCCTCTGATGTCATTAGTATGGATGAAGTTGAATGGGCGATTAGAAGTTTGAAAAATGGTAAGGCAGCGGGTATTGATATGGTGTCTGCTGAGATGATCAAGCTTGGAGGCTCATGTGTCTGGGAATTCTTCCTGATGCTTCTTAATTTATGTTGGAGCTCAGGAATGGTTCCCAAGGACTGGAGAAGTGCAGTCATTTACAAAAAAGTGTTCACGTTATGACTGTGCAAACAACAGAGCCATAAGCTTGACCAGTTTGGCAGCCAAAGTGTATGGTAAGATTATTGAAAGGAGAATGAGGATGGTGTCCGATGAATGTTGAGATGTTGAGTGAGGCACAAGGAGGTTTCCGGTGTGGCAAAGGATGCATGAATCAAGTGTTTGTGTGAATAGAGACGTGGTCTCTGAATGTTGGCCTCATATCAAGGCTCAAAGTCGCTCAGCGGGCCATGGAGCGGGCTATGCTTGGTATTTACCTATGTGATCGTATCCGTAATACGGAGATCCGTAGGAGAACGAGAGTGACCGACATAGCCCGCCGGGTTGCCATGCTGAAGCGGCAATGGGCAGGCCACATTGCTCGACGAACCGACAACCATTGGGCAAGAAAGGTTCTCGAGTGGCGACCATGTATCGGACGGCGCAGCGTAGTACGGCCCCCCACCAGATGGACCGATGATCTGGTCAAAGCTGCGGGGAGCCAGATGGATGTGGTCGGCACAGGACCGCTCGTTGTGGCGTTCTCTTGGAGAGGCCTATGTCCAGCAGTGGACGTTGAAAGGCTGATGGATGGATGGATGGATCAAGTGTTTTCTCTGCGCAATATTGTGGAGAAGCATCTGGCTGTAGGCCAAAGTGTTTTCTGCAGTTTTGTGGATTTGGAGAAAGCATTTGACGCTGTTGTACGAAAGGAACTTTGAGACATTTTGCCGGAGTATGGTATTAACGGTAGACTGCTACAAGCGGTGCAGTCCAACTACATGGACTGCAGAGCTTGTGTGCGGCTGGATGATGGAATGTCGCCCTGGTTTGATGTCAATATCGGCGTTAAACAGGGCTGCGTTCTATCAGCCAGACTGTTTATCATATATCTGGATAAATGTCTACAGAGTTTGAACGAAATGAATGTGGGAGTTCAGATGGGTGACTCAGTGGTTAACTCTCTGCTATATGCAGATGATGCGGTCCTATTAGCGCAGTCTGCGACTGACCTGCAAACCCTAGTCGACGTAATGGCAGAAGATTGTAAGAAAAGGGGCCTACGTGTGAATATGAGCAAAACCAGATCAGGTGTTAGGGTAGCAATAGAAAATGGTGTGCTAGAACAAGTGGATGAATTTGTATATCTTGGATGTGAATTCAGTCGGGATGGAAGGTACACCACTGATGTAGAGAGAAGAGTGAATGCGGGAAATAGAGTGAACGGAGCATTAGGACAACTTCTCGGCAGCCACTACCTTAGCCAGAAGGCACGTGTCGCAATACACAATGCAGTGCTTGTCCCAACGTTATTATATGGAAGCGAGAGTTGGGTATGTAAAAAGGAGCAGAGAGTAAAATCAATGCGGTCGAAATGCGATCTCTGCGGAGAATCTGTGGGGTGAGGCTGACTGACTGCATTCGAAACAATGACGTAAGAGAGCGAGTAGGTACGAAAGAGAGTATTGGTGTAAAGATGCGAAAGGGAATGCTCCGATGGTTCGGACATGTGGAAAGAATGCCAGACGAGCGACTGGCTAAGAAGATATACAATGCGAAAGTGGAAGTATGTAGGTACAGGGGGAGACTGAGACTTACCTACCTAGACCAATTGGGGGCCTGAGCTTGACAGACTCAGGAAAAAGATGAGGCGACAACTTAACAAAGCAATGAATACAGGTACAGACCAGGACTGGGATAATTATAAGTCCACTAAGTCCAGGTACAAGAAGCGTCTTCGGTACAGAAAAAGGTGCTCATGGCGTAAATTCTGTTCCGGTATTGAGAGTGGCACACAGGCTAATAGGGTAAGGAAGATTTTTTCCAATCAGGCCACAACTGCCCTGGGAACCCTACGTAAGCCAGACGGCACCCTTACCAGATCACTGGAGGAAGTGGAACGTGTCCTGGTACAGACGCACTTTCCTGACTGCGTGATAACGCAGCTAGTCAACTGGACGGATGCGGAAACCACCCCCTCGGAGGGAGGAGTAGCACCAGACATATGACGTGGTTAGTACACAAAAAGTTCAGTGGCCATAAGCAGCTTTAACTCATACAAATCACCAGGCCTAGATGGGATATTCCCTGCCCGGCTTAAGTGGGCGGTGAAGAGATCATTCTAAAACTCACCTCCATTTTGGCCGCCTGCCTTGTGCCGAAGGGCTGGAGAGAAGTGAAGGTGATCTTTATACCGAAACCAGGTAAGAGCGATTACTCGGATCCCAAGTCTTATAGACCTATCGGCTTGACCTCTTTTTTGTTGAAAACACTGGAGAAGTTATGTGATAGGGACCTTACTCTAGTCGACGCCCCCCTGCATAGACATCAACATGCCTATAATAATAATAATAATAATAATAAAGCCTTTATTTTCCAGCATAAACAAGTCATTAAATACCTTATTTCTCATGCCATAACAATTCTTCAGTTCTATATCTCTATTGCCTATCAATTATTATATCAATACAAAATAACATTAACAATTTACATTCCAATACTACTCACTACACACAATTACTAATTTCATATTACAATTTTATTATAAAGTACAATCCAATTATTAAAATTAAAATATTTCTTTGTAAGTATTAGAGTATAAATAAAACAAAAATATACTATCAATCTTAATTCTTTATACAATAAATTGATTATCATTGCAATTATTAAATAAATAAACATTAAAAAAAAATAATTATAAATGACTAGCTATATTTTGTGTTAATCTTTAGTGCTATGCATGCTGGGTACCCATTTACGGGTGAAGGCCTCCTCCATCATACGCCATTTATCCCTATCTTGTGCTATCCTTGTCCAGGTATAGCCCGCCGTAGCTATGATGTCGTCACACCACCTACGTCTAGGCCTGCCGCGAGGGCGTGGTGTGTCGCGAGGGTACCAGTGGAGTATCCTCTCGCTCCAACGTCCATCTGTGGCTCTGGCTACGTGTCCTGCCCACCGCCATTTTAATCTAGATGCTGATTCGGCAGCATCTAATATTTCTGTTTGTTTCCTTATATCTGGGTTTCTCTTTCTGTCTCTAACTTTCAGTCCTAGCATGCTCCTTTTCATGGCTCGCTGGAAAGTTTGGATCTTGTTTAGCACTGATTTCGTGAGTGCCCGGCTCTGACATCCATAGAGCAGCGTAGGAAGTATAATAGTGCCCATAGCCTTCTTTTTTAATCTTGTAGGTATGTGTGATTTAAATATTTCCTTTAGAGACCAGTATCATCTCCAGGCGCATTTTATCCTGCGCTCCACCTCACTTTCGGTTAAGTTAATAAAGCAAATATTCTGACCAAGATAGACATAGCTGTCCACGTATTCCACTAGAGAGTCTTGTATCCTCGTTGGTAGTCTAGTACTCTTGGTAAGTAGACGTGTTTTTTCAGCATTCATATAGAGCCCGCATTTTCGACTCTCTTTATCAAGCGAGTTTAGCATGTATTCTAGGTCAGTATTATTTTCACTTAGAAGAATTATATCGTCCGCAAAACGGAGATGGTTTAAGTATTCACCATTTATTTTAATTCCGATAGTGTGCCAATCGAGTTTTCTAAATATATTTTCCAATACTGCGTTAAATAAATTTGGTGAAATTGGATCTCCCTGTTTAACTAATCTTCGAATACTGAACGGCTCTCCTTTTTCCTCTAGTTTAACCATTGCTTTGCTTTGATTGTAGATTTCTTTTAATATATTAATGTATTTTCTATGTATTCCCTGATTGTAGAGTGACTGCCATGGCGATTCATGTGAGATAGAGTCAAACGCCTTGTAGTAATCTATGAACGCTATGTAGAGTTCTTTGTTGTGTTCATTACATCTTTCAATTAATTGTGTGATGGTGAATATGTGGTCATTGGTAAAGAAGCCTGCTCTGAAACCTGCTTGCTCACTTGGTTGGTTTTCATCCAATGACTTTGAGATTCTTTTTAATATTAAGCTAGTAAACATTTTGTATAGCGTCTGTAACATACTTAATGGCCTGTAGTTTCCAATGTTACTAGGATCCCCTTGTTTGTATAATAGTGTTATTGTTGCAACATTCTAGCCTGATGGTATAGTTTCCTTTTCTAAAACTCCATTAAATAAATTAGTCAAAATGGCTGTGATTGGCTCTACAATAATTTTTAATATATCATTGGTTACACGGTCTTCTCCAGGGCTTTTTAGTGGTTTTAGTTGTTGGATAATGTTACGTATTTCACAAACTAAAAATCGTGGGACTCTTTCTAAATGTAATAACTTTGGTTCTTCTGTTGACATTAGATGTAGCTGTTGTGAGAGTGGATGCTCATATAATTTTGTATAGAAGTTTGTAGCTATCTCCATTATTTGTTTTCGGCTCGTTACTTGGTGCCCATTTTTTGATAACTGTGTAATCCATTTTTTACTAGAGTCCAATCTCTTATGTGCTCTTTTTACTGACGCATTTTTCTCAAGTTCTTCCTCGATTATTTTGTGTCTTTGTTCTTTTTTTCTACGTTGTAGGTATTTGTTTTTTAATGAGTTTGTACAAACTGCACAGGTTTTTCTTTTCTATGGCGGTTTTGTTTTTCTTTTCTTTCAGAATAGTTCTTTCCTTTATAAGTCTCTCAATATTTTCATCCACAAGAGGTTCGCGTTTTAGTTGTTTCGTTATTTTATCTTTACTCTGTCTAATTTTAGATACCAAAGTGGTGTATGTGTGTTCTAAATTTGTAAATTATATGTCTTTTATTTCTTGGGAAAATATTTCTTTAATTGTTTGTTTTTCTAAAGGCGTATAGGTGTTCGTATTTATGTTTGCAAAATGTTTTCTTGATTTTTTCTGTTTGAAGTTGATTAATAGTGCTGCCCTTACCATTCTATGTTCTGTTGGATGTGTGGTTTGCATTATGTCAATATTGTGAATATTTTTTTGGGTTCTTGTTAGGATAAAGTCTATTTCATTTCGGGTCACACCATTTGGATGTAGCCAAGTCCATTTACGATGAGGTTTTATTTTGAAATATGTGTTAGAAATACGTAATTGGTATTCAAAGCAAAAATCTATTAGGGTCTGGCCTCTTGGGCTTCTCTTGCTGTATCCCCAGGGTCCAATCACGTCTTTGTCTACGTCAGTAGTCGTTCCCACCTGTGCATTAAAGTCTCCGATGATCAGCCTCTCTCTATTATTTTTCTCTAGTGCTCATCGGAGATCCTTGTAAAATTGATCGATGTCTTCTAGTGATGACTGTTCAGTGGGGGCGTACACTTGTATAATATTAATTGTCTGGTGGTTTATCTGCATTACTAGTTGTGCGACTCTATCAGAGCTCGGTATAAATATCTCGGTATAGGTATCTTGGATATTATGCTTCAATTCTTTTTTTATTATAAATCCAACGCCGTTTCTTTTGTGCTTTTTTCCATAATACATTAATATGAAATCATCATCTTCTTTGATTTCTTTTCCGTGACGTTTCACTTCAGAAAGTCCAATAATGTGCCAGTTTAGTTTTGAAATAGCGTGTTTTAATTCAATGAATCTTGACGTTTCTATTAAAGATCTTATGTTCAGTGTGCCAATAAGGATATTTGTTTTTCCTATTACTCTTTTCTTCTGTGTCTTCCTTTATGATGGAGGGTTATGGCCTACTACTCCCGCGGAGACCAACCGTACTGGGAGAGTGAATGTTATTTTTTATATAAGTATGACTGTTCAATTTTAGTGAAGGAGGAGGCGCTGATTGTTATTGATATGTTTGGCTGTCTGCCTGAGTCCGGCTTGGAACAGAAGTAGGCGATAATATGGTTTTTCTGTTTCTTTTGGAATTAAGAAGTTTCTCATATCTAGTTTAGTTTTCTTAGGGGTTTGTTGCGAGAACGATATTCTGTCTTCTTGGCTACGGTGGTGTGCAGAGTGATTTATAGTAACTGGTGATTTGTTATGGTAAAATTTCCTTTTCTGTTTATTTTGTAAATTTTCCCCCTTGATCTAGGTATACAATTTTATCCCGTCTTAATACAGCATTTTTGCCCTTGTTTTTCGCTATTTCTACTTCTTTTTGTAGTTCTTTGCGTCTCTCTACTACTAGTGGTGTAAATTCTTCTTTTATGTAAAAGTTGGTATGTTCCAATCGTTTCTTATTTTTTAGGATTTTCATTTTATAGCTCAGTTTAGAGAATGTTATTTTTACAGGTCTTGGTTTTTCAGCTCTCCTTCCTAGCCTAATGGCAGACTCTGTGTCGTATGTTGTGTACTCTAAATTAAGATGGTCGTTAAATACAGAAACAATTATTTTTTCTGAGTCTTCATAAGACTTTTCTTTCTCCTCTAGCCCAAACAAAATGATATTCTTCATACGTACTTGACTTTCTAATTTCTCAATTGTGTTTTGCTGTTTGTTGATAATTTCTTCTAACTCTTCATTTTTTGTCATAATTTCCTTAAATTTCAATTTCATATTTTCAATTGCAGGTTTCGAAATGTCTTCTTTTAATTTTTTTATTTCTGTTCTTTGGTCTGATAAATCATCTTGTAGCTTTTTCAGTAATCTTGTTATCTCTTCCATATTGTTGTAACTCCGTCTGAGATTTTTATTACAGCGCCCTCTATTGGTTGGAGGTCTTAAAATCGTATTTCGATACCTTGATTTATATTATCGTTGTCTTTACTCTGTCTGCTTAGTGCCACTTACTTCCGCTAGATGGCTTTAGTTTCAAGTTTCTAGGTCTTCTTACTAGGTCTTCTTACTAGATGCGTTGTGATTAATTCGTATATGGCTTAATGATAAAGCAGTTTTTGTAATAAATATAATTTAGGTTATAATTTAAATTTATATTAACAGATTATTTTATTTTGTTGATATTATTATGTACCTTTGTATTTATGGGTTGTTTTATGATGAATTTGTATTCCAATAACGATTTGTTTCGTTTCTTCAAAGGTATCGATTCAAACACCAACCCCAACTTTGAACTTGTCTTTTGTTGAGCTCTTAATTTCTTGATATTTTATTGTGCACTGGGTCTGGACAGTTATCTGAGTGTTTTATCACTGTTTCCTCGACACTTTTAACAGTTTTTAACTGGTTTTTAAGCACTGATTTAATTTTAAATTCGTAAAATATACGGAGCTAATGTTGTTACGACGACGCCATCTTGTTCCGTTCACATGCCTATAGCCAAGGTAAATCTACAGAATCGGCACTTCACGCAGTAGTCTGCAAAATTGAGGAAGCGATTTCAAACAAGTCCATATGCTTAGGCACCTTCATAGATATTGAAGGAGCCTTCGACAAAACCAATTTCTACAGCATAACTGCAGCACTGAGTAGACACGGAGTAAATGCAGTTATGATCCAATGGATAAGTAACATGTTCAGCAAAATGGTCATCAGGCTCGAAACAAGCGGAACACAAAAAGCACTAGTGGCCAAAGGATGCCTGCAAGGCGGAGTACTGTCGCCACTACTATGGAACTTGGTGGTAGATGATCTGATCACCACTTTGAATAACCATCACTATATTCAACGAATCGTCATTGTTAACAGCTACCCATCCGTTAGTTGCAAAATGTCAGTCAATTCACGTACGACTCGTATTTTATAGGAACAGATTATACTTACGCCTGGTAGAATATTCTACCAATCGTATGCAAAACGATCCGTTTTATTATTATAGGAACCGGGCAATAGTGATACTGACAAGCGGTAACAGCACCAGCACGATATGCGATATTACCCGCTCTGCGCTGGCTATCGTGGAACGCTGGTGCACTAACAATGAACTGACAGTTAACCCACGAAAAACAGAACTAGTAATGTTCACCAACAAACGTAATCTGGGCAACTATCGACTGCCCAAATTGTTCAAGACAGAACTCCAGCTGCCAACAGAGGTAAAGTATTTAGGGGTACTACTTGACAGCAAACTAAATTGGAGTAGTCATCTAAACAACAAAATTGACAAAGCAACAGTCACCTTCTGGCAATGCAGTAGAATGCTGCGTAAAACGTGGGGACTAAACCCTAAGATCCCCCTATACCCAAGCAGTCATTCGACCAATGATCAGCTACGGGGCGGTGGTATGGTGGCCATGGACTTTACTATCCACCGTAGAAGCCAAATTACAACGACTCCAGAGGTTGGCCTGTATGGCGGCTACGGGATGCATGAGGACATCCCCAACTGCAGCCCTGGAAGCTATTCTTGGCCTGCTGCCGCTGCATATCTTTATAAAACAAGAGGCAGCAGCCTCAGCAGTACGTCTTAAAAGACTGAATCTCTGGAAGCTGGCAAGGGTACCGCACACTGAAATCCTAATTGAGACAGTAGGTAAGGAGCCGCTTATAGAGGCGGCGACTGACACGATACCCAAGCAGTTCCTGTTTGGCAAGAAATACAAGTTACAACTGCACGAAAAACCTGGTGAAGGTCTTAATTCACGAGAGCTGAGAATCTTTACAGATGGATCTAAAACAAGGTCAGGCACTGGCTCGGGAGTATTCTCAGAGGACCTAAACATACAGATCTCTTCACCATTAGGAGCCCACAACACAGTCTTCCAGGCGGAATGTATGGGCATCATAATGGCGGTACACGCAATCGCCTCCAGAAAGGTAAAGGAATCCCTATCCACATACTTTCTGACAGCCGATCAGTTCTACAAGCCCTCAAAAGCTACACTGTAACCTCAGGGCTTATGTACGAATGTCATCGAGCCCTGTTACAGGTATGTATCGACAATGATGTTACCATACAGTGGATCAAGGGACATAGCGAGTCACGCGGTTATGACGCGGCTGATGAATTGGCGAGGGGAGGCTCGGAGACGACAGCGATGGGCCCTGAGCCCATTCTGCCCCTACCATTCGCCTTTCATCGGAAAATACTGCGACAAAACACCAAGGTGGAGCATCAACAATATTGGTCTAATCTAGGTACATGCAGGCAAGCTAGAGAGGCCCTCCCGACAATCAGCCCCGGATCGTCACGTAATCTACGGCTAATGAATAGGCCTCAACTACGACTTATAGTCGCAGCCCTAACTGGACATACACTACAACACTAACACTTATTTATACTGGGTGTTACAGACAGCCCTCTCTGCAGAGCCTGCACGGTGGCAGAAGAAACAACCACTCATGTCATCATTGAATGCCCAGGGGTGGAGGAGTACCGGGCACGCTACTTCGGGTCACCGAGGTCACTCCCAGAAGTCGTCGGTAACATTAAGGGTCTGCTAGGCTTCTTGGTAGAGTTGGGTTGGCTAGAGTAGTGCCATCAACCCGTCACGCAAAATAGGCGCATTGAAAGACGTCGAGTTGCGGAAAATAGGCCCGTGTATCACTTAATAATGCACATAAGTATAATTATATCTGGTTAACTGGTAAGTTGTAAAAATAATGAAAATATACTAGCGTTAATGTAGGAGTGGTTTTATTGGATGGGGTGCAGGCCTCCGGCCCTAAGAGGGGGGTGGGCAGCCAATCGGCCCCGGCTGCCCATCCCAGCGCGGCTGGACCACCGCAGCGCATGGAGGAGGATGTCGTGGTCTAGTTTATGGACCACGACTCTATCCTCCTCCAAGGGAATCTCGGCCGCTCCGCCAGGGCGCAGGACCTCTTCCTGCAATCCATGGCGGAGCGGTCGATCGGTGTTGCCGTAGCCGCGGAGCCCTATATAGTCCCCGATCGCCCCAATTGGGCGGGTAGCGGGGATGGCTCCGTGGCGGTCGTCGGGTCGGTGGCGCCGCATTCCCCGCCCTTGTCAGTCAAAGACAAGGGCACGGGATATGTGGCGGCTGAATGGGGAGGGGTCACGCTGTACGGCGTGTACTTCTCCCCCAATCGTAGTCTGGTGGCTTTCGAGGTCTTCCTGCACAGCCTGGAGACCTCGATACGGCGTATGGCACCGAGCCCTGTGCTGGTGCTGGGGGACTTCAACGCCAAATCAACGGCGTGGGGGTCCCCCAGGACGGACGCCTGAGGTGCAGCGGTCCAAGAGTGGACGGAAGCGGCGGACCTCATGTTGCTAAACCGAGGGTCCGCCCTAACGTGCGTGCGGCGCGGGGGCGGGTCGATAGTGGATCTTTCGTTCGCTAGCCCCGGTGTCGCCGCACGTGTAAGGAGCTGGCGAGTCCTGGAGGAGGTCGAGACCTTATCTGACCACAGATACATTCAGATAGAGGTCTCCCGGACCCTTCAGGGCGCCAGCAGGGGTCACGTGGCGGACAGAACTCCCGCTTTTCCGCGTTGGGCTGTGGGTAGGCTCGACCGGGAGCTGCTGGTGGAGGCGGCCATCTTTCAATCTTGGCTGCCTCCCCACCTGACGGAAGACGTGGGCGCCGAGGCTGGCTGCATGCGCGGCATGCTTACGCAGATCTGCGATGCGGCCATGCCCCGCGTGCGGCGCCCGCCCCGACGGAAGCGGGTCTACTGGTGGTCCCCGGAGCTGGCGGGCCTTCGTGCGGCCTGTATTCGTGCCCGGAGGTCCTACACCTGCAGCCGCCGTCGCCGAATCCGCGAAGAAGAGCGGGAGGGCCGGCTGTATGCGGCGTACAGCAGTGCGCGCACCGCGTTAAAGCTGGCCATCTGTCGCGCCAAAGACGCGAAAAGGCAGGAGATGCTGGAGGGTATCGAGCGTGACCCCTGGGGACGCCCGTACCGCGCGGCGCTCAACAAGCTCCGCGCCCAGGCCCCCCCCCTTACGGAGACCCTCCGGCCGGGCTTCCTCTCTGAGGTGGTTGAGGGACTATTCCCTTCACGGGCGGTGCACACGCCCCCGGTCATGGCTCCGCCAGATGACGACCGGGAGGCCGACGACGGGGAGGTACCGCCCGTGACGACGACGGAAATGGGGGTGGCGGCAGCGCGTATGCGGAGAAGCGCCGCCCCCGGGCCGGACACCCCGTCCCGCCCGAGTGCTGGCCCTGGTCCTCGACCACCTAGAGCCCCGCCTCAGGGGACTGTTCGACGCTTGCGTGGTGTCCGGACGGTTCCGTGACTGCTGGAAGGAGGGGAAGCTCGTGCTCCTGCCGAAGCCGGGACGGTCTCCGAATACAGTCGCGGCCTTCAGACCCATCGTGTTGCTGGACGAGGCGGGCAAACTTCTCGAGCGGGTAGTCGCTGCCCGCATCGTCCGGCACCTAAGTGCGGTCGGCCCCGACCTGTCCGATGCCCAGTTCGGATTTCGGGCGGGTCGGTCTACGGTCGACGCCTTCCTGCGCTTGAAGGCCGCGGCTGCGGAGGCCGTCACCTCGAGGGAAGTGCTGTTGGCGGTGTCGCTCGACATCGCCTACGCCTTCAATAGTCTGCCATTCGGCTGCATCAAGGAGGCACTCCGGTACCATGGACTGCCCCTCTACCTAAGGCGGCTGGTGGCGGACTACCTCGACGGCCGCAGCGTCCTCTTCGTGGACCGGGAAGGGGACGTTGTAAGGAGGGCTATGTCGTGCGGCGTCCCGCAGGGTTCGGTTCTAGGGCCGCTCCTGTGGGACATCGGCAACGACTGGGTCCTCCGTGGCCGGCTCCCCCCCCGGGCTGGGCGTAATTTGCTACGCAGACGATACGCTCGTCACAGCCCGGGGCGGGACCCTCGAGGAGGTGACAACGCTGGCCACCTCAGGAACCGCGGAGGTGGTCAGGCGGATCGAGGCGCTGGGTCTTAGGGTGGCCCTTGAAAAGTCGGAGGCCCTACTCTTCCATGGGCCCCGACGTGGCCCACCCGCCAGCGCCTCGATAACGGTCAACGGTGTGGGCTTTCCAATCCAGGCCCATCATCATTATCAAATACCTGGGCCTGGCATTGGATAGACGGTGGCACTTTGACGAGCACTTCCGCCGTCTTGCGCCAAAGCTCGTCAGACGGCGACCGCCCTCGGGCAACTGATGCCGAATTTGGGCAGACCGAGTCTCGCGTGTCGACGACTCTACGCGGGGGTAGTACGGTCAATGGCACTGTACGGCGCGCCCGTGTGGGCGGAGTCCCTGGCCGCTCGCAATAGGGCCCTTCTGTGGCGTCCACAGAGGGTCGTAGCGGTCAGGGCAATACGCGGGTACCGCACGGTCTCGTGCGATGCAGCCTGCGCGTTGGCCGGAACCCCCCCGTGGGATCTGGAGGCGGAAGTGCTCGCCGACGTTTATCGGCGGGCGTCGACGGCGCGGGCGGGGGTAGCCGCCCCTCGCCAAGCGCAATCTCAGCGTGGCGGCAAGATGCCCGCCGCGCCACCGTCCTAAAGTGGAGGTCTCGGCTGGAGACGCCCCGGGCTGGTCTCTGGACCGTGGGGGCGCTCCAGCCGATATTGGAAGAATGGGCAGGGCGGCAGCACGGGGTCCTCACCTTCCGGTTGGTGCAGGTTTTGTCGGGGCACGGTTGCTTCGGCAAATACCTGCACACGATCGCTAGGAGGGAGACGACCCTAGGCTGTCACCACTGCGACTGCGGCGAGGACTCGGCGCAGCACACGCTCGAGTCGTGCCCGGCCTGGGATGTGCAGCGCCGGGAACTCGCTGCAGTCATAGGCGTGGACCTGTCGCTGCCGGCCGTTGCGCGAGCGATGGTTGGCAGTGACAGGGCCTGGACCGCGGTCGCCGCCTTCTGCGAGGCTGTCATCTCGCGGAAGGAGGCGGCGGAGAGGGCCCGGGAGGAATCCTCCTTCGCGGACCCGATTCGCCGCCGGCGCGCGGGGCGGCGTGCGCGCGCTTACCTGCGCTTGATGCCGCCCTAGCCGAGGCTGCGGACGGTGGGGTCGGGGAGTACCCTGCCGTCCGCGGAAGCCTACCGTGAAGGTGTGACGCCCAAGTGCGCGGGGCGTCGCACAAGAGAGGGTGCCAGAAGGGGCTGCCGCCTGCGGATCGCGGAGAAACGACGCGGTTCCCGTGATCCGCCGTAGCAAGGGCGGGTGAGGGCGCACGGTGGGTTTTTAGTGGGTGAGAGCCCCACACTACCCCGTTGTCTCCCCGGGCAGCGGGGTGTGCGGTAGGACATTTTTGCCCACCTAAAAAAAAAAAACCAAACCAAGAGGTATGTAAAAGTAATCGTTTTAAATATTTCTTTTGTCAAGTAACTTGATAAAATGAATATTCTTTTGAATCGCCTAATTATATGTTTTAAACGCCTACGTAAAGATTATTACGCATTTTCACGATACTTACCGTAGAGCTGGCACATCACGTCAGGTCAGGATAACTCTGACGATATGGTGTGAATGTTAAATGAATGTTCGGTTTGCACACGTAATTGGCCAGGGCAACTCCCTGCTAGTACAATGTCACGCATTAAGTTGTATCGTTGCTGGATCAGGCTTACTCTGATAGCTACTAGCGTGCTTCATGCCGAAGTATTTGTCTGATGCTGCATAATTATATTTCTACCCTAATCATATTTCTACCCTCATTAATTATACTTTCAAAAAGTGTTAATTTATTTTACTTAATTGAAATTTAATTTATTACAGAAGTAATGGCGAATAAGGTGTTTTAATCATTATGAAATAATGAACAGAATTATACATAGGCTAAATCAATTGTATTGATATTGGACGTATAAGTACATAAAGGTTCCTTACAATTCAATAAAATAAACATACATTCAGTCAAGAAAGTATTGGGAATGGATGATTTGTTTATGGATTCAAATTAAAATTTTTGTTTTTTTTGTTGTTGTTAAATTGGCACAACCTGTTATCGCGGAGTTTGAGTTGCATCTGTTATTTATATTAAATACAGTGCTTTTTTTTATCTATATTTTTTAGCATTTGACATGCTCCGCCACTTTTTAAAGTATAAATTATTTGAGAATAAGGAAAAAGAGATTTTTTTTTTTTCGCGCCATCAAATAGTATGAATTTTAATTGCAAAATTAAACTTACTATATCGGTTTAATGCATGTAAATGCTTCCGATAGATGGCGCTGGTCGTAAAGACAAATGTAATAAGGAGATTGGGATGGTCGAAGTACCTGTACTATAGCTCAGTGGCTTAGAGCACTTCCCCGGATTGGAAAAGACGCGGGTTCGTTTCCCGCTAGTACAAAAATCTCTTTTTCCTTATTCTCAAATAATTTATACTTTAAAAAGTGGCGGAGCATGTCAAATGCTAAAAAATATAGATAAAAAATGTTTAAAAAATCGCGCCATCAAATAGTATGAATTTTAATTGCAAAATTAAACTTACTATATCGGTTTAATGCATGTAAATGCTTCCGATAGATGGCGCTGGTCGTAAAGACAAATGTAATAAGGAGATTGGGATGGTCGAAGTACCTGTACTATAGCTCAGTGGCTTAGAGCACTTCCCCGGATTGGAAAAGACGCGGGTTCGTTTCCCGCTAGTACAAAAATCTCTTTTTCCTTATTCTCAAATAATTTATACTTTAAAAAGTGGCGGAGCATGTCAAATGCTAAAAAATATAGATAAAAAATGTTTAAAAAATCGCGCCATCAAATAGTATGAATTTTAATTGCAAAATTAAACTTACTATATCGGTTTAATGCATGTAAATGCTTCCGATAGATGGCGCTGGTCGTAAAGACAAATGTAATAAGGAGATTGGGATGGTCGAAGTACCTGTACTATAGCTCAGTGGCTTAGAGCACTTCCCCGGATTGGAAAAGACGCGGGTTCGTTTCCCGCTAGTACAAAAATCTCTTTTTCCTTATTCTCAAATAATTTATACTTTAAATACAGTGCTGTTTTTAGTTATATCATATCTAGTATGTATTGCGAATTTCATAATGGACAAAAATATCGAACAAAGAGTTTGTCTTAAATTTTGCATCGCCAATGGAAATTCGTGTTCGGAGTCACTGAAAATGTTACAGAAGGCTTACGGTGAATTGACTTTATGAAAAACACATGCACAAGAGTGGTATAAAGCGTTTAAAAGCGGTCGAGATGTGATGGAAGATTTGCCTCGCTCTGGTAGGCCATCAACGTCTGCAACAGGAGTTAACATTGCAAAAGTGAAGGAAATAGTGGCTGAAAATCCTCATTCAACTTTGAGAGAGATAGCCGCAAAACTTTCTGTGTCTCAAGAGTCGATCAGTACCATTTTAAATAATCACTTGGGTATTAAACTTGGTTCCGCTCGGCTAGTCCCAAAAGACCTGAATTTTCTCCAAAAACTTAATCGCATGAGAGTCGCTGAGACATGCTAAAACGAGTTAATTCCGACCCAATATTCATGAAACGCATTATTACTGGTGAAGAGACGTGGGTTTACGAGTTTGACATGCAAACTAGTCAACAAGCTTCGGAGTGGCGACTTCCAACTGAACCGAAACCGTAAAAACCACGCCTAAGTCGATCAAAAGTGAAAGTCATGTTGACTGTTGAGATATTTATGCCAAAAATGGTCTTTTGGAACACCGTTCTCTCTGCCTACCCACAGGCGAATGGCTTGATCATATAAAAGAATAAAAAAAGTTTACTAAATTTATTCTATTTTACATGATTCAGACCGAACTGATAATTTATTAGAAATGGAGACTGCATATGTATATAATATTATTAATGGGCGTACTAATTTGGTTACTGGATTATTTTTTGAGCGGGTGTATCCCTTTGGATACTGTTTATGATTTGTCCTCGGATTATTGAGTTGACTATGTTTGCTGACTGGATTGGAGGAGTTAGGTTCAGGGGCTGGATTCATTTGATTTTTAAAAAAAAATGCCATGTGGCTTTAGAATTGTCCCACCCCTCTCCACCCATGGGAGTCGTAAGAGCTGACTGAAGGAATACCGCGGGAGTGGGCAGCAGTACTCCTTCGAGCAGTGGGCTTTAATAAGCTGATGGATGGATGGATGGATGAAAAAAATAATAATAAAATAATTAAAATATTAAATTATGAAAATTAATAATTTGATTTTAAAATGATTATTTAATATCCTCCGAATACAATTTTACCGTATTTATTTTGTTAGTACGCCAATAATTTTTCTATTTTTATCTGCATTCATAAAAATTAAATGTTGTTTACTCGAATGATATATAAATGCACAACCTAAACCACTGGTCTAAGAAGTTTGCGAGATGTATTCTTCGCTTATCACTGAATGTAACATAGTTCAGGTGGAGAAACGGCACACGCCGGGTTTATTTAGCGGGTAAGGGCCCCACACTACCCTTTCCGTTGCCCCGAACGACGGGGTTAGCGGTTAGGTACATTTGCTCCCGCTTAGTGTAGGCATCCATTTATGAAAGAGTTGAGTGAAATGGAGGGTTGAGTTTTCTATGATCTTTTTTAGCTCTTCAATAAACGCACGTATTAACCCTTAATTGGGCGTGCCTTAAAAGTAGCATAAGTGGTCGCGTACGGTGTGTAGCACCCCACACGTTTATTCAAATAAAATACGAAATCAATTCAAAACTAGACTTTAATTAATGAAAATATTCGAATTGCATATTATATTATTAATCAACATTTAAAACTCCCTTTTAATATAATTAATATTTTTTTAAACAATAAGGAATACATTTTATAAATACTAGTTTAGATTAATTCTAGTTAACGTAAGACGTTATAATTTTGGCAGACTACGATCATATGATCATTACACACGTGTTTAAGACACTTAGAGCATTCAGTTTTAAAGACACCTAAAACAAATGTGAAGTGGAGATTGGGCGTCACTATTAGGTGACTGCGATAGCTTAGCGGTTCAGAGCACTTCCCCGGATTGGATGGAATGCAGGTTTGAATCCTGCTTGCAGTATAGCTCTCTTTTTCCACTTTTACAATTAATTTGTCCATCCAGTCTTTGTTTTAGACCATAAGTAATAAAGTTAACAATTATTCACCTATACGGAATTTAGTCTACACAACAGTCACCTGGGGTGTCGTGCACCCCAAATATACTCTCCAAGCCCAACCGTTCACGATTTAACACTGTTCGATCGTGAACGGTTGGGTCGATCGTGAATCAAAAATAACAGTCACGAGCAGGATCCTGCTCGTGACTTATTTTCGATTTCACATTCTCCACTTTGTGTTTAATGTATAATAATATGGCTAAACATGTCAAATGCTAAAAATATATATAAAAATATCTAAAGATTTATATAGAAAAAGAGGATCGAGCAGCTCATTGCGATTTTCTAAGCTCATTACATTGAAGTGTCTCAAGCGAGAATTAAAAGTAAGTAGCTAAGGATTTTGTTACTTTGCACTGATATATAAGAATAGAATAATTTATTTGCATTGAACAAGGTACATTACAGTTGACAGTATAGATTTCTATAGTCCAGCATGTTCAGTCATTTCTATGGCATGAAAACTTTATAGGTACATAATATTAATTAATCTTATTACATTATCAATTACCAAATTAATAATATAGAAGCCACAATTAATGTCAAAATTATATAATATTTGGAAATACATCATTTTCAATTAAACTTCATTGCCACTTCTGGTGCATGCAAATTTTATACTTCATATTAATTAGTTTTAATACATTGTGTAATGAATATCCAATGAACAGTTAAAATTTATGTCAAAATATGTGCGTGTGTGTTGTTATACACATAATAATCAATGAAATTAAAAAATATATAGCAAGTAAGTGTAAATTTTTTTTTAGTAGTGTCAAATAGTAAAATTATATACGGAAAAGTAGAGTACAGATTTTAGCCGACATTTGTGTACTTCGTAGTACGGTGTCTAAAATCCGCTGCAATAAGTATTCATTAAATAATAACTACTACTATTGTGATAAGTTGACATATCTTAATTTACTTTAGGTACACATAAGGTAGGAATAGCATAACTGAAGAATCTGGCTGTCTTCTTGTCGGTGTACTTCTTAAAGTAGAAGTTAAGAAACAGAAGAAGTATGACTCCAGTATTACCGGACACAAACAATGCCACTCCTTCAGAAGGTGGGCATTCAGATACTTTTACACTAATGAGGTATTGGATAATAATAGATACAAACTGGATCTGTAAAACAAATAAATTAATCATCACAATAATAATATCGTATCTGTTACCTGCGATTTCGTCCCCGTGGAATTTATGCGTAACAAAGTATAAAAAATTTTTTTTCGAAATAAAAGTAGCCTAAGTCGATTTAGATGGGCCAAATCGATTCAGGCCTTTCAAAGATTAGCAGAAACAAATATACAGACAGACAAACTTTAAAAATAGGCGTATTTTATTAGGGAAGGTCTATAGTTAGTACTTCGAGGAGGCGGCGTTCCTGGCCACCTTAGGGACCTCGGAGGTGGTCAGGAGGATCGCGGCGCTGGGGCTTAGGGTGGCCCTGGACAAGTCGGAGGCTCTACTTTTCCATGGGCCCCGACGTCGGCCACCTGCTGGTGCCAAAATCACTGTGGACAGGGTCCAAATTGGGGTGCAGGCCCAGATTAAGAACTTGGGCCTGGTGCTGGACCACCGCCCGGTGGCGCTTTTGTGAGCACTTCCGTCAACTGTCCCCGAGGCTCGTCGGTGCGGCGTCCGCCTTTGCACGGCTCATGCCGAATTTGGGCGGACCCCACAATGCATACCAATGGCTTTACGCGAGGGGTCCGGTCGATGGCGCTGTACAGCGCATCCGTGTGGGCGGAATTCCTGGACGCACTGAACAGGGCTCTTCTGTGGAGGCCACAGAGAGTCGTCGCGTCCAGGGTCATACGAGGATACCGCACGGTGTCGACGGAGGCAGCCTGCGCGTTGGCCGGAATAACCCCGTGGGATTTGGAGGCGGAGGTGCACGCCAAGGTGTATCGGCGATGGAGGGCACGGTTGGAGGCGCCCCGGGCCGGTCTTTGGACTGTAGGGGCGCTCCAGCCGGTGCTGGAGGAGTGGGCAGGGCGACGGCACGGAGTCCTTACCTTCCAACTGGTGCAGGTGCTGTCGGGGCACGGTTGCTTCAGCAGATATCTGCACATAGTCGCAAGGAGGGAAGCGACTCCGGGCTGTCACCATTGCGGCTATGACAAGGACACGGCGCGCCACACGCTCGAGTCGTGCCCGGCTTGGGCCGAGCAGCGCCGTGAACGCGGAAATAGGGGGGGAACTCTCGCTGCCGAGCGTCGTCAGAGCGATGCTTGGCAGCGACAGGAAGGCAGGGCCGCGGTCGCTGCTTTCTGCGAGGAGGTTATCTCGCGGAAGCTGCGGGTGGATGGACCGGGGAACGTCCGCTACCCGTAAGGCCTCCCGCGAAGGTGCGACGCTATTCTGCGGATGCGTCGCTCAGTAGAGGGTATCCGAAAAGGTAAGCCGCCGGCGGACCACCGCAGGAATGTAACACAGTTCCAGTGGCCCGCCAATAAAGGCGGAGAGACGGCACACGGCGGGTTTCTGTAGTGGGTGCAGGCCTAACACTACCCTTTTCGTTGCCCCGAACGACGGGGTGTGCGGTTGAGAACATTTTTCCCGCCTTAACAAAAAAAACGGTCTATAGTTAGTACCATAGTACTATTGAATATGCAGTTAATAAAAAGTTGTTATTTAGACATTACAAACAGACATTTCAAATTTATTTATTTGAGTAAATTGTGACCGACGAGTCACAACTGATTAGATGGTATGAACAGCTATCTCCCGTCACAACTAAAACACACCGAGATGCGACGGTCACACGGGAGAATATGTCCGACTGATGTCGACACGCCTGATAACAAGAGAGTACTCCCGCTGCACTACATATTTTTTTTACAAGGAATGCGTCTGCTTGTTGCGATTTTTGGCGATTTTGAGTGCTTTATAATATATATGTATATTTTGCTTATGGAATAAATATATTTTGTATTATGAATTTTGATACTAATAGCAAAAAAAAATAATTTTTGATCTATATTTCTTAGTATTTTATATGCTCAGCTACTTTTTAAAGTACAAATTATTTGAGAATAAGGAAATAGAGATTTTTAGTACGAGCGGGAATCGAACCCGTGTCTTTTCCAATCCGGGGAAATGCTCTAAGCCACTGAGCTATCGTACTGACCTATTCGGTCATCCCAATCTCCTTATCACATTTATCTTTACGACCAACGCCATCCATCGGAATGCATTTACATGCATTAATCCAATATTGTAAGTTTAGTTTTGCAATTAAAATTCATACTATTTCATGGCGCCATTTTTTAAACATTTTTGATCTATATTTCTTAGCATCAGACATGCTCCGCTACTTCGGCTTTCTTTTAAATATGTAACTAGCAAGAGCCACTTCCCTCCTAATTTCTAGTTTGTAATAGCCGACCATGCCGAGTACAAATAAAGTAGGGTGTAGAAGTGGAAATCCTGGGTAAACTCGTGAACTTATTTAGAATGCGTTCTAACATAAATTTATACTTGTCTTCATTTGGTAACCAAATTACTGCATTTGAATATAGGTGACTTCTAACTAATCGAAAATAACAGTCAGTGTAGTTTTGACCAGTAAATGTTGTTACTGGAAATAAGAGTATCCTTTGTGCTAATAATCTAGGTGAAAAGTTGTATTCACATTTATTCATGTGTGATTACGTAAATATTCAAAAAACCAAACGCATAATATTATATTTACCTACAATATTAGTACACTTTTATAATATTATACTAACCAATTGAAAGGTCGTCATGTATTTCTTCCAGGTTAAGTATTTGGCCATCTTTGGGCCCAATGCCGCCAATCCGTAGTAAGTATACATAAATACATGTACAAAGGAGTTAAGGAATCCAATGAAAATAAGCATATGTGACGGCGAATATTTGAGCATTGCCCACGTGCCAATAACCATCATTGTATGGTGGTATAGATGAAGAAATGTTATTTGGGTATTTTTTTTCCTTAAAACAAAGAATATCGTATCGAGTAGTTCGCTTAGTTTTGCTAACAAGTAAAGGTATGTGCCGTACACAATCTGAAATAAAAATTATTTACATAAACATCTTTATAAAGAATATTCTTTGGTGGGCAGTGCCCACTAAATCTCAAAATTGACATTTAAAGTACACATTGAAAGCTGACACAACAACACTTACCCGACTTCGATAATGAGTTTGATCAATAAAACACTGTTTTGGAATCAATCCCATATTTGTAATATCTGTAAAATACTGAAACATAACATACATTAGTGTCTATGTGGACCAAAACTGTGCGCAAGTTATGCAAAAAAATTTGTAGCAAAAAAATCCTACGCGTAAAATCGATATTGATATTTTACCACAAGCTATATCGTAAACTTTTTTGTTGCGAAACATTTTTATAATGTCACACAGTTGCAGTGGGTGTTTATTTAGTGGGTGAGGGCCACTACCCTTGTCCTAAACGATGGGGTGTGTGGTTAGATTTTTTTTTCAGATTTAATAATAAAAGGCTGGTTTTGACAGGAAATACAAACATTTCCATGATACGTTGCATCGTGGCATTTGATTGACTAGCCTAACGGCCCCTTGTCAGCTACTTTCGATCTAATACTCCCTTTTCAACAACTTTACAAGAGCGTACCTGTGTGTGCGTATGTTTGCACTCAGTTTTTTTTCTAGAGCTTATAGCATTATCAGCCAGGATATGATGAAATTAAATGTACATATTTTGAGGTCTGATAATAAGCTGCCCAACAAAAAGTTTCTTCCGTTTAAATTTTTATATTTTTCAGAACGTCTGGATTAAACTAAAACTGCTCATTAAACACAAAGTGAAAAATGTGAAATCGAAAATAACAGTCAGGAGCAGGATTTGAACCTGCATCTTCTGGATACCGTCCAGATGCTTTACCAATTCTGGACGGTATCCAGAAGATGACTGTTATTTTCGATTTCACATTTTTCACTTTGTGTTTAATGTATAGTGCTAAGCATGTCAAATGCTAAAAATATACTTAGGTATATAAAAATATCTAAATAAAACTGCTCACTTATCAACAATACAATAATTTCAGAAGTTTGTTTTTTTGTTTGTTAATACAAACCTGATATCGTCACCAATATAAAATATTATATTATTATACAATATCATGTAAATAGAAGTCATTTTGATGCTGTTTTGAGACTAAACATTTAATGAAAGCGTGGGGTGCTGCAAATTACCTATTTGATGGCAAGCGCCCTACGCTTGTTTGGAATTATTATATTAATATTATAAATAATTATTATTATTTTCTACTGAATAGTTCAACTATGTATAAAAGCCTATTTTTTATAGTTTTTTAACTATACTTTTTTTTTAAACAACTCTCTCAGCATTCCTGAATAACCTTGTATTGCTAGGAACTATTTAAATACACAATTTAACGGACACAAAACTCAGAAAATTGTCCTGTGTTTATAGAAATCGAAACCACAAGACTTTGAGTTTTTAATTAAATATTTGTTAGGTATATCGTGGCGGTTCAACTTAGCAGGAATTTGAAAGACTGGTGCTATTAATTCAACGATCAAAGTATGACGTTCGTAGAACCGTGGAATAATGGATTTTATGAGCTATTAAACTATTTTGCAATTATAATTTAAATTTTGTTTAGCACTATCATCGTACTCTGACGTAAAAAAAAACTCATATGTATAAAACAAATACAATACCTAATTAAAATATTCACAATCGATACACGCATAATATACACACGCAAATTAAAAAAATATATATATTTTATAGGTTAATTATTAGGCACTTTACAATTAACAAAAGATAAACTCATAAGCCACTTTTTTAAATCACCGATTTCTTATAGAGTTTAATTTTTTAGTCTATTATAGTCGTTTTTTCTCAAATATCTTAAATGTACAGACACAGCTCTGTTACAGCTTTATAATAGTTACTATAGATTAATATACTTTGGTATTTTTTTCTGATTTCTGATTTCTGAAAATCCAAAACTGCACGCCTCATAATCTTCATTTTTCACAATAAAATTGATTATTTGATAAGTAACTAATAATGTATTGGTTTTACTAAGTAGTTTTCAATAAATCACATAGATAGCGCTAATTTCAAAAAGGACTAATGTGGGTTTTTTGTCTTATACGCCATCTAGCGCTAATTTTAAGAAGTACTTCTATAAAGGTCTACCTCTGTCATTTTGCAAGGTGCCATCTGGCAATTAGTAAGAACAACAATCCATGAGTTTACATATATACCTGCATAAGTGCATATAATATATATATAAACATGTAAAATTGAATAATTTATTAAACCTTAAACAAAAACAATTTAAGAAAACAAAAAGACATCGCTGGTTTCCTTACAAAAAAGCAATATTGTGGTCCTATCTATACAACAGCAACTGAATACATCTAAAATTTAATAATAATAAAAAAATAATAAAATTTAATTATTATTATTATTATCTATACAACAGCAACTGAATACATCTAAAATTACCACTTGCGATATCTAGGGCTGCATTTGTCAATATCTCTTTTACTTTATAACAGCGACATCTATCAATAGAAAATTGCAACTTTGGACAATATTATACGACTTATTTAAAAATCAATGAGTTCAACAAGAAATCTCTAAACCATTTATCTTCCTAACTTGGTTGCCTTATAATTTTATACTTTGTTCTAAGTGAAAACACAGTGACGCCAAGGCCACGCAAAAAAATTGTGGAATGTAAAATGATTTTTTCGTGTTTTATAACGTTGGTGTGTTATTATTTACGTGTGTTTAGTGTTTTTAATTATTGTTATGGATAAAATAGTTATTATACTTGACAAATATCATCAGTTCGTCAAGCAAAGGTAAAAACTTTCTTATAACAAAAAACAATGTACCGGCCGAGCGAACGGCGTTCTGTTGACGATAGTAAAACCACCGGTGGCTCTGGCTATGCGTACGTAAAAAGTTCGCATGAAAGGCGCTGGTTTTAGTGTCGCGTCGAGCGTAAATGCCGTAAATATTCAGTATTTTTTTATTTATTTAATAACAATTAAACCACATCGAATCAGAACGTGAAAAGTAATAGGGCTCTATTTCTAGTTATAATAATTCGTAAACGAAAAAAAAGACTCGATTAATTAAGTATTTTGGTCGTTATCGTGTTAACATACATTATATATATATATATATATATATCTCCGAAACCATGCGTCCGATTGACTTGATCTGCTATCGTATTCAGACTTCTACACTCATTATCACAATAACACAAACTAAATGTCAGCCGTTGCTATGGTAACCATTAATGTGGTTATTAAGTAAAGTACAAAAACATCATGCTAAAAGTTGGTTTTTAACAAAATAATTTTAGTTGTGTTTATGAATTAAAGAGTATTTAGCATTAGTTTAATAGTTTTTTTTAAAGACTATCAAGAGACGAGGTACAGATTACAAATTATTTGTGAATGTGGCAAAAGAGAACTTTAGTGCGAGCGGGATTCGAACTGCGTCCTTACCAATCCGGGAAGTGGTCTAAGTCGCTAAGCTATCGCACTGACCAACCCAATCTCCACATCACAATTGTCTTTACGACCCATTCCACCTATCGGATGCAACGTAAAATACGTTAATAGCGTAACCAAATCGGAGACGTTCTTAAGGAAGGCCAGGTTAAGAGTACTCGAAACCAATGAGTACCTATGCATGAAAGCGCTGATGAAAGTAGATGAAGCGAAAGATGTCTGTCAGGGTTATAGCAACTGGAGAGAAGTGGTATCTGCCTACCCCTACGGGAAAAAGGCGTGACAGTAGTATGTATGATTTTATAAAATAATAACAAATTTTAACTGCGTGCGTGAGCTTAATGACACTATACAGAAAGAACGAGAAAAAAGAGACAGTCAATGAGTTTTTCAAAAGAGATTTTGGTATTATTAGGTTGTGGAAAACAATACTAAACGAAATGAGTGCAGGAAAGCGTAATCTGCACTCATCTTTAGTGAACACTTTTAGTGCCTAATTGTGGATCATCTCTGTTTTATATACCAACTGCCTCTGTGGTGCAGCGGTAGTGTAAGCGACTGCAGATCACGAGGTCTCGGGTTCGATTCCTGGGCAGGGCTTTTTCGTAAAAATAAAAATTCTCAGTAGCCGCCCGGAGTTCGAAATGTGCCCGGTAGACGGCAATAGGCTCGCCCCCTATTACGTGGGACTTAAAGATAGCTGGTGAATCGTGGGTGTGTAATACACCTTTGCCTACCCCTTCGGGCAATACAGGCGTGATAGGTACTAAGTTTTTGTTTATAGATCAATGTTTATAACATATAATTGTACTAGGTTGTACGACTTGATGGTGAGTAAGACGGTAAGTTGGCCATCCCCTGAGTGGTTGGCGTGGTAGCCTATAGACCAAAACCAACCTTCGCGAGTAATCCACTTCAAGAAAAGCTATAGGACATGAAGAGGAATGATTATATAGAGGAGATGAATAAGTAGTCAGTTAAAATAATAGGAAGGGAAAGAGGGGGTGGTTTGGTAGGTTTTTAATTTAGAGATATAAACACACATATATCTAGACTTTTTTGAATTAAGAATGTTAAATTTCATTTTATATTTGATACCTATATCTTATATCACATACATTTCAATGGATTTATAAAATCGCGAGTAAAATAGGGGTCAAATTTAGAAATTATATCTTTAACGCTGACGAAGTCGCGGATATCAGCTAGTATATATATATACACATACTAAAGTAAATTAAAATGGGTTATGCACTTATTTTAAAATAGTATTTTAAAATAACACTTTATTAATTTTGTATTTTTTTTTTTGAAATTAACTGCTCCAGTCCAAACCGATTTTGTTTTATGTTCCCAATAATCCGAAATTGTATCACTAGCTAGTGTTACTTACTCTGAGTACTAAATATGCAGATATAGCCACTTGTACACTATTATATATAAGCATTGTGTATGTTAGGTCATATGCTGGTCTTTTTCCCATAAGTGCCGGACCAATTTTTAATATAACAATCAAATAAAGACACAAGATCATGACCACCGGACTGACTGAACCCATTAAAGGTAATTCATCAATTTCTGCAACTGAAATAAATAATATTCTTAATAAAATTACTGTAAATGTGTGGAGTGACTAGAATGGACAAGATAAGGAATGAGTATATCAGAGGAAGTGTGAAAGTAGCCCCAGTGAATGATAAATTAAAGAGCGGACGGTTAGCGTGGTATGGACATGTGATGCATCGAGAGGAGATGCATGTTACTAGAAGGTGTATGGAAATGGCAGTGCAAGGTAGAAGGGGAAGAGGTCGACCAAAAAAGACGTGGATGGAATGTGTGAATAACGATATGGAAGAAAAAGGAGTGTGTGTTGAGATGAAGGCTGATAGAGGAGAGTGGAAGAGAAAAATTCGCTGTGCCGACCCCAACTGAGTGGGATAAGGTGGAGACAAAGAAGAAAAAGAAGTCCCTGGATACTTAATAACAAGTGTGATAAGCACTTCTTGATTGACCGATATCATGAAATTCTGCATACTTATACCCGAATCCCAGGAAAAGATATAAATTTAATTCATTTGATATCCTTTCTCTCAAGGTATTGAAGAAAGTTATAATCCACCAGCCTGTGCAGTACCTTGAGGATCACCAGCTAGTTAGTAATCGCCACTATATGACTATAAGTTTCTTCACGGAGGACCACTCTAGTTGGTATCTTCACGTGTACCTTACTTACCATTGGGCAGAATCCTTGCATGGCTGCCGTAAAGCTTTGGCATTCAGTCAAGGTATTCAACGAGGTCTGAAGTAGTAAGAGCACTACGCTCTTCCATTAAAGTTACCATTTTTGGAATCTCCGAAAGACCCTGCAAATTTATCGCCAGCATCCTGCTTCGGAGGAGCATCAATTTCATAGTACGTGGTTGCTGCTCTGAAACCATGGGGGTTAACGCTGGCGTACCAAAAAGCTCGGTGTTCTAACCAACGCTGTTTATCCTCCATATCAATATTTTAAATAGCGAATATGCATTGTTAAGCGAATAATACTACGGGTAATGCCTAATATGCCAGCTATCAGAAAGTTCCTCGGAATATAATTGTAGCCAGACTCAGTCAATTTGTGTCTAAAGTCAAGCACTCTCTAAGGTGAGCCTTGGAATGGGGTAAAAAGTACTTGATTCAATTTAACCCCACGATACAAGTTTGCATGTTCACTGCAACGAAGGACCCATTTATAGTAGTGTCTCAGTTTCAAAAAGTAACACTACAAATCCCCAAAATGTATTGGAATCCTCGGTGTTTACATATCTAATAAAGTCAAATTGGCTTGCAAGAAACTGGATGTCCTGAATAGAGTCTTGCGCTATACAAAGACAGGTCTGATCTCAAGGGGAGTAATGCTCACATTTCTAAGTGCTTATAGTACCTTTTTTTAAGGTGGGTAAAACCTAGTGGTTCTACCGCACACCCCGCTGCCCACGGACAGTGGTGATGTCGAATGAGACCGCTAACAGCACTTCCCCGGAGTTGACAACCTCAGCAGCCGCAGCCTTCAAGCGCAGAATGGCGTCAACCGTCGATCGAACTGCCCGAAATTCGAACAGCTTTTCGGCGAGTCGGGGCCGACCGCTTCGAGTTGTCGGACAATGCGGGCAGTGACTATCCTCTCAAGTAGTTTACCCACTTCATCCAACAACACGATGGGCCTGAGGGCTGCAACTATATTCGTAGACCGTTTAAGTTTGTGCTCCTACCGAAGTCCCAGCTTCGGCAGGAGCACAAACTTCCAGCAGTTATGGAACCAACAGGCACGCATCAAACAAGGTGATAGAGGACCAGGACTAGCATTCAGGCGGTAATCCCATCCGACCTGGGAGCGATGCTTCTACGCATACAGTGCTCAAGTATCAGCTTAACCCTCTTAACTCTCTGCAAAGACCTGCATATAGTCGATGATCCCAACATATCTCGGATGGTCTGTAGTCGTTGCAGCGGTCGAGAGACTGGATAGATATTATTGCAATAAAACATGCAAATAGAAATTTGCATGATCTATTCATTCTACAAAGGCGAGTGCTTTTTCTGTTACACTTAAAAACTTGAAACGACTCTCCTTAATTTACGACTCTCCTTAATTTACGACCCCTGTAGACAGTAATTACTATAATATAAAATTTTAAATTACTATAATATAAAATTCTCGTGTCACACTGTTTGTCCCCATGCTCCTCCAAAACAGCTTGACCGATTCTTATGAAATATTGTGTGTATAGTCAGTAGATGAGAATAGAATGAAAACTATTTTGATACTCCTAAGTGATATGGGTGGTCCATAAAATTTTTATTTTTATTTTTAGGACAACATTTTTTTTTATGATTCGGCATTCAAAGTTACATACAACTCAAATTTTCACCATTCTACTGCCAACCCCTATTTTTAATAGCAATATTAGTACTTTAATGATTTTAAAAAATCATGAAAAAAAAAATATGGTGGTATGAAGTTCGCCGGGTGAGCTAGTTACTATATATGTATTTATAAGTACACTAGTTAGTGATATTTGGTTATAAATAGCGTTTTGCATGCATGAAGTTCTTAGCGGAATTGTGTTTCAGTTTTATTACTTACGTTTTCCTCTCATATCCCAATTGAATACTGTTGATGTCATATTGGTGCGAAAATCCATATTAAATGATTTTTGAATTATCTTAAGACTTTATAAACTGTAGGAATTGTCAATATTAGAAGAAACCCTTAAAATGTTTCTTAAACACGCTGATTTTTTAATTAAGCTATATGCTATAGAATATATGCTGCCTATTTTCATGTGCGTCTTAACTCTATTGTTTTAAACGAATTACTCAAATACCAATTAAAATTTACTCAAATTATACAATACATATATTGGGAGGGCCGGGCTTGTGTAATTAAAATATATCTATATACATAATTATAAACTAGCCGTTACGCGCGACGTCGTCAGCATTTTTGTTTTAAAGTAAATTACTTCTTTAGTCGTGACTAGAAGGTAACTTTTTTTATCTAAATACTGGCCCGTAATGTCCTAAGAAGCAGTCAGCAACTAATGAGGTAGAAATCTGTGTACAGCTCAGTGTCAGCAACTTGACGGAATTATCAGGATCGCCCAAAAACAAAAATACTTTGGAAAATCCAAAAGTGCACGCATCAACATTTTTCACAATAAAATAGATTATTTGATAAGTAACTAATAATGTATTGGTCTAACTAAATAGTTTTTAATAAATCACATAACGCTAATTTCAAAAACTACTGTGGTTTTCAGGTCTTATACGCTATCTAGCGCTAATTTTAAGAAGTACTTCTATATTGGTATATAGAAATAGTTCTCACGAAATAAGGATAGCACTGGTTTTAGTGTCGCATCGAGCGTAAATATTCACTATATTTTTGTTTATTTAATAACAATTAAATCACATCGAATCGAACCGTGAAAAGTGATAGGGCACTATTTGTAGTTATACAGTATCATAAAAGAAGAAAAAAGACTCGATTAGTAAAGTATTTCGGTCGTTATCATGTTAACATACATTGCCTACAACACACGGACGTCCAAGACATAACTTTTTTAAACAGTTTTTTAACTAGCTTAAATAACAAAACTGACACAAATAATATCATGAGTGTTAAAAATAGTGTTATTTCTTGATGTTTGTGTGTATACTCGTATGTTATTTTACAAGTGCAATATAAGATGATAAATAGAGACATTTTAAGTTTGAAAAATCAGTTATTCTACGTAAAACGAGAGCAGTACCCACCTCAACGCTTCGCTTATGAGGCGTGCAATAACCACAACAACACGAATGACAGGAGTAAAATGCTATTTGACGTTTACAGACTAATAATAAAGAGATATACTTAGACCTCAGACTAAATACATCTAGTCTGAGGAGATATAATTATGTCGCCATGATAGGAATGACAGGTCCACGTTCCACCATTATTGTGATTTTGTTGTTGTGTAGTGGCATTTGTGTAAAGGTAACACGCACTCATTTTTTTTTTTAATTAAGTCATTGATAATATGATTCTACTGATAGTATAAGAAGTGCGAAATTACATTTATGAATGGATTGTTTAACTTTTAGGGGGAAGCCAATCCTCGCCGGCGGACCACCGAAGGAATGTAGCATAGTTCCAGTGGCCCACCAATAGAGGCGGAGAAGATGGCACACGGCGGGTTTCTTTAGTGGGTGCGGGCCCCACACTACCCTGTTCGTTGCCCCGAACGACGGGGTTGTGGTTAGGAACATTTTTTCCTGCCTTAACAAAAAAAAAGGGGGGGAGCCAATCCATTGACTACACTTATCTAGCTTGAGCATTTGTGAATGTTTCAGCTTTTTTTTAGCTAGTATGTTAGTGTGATTGAAGCCTGTTCTTATATTTTTTGCTGATATATGTACTTATTTAATTACTGCCGTCTACCGCTCACATTTCTAAACTCCGAGCTGCTACTGAGCTGTCTCGTAAATGTAATTTTATAACTTAGAGAAATATTTATTATTAATAATAATAATAAATCAAAATATGGCCTGCATTAAACAAGCATATTGGTACAGGAGCATGTTAAAATGTAAACGTTTTTCTTTTCATGTCAGGCTTACCTAAATAACCACTGAATGATGTAACATAGTTCCGGTGGCCCGCCAATAAAGGCGAGGAGACGGCACACGGCGGGTTTATTTAGTGGGTGAGGGCCCCACACTACCCTGTTCATGACGCCGAATTACGGGGTGTGCGATTAGGAACATTTTTCCCGCCTAACAAAAAAAAGGCTTATCTAAATAAGTATCTCCTTTTTTTTGTTAAGGCAGGAAAAAATGTTCCTAACCGCACACCCCGTCGTTCGGGGCAACGAACAGGGTAGTGTGGGGCCCTCACCCACTAGAGAAACCCGCCGTGTGCCATCTCTCCACCTTTATTGGCGGACCACTGGAACTATGTTACATTCTAGATCTATTTCTTTTAGCAATTGACATGCTCCGCTACTTTTTAAAGTACAACAGTTTCTTTATTCACAAATAATTTGTATGTTACATTCCTTCGGTGGTCCGCCGGCGGCTTACCCTTTCGGGTACCCTCTACATTTTTTTTTTATTGCATGTAGTTGCAGACGCACCACGGTCCACCTGATGGTAAATGGTAACTGTCGCCCATGGACTTGACTATACCGAGAGTATTGTCAAACCGCTGCTCACCAATTCATTTCACAGATGAAATGAAATATAAACGACTATCTCCTGCTACAGCCAAAATGCAACAATGTGCTTCATGGCCGGTCACACGGGAGATAGTGGTACCAATCCGCTCAGGCCGGATACCAAGTGAGTACTTCCACTTGGTACCCAGCCCTACCACCAGTCGTGCAATGGATGATAATTGCTTACTTCCCTTAGTCGCCTCGTCCGAAACATGCCACTAAATAAGTTTAAGAAAGCCATAAAAATTAGACTTTGTAATCAAGGTTATTACACTGTTTCGGATTATCTTGAGGATAAAACTAAATGGGCTTGAGCTGCTCCTCATTCATTAATTTTCAAAGTTGTTTTATAAAAAATAATGTAATGTTATAAAGATTATATTAAATTGTAATAAATTTGCAATTTAAAAAAGTGGCCCATGAGTTTCTTGCCGGGTTCTTCTCATGAAAGGCTTTACTACGGAATCCGGCCGCTTGTGGCGATTGCAATCGCCACTTTGTTATTGCGGTTGCACTCGCCTCAGGCGCTCGTGTTAATTATTTTAATTATTAGTGTATTATTGACGATTTTAAGTGCTACTTAATAGGCCTACGAAATAAAGATATTTTTGAATTTGAATTTGAATTTGAATTTGCCTCATATGACACCCGTGGGAAAGAATGGGGTGGTGACACTTGTATTCTTAATTCTTCACCACACGGATACTGAGCGACGCATCCGCACATGGAGCGTCGCACCTTCACGGGAGGCCTTGCGGGTGGTGGACGTTCCCCGGTCCATCCAGCTGCAGCCTCAGCTAGGGCGGCATGAGGCGCAAGTATCTGCGCCTGCACCGTCCCGGTCGCTGGCGGCGGTTTGAGTCAGCGGAAGAATCCTCCTCCCTGGCCCTCTCCGCCGCTTCCTTCCGCGAGATAACCTCCTCGCAGAAGGCAAATAGCGGATAAATACAAATCTAAACAAAATAAAAAGAGAAGTTCGGGTGCCTGGCACTTTATTGGAAGGAATTACAATAAACAGTTTGCGAATTCAATGATTCATTCTTTTATAAGTATTACAATAGTGCAATGTTGTGTTTGTTAAATAAGCAAAAGGCAGCTGAAAACATTAAACAATAATTGGCCCACATATAGTTTACACTCGTAGTACATGTCATAAAACTTTCTTCTGAAGGAGTAAACTCCAACCGAGTGTCAGAGCTGACACGCACCATTTTTGTATATCGCTTATATTTCAAAATATTCCATAATACAAACATCAGTATTACTACAATTATATAATTTAATTAATATTTTTATATTAATGTACCTTAATTCTATAACTAAATAGTTATCATGATTCTTTTAATATTCTAATCATCTTTTGGAACGCATAAAGCAGGCATAGCACTTAATATATTGACAGTCTTTCTTTTATTGTAATTCTGTCTGTAAAAATTCAGGAAGAGGAGAAGTATGACTCCAGTGTTGCAGGCCACGAATATCGCTATAGCTTTCTCTGGCGGGCAATCAGAGACCCTCACAGTCATTACATATTGCACGATTATTGACACGAACTGGATCTGAGAAAGAAATAGAGTAGGTATATTTTCTTATAGGTTTGAACAAAATAAGCGAAAATTGTAATAAAAATGATAGCTTTTTGTCCGTTTGGTGACGGACTAAGAATACATGTAGACAAGTGTCACCACCCCATTATTTCCCACGGGTGTCGTATAAGGCGACTAAGGGAAGTAAGCAATTATCATCCATTGCATGACTGGTGGTAGAGCTGAGTACCAAGTGGGAATACTCACTTCGTATCGGGCCCGAGTGGGTTGGTACCACCATCTCCTGTGTGACCGGCCATGAAGCACATCGTTGCATTTTGGCTGTAGCAGGTGATAACCGTTTATTCTTTCATTTCATATCGGTGAAATGAAATGGTGAGCAGCGGCTCGACAATACTCTCGGTATAGTTGAGTCCATGAGTAGCACAGGAACTATTCGTTTGTTTTGATAAAATATGTGAAATAAAAAAACAGTGATAGCTTGGTGGTAAAACCAAGGACCATCATGGTATCGAGTTCGATCCTCAGTCAAATGTCACAGCAAACGCCTCTATATTTCCGAATTTTTCGAGAATACGTTTGTATTTGTTTACAAATATACGAGTACACTGCTCAACGAAGGAAAACATCGTTTCTAAACGACTTGTGAAGTCTACTAACTCGCAGTGAGCTAGCGTGGTGGACAACAGATCTCCCACTTTGAGAAGAGACCCGCGACTAAATGGGATACAGTATTGGGTTAAAAGAAAAATCTAATTGTAATCGTGATTGATGAACATGATTGATGAAACTTCGAAACACCTTCACGAACTCTCAATTTTTTTATTTTAATGAAACTTACCAGCTGGAACTTGGTCATGTATTTCTTCCAAGTTAAATATTTGGCGACGTTTGGACCCAATGCTGCCAATCCATAGTACGTATACATAAATACATGCACTAAGGAATTGAGGAAACCAATGAATACGAGAGTATGGGACGGCCAATATTTGAGCAAAGCCCATGTGGCGACAACCATCACTGTATGATGGTATAAATGAAGAAACGTTATTTGGTTGTTCTTCTTTCTCAAAACGAAGAATACTGTGTCGAGTAGCTCGGTGAGCTTCGCTAATAGGTAAAGGTACGTGCCGAACAGAATCTGAAAAAAAAGCAAATAAAAGTTAGTGCACATGACGTGGGCTATCTACTAAAGCTGGAGGGTCTGGAGCGTGACCCCTGAAGACACCCGTACCACGTGGCGCTTAACAAGCTACGCGCAGATTAATGCCCAAACAAAGCGGACTGAGTCTTGCGAGTCGATGATGGTATGGGTACTACAGTCAATGGCAATGTACGGCGCACACGCGTGGGCCGACTCCCTGGCCACTCGCTATAGGGTCCCTCTGTGGCGTCGACAGAGAGCCGTAGAAGTTCAACCGATGCAGCTTGCGCATTGGTCGGTATAGTTGGCAGTGACAGGGCCTGGACCGCAGTCCTTTTGTGAGGCTGTCATCTCACGGAAGGAGGTGGCAGAGAGGACCCCAATACGCCATCAGACCTGATTCGCCGCCGGCGCGTGGAGCGGCGCGTTTGATAATATATAGTTGTTGTATATTCGAGTTTAAAATAACAACAATTTTAAACGAGAAAGCAATTTATTGTTATCAAAGTTCAATTTGTTTGCAAATGTAAATAAAAATCTCATTGGTACAGCGTGATATTTAGGCAAGTCACCGTTTACCTAAAACTTAGCACCGCTTAATCAGTTACCAGTCGGAGTTTGAAGCGGTTGCCCTATCCAGCCACTCAAACCGAGACACATTACAAGTTCAGTAATGAAAACAAAAACAAAATAGTATAATTACACTTACACGACTCAGAGAATAAGCGTCATTCATGAAACACCGCTTAGGCACGAGACCCATTCTCAGTAAATCGGAAAAAAACTGAAAACAAAAAGACAAGTTGACATATTGATTTAGAAAATATGTGTTTTAAATATATTGATTTAAATATGATACGTAAAAAATCAATTAAACCATACAGACATATTATTGCACTTCCATATGTGTCTCTAAGGAGTTTTTTTTTGATTAAACATGTCCACGGTTCATGAGACACTATACAAATTACATTTTTAATGATAACTAGCCTTAGCCCGCGGCTCCGTCGCTAGTTTTTAGGATGCCGCTGGGGTTTTCGATATAGCTGCGGGATAAAATGTATACCAGTTTTTAAGTCTAATCAAAAGCTATTAAATAAAAAAAGTTGCATCATAATCCGTTTAGTAGTTTTTATGTGATGCGCGAACGAACAAACAGATAAACAGACAAACAGACAAAAATCTAAAAAGAATTATTTTAGGTTTAGACACGCCTATATCTCCTAATAAAGTTGTTTTTTTTCAACTAGGTATCTTAAATGTACAGACACAGCTCTGTTACAGTTTTATAATATTATAGACATCGTACTTTCTGATATTTATGCGAATGTTATTTTGAAATAAAACTACGTTTACGGAATAGGAAGACATCCAAGGCTGCCTTGGACGTCTACCATCTAAGTCCAGCTGTGATCATGAATGCTGTAAAGTATTCGAAACGTCAGGATAGTAGAAAATTAAGAAAACGCGATAGATTTCGCAAACGTAGTTTTATTTCAAAAAGTATAGATATTGATCATAATAACATAGAGAAAAACAATCAATTGGCCATTCCTGAATTATTAGTGAAGTAACCGTACCACGAGAACATTTTAGAATGTCTATAAACTCCTTTCGGGGCCATAATTATTACGCCTACTAAAACTTGGTCTTCGTCATAAGCTCTTGTAGTTTCAGAAATATATTACTTGTAATCATTGTTAGGTTTATTATAGTTAGTAGTTTATCTTAGATTTAATAAAATAAATAAATATATATTCACGGACATTTTCACACAACGTCCTGGTCCCAAACTAAGCTTAACGCTTTTGCTATGGGTACCAGATTACGGATATAATTCATTATATTAGATAGAAGATACCCAGATGCAGTACGAATATCTGTGTTCATCACAAAAATAATTGTCCTGAGTGGGAATCGAACCCGTGCACGTGCACGGAAGTCGGTTACAATACCAACTACGCCACGAGGCCCGTCGCCCCCGTAAAATAAAAAATCAAATATAGTAGGTACATTGTTACCCTAGGGATGAAAGCAACTTATTTAGTGCCGAGATGGGGTTTGGCGCCCGAGCGCAGCGAGGGCTCCAATAGTTCGAGGCACTAAATAAGTCTTTATCCCGAGGTAAACACTGTGCTTTTCATTACGAATACGAGGAAACTAAAAATAAAAATCATGAATTAGCTAAAGAAAAAATGGGAGACTTTAAAAATTTTTATTTGGAATCGCCGTTTTCCCGCCGATTTTGTTTTTTTTTCTGTGGCCTGTCAGCTATTCAGCCATTATTTTTTATTTTAATCATTGAAAAAATATAAATCTCCGTTATTTAAAAGATATAGTTGCAACTATATTATAATAGGCGAGTAGGTATGAAAGAGAGTATTGGTGTAAAGATGCGAAAGGGAATGCTTCGATGGTTCGGACATGTGGAAAGAATGCCGGACGAGCGACTGGCTAAGAAGATATACAATGCGAAAGTGGAAGGATGTAGGTACAGGGGGAGACCGAGACTTACCTACCTAGACCAAATTGGTCATGTATTGAAGGAAGGTGGAGTCAGGAGTCTCCGAAACCGGCGAGCGTGTATGAAGAGAGTTATGAATGTTGAGGAAGCGAGAGATGTATGCAAGAATAGAGCCTCTTGGCACTCTGTTCTCTCTGCCTACCCCGCAAGGGAAATGGCGTGATGATAAGTAAATAAGTAAGTATATTAAAATAAAGTCATATAAAAAACAAATTCTTTAATAAATACTTAACTTTATGTTATTTCAATTTTACATCGCGCTGTAATTCTCCCTAGGGCTGAAAAGTGAAATAACTAGCCTAGTTTTTAGGTTGTATCTCAGGTTCCCGATATAGTACCACCGAAGGAATGTAACATAGTTCCTGTGGCCCGCCAATAAAGGCGGAGAGACGGTACACGGCGGGTTTCTTTAGTGGGTGCAGGCCCCACACTACCCTGTTCGTTGCCCCGAACGACGGGGTGTGCAGTTAGAAACATTTTTTCCCGCCTAAACAAAAAAAACAGGGCTGAAAAGTATTACTTTCAAACCGCTCCTCAGGAAACTTCAGGCCTACTTTCAGAGTATGCGTAATGAAAAATATATTTATTCAAACGGGTTCATTCGGTTACAAGAACTAAGCGACGTGGAAAATTTATATTAATCTAGTATAGGTGTCGAATATTCATCCGAACTGGATGAATATTTGATTAGATCAATGGTATATTTTTATAATATATCTAGTCTATTTGTTTAAAAATTATCACCGTCCATTGAACCAAAGCATTATGATAAAACTCGGATGCCTCAAGAGATAATCATCAAGTGCCGAACAAGAATGAGTTTTGAAAGAAAAATAAAAAGACTTGTGACAATAGTCCATTCCTAGGTGGAACATTTCATAAAGCACTTACATAATAAATAATGTTATTATATATGTTTAGCAATTCTGTTATAATTATGTTAAATGAGTTACGAAATATACAATATATTTATTCAGAATAGGGAAATAAAATAATATTAAATAATTATTTAATCTTCATTGTTCTATTGTAAAGGAAGGGTAACCTGACCTAACCTATGTGGATTTTAGTGTAAATTTTTGCTTTCAGTGACTTATTAAATAGCGGCTCGATTTTAAACTAGCGCATCAAATCGCCCTTTGAAACCTTGAACTGCACGCGTAGTTGGTAATCTACACTAATATTATAAAGGGGAAAACTTTGTTTGTTTGGTTGTAATGAATAGAATTCATCTAGAGAACGGTCAAAGAGTGTATTTTACTCTAGGGACAGCTCATCAAGTTGTCCAAAACCCACGCAATACCACATTACTGGCATTTTTTGCTCTCTGTAATGAAGATGAATTCGCGAAAACTCTTCTGTATCATGAAGTCTACAATACTAATACTATACATGGGCAAATAATAAATTCACTAGAAGGAGGCGTGGTGAAGATGTAGTTGGACATCCGGAGATAAAAAAAGATGCCGCTTTAGGTAGAGTCTACGGGATACATCCATCACAATCAGAGTGTTTTATCTTAGGATTCTACTGCACCACGTACGCGGTCCAACCTCATTGGCATACCTTAAAACTGTAAACGGTATTGTCAAAGAGACGTATCAAGCAGCTTGCCGTGACCGAGGTTTACTTGAAAACGATGACCATTGGGGTAACACTTTAAGCGAAGCTTCGTTATCACATTGTCCAAAAAAACTAAGGGAGTTGTTCGTAGTCATACTTTTATTTTGTCAATCATCGGAACCATTGAAGTTATGGGACACTTTCAAAGATCAGTTCTGTGAAGATATTAGACATCGTATCAGACAACAAAATCAGGATAACACTTTACCTTTCACTGAAGTCATTTATAATGAAGGATTAATTGAAATAGAAAACAAACTACTAGAATTAAACGACAAAAATTTTAGTGATTTTGGATTACCTTCTCCCGTTCGTACCCAGAATAATACTATTGACACAGTGGTACAACAGTATAACAGAAATGATTTAACAGCGTTTGTAAATGACAATGTGCCAAAATTAGTACCAGATCAAAGACATGCTTATGAGACTATTGTGGATAGTGTGAACAATAACATGGGGAGATTTTTTTTTTTACGCACCAGGAGGCACCGGAAAGACTTTTCTCGCAAATTTGATACTTGCTAAGATACGGCGGAGAAGATAGTGATTGCAGTTGCTTCGTCAGGAATTGCTGCAACTCTCTTGAACGAAGGAAAAACTGCTCACTCTACGTTTAAACTCCCGCTATCCGTATCTTTAGATCAACGGTCTACGTGCTCTATTCGGAAAATGGGCCTCTTGGTAAGTTACTGCAAGACGCATCGTTGGTAATATGGGATGAATGCACCATGAGTCATAGAGCTCATGTGGAGGCCGTAGACCGTACTTTAAAAGACCTCAGAAGCTCTGCTAATATTAAACACAAAGTAAAAAATGTGAAATCGAAAATAACAGTCAGGAGCAGGATTTGAACCTGCATCTTCTGGATACCGTCCAGATGCTTTACCAATTCAGCCATCCTGACAATTGCTCCTGACTGCTAATTTCGATAACACATCATACTTAACGTCTTTGGGTGACGCCTGCGCCATCTGTCGGAAGTACGGTATCCAGAAGATGCAGGTTCAAATCCTGCTCCTGACTGTTATTTTCGATTTCACATTTTTCACTTTGTGTTTAATGTATAGTGCTAAGCATGTCAAATGCTAAAAATATATATAAAAATATCTAAATAAGCTCTGCTTATGTCATGGGTGGTATCACTTTTGTATTTGCTGGAGATTTCCGACAAACGCTTCCAGTCGTCAACAGAGGTACGCGAGCAGATATTATGAAGGCATGTTTAAAATCGTCTCAACTTTGGACATCTGTTCAACATTTGAATTTGCGCACCAATATGAGAGCTACATGGAAATACGCATAGCAATTTTCCACAACAGCTGCTGAAACTTGGAGAAGGAATTTTTTCATCTTTAAATTTGGGCACCGATTATGCAGTTACTTTGGATGAGTCTCTAGGCCAAATAGTCCATAATTTAGATAGTCTAATAGATGCTATATATCCTGACATCGAAAACTTACATCAATATGATTTTCGTTGGCTGTGTTGTAGAGCAATAGTTTCTCCCAGGAATGAATTAGTCAACGAAATAAACAATTTAATTATGCAGAAAGTACCGGGTGAAGTAAAGTGCTATAAATCCATAGACACCGTCACTAACATCGAGGACGCAGTGCACTACCCCTAGGAATTTTTAAATTCTCTGAACCCCGCTGGGCTACCACCTCATGAACTGTCGTTAAAAGTTGGTACGCCGATAATGCTTCTCAGAAATTTAAGCCCCCCCAACATGTGTAATGGCACGAGACTTCTTATAAGGGAGCTAAAAGATAATTTAATAGTAGCGAAGATTATCACCGGCCCTGCAGCTGGTGAATTAGCTCATATACCAAGAATACCCATGATTCCTATTGATTTGCCTATACCCTTCAAAAGGCTCCAATTTCCAGTAAAAATTTAATTCGCACTAACGATAAACATATTCCAGGGCCAAACATTCAAATTAGTAGGAATTGATTTACGAAAAGAATGTTTTACGCATGGGCAACTTTACGTTGCCCTATCACGGGTCGGGGCTCCCGACCATCAGTATATTTTGTTACCTGAAAATAATTTAACGTCAAATGTTGTTTATAGAGAAGCTCTACAATAATCGCTTTAGTTATCTATCCTAAAACAACGGGTTCACTCCGGGACTGCCGGCAGAAGTGAAAACTTAGTATTAATTACATTTAGATATTTTCATCATTAACAACTTTAACATCCTCATAAAGACAATCTATGCAGCCTGCGGATAATGACTGCGTCGTCGATGTTAGTGTCGGTGTCTGTGAATTGACCTGGGAATCATTTTGCTGACCGTGTCATTCCTGGGAAGGCTTTTTGCAGCGGTAACCGACATCCACGCGGGCGGAGCCGCGGGCGACCGCTATGTTAGCTAAAGATGGGCTAGCAAAAAATATTGTTCACGCTATAGCATTGAGACTGAAATTGTTTGTTAGTGTTACTGTCGTAATTAATTAGTGATATGTAATTTTAAGAAATAACCTACAATAACTTAAAAATAATAATGTTTGGCGTTTGTTATTTTTATATTCTCTCATCGTTCACAGCGCTCCATGCCCATTTCACGCATATACCACATCCTTACACACTTACAATGAGTCAGTTATTTTTGTCTACACTAGAAATAATAATTTATACGGCAAAACAACGTTTGCCGTGCCAGCAAGTTCATTATAATACTTCCTGATATTTTAATAAATTATTTTAATTAAAATTTTGAAAAGCAATTCTGTGGTAAGCCGTAACATAGTTTATTATTATTGTTATTTTATTTTATTTGATCAAATAAAATAACAAGAGAAATAATGTTTTACGTTTTTAATTGAAACTCTCTATAATTATATTGTTTTAATAAAAAAAATATATGGTGCATCCATTATTCTTATCCGCTTGGTAGTTTCAGAGATCATTAAATTTAAATAAACCAACTCATCATGTAAAACATTTTGATTCTTCTCTAAAAATGATAGATATTTATACTAGCATAGATTTTACTTCGCATCTCTGTGGAGATCGCTTATCTAGAAAAAACATATGGTGCACACACTCGCGACGCTATATTATTAAGAAATAAATTAACATAATATTGGTATTAGTGTTGCGAAATTGGAAGGATGTAGGTACAGGGAGATACTGAGACTGACCTTTCTACACCAAGTGAGTCATATATTGAAGGAAGGTGGAGTGAGGAGTCTCCGAAACTGGCGAGCGTGTATGAGGGGAATTGTGAATGCTGAGGAAGCGAGAGATGTATACAAGTATAGAGCCTTTTGGAACTCTGTTTTCTCTGGGGGTAGACACCTACCCCGCAAGGGAGATGGCGTAGTAAATAAGTATATTGGTTAAAAAGGTTTCGCAAGTAACGCATTATTTTATACCAAATTAAAACACATAAGTATTTTAGATCTATATTTTTTAGCAATTGCTCCGCTACTTTTTAAAATATACATTATTTGAGAATAAGGAAAAATAGGTTTTTAGTAGGAGCGGGAATCGAACGCGCGTCTTTTCAATCCGGGGAAGTGCTCTAAGCCACTGAGCTATCCTACCGATCTTTCGATCATCCCGATTTCCTCACCACATTTGTCTTACGACCAACGCCATCTATATAAATTGGGACTACTATACCTATTGGATGCATGTAAATGCTTGCCGATAAATATTTTAGAGCACTCCTTGTGCGAGCCATAAAAGCTCAAGAGACATAATTTATTGCGACTTAGTTTACAAAAATAATGGTAACTAATATGCACAATATAAAAATAAAATATAGCCTTTTGAAATAAAACTACGTTTACGGAATCTATCGCGTTTACTTGATTTTTGATTTAGACGTCCAAGGCTGATATGACGTCTATCATCTAAGTCCACCCGTGATCATGAATGCTGTAAAGTATTCGAAACGTCGGGATAGTAGTAAAATCAAGTAAACGCGATAGATTCCGTAAACTTAGTTTTATTTCAAAATGTGTAACATTCGCGTAAATATCAGAAAGTATTATAAAATATAGCCTTTAGCAGCCTGTGATAGAAAAGAAAACATATTTAATGGTTTAAATTTAACCTATGACATACAAATCAGTTCACAAAATTGTGTTAATTTATTTTCATAATAGTACTTTTTAAACTTTCGCGTTTTATATTCATTATAACACATTTAACGGGTCTATACGCGCATTAAACTTATCAAAATACTATTATTTTGACTAACCTCGACGTTTCGGCTAAGTTGCACCAGCCGTGGTCACGAGTAGACTGGTGAGAGCAGGTGTTCGTCGGTTATATTGTGTGAGAGTATCTTCAACTACCCTCACTTTCTGACCACAAAGTATTAAGGTCCCTACACACAACACTAACGGTGTCGACCGTTTTTCTGAGACACAAATCGCGACGCGGACACTTGGCCACTACGGGGTTCCACGATGATGACTACCTAAAACCATCTCCTCGATTGAAATTTCGGTACTTTTTGATTTCTATCGCCTCATGGACTAGCCTTGGGTAGAAATGGCGTTCCGTGGAGAGGATTTTAGGGTCGTGAAACGCTATCCAGTGATTTGTACCGGATTCCAGTAGATGCTCCGCAATCGCTGACTTGCCGGGCTGACTATTCTTTACGGCTGCGATATGCTCTTTCACTCTCTCGGTGATGGATCTCTTTGTTTGGCCGATATAAGAACTCCCGCAGCTACAGTAAATTTTGTAAACGCCTGGTGTTCGGAATGGGAAAATATCCTTTGCTGTACGGACTTGTTGCGCCACTTTAGATAAGGGTGTATATATAGTTTTTATTGATAGCATCCGCAGCACATCTCTAACTTTATCAGTTATCCCTTTCACATACGGTAAGAACACCGGCTGTCTGTCTACATCGCGATTAGCTGGCCGTTTGCATCTACGTCTGGGTCATCTGCAATCCATTTTATAACCGTTTTTCTTAAGTACAACATGCGACAATTCCTTTTTGAGGTGTTCAGGGTCGCATAGGTAATGAGCTAGGTTAACCAAAGATGTAGCAACGGACTTTAAATGACGTTAAATGCGTTATAATTATTTTCATAATATTAGTGTATTAATCTATATAGTAAATGGTGTTCTTAAAAAGGTCCAATTGTACCCTAATGTGCAATTTATTTCTTAAAAATTGTATTTATTACAATTATTGAGTAGCTAATATAGTTTTGTGAACATTAAATTAGTTGTATTGTAACTTAAATATTAGTAAATAATTGGAATTAAAACTTTTTTGTTTGAAAGCTCTTGATTAGACTTAAATACTGGTACACATTTTATCCCGCTACTACATCGGGAACCTGAGATATAACCTAAAAAGTAGCGGAGCCGCGGGCAAAGGCTAGTGAAAAAATATGATGTTTGCTTAATAACGGCAAATTTTTTTTTAGTGACTGCCTCCTAACATTATGTGTATGTGGAGTGAATACCGAAATTGCATTTCAGGAGGAGGCAGTTGGTTCCATAACATTTATATGCGTGGTAGAAAAGAACGCTGGAAATTAGTAAATTTGCTTTGGACAACATTGGTTCCAGAAAGCATGGATGAACTCTACCGCGACGTCCTAATACACAGAGAAATCCAAAATTTTATCGACTCCATTAAAGCTGTTGAACTGGATCGTTGTGGATCAACTTAAAAACTAGGCGCTCCTGTCCAATTTTTAAAGCAGAACTCAGCGTTACGACGGACCTGTGCTTTATAAAGCACAAACCGCTGTTTTGTTGTGAACCAGTTTTTTTACACGCCAATTTGATTTTGTTCTCCAAATTAATCCTGGGGGGTTAGACGGAATCTCACATCTCACAATTGACATCGTATCGTCTCGCTTGTGATTGGTAGATAAATCGACGAGTGATTTCGCAATAATCCCTCGGCCAATCACGGTGACCTCTCAGCCAATCACAGTGATCACGATGCGATGTCTATTGTGAGATATGAGATTCCGTCTAACCCGCCTAAACTATATATACTAACTATATATATTTATTGGTTATGTTGACACCAAGGATCCCAATACTATCAGAGAACTGAAGAGTTACTCTTTGGAACTTAGGTACCTTGACATATGCAAACCTTTTATCTTCGTTAAATTTAATTTAATTTCACCCCATTACGCGGCTCGCTCTAGAGAGCGTTCGGTTTCAAACAGAAGTTAGGTTAACTTTCCTCCAGCATGTTTCGAATTTTTTAATTCATTGATATCGTGCCATGTAGAATAAACAATATTTATTTTATATATTTTATTACACCGATCCGTGTGTTATGCCAGTAATAACCGTCGTTACAGTTTCGAAATAACAGTGGAACATATAAAAAGCTGACGATCTATTTGAAATTTCTCAGAGATTTCGTAGAATGGTAACTTAAATCGAAGGGCCCAATGACAGACTCTGTCATGTTTTTTCGCAATGTCTAGACTGAATATTAGACCCTCACTACCACGATCTTCACTACTCACTTCTTCACTATAGCCAGTATTATTGTGGACTCCCTACATAAGCTACACGGAGCCATCGGATAGGGCCTCTTTAAGAATGGCTAGAAGAGAATATCTGTTTTTTTTTTTCAATTATAATAATGTTATAATACTTACTCTGAATACTAAATACACTGATATAACTACTTGTAATGCATTATATATTAATAACGCGTAAGTTAGTTTATACGCCTCTCTTTTTCTCATGAATATCGGTCCGATTTTCAACACGAAGACTAGATAAACAGCCACAATCGTGAGCACAGGACCGATGGAAGCCATCAAGGGAAACTCGTTGATTTCTTCAACTAGAAACAATAGAACAAAACCAGAAGCGTGAGTAGAACTGAATATAATAAATAAGTGAACCTAACGATGATGTGGCATTGAGTGATTGCTCTCTTCTTTATTTGTACTCGAACACGTTCAAGCAATATGCTGTTCCTTCAATAAGCCATGACATATTTCAGTATGTTATTAGTTTATAGAGAAAAACAGCTTCGATTAGCTCTGTCCATTTAATTCAATTATTGCATTGTTAAGCTTCAATCTAAATCATTTATAAATCCAAATCAAAGTAGTAATAAATCATAAACTAAAGTATATTTTTTTTTGTGAAAGTAGAAATAAAGAGCTTTACTGCGAGCAGGATTCGAACTTGCATCCCATCCAACCCAAGAAGTGTTCTGGACCGCTATTCTATCCTAGTCACCTAATGGTAACACCCAATCTCCATAATAATTTAATTTTATCAGCCATTTTAGATAAGTAACCACGGTCCCAGGCTTTTTAATAGTCTAAAGGAAGAATTAAGCCTCAAGGCTCGTTATTGAGTAATTATTAATGAACTTACATTTGCCTTTACTCAGATTCCAGCTGGGGTACTTAGAAGCCAAACCACTGATGGAAGTCATTTTGGGCTATTGAAATCAGAACTGGAAACAAATAAAACACAAAAGTGAGATAAATCATACTATATTCCTTAAAATGTATGTAATTATGCGTGTATTTGTTTACAAATTATCACTGCTTGCTGAATGAAAAAATCGTAAGGAAACCTGCATATCCGGGAGATTATCTCAACGTTTTGCTTAGTCTGTCAACCTGCATTGGGCCGTCGTGGTTGACTACTGACTAAACCATTTCACTTTGAGGAGGGACCCCTGCCCTATAGTGGGAAAGTGAAAGGGCTGAACAAAATACAAATGAATAAAATAATCTCTCGGCAAAAGAAGTTATACCCAGAAACTCTTTCAGTTTTCCGGAAAAAAAAAGCCAATGTATAGGATCGTTCTGGGACATTTGACTATATGTATTAAAGGACAATGGCATTTTTCGCCCTGTACGATAGTAGCATCGGGGCTATGATAATTATTAGTATTTTTTATAATAAAAATTGCATATTTCCATTTAACACGGACTAGCTCCATGTCATAATGAAGAAAAAAGTATTCAAAGGGACTATTTACAGGTACATCCGATGCGCTGCCATGTTTACCGAAAGTCAATACAATCATTCTTTAATTTTTTTAAAAGCATTGTTAGGTTATTTTTAAATCTGAATTACACTCTTGGAATTGATTTAGAAATTGTGTGTAAAATGTCACAATGAAAAATCAAATTCTAATATTATAAGTTACATTATAATCAAGCTAGACAAAAATTACAAGTTTTGTTTTATTAAAAGCTTTTTGATCTCACAATTAATTTTGTCAATAGATTTTGTATATATGTCCCATGCTTTTATAAGACTTATTTTTATTATCAATATTAGAGTTTGTTAATAGATGTCACTGCTTTTAATAGACTTATTTTTAATATTAATATAAGACAAACTTAAAATGTAATTCTGAAATAAAACTTCGTTTACGGAATCTATCGCGTTTACTTGATTTTACTACTATCCCAACGTTTCGAATACTTTACAGCATTCCTGATCCCGGGTGGACTTAGATGATAGACGTCCAAGGCTGATATCAAGGCTGATATCCAATCTGTCATTCTGAATTAAAATAATAAAGTAATCTAATCTTTATTGTATATAGAAATTGAATAGAATAAAATATTTTTTGAAATACGTATAAATTTAATAGAGCTCCATCTAGCATTGGAAATACGCAGCCCTAGGATTATAATCCAACTGAATTGAAAACTATTACAAGAGGTAGTGAAATACCAATCTATAACTGTCATAGGTAAACTAGTCCATTTACATTCTAGCTTCATTGTTATAAGCCTGAAACGCCCAGCTCATGACCTCAAAATCAGATAGTATGTATAATAGTATGATTTTCCAGCTAGTCCGCTATTAAATGATAATTCTATGGGAATTCAGTAATATTAAACACAAAGTGAAAAATGCGAAATCGAAAAGAACAGTCAGGAGCAGGATATTATATTTCGATTTCGCATTTTTCACTTTGTGTTTAATGTAAAGTGCTAAGCATGTCAAATGCTAAAAATATATATAAAAATATCTAAATAATTCAGTAATATGTTTTAATACAACACATGATCTAGTTTTGTGGTTTTTCCAGGGCAAACTATGTATGGACGCAGAGCAATGTCTTTTAATAATGAACGATTAAGTAAATATGGCGCGAACGCATAAGGAACAGCCAAACTCACCTACACATTTCTATTATTAGTCAGAATTGCTTACGATGGAATACGAGCTACTAAGTCACGTGACTTAACGTTAGAGATCTCAAATTTCCATACATTTTAATAGTTTTCTATAGCGTTAGTGATCATAGAATGCAACTTGGCCCACAGGATTTTCATTGAGAGGCGATCGTACAACCGAAACATATCACAAAATACAATAAGCACTACTTTAGAACGTGCTGCCAAATAGGTTTGTTTAATGACTATTTAATGTACTATGTAATTTGCCTATTGACTTAGTTATTTTATAAAATCGGTTATAATGTCAGATCTGTAGGTTACGACTTGTTTATGCTCCAGTTATAACTGGGTCTGATCTGGGTTATTACTAACACAGCCAACAGAAGCTTCACTATTGGAAAATATATCACAAAGCTATATAATAGAGCTACGTCTGTGCATTTAAAATATTTGAGAATAAATTAAAAGTAAAAATAACATTCTGAATTTAAAATTTATTTTCTATGTAATACTGGTCACATATGTATTACACACGTCTCTGAAATGTTTTATGTGAATGTGTATGAAAGACGCAACAGGCTCATAAGGATTGAGGTCTACTGGGGGCATTTGTTCAAAGAACCAGCGCCCCGCTCGACTTGTCTAGCAGCCCCAGATCCCCGCCTGACCGCACACTTCGTAATGCGGATTTCGAGCAAGGAGATTTCACTCCGCTGGAATATTTTATTATATTTTGTCCCACATAAATATCAAAAATAATCAAATCATAGGCGGTGATTTTGCTTATCAAATCGTTTTTGATGTGAAACATCTAATGCGGAGGGAGAGTAAAATCGGCTGTTAGCGTGGCGACGCTTTTATTTTACTTGTCCCGTTCAAATATTGCAAGTTAAATTTGACACACTTCGCGGTTTCCGATTGAGCTGAAATCTTACACGCATCTGTATATCGCGTGACTTTGCAATATTATGATGACATGGAGCTAATCTGATGATGGAGCTGGAAGGTGGACATAGGAACTCTATAATGAAACGGCGCAACCCCATCGAATTTGGGCTCGTACGATTCGACTAGACGAGTACTTTGCCTTTAGATGGTATTCAGGGGCTGATGGTGAAGCGGGAAAATGGCCACAGTAACTCTATAATGAAACGACGCAAACCCATCGAGTTTGGAATCGTTTGATTCGTTTTGACGATTACTTTATCTTTAGATGGTATCCAGGGTCTGACGATGGAGCTGGAAGGTGGTCGCTATAACTCTGTAATGAAAGGACACAACCCCATCGAGTTTGGCATCGTTTGATTCGTCTTGACGAGTACTTTGTCTTTAGATGGTATCCAGGGTCTGATGATGGAGCTAGAAGGTGGCCATAGGAACTCAGTTATAAAACGACATAACTCCATCGAGTTTGGGCTCGTATGATTTGTTTTGACGAGTACTTTGTCTCTAGATGGTATCCAGGGTCTGACGATGGAGCTGGAAGGTGGTCACAGTAACTCTGTAATGAAACGACGCAACCCTATCGAGTTTATACTCGTTTGATTCGTCTTGAGGAGTACTTTGTCAAGTTATGATCATTTTATTTCTAAAAAATAATTTCGATGTTTTCACATCTGGTAGACGTCCCGCGCCGTCTAGTTTTTTTTTAATTTTATCAATAACTAGCTTTTGCCCTTTGGCTTGGCCGCAGCCAAAAGCTAGTTTTTCGGTTATATCTCAGGTTCCCGATATAGCAGCGGGATAAAATGCATACCAGTATTTAAGTCAAATCAAGGCCTTTCAAATAAAAAAGTTTCATCAAAATCCGTTCAGTAGTTTTTGCATGATGCGTGAACATACAAACAGACAAACAGATTAATAGACAAAAATTCTAAAAAAAATGTTTTGTGCTTAGACACGCCTATATAGCCTATTAAACTAATTTTCTGTTAAATATCTTGAGTGTACAGATACAGCTCTGTTACAGCTTGATAATAGCACTAGCCTTTGCTTGCGGCTCCACCGCAACCAAAAGCTAGTTTTTAGATAGTATCTCAGGTTCTCGATATAGAAGCGGAATAAAATGTATACCAGTTTTGAAGTCTAATCGAGATCTATCCAATAAAAAAAGTTGCATTAAAACCCGTTCAGTAGTTTTTGTGTGATGCGCGAACAACCAAACAGATAAACAGACGGACAAAAAATCTAAAAAAAATGTTTTGTGTTCAAACACGTCTATGTAGACTAATACAGTCATTTTTTCTCAAATATCTTAAATGTACAGACACAGCTCTGTTACAATTTTATAATAGTATAGATAGATGAATACGTTTATCAGCTTAATTTATTTATTTATAGCGGCCATTTTGAAATTCACCATCTTATGTTTTTCGTGTTCATATATATAAATATTTTAATTAGGGCCAAGTCTTCCAGAGGAGGCTTTAATCTAGTTGTGCACTTTTAGTTCGAACAATGGGCAAGATTAAGAAACTTTCGCTTGGCGAAAACTGAGATGGGTGACCAAAAAGTAACACCTATTTGTGGACACCTGACCTCCTCAAAGCTTCGGAAGGCAGTACATTCCAGCCGTGAAATAACATCCTGGCAGTCATTAGACTGTGTTTTATTCAAAATTGTTAGTCTTGAATAAAAAATCTGAGAAATGGTTCGGTGGTTACATATATGAACATTGCATGTTAAATAAAGCTTTGTAAAAATGACTGTAACAGATTTAGGCGTCCATGAACAGAAAACATTTTTTTAGAATTTTTGTCTGTTTGTTTGTCACGTAAAAATAATCGAATGGATTTTGATAAAACTTTTCTTGTTAATCAAACAAAAAGATTTTGATTAGACTTAAAAACTGGTTTATTTTTAGTCGTTTTATCCCATTGTAGTAACAATGGGAATCTGAACCATAAACCCAGATTTTGTCTGCAGCAGAGCTTTGGCGAAGGGCTAATGTATACTCGTACTATTATAAAGCTGTAACATAGCTATGTCTGTAATAGATAGCCTATTAGCCTAGGCGTGTCTAAACACAAAACGATTCTTTTAGATTTTTTTTCTGTTTGTCTGTTTATCTGTTTGTTTGTTCGCGCATCTTGTAAAAACTACTAAATAGATTTTGATGCATTTTTATATTTGATAGCTCTTTATTAGACATAAAAACTGGTATACATTTTATCCCGCTACTATACCGGGAACCTGAGATATAACCCAAAAACTAGCTTTTGGTTGCGGCGAAGCCGCGGGCAAAGGCTAGTTGTAGAATAAAAGAGCTGTTTGCTCTAACGTTTCATACTCTGGCGAATCTTAATTTTGTATCACTTAGACGTATTTTCAAAATATACTCGGAAAGTTTAAATAAATTATAGTGAATGAACGCATATTTATAGAATAAATAAGACGTGAGAATTTATTTTAACATAATATGAGTTTAACATTGTTTCTGTGTACCAGATAAACCATTATTTGTTAAAACAAATTGTTCTTTTAAAGCTAGTAGTTAGTTTTATATCATATATTATCAATGTGGCTTTTTAATTTATAAACCGTAGTACTGTTGAATATATTGGATTGATTTATAATGCACAAATAAAAACTTGCATGTATTAAATATTATATAAATAGTTTGGGCATGAATTTTATTTATTTTTATTTATTTATTTTTACACTTCATGCAATTTGTATGCAAAGGCGGACTTAATGGCAAAGGCATTTTCTACCAGCCAACCTTAGGGCAGTGAAGAAAATATTAAGGTAGGTGGGTGTAAAAACAATATCTAAATATTTAAGTAAGTAGTAATATTTAGGTAGGCAAATAATTACATAAATATAATTAGGTATATAAATACTTAATAATAATTACATACATAATATATATATATATATATTAAAAAAAATAATAATGTAAGTTTAATTAGAGTTCATTATGATTAAATTACTGAACCAATCCTCTGCCTAAAATAATGAAATTTTAAATAGTGCCTGTTATAATTTATCACTGTAAAGTTGACGCACCTTAGCCTTGAATTTCTCTCGACTATTGATCATCCTTATTTTCAAAGGGAGCGCATTCCAAAGCAGAACAGATTGAATAGCAAATGAAGAGTGAACAGTGTCAGAGCTATGAGACGGGCAGTGTAAAAGGCGATTATTAGAAGATCGTAGGTTTTTGGAGTGCATAGAACAAAGATATTGAAGGTTAGAAGTAAGATATGTAGGTGCAGTGGGAGAGTGAAGAAGAGAGAAGAGAGTAAGCAATGCATGTAAGCTCCGTCGTTGTCGTATTGGTAGCCATCCAATCTGAGTACGCGAATAAGAAATATGGTCATATTTTCGCAAATTAAAGACGAATCGAATGCAATTATTGAGAAGTCTGTCAAGTTTATTGAGGAGATCTGCATTCAGGTCGAGATAACACACATCACCATAGTCAATAATTGGAACAATCAAAGCCTGCACAAGCGTTTTCTTAATGTCTATGGGTAAAAAATTCTTCAAGCGATAGAGAGACCGTAGAGCTCCAGTTGCTTTTCGCGAGACTTCGGTAACCTGCTTCTGCCAACTAAGTGTAGAATCAATGTACAGACCGAGATTTCTTACAGATGAGCTAACAGGTATAGTAGTTCCATCAAATACGATTGCAGGCAGAATAGTCGTATCTAGTCGACTCATCATTCGTGGACTTCCTATGAATATGGCTTGACACTTTGCAGGATTGATCCGCAGCCCATAACGCGATGACCAGTTGTATATGTTATTTAGATCACGGTTCACTTCATCGATTGCGACAGATATATTTTCCGGCCTAGCCTGCGAATAAATTTGCAGATCGTCAGCATACAAGTGATTCGCACAAAACTTAATATCATGACTTATAAGATTAATGAACAAGGAAAATAGAAGGGGTGAAAGAACTCCACCTTGTGGAACGCCAGAGTTAAGGTCACGCCAATTTGAAAAGGAATCTTCAAAGAAAACTGACTGTTGACGTTCTTGAAGATATGAAGTAATCCATTCAAGTGGTACAGATGAGATTAAAAGGTGGGAAAGGATAGAAAGTAAGATTTCATGGCACACGTCACCGAAAGCGTTTTTAAAGTCAATCAATACCAGCACAGTGATCTTGGTTTCTTCCACACCTGTCCTGACGTCCTCCATCACGTTTAGCAATGCAGATACAGTACTGTGTCCAGCTCGGAATCCAGACTGCAATGGATCCAAAATTTGGTTTTGCTGAATCCCCCCCATTAATTGCCTATGCACGCAGGATTCGAGAACTTTGGATAAGAAAGGGAGAATAGAAATGGGACGAAAATGAGAAGCAAGAGAAGGATTATGAACTTTAGGTAGAGGACGTATATATGCTTTGCGCCATTGGATTGGAAAACGGCCTGAGTGAATAGAATAGTTTATGATATGAGTAATAGGAAATAAAATTTGGTCAAGAATATTAAGCACCATAGGTCGACTTATGCCGTCAGATCCTACGGCTTTAGATCTTATGGCTAGAATTGAATCTTTAATCTCGTCTGTTAACACTGGCGAAAATTGAAATGGAATGTAGCTAGGCGCAGGCAGATCTGCTATACTATGCACCGTTTGATTTATAATTTCGCCATTGACCGGAGATGAGGTGGTAAAATGCTGGTTGATTTCATCTAGGTCGGCAACCTTTGTCATGTTCCAACCATACACCTTACCAACCCCTAACCTTTTGAGGAAGTTCCAGGTAACAGTTGGAGAAGAAGTAGAAAGGTTCTTGAAAATAAAACGGCGTTTAGCGTTTCGCACAACTTGATTACACTTATTTCTAGCTTTTTTAAACATAACCCAGTTATCTTCGCACCGGTTTCTTTTATATTTTCTGAAAGCTCGATCTCTCTGTTTCATCGCTATTCGAGTTTCCTCCGACATCCAGGGAGCTGGGGAATGCTTTAATTTGATTTTTCTAATCGGGGCATGTAAATCATAAAGTTTGATAATGACATCATTGAAAATATGTACCTTATCATCAATTGTATCAGCTGTGATCAACGGCTTCCAATCAATCCTCGAAGCATCCGCCCGAAGGGCATCAATATTGATACGAGAGAAACAACGCCTGTGCAGTACTTTAGGAGTTGGTTTAGGAGGTTTAAGGGCGTATGACAGGAAGATGAGGTCGTGATGGGAAAACCCAGGTGCAGGATGTTGACCATGTGACGAGACACGGGAAGGGTTAGATGTGAGAATCAAGTCTAACCAAGTGTCTTCTCCGTTAATATTGATGTGAGTGGGTTGTAAAGGTAAGACACTGATCTTGGTTGAATCTAGGATATTAAAGAGTTTACGAGTCCGAGGGGAACTGCCGTCAAGGAGATTAGTGTTAAAATCTCCCATGATGATGTGATGTCCATACTCAGACCCTAAGGATTCTAAAACCAATTCGATATCGGTGAAGTAATCGATAGTAGGGGGACAGTAAATCACACCAAGATTAATTTTAATACCCTTGACGCAAACCTCGAGAAACAGAAATTCAGCACAAGGCACCGAGATAATGGTAGAAATGGCTATAGTTCTATATGTAAGATCACTCCGTAAGTATATAGCAACGCCACCCCCTCTTCTCCCAACCCGATCATTCCTGATGAGTATAAAACCCGGAAGAGTATAACTAGCAGATAGAAGCGAAGGTTTAAGCCAGGTCTCGGAAATTAGAATGGCATGTACATTAGCGTCGGCAAAAACATCACAAAATTCATTGTAGTGACTAGGTAGGCTTTGGGCGTTTATGTGGCACACATTCAATAAGCGAGGAGCATTTTTATCAAAATTACTACGTACAAAATCTCCAAGGGTTTCCGGCGCAGAGGTGAAACTTTCGTCAGAGAATGACGTTAAAGACTAATTAGCAGACTTAAAGGATAAATCATTTTCTGATATCATATTTATTTTATTGTTCAAAATTAAGCAAAACTTACCTTCTTCCTTCAGTTTAAAATAAACTAAATAAAACAAACTTTCTGGATTTCTTGAGATTACTTATGTTCTCGGGTTTGGTCTCCGGGTCGGTCGGTATTAAGCTTTTTCGTAAAAAGAAAAATTCTCAGTAGCAGCCCGGAGTTAGGAAATACACCCGGTAGCCGACAATAGGCTCGTTCCCTATTACGCGGGACTTAAACATAGTTGGCGAACCGTGGTTATGTAATACGCCTGCCTACCTTTTCGGGGATACAGGCGTGAGACTATGTTTTTATATGTTTTACTCATGTTCTAGTTTGTCTATTCACTAATAGATGGAGACTTAATATGAATATATACAAAACTTTAAAAGTTGGAAATGTAATTCAATTATCGGGGAATCCCAACCGGAGAGATTGATCTATATTGGGTTATGTTAAATATTAAAATTGTTTTTTCTTATAATATTGTATAATAGTACCTACAGATATACGAAATTACAATAGCAACACGCACTGTCTGTATTTAAAAAGAAATTTTGGTTAAATGAATATTTATATTTGCTAAGCTGAGATATAACCTAAAAACTAGCTTTTGACTACGGCGGAGCCGCGGATCTTTGTCCGCTAGTAAATTAATATCTCTGTTTTACTAAGTTCACTTGGTATTCTCATGCCAGTTATATAGTACCTATATTGTTACCCTGGGGGTGAAAGTATTATTAAGACTTATTTAGTCCCGCGACGGGGTTTGGCGCCCGAGTGCAGCGAGGGCGCCTATAGTTCGAGGAAGAAATACTCTTGTCTTTAACCCGAGGTAAACACTGTGCTTTTCATTACGAATACAAGGAAAGTAAACATAAAAACATGCAAAAATGAGTGAATTTTAATTTACACCAACTGCTGAGATAATTATTTATTTAAAGTTTTTTTTTGTGGCCGGCGTGCATATCAACCATTATTTTTCATTTTCAACATTAAAAAAAATGGTAAAATATTTTACCCAAATCTATATTATTTTAAAGGAATATTCGAAGGAAGTAAATTATAATAGGTGGTCGTTAAAAAAAATCTTTATTTAATACTAAACTTTGTTACTTCAATTAAAAATCGCTCTGTGATTGAGTGCTGTAGTAAGTTAGAATAAGGTTCAATAGAAATGTGAAAAAGAACTAATTTTTTTGTACGCCTCATAAGCGAAGCGTTGAGGTGGTTTCTACTCCCGGTTGACACGGCACAGCTCATTTTTCAAACTTAAAATGTCTCTATTTATCATATATTGCACTTGTAAAATAATATCTACACACATATATAAAGAACAAACACTATTTTTAACACTCATGATATTTTTGATGCCATTTTTGTTATTTAAACTAGTTAAAAAACTGTTGGAAAAAAATCTGGCTTGGACGTCCGGGAGTTGTAGGTAATGTATGTTAACACGATAACGACCAAAATACTTAATTAATTGAGTCTTTTTTTTTCGTTTACGAATTATTATGACTAGGAATAGAGCCCTATTACTTTTCACGTTCTGATTCGATGTGGTTTAATTGTTATTAAATAAACAAAAAAATACTGAATATTTACGGCATTTACGCTCGACGCGACAATAAAACCAGCGCCTTTCATGAGAACTTTTTACGTACGCATATCCAGAGCCACCGTTGGTTTTACTATCGTCAACAGAACGCCGTTCTCCCGGCCGGTACATTGTTTTTTGTTAAAAGAAAGTTCTTACCTTTGCTTGACGAACTGATGATATTTGCCAAGTATAATAACTATTTTATCCATAACAATAATTAAAAACACTAAACACACGTAAATAATAACACACCAACGTTATAAAACACGAAAAAAACATATTTTACATTCCACAATTTTTTTTGCGTGGCCTTGGCGTTACTGTGTTCACTTAGAACAAAGTATAAAATTATAAGGCAACCAAGTTAGGAAGATAAATGGTTTAGAGATTTCTTGTTAAACTCATTGACTTTTATATAAGTCGTATAATATTGTCCAAAGTTGCAATTTTCTATTGATAGATGTCGCTGTTTTAAAGTAAAAGAGATATTGACAAATGCAGCCCTAGATGGCAAGCAAGTGACAATTTTAGATGTATTCAGTTGCTTTTGTATGTATAGAACAACAATATTGCTTTTTTTGTGTGGAAACTAGCGATGTCTTTTTGTTTTCTTAAATTGCTTTTGTTTGCAGTTTAATAAATTATTCAATTTTACATGTTTTTATATATTATATGCACTTATGCAGGTATATATGTAAACTCATGGATTGTTGTTTTTACTAATTGCCAGATGGCGCCTTGCAAAATGACAGAGCTAGACCAATATAGAAGTACTTCTTAAAATTAGCGCTTGATGGCGTATAAGACATGAAACCCATATTAGTACTTTTTGAAATTAGCGCTATCTATGTGATTTATTGAAAACTACTTAGTAAGATCATCATCCGAGTATGAATAATGAAATAGTACATTGTTGTACTTTTTTTTTTTTTTGGCGGGAAAAAAAATTTCCTAACCGCACACCCTGTCGCTCGGGGCAACGAACAGGGTAGTGTGGGGCCCTCACCCACTAAAGAAACCCGCCGTGTGCCGTCTCTCCGCCTTTATTGACAGGCTACTGGAACTATGTTGCATTCCTTCGGTGGTCCGCCGGCGGCTTACCCTTTGGGTACCCTCATCTGAGCAACGCATCCGCACACGGAGCGTCACACCTTCGCGGGAGGCCTTGCGGGTGGCGGACGTTCCCCGGTCCATCCACCCGCAGCCCCAGCTAGGGCGGCATTAGGCGCAAATATTCACGCCTACGCCTCCCCAGTCGCTGGCGGCGGTTCGGGTCTGCGGAAGGATCAGCCTCCTTGGCCCTCTCCGCCGCTTCCTTCCGCGAGATGACCTCCTCGCAGAAGGCAGCGACTGCGGCCCAATTCCTGTCGCTGCCAAGCATCGATCTGACGACGCTCGGCAGCGAGAGGTCCCCCCCTATTGCCGCGACGAGTTCACGGCGCTGCTCGGCCCAAGCCGGGCACGACTCGAGCGTGTGCTATGCCGTGTCCTCGTCGCAGCCCGCAATGGTGACAGCCCGGAGTCGCTTCCCTCCTTGCGACAATGTGCAGATATCTCCCGAAGCAACCGTGCCCCGACAGCACCTGCACCAGTCGGAAGGTAAGGACTCCGTACCGTCGCCCTGCCCACTCCTCTAGCACCGGCTGGAGCGCCCCCACGGTCCGAAGACCGGCCCGGGGCGCCTCCAGCCGCGCCCTCCAGTTGGCCATGGCAGCTCGTCGGGCGTCGCCCTGCCACCTCGCCACCTCACGGAGTTGGGGACGCCTGCGCCCCGCCCCCTCTTGCGACGCCCGCCGATACACCTCCGCGAGCCCCTCCGCCTCCAAGTCCCATGGGGAGATTCCGGCCAATGCACAGGCCGCCTCCGTCGACACCGTGCGGTATCCGCGAATGACCCTGGACGTGACAACCCTCTGTGGTTTCCACAGAAGAGCCCTGTTCAGTGCGTCCAGGGACTCCGCCCACACGGGTGCGCCGTACAGCGCCATCAACTGGACCACCCCCGTGAAAAGCCGTCGGCACGCATTGTTGGATCCGCCCATATTCGGCATGAGCCGTGCAAGGGCGGACGCTGCGCCGACGAGCTTCGGGGACAGTTGGCGGAAGTGCTCGCGAAAGCGCCACCGCCCGTCCAGCACCAGGCCCAGATACTTGATCTGGGCCCGAACTTCAATTTGGACCCCGTCCACTGTGATCGAGGCGCCAGCAGGTGGTCGACGTCGGGGCCCATGGAAAAGTAGGGCCTCCGACTTATCCAGGGCTACCCTAAGCCCCAGCGCCCCGATCCTCCTGACCACCTCCGAGGTCCCTAAGGTGGCCAGGAACAGTACATTGTTATCCTAGGGGTGAAAGTGTGGTTTTTATCTTGGGCTCGTCACCAGGATAATATCGAACCATCTGTACCTTTCTTAGATGAGGTATTATTATTGAGAGATGATTTCGCAAATGAAGATTATTAATATAATAAAAGCTTTTGTTAATTGGACTACGTGTATTTGTTTATCCTTCCATGATTCCAATAATAATTAATGTAATAAATATGAATTATCATAAAATAATAACATTATATTATTGAGAGGGGTAGACCACGTAGAACGTTCTCTGACCAAATCAGAGAAGGTCTTCAAAAAGGTGAGGTCAGGAGTACCCTTAACCGACGTGCATGTATGATGAATATAATGACAGTGAATTAGGAAAAAAAGATGAGCAAAGGATCGTGGCAAGTGGAAATCCGTGGTCTCTGCCTACCCCTCTGGGAAAAAGGCGTGAATATATGTATGTAAATATCAGGATAACATAGATTCCCTAGTAGACCAGGCAATCTCTCAGAAGATAATATTACTACTGTTATCTAGGGAGTCTAAGGAAGGATTTGATATATAATATATGAATAAACGTTATAAATTGTGGTGGGCCCATTCCTCATACAAAAATAAATTGACTCCTTTATAACGACATAGGTACATGTAAAATTCATTAATAGTAACTTGATAGTACACCTGAAAAACAAGAAAATACTTGGAATCCCGACAATTTTATTGGCTATCAATAATGCTCTAACTTCTAACTGGCTCTGTGGTGCAGCGGTAGTGTGACTGCTTATCATGAGTTCTTGGGTTCGATTCCCAGGACGGGCAGTGTCTTGAGCTTTTTCTTAAAAAGAAACATTCTCAGTAGCAGCCCGGAGTTTGGAAATGTGCCTGGTATACGGATGGACGGCAAAAGGCTGGCCCCCTATAACGTGAGACTTAAACATAGCTGGCCAAACGTGGGTGTAAAATACATGCTCACACCTTCGGGGAATACAGGCGTGATGCTGTTTTAAGTTTTTATCATTTATAGAAACGGAATCTACCTCAAAATGGATTTATTGAAAACAATTCATTAATTTAAACTGGTTTTGAAAGAAAATAAATTAAAATGTACTTACGATTCCAATCTTATTTCCTTTTGTGTCCTATAATTGTACATTAAATTATATGTTTATCTAATTCACAAATCTCTAAGTACAAGGAAACTCAAAAACCAATCACATAATATATCCACTTTCAACTAATCATCACTAAAGTATGAAATGAACTAAAATTTTAATATTCATCGCCGAAGTCGTTATCTAATGGGAAAATGTTGCAATATGACTCGATACTAATGTTTGGACGATTTGTTATAAAATAAACTTAATTACGTCTGACCTTATGATATTATTTTAATTGCATGAATGTATGGATTCAATTGAAATGATACAGGAAACTAAATATATGTAAAATGGCGGCTTTTTATATTTAGTGGTTAAAAATGTGTATTTTATTTCAATAACTTATGAACAATAAATATATTAATGTTACTAATTAAAACTATCTAACTAACTTATCATCACGCCATTGCCCTTACGGGGTAGGCAGAGAGAACAGAGTGCCAAGAGGCTCTATTCTTGCACACATCTCTCGTTTCCTCAACATTCGTAAAATAATCTCTTCATACACGCTCGCCGGTTTCAGAGATTCCCAACTCCACATTCCTTCAATAGATGACCAATTTGGTCCTAGCTAGGTGACTCTCGGTCTCCCCCTGTATCTACATCCTTCCACTTTCGCATTGTATATCTTCTTAACCAATTGCTTGTCCGGCATTCTTTCCATATGTTCGAACCATTGGAGCATTCCCTTTCGCATCTTTACACAAATACTCTCTTTCATACCTACTCGCTCTCTTACGTCGTCGTTACTAATGCGGTCAGTCAGTCTCCACAGATTCTTCGCAGAGATCGCATTTCGACTGCATTGATTTTACTCTTATACTCCTGTTTTCATACACAACTCTCGCTTCCATATAGTTATGTATACGTTGGGACAAGCACTGCTTTGTGTATTGCGTCCCGTGCCCTTTGGGTGAGGTGATGGCTGCCGAGAAGTTGTCCCAATACTTCGTTCACACGTACGCCTCTTTTCTTACAATCTTCTGTCATTACGTCGACTAGGGTTTGCAGGTCATAGTTATAACGTGAACCATTGTTTTTATATAAGGGCACGATGACTGCGCTTCTCTAGTCCTTTGGAACCATTCCTGAGCTCCAACATAAATTGAGAAGCACCAGGAAAGATTCCTAGACACATGAGCCTCCAAGATTGATCATCCTTAGCAGACACCATATTAATACCCGCTGCCTTACTATTTTCAAACTTCTAATCGCCCATTCAACTCTGTCTATTCTTATGTAACATCGGTGCCGAATGCTGATCTGTTAGACCACATGTGGCACCGGCATCACCCCACACATCCAAATATTCACCCCATCGGCTTTATACATCTTGTGTTTGCGTAAGAACGTCTCCACCTATAGACCTTATTTTATTCATTCTGGAAGCAGACCAACAACTCCGAGATTTCTTCATCTCCCTTTGGAAAAGTTTGGTGTTGCCCTCAAAGTTTTTGGTCAGCCTTTCTTCTGCAATCATATTTGCTCTGTCACGATTCTCTTTCACTAATTATGTAACAACTTATAACATTAATGTAACAAGTGCACTATTTTTTGTTTAGTTAATATAACTGGTAGTGCATGTGCAATGCATTTAAATGCGTTCCGATACAGGGCGTTGGTCGTTAAGACAAATGTGATAAGGAGATTGGGTATGTCTAAAAGATAGTACTGTAGCTCAGTGGATTAGAGCACTTCCCCGGATAGGAAGGGATGCAGGCTCGATTCCCGCCTGTACTAAAATACTCTTTGTCCTTATTCACAAATTATAATTTGTACTTTAAGAGTAGCTGAGCATGTCAAGTGCTAAAATATAGATCAAAATGTTTGAAAAAATCACACCTTCAAATAGTATGAATTTTAATTGCAAAATAAAACTTACTATATTGGATTAATGCATCTAAATGCGTTTCGATAGAGGGCGTTGGTCGTTAAGACAAATGTGATAAGGAGTTTGGGTATGTCTAAAAATAGTACTGTAGCTCAGTGGATTAGAGCACTTCCCCGGATAGGAAGGGACACAGGTTCGATTCCCGCCCGTACTAAAATACTCTTTTTCCTTATTCACAAATTATAATTTGTACTTTAAGAGTAGCTGAGCATGTCAAGTGCTAAAATATAGATCAAAATGTTTGAAAAAATCACACCTTCAAATAGTATGAATTTTAATTGCAAAATAAAACTTACGATATTGGATTAATGCATCTAAATGCGTTTCGATAGAGGGCGTTGGTCGTTAAGACAAATGTGATAAGGAGTTTGGGTATGTCTAAAAATAGTACTGTAGCTCAGTGGATTAGAGCACTTCCCCGGATAGGAAGGGACACAGGTTCGATTCCCGCCCGTACTAAAATACTCTTTTTCCTTATTCACAAATTATAATTTGTACTTTAAGAGTAGCTGAGCATGTCAAGTGCTAAAATATAGATCAAAATGTTTGAAAACATAATTATATTAGTATATCTATATTTTTATATTCTTTTTTTATTGCACATTTAAACAAATTAAGTATAGTCAATTAGAATTTAAATATGTTATTGTAAAATGACGTGTAGCGATCTTTTATTCCGGCTCTAAAAAAATTATCTAATGGATATATTACCCCACCTAAAAAGAATTAACTATAATAGTTTTGGTAGCACTGAACCCAATGAGCTCATATTTGAAACGCACTTTATTTTGTGCCATTATTGGGAACGGGTTTCCTCTCAAAGTGAGAGAGATTCAGGCTGTAGTCCACTAAGCTGACCCAGTGTGGGTTAGCAGACTTTACAAGCCGCTGAGAAAATCTCTCAGGCATGCAGGTTGCCTTACGATAAAACAAATATACACATTTTCTCGAAAAAAATTGAAAATTCAAGAGGTGTGTGCTTTAGGCCCAAACGCGATACCGGTTTCTTAAAATAATACAAAATTAAGTAAGCACCCATAAAAATCCCATAATCAACAGCCATGTTGCAAAATTATGTTTTAGTTGACAGACTAGTAAAGCAAGCTTTAATTTCTTTTTAAATGTTATTAATTTGTATTGGCACATTTGTACAGGCATAATTTTATTTCGGAGCCATCTACCGCATGCCGTCTACACCTATAGTGTAGAAAGGGTCGTGACCGAATATTATTTTTATAGGTGGGCAAAAATGTCCTACCGCACACCCCACTGCCCAGGGAAACAAGGAGGTAGTGTGGGGCTCTCACCCACTAAAAACCTACCGTGCGCCCTCGTCCGGCCTTAATACGACAGATTACGGGTACCGCGTCGTATAGACCGTGATCCTTAGGCGGCAGCCAGGCCCAGGCTGGGCATGACTTGAGCTTATTCTGCGCCGAGTCCTCGCCGCAGTCGCAGTGGTGACAGCCTGGGGTTGTCTCCCTCCTAGCGATCGTGTTCAGATAATTGCCTTAGCAACTATGCTTCGACAAAACCTGCACCAACCCGAAGGAGAGGACCCCGTGCTGCCGCCTGCCTGCCCATTCTATCAAGATCGGCCGGATCAGTTATTGGTTTATTGATTCATATTATACTTAGGAAGTTAGATGTTTTTGTTAACAGATGGCATTAAAACTAATTAAATAAATACTTTGGAAAATCCAAAACTGCACGCCTCATAATCTTCATATTTCACAAAAAAATTGATTATTTGATAAGTAACTAATAATGTATTGGTTTTACTAAGTAGTTTTCAATAAATCATATAGATAGCGCTAATTTCAAAAAGTACTAATGTGGGTTTCATGTCTTATACGCCATCTAGCGCTAATTTTAAGAAGTACTTCTATATTGGTCTAGCTCTGTCATTTTGCAAGGCGCCATCTGGCGATTAGTAAAAACAACAATCCATGAGTTTACATATATACCTGCATAAGTGCATATAATATATAAAAACATGTAAAATTGAATAATTTATTAAACTGTAAACAAAAACAATTTAAGAAAACAAACAGACATCGCTAGTTTCCTTACAAAAGCAATATTGTGGTTCTATTTAAACAACAGCAACTGAGTACATCTAAAATTGCCACTTGCGACATCTAGGGCTGCGTTTGTCAATATCTCTTTTACTTTAAAACAGCGACATCTATCAATAGAAAATTGCAACTTTGGACAATATTATACGACTTATTTAAAAATCAATGAGTTCAACAAGAAATCTCTAAACCATTTATCTTCCTAACTTGGTTGCCTTATAATTTTATACTTTGTTCTAAGTGAAAACACAGTGACGCCAAGGCCACGCAAAAAAAATTGTGGCATGTAAAATATGTTTTTTTCGTGTTTTATAACGTTGGTGTGTTATTATTTACGTGTGTTTAGTGTTTTTAATTATTGTTATGGATAAAATAGTTATTATACTTGACAAATATCATCAGTTCGTCAAGCAAAGGTAAGAACTTTCTTTTAACAAAAAACAATGTACCGGCCGGGCGAACGGCGTTCTGTTAACGATAGTAAAACCACCGGTGGCTCTGGCTATGCGTACGTAAAAAGTTCTCATGAAAGGCGCTGGTTTTAATGTCGCGTCGAGCGTAAATGCCGTAAATATTCAGTATTTTTTTATTTATTTAATAACAATTACATCGAATCAGAACGTGAAAAGTAATAGGGCTCTATTTCTAGTTATAATAATTCGTAAACGAAAAAAAAAGACTCGATTAATTAAATATTTTGGTCGTTATCGTGTTAACATACATTACCTACAACTCACGGACGTCCAAGCCAGATTTTTTTCAAACAGTTTTTTAACTAGTTTAAATAACAAAAATGGCATCAAAAATATCATAAGTGTTAAAAATAGTGTTTTTTCTTTATATGTGTGTGTAGATATTATTTTACAAGTGCAATATATGAGAAATAGAGACATTTTAAGTTTGAAAAATCAGCTGTGCCGTGTCAACCGGGAGTAGAACCCACCTCAACGCTTCGCTTATGAGGCGTGCAATAGGGTATAAAACCGGCTGTTGGCGTAGCAACCTCGCCAAAAAATATACCTTGGCAGTTAAGATGTTTTATATTTCATTGTCAGTCAATGTCGAATGGCAGGGAAGTATTTCATTGTAAAACCAATGTAAAACTATATAATTTTTCGCAAAATTTTGAAATTATAGTTTTTAGGTTATACCTATATCTCAGGTTCCTGGTATAGTAGCGGGATAAAATGTATACCAGTTTTTAAGTCTACTCGAGAGCTATCAAATAGAAAAAGTTGCATAAAAATCCTTTCAGTAGATTTTGTGTGATGCGCGGATAAACAAACAGACAAACAGACAGACAAAAAATCTAAAAAAAATCGTTTTGTGTTTCGACACGCCTATATAGCCTACTAGTCGTTGCCGGCGGCTCCACCGCAGCCAATAGCTAGTTTTTGGGTTATATCTCAGGTTCCCGATATAGTAGCGTGACAAAATATATACCAATTGTTAAGTTTAATCAAGACCTATCAAACAAAAAAAGTTACATCAAAATCCGTTCTGTAGTTATTGCGTGAACAAACAAACAGATAAATAGACAAACAGACAAAAATCTAAAAAAATCGTTTTGTGTTTAGACACGCCTATATAGCCTATTTCAGTCATTTTTTCTCAAATATCTTAAATCATAGTTATGTTACAGCTTTATAATAGTAAAATATAATTATGTTTATATCATTGGTTGCCTAGGTGGTCTAGTATACGCCCTAGGTGGTCTAGTATGCGCCCTAGGTGGTCTAGTATGCGCCCACTTGTGTTTGCGCACACAGTCGTGCACTATAATATCTCCTGCGTGGATAGCTAGTGTCTGTTGACAGTGGCTGCGTCGTCGTTATTAAGGTTTGGAGCTCAAATCATAAATTAATTTACTTACCATTTGCTTTCATAAATATATGATTTTGGTATTGTATTCTAAGCAATATTTTAAAAATTTTTAATAAAATTATCCATGATTATAAATATTAGCTTATAATAAATATTTTCAAAATTTTAGACTGTTTGACAGAATTAAAAGTCAAATAACAATGGTAGATTAAAGAAGAAGTATTCTTATAGTCTGTTGAAATATGTGGTTCTTCTATCATAGAGTCATAGAGTGATTTCAAGAAGTTTTAAATTATAAAGCTGTAACCATTGAAGCAACATGTTGTATTATATTTCCATGGCTGTAACAGAACTGTATCTGTACATTTAAGATATTTGAGAAAAAAATACTTTAATAGGCTATATAGGCATGTCTGAACACAAAACAATTTATTTTAGAATTTTGTCTGTTTTTCTGTTTGTTCGTTCGCGCATCACGCAAAAACTACTCTACAGATTTAGGTATAACTTTTTAATGTGATAGCTCTTGAGATTCGAATTAAAAACTGGTACACATTTTATTTTGCTACTATATAGGGAACCTGAGATATAACATAAAAACTAGCTTTGGGCTGCGGTGGAACCGCGGGCAAAGGTTTAGTGGTGTTATAAATATAAGCTTCTTGAGTGAACTTAACGTAGACAGAGGATATAATAGATTCCCTCCTATTTCAATACTATGGATGAAGAAAAGGATGCACATATTAGGCTAGAGCAAGAGTGAGCGAAATACATACATAAGCTTTTTATCCTTTTCGCGTATGCGTTATTTTTGTTTGGACCCAATTCAACTAGGTCCCAACCACGGAGTACAGAAAAATAGCGGAGATGCCGCAAGGCAATTAGGTCATGTCGCCTTCAACTAGGTCAACGACGTCACAGTAGGCGGGGCCTAAAACCGTAGTATCAAATGAACCGTCACTGCAATCAGTTCGCTCTTTTCCACATTTATATAGGTATTAAATTCTTTTAACAATGAAGTGCGTTGTTGATGGGTGTAAAAATTGCTCAAGAGCAAAATTAAAACAAGATGGCATATCATTTCATGTGTAAGTCGCTTAAATTTATATATATTTATATTTTAAAACACATTTTCTTTGTTTCATTACAAAGAGACATCTGTCGTCGAAAAGTGCATTATACCTACAACTCCACAATATCGTCACTCTAATATTATAAAAGCAAAATTAATAAGAATTTTTTGTCACAAATAAGTAAATTTAGCTTTTATAAAGGAAAATCCTTTATAAAATATAAATTATTTCAAAGATTTATTACTTAGTTACATAATATGTGAGAAAAAATATTAAAGAATTACATGTCATCTGTCGGTGAGTATTCGGAAATAATTGACAACAAAAAGTTTGCGTCATACCAGCGAACCCATTATCGAATATAAGTATTAACATCATGTTATATACCTATATCAGTCCGCATGACCGATATCGGTTATGAGGGCCTGTTATCGAACTGAATAGGACTGATATAGGTTAATTTTTTTTTCCATCGTATTATTGATTTATTTGTTATTATTTTAAATTCCCTGTTTATACAGAAATTATAACCGCATGTATACGTTAGGACTGCGTGAGGGTTGCCACCTTTTTTTGTGAAAAAAAGTACACAGGTTATTAAAATTAGGAAAAAAAAGTACATAGTGCCAAAATAAAGTACGATTTATTTTACTCTATCTTTTTGCTTTATTGCATTACTTTTAGCATATTTTAACAGTTTTGATATACCTACCTAGTTATATATTTTAAAGCACATACATGACATGCCATATAAATTTAGGCAGGGCGAAAATGTGAAATCAAAATCGAATCTTCAAAATGGAATCACGTTTGCTCTTGACTGTTTAATTCAATTTTACATTTTCGGACTTTGTGTTAATTTATATGGCTAAGCATGTCAAATGCTTAAAAACATCAGAATATCATCAGCCTTATTAAATATACGCTGCCATTTTTCTGCAGTATCAATCAAGTCAATTATATAACTTCTTTTTTTTTTGAAATAAAACTACCTTTAAAGTATAAATTATTTGAGAATAAGGAAAAAGAGATTTTTTTGTACTAGCGGGAATCGAACCCGCGTCTTTTCCAATCCGGGGAAGTGCTCTAAGCCACTGAGCTATAGTACAGGTACTTCGACCATCCCAATCTCCTTATTACATTTGTCTTTACGACCAGCGCCATCTATCGGAAGCATTTACATGCATTAAACCGATATAGTAAGTTTAATTTTGCAATTAAAATTCATACTATTTGATGGCGCGATTTTTTAAACATTTTTGATCTATATTTTTTTAGCATTTGACATGCTCCGCCACTTTTAAAGTATAAATTATTTGAGAATAAGGAAAAAGAGATTTTTTGTACTAGCGGGAATCGAACCCGCGTCTTTTCCAATCCGGGGAAGTGCTCTAAGCCACTGAGCTATAGTACAGGTACTTCGACCATCCCAATCTCCTTATTACATTTGTCTTTACGACCAGCGCCATCTATCGGAAGCATTTACATGCATTAAACCGATATAGTAAGTTTAATTTTGCAATTAAAATTCATACTATTTGATGGCGCGATTTTTTAAACATTTTTGATCTATATTTTTTTAGCATTTGACATGCTCCGCCACTTTTAAAGTATAAATTATTTGAGAATAAGGAAAAAGAGATTTTTTTTTGTACTAGCGGGAATCGAACCCGCGTCTTTTCCAATCCGGGGAAGTGCTCTAAGCCACTGAGCTATAGTACAGGTACTTCGACCATCCCAATCTCCTTATTACATTTGTCTTTACGACCAGCGCCATCTATCGGAAGCATTTACATGCATTAAACCGATATAGTAAGTTTAATTTTGCAATTAAAATTCATACTATTTGATGGCGCGATTTTTTAAACATTTTTGATCTATATTTTTTTAGCATTTGACATGCTCCGCCACTTTTAAAGTATAAATTATTTGAGAATAAGGAAAAAGAGATTTTTTGTACTAGCGGGAATCGAACCCGCGTCTTTTCCAATCCGGGGAAGTGCTCTAAGCCACTGAGCTATAGTACAGGTACTTCGACCATCCCAATCTCCTTATTACATTTGTCTTTACGACCAGCGCCATCTATCGGAAGCATTTACATGCATTAAACCGATATAGTAAGTTTAATTTTGCAATTAAAATTCATACTATTTGATGGCGCGATTTTTTAAACATTTTTGATCTATATTTTTTTAGCATTTGACATGCTCCGCCACTTTTAAAGTATAAATTATTTGAGAATAAGGAAAAAGAGATTTTTTTGTACTAGCGGGAATCGAACCCGCGTCTAAGGAATAATAAGGAGATTGGGATGGTCGAAGTACCTGTACTATAGCTCAGTGGCTTAGAGCACTTCCCCGGATTGGAAAAGACGCGGGTTCGATTCCCGCTAGTACAAAAAAAATCTCTTTTTCCTTATTCTCAAATAATTTATACTTTAAAAGTGGCGGAGCATGTCAAATGCTAAAAAAAATATAGATCAAAAATGTTTAAAAATCGCGCCATCAAATAGTATGAATTTTAATTGCAAAATTAAACTTACTATATCGGTTTAATGCATGTAAATGCTTCCGATAGATGGCGCTGGTCGTAAAGACAAATGTAATAAGGAGATTGGGATGGTCGAAGTACCTGTACTATAGCTCAGTGGCTTAGAGCACTTCCCCGGATTGGAAAAGACGCGGGTTCGATTCCCGCTAGTACAAAAAAAAATCTCTTTTTCCTTATTCTCAAATAATTTATACTTTAAAAGTGGCGGAGCATGTCAAATGCTAAAAAAAATATAGATCAAAAATGTTTAAAACTACCTTTACGAAATCTATCGCGTTTACTGGATTTTTATTCTATCCCGACGTTTCGAATACTTTACAGCATTCATGATCACGGGTGGACTTAGATGGTAGACGTCCAAAGTTGATACGTGGTTTCATCTACCCACAGTAATATGATTTTACAAATTTTTGGTTTATTTATTTTAACCCACATAATATTCGTTTAGAAACAAAATTAAAATATATCTACTTTAAGTTTTATGCTTACAATGTATGAGATTTTATGCTAGTTTAATAAAATTAGTATAATACGAGCCCCGATGCAAAATAGTTCGTCTAGTGTGAAATTTTCTCTGTGAGTTTTTTTCTAACTTCATTATTTTTGTATATCTATATAAAATACTAGGCTGTTCTACTATCACATGTCGCGTTACTTATGCCATTTTTTAATTATGAACCAATAAACTATTTGAGAATAAAAATTAAATTTATACATATCCTGTTTTAAATTCGAAGAAGTTATAAGCAAAATAGTTCGTCTAATTGTTAATCGATGCAAAAGTCTATCAGTGAGTTAAATAAGATTATTCCTGCTTTGTACCATTATGTTGCATAATTTAAATTTGTAAAAGTAATTTTGTATCATTTGTCAAGTGAGACAGTATAAATTCTGAAAATTTTAGTTTTTTTCATTAGTTTTCAAATAACAATGGGTCGTGGCAAACCCGTGTGGAGAAGAGCTTCGAAAGCGAATAGTTTATGGGGTCGATGCTGGCAAATCAAGTTACCAAATATCTAAAGACTTGATATTTCCCAGTCCAATCTATTATTCAGCACTATAAAAAGAATAGAACGACTTCTTGTTTGAAGAAAACTGGTCGACCACGCATCACAAGTGCAGTAGAAAACAAAATCCTGAAGAAAATTATCAAAAATAATCGTCGTGCTCGAGCTGAAGAACTCACGTTGCAATGGAAGGACATGATTCACAAAGACGCAGATGATACTTACAAAAGAGTCCCAAAAAGAATGGGTTACGGATTTTACATCGCTAAGGTAAAACCACTGTTGACTGCTGTACAAAAGAAAAAGAGGTTGAAGTTTGCTCGTGATCATTTAAATTGGACTTCCGATCAGTGTCGTAGTATCATTTGGAGTGACGAGTACAAATTTGAAATGACAGTCGGCGATGAAAGGAAAAAAGTGATTCAGAACAAAAATGAGACATTTCATACTGATTGTCTCAAACGCAAAGTGAAGTTTCCGGCGTCTCTTATGATATGGGGCTGCATGTCCGCACAAGGTGTTGGTGGTATGCAGTTTGTGGATGGTTCTATCAATGCTGCAAGGTATCAAAACCTTTTAGAAGAGAATTTGTTGAAAGTTGTCCGTGTGGTGACGGACTAAGAATACAGGTGTCACCACCCCATTCTGTCCCGCGGGTGTCGTATAAGGCGACTAAGGGAAGTAAGTAGTTGTCATCTACTGCATTATTGGTGGTAGGGCTTGGTAACTAGTAAGAGGAGTCTTGCTTGTTGGCGGGCCCGAGCGTACCACCGTCTGCCGTGTGACCGACCGTGAAGCATTTTGGTGTGTTTTGGTCGTAGCGGTAGATTTCTGTCCCTATCCTATTCTCCATTCCTTGGTACGCAGTGGGTTGTGGTAGCGCCTAGAATGGACGGTGGTTGGATCGTGACTGGTGAGGGCGTGATGGGCTGGTACTGGGTTCAGGGAGACCCGATGGAAATGGTTTCGCCGGCCACCTGCCGGTCAGTAGGGGACCCGAACCCGGGGATATCCTACCTCGGGAGGCTGTCCCGCCAACCGGCGAAAATTTTGTACAGCAGCCGTTGTGCTGGAGCGGGAGACCGGAGTGGACCCGACGGTTGCTTGCAAGGGGGCACCGGGGGCCCTTCCGTGCTTCGTGTCAGCTCCTCACTAAACCCACTACCTAGCACTGTACGAGGTACTACCGCTCCTTTTTGTTTCTGGGGTACTGTCGCTCCCCATTGCATGCTCTTCCATACTCCCTAAAACTCTTGAAAACGATGGCCAGAAAGAAGTATAAAAAGAGTAGACTTTCTACGGCGAACTCCACATCCACATTAACAGTGGATATTTGCAACATTAGGGGACTACACAGTAATCTCAACACCGTCCATCAACATCTCGAGACGGCGCGGCCTGCTCTGCTCTTTTTAACGGAGACGCAGATAAGCGCCCCGGACGAAATATCGTACCTTAAATACCCTGGCTACGAACTGGAGCACTCTTTCCGTCGTAAAGCCGGGGTGTGCGTGTTCGTTCGGGGTGATGTCTGCTGTCGGGCCTCGAACATGGTGACCTGTCTATTTTGTGGCTACGCGTAGAATATGGAGGGAGTACCCGCATCTACGCGTGCCTGTACAGGTCCCATAGCAGTGATTCGGGGTTAACTAATCTCTTTGAGAACGTTAAACGGGGGACGGACGAAATATTGGAGCAGTATCTATCTGCGGAGGTGGTGGTCTTAGGTGATTTCAATGTTCATCACAAAGAGTAGCTGGGGTCGCGGACCACTGACCTCCCGGGTCGGAACCTCTTCAATATGGTTTCGGCCTATGGTTTCTCACAACTGGTGACACAACCCACCCGTGTCCCAGATATTGAGAGCCATGAGCCTTTCTTGTTGGACCTTCTGCTGACTACAAATCCACGTGGATACCGGGTGGTGGTCAATGCTCCTTTGGGATCATCAGATCACTCCCTGGTCCGCTGCACAGCCCCTATTGCGAGGACCAATCGTTCTCCCGCGAATGGATCTCGCAGAGTCTGGCAGTATAAGTCAGCAGATTGGGATGGACTCCGCGAGTTTCTCGCGTCCTATCCATGGAAGCAGCTATGTTTCTCCTCTAGGGATCCTGATATCTGTGCGGACTGCGTCACGGAAACGGTGACTATGGGAATAAAATGATTCATCCCCAACACCAAACTACCGGTCGGCGGTCGCAGCCGTCCATGGTTTAACAAAGCCTGCAGGACGGCTGCATGCCAGAAGCAGTCCGCATATCTAGCTTGGAATAGGGCCAGGAAAAGTCGGGATCCGAACGCCAAAGAGGAGAAGTGTAAATTTAATGCTGCTTCCAGGTCCAGCAAGAGGGCTATTGCCGAAGCCAAGGCAGAACACGTAGCCAGACTTGGCGAGCGGCTCGGAAGCTATCTTGCCGGGAGTCGTGCTTTTTGGTCGCTCGCCAGGGCAACTTCTGCCAGTCTAGTCTCCCACCACTGCAGAAACAGGATGGCAATTTAGCCCACAGTTCCAAGGAGAAGGCCGATCATTTGGGCCAACTCTTTGCCACTAACTCAACTTTGGACGCCAGAGCAGCCACACCGCCTACCATGCCGCGGTGTGAAAGCTCCTTGCCTGAAATCCGCATTACGCAACGTGCGGTCAGGTGGGAGCTGCGGCTGCTGGACGTCCATAAGTCGAGCGGGCCGGATGGCATCCCTGCAGTGGTTCTTCGAACGTGCGCCCCTGAGTTGACCCCCGTCCTAACGCGCCTGTACCGTCTCTCATACAGTACTGGCAGGGTTCCTACTTCGTGGCTACCTTAGCCCATGTTCACCCAATTCCCAAAAGGGGTGATCGGTCGGACCCGTCGAATTACAGGCCAATCGCGATGACATCTCTGCTCTCCAAGATTCTTGAGAAAGTCATAAACCGCCGACTTTTGCAGTACCTAGAGGATCACCAGCTGATCAATGATCGCCAATACGGCTTTCGTCACCGTCGGTCTGCTAGTGATCTTCTCGTGTATCTTACCCACCGTTGGGCGGAGGCCTTGGAAGGTGGTGAAGCTTTGGCATTCAGTCTGGATATAGCGAAGGCGTTCGACAGGGTCTGGCATAGGGCCCTTCTATCGAAGTTACCATCTTATGGTATCCCCGAGGGACTCTGCAAATGGATCGCCAGCTTCCTAGATGGTCGGAGCATGGAAGTCGTTGTAGACGGCTGCTGCTCCGATATCATGGGGGTTAATGCTGACGTACCACAAAGCTCGGTACTGTCCCCAACACTGTTCATCCTGCATATCAATGACTTGCTCTCAATAGAGAATATACATTGCTATGCGGATGACAGTACGGGTGATGCGCAATATACCAGCCGTCAGAAAGTCCCTCGAAACATGCTGGAGGAGAGACGGACCGAACTTGTGTCTGAAGTCGAGCGCTCTCTTGGGGGGGCCTCGGAATGGGGTAAAAGGAACATAGTTCAATTCAACCCCACGCAGACACAGGTTTGCGCATTCACTGAAAAGAAGGATGCATTTGTCGTGGCGCCCCAGTTCCAAGGGGTAACTCTCCCGGTCTCCAAGAGTATTGGGATCCTCGGCATCGACATCTCTAGCAAAGTCCAGTTCGGGAGTCATTTGGAGGACAAAGCCAAATTGGCGAGTAAAAAACTAGGCGTCCTGAACAGAACCAAGCGGTACTTCACGCCGAGGCAACGACTTGTGCAATATTAAGCACAGGTCCGCCCTCATATGGAGTACTGCTCACATCTCTGGGCAGGTGCGCCTAAGTACCAACTCGACCCATTTGACTCCCTGCAAAGGCGTGCTATTCGAATTGTCGATGATCCCGATCTCACAGAGGGCCTGGAGCCGTTGGAGTGGCGGAGAGACTTCGGGTCCCTCTGTGTGCTCTATCGGCTCTACAATGGGGAGTGCTCGGGGGAACTGTTTGAGGTGGTACCAACATCACCATTTTACCACCGAACTACGAGACGTCACGGTAGGGTTCATCCACACCACCTGGAAACGATTTCGTCAAAGACAGTTCGTTTTCAGCGTTCTTTTTTACCACATACGTGTAAGCTCTGGAATGAACTACCTGCTACGGTGTTTCCCCGGTGCTACATGTCCCTCTTTAAACGAGGTTTGAAAGGAGCACTTAAGTTGCGGTAGGCGGCGGCTTGGCTGTGCCCCTGGTGTTGCTAAAGTCCATGAGCGGCGGTTACCTCTTACCATCAGGTGGGCCGCTTGCTCGTCTGCCAGTTGGCAAAAAAAAATAAAAAATTACTGCCCTCTATTCCGTCACTTAAGCATCAAGATTCCTTCATTTTTCAACAGCATGGTGCTTCCTGCCATACTGCAAAGACAACAAAGACGTGGCTACTGGCGAAAAGCACCCTACAATCGAATGGCCATCTAACAGCCCGAGCTTGTCGCCGATCGAAACCCTATGGTGGAAAATGAAAAAAGTTCTCCGTAAAAATCCATCAAGATTGAAGAGCGACTTAAAGGCTAAACTCTTGGCTGTCTAGGAATCAATTACGCCTGAGGAGTGTGCAGCGTTGGTTGCAACCATGCTTCTTCGCATTAAAGCTGTCATTGAGAGCAAAGGCGACACAACTAAGTGGTAGACAAACTATTTTGCGTGAGTGACAACGGTAGAGGAATACTTTTGCGTTATGTATTTAGAATAATTTTTTAAATCTTTTGTGTTATGTAAAGTCATGAAAGAATTTCAGTTATGTTAAAATAAACTTTAAAATGTTCCTCAAATTGTGGTTTACTTTTTATTAAACGTTCTTAATTATTTTGCCAATATTTACTTTCTATATTTTACGCTTTGCACTACTTTCCATACTAGACGAACTATTTTGCATCGGGGCTCGTACTCCTCTTTAAGTTTTAAAATATTTTGTTTATATTTAGTGCTCAAAAATTTTACCACAAACTACCAATTAAAATATTTAAGTAATCATAAAAACTTAATCATAAAGACATTATTAATTATTAGTTTACATTATTAAATTTATTGATTTTAATAGAAGCCGAGACTGAAAAGCTACCACCGGATCGGAACGCGGCCTGAATGCTAATTCTCTTAACTTACGAAAATAATTTCATTGCCTATTTTACCCCATGTCACTTTTAAAGTTAGATTACGGACAGACGGTGGTAACGGACTAAGAACACAAGTGTCACCACTCCATTCTTTCCCTAGGGTGTCGTACGAGGCGACTAAGGGAAGTAACCAATTATCACCCATTGCATTACTGGTGGTAGGGCTGGGTACTAAGTGGGAGTACTCACTTGCTATTAGGCCTGAATGGATTGGTACCACCATCTCCCGTGTGACCGTCCATGAAATAGATCGGAGTGTTTTGGTTGTAGCATGAGATAACCGTTAATTCGTTCAATGAAAAGGTGAGCAGCAGCTTGACAATACGCTCAGTATAGTTGAGTCTATGAGCGACGGTTATCGTTTTCCATGAGGTGGGTCGTGGCTCATCTGCAACCATATATGCAATAAAAAAAAACAAGAAACTTATATTTATAACACTGGAGATTGCAATGCAAAGAACGTCTTAAAGCAAAGAAATGTGGCCTTGAATGACGTCACATATAAACATATTGTCTCTTTTGTTAGAATGACCACGTCAGTTCTAGAGTTTAGAATAAATATTTACGTCTTACGTGTTTTATGAAAAATAAATGAAAATTTAGTATAGGAATTTGGGTGATCATAGTCCGGAGCGTGCTCGTCGCAATCCCTGCCAGTCTGTAATCCGCAGGCTGCAATTTAGCTCGAATGCGTACCGCAGTGCGGGTTAGGGCGTGCCCCAGAGGCGACGCGTACCGACCCGCCCCCATCGGTACGAACAATGGCAGATGCGGCGATTGGGGCTGCCACCCATCACGCCTTGCTCAGTTTGCCCAGTCGAGGGGAGCAGAGTATCGAGTAGGCACGTGGAAATTAAGAGGTGGTGTGGAAGGTAAGTTACACGAGCTGGTAACCGTCATGTCGAACAGACAGCTTGATGTGCTCTGTGTAACAGAGACCAAGCGAAAGGGCAGCGAAGCCTGTTATCCTCCTGGTGGCGGGATAGCTCTGTGGTCTGGTGTACCGCAGAGCGATCGGGCCAGCATGGCAATGGGGGTGTTGCTGTCTGCTCGCTTGGCCTCAGGTGTGAAAGACTACGGAATGTTCGATCCCAGACTTCTATGGGTCCGAATAAAACTAAGTGTCACCAGGGTCTTTATGGTCGCAGCTTATGCTCCCATAGGCTCTTCGGTGGCATCGGATCTAGAGAAGTTCTGGGATAATGTTAGGGAAGTTCTGGATTTGGCAGAAGCTAGTGAACGCGTGATCGTATGCGGAGACTTGAATGGATGGGTTGGGACCAAGCAACCAGAGTTCGAACACGTGGTTCATTTGGTGATAAGAGAGTGAACGATGCAGGTAGGCTCATTGCGGATGTATGTATGGAGAGAAAGTTTATTGTGCCAAACACATTTTTTCAACATAAGGACATCCATATGTATACATGGAGAAGGAATGAACAGAGAAGTATGATAGATATAATTCTAGTAGGCAGTCGCCTCCGAAGTAAAATTCTGGATACAAGAGCCTACAGAGGTCCCACTGTCGACACGGATCACTATCTTGTGGAGAAGCATCTCGCTCAGTGGTTAGCTCTCTATTATATGCAGACGATGCGGTTTTATTAGCGCAGTCCGCGACTGACCTGCAAACCCTAGTCAACTTAATGGCAGAAGATTGTAAGAAAAGGGGCCTATGTGTGAATGTGAGCAAAACAAAAATAATGGTTTTTGAAAGAGAAGAAGCCAGAACAGATGTTAGAGTAGCAATAGGAAATGGTGTGAAATGGTGTGTGTGTGAACAAGTGGATGAATTTGTATATCTTGGATGTGGATTCAGTCGAGATGGAAGGTACACCACTGATGTAGAGAGAAAAGTGAATGCGGGAAATAGAGTGAACAGAGCATTGGGATAACTTCTCAAAAGTCATCACCTCAGCCAGAGGGCACGTGACGCAATAGACAACGCAGTGCTTGTCCCAACGTTATTATATGGAAGCGAGAGTTGGGTATGCAAAAAGGAGCATGAGAGTAAAATCAATGCGGTCGAAATAAAACCGCATCGTCTACATATAATAGAGAGATAACCACTGAGTCGCCCATCTATTGACATCAAACCAGGGCGACATTCCATCATCCAGCCGCACACAAGCTGCAACTGCAGTCCATGTAGTTGGACTGCATCGTTTGTACCATACGCAGTCTACCGTTAATACCATACTCCGGCAAAATGTCCCACAGTTCCTTTCGTACAACCATTTCAAATGCTTTCTCCAAATCCACAAAACTGAAGAAAACCCTCTGGCCTACAGCCAGATGCTTCTCCATAAGATAGTGGTCCGTGTCGACAGTGGGACCTCTGTAGGCTCTTGTATCCATAATTTTACTTCGGAGGCGACTGTCTACCAGAATTATATCTATCATACTTCTCTGTTCATTCCTTCCCCATGTGTACATATGGATGTCCTTATGTTGAAAAAATGTGTTTGGCACAATAAACTTTCTCTCCATACATACATCCGCAATGAGCCTACCTGTATCGTTCACTCTCTTATCACTAAATGAACCAAACACGTGTTCGAACTCTGGTTGCTTGGTCCCAACCCATCCATTCAAGTCTCCGCATACGATCACGCGTTCACTAGCTTCTGCCAAATCCAGAACTTCCCTAACATTATCCCAGAACTTCTCTAGATCCGATGCCACCGAAGAGCCAGATGCTTTACCAATTCAGCCATCTTGACAATTGCAATCCTGACAATTTATCCAGAAGATGCAGGTTCAAATCCTGCTCCTGACTGTTATTTTCGATTTCACATTTTTCACTTTGTGTTTAATGTATAGTGCTAAGCATGTCAAATGCTATAAAAATATATATAAAAATATCTAAATATTTATAGGGTTTGCGTCATTATTAGGTAAAAATCTTAATTGTAAAATTAAGTTTACCTGGTCGGTATAATGTATGAAAATACTTCCGACAAATGGCGCAGGCGTCACCCAAAGACGTTAAGTATGATGTGTTATCGAAATTAGCAGTCAGGAGCAATTGTCAGGATGGCTGAATTGGTAAAGCATCTGGACGGTATCCAGAAGATGCAGGTTCAAATCCTGCTCCTGACTGTTATTTTCGATTTCATATTTTTCACTTTGTGTTTAATGTATAGTGCTAAGCATGTCAAATGCTATAAAAATATATATAAAAATATCTAAAGATTCTTATGAAATTTTGTATGTATATTCAATAGGTCTGAGAATAGGATGTAAACTATTTTTCATACCCCTAAGTGTATGTATGTCCACCCCAAAATGTTTATTTTTATTTTTTTATGATTCGGCATATAAGTTAGATATTTTTTTCTATGCTAGAAAGTCCCTAAAAATTCTCTTTATATAATTTATTTGGCAAAACAATGTTTGCCGGGTCAGCTAGTTTTTAAATAAAAACGAACATAAAATTGGCTCAAGAGTATGTATTCAAATAATTATTAATAAAATATAGATATTATTATAAATTTTTAATAGCCTTTGTTGTATTTGTATCTCTGACTGATGTTGTACTAGTAAGACCATTTTTTAAAAGTCCATCTTCATTTTTAGTTCCATGCTGGCTGTTTCTGTTCACCCTTGGATATTTATTTTTAATGTTACCGTGATTGTTTCTTGTGTAGTTGTTTAAGTAGAATTTTCCAAATAAATAGATGAAGAAGAAGCCGTTTAAAAATAGAGCTGTGCTAAGAATGTAAGATGGAGTACAATCTGACACTATTGCGGCAACCAAAAATTGTGCCATCACTGTGACGAACTGCACCTAAAAATTTAAAAGTTTATTAATACTTAAATATTGTTAGAGTATAACGAAATAAATTAGATATAGTCCTAAAAAATACCTCCCTAAAACCTAAAATATTTTGTCTGAAATAGTTTTTGATAGATAGTATATACGAAATGGCAATTTATATATTACTAGCCTTTGCCTGCGGCTTCGCTGCAGTCAAAAGCTAGTTTTTGGGTTATATCTCAGGTTCCCGATAAAGTAGCGGGATAAAATGTATACCAGTTTTTAAGTCTAATCAAGAGCTATCAAATAAAAATAGTTGCATCAAAATCTGTTTAGTAGTTTTTGCTTGATACGCGAACAAACAAACATACAAAAAATCTAAAAAAAATCGTTTTGTGTTTAGACACGCCTATATAGCATATTACAGACATTTTTTCTCAAATATCTTAAGTGTACAGTCATAGAGCTTTATAATAGTATAGATATAAAAATCAATTGATGTTTGACAGATTTGAATAATTGCTTTTTTTGTTTCGTCTGCTTATAAAAACAATTTCAAAGCAGTCATGAGGACTGCCGACAGAAGTGAAAACTTAAAACTATAAAAAAACAGTTGTTATTTTTGGATATCCAAATTCATTGTTTAATCTTAAATTAAAACTTGTCTTGTGAATCAAAATTATTAATTAATTCATTCACAGCTGGCCCAGTACAATAAGTAATACTTATAAAGTAATAGGAACAGTATTATCGTTACACGTGACCATGTCGATGACGACTTACATGAATTTACTCCCTATCCAAACCTTCCTATAGAAGTTTTTACTTCAAAAATTGCTAATTTGTATGGGAATCACCATTGAATTATGGACCTACTGAATTTTGCTTAACAGACGATACAATTAAAGGCTACTGTCATTCTTACAAATTAAATTAAATTACAAACAAGTTTAATTTAATAACAGACATTAAACGATGCTAATTGATTAAGATTGATAATAACTGAGAAAATAATTTATACGTGATACGAAGTCCCGGGTCATCTAGTTTGATAAATATTAAAAAAAAGCTCTGATTAAATTTTTGAGTCTAATTGATGCAGACGAACGTGGCGTAGTCTCTTAAAATTAAACTTGGGCACGTTAGGGAGTTTATAATATATAGGCATTATGCATGATCTTTGTATATAATGGGAATACGTGATTTATTAGATCAGTTATATATCTAGAAAATTATTATGCTTACCAACTGCAACGCGGTTATATATTTTTTCCACCATAAAAATTTTGTCAGTTGTGGAAAAGACGATAATCCATAATACGAATACATGATCACATGCACAAATGAATTCATGACTGCCAAGAACATTAAATGGATGGAAGGTTCGAATTTCAGTGTTGTCCAGCTGACAATGATCATTAAAGTATGATGGTAGACGTGGAGGAAGCTGATCTGTTTCTCCTTTTTACGAAGCACAAAAAACACGGTGTCAAAAAGTTCTGATACTTTGGCTAGCAAGTAGTAATGCATTCCTGCTGCAATCTAAAAAATGCAAATTCTTAAGTTTGGTTTTGAATTCGTGCAAAGGAGAATGCTCACTAAAATATGGGCTTTGGTTTCATATTATATAAACTTACCTTATCTAATTGTAATTAATTGTAAGTTAAATTACGAAAAATACAATACCTTTAATTCGCAGGATTTCCGAGAAAAAGGATGATGAAGTTCATCAAATTAGGTTATATTTTACACGTTAAGTACCTATAAACATACTTACACTCACGTATTTATTTATAAGTATTTGATGTGATAAAATACACATTAAAGAAAAACAATATAATTATATTTTTAAAAGAGTTAAATATTAATTATTGCTAGTTTTAAATTTGCCCGACAGATGGCAATAGGCTCACTGTAGTCAGTGTCAAATTACGTGGTATTATAAGAGGTGATCCATTTCGAGGTTCCCTACTTTAAAGAAAAAAAAAACAGAAAATTCAAATTTAATGGAGAATGTTTATTGTCATTTGAAAGAACATTCTTTGGCATTTATTTTTTGAAGATTTTGTCTATCAAATGTTGGCCGTTGCTACGACGCAGATGGTCCATCCGTTGAGTCCAATTTTCGATGACTCGTTCGAGCATTTCGACTGGTATCTGGCGAATGACACGCGTGATGTTTTCCTCCAAGGCCTGAATCGAAGCGGGTTTGTCCGCATAAACTTTAGACTTTACATATCCCCACAGGAAAAAGTCTAACGGTGTGATATCACACGATCTTAGTGGCCAATCGACCGGCCCAAAACGTAAAATTATGTGCTCACCGAAATGTTCTCTCAATAAATCCATTGATCGATGCAATGTGTGGGAAGTGGCGCCGTCTTGCTAAAACCAAATGTCACCGAGATCACGAGCTCCAATTTCAGGCATCCAATAGTCGGTTATCATGTCACGATAACGGTCGCCATTGACGGTTACTAAATATGGACCGATGATTCCACCAGCCCACAAACCACACCAAACCGTTGCTTTTTCTGGATGAAGTGGCAGTTCTTGAATCTCTTCAGGTTGCTCTTCGTCCCAAATGCGGCAATTTTGTTTGTTTACATACCCATTGTGCCAGAAATGGGCCTCATTACTTTGTTGTTACCAGTCGAAATGCTCGAACGAGTCATCGAAAATTGGACTCAACGGATGGACCATCTGCGACGTAGCAATGGCCAACATTTGATAGACATAATCTTCAAAAAATAAATGCCAAAGAATGTTCTTTTAAATGATAATAAACATTCTCCATTAAATTTGAATGTTCTGTATTTTTTCTTTAAAAAAATAGAGAACCACGACATGAATCACCTCTTAGTACTCGAACGATGAAAATAGGTACCTAATTAAATTAATTTTAACTAGGAGATTTTTATTCGTCGAAGTTATGACTTTTTATTTGAGAAGGTATTGTAAATATTAAAAATATATTTTTGCCACTAATTTGTGTCTAATATAAAATGAAACCATGTATGGGCATTCTCCTTTCAATTAGAATGCAGTTTTCATGACCAGTACACCGGTTGAACCCCGGCACCTCACAAAGAGCCCACCCCTAATATGCTGGATGCCATGGAGTAAATTATTATGCCTGTTAATTTTGCTATCGCATTGGGGATACTTAAATAGACTTACTAAATAATTTTTTAACAGTTCTAATGAACTCTTAACTAAATACTTCAAATTTCTGGGTTTGCTACTGGATGAGCAGTAAAGCTTCGACTGTTAGTTCCTTTGGCTAATTTACACCGATTCTACTTATGATAATTACCTACTTAGGTTTGGATTGCTCTTGAGATTTGATTATTTATAACCAAAAATATTATTTTTGTCGACAGTAAACGTATTTAAATATTCCCAATTTTCATCTCAATTATTAGAGATACTGAATGATATTTAAAAACCCCTCAGGTAATAAAATAGGGCCGTGAAGTTGCAACACTCTGGTGCTCGAAAGCGTCATCCAAAGAGGGTATACGAAAGGGTTAGTCGCCGGCGGACTACTGAAGTAATGTCTTCCAGTTGCAGTGGTCCGTCAATGCAGACGGAGAGACGGCACATGGCGGGTTTATGGGTAAGGACCCCACGCTACCCTGTTCGTTGCCCGCAATGGGGAACTGGGTATGCGGTTGGGTACATTTTGTTCCCGTCTTAGCAAAGAAGATAAAAAAATAGCTACAGATTGGTTATTAATCAATATTATGTGAAAAGTGTTTCTACTTACGCCTTTCCTGCTTTCTTCGGTTTCCATTGCACAAGTTTTAGGCATAAAACCATGGATCAGAATCATTCTCCCACACTGCAATCCAATAAAGTATGATTAAAATACTCGTAGAATCGTTATTTTTTTAAATGTGACGATAATACTTTACATTTCATTTTAGTTTAGTTTAACAAAATTAATAAATGCAAAATATACTTACGGCATATGCCAAAAAAAACGATATGAAAACTTGAATAATATTATAAATTGTAATGACGCGCTGTAATTGATAAGGTTTCTTGTCCTTCATGTGATTAGGTCCTACTTTTAACACAAACATTAGATACGTCGTTAATATAAGAGCTGGAGTTACTGGCGTGCTCATCATCAGCCAGGAGTTGACAAATTCCACTAAAATAAGGCATTATATCTGTCAGTCAGAATACAAGTCACAACAATCGCATCATATTTTATAAAAAAATTCAGTTTAATAATATAAAAAAAACATTCAGAAGCATTTTTTTATTCATTACAAGCCTTTGACCGCGGCTCCAATGTAGACTTCTGCTATTTTTTTAGGTTATATTCGATATAGTAGTAATGCTATCAATAAATTTTTTTTTATCGATATCCGTTCAGTAATTTTAGCTTAATCAACGAACAAACAAAGAGAAAGAGATATTGATACTAAAATTTAAAAAATTGGATTTGAAGAGGCATTTTTTTTAATATAGATTTTTTAACATATCTTTAATATATATTATATAGCTTTGTTACGGTTTAGTATAGATATAGTTGTCTATATTCCACTTAATGGTAATTGGAGATGTATTGTACAGTTTAGGATGGTGGTGAAAATTTGTTAATTCTTGCTTTAAAGTACTCACATGGTAGTTGGATTGAACACTCACGAAAAAAAGGAAATAAATTTGGCCGTGTGCTTTACTTTTATAAATGCTTAAAATAGCGGCACTATCCCCTTGGCCATATGCTATGCGCCCAGATCGTTCTTACGCCAAATAAGCAATCTTTTAATTATTTAGCTCATTCATCCTGCATATATGAATGCTTTCAATAGAGAATATGCATTGCTATGCTGACCTCAATATGGGTGATGTACAATGTAATGACCTTCAGTACATTTCTCAAAACATGCCAGAAGAAAGACATGACTTGCCTGAAAAGAAATCTCTTTCGAGGTTTTGGGCCTCGGAATGGGTGTAAAGAACTTGAAATATATAATTAGAAACCCAAAAAACCATAGGTTATTCATTTTATTGCAAGGAACATTCCAACCCATTTCGCGTGGCCAAGAAGTAATTCTCCCTATTTTCAATGGTAATGGGATCTTTGGCATCGGTATTTTCAGCATTTCAGTTCGGGAATAATTGGAGAATAAAGCTATATAGCAAAGCAAAAAATTATGCATCCTGTACAGAGCCAAGCTGTATTTACATTTCGTAAACGACTTTTGCTATATGATGCACGAGCCAAGGTTACGTAATACTTACACCTCTGGATAGGCGCGTTGAAATACCAACTCGACGGGGTGCTATTCGAATTGTCGATTAATTGTCAATTTTTTGTACGAAAGCGATGGCTTGCCTTCATCGGCTATTGTTACAAAATCCAACAGCGGGGGCTACCACTTACCATCAGGTGGTCTCCATATTATTTTACCTATGTTGGCAGTAAGAAATGTAGCTTTTTATCCCAAATATTGTTATGTCAGTTTTCTGAATTGCCTCCCGTTATGATAGCATTATTTATTTTCAAAAATTTAGATTTAAATTAATTAAAAAAACAGCATTAAGTAAGGCATAATAAAATTATATGTTTATTGACTATGAGAGCGTTTCTAATTCCGATCTACATATCGTGAATATATTCGATTATAATGAAAATGAACACATACGAGGTGAAAAATGTTAAGAAAATATATTTTATAATAATGTTTATGTATAAAAAAGTACAGAAACATTAAAACTGAAGTCTTATTTATTTCTTATCCAGGTCGTATATAATTACAGGCAATAAATATATAATAAAATAAAATAATACAGTATAATAATTTACAGAATAAAATTAACTTAATAAAATACTTGGAAATCGATAATCAAAACTTACTATTTGTGTTTGTAGACATTATAATTTATAATTCATGCAGCAATCATGTATTTTCAGATGTGTCGTTGTCTTTTTGTGCAGATCTTTCAACTTTATCTGGCTAATTTACACTATTCACTGAACCAAAGTTACATGGAAGTGGCTATTTAAAGTTATTTGTAATGGTTTCTCAATTATCTTTGTGTTTCAACCATGAAAATAAAAACATAATGAACGTAATAGTGCCTATGTATGTTTTTATATCACACCTTTTATTGTGTAAAATCTTTTGTTAATGTCTTCCAACCATCATTAAAGTTTATTTGTGTTTTAAGCATATTGTCAAAGGTTATTTATTTAAAATTATTTCTATTTTGCTTGCTCATGCGCAGATAGTTCAGATAGTTTAGATACCGATCTCCCGTGACATGTCTTATTCTGGGTGATTCACAAATGGTGGTTTTGGCCCTGGGTCTACTTTGTGTATTAATTACATGTTTGTCAAATCCAATAAATAAATTATCAATATTTTTTTATTTCATGAAAGCATAATCGTAATGGCTGTTTGTTATATTAAGAGATGGAAACATAATTAGAAAATCCTTATATACGGTTTAAGAAGTTATTATTTTTGTTTTTTTTTTATTGCTTGTAGTGGCAGATGAGCCACGGTCCATCTGATGGTAAATGGTAACCGTGGCTCATGGATTCAACAATACCAAGAATATTGTCAAGCCGCTGCTCACTATTTCATTCCACAGATATGAAATGAAAGAATTAACGGCTATCTCCTGCTATAGCCAAAACGCAACGATGTGCTTCATGACCGATCACACGGGAGATGGTGGTACCAGCCCGCTCGGGCCCAATACCAAGTGAATACTCCCACTTGGTACCCAGCCCTAGCACCAGTCATGCAATGGATGATTGCTTACTTCCCTTAGTCGCCTAATACGACACTCGTGGGAAAGAATGGGGTGGTGACACTTGTATTCTTAGTCCGTCACCACACGGACAAAAGAATGAAACTTCAATTTTACGAAAAATTGTAGCAAAATTACAAATTGTTAAATTACAAATATACACTCATAATATTATTTTGTGGTGGATAATATAATGACACTTTACAATAACTTTGTTAGACAGCCTGATACTCTGAGCGATAAATAAGAAACTAGAAAAATATGCGTAATTTACACTAATATAACTTTTAATGAAATGATACAATACTATTTTATTTAAAAGATAAACTTTAATGATAGAAGTTAGTATATACACATTTCCAGTGATAAATATATGCTACTAAGCTGTGTTAACATATTATAATATAATTCATTGAATTATTGCAGTGCTTCAAAAATTTTCTGGAGGCTAGAGTGGATGGATTTCATGCTGTCATACGTAAAAAGACAGCGTCTCTTCTAAGCTGAATACTAGCAGTTCCAACAGTATCCTGCAAGTAATAGCTGGAGATTATGACTACAATATCCTTAAATGTTTTGTTAGCGTACTGATCAGGACATCGTAAGTGTTTAAGTTTATAAATGTTCTTTTTATTTATTAACATAGGTTATAAGGTTAATTGTTACTAACATAAATGGATTTTTATCTGAAATAAAAGAAATATTATTATTATTATTTTGTATATCTTTTTATTTCTCAGTTTTCGTTAAAACCGGTATACTGATGGCACGGGCCTAGGCCAAGTGTACATCAGGGGATATGGAGTTAACATGAGGCAAGTTTGTTTGTGTAGAAGTTGGTGACTAGTGTTCAGTTTGTAAAAATTTTCTTACTATTCGGCAAGTTTTAAGAATTACTGCTTTTTGTAAGAGATGATAAATGTTTGGTGGCAGGTTAAGAGTTTTAAGAGATTGGTGTAGCTGCTTGGGTATTACTCCTGTTGTTGACAAAACTATGGGTACTATTAATACTTTTTGTAGGTGCCAAAGTCGGGTTATTTCGTCTTTGAGCTCGATGTATTTAGTTAATTTTTCGGATATAGTTGTCTGGAGGTTGTGGGTATTAGGTACAGCAATGTCAATTAGGTATCCAATTCTACTACTTTTATCTATTAGGGTAATATCAGGTCTGTTATAATGGACTGTTCGGTCAGTGGGAATTGCGCGGTCAAAATAAAGTTTTGTTGTTGTGTTTTCTAATGCTGTATTAGTTATGTATTTATAATTCGAAATTCGAAGGAGATGTGCTATTACAAGATCTGCCGTGGATAAGCTGAAAAGAATCTGGAGCAACCGCAACATCACCAAAGCCACGAAAGTCCGCCTGATGAGAAGTTTAGTCTTCCCCATATTTCTATATGGCGCAGAAACGTGGACGGTTCGCTTGAAAGACCGACGCAAAATCGACGCTCTCGAAATGTAGTGCTGGCGACGACTACTAAAGATCCCTTGGACGGCGTTTCGAACCAATATCTCAATCTTGGAGGAACTCATAATTAAAGATAGATTATCGTCGACTGTGCAACTACGAATCATCAAATACTTTGGACACATTGTTCGAAACCAGAACTCCATGGAACGACTCGTTGTCCAGGGACAAGTGGAAGGAAAACGGCCCAGAGGTCGATCACCCACGCGTTGGACAGATTCAATAAAAGCTGCCACACAAACTACTAGTATAGTCCAGTGTTCCCGAAACGCTGAAGACCGCAACGAGTGGAGGCGCATCGCGAGGGCTATCCAAAGACACCATCATGAAACCACGACCACTCTGACAAGAGTGAACGACTGAGGAGGATGTATTTATAATAACAGTGCCTTATTATAGAGTCAATTAGATTATATTATTATTATAGGACCTCTTCTTAAGAGAATCGGTACATTGTTAAACCGTGGTTATATTTTTCGTCATTAGCCGGCACCATAAGCTCTAAAATGAGGGGATAAATCATAGCATTTGATATATAGCATAACTGAATAAGAAAGATATCGCGGACCGTCAGAGAAACAGACTAGAGAAATAATAGGTATACAAGATAATTATAATTCTTTATTTCAAGTAGACAAGACTCATATTTTTGTTATTAACGATAATACTTATTATATTATATTAGTTCCTTACTATTTTAATAATTTTAGATTTAAAAAGAATAAATGTAAGTATTAAACCATGAAGGGCATCATTGTCTGAGTATTCCAGCTGATAGTCTGATGCAACCAACACATATTTATAAACCAGCAAGACGCCTTTTAGGAGATTGATGTTGCCGCTTAATAGTAAATCTTTCTTCTATAAAAGCTTATAAAAGCTTAATCACAAGCGTTCCATAAAAGTAAGTCAAGATAAACAAAATAGTCACATGAATAAGGTAAATACATTTATTTTAATTTTTAAAACTAGCTTTTACCTACTGGAATTGTATGATTAATTGAGTGTAGTAACTAAAATAAATTAAAAACTTGAGAGGTGTCAAGGGACACCCGGATGAAACGAAGTTCCTTTCGATTAATTAGTGAAGGAATAGTATATATATATATATATATCTCTACTTAACTCCATCAGCAATATCCGCAACTTGTGAAGAAACACTGTCAGGATTCATTATTATTATTATTTATTATGTACAAAAAACCTGTATACAGTCAACAAAAATAATCGTCGCGACACCACACTGTTCCATGCGAAATAGAAATGAAAATAATATAAACTTATATAAAAAAATATAACAAAAAAACAAATAAAAAAATATAACAAAAAACCAAACAAAAAGCAAAAAGTGTCGTGACAACTTTTCGTAAGAATTTTTTCCGTCTAGCCCCCTTTCACTACGCGCGATAAGGAACTTCGATCCAATAGTAATTCCTTCTTACTGACTCTACTCTTTGAATAGTAATGAGAACGCAACAGGTAATACTGAGCTTGACAAATAACATTATTTATTACTAGCTGATACCCGCGACTTCATCAGCGTTAAAGTTTTACTTTCTAAATTCGACCCCTATTTTACCCGCGATTTTATAAGACCATTGAAATGTATGTGTGTCCCATCTATTATATATAATTCCAGTATCACGATGTTTGTCCGGGATGAACTTCGAAACTACTGAACCGATTTTAACTTTTCTTTTTTTTAAATGTGTGTTATGTTCCAACTTAAGAGACAGGATACTTTATATTTCAATTTATAATTGCAATATTTATTCATTAATATATACATATATGGTGGTACGAAGTTCGCCGGGTCAGCTATTATCAAATATAAAATTAAAAAAGTCAAATATGTGTGTTTCTATCTCCTAATTAGAAACCTACCAAACCACCCCCACATTTCTTTCTTATTATTTTACGTGACAACTTCCTCATCTCCTCTATATCATCATTCCTCTTCATGTCCTATAGCTTTTCTTGGGGTGGATTACTCGCAAAGGTTGCTTTTGGTCTATAGGCTACCTGCCAACTACTCATGGGGTGGCAAACTTACCGTCTTACTCACCATCAAGCCGTACAACCTAGTATAATTATATGTTATAAACATTGATGTATAAACCAAAACATAGCAACACGCCTGTATTCCCCAAAGGGGTAGGCAGAGGTGTATTACACACCCACGATTCACCAGCTATGTTTAGGTCCCTCGTAATAGGGGGCGAGCCTATTGCCGTCTACCAAGCACATTTACAACCTCCGGGCGGCTATTGAGAATTTTTCTATTTACGAAAAAGCTCAATAACACTGCCTGACCCGGGAATCGAACCCGAGACCTCATGATCAGCAGTCACTTACACTACCTCTGCACTTCAGAGGCAGTTGAAGTATAAAACAGAGAAAATCCACAATTAAGCACTAAAAGTGTACACTATAAATTAGTGCAGATTACGCTTTCTTGCACTCATTTCATTTAGTATTGTTTTCTGCAACGTATCTATATGCCTTATAATTTTGAAATAAAACTACGTTTACGGAATCTATCGCGTTTACTTGATTTTTATACTATCCCGACGTTTCGAATACTTTACAGCATTCATGATCACGGGTGAGCTTAGATGGTAGATGTCCAAAGATGATATGATGTTTCAACGGTTTCATCTACGCACAGTAATATGATTTTACAAAATTTTGGTTTATTTATTTCAACCCACATAATATTCGTTTAGAAACACAATTAAAAATATCTACTCTAAGATTTATGCTTACAATGTATGAGATTTTAAGTTAGTGTAATAAAATTAGTATAATGGTACTCCTTTAAGTTTTAGTGCTTAAAAATTCTACCACAAACTACCAATTAAAATTTTTAAGTAATCAAAAAACTACTATTAAGAAGACAATATTGATTATTAGTTTTTATTATTAAATATATTGATTTTAATAGAAGCTAAGACTAAAAAGCTACCACCGGATCGGAACACGACCTGACTGAGAAAGATCCGGCCAGAAAACTCAGTAGGCAACAACTTGTTATGGATTATTCAATTTATGCGGAAATACTAACTAATCACTACTGTGGGTTTTATCTACACAATAAGCGCTAACTGTGTCTCGCAACCTTGTGGTGTGCCTTCTTGTATTATGTGGTGAGGCTTATCACAGGATTCCAGCTTAATGGTAAGACCCAGTCGTCTTCTCTATTGAAATTGGGATATTTCTTAATTTCAATAGCCTCACGTATCATTCTAGGACGATATCGATGTTCTTTTGCGAGGATTTGAGGTTTGTCAAACCTGATGTAATGGCGGGTGTGGTCCTGTGTGTGCTCACAAATTACAGACTTTATATAGCGACGGTGCTTCACATCAGCTATGTGTTCTTTGATCCGAGTCCTTATGGATCTCTTTGTTTGCCCAATGTAGGAGAGACCACAATCACAATCCAGCTTGTACACTCCTGCATCCTGTAAGTATATATGGCACTTGACAGGTGGTAAAAATGAATCATGGACGTGATCATCAATGCTTTAAAGTATTCAAAACGTCGGGATAGTATACAAATCAAGTAAACGCGATAGATTCCGTAAACGTAGTTTTATTTCAAAATGTGTAAAATTCGCGTAAATGTTAAAAAGTATTATGCCTAATAATACCAAAATCTCTTCTTAAAAACTCATTGACAGTCTAGCTCTTCTTTCCCTATCAGAAGTTAATCGTATCTCTCTCTCATAACTGCTTTCATGTGCTTGTGCAGTTGCATTATTAACTCTCATAGAGTTTAAACGATGCGCTCTTTCCTCTGACGATTCCTGAGAACGCGCATCTCTCATTCTATTGGAATTTCTCGAATTTCGAGATAAGGAAAACTATTTTTTAGGTGGCATGGCATGGAATAAAAAGAACCTAATAAGATAAAAACACAAAAAGGAAAAATGTATACTTACTTAATTGAAATTTATATTTAACTTTACGACGTTTAACTTTACAACTATATTATATAAAAAGAAAAGAAGGAGAAACAAACAAAAACACTAAACAAACTAATTATATTATTGTCTAATACCTTTAAATTTATATCTAAAAACTATGTATAGATCTATGTATTTTTAAAATCTAAAACGCACTTATTCCGGTTAGAGTCAATAAGAACCACGGTCGCATTAAGAGTGACAATGTGAGTGAAGTCGGCGCGCTTTTTTCTTGTTTTTGTGTGTGACGTTTGTTGTTAGCCTCAGATGGCTATGACAACCTTACCCGGACAATTGATGAGCGCAGAGGGCTCTCAAACCAACATTTAGGCAACGCTACCCGAGGGCACCCCCTGTGGGGCTGTTGCTGGCAAAGTGGGATTTCCCACGTTTGTGATTTGAAGTCGGCGCGTTAGCGCCCTCACCTTTTTATAGATGCAGCGGATGGCCGTTTCGCGCGCTTAACAAAAATCAACCGTATAGCCGTACCCATACTGGCGCGGCGAGATTTGGAAGTTTTATTACATCTATATCTTGTGTGTTTATAAACCGATTTCTATATTTTTTTTTTATAAAATAGGTATTAAATTTTACTTTTTGAATATGGGAGTTTGATAAAAATATCTATGTGAAATACAATATATTTATGTATTTAATAATACACTGAAGAAATGCCTAAACGATTAAACACGTTATTGTGGCTAATTTATAAAAGATAGATATATATTATGGACTTTTTTGTAGATCTTTTAAATATAATCATCTTTGTATTACATACTTTTGGTGTATGATCAACGTATGCGAGGATAAGAGCTCGAAAGCGCATTTTCATCCGACTTGCTTCAAATTTATCATCACTGTTTAGCTCCTATGTGTCTTAGCGTTATGTTATATAGCCTATAACCTGCCCAGGAGTATGGAATACAATCTTACCAAGTTTGGTTAAAATCCCTTTAGTAGTTTTTGACCTATGCGTGCATATACAGCCAGACAGACAGACAAAAAATTTACTGATTACATTTTTGGCATCAGTATCGATGACCATTCATCCTCCAATATTAATTTTGAATATATATTCAATGTACAGAATTGAGCTCTCTACAGATTTATTATAAGTAGTAAAGTATAGATAAAAAAAAATTATAAGTTAAAAAATAAAAATCTCTTAAATTAGAAAATAAAAATGTAAACATTTTTTTTGGCTTGCTATGAAAAAAAATCTTTCTGCTTAAACTTATATTTTGTAATCTCTATCTTTTTAGCATTTCTTCATTGACGCCACAAATGGATATCAGATAAAACGTTGTATACCTAGAAAGCTGTCATTGTTCTTTCTTAGCTAGTATCAATACGGGAGTGGGGAAAAGGAGTGTAATGGACAATGCTTGCTTTGTTTTTGGATACAGAATTAACTGCTGTTTGCGATTTCTGGTTTATTATATCTATATACATATAATTGCTTGTACCAACTAACTGACAATCAACGCAGAGCCTAAACCAACTAACAAACCAACAAACTTGATCAACACTAAGAAGGGATTTTTGAAAATTTCACCCGTAAGAGGGTAAAATAACGGTTGTATGGAACTCTGTCATATTCAAAGTAAGAAGCACGAAATTTCAAATACCTGTTCCTGGTTAGAAATAAATGTACATGTATAGTGGGATATTAAAAAAAATACGACTTAGATGGTAAATGAGGGGTTGAAAGTTTATATGGGAGGTTCGTCACTTAAAGTAAGAAGCTCAAAATTTCATATAGATATCTGTTTCTGGTTAAAAATATATGAAAACATATATCAGCAATTTTATAATTGTTACACCTAAGAGGGTGAATTAGGGGTCGAAAGTTTGAATAAAAAGTTTGTTATTTCTAAAAGAAGGAGCATGAAATTCAATATTGCAAAGATTCTTATATCAAATTTTATCTTATATAAAATTTAAGTAACAAACATTATAAACTCGGTGCAAACCGCGACTTCATTCGCGTGGAATTTATTTTTTAATTTTATTGCGGTACCCTAACTATTTTTCTAAAATAATATTATCCAAAGCTACTACTTGTAACATCTGCTATACGCCAGTGGAAGTCCCGTCCAAATTGTTCCAGCTGTTATGGATATTAGCCGAAACAAATAGTCAAACACTTTAAAAACTGTACTTTGTTTCTCTGATATGCATTTGGTAAAAAGCTGTTATTTAAACATTACAAACAGACATTTTCATTTTATTTATTTGTATAGATAAGTATTTTGTTGCTTAAAATTCATAGTTTGCATTATAAATAAGTTTACGTTCGATAGATGGCATTATGCACGTTTTCTGATTTGGGCTACTATTTCGTTATGCCGCTTATAATTATTACATGACGAGATAACGTTAAATACACCGTAGGTTGTACCTACGTAAGTGACCACTGAAGCAATGTCACACAGTTCCAGTGGTCTGCCATTGCAAATGGAGAGAAAGGTGCGGGAAGAGATAGTTGCTCATGTAGCCACTTACTGGGATGATTTTTCTATCATGTCCCATGATGCTGATGGTATTAACCATAATAGTTCCGATGAATACAATGTTGATGTGACAGTATTTCTTATATATGGAGGTTTATGTGAGTTAGTAGCAGCCGGACAAATACACCTGATATTGCAAGTAGGTATATCACAATTATGAGAAATTTTGCATAGAAGGGAACCCCGTAAAAAGGCTTCAGTTTAGTTCAATACATAACCAATCCCAACGACATTTTGACGTGGGAACCTGTTGTACCTTGGACAGAGTTGTACCTAGATCAATCATATCTTTTTCAATAGTCCCGCGCGTTTATGAACCTTTGTTTATGGGTTTAGAAACCTTATTTGTCAACATTAACGTGTACTTAGTTGCGATCCGCCGGCGCCGTGTGAGCACAATCAAAAAACGTAATTTATTGTTTTACACTCAAAAAGTAAGTTTTTTGGGCTTTACATCATACCAATTTATTCAAGGTGATGCATGTTTGTGAAAACTGTTTTATTTTCAATCTAATCTTAGTATATCTAGCTACTAGACGGCATGAATCTCAGATCCTAACCCTAATCACAAGTGGATTTTTTATAAAGCTTGTTAGGTAAAGTTGTCGCGACGTTGTACCTTAGCCACTCAACTTACGCCTACCTCGGTCACTGGCCAAGGCACATCATTTTGATCGGAAATAGGTAAACAATTATATACGTACGTTTTTATGAGCATATGGGATATTGCATCAAACACATATTACATTGTTACCATAATTAAAATGCCGCCAAGCAATGAAAAAATTATAAGACCTGTGCTCGACATATAGATTATTGAAAATGTAGTATATTCAGTAAAGGCGAAGAAATTTACGCTTTATGGTGCTTAACCATGCATTTTCGCATTCCCGAATACTACTTTTACTACCGCTATTTAATTAGCTATAATTAACTTATTTTCTGTTGAATTAATATTAGTAATAATTAATTAATCACATTATAATTTGCAATTAACAATAATTATATTTATTAACAACAATATTTAAGTTAAAGTATTGTTTTAAAAAAAAACCCTCCCTCATCTAAGTTTTGCTAATGATAAATTTATAATATTTTGGCATGAATTCACACTACAGAACACAACTTGCAATCACAAATATTGAATTTGATATCAAAATATTATCAATTATCATTAGCACAAAGTAGATGGGTGAGGCTTTTTTTAAAAAATAATACTTTTACTTAATTTTTTTGTCAATAACTTCATTTATTGTTAATTTCAAAGGCTAATATGATTAACTAATTATTACTAATATTAATTATTGAATTAATTAAAAAAAGTGTTAATCTCGATTTAAACCTGCTCTGTCCAAGGTACAACAGACATGGTCCAAGGTACATCTGGTTTGTTGTACCTAGGACAGTTTTCCCTTTTTTTTCAAGTGGCTGGTGGTCCTAGGTTTTTTGAAAATATACATAGATTTATGTGATTAATTAAATAATCTTTCCATACATGAACACTGGGCAGGTATAGCTATCCATGTTTTTTTATAAAAATGTATATTCAAAGTACTGGCCTAAGTACAACAGGTTCCCCTATATTTGCCTTAGTATGGATCTGTTACATCCTATCTTCAATCAGACATCTCTGATATAGTGCATATTTTTAAGGAAAATCCTATAAAACTTCGCACAATATTTACAAATGCTACTGCAAAGATAAAGCTCAAAAAAACACAGAGCTGCAGTAATTAATTATCAATAAACTCATCTATAGGTACACAAAATAGCTGTAATTAATTACCTGAATAACCACCCGGATATTCACAAAGCAGCCGTTTGTAAGTACGAAGAGAATAATCCAGAATGACGATTCAAAAGGCGATTGCTAGCGTGGAAGGATACAACATTTTCTGTTATGAAGTACGATTCTAAGATACTTTTACGAAACGTATAGACATTTAAAAGCAATTGGGAGGTGGAGATTGGGAGTTGTGATTGCGATGGCTTAGCGCTCTAGAGCACTTCCCCAGATTGGAAAGGACGCAAGTTCGAATCCCGCTCACAGTAAAGTTCTCTTTTTCCACTTTCACTAATAATTTGTTATTTAAAGTACCTAGCTGAGCATGTCAAATGCTAAAATACTGATCAAAATACTTTACGAAAAAGATAAATCCGTTTTGTAGAGCACACTGCCTCGGTGGTGTAGCGGTTGTGTATGTGACTGCTAATCATGAGGTCTCTGGTTTGATCTCCGGGTCGGACAATGTCATTGTGCTTTTCCTAAAAAAAATTTTTAGTAGCGGCCCGGAGTTTGGAAATGTGCCTGGTAGACGTCAATAGGCTCGCCCCCTATTACGTGGGACTTAAACATTAGCGAATTGTGGGTGTGTAATACACCTCTGCCTACACCTTCGGGAAACACAGGCAGGATGCTATGTTTTTTACAATGAGTTAGGAAAACGTAAATTGTAACGCCCTTTAAAAAAAAAAAGAAGTGCCTGGTATATAGTTAGTGACTGTGTTTCGCACTGGAAACTCACTCTTAAATTTGGATCACCAGTAATGTTATTAAGAAATCTTAATCTCCTAAACTGTGCAATGGAACTAGGTTACAAATCAAAGCTCTTTATAAAAACGTCGTAGGAGCCACAGTAATTACCGAACGTGGCGAAGGAAATGTTTTCATTCCATGAATACCGTTAATTCCATCAGAGTATCCTGAGAAAATTAAAATAATATAAAAGAATACAGATCCTTTTCATGTATGCCTTGCCATAACAATTAACAAGTCCCTAGGCCAGTCACTGAAAATGTCTGGCATCAATTTAAGTAAGGACTGCTTTTCACATGGAGGGATTTATGTTGCATGCTCCAGAGTGAGTTTTAGACGCAAAAGGAAACACTGCAAACGTCTTTTACAAAGAGGTACTTGCTATAGTAATTAAACCTAAAATTTTGATAAATACAAGTACTTATATTTTAATTTCATTTAAAGACAGTATTTTTTGACAAAATCGTTCCTATTTCACTATTCATTTACATGCGCGAGCGAAGCCGCGGGAAACAGCTAGTGTTGTATAAATATTACTACGCTATTGAGCACTACATTTTATAGTAATATTATTATTTGTATTACGGGTATTGTTAAACTTTCTGTTAGTATAATTGTTAATGTAGAACATTCCAAATAAATAGGTAAACAGTAAGCAGTTGAAAACCACGGTTGCAGTGAGGTTATATGACGGTTTGCATTCAGCAACAATTACTGTTACCATGAAATGTAACGCGATTGCAGCAAACTGTACCTGAAATCGGAAAAAAATATGTGAGTTTGCATAAAAATTGATACCAGTTGTGCCATTGCAGCAATATAAGCAAACAATATGCTTACCAGCTGCAAACTAGTTATGTACTTTTTCCACCATAAATATTTCGCCAAATGTGGAAAAGATGATAATGTATAATACAAATACATGATCACGTGCACAAAGGAATTTAAAAATGACAGGAACATCAAATGAAAGGTAGGTTCATATTTCAGCGTCATCCAATAGACTGCGACCATTAGAGTATGGTGGTAAACGTGCAGAAAGCTGATCTGTTTCTCTTTTTTTCGAAGCACGAAGAATACGGTATCCAAGAGTTCTGACACTTTGGCCAATAGATAGTAATGCATTCCTGATGTGATCTGGAATAAACATATTAAATTTATAGTGTGATTTTTTTTTGTATTGCTAAATTTAGTATGATGATAATAATTAGCATATTATTAGAATTAATATTTTTTGGAACCCAATGTCCAAGTTTTTTTGGTTATTAGATACCTCTTCATAGAAGGGGAGCCCCGAAGGCCGTGATCGTCTAGTGGTTAGGACCCTACGTTGTGCCGTTTATTAAAGCACGTCAGATTAAGGTAATGTAGGTTAATTACGAGCTAATAAAAATATATTTTGAAAATCTGACGATTTGAGCGTGACGAAAGGGATTGGGAGGGTTACAAAGCTGCAAAAAAACGATATCTTGACATTCTCGAGCGTGGTTAATATTTTAATTATTTTGAAGGTAATAATTCAAGGATAACGAAAAATATATAATCTGACGATTTCCACAAGCTAAAGTAACAAAAATTCGTTGTAGACGGAAAGTTTAAAATGTTGTTCAAATGGTTTGCAGGTGATCAATTGCCGAAAGCGTATAAAGATGTAGTTATAACACCTGATATTCTTGAGGACTCCAGAATCAGGTATTTCTTTTCTCCAATAATTAAAAAACACGTTATTCATAAAAAATATATTGTTAAATATTTTAATGATTTCTTGTGTATCTGTAGATAAGCAATCTGAGGATGAAATCGAACCAGAAGAGGAAGATGTTTCTACGGATGAATATCATGAATAATTAATCAAACAATAATAAAAAAAAAATTGTTTTTTTTTTTTAATTAAATTCTTATAAATACTAGTATTCTACTTAAAACACATACACTTTTTTATTTGCATGCTATTTCTTAAGCTTTTCAATTAACCAAGTTCAATGATTTAAAAAAAAAAAATTTTTTGTTGTCAGGTAAGGCGAGGGTTCCTCTAGATAATCGTCAGATTATGAGACAGCACGCCTATGACATAAAGATGAACCATATATATCTTAATGTGACGCGCTTGAGTATTTCAAAATGGCGATTTTTTTTCGCACGTTATAATAATAACCGCGAGTTTGCGTCACATCGAAATCGTCAGATTATTGAATGAGAGCTTTTTTTAGGTTCACTTAACATCGCCTTAGAAAATCTGACGCACGTGACTTTTTTTTTTCATTTTCAACGTAAGATTGACGACTACCCGCATCATGCAAAGGATCCTTAATAGTGAAATGGAAAAATATATTAAAAGATCAATTAAAACAACATAAAACTAAGATGAACTGATAAAAAGTCAGACTTATTTATTTGTAACAACGAGCAATATTATTAATAACTGATTATAGCATAAATAAAATAGTAGATTTAATGTGATAACTAATCAATGCATCTCTCCACAGCTTGTATCCAAAAGCCTGCTGCAGATTTCAGTAGTGAATAATATAAGTATACGTCAGTTTATTTGTGAAAGCGACTCAAGAACATTGCCTGTAAATAAATATAATAAATCATTTGCAACGTGTATAATATTAACCTTATTGACTTTAATTTACTATATATATGTGTATATAAATACCCTGTTATGATAAGATAGCGAAATGATGTAGATTATTGAATACGGCTATATGCCTACTGAATGAGGTGAATCTCTGCACGAGTTTCTTCGCGTGTTAATAGAGACACAAATACATTTATGGTGTTAGCGAAATTATGCAACACCAAACGTGCATATTTTTGTGTTTTCCACAAATGGTTGTTCCGAGTCGGGGTGTACTATGTGTCCGTGAAATTATATGTTTTTAAAGTCACCGTGATACAAGGATTATTCCCTAGTGCAGGATGTAGTCTTTTTAAAAAAGAAAGAAACGTGAAACTCTTGATCACCATTATCTGCAAGTTGACTCAAGTGCCGACTGATTAGATGATGCTGCCACACATTTGAGTCATGGGTAAAGCCTGGGCTACTGGCGTCTACATACAATATACCTACTTAATTCTGAATGAAAGATCGGTAGATAACCATAAAGAAAACAGTAGGCAGCTAGTTATATTAGATTATTTTGCGATTTTGATACTTATTTTCAATAGCTAGGTAGTGTATAGAAACTTTCTCCGTGATTAATTTTAGAAAATAATCCTTTAAAATACTACCAGTATCTACCAAAAGAAAGCTTTAGATACATTGTATATTTACATAATGCTTATATCTTTACTAATCTAATTTAATTCACCTTAGAAAAACTATTTATACTTCGCTTTTACTTACTCAAATTGTACAAAATGCTTACAAAAAGCTATAGTTGTTGTTGTAAGGACTGTCAAAATTTAGCATAATACCAAAAACAAAAGGCCAGTGGTAAGCCACTAGCTACCAAGTTACCGATTCTTGTCATTTGTGCCGCTGACGTGCCGGTGGCATGCCGATCGCAGGTCGTTGAATTAGTAGAGTACCAAAAGTGACATTAGGTAGCGATTGGCCGCGATTGTGATACCGATAGAAGCTCGTTGCGTTACGCAGTTTGGGGCCCAGATTAACATACATACATTATTAAAAATACGCAGGGCATTGATGCTATCAATATCTGACGCGCTCGAGTATGTCCATGCAACAGTTTTTTTTACATATTTGAAAATCTATAACCACTCCCCCTACCGATGAAAAGCATACATTATATAACAATTTTTTCTTCTTATCATCTAAGCTTTGCAACCCAATAGGTCTCTATGACACTTGAGTAAATCCCTAATTAGCATCGTCGGCTCCCCTATTATCAAGTTCATAATATAATTGATTAATTCACACAATTCAGATGTTTGTCTTTATTTGTGTCTTGTTTTATTGCAATTTGTCGAATGAAGTGTACACAATCCCCACCACAAATGACTATATTGATCAGAATTGGTAATAAATAGAAAGATTACAGCACTATTTTTCCTTGTAGTGACTAACTAAGAATACAAGCCTTAGTGTCACTGTCTTCCCCACGGTTGTCGAGGTCGACGCGAGGGAAAGGAAAGTAAGTTGTTATCAACCTATCACCCATTGCATTATTGACGGTAGGGTTTAATACCAAGTGGGACTACTAATTTATTATCGGGCGTCTACCGTGTAACCGCTCATAAAGCATTTCAATGTGTTTTGGTTGTAACGCGAGATGAGAATGGGGTCATTCATTATTACCGTTCCGCGAAACGTAATTGCTAGTAAACGGCTTGGCAGCATATTGATTGTCCATGAGCGATGGTTCCACTTACCATCAGGTGGGGCTTCATGGCTTTATTGCCACCATAAGCAATAACACAAAAAAAAACATATTCGAACGAAGTAAGAACCTCTTTCGCTTATAAAATAATTATTTATATAATTATTTTAGATATTTTTATATATATTTTTAGCATTTGACATGCTTTTTCACTTTGTGTTTAATTTATATAATTAGTTGAATAATACTAAAAAATTAAAAATCTAATTAGGTATAATAAATCTTGATTTATTTTATTTATAGTAGACACTATAAAAAAAAGAAATCAAGATTTATTTTTAAACCACTTCAAACGCAACATTATTAAGATGTATTGTCGAACGAAATGACCTTAAACGTAATTTGAAGATTAAATAAGTGGATAACAAAACGAGGTCTCTAGAAAAATAAATAGGTATTGATGTTTTTTTACAATTTGAAATATTTACGCTAAGCTTACGTAAAAATAAGGAAGAATAAGGAGGTCATCCTTATTGAAGTTGGTATAAATAGACTTACATCTAGCCGGCTTTGTTCAGTATCCAGTCCACAGGTTTTAGATACAACACCGTGCAGGACAAGTACTCTTCCACACTGAAATTTGATAAAAGTGTTTATATTTAAGATACTATTTCTTTATTTTAACTAATTTTTAACTACATAGAACACTACTGCTACAGCTTCATTTATGTCCTTTTCTGTATTCTGCACTATATGTTTGTAATGTGTCATGTTGATCGGTTAAATACTTCATGAAAGCATTTCGTTTAATGTTCAAATCAAGAACTTTACCTTTGTGGTAATAGAGTAAGAAATATTCCTACTCCATTGATTCTCATGAGTGTCATACGAGACGACTAGAGATAATATCACTCCAGGAAATAAAAAAATACCGTGGGAACGCAATGGAGATTTTAGTAACAATCACCCGAATAACGACATTGTGGTGCGTCACGTGACATCGTATTTTTCCTACGGGGGCGAAAAGTGGGCAGCGGTAGGCCGTTTTGTGATAAGCGGTTTATTGCGTACCATTCAAGGAAATAGACGTTAGTCCATGTATGTATGTAGAAAAAAAAATAGAATCAAAAAAAATATATATTTGTGGAAAGATACAGAAGGGAATGCTCCATTGGTTCGGACATGTTGAAAGAATGCCGGGCGGGCGATTGGTTCAGAAGATATACAATGCGAAAATGGAAGGATCTAAGTACAGGGGGAAACCGAGACTCACCTGCCTACCAGTATTGAAGGAAGGTTAAGTCAGAAGTCTCCGAAACCGATGAGCGTGTATGGACAGAATTGTGAATGATGAGGAAGAAACAGATATATGCAAGAATAGAGCCTTATGGCACTCTTTTCTCTCTGCCTATGGCGTAATGATAACCATGATTAGAAAAAAAAAACTTATAACTATACTGTATTGAGCCTAGTACCTTTCATTAAATCGTCACGTAAGTTTAATAATAGTCATTATTTTTTTGTGCGCTTCTCAAAGTTGTCGACCACTATGTCTACCTGGGACAAACAGTCCAGTTAGGTAACTTCGAGAAAGAGGTCAATCGACGAATCCAACTCGGCTGGGCAGCGTTCGGGAAGGGGACGGGTCTCCGCGTGTCCCTCTGATTAGCATAGGGCACAGTGGATAGGCCGTACGTCCGCCGTGGAGGGTCGGCGGGGCCACAATGGCCCCCCCGATCCTGGGGTGGGAACAACGGGGTCACAGTGACTCCTCTGTCCCCGGAGGTGGGGCTGTCAGTCCAAGTGGCGACGGGCTCACTGCTTGCAGTGGGCCGAACGTCTGCCGTGGAGGGCCAGTGGGGCCATAGTGCCCCCCCCGGCCCCGGGAGATGGAGACGGGGCTTTTAGCCCGAGGGGTGACGGGCTCGCCGTTTGCTTTGCGAGCGGTGGGCACGGTCTAATGCAAACCACCGTTCGGCCTGACCTGTAATCCTGAACGGACAGGACCGGGGGTCTACGGACTGCGGAGAAGAAAACCTCCATAAAAAATTACACCAATCCCGTGCTCTGCCGCCCGGCCCCGAAGGAATGTATGTTCCAGTGGCCCACCAGTAAAGGCGGAGAGACGGCATACGGCGGGTTTATTTAGTGGGTGCAGGCCCCACACTACCCTGGTCGTTGCCCCGAATGACAGGGTGTGCGGTTAGGAAAATTTTTCCCGCCTTAACAAAAAAAAAATAAGGGGATGCATGGCTGAGGAGAGCTCAGTCGCGAGGGTGGCCCGTTGAAGGACGTAAAACTTAAAAATGGTGAAGAACAAAAAGACTACAAGTCCCCAGGAGGGTCCCGGGTGCAACGCACCTGGGGAATCCCTCACAAAGCCGAGTGTCAAAACCGGCTCTGTCAGCTCCACGTATATGGGGGGAGCACTCGACACCATGATTGAAAACAAGACAGAGAAAGTAAGGAAAAGGAGGACCCGTGGGAGGAAACCCACACCCGTGGGAAGTCCTACCGCAGGAAGCGGATCAGCTGCCACGTCGGGGATGGAGACGGACGGCGGTGGCGGCGGTGTAGCGGCCGAAAGCGCGCTCGCCTCGAACCCATCGGGGTCTCAGCCGGGGATGGCTGGCTCGTTGGAGCAGCCTTCACGACTCCGGAAGCGCTCAATTGCGCTAGAAGGGGATGCGTCGGAGTCGGAGGGCAGCTCCACACAAAGCTGAAGATTTGGGAGCGGGGTTCTCGATGGAGGAGCGGCTGAACTTCCTCACATCGAGGCTCGAAGAGAATCCTCTGGAAGGGGACAATCTGCTGACGGCAGACCAGATTACCCAGAAGGTCTCCGATGCCCTGGCCATCGTTTTTACGGTGGATGATGGGTCGCGGGACCTTCAGGGCTCCTTCTCCGCTTCGAGCGAAGGCGGCGCAGAAAGCCGGGCAGCGCCCCAAGGGCCAGTCCAGAGAGGAGTTCCCTCCTCTTCCATGTGCTGGCCAGCCCTCGCGGGCCCCAGCGGCCAATCCCCGGGATACACGTCCAGCCATCTTGAGGAAGGCCCGGGAGGAAATCGACGTCTGTGACATCGGAGTCGTCGCCACCCGGACCCGCCTAGCCCGCACAGGGGCTCGAATTTTCGAGTTCCCTGGGGCGGAGGGCCCCAGGATGCCCGACACGGTGGCCGAAAGGCTAATGGGTCTGTTTGGTGAGAGGAGTGGAGTCCGTGTCACCAGACCAGTAAGGTGCGCTGAACTGCGCATTTCCGGCCTGGATGACTCAGTGACGGCAAATGACGTCCGAAAGGCTATTGCCTCGAAAACCGGATGCTCGAATGTCGTCAGAGTGGGCTCCATTCGGACCGGTCCCAGCGGAGTAGGTGCCGTCTGGGCGAGTTGCCCTGTCGCAGCAGCCAAAACCTTGGCCGACGCAGGCAGGCTCCTCGTGGGCTGGAGTTCCGCGCGGTTCACCGTGCTGGAGCCTCAGCCAGGATATGGTTATTGCTTAAAATTCAACCGTGACGCTGTCCTCCTTCAGGCGAATCTCAACCACTCCACCAGGGCGCAGGATTTATTCCTGCAAACCATGGTGGAGCGGTTGACTGGTGTAGCCGTAGCTGCGGAGCTTTATTGCGTTCCTGACCGCCCTCATTGGGCGGGCAGCCGCGATGGTTCCGTGGCAATTGCGTCAGCTCCATGGCACTTCGTTCCCCTCCCTTGTCGATCAGAGACAAGGGCATGGGATACATCGCGGCCGACTGGGGGAGAGTTACGATGTATGGCGTATACCTGTCCCCCAGCCGGAGACTGGCTGGTTTCAGGGTCTTGCTAAACAGCATAGAAACCTCGACACGGCGACTGGCACCTAGCCACGTCCTGGTCGTAGGGACTTCAACGCCAAATCCAAGGCGTGGGGGTTCCCTGCGACGGACGCCTGTGGAGCGGCAGTAGTAAAGCCCGCTAGAAGCCGCTGTCTGTTTAACAGAGGCTCCGTCAACACGTGCGTGCGGCGACGGGGCGGGTCAATAGTGGACCTTTCGTTCGCTAGCCCTGATGTCGCAGCGCAAGTGAGGAACTGGTGTGTCCTGGAGGAGGTTGAGACCTTGTCCGATCATCGGTACATCTGGATTGAGGTCTCTCGGTCCCTTCAGGGCCCCAGTAGAGGTCATGCAGCGCGCAGAACACCCGCGTTCCCGCAGTAGGCTGTGGGCAGGCTAGATAGGGACCTACTGGCGGAGGCAGCCATCGTTCAATCGTGGCTGTCCTCACCAGCCCTGACCGAGGGGGTGGACGCTGAGGCTGGCCGATTTCGCGCTGCGATTACGCAGGTGTGCGACTCGGCTATGCCCCGTGTGCGACGTCCTCCTCCAAGGAAGAGGCTCTACTGGTGGTCCCAGGAGCTGGTGGACCTCCGTGCGACGTGCATTCGTGCCCAGAGGTCCTACACCCGCAGTCAGCGGCGCAACCGCGATGGAGAGCGGGAGGGCCAGCTGTTCGAGGCGTACCGCACTTCGCGGGCCGCGTTCAAGTTGGCCATCTGCCACGCCAAAGCGGAGAAAAGGCAGGAAATGCTGGACGGTCTCAACCGTGACCCCTAGGGCCGCCCGTATCGTGCGGCGCTAAACAAGCTCTGCACTTGAGGGCCACAGCGTTCTTTATGAGAGACGCATAGGGAACGTTGTGAGGAGACCCATATCGTGCGGTGTCCCACAGGGTTCGGTTGGGCCGCTCCTGTGGGACATCGGTTATGACTGGGTGCTACGCTATCAGCTCCTCCCTCGGTCTTGCGGTTATCTGCTATGCGGATAACACGCTGGTCGTGGCCCAGGGTGGAAACTCCGAGAAAGCGCCGTTTCTGGCCACCTTAGGGACCTCGGAGGTGGTCAGTAGGATCGGGGCGCTGGGGCTTAGGGCGGCCCTGGACAAGTCGGAGGCTCTGCTTTTCCATGGGTCCCGACGTCGGCCACCTGCTGGCGCCACAACCACCCTACCCAGGGAGGTGGCCAGGTGGCAGGGCGACGCCCGCCGAGCTGCCATGGCCAGATGGAGAGCACGGTTGGAAGCGCCCCTGGCCGGTCTTTGGACTGTAGGGGCGCTCCAGCCCGTGCTGGAGGAGTGGGCAGGGTGGCGGCACGGAGTCCTTACCTTTTTCCGACTGGTGCAGGTGCTGTCGGGGCACGGTTGCTTTGGCAGATTTCTGCACATAGTCGCAAGGAGGGATGAGAGTCCGGGCTGTCACCACTGTGGCTGTGATGAGGACACGGCGCGCCACGCGCTAGTGTTGTGCCCGGCTTGGGCCGAGCAGCGCCGTGAACTCGTCGCAGAAATAGGGGGGAACCTCTCGCTGCCGAGCGTCGTCAGAGCGATGCTTGGAAGCGACAGGAATTGGGCCGCGGTCGCTGCCTTCTGCAAGGAGGTTATCTCGCGGAAGGAAGCGGCGGAGAGGGCTAGGGAGGAGGATTCTTCCGCTGAACCAAGCCGCCGCCAGCGACCGGGGCGGCGCAGGCGCAGGCGCAGGTACTTGCGCCTCATGCCGCCCTAGCTGAGGCTGCGGGTGGATGGACCGGGGAACGTCCGCCACCCGCAAGGCCTCTCGCGAAGGTACGACGCTCCTCTGCGGATGCGTCGCTCAGTAGATGGTCCCGAAAGGGTAAGCCGCCGGCGGACCACCGAAGGAATGTAACACAGTTCCAGTGGCCCGCCAATACAGGCGGAGAGACGGCACATGGCGGGTTTCTTTAGTGGGTACAGGCCCCACACTACCCTGTTCGTTGCCCCGAACGACGGGGTGTGCGGTTAGGAAATTTTTTTGCCACCTTAACAAAAAAAATACTTTGGAAAATCCAAAACTGCACGCCTCATAATCTTCATTTTTCACAATAAAATTGATTATTTGATAAGTAACTAATAATGTATTGGTCTTACTAAGTAGTTTTCAATAAATCACACAGATAGCGCTAATTTCAAAAAGTACTAATGTGGGTTTCATGTCTTATACGCCATCTAGCGCTAATTTTAAGAAGTACTTCTATATTAGTCTACCTCTCAGTAATTTTACAAGGCGCCATCAACTTGAATAATTTATTAAACTAACTGTAAACAAAAACAATTTAAGGAAACAAAAAGACATCGCTAGTTTCCTTACAAAAAAAGCAATATTGTGGCTCTATATATACAACAGCAACTGAATACAATGATATCGACATCTAAAATTGCCACTAGCGACATCTTGGGCTGCATTTGTCAATATCTCTTTTAACGATGACGATGACGATTTGGTCAAAGCTGTGGGGAGCCGTTAGATGCGGTCGGCACAGGACCGCTCATTGTGGCGTTCTCTTGAGGAGGCCTATGTCCAGAAGTGGACGTTGAAAGTCTGATAGATGGATGGATGTATGGATTATTTTTTAGTTCACATTTCTTAGCGGTCTTCGCGTTGTTAGCAGCGGCTACCATATATCACCAAACTAATTGTGCCCTGCGGTCTACCCGGGTGTAATTAAAAAATTCACGTCACGTCACATTCCCATCAGGCATCGTTCGTGCAAATTTTCTTTTGTTTTCATTATCTCTTAAATATGTGCGTCCATGTTATTTGGACATAATAATTGCTCACATGCTATATAGCAAAGTTTATCTACATGAAATTGTCTTGATGGTGAATTTCTTTCGTAAGGATTAATGCGACATGCCGAATAATAACGCTCATAAGTCACTATTTAATTTTTGTGACCAAATATGTTTTTCTGGCTTATGTATAATTAGTAAGCATAAAATTAAATATGCTATTGAAAACTTTTTTAGATGGAGTAGAGTTTTTTTTTTTTTAGGATATTAAAATCCACGTATTACAAACCATTAAGATAGCGCACGTGAATAAAACAGAATGAGAGCGATTTTTCTTCCGACTGGCTTAACAAAAATCAATATTTTAGGCTAGCAAAGAGGTGTAGTTTAATTCTAGATAGCCTAAACTATTTGTTACAAATGTGAGGATTGGTTGCTTCAGAGATTAGCCCGTTGAAGCAAACAAATATATATGCAAATAAACTTTTCCGCTAAATAATATAACAATACATTTGACGTCATTTACCGGCGTTAGTAAATAAAAACATGTTTGGCATATTTCGTGACGTATACACATATTTTTAAAGTTTTTATTCAGTTCACATGGTAACACAATATACACACAAAAAACGTATTTTATTTAAAATGATAAGATTTATAATCACAGTGACAAAAATACCTCAAACATAAGAATAGGTATCTTCGTCATATTATAAGTTGAAGACCTCGTTTTTTTTTAAATAAATGCTCATTTATGCTATCTTAATAAAGAATTGTACAACAAATTTATAAAACCTATATATCAACTGCCTCGGTTGTGCAGCGGTAGTGCGTGCGACTGCTGATCATGAGGTCTCGTGTTCGATCCGCGGGTCAGGCAGTGTTATTGAGCTTTTTCGTAAAAAGAAAATTCTCAGTAGCAGCCCGGAGTTTGGAAATAAGCCCGTTAGACGATAATAGGCTCGCCCCCTATTACGTGGGATTTAAACATAGCTGGCGAACCGTGGGTGTGTAATACACCTCTGCCTACCCCTTCGCGGAATACAGGCGTGTTCCTACGTTTAGAAATAATAAACGTACCGCAATAAAATAATGACGTAAGTTTTACGCATAGCAAGTATTTAATTATAAAAAAACATGTTTGTAATTTAAATTACGTCGTGTAATCTTTAACAGTACAAAATAACAAGCATTCAAGACTTAGATTGTCTGCTGAGAATCATATTAAAATTAAAATGAAAAGCAAAATATTTTTTGAAAGAAGGTTTGCGCGTCTGCAGATCTGATGGCGTCATTACGATTAGAAATTAATTAAAATTCCTACGTTTTAGTTTTTATTTAACTTATGCTAGAAGTCTTAAAGAAGTTTGGGAAAAAATACATAATTATTGACAACTCACTACATTTGACATATTACTCTACTACGGCGAAGCCAAAACAAATAAAGTTATGATTTTGCAGTATGAAAGTTGTATTTAGTTTATGAAAGTATTGTATGTTTGTATTTACGTATGTTCCTTCGTAGCGCCTAAACTATTCATCCGATTTTGATGAATAAGGTGTCGATCGATTTGTTATTATAGCTCAGGTAACATAGGTAAAATTTTCCCATCCATCCATCTATCCACCAGCCATTTAAAGTCCACTGCTGGACATAGGCCTCCCCAAGAATGGGGTCCCACTGTATCCCTCAGTCGGCTCTTACGACTCCCATGGGTGGAGATGGGTAGAACAATTCTAAAGCCGGCCCCACAAGGTTAAATTTTAACTGACTTCAATAATAGTTTTTTTATCAAGAGTCCATTTAGCTGAAAATGCTGGCTCTTTCAGAGAATCCCTTCACTCAGTACCCGCATAATGCTCACAACTCACAATACATGCATTTACATTGTCATAACGTTTATCAACCGTTAAAACGGAAAAATAAAATATAAAGTTTCAAAACTGTAACCTGACTACGGAAATAAAAAAGTGTTCCAAAAAGTACGAAACAAGAAAATAATTAGGACAGAAATCAGAAAATGCATAGGTAGAATAATGTTCAAGGTAGAGCCGGTCGCATGCCTGAATACCATGGCTGTCTGAAACACCAACGAAATAAAAATGGCATATAAATTTTATAAGCATGATGTCTCTCTCTCTCTCTCTCTCTCCGCCAAATGGCGCTACATTTAATTTTCCTTTCCACCGTTGTTATACTTTGAAGTCATGAAAGTCTAATGTGTATTAATTTTCATGCAGTAATATAATTATGCTACACTCACTTCTATATCTATACTTCTATACTAATATATAAACCTGAAGAGTTTGTGTGCTTGAACGCGCTAATCTCGGGAACTACTAGTCCGATTTGAAAAATTATTTCAGTGTTAGATAGCACATTTATCGAGGAAGGCTATAGGCTATATATCATCACACTTAGACTAAAAGGAGCGGAGCACTACGGAAGAATGTTTCAAAATCGGGTTTTTTTTTCCTTTTGAGCCCAAAGTAACTATTCCACACGGACGAAGTCGTGGGCAGAAGCTAGTGTTAAATATATCTTAATATAGCTACTTATCAAAAATAACTTACCCAGTACGTTATATACAACGAAACAAATACTTGCACAATATTGTACGCCGTAATAATACTCTTTAATTGGTAAGGGTTCTTATTATTCATGTATTTAGGACCAATTTTCAGCACAAATGCCAAGTAAGAGGCTACAATAAAAATTGGAGTCACAGGCGTGCTCATCAACAGCCAGGAACCAACGAAATCCACTGCAACAAGATAATATTCACGATACATTAAACACAAAGTGAAAAATGTGAAATTGAAAATAACAGCCACGAGCAGGATCCGAACCTGCATCTCCTGGATACCGTCCAGATGCTTTGCCAATTCAGCCATCGTAACAATTGCTACTGGCTGCTAATCTCGATAACACATTAATACTTAACGTCTTTGGGTGACGCCTGCGCCATCTTTCGGATGTATTTTCATACATTATACCGACCAGGTAAACTTAATTTTACAATTAAGATTTTTACCTAATAATGACGCAAACCCAATAAATATTGAGATATTTTTATATATATTTTTAGCATTTGACATGCTTAGCACTATACATTAAACACAAAGTGAAAAATGTGAAATAGAAAATAACAGCCACAAGCAGGATCTGAACCTGCATCTCGTGGATACCGTCCAGATGCTTTGCCAATTCAGCCATCGTAACAATTGCTCCTGGCTGCTAATCTCGATAACACATTCATACTTAACGTCTTTGGATGACGCCTGCGCCATCTGTCGGAAGTATTTTCATACATTATACCGACCAGGCAAACTTAATTTTATAATTAAGATTTTTACCTAATAATGACGCAAACCCTATAAATATTTAGTTTTTTTTTTTCTATATATTTAGATATTTTTATATATATTTTTAGCACTTGACATGCTTAGCATTATACATTAAACACAAAGTGAAAAATGTGAAATCGAAAATAACAGTCACGAGCAGGATTTGAACCTGCATCTCCTGGATACCGTCCAGATGCTTTGCCAGTTCAGCCATCGTGACAATTGCTCCTGACTGCTAATTTCGATAACACATCATACTTAACGTCTTTGGGAGACGCCCACGCCATCTGTCGGAAGTATTTTCATACATTATACCGACTAGGTAAACTTAATTTTACAATAAAGATTTTACCTAATAATGACGCAAACCCCATAAATATTTAGATATTTATATATATATTTTTAGCATTTGACATGCTTAGCACTATACATTAAACACAAAGTGAAAAATGTGAAATCGAAAATAACAGTCACGAGCAGGATTTGAGCCTGCATCTCCTGGATACCGTCCAGATGCTTTGTTATTGAAATTAGCAGTCAGGAGCAATTGTCACGATGGCTGAATTGGCAAAGCATCTGGACGGTGTTCAGGAGATGCAGGTTTAAATCCTGCTCGTGACTGTTATTTTCGATTTCACATTTTTCACTTTGTGTTTAATGTATAGTGCTAAGCATGTCAAATGCTAAAAATATATATAAAAATATCTAAATATTGAGTTGTTTATTAAAATTAACACTTTATTACTCAAAAAATGTAAGTTTCCATGTTACATTGATAAGTTAAAAGAAGAACAATTCCATGAAACATAGAGATTGCAAAAAATATGGAGGAATTGCAGCAATCACATTTTTTTGATAAAATTCCCTTCTTAAAAAACCCTATCTTTAATACTTAAAAATTAACTGTTTTCGCATGTTTATTGCAATCTCTATGAAAGGTCAGTGCGGTAGCTCAGGGACTTAGAGCACTTCCCCGGATTGAAAGGGACGCAGGTTCAATTCCCGCTCGCACAAAAATTCTCTTTTTCTTTTTTCACAAATAATTTGTACTTTAAAGCAGCTGAGCATGTCAAGTGCTAAAATACAGATCAAAAAGAATATTGTGTGTTCACTTTCTTGCCTATTAGTACTACATTTATCTCAAATATGAACAAATTTCAGAACCTCATTTTTTTTACTGTCCACTGTCCACACACGTGAAATAATGCCGCAAAAACGAAATATTAAAATTCGTAAATGTTTATTTCATAAAAATATTAGTGAAAATTGAGCTAATTTAAGCAAAACTTACTGTTTGTAGTTCTTGTAGACATTTAAAAAAATAAGGATTTTAGTTTAAAAATAATTAAAGTTAAATACACGTTTGCTTCTTCGTCCTTTCTGGAGGTTTTGGCTTGGTAGCTTTACTTATTTTAATAATGAATTTATTAAATACAAAAGGCAAGTTTTAACTCCCATGATTTTAGGGTTCTGCGTTTCAAAGTTATAACTTTGTATATTTTTCAAGGGAGTAGAATATTTTGTTTGTTCAATGACAGACTAAGAGTACATTTTTTTTCATAAATACCATTTATAAAGTGGCTAAGGAAATGAAGCAGTCATCGCCCATCGCATTACTGGAGTGTGTTTAGGTTGTAGTGGGAAATAACTGTCCGATCATTCGTTTCTCAGTGGCACCGAGAGAAATGATGAGTAGCGGCTTCGCAGTATACTAAATATTGTTCGGTCCATAAGCGGTGGCTCCTAATCATCAGGTCGACCGTGGCCTGCCTGCCACCACAAGCAATAAAAAAATAGCTGATTCACTCACACATTGACTATTTTCAATACCAGCTGCAATATATTGCATTTATATTCATTTTGACATAATAATATAGCATTTCGGCTTTTTACTCAATTATATAAAAAATATATATCCATCCATCCATCCATCAGCCTTTCGACGTCCACTGCTGGTCATAGGCCTTCCCAAGAGAACGCCACAACGAGCGGCCCTGTGCGGTCATATGGGGGGATATTGCCGTAATCGCCACGCTTGGCAGGCGGGTTGGCGATCGCAGTGGATGTCAATACTCTAGGGAGTGTTGCTGCCCACTCCCACGGTATTTCCTCAGTCGGCTCTTACGACTCCCACTTGGGACAATTCTAAAGCCGGCCCAACACGGCAAAATATATATATATATATAAAGCCGCAGATTTATTGACTTTTGTTTTTATGTTTTGGAATTCAGCATTAATTCATTTATTCCGTGTCAAAGAGCTGAGCTGTATTCAGCATTATAAGAAGAGGTGATCATTAGTCGTAATCTACAATATTATCTTAAACCTTTTTTCCTGTAAGAACTCGCTTTAGCAATCACTGGTACTGTTTATTATCCCCTCCCATAAAAGTATGGAAAGCGACCAGGCTAAAAGATCATTAAAACATTTCCCTTCGGAGGTTCGGATAAGTTTTTGACTCATTTTATCATAAAAATATCTAGCGGCCATAGGCATTTTATTGATTTTTTATATGACGTGGGTAGCAAATAAGCATACGGCCGACCTGATGGTAAGCTAGCAACACCAGAGGCATCACTTGCGATATCTCCATGAAAAGGAATAAGAGGTGAACAAAGAAAGAAAGAAAACATGTTTCATTTTAGGTGGAGCGGAAGGGTAATAAGAAGATAATAGAGAGAGAGAAGATAGGAAGGATAACAAGCAGAGGAGAGTTATAATAATAAAGAGAGCATAGGAAAGATAGTAAGGAGAGGATTCGGACCTCCAGCGCTCTCACTCACCACACGAAACACAACGATAAGGGTATCTACCATTGTTCCACACTTATTCTTTGAGAGGGTGGTACTTCCCTGATCGAGCCGACCCATTCATGCTGGGATAAGCAAGGCTATACCGATGCTGCAGCTCCTACACTAACTTTTTATGGTCATATCAGATTGCCATTACATTAGATAATTTATTAAGGTTTTAGTTTTTTTTATTGAAGGCATTGGCAGAATTGACAGCCTCAGCATTAAATAATAACAGTAGAAAAAAGAGGATCCACTCGCGTTTGCGCCCTCTTCACTATACTAAGTCTGTGAAAGTACAAAATTATGAATGTGGAAAAAGAGAACTTTAGTGCGAGCGGGAATCGAACCTGCGTCCCTTCCAATCCGGGGAAGTGCTCTAAGCCGCAGAGCTATCGCACTGACCTCCGGCCATACCCAATCTCCATATCACATTTGTCTTTACGACCCACGCCACCTATCGGATGCATTTATAATGCATTATTCCAATATAGTAAGTTTAATTTTGAAATTAAAATTCATACTATAATTATCGCGGCGCGATTTTTAAAACATTTTGATCCATATTTTAACACTTCTCTTTTTCCACATTCATAAATTTGTACTTTAAAGTAGCTGAGCATGTCAAGTGCTACAATACAGATCATAAAGTCTGTACATATTGAGATCGTATAAGATAAAAACATAAAGTCGTTTGCCAAGGTCCAAAATAAATATAACGAACCCAACTATGTAAACAACTGTTCACGCTTTCAGACTATAGATTAAAATAATAATAACAATGAACAGCAACAACGCAACAGTGCAATGTTTCTGTTAGGCCGGGTTCCCACTACTCCGAACCGGCAGATCTGCCGAGCAGGTAAAACTGCCGGAAGGGCTAGTGGCTGTACAATTTATATTAAGCTATTCACATTATCCTGAGTCCGGCATTTTTACCGAGCGTTTTGTCACTACGAAAGTGCCGGTAGAACCACCGGGCCGGAGTAATGTGAACGAGTTTCTGCCGGTATCTATCCCCCACTCGCAGCACCCGTGCTCCCCTCTCTCTCGTCACTTCTATATTCACCCATTAATGTTTCAAGTGTTCCAAGTGAAAATCTTTCCCGTAAAATAGGATTTTGCCTTCTATTAAGATACCACCACAACACAACAATTTCGTCGTCCATTGCGCGCACAGGTCCAAATTTAACTGAGGTGAGTACTTGACTGTCCGATTTTCTTGTGGGATCCGGTGTAATGTGAAAACTCTGTCCAGTGTCCGGTTTCCGGCAGATCTGCCGGTCCGACGTAGTGGGAACTCGTCCTTAGTCTTTATTACCGTCTTAATCTGTAAATCTGCGTTAGCTAAACATATAAAATTGTATTCATGTTTGAACAGATTAGTTTTTTATATATTTTTTATCATAATTGTTAGTCTTTATTTTATGTACGTAAGCATTGAGGAGCCACTTCAGATTTTAAAAGGAAAATATTTAGTATATTTAGCAGGAAAGCAAATAATTTTGTAGGCCTAATCCTGAAATTTGTAATAAAATATACCTATCCAAAAATATACAAATGTAAAAATCCAAATATCATGAATTGAGGAGCCATTTTTTTTTATTTTATTTTTATTTTAGGTGGGCAAAAATGTCCTACCGCACACCCCGCTGCCCCAGGAGACAAAGGGGTAGTGTGGGGCTCTCACCCACTAAAAACCCACCGTGCGCCCTCACCCGCCCTTACTACGGCGGATCACGGGTACTGCATCGTTTCACCGCGATCCGCAGGCGGCAGCCCTTTCGGGCACCCTCTCTTGTGCGACGCCCCGCGCACTTAGGCGTCACGCCTTCGCAGTAGGCTTCCGCGGAAGGCAGGGTACTCTCCGACCCCACCGTCCGCAGCCCCGCGCGCTGGCGGCGAATTGGGTCCGCGAAGGAGGATTTCTCCCGGGTCCTCTTCGCCGCCTTCTTCCGCGAGATGACAGCCTGCCTCGCAGAAGGTGGCGACCGCGGTCCAGGCCCTGTCACTGCCAACCATCGCTCGTGCAACGGCCGGCAGCGACAGGTCCACGACTATGACTGCAGCGAGTTCCCGGCGCTGCACATCCCAGGCCGGGCACGACTCGAGCGTGTGCTGCGCCGAGTCCTCGCCGCAGTCGCAGTGGTGACAGCCTGGGGTCGTCTCCCTCCTAGCGATCGTGTGCAGGTATTTGCCGAAGCAACCGTGCCCCGACAAAACTTGCACCAACCAGAAGGTGAGGATCCCGTGCTGCCGCCTTGCCCATTCTTCCAAGATCGGCTGGAGCGCCCCCACGGTCCAGAGACCAACCCGGGGCGTCTCCAGCCGAGACCTCCATTTTAGGACGGTGGCACGGCGGGCATCTTGCCGCCACGCTGAGATTGCGCTCGCCGAGGGGCGGCTGCCCCCGCCCACGCCGTCGACGCCCGCCGATAAACGTCGGCGAGCACTTCTGCCTCCAGATCCCACGGGGGTACATGCGTATTGCCCTGACCGCTACGACCCTCTGTGGACGCCACAGAAGGGCCCTATTGCGAGCGGCCAGGGACTCCGCCCACACGGGCGCGCCGTACAGTGCCATTGACCGTACTACCCCCGCGTAGAGTCGTCGACACGTGAGACTCGGTCCACCCAAATTCGGCATCAGTCGCCCGAGGGCGGACAACGTGCCGACGAGCTTTGGCGCAAGATGGCGGAAGTGCTCGTCAAAGTGCCACAGTCCATCCAATACCAGGCCCAGATATTTGATGTGGGCCTGCATTGGAAAACCCACACCATTGACCGTTATCGAGACGCTGGCGGGTGGGACACGTCGGGGCCCGTGGAAGAGTAGGGCCTCCGACTTTTCAAGGGCCACCCTAAGCCCCAGCGCCTCGATCCGCCTGACCACCTCCGCGGTACCTGAGGTGGCCATCGTTGCCGCCTCCTCGAGGATCCCGCCCCGGGCTGTGACGAGTGTATCGTCTGCGTAGCAAATTACGCCAAGCCCGGGGGGGAGCCGGCCACGGAGGACCCAGTCGTAGCCGATGTCCCACAGGAGCGGCCCTAGAACCGAACCCTGTGGGACGCCGCACGACATAGTCCTCCTTACAACGTCCCCTTCCCGGTCCACGAAGAGGATGCTGTGGCCGTCGAGGTAGTCTGTAGTCTGCCGAGGGATTTATTGGTGCTGTGGCCCCGCTGTCCGCCCTCTCCAGGGCCCGGGGAGCCAGTCTGGCCCCATCGACTCTGACGCCTGGTCTATCCGCTGTGCCCTCTGCTGAGTCAGAGGGACACGCGGAGACCCGTCCTGTCCGGAATTATAGCCACCGGCGGCTGTCGACGTTGCCCGGGGTGCACCACTAGGAGGTAAACCGGCACCACACCCCAATTGAGGAGCCACCTAGAACACGAAAAGTATTTACCTAATATTTTTGAAAATTTTCTCTCATTTAGTAGTAATTGTGTATAGTGCCTACTAAAAATCTGAGTCCAGTACTGTTGATATTCAAGAATATACAATACATTAACGTGGCTCCTCAATCTATACATAGGAATGTGAATTTTTATAGAAGTAATGGTCAATTTATATTCCACACCAAAAAGACATTTAGTAGTGAGTGTGTTCAAATTTGTAGCATATGGAGAAAGTAGTAAAACTGAGTGAATTTAGTAAATAAATGCATTTTAATTGGCTCCTCAATCCTGACGTTCAGCGTAATAAATTTACTGTACCTACCTTAAATCACAACGTAATCAAAAACTAGAGGCACTAACATTTAGTTTAAACGTCTACTAAATAAATATGTATACAACATTGTATATATTCAGTATCTAAAAAACAAATAACTTTTCGATATTCCTTAAAAATTCGCTATTAAGGGTGACCATGTTATATGGATGAAACCAAGAGACTAGTTCTTGAAATTTAATTTTTAACAAATTCAGACTTTATCGAAATTCTAAGCAACTATTGTAATATTTATATATATTCCTTTCATCTATCAATACCTATAAAGCTGTGACAGAGCAGTGTCTGTGCATATAAGATATTTGAGAAAAAAATACTGTACTGAATAGGCTATAAGTATAGGCGTGTCTAAACACACAATATATTTTTTTATAATTTTTGTTTGTTTATCTGTTTGTTCGCGCATCACGCAAAAAATTATTGCATGGATTTTGATGAATTTTTTTTTATTTGATAGTTCTTGATTGGACTGAAAAACTGGTATAATCCGGCACCGGAGATATAACAAAAAAAAAACTTGCTTTTGGCTGCGGCTAAGCCACGGGTAAAGGCTAGTAAATAATACTTTACTAATCATTATTTGATGCATTAGTGAAGCAACAAAATCCTTATTATTTTTTCGTTATTTTATGATTTTCTTCAGAATCAGCCAATATTATAATAACAAGACGTCAATACTATTTTATAAGCCCTATTCTATACAACAGAGCTAATACAAAGCTTCAAATTTATTCTCTTACGGCCCGTAAATAGTTCAGTCTTCCATAATTGGCTTAGTTCCTTAAACTATGAAGAAATGAAAAATTTATTAAACATAATCTCGGCCACCATACCTTCACCTTTCAGAACTTCCAAACACACACACACACACACACTCACGCGTGCGCGCACAACATATTTCTAAAACAAACATCAACTTTTGTTGTCATATATTTTAATCATGGACCTTCAAAACCATTTGTTAGGAAATTATAGGATAGCTAATAACTTTGTAGATATTGAATTTTTTTATGGTATGATTAAACGTGCCATTAGTATAAATTTATACAAAACATAAATGTTTTTTGTTCCAAATTTCGTCACAAGTATAAGTAGATAGAGGCAAATCTATTTACGGAAGCATCTCAATTGAGGAGCCAGGTAAAATGTGCCATATCTCCCAATTCATTATTTTTTAATTACTGACTTTTGTTCAAATTCAAATTCAATTCAAATTCAAAAATATCTTTATTTCATAGGCCTATTAAGTAGCACTTAAAATCGTCAATAATACACTAATAATTAAAATAATTAACACGAGCGCCTGAGGCGAGTGCAACCGCAATAACAAAGTGGCGATTGCAATCGCCACAAGCGGCCGGATTCCGTAGTAAAGCCTTTCATGAGAAGAACCCGGCAAGAAACTCATGGGCCACTTTTTTAAATTGTCAATTTATTACAAAATTTATTACTACTTAATTACTTACTACTAAATGTTTAAAAAATTGCGCATTAATTGAATAACTGCTTCTTTGAAAAATGACGAGTCATATATGTATGGTCTGAGGAGCCACATATATTGTATGGTAACTTTTTTAGTTTTTACACTACTGAGCTCAGATTTTATCTACTAATTACTCTCAAATGCTACAAAATCATACCAAATTTTGATAAATATTCATCTATCATATTCCTAGTTCTGACATGGCTCCTCAATCCAAACATTTAGATTGAGGTGCCACCTTTATGTTCATATAACTTTTGAAGTATTATACTACAAAATCGCGGATCAATCCTACAATTTTTGTAACCTTACTACTAAATAAGTATAATAATTTCATTAACATACGAAAAGTGGCTCCTCAATCCTTACGGACATTTTTTTTTTCAGAATCTAATTACTCAACTGGCAGGCTGGGAACAAATTTTAAGCTAAATATATATTTCCACGTCGTATTATGGTTTGACAGAGTACACAAGATATACAGAAGATCTCTCAGACATGCTAAGTTCCTCACGATATTATGTTTGTTACCAAGTATTTTTTTATCTGTGTATTTGTTGTTTGTGAGTGGCAAACAAGCATAAGGCTCACTTCATGGTAAGCGGATACTATAGCCTATAGACGTTAGTAATACCAGAGGCATCACTCGCACTCGCCATATTTAAGGAAATGGATAGCAAATGGAAAAGAAGGATACTAAGGGGTGGATAGGAAGGATAACAAGGAAAGAATGGGGAAGCATAAGAAGGAGAGCATAGGGAAATTTTGGGCCTTCGGCTTTCTCACTCGCCATACGAAACACAAGGTAGGCGTGCCTACTGTTACCACCGAAGGAATGTAACATAGTTCCAGTGGCCCGCCAATAAAGGCGGAGAGACGGCACACGGCGGGTTTCTTTAGTGGGTGAGGGCTCCACACTATCCTGTTCGTTACGGGGTGTGCGGTAAGGAACATTTTTTCCCACCTTAAAAATAGGCCTGCCTACCGTTGTTTCATGGTAATCTTCTGTTAGAGCGCAGTCACTCCCTGATCGAACCATGCCTCGTGGGGGGTAAACTACGAGGTGGTCAGTCCACCTGTGACCATGAATACTGTAAAGTATTCCAAGCGTCAGGATCACCATAGATCCCAAAACCGTTGTTTTATTTAATAATGTGTAATAAATATCTGAAAGTTTTATCCTTATTATGCTTAATATTATAAATGCGAAAATGAGTTTGTTTGTTATGATTTTACGCCGTAACTACAGAACCAATCACCATGAAATTTGACAGGAATAATTATTTTTCCAGGAATAATTATTATTAAATACCGCGTCGGCGCGGAGAGGTTAAATCAAAAGTTTGTGCATACTAGGTATCCTATATTTTCACCTGTTTAGTTTATTTATATATATATAAATAAATAAATATTCACGGACATTTCACACAACGTCATATATATATACTTTATTTATTACTATCATATATCTATTAATAATTATCTATATTTTGTTAATATGTAAAAGTTTTGTCGTTTATTGGTAAGTATGTGAGTAGGTCGTTATTATTATTATTGTTTCCTAATTATTAATTTCCCTATGTTATGCGTCCGTGCCTCGCTTTGAGGCTTGCACTGAAAACCGGCGCTGTGATGTGTCACCACAGCACGGCAATACGCTGAGTGTAGGCCTCGTTGGCACAGTCACGACATGCAATCGCCTTATTGGTGTAAATGTTAAAATTTGCTATGTAATATTTGTTCTGAAGTTGTATGTCTGGACTGTGTTAATAAAAAGGCTTTCTTTCTTTCTACATGCATCTTTATGTGTAGGCTCATATAGGAAAAATCTTAGGAAAAATTAATGGTTCTTGTTGGATACATTGACCTATAAACAGAAGGAGACGAAATAACTACAAATTTACCGAGCCATTTCTAGGTCTTTGAACTGAAAATGGCGGAAATTGCTAGGGAAGCGCGTAAATAATATCAAGCGATCAATAAATTGTTAGGTGCACAAACGTTTTTTTAATTGCGTAAATCTTTATCCACCTGTATATTTATATATATGTGTGTCACAAAGCAGCCCAATCCATTCAGTAATACGAGCTAGTGGTTGACAGATCAATTAGGCATGCCTTCTTTTTAAACAAACAGAAAAAATAAGGCATAATACTCTGTTGAACAGATTTGGGTTATAAAAAGCATAAAGAAATAAATTTAATCCTGGGTATAGACGTTTATTCTAAGTCCAAACATACCTATATAAGTTTGTGATGTGATAAAATCAGGAGAAAAATATTTGAAAGTGAGGTATTACAATAAATAAAAACAAGTAATAATATTTTATTCCATCCATCATCAGTCATTCGACGTCCACTGCTGTACATAATAGGTCTCCCTAAGAGAACACCACAACAAGCTGTCCTATTTCTTGTTTACACGGTCCAAAATGCAGGTTTACGCAAGTCACTGGGGTACCAACAGGATCCAGGGGGAGTGTCGGGCTTGATGTCATACAGGCTTGACTCTTGTGTCGAGTTCATGAGCCACAATACCGACTAAAGCATGGCCGCGACGCCTTCTTCCATCATAATGGAGAGTCATAGGATCGTCTACAGACATTCCACACCGACGCTCTAGTGACTACATCCAAGGGTGCCTTGCGGTTTTGACCAGGTCGCCAGTCCTTCTGGCGGGAGGCCGTTCTATGCTGCGCCTTCCTGTGAAACATGTGACACATCTAATGCGGAGGGAGGGTAAAACCGGGCGTTACCGTGGCCACGCTTTTATTTTACTTGTGCTGTTAAAATCTTGCATGTTAAATTTGAAACACGTCCCGGTTTCTGATTTACCTGAAATTTTACACGCATATGTATATCGCGTGACAATACAATATTATGATGACATGGAGCTGGTCTGACGATGGAGCTGAAAGGTGAACCACTTTTTAGCAATAATTAGCTAAGCTATTCCTAAAATTCTAGTACTAACCTATGGATGGATAATCGGGTTTGACATTTCTTCGCGCTGCACTGAATTACTGAACATAAAGGCATGTTTTTATCTATTTTAACTTTTATCTCTGTAAAATCACAGTATTTCCGCAGATTTTAGGCAAAAATCGTTATTATAAATATATTTTTGACAGCACGGAACATATTAACAGTAGGCTTGCAGAATAAATATCGATATAATATATCGGTGAAATTATTTTTCACTTAACACTAAGGAACAATCCTTGTATCGCACAGGACTTTACAAACATACAATTTCGAGGCCTTTTTTATGACTCTGAATTCCAGCAACCTTACGGCGATAACAGTTTTGCTATTTTTATAAATGTGAAAGTAAGTTTGTTTGTTTGCTAATTCTTGACACCGTAACTACTTAAACAAATATCACGAATTGTCGCATATATAAAAGTCTGGAGTACAGATTAGGACAAAGGCTAACTATTGTTGAAGTGGAGAAGGTGGAGGTCTCCTGTGGGATAGCTATTTTTGTGTAGATTATTTTTATGCCAGAGGGTGACGTATTTAGATTGAAGAACTATACAGGGGGTTAGGCAGAATCTCATATCTCACATGTTAATCGTATCGTCTCGCTTGTACGATCACCGTGATTGGCCAACGGATTATTGTGACATCACGCGTCGGTTTCTCAACCAATCACAGTGATCTCGATACGGTCGACACGTGAAATATGACATTCTGCCTAACCCCCCAGGGGGCTTCAGAATCTCATATCTCACATGTCGATCGTATCGTCTCGCTTGTACGATCACCGTGATTGGCCAACGGATTATTGTGACATCACGCGTCGGTTTCTCAACCAATCACAGTGATCTCGATACGGTCGACACGTGAAATATGACATTCTGCCTCAGGGGGCAGGGGGGTTAGGCAGAATCTTATATCTCACATGTCGATCATATCGACTCGCTTGTACGATCACCGTGATTGGCCAACGGATTATTGTGACATCACGCGTCGGTTTCTCAACCAATCACAGTGATCTCGATACGGTCGACACGTGAAATATGACATTCTGCCTCAGGGGGCAGGAGTATACTCGCTGTAAAATTGTCTGAAAGGAGGACCTTTCAGATAATTTTATTTAATAATGAAGATTGACTATGACTAATAAGTTGAAAGTTTGTTGTAGGGCCATCAAAAAAAAACAGTGTTTTTCAATTAGCACAACAAAAACTCAGCTGGCTACCTTTGTTACACTATTGATATTTTATATTTGTTAATTTATTTTTTTGTTCTTTCTAATCTTGTGTAACAAAAGTAAATGTTTTGAATGCTAATAATAATACAATTCAAATGAATAATCGATTTGATAAATTTATAAAAATGAATATTTAATACTATGCTGCTAAGCCACCACTTCATTCCGAGCACACAAAATTAATAAATGGGCGGCTTCTTCCCACTATATGAAAATCTGTGTGTGTGATCTCCGTGTGTCTGTAGGTATGTTCGAATAATTTATGTTAACATGATAACGACCAAAATACTTTACTAATCTAGTCTTTTTTTTTCTCTTACGCTTCAGTATAATTACGAATCCTATCACTTTCACGGTCTGATTCGATGTGGTTTAAATGTTATTAAATAAACAAAAAAATAATGAATATTTGCAATCAATTCGATGGTACAGTGGTACACTAAAACCAGCGGTGTACCTTATTTAGTGACAACTACTTCTATAGACCAATATAGTAGTACTTCTTAAAATTAGCGCTAGATGGCGTATAAGACATGAGAACCACATTAGTAACTAACTTATCATCACGCCATTTCCCTTGCGGGGTAGGCAGAGAGAACAGAGTGCCAAGAGGCTCTATTCTTGCATACATCTCTTGTTTCCTCAACATTCATAACTCTCTTCATGCACGCTCGCCGGTTTCTGAGACTCCTGACTCCACCTTCTTTCAATACATGACCAATTTGGTCTAGGTAGGTAAGTCTCGGTCTCCCCCTGTACCTACATCCTTCCACTTTCGCATTGTATATCTTCTTAGCCAGTCGCTCGTCCGGCATTCTTTCCACATGTCCGAACCATCGGAGCATTCCCTTTCGCATCTTTACACCAATACTCTCTTTCATACCTACTCGCTCTCTTACGTCATTGTTACGAATGCGGCCAGTCAGCCTCACTCCACAGATTCTCCGCAGAGATCGCATTTCAGAGGCATTGATTTTACTCTCATTTTTGCATACCCAACTCTCGCTTCCATATAATAACGTTGGGACAAGCACTGCGTTGTGTATTGCGACACGTGCCTTCTGGCTGAGGTGGTGGCTGCCGAGAAGTTGTCCCAATGCTCCGTTGACTCTATTTCCCGCATTCACTCTTCTTTCTACATCAGTGGTGTACCTTCCATCCCGACTGAATCCACATCCAAGATATACAAATTCATCCACTTGTTCTAGCACACCATTTCCTGTTGCTACTCTAACATCTGTTCTGGCTTCTTCTCTTTCAAAAACCATTACTTTGGTTTTGCTCACATTCACACGTAGGCCCCTTTTCTCATCTTCTGCCATTACGTCGACTAGGGTCTGCAGGTCAGTCGCAGACTGCGCTAATAGGACCGCATCGTCTGCATATAGCAGAGAGTTAACCACTGAGTCGCACATCTGAACTCCCACATTCATTTCATTCAACCTTTGTAGACATTTATCCAGATATATGATAAACAGTCTGGCTGATAGAATGCAGCCCTGTTTAACGCCGATATTGACATCAAACCAGGGTGACATTCCATCATCCAGTCCATGTAGTTGGTCTGCACTGCTTGTAGCAGTCTACCGTTAATATGTAAAATGACCCAAAGTTCCTCTCGTACAACAGCGTAAAATGCTTTCTCCAAATCCACAAAACTGCAGAAAACCCTCTGGCCTACAGCCAGATGCTTCTCCACAATGTTGCGCAGAAAAAACACTTGATCCATGCATCCACGAGGATCACACACCTGAAACCTCTTTGTGCCTCACACAAAAATTCATCAGACACCATCCTCATTCTCCTTTCAATAATCTTACCATACACTTTGGCTGCCAAACTGCTCAAGCTTATGGACCTGTAGTTTGCACAGTCATAACGTGAACCCTTGTTTTTAAACAAGGTCACGATGACTGAGCTTCCACCACATAAGTACTTTTTGAAATTAGCACTATTTATGTGATTTATTGAAAACTATTTAGTAAGACCAATACATTATTAGTTACTTATCAAATATTCATTTTTATTGTGAAAAATGAAGTGCAATTTTTGGTTTCCAAATATTTTACTATTCTTCCATCTGACGTAGGAAAAAGTTCATCAACTTTTATTTCTAACTTAGAATAATAATAGCGTATAAATATAGTAACACAAAAAAAATATTACACAAAAAAGTATATACCTAAAGCTGTAACAGAGCTGTCTGTACATTTAAGATATTTGAGAAAAAAATACTGTATTAGGCTATATAGGCGTGTCTAAACACACAACTTTTTTTTAGAATTTTTGTCTGGCTTTTTATCTGTTTGTTCGTTCGTGTATCATACAAAAACTACAGAACAAATTTTGATGCAACTTTTTTATTTGAGAGAAGTCTAATCAAGAGCTTAACAAGTGGTATACATTTTATCCTGCTACTACATATATCGGGAACCTGAGATATAATCTAAAAACTAGCTTTACTAGCGGCCAAAGGCTAGTTATTCAATACAATAGTTAAATTTGTGGAAATTAAAAAATCTCAATTATAATCAAAATGTCATTGACTGACCATAATAAGACGATAACTTTGGTCCTAAATGACTCCATTTAGAATTTAGTACTGTGAATCCTTGAGACTTGGACAGGACTTGAGCTTGATGATAATATATAGCGTAGGCGGGAACACTCAAGTGCTTCAATTCAGTGTTGTGGAGATGCTAAAGAAGTGTGGTTGCGATCGATTTCATCATGGTCGTTATTGCTTAGTTATACCATTTACCACGAAGTATTTATATAATTAAAATTAATAATAAACAATTGACACAGTAAATAAAAATACTAAAAATACAACTACTACCTAATAGTAGATCGCCAGTTGTCTCCTAAATTGGGTTGTGGTAGCAAGATATGCTTAGTTCGAAAACTGGTAAAATCAAACAGATCAGAAGCCGCGCCTAACAAAGTTTGGGGCAAGGCCAGGAAGGATGGATGATGAGCTGATGCTGGTCGTCCATTTTCCGTGAGGGAGTAGTACTTGTCTGGTTGAACAGACCCATTCATGATGGAAGAGGACGCCACCGCGACTATCTCATTGGTCTTCTTGACAATTTTTTTAACCACAAAATAAACCAGCAGTGTGCCATCTCTCCACCTGTAATGGTGGGCCACTGGAATTATGTGACATTACTTCAGTCGTTGTTCGATTAGTACTAGAGTATGAATCACTATACTGAAATTCCGTAATTACTTAAGTGAAAATCATATAGGTACTACACCCTATACACATGGTGAAGTGGTTTAGATACCGGGCTCCCGCCCCACAAACCACAAATGGTTGTTCTGATTGGGTCTGAATGGGTATACTTTGTGTCCGTGAAATTGTATGTTTGTAAAATCCCCCGCGATACAAGGCTTATTCCTTAGTACAAGGAGTGTATAAAACAATAAGATTTTTGAATGCCGCTTTTTAAAGTGAAAATTTTGTAGTCTTGTAAATTATTGTTTTCTGCATTAGATTGCAATTTAAAGGTAAGAAGGAAGCAAGCATGTGAAATATTATAACTCTACGTTGTCATTTTATCAGAACCTCAATGAAAAAGAAAATATATAAATTATTTCATGACAAGTAAAAAGGAGTTTGCCTTTGCGAGAAGCATTCACGGAGACTCAAAATGTAAGAACAATAGTAACAGATTTTAAAAGATAGCATTAAAACCCAACTGCGGTCGCCAGACTTAATTTGTTTATATCTATTAAATTCACAAGCTTGGTTTTTAATTTCAACTTATATTTAACTTTACTGTGCATATAGATATCGTTCAAGGCGAAGGCCAAAAATAAATAGAATAATATATTAAACAAACTTTTATTAGTACCTTATAATGTACATTATTTTGTACTATTGTTTGTTGGATTTATATTACAAATCAACAAGCAAACTGAAATATATTAATGTTCTCATTAAACTAACAGAATATAATAATTAAAACTCTTAGGAAATAATTATGAAATATTGTATTCTTACTTAGGAACTCCTTTCACCATGGACCAGAAAGATAAACACATTTATCTAATGTTTCAATACATGGAACTGTTTAGTTTTTGCACGATGGGCAATTTTTTATATTCTTTATTACCCGTTGTCCTAGGTGAGCGACAACCGCGATAATACTACGCGACGCGACGCGACACGAAAATATCAAATAGAAGTTGTATATACTTATGGCCTACGTTGTCGCCTAATATGAATGCGATGCAAAGCGGTTAAAGTATTAGCCGCAATACGACGCATCGCAATACGTCGCATCGCATCGCGTCGCGTCACATCACTCACCTAGGACAACGGGTAAGCTGTTGTCTATCAACATCAAACACTTAGGCAGGTATTTCGTGAAACTTAACATTATTGAGAAATCGTTTGGCACTAACCATTTCTGTAGCATTTTTTACATCGCCGTTATAATCTGTATTAATGTACACATATCTTTTGATTTAATTATTTAATGTTATACGTGAACACGTAGACAAGTTGATTGTAGCTCGAGCATAATTGACTCGCAAAACTTAATCACTTACATATTTTAATACTTAATGGGAAATGATCAATTTAAATTCAAAGTAATTATCAAAGTAATTTGTGACTTAACTATAAATTGCATTAACAAGTTCATATATCATGCCTATCCATAGATTTAGTATATATATAGATCAGCTATTGAGTAATTATGACTAGACCAAAATTGACACGTACCAGTGTGCGTGTCATGTGCATGTGTAGTATTCAAATAGTGCTGGGACGTTCACTAAACGCGACTATCGACATATATTGTGTTGTTTTAGTATCACGAGGTGCAAAGTGAATTCAAATAAATTTTATATTCGAGCCAATAGAAATAAAACTGAAATAAAACATGTTTTATTAATACATGGGACATTCAGAAATATTTGAGAAACTAAAAAACTAACTTCTAGGGATAAAATATTTTAATTAACACTTTTCAAAGAACTTTTCACCAGCCTCTATACATTGTTTAATGCGTCTGAACTAATTTTCGAAACAGTTTTTCCAGTCCGCCGCAGACACCTCTGCCACTTTTTTTTTCTGCTAGCGCGTCTTCCGGCGATGAAAACTGTGTCCCTTTCAACTGATTTTTTATTTTAGGGAATAAAAAGAAGTCACACGGTGCCAGATCAGGACTGTAAGGAGGGTGACCCAAGACTCTGACTGGCGTGGTGTCCAGGAAGTACCTCGTTTTGAGCGCTGAGTGCGCGGGCGCGTTGTCATTGTGAAGCAGTACCCCGCGTTTGTTATAGAACTACTTGGTACTGGGGATATATCTCTGTAGATAGATATATGAGGATACTTTGTGTATTGGCTTCAATGTATCATAGTATAAATGTAAACATAATTATTGAGTAGGTATTATATTAGGTACGTTAGTAAATTACAATAAATTAACGGTAACAAAAACAAATAGCAGTATTGGACGGGTGTGGTACATAATTGATATTGAAATTCTAAAATAACGTACCTACTGGCATGAATAACGTGGGTATAGAACCGGTACGTAGCTTTACTCTATGTGTGCCTCTATGAGAAAAACATTTTTGTTCAAAATGCTTGCTGCATAATTTCGAATATTTTTTGGGAATCCAGTTTTCTCTATTAATCATTTTTAGCCATTGTTGTCGTACACCTCAGTTGTCGTCCTCACAATATTTCTGAGGAAATCTAAAACATTAAATTTAAATATAAGCTTTAACTATCCAAAGAAAAAATTATATCTACTCAAAAAATAAAAATAACAACCGTATAGAATGATCTTACCCAAATTTTGAAAAATAAAAAAAAAATATATTAATATAAACGTTTAATGAAACATAAATCCGAATATATTGCAAAAATGAGTAATGGCTATATGCAGGAAATGGGAAAGGCTTTGCCTTTCTCAATAATAGCCACATCGATGTAATTTTATCGATACCGAAATACCGATAGTGTCAATATCTATAAATATTGTAAATAGCACAACATTCACGTATTTGTTATCTTTTTTATATTGGATTCGAAGGCATTCTGGGCATGCATATGATTTAATGCAATCAATTCCCCATCCGTGTATGTGTGAGCACTGCGATTGTGGTAGTTCATAAGCTTTGAATATAAACAACAAATTATTTTCGTGGTACTTACATGTGAAATGTACAATTCTGTGAGTTTTCTTTCTTAGATGAGTTACATCCGGGCACTGCACACGTAACCATGATTAGACACGTTAATTAATACAGAATTATACGATAGTTTCTGCAATTTTCCTAAAATATGCGAAATTTGTATCGTTGACAATTGATGTCAGGTTCATACAGGTCCATAGCGTATATGATAGTAGTCTATTCTATCTATCCCACTCTAACATACGCGTATATTATGTTCTTACTCTTTTGCATCGCCAATCTATCTATATATTAAATCTATGTGCCTATCCATGACTTTTATGTTAGTGTATTCAACAGTGAACTAACTATTGAGATTTTTCATACATCTACTCAGAATTTACTTAGATATTAGGTACCAACTAGTCAATTCATTGTGGTCCCACACTTTTTTAAGCAGGCAATTACTTAAGAGTGAAAACACAAGTATCACATAATTTTACGATATCATCTGTAAATTAGTAAAATGAATTAAATATATGTTTTAATAAAACAACTGGCGAATATATAACATCAAGCAAACCACACACCACACATTGGGAACACAGAGAAAACAAACAATATCACAAAACTAGGCCAAAACCTGTCGCTACGTGTATTTTTGTAACACAAATATAACATAGATTTTGCATACCGATAGGACTATTTTAAAAGCTAAACAATAACCGACAAATAATATGAAGTAAATTCTAAAATTAGTCTAATCGTACCTACTCATCGTGCCTACTCATAAAATCTTCATCCTAGTGATGTATCATGGACGGCTTCTAATTTTCAATATGGGCTTGATTGTTTGTGGCAAGTACTTCTATTATACTTCATAGCTTCTGACATAATAGAATCTAGAATTATTGTAGAATAGCGCATAATATCAGAAAAAGTGCTAGCAATCAATCTTAAACATACACATCTTCAAAGTAATTGTTGCTACTTAATGTTAGCTTATCAATTCCCAATTTCTGGAAGGTCTCAAACTTAAACTAGTTCGGAATTGAAGTGCACGATTTCATATCACAATATATTTACAGCGAAGGCTTAACCTTAAAATCTACTTAACAATTGTGCGGTTGGCAATTTATTGTAAATATAAAGCGTTTTCAAGGTGATAAAAAGGATTTTAGATTTAATTTTTTTTTAATACGAACTACGATATGCTGAAATTTTACATCGACTTAAGAATTAACAACTCCAACAAATTATAGCACCATGATGGTCCTGAGATTTGAAGAGTCCTAGTAAAGCGGATACTTAAGCATACTTAACTATATTTATTAAAACAATACCAATGTCATCACATACATCAGTCTCAATAGAACCTTTGCTTAGTCTCTTATCACGAAGAATCATTTTTTTAATAAACTATCAAAATTATATTCCACGCCACAATCTATTTTTCCCACACGCCTTGTTAGAAAGAATGCTGTGTCTTGGCTGCAATCTCCCCCTGCTTTGTAATCAATGCTCTCTACTTTATGTGGAACACTTTTAAAATCATTTTCAGATACACCGTTTTCTTTCTTCTGCTTGCATGCATTATTACAAACACCATATATATTCGTTTTTAAGCCATTGTGTTCTTTTTGATAAACATCTTTCGCATTTTTTTCGGCATTTTTCACTTTATAGCTCTTGGAATAAAAATTCAGGAACAAAAATAAAAAAATTGTGATGTTGGAGCATATGAAATATGTGAAACCAGCGGCGTACTGGCAACGAGGTGAAAAATGCGTCCATGCACAGTAGGTAAGCATCAGAACAAATTGAATCTGAAATAGAAAAGCTTTATTTAATAGTAGCAATTTTATTTTAAAAACTAATCAATTACTGATCAATAACGTAAGGAATTCAAGAGATCATACTGGCGGTATTTCTAAAAACCTACTAGTAGGTACAATCGAATATAGAAAGCCTAACTCAAAAATAACTTCTTTTTATTTTTTTTACGTGCCTACATTTCTCTTGGGCAAAATAAATAAAAAAATACATCTTTTATTAGTACTTTTTAAAATTTCACATTTTACATTCATTGTAATACTTTTAACTTCGGACGTTTTAGCCGAGTTGCACCAGCCATGGTCACGGATAGTCTTTAGAGTCTACTAGTCGAAAAGATCGCGCATATATGCCCGTTACATCTCTTAATACATTATATTAGTTTGTGCCTTGATCTTTTAAGAGTAATCAGTCAAATATAATTTTTGCAATAAGTTCATTATAAAGTTACTCGATTACTATTTTATCTAGCGTTCTATGTATCTACTCGATTACTCATCTATAATACCTGGTAAAATTAATACTGTTTGAAAGATTACCAATTGCAGCTTAGTAACATATTTCTTCCACCATAGATACTTCTGGAAACGTGGTCCTAAGCCAGATAGTAGGTAGTAAGAGTACATAACAATATGTACAATAGAGTTCAAGAGGGCAAGAACTGCTCCATCACCTCCAGCTGCGAACTTGAGGTAGCTCCAAGAATATAGTGCCATAATGACATGGTGGTACACGTGAAGGAATGTCACCTGAAAGAGTTCACAATAATCACTAAATTTGAATTTCGCATGGGTAAATTGTGACTAGCAGTACCCAGTGTTTATATCAAGGATTTCCAAAATAGATATTGAGCTTAACCCTCAGTTGAGTATTAGCAGGATCATAACTCTTTTTGTAATTATGTGCCTATTTTGTCACATAGCTTGTGACTGACCAATGATAAACATACTACTACTATAAGTATTATTTATCATCACGTCATTTCCCTTGCGAGATAGGCACAGAGAACAGTGCCAAGAGGCTCTATTCTTGCATACATCTCTCGCTTCCTCAACATTCATAATTCTCTTCATTCACGCTTGCCAGTTTTGGAAACTCCTGACTCCACCTTCCTTCAATACATGACCAATTTGGTCTAGGTAGGCGAGTCTTGGTCTCCAACTGTACCTACATTCTTCCACTTTTGCATTATATATCTTCTTAACCAGTCGCTCATCCGAAATTCTGTCCACATGTCTAAACCATCGGAGCATTCCCTTTCGCACCTTTACGCCAATACTCTTTTATTTCTGCTCACTCTCTTACGTCGTCATTACGAATGCGGTCAGTCAAGAAGAAAATTTATAGAATATTTTAACGGCTTTTGAAGTCTGCCAACCTGTTAACATGGTGGATTTTCTCCTTAATTAATCTCATTCCGAAGAGAGACTCGTGTCTAATAGTGGGTCATTAACGGTAGTGCATACGTGATACCACACCTTATCATTAGATCAATTGTGAATCGTCTACTAGTAGTAAAAAAGTTCTAATTATTAATAGGGGCAGCTAAATAGTTGAATGACACTTAGGTAATCCATTGTTAAACGGAAATTTTGATTCCTACCACATCGCATTCTACGTCGCATGTTGGTGTGTTACCACTTTGTATCTCTTCATTTCATCTGTGGGTGTGTGTTGGGTCTTCGTTTTTCTAATTGTGATTGTTCAGCTATAAACTAATTCAAAATCCAGAAATTCTTAATTAAAGTGTGTGACAAATTTGAGTTTGTTGCATTTTGTTTGAATTGTCACAAAAGTGCATTGACCTCAGTCAAATAAAAATAAAATTATTAACTCACCTGTTTATTCTTCTTTCTGAGAACAAAGAAGACTGTGTCCAGCAGTTCAGTAAATTTAGCAAAAAAGTACCACCAGCCTAAATCTAATAGCTGTAAAAGTCAAACAATAATTATCTAGGATAAATTGTGCAACTACCACCATTCAGACAGGATTTAAAGAAAGTTCTGTGTAGTCTCTTAATATTCGTAATACTTATATAAATATGCTGATGTAATAACAACTCGAGCCCCATTTACTGTAAGTCCATCCATCCATCCATCAGCCTTTCGACGTCCACTGCTGGACATAGGCCTCCCCAAATTGGAAGTATAGTGCCGTAATCGCCACGCTAGGCAGGCGGGTTGGCGATCGCAGTGGATATTGTTAATACTCGAGGGAGTGCTGCTGCCCACTGCCTCGGTATTCCCTCAGTCGGCTCTTACGACTCCCATTACAATTCTAAAGCCAGACCCACTCGGCCAGTACGAACTACTATAAGTACGAAAATGTAAAATAGAAAATAATAGCTTGGAGCGGAAATCGAACCAACACTTCTGGAACAATAGTCCAGACGCTCTGCCACTGAGCTATCGTAGCAGTGCTCCTCAAACTTATTAAATATCAGCTAACATTTTGCCTACCGTATTGAGTAATGTCCACACCATGTATTTGCAATGGTAAATTATTCTACCAAGGTAAACTTAAATAAAAAAATATATTAAATGATTATGTTATGTCTGTCTAATCTATTCTTACATTTAAATAATTATTAAAACTAGTTTAGTTGTAAATTTATCAGATATAAACAAACGTAATTTAATTATAGTGACTTACCAGAGGATTTTGAGTGTTAGAAGCATATCTACACCCTGCGTAAATAACACCATCCTTGAAAAGGTTTAGTCTGAAAACCTGAAAATACATTAAGTATATATATAATACTCTGTACTTTAAAAAATAAATATTATAACATACGCCTACACACAAACAACATGCAACTTATTGCAATCAAATTTATGTTTCTTTCAATAGTAACAGCCGGGCACTTCACCAGGCACACTCAAAATGTAGTCAACATAATTTACGAGCTTGTATCAACATTTTAGTGAATTTTGAGAGTATAGTACTTATCTAATCTATTACTATTATGAATAATTCATAATATAGAAAATACTTAAAAAAAAACTGCCTCGATGGTGTAGCGGTAGTGTATGCGACTGCTAAACATGAGGTCTCGGGTTCGATCCACGGATCGGGAAATGTTATTGAGCTTTTTCCTAAATAGACAAATTCTCAGTAGCAGCACGGTAGACGTCGATAGGCTCGCCCCCTATTACATAGGACTTAAACATAGCTGGCGAGTCGTGGGTGTGTAATACACCTCTGCCTACCCCTTGGGGAATACAGGCTGATGCTATGCTATGTTTTAGAAAATACTAGGTTATATCTTAAGTGTCCGATATAGTTGCGAGACAACGTACCAACCAGTTTTTAAAGTAGTCAAGAGATATTTAGATATTTTTATATATATTTTATCATTTGAAATGCTTAGTACTATACATTAAACACAAAGTTAAAAAAGTCGAAAATGAATGAATGCTAAAAATATATATATATATAAAAATATCTAAATATTTATAGGGTTTGCGTCATTATTAGGTAAAAATCTTAATTGTAAAATTAAGTTTACCTGGTCGGTATAATGAAAATACTTCCGACAGATGGCGCACATCACGTCACCCAAAGACGTTAAGTATGAATCTGTTATTTAAATTAGCAGTCAGGAGCAATTGTCACGATGGCTGAATTGGCAAAGCATCTGGACGGTATCCAGGAGATGCAGGTTCAAATCCTGCTCGTGACTGTTATTTTTCACTTTGTGTTTAATGTAGTCAAGAGATATCAAACAAAAAAGTTTCAATGAAATCCGGTCAGTAGTTTCTGCGTGATGTGTTAACAAATAAATAGACAGACAATAATACAATATAAATATTTTGAATTCAGAGACAGCTAAATAACCTTATAGATAATTCATGAATAGCACGTTTATGGGGCAATGTACTATATATTATATGATTCTACAATAAAATTCCAGAAAATGTCTGAAGCCTGCCATTAAATAAGTTTAAGAAAGCTATAATAATTGGACTTAATAATAAAGGTTATTACACAATTTCAGATTATCTTGAGGATAAAACAAAATGGGTTTGAGCTGCTCCTCATTCATTAATTATTTAAATTGGTTTATGTGATATGTATTATAATGTCTTAATATACTGGTCTCACTTTTTTTATGTCAAGATGACATGAAAAAAAAATAGAATTATATTAAACTGTAATAAATTGGCCATTTAAAAAAGTGGCCCATGAGTCTTCTTGCCGGGTTCCAGAAATCCGGCCGCTTGAGGCGATTGAATTTACCACTTTATTGTTGCAGATGCACTCGCCTCAGGCGCTCGTGTTAATTATTTTTAGTGTATTCTTCACGATTATAAGTGCTATATAGGTAATAAGCCTATAAAGTAAAGATGTCTTTGAATTTGAAGTATAGATATTTCTGTACAGTTTTATAATAGTGTAGATTACAGCAGAGGTACTGGCAGGATTAACCGTTAACCTATCAAAGGTTGTAGGGTGGGGTGGTGAGTAATATCATATTTTTGAAATGATAATAATCTTACCTTGAAACATATTATAATCGCTAAAAATACTTGTGAAGCATTATAGTAAGCGAGTAATTTATTCAACTGGAGCGGCGGCCGACTTTTCATAATTCTTGGTCCAATACGAATGAGAACTAGGTATACCACCACAACACTTAGAATCGGCATTGGACTCGACATCATGAACCAGGAGTCTACAATTGCACCTGAAAATCGTGTACATACCCATTAAAAGCTACCAGTTTTTTCATCACAAATGGTTGTTCTGAGTCTGGATGTACTTTGTGTCCGTGAAATTGTATGTTTGTAAAGTCCAGATACAAGAATTATTCCTTAGTGAAGGGTGTGGGTATTTAAAAAAAGTACTGCCAAGCGGCTGCTGACTATTTCATTTCACGGATATGAAATGAAATAATGAACGGCTAGAGCGACAACCAAATCACACCAAGGTGCTTCATGACCTGTCACATATTGGGAGCGGTAGGTATCGACCCGCTCGGGCCCGATAACGAGTGAGTAATCCCACTTGGTACTGAACTCTATCACTAGTAATGCAATGGGTGATAATTGTTTTACGAGGCGTCTAAGGGAAGTCCCTTAGACGCCTCGTACGACACTTATGGGAAAGAATGAATTGGTAACAATTGTATTCTTAGTTCGTCAGCATTCAGCTAGAAACACGGGACTAATATAATAATAGACATCTTTTTGAACTGCAATAACAAAGAACCTACTCTGTATTATTATCGTGCTACACTCGCGAGGTTACTTCTCAAAAGTTGCACTGCAATACGATCTATAAATCATTTTTAATATCGCTATAATATTTCCAATAAGAGTTTTTAATGTTCCATATAAAACCTGATATTTTTTTTTCTATGCCTCCTCAGTAGCAAACAAGCATACGGCTAAGTGGATACCGAAGCCTATTATAGACGCTAGCAACACCAGAGTCATCACTCGCATGTCGCCATCTCTAAGGAAAGGGATAGGAGGTGGATAGGGTAGATAATAAGTAGAGTAGGTAGTATTCTAAGGAGAGGATAGGAAGGATACTAAAAACTGGTTAGGGATGGGGTTTGGAACTCCGGGGCTCTCACCATACAAAACAACAGTAAGTTCAACTACCATTGTTACACGCTGGTCTTTTGTGAGAGGGTGGTACTTCCCCGATTGAGCCGACCCATTCATGCTGGGATAGGCTACCACTAGCAAGTAAATATCAAAAAATACTCACTTTTCCCAACTTTCAGCGAGTCTAAATAACTATCAACTTTCTCCAAATAACTCATCTTTGCACCTTATTGTGATTCTTTAATTCTTTATCAACAGCGTTGTTAGACTTATATACGCCTTTTCCTGGAAATAAAACAGAGAAAATTGTTAAAAAACAAAATTTTCTACTACTGACAACGTCATTAAATCTCATATATTTTTTATCTTTTTTATGTGCCAGAATCACAAACAGAACTACCTATGTGGGGAAAATCAAAAGTATAATCTATATTCTTTTCAATTCTAATGAGTTCGTATACGTCATCCAGAATCTTATGAGTAGTTACTTATAGACAAATGGAGAAATTTAAATTCTAATATTTTTTTGCATAAAGTAGTACTAATATTGTTCAGTATTGTAATTATTAACCTAAAATAACAATATTTAAACATTCATAAATGTTTTAATGTTGATGCCGTCAATCAATACAGGAATACCTATTTTTCCTCTAAATTTTCAATCAAAATATGGCCTTTTTTATAAAATAAACCTAACCGCACACTCCACCGATCGAGGCAACGAATAGGGTAGTGCGGGCCTCTCACTCACTAAATAAACCCACCGTGTACTGTCTCTTGGCCTATATTGGCGGACCACTGGAATTAATCAAAATTTGGCCTATGCATATAATCACACATGAAAATACATGCTTTTTTTATTGCTAATGATGGCAGACGAGCCACGGCCCACCTGATGGTAAGTGGTAACCGTCGCTCATGGACTCAACGATACCAAGGGTATTGTAAAGTCGCTGCACACCATTTCATTTCGCAGATATGAAATGAAAGAGTAAACGACTATCTTCTGCTACAGCCAAAACATACTGACGTGCTTCATGACCAACCCATTCGGGCCCGATAGCAAGTGAGTACTCTCACTTGATACCCAGCCCTACCACCAGTAATGCAATAAGTGATAATTGCTTACTTCCCTTAGTCGCCTTCTACGACAACCGCGGGAAAGGATGGGGTAGTGACACTTGTATACATAGTCCATCACCACACGGGCAAAATTTTTTAAAACTTATTATTTATTTAAAACTTATTAGTTATTGAAGTTCTAAAAAGGCTGCAGCTACTTGTAATTACTACATACAGAACTGTTTTAGTTTTGTAGTTTACAGCGTTTAAAATTTTATATGTACGATAGTTTGGGCCACTTAAATCTCACATGAATGTTTAAATAAGCTCTTTGTGACGTTACTGAAGAAAATGATGATATGATGATGATAGATATTATGTTGGCCATTGTGGTAAACATTTTATAAAATAAAATATAAATATATTAAATATATAATAATCTATACTATTATAAAGTTGTAACAGAGCTGTGTCTGTACATTTAAGATATTTGAGAAAAAAATACTGTAATAGGCTATATCAGCGTGTCTTAACACAAAACAATTTTTTTTAGAATTTTTGTCTGCATGCATCACTGCATCACGCAAAAACTGAACGGATTTTCATGCAACTTTGTTTATTTGGTAGCCCTTGATTAGACTTAAAAACTTGACGGGCCTCGTGGTGTAGTCGGTAGTGTAACCAACTTCCGTGCACGAGGTCGTGGGTTCGATTCCCACTAAGGACAATTATTTGTGTAATGAACACAGATATTTGTACTGTGTCTAGGTGTTTTCTATCTATTTATGTATGTATTTACAAAAAAAAAGTAATATATTTATTATAATCTGGTACCCATAGCACATGCGTTAAGCTTAGTTTGGGACCAGAGGACGTTGTGTGAAAAATGTCCGTGAATATTCTTTTTATTTTAAAAACTGGTATACATTTAATCCCCCTACTGTATCGGAAACCTAAGATATAGCCTAAAACTTAAGCTTTTGGCTAGGCAGGCAAAGGCTAGTAATATATATAACTGAATATCAAAATTGGTACCCAAATAAGTTATATTACAGTTATATATATATATATATATAGATTAGGTATTTCTTAAATACACAAGCTAGAACATTATAAGTTAAAAGAAATAATATGCTATCCACACCTATTTAGACGTGGATGCTTGGTCACTAGCCTTATAGGGCTTCAGTCTAGACAGCTTAAGCCTACGTTACCACATATTATTTGACCTAAATAACTTTCTACTGTTGATCAAGATATTGAAACAGTTATAATGGTGTATATAGGTTCTAGTTACATAGAGAGGAATGAGTGTACGTCAGTATCATCCATCCAGCCATCCATTAGCCTTTTAACGTCCACTGCTGGACATAGGCCTCCCCAAGAATGAGGGATAGTGCCGTAATCGCCACGCTTGGCAGGCGGGTTGGCGATCGCAGTGAATGTTGTTAATACTCGAAGGAGTGCTGCTGCCCACTGCCCCGGCAGTCCCTCAGTCGGCTCTTACGACTCCCATGGGTGGAGAGGGGTGGGACAATTCTAAAGCCGGCCCCACACGGCTAATCTAATGTCAGTATCATATGAAATGATATTTATTTCTGAGTTACAAATAATACTTAAGACTAGGTAATACAATGCTGCTTACTTAGCACTACGTGACAACATATTTAGCAACGTTATATTAATATGGATCGACCAAGGTAGGTCCTTACACAGTCTTATAGCTTTGTACTAGTACATTATGCACATTCAAAGTTAACTATCAACATCAAATGGTATGATTGGCACAGATGAAGTGGGTTTAAAGATTCTATAGTCTACGGAACCTTGAGATATGAGTGAATTTGCCAGAGGAAAAGCTGAAGACCTTATTTTAGACAACTTGTTGTTAAGGCAAAAATGTACCTTACTGCTCACCCCGTCATTTGGGTTAACGAACAAGGTATATAAATCTGCCGTGTGCCATCTCTCCACTTGTGTTGGCGGGCCAATGGAACTATATTGCATTACTTCAGTGGTTAAGGCAACTACTCTGAAAAAACCGCAGTGTGCTGTCTCTACGACTGTATTAGCAGACCACTGGGACTGTTTAATATGTCGTCATCAATAATTATTAGATACGAAAGCGTTTCAATTTTGTAGTTGCTTCAATGTAAAAAGACCAAAGGATCTTTCCAATGATTTGTCACCGTTTGAACTATTGATATTCGTGATATAGAAATAACTATGAAATATCATTAGGTACAGGTTGTCACTCCTGAATAAAAAATCTGACTACGGTCTTGTTCTAAGGTTACTAGTTGTCCCCTGTTGACTCGTGGAGGTCAGATAGGCAGTCACCCCGTGTAAATACTGGTGCACCAGCTAAAACAGAATAGATTGGAAGATGAACCAGACAAAATAAAAGATTAGGATAAGGCTATCAAGATGATGATTATAAATATATGATGAGGGAATCCATAATTAGTTGGATAGTAATTACAGAAATAACCAAAAAACGTTAGAATAGTATTGGTGTAAAGATGCGAAAAGGAATGCTCCAATGGTTCGGACATGTGGAAAGAAAGCCGGACGAGCGACTGGTTAAGAAGATATACAATGCGAAAGTGGAAGGATGTAGGTACAGGAGACCGAGACTCACCTACCTAGACCAAATCGGTCATGTATTGAAGGAAGGTGGAGTCAGGAGAAGTAGTAAGATGTATGCAAGAATAGAGCCTCTTGGCACTCCGTTCTCTCTGCCTACTCCGCAAGGGAAATGGCGTGATTTTAGTAAGTTACGTAGTGAGAAAACGCTGAAGTAAAATTGCTCTATTATTAAGGCTTAAATGAACTCATAACTGATAAAACTGCCTGCACAGGTGGCGGAGTGGCTTAGATATCGACCTCTCGCCCGAGTGTTGTGGGTTCGATTCCCACATAGGATAACTCTGTGTGATCCACAAATGGTTGTTTTGAGTCTAGGTGTGTCCGTGTAATTTTATGTTTGTAAAGTCAGCCGCGATACAAGGATAATTCTGAGAGCAGGGCGTAAAAAAAGATAGTTTTGATCTATATTTTAGCATTTCTTTTATTGCCTGTGGTGGCAGACGAGTCACGGCCCATTTGATGGTAAATGGTAACCGTCGCTTATAGACTCAACTTCATCATCCATCCATCAAGCCTTTCGACGTCCACTGCTGGACATAGGCTTCCCCAAAGGAACTGCGCTCATATGGGGGTTAGTGCCGTAATTGCCACGCTTGGCCGGCGGCTTGGCGATCGCAGTGGATGTTGTTAATACTCGAGGGAGTGCTGCTGCCCACTCCCACGGTATTCCCTCAGTCAGCTCTTACGACTCCCATGGGTGGAGAGGGGTGGGACAATTCTAAATCCGCACACGGCACATGAGACTCAACTATACCGAGAGTATTGTCTAGCCGCTGCTCACCATTTCATTTCACCGATAGAAAATGAAAGAATAAACGGCTATCTCCTACTACAGCCAAAACGCAACCATGTGCTTCAAGGCCGGTCACACGGGAGATGGTGGTACCAACCCGCTCGGGCCCGATACCAAGTGAGTACTCCTACTTGGTACCCAGCCCTACCACCAGTCATGCAATGGATGATAATTTCTTACGTCCCTTAGTCGCCTCATACGACACCCGTGGGAAAGAATGGGGTGGTGACACTTGTATTATTAGTCCGTCACCACACGGAATATTTGACATGCTCGAATACTTTTTAAAGTACAAATTATTTGTGTATGAGGAAAAATAGAACTTTTAGTGCGAGCGGGAATCGAAAGCAATTCCCCTGATTGGAAGGGACGCAGGTTTGAAGATAGTCTCACGACCATGTGTTTTGCATCGAACGACCTCCTACTGAACAGGGTACAAACCTTTTACCTTTACCTTTTCAAAGCCATAATGTGCTCAATTGGATGCAAGCTGTGTAATCATGCACTGCATTTTAATTTTGGGAAGATCTTTGTCTGTCAGTGGATGGTGAAAGGCTGATTGATGAATAGTAAACACAAATGTAAAGTAACAAAAGCGTTGAATAAAATAGGTAATTTTTCATTCTTCAAAGTACCTATTTAGTCGACGTGAGCGCAGTTGCGACCAAAGCTAGTTGACAATAACGAGCTCCGTTATTATTTGTATATACGGATTGTATTTGTTCAACGAAAGCACAAACCGATTCAGCCTTTCAACAAAACTGTAACGGTATTTGGAGTCTAGTAAATGATCTGGAAGAACAATTTCGTGACCTCGCTTTATACGGCTGAACATCATTCATCAAACTATTTTCAATACATGAAATGTCAATGCACATGCAGTGTTACGAGTTCATGACTGATGAATAAGCTGACAATATTTTCTTTAAAATAATGAAGGTGAGTTTTGTGATATCTATATTTCAAACTAGCGTTTTTAGGTTATATCTCAGGTTCCCACTATAATAGCAAGATAAAATGTCTACCAGTTTTTTAAGTCTAATCAAGAGCTATCAAAAACTTTTCATCAAAATCCGTTCAGGTTTTAGCGTGAAGCTCGATTAAACAAACAGACAAAAACTCTAAAATTTTTTTTTTGTCATCAGAGTCTCCTAAATAGCCTACAATACATTGTTTTTTTCTCAAATGTCTTGAACGTACAGATATAGCTCTGTCATCCTTTATATGGATGCCGAAATTGATCTTTCCTTCCACTTTCGCATTGTATATCTTCTTAACCAGTCGCACATCCGGCATTCTTTCTACATGTCCGAACCATCGGAGCATTCCCTTTTGCCAGCTACGCAGCACATATATTATAGTGTACGATAGTGTGTGCGAAAATAAGAGCATTCTCTATTCACTTACTCTTGTAAGCAGCCGGAACGGCATTCCAACGCAACTGGAGTCATTTTTCAGTTTTTAGAATAACTTATATTTATGTCGGATCCGTTCAATAAACCTTCAATTCACTAATACATAGTCGTGACGCCATAAAATCGAGCGCAGGCTGCGCGTAGAGGCCTATTCTGATCTCGGCGCTCAGTGTGAAAACATCACGGAACTGTCCCTCCATTTCATATCGGAACTACCCACGTTTGATTTTTTATATCTACTTTGTACATTCAATAGTAATAAATTGTGATTTATCGATCCAGGTTGATTTTGCACGATACCTTATGCCGGCCACGTGATATCCGACGATGCGAATGCCCAAAAACCCCTGACAAAATCTGACATATATATAAAATAATGATGATGTACGAGGCCGGAACTGAAGGTGAAATCTTTCGGTATAACTAATTATAATTATACATAAGCCCGAAGCTCGGATTAGACTTTGAGAGCTGATTAATAGTTAGTAGTACTAACAGGTATCTAATATATAAAATTCTCGTGTCCAGTGTCTGTCGCCTTTCTCCTCCGAAACGTCTTGAGCGATTCTTATAAAATTGTATGTGTATATTCAGTAGGTTTGAGAATAGGATGTAAACTATGTTTCATACCCCTAAGGGAAGTAAGTTATTTATTTTTTCTACGCTAGAAATTCCCTTAAAATTCTCTAGAAATAATTTATTTGGCAAAACAACTTTTTCCGGGTCAGCTAGTATTATATATAAATATTGTAGTGATAGAGCCTTGATTATCTCAGCATGAGGGGCCTGGCTCGATCGGGAAAGTACCACCATCTAATAGAAGATCAGCGTGAAACGACGATTTTTACTTCTAATGTTGTATTATTTGGTACGGTGAGTGAGAGCTCCGGAGGCCTAAACTCTCTCATCATCTTCTACTCAATAATTTTCCACTCTCTTTCTTGGAGTTGGTGAGGAGCGAGGAATATCTATGGTGTTGCTAGTGTGTGTAGGCTACAATAGCTTGCTTGCCATACTCGTGTTAAAAATATAACTGGTATAGAATATTTTAGATCTATATTTTTTAGCATTTGACATGCTCCGCCACTTTTAAAGTACAAATTATTTGTGAATAAGGAAATAGAGATTTTTTGTACTAGCGGGAATCGAACCCGCGACTTTTCCAATCCGGGGAAGTGCTCTAAGCCACTGAGCTATAGTGCAGATCTTTCGATCATCCAAATCTACTTATCACATTTGTCTTTATGAACAGCAAATTCGACGAAAAAGGCCAGATTTGTGGAAAGAGAATTCTTGGATTTTGCACCATGATAATGTGCCTTCGCACAAGGCCATCATTGTGTATGAATTTTTGTCCAAACACTCAACAAATACCATCGAGCAATCATCATATTCACCAGATATGGCTCCAGCCGACTTCTTTCTTTTTCCTAAACTCAAATTATCACTTCGTGGCACCCGTTTTCAATCGTTAGAAGACATAATGGAGAATTCGCGGCGAGAACTGAACTCAATTCCGGAAACAGCATTTAAAAAATGTTTTGATGATTGGATTATTCGTTGGCGTAGGTCTATCGTTTCTGAAGGAGCATACTTTGAAGGTGATAAAATAAATTTGGATGAATGACAAAAACTTTGTGTATTGTTGATCTTTTCCCGGTACTTTCTTGACAGAGTAATATTTACAAAAAAAAAGTAATATATGTATTATATCCGTAATCGGGTACCCGTAGCACAAGCGTTAAGCTTAGTTTGGGACCAGAGAACGTTCTGTGAAATGTCCGTGATTATTTATATTCATTTATTTTGAGCTAGTTTGCTTTAACATACTTTGACTATTATCGACAGGGTACTATTTATATCACCCAACCATAATTACCATTGAAATGCTGCTGAAGTTTCTCCAACCCCGTAATCAATGTCATGTATTACGTAAATATCACTGTGATATCGATTCCAATACCATTAGCTTACCTACTAAAAATAGATTGTATTCCTATGTAGTTTAAATTGTCTTATGTAGCATCGCGCTTTTATACTCAAAGGGGTGAGTAGTGATGTAACACGTTTGGCACACAGTTTTAATTAAAAATGATCTGTCTAAATATATACAATTATAAAGTTAACAGAGCTATTTATTACTATGAATACCTAACTTAAGATATTTGAGAAAAAATTATTCCTGATTACAAAACATTTTTTCTGTTGTCTGTTCAAATTTCACACAAAAACTACTTGACGGATTATGATGAATCTTTAAAAAACTAGCTCTTGGCTGCGGCGGTGCCGCGGGCAAAAGCTAGCTTAATTATATTTTTTGTCCTACAAATACTTGGCTTGCTCAGGCATTTGTCAGAAAACAAAATGAAATAGAAAATTTTACCCACGAGCAAAATTTTACCCTCTTTTTTTGTTAAGGCGGGAAAACATGTACCTAACCGTACACCCCGTCATTCGGAGCATAAAGTGTGGGGCTCACTCTCTCACTCACTCACTAAATAAGCCCACCACGTGCCGTCTCTCCGCCTGTATTGGCGGACCATTGGAATTGTGTGACATTACTTTAGTGCTTAAATACAACAACCCTGTAAAATAATCCTTATATCGTGGGGGACTTTACAAACATACAATGTCATGGACACAGCACACCTAGACTCAGAACAATCATTTGAGAATCACAGAAAGAGCTGTACTGCGTCGGAATCAAACCCACAACCCTTCGGCGGACGGTCGGTGTTTTCACCACTTCGCTATCTGTGCAGTCAATATTAGTTAAATTATACAATGCAAATACATAGTTAAAAGTAAGTGCAGTGTAATAGTGTTCAGCGTGACAACACTTTAATCCAACACTTTGCTATCTGTGCAGTCAATATTAATTAAATGATATAATGCAAATACATAGTTTAAAGTGTAATGTAATAGTGTTTAGCGTGACAACACTTTAATCCAACACTTTACTATCTGTGCAGTCAATATTAGTTAAATGATACAATGCAAATACATAGTTTAAATTAAGTGTAGTGTAATAGTGTTCAGCGTGACAACACTTTAATCCAATTAACAAATTCAAATAAGGTCAGTAGGTCTAAGAACGTATGCAATCCTTACTAATATTTATGTATAAGTGAGTTTGTTTGTTTATTGCGCTTTCATCCAATAAATACCTGCTTAGGTAACCGATCATCATGATATTTTGCATAATCTCTATAAAAAAAAGGAATGCCCAAATATAAGTTCGGAACGACTGCACCAAATTGGATAAATCTTCTATTTTGTTTTTCTTATTGTCAGGACAAGGTTTGTATCAATTTTTTTTTTTATATTTTACGGAACATTTTTTAAAATCAGATTTTATGAAAAGTAAAAAAAATGGAAGTGGATGAGACAGAATACTATGAGTCAAGTTCGATACATCAAACGTGTCCGGAATTATTAATAATCGGACTGATTTGAACCAACTGGAAGTATTTAGATATTTTTATATATATTTTTAGCATTTGACATGCTTAGCAACATACATTAAACACAAAGTGAAAAATGTGAAATCGAAAATAACAGTCACGAGCAAGATTCGAACCTGCATCTCCTGGATACCGTCCAGATGCTTTACCAATTCAGCAGTCGCGACCCTTGCTCCCGACTGCTAATCTCGATAACACATTCATACTTAACGTCTTTGGGTGACGCAGACGCCATCTGTCGGAAGTATTTTCATACATTATACCGACCAGGTAAACTTAATTTTACAATTAAGATTTTACCTAATAATGACGCAAACCCTATAAATATTTAGATATTTTTATATATATTTTTAGCATTTGACATGCTTAGCACTATACATTAATCCTGCTCCTGACTGTTATTTTCGATTTCACATTTTTCACTTTGTGTTTAACCTACTGGAAGTGTTACATTTCTTTAGTCCGCAACTGTACACTACCCGTGTGAATCCGTTATATATATTATTAGTCCAGAAAAGAACATAGACTAATTTTTTTTTCCCGGGATCAAAAGCCTACGACTATACATATGCAAACTTTCAAGGTAATTGGTTTAGTAGTGCTGCAGCACTAAGAAAAGCCTTTTTTTTTTGTGTGACGTTGGTTGTTAGCCTCAGATGGCTATTACAACCTTACCCGGGCAATGGTGAGCGCATAGGGCTCTCAACCTAACATTTAAGCAACGCTACCCGAGGGTACCCCCTGTGGGGTAAGGACCTCGGCTCGGGCTGTTGCTGGCAAAGTGGAATTTCCCACGTTTATGATTTGACCGCGACACGTCTTTCGCCCCCGTCGGCGGAGACGAAACCGTGGATAATTATTTGTATTAGCTGCGCGAGCTGTGTATCTATGATCTGAGCGTGAGTTATGTCGTTGTCGACTTCGTCGAGGCTATTTCGCGGTCTGCGTATGCGCGATATATTAGAGGGGTTTTATCTAGCTGACTCAACTACTGGAGGGTTGGCGTGAGTAATGGCGGAGTCAAAGAAACTGCGTGAACACCGTTTCATAAATTGCTTGATGGTAGACAATTGCAAGTCTATGTGAAGGTCGACATTGCGTATGAACCACAGTGCACCCGTAGCTCTGCGCATGTATCTATTCTGTAATGTTTGTAATCTATGGATCCTGTGTGCCTTGGCGTGTGAAAATACTACACTGGCGTACGTTATGATAGGACGTATGCAGGCAGTGTAGAGTCTGACCTTATTCCTAAGTGAAAGTTTAGACCTAGAGTTTAACAGATGATGCACACGACCCATCACATAGGCTGCGCGAGAGCGTACCACCTGAATGTGACGGGCGAATGTTAATCTTTTATCTAAAATAACACCTAAGTACTTGGCTCGCCTACTCCAAGGAATAGGTTTGCCAAAGATGCTAATCTGTTTCATCTCCTCCGGGGGATACAGTCGGGGTAGTCTCCTATGAAACATGACCGCCTGGCTCTTCTCGGGATTGATTTATATTCTTCACTTGCTAAACCACGTACTGAGGGCAGTGGCCGTGGATTGGAGTTTTCTATGCACTATGATAGGGTTAATCCCCGCATAATAAATAGCTGTATCGTCTGCAAAAAGTGCTATCTGCACTTGCCGATGCTGAGGCATGTCGCTGGTGTACGGCGAGAAGAGGATCGGTGAGAGGACGGAGCCCTGTGGGACCCCGGCAAGTAGGGGGTGGGGTCATGAGAAGAGAAGAAAAGCACATATGGCGCAGCGGCTTATATACCAACTTCCTATAGTTGGTTTGAGTCCCACACAGGATAACTTTTTGAGTGATCAACAAACTAAATGCTCTGAGTCTAGGTATACTTTGTATATTTGTGAAGTCCTCCGCGATACAGGGATTATTCCTTAGTGGAGGGTGTTATCTTAAAATAATATAATCACTGAATTTATTGAACTGAGTCTCTTGATCTCTTTTCAAGAGATACAGACACTAGCATTGAACACACAGGCCAGGCTTCCTTTGGGAGTCTATTGAGAGAAGTAGAATCTGGCCACTTCGGGTTAAAAAAAAATTGTGGCCAAAGAAACGAGCCATCGGTTCGCCTGACTGGGTGTCATAAGAAATCCTTTGACGTTCCACTATGTTGGATGGATATGTCATGAATCTTTAGCAGACCACAAGTATGCAGGATCTCTACCACATAGTAAGTATATAAACAAGTATTTATACACGTAAATACCAATATCGATCGTCGATCAATCAGCCTATTGTACAATATTGGTGTTGATAGGGAAACGGTTTAATTCCCTGTTATCAGATATGTTGAAGCGTAAGCAATCAATATAATGGTAAATGGTAAATATTAAATCATCTATATTTATAGGTCAACAAACAAATCCATTTCAGTTCACTAAGTCTATATTTTGATCACGATTGTGGCAAAATGCTTCCACGTAGTCTCATAGTTACAATTGTCTCTACACCCACGTTGTCCGTTAACAAACAAGATCACAGCGTTTAAATGACTAGATTAGTTCTGATAAGCGAGGAAATTGTCTTTGCAGATTCGCTGTTCTTAATTTATTTTATTTGTATACTTACCAAAAAATCGTTTGCCCATAATATATAAGAAAGACAAAACTTTCGCAAATGTCTGTAATATCTATTTATATAAATACTAACCCTTGCCCGCGATATTACCGCAGCCAAAAGCTAGTGGTTATATCTCAGGTTCTCAATATAATAGCGGGATAAAACATATACCAGTTTTTATGTCTAGTCAAGAGCTATCAAATAAAGTTGCATCAAAATCCTTTCTGTAGTTTTTGCGTGATGCGCGAACGAACAAACGGACAAAAATCTAAAAAACATTGTATTGTGTTTAGACACGCCTATATAGCCTAAAACAGTATTTTTTTCTCAAATATCTTATATTTACAGACACAGCTCTGTTACAGCATTATAATAATAGGCCTATGAAATTGCCGTTCTGCAGTACTGGCCATTTCAAATCAAAACAATTTTTGTTTGGCTAAGAATTCTAAGATCAAATTTATTTTATGAAAAAAAAATAGACGTTGGTGGACGTCTACCAGATGTGAAAACATCGAAAATATTTTGTAGAAATAATGAGTAGAAATAAAATGATCATAATTTTTTCAATGTTGATGCTTGAGTAAAATTATGGCATGTAAAATAACAGAAATGTACATAAATCATCATCATCATGCCCTGGGTATCATCTAGGACCGAAGTACTTATCAAAACTAATCAAACGATTCCAAAGTTGATGGGATTGTGGCGTTTTATAGCACAGTGCCCATGGCCATCCGGCTCCATCATCAGACCCTGAATATCATCTAGGACTATGGTACTATTCAAGATAACTCAAACTAACCCTAAATGGGTTGTGACGTTTAAGAAAAAAATAAAGAAAGATATATTTATTTTCAAACCACTTATAAGTAAGTAAAACCTACTAACTAGACACGAAAAATAAAACAAATATGGCCTATAATAACAAACAAGAATAAAAAACACTGAAGTGTCATTATTAATTAATAGATTTAAATCGTCATTAAAAAAATAATTGAAATATCAATAAATCAAATTTTAACAAATAGTTAAGATCAAATATAAAATAAACATTCAGCATTTAAGGTTAATATAAACAAGTATAGAAAATTTTTTTTTTTTTTTTATTTATGCATAAACTTTGTTTATATACCAGAAATAAAACAAAACGAAAAAAAAAATATTTTTTAGATAATAATGTAATAATTTTTAATTAACGATGTAAATAAATTATACATACCGACAATTAACCTCAAATCTATAAATGCACTCAAAACAGTTTATTCAAATCAGTTTTATCACTAATATTCAATATATATAGATATACTAATAAATAATAAATTATTAGTATCACCGTCGTATATGAAATTGATTAAATAAAATCACCAAAATAATATTTATTTATTCACACTGTTTAATTGTACTCTTACGAAACACGTGTTCTAAATATAAAAATACTAGAATATACAACTTGAACATAGTTATCAATTTTCATGCATGCCACCTAGAACTAACTTAACGATGTAGAATTTAAGTGTCGGTGTGCGCGCGCATCGTAAAAATTCACTCTCATCATTTTCTCTATCGCGCCAAAAGAAGTATAACTTAAAAAAATGAACAATTGTAAGTGGTAGAAAAAAGGGCATTGCTCAGCATACAGCAATGTCGTCTAAACATTGCAACGCTGATTTTCAGCAATGTCCTGCTGCCGACACCTGACATCTTCACGTCCAGTGGTTTACAAAAATAAAAAATAAAAATTAAACTAATTGTTATATGAGAAAAACATCCAAATATACATATATAAAATGTACTACTAACATAAGTCTGAATAAATAACATATAGGCAAATTAAGCAGACTGCCTAAATGGCAAAAAAAATAATAATAGAAAAGAACAAACTCATATTACCCATAGATTACAACATAAGATACTAATAGTCTATGCAAATCACAGAGTAAGGCAACGTATAACCAGGAAACAGATAATAATGCTCAATAATATCTTGTAATGTCAAGTAAAAACAACATCACATTATTTGTCCAGATTAGATTACAATAACCTTAAAATATCGCTTATACCTTATATCAAGTTTCCATTTTTATATACCTATTTAGTAAATTCGTAGACTATATCCAGAGATTACCTCCCAGTGAACACTAGAATTACAGTAAGGCCCATATAATACAGTCACTTGCCAATGCAAGGTATCCAGCAAAAAGTCATACCATACATCGAGTCGTAGTCTGTTTGAACGAGCACTGAGAAGCCATTGTGGAAAAACAAGATAATAATTTCATATAATGAGGATTCCAAGTATACCACGCTGTCTTTACCTGGGCATTCGTACAAAGAGGCGACGTACGGACCAGCGCACATACTGCCGGGTCATCTGCATGGCCTGAACGTTTGGAAACAGAGGTACTTACTCTTACTACTTATATTGAGTTCTATATATACACACAACACATATATCAATAAACAAGATGTAAAATATAAAAAACAATATTGTATAAAATTACTCACATAAAATACATACAATACATACCATATTATATAATAAAATTAATCTTGTAATTGTAATTGTAACATATATTTTTTTAAATTAATATTATAACTTTGCTTGGTTTTTAGCAAACGTCCCGGTGGCCAGAGAACATTCCAGCAATGTGTAGCTGCATATTTAAAGCTCCCTCTGAATGCGGCAGTTCTATGCTCAGGGATAGACAAGGGACACTGTCGATCTAATAGGGTATTTATAATAATCCTACCTCCATCTTAATTTAGTATATAAGTAGATAGGTTTCTGGGTGTTGATAACATTAAATGTGAAGGTGGCTAAATGTACCTTTCTCCTAGCTGTCATTTTCAACATTCCATGAGCATTTAGATAAGGGGTTACATGGCTTCTTTTGGGGATGTTGAAGCAGAAACGTGCACCGTGCATTCTGCACCCTCTGATTTAGGCACTCTGTCCTTTTCAACAAGCATGGGCCATACACTATGTCACCGTAGTTAAGTCTAGATAGTACGAGACAATTCATGAGTTGGATTCTCAAGGGTGTGCTGATGTAATCCCGTATCTGATAACGTACCTTAAGTTTTAATGCCTGGTTGATGTGCCTCTCAAAATGCAACTCTGGATCTACAAGTAGGCTAAGATTATTGGCATGTTCAACTCTAGCTATAATTTCTCCAGAGATTACAACCTTAGGATCTTCAGTTAGGATAGCATTAATCTGGTGCTTACTTCCGAGTACCATATAAGATTTAAGAGGATTCAACAATAGTGCATTCTGCCTTGCCCACAATGTAATCCTATGTAGGTCCTCATTCATCCTATGAACTGCTGCTTGTGTGCTTTTTGGCTTAAAAGATATGTACAGCTGTATATCATCTGCAAACATATGATGTTTGCTGTTCAAAATAGATTTGGTGATATCAGCAGTATACAAAATGTAGAGCAAAGGACCCAGGACCGAACCCTGGGGAACTCCTCTGTTCACGTGACAGGGTGAGGATGTTGAGGTCCTGCCATCTGCTTTGTTTATCTCATCATATTGCGTTCTGTTTGAGAGGTAGCTTCTAAAGCATTTTACAGTTCCTTCATCAAACCCATAGTATTGTAGTTTGGCAAGCAACAGATCCCTATTGATACCATCAAATGCCCGTGTGCAGTCCTGCAATACCAGGATGGAACCTTCACCATGATCACGAGCTTCTAGGAGGTTTCCTATGACATCTGCTAGAGCTGTAGTTGTACTACGGGCTTTTCTGAATCCCGACTGCAAATCAAGCAGCATATTATTCAACTCCAGGTATTCTTATATTTGCATGTGTACGATTCGTTCCAGCACTTTAGACGTTAGGGGCAATATACTGGTGGGACGTAGATCTATAGGATTCTCTGGATTACTCTTCTTAGGAATCGGTCTAATTATTGCACATTTCCATAACCTAGGGAATGTATGGGTTGCCATGGATCTATTGATAATATCAGTTATAACTTGAAGAGTGGTGGGTAGCGTAAGAGTTATCATTTCCAGGCTGATACTATCAACACCCTGTGCGTTCTATTCTAAGCTATTAATGATCTTCAACACTGTATCTTGATCAACAATCCTGAACTGAAACTTGCATTACTAAACCTATTTAGCTCAAAATAGGACAGTACTTCCCTGTCGTTAGAGCAATTACCTGGTACATTAAGAAATTCCTTATTTATTACATCCGGATTATCAAAATGATCTGGCAAGTGGTGATCCTTATGATTTGGTAGCACGTCAGATTTAAGGTTTTTTTACAATGTCTTTGGGTTGGTGATATTCCTATTAATATTTTCTGTGAAATATGCCTCCTTCTCACTCTTAAGTGCTCGTTTGGCTTCCTGTTTCAGGTCCAAATAGTATCTTTTATGCCCGTCTTTTTTAGTTTTATGGGCTCTGAATCTAGCTCGATCTCGCAACTTGAACAATAAATGAACATTATCTGTTTTCCATGGGGTAGGGCGATCATTAAACGTTTTTCTCCTGATAGGGGCATGAAGATTAAATAGCCAAATGATGAAGGAGTTATACATTTCTACCATATCGTTAACATCAAAGGTCTCACTTATGACGGTCCATGACATCAAGTCTCTGTCAGTAATAAAGTAGTCACTCAAGATGTTTTTTATAGGACGATACATCACAACCCTAGGTATAGGTTTTTCTTTCTTAAGTATGGTTTCACACGTGATAAAAAAGTGGTGACCAAGTTCACTAATGTGATCTACTACCACATTACGAACCTTCATGTCAGTGCAGATGATGTCTATGAGAGTTCTACTATCTCCTATAAAGTGTGTTGGCTGATCAACTACCTGGATCAAGTTTAAGTAGTTAAGGTTCCTTAACATGTTTTCAAAAGGAACTGTTAGGTTCAAGCATATTTATATTACAATCTCTTAATAATATAATATGGTCATATGGTGCCATACTGCATATGCTATCTGTTACACCCTCAAGAAATCCAGACAGATTTGACCATGGAGGACGATATGCTGTGCCGATAACAATGACCTTTCCATTACATTTAAATCGTAGCCAGTATTATTCTAGCCCAGGAGTAACAGGGTAGGCTCGTACACGAGTGGGTGTTCCATTTTTTATGTAAAAACAAACACCACCTCCACGGCCACTCCGGACAGACTCTGGCCTTGGAATGTGCTTAATTTATATCCTGTGATACTTGGTGCACGGTCATCTTGTCCAAATGTTAACCAAGTTTAATTTATTGCCATGATATCTACTGCATGGTGACTCATAGCCACACAAATCATCATTCATCTTGTTTAGTCCCAAGTGAACCAGCATTAAATAAAGCAAACTTGATGTATTATTAATCATTGGGATAGAGTATAGATGATATATAATAAAATATTTTTGATCTATAAACTAAAAAAAGTAGTGACTGTATATTTTTTATTGTAATAAATATTATTTTGTCTTAGGGATATAATGTGAGTTGGCATGAGATACATAATGAACTGGTTAATGTTATGATTTAGATTAATATACCCCGTGAATAACAAAAGTATTAATGTATTATAAATAGTTGATTGATTTGTGAATATCATAATTTTAAGTATTTTATGGCAATATGGTTTGTGTATACAGGTAGTAATTTTAAAATTATTTAGCATATAATTTATGTACCGAGTACTCATGGCCACCTTCCAGCTCCATCATCAGACCCTGGATACTATCTCGAGACAAAGTACTCGTCAAGACGAATCAAAAGAGTATAAACTCGATGGGGTTGCGTCGTTTCATTACAGAGTTACTGTGGCCACCTTCCAGCTCCATCGTCAGACCCCGGATACCATCTAGAGATAAAGTACTCGTCAAGATGAATCATACGAGCCCAAACTCGATGGGGTTATGTCGTTTTATAATGGAGTTCCTATGGCCACGTTCTAGCTCCATCATCAAACCCTGGATACCATCTCAAGACAAAGTACTCGTCAAGACGAATCAAACAATTCCAAACTCGATGAGGTTGCGTCGATTCATTATAGAGTTACTGTGGCCACCTTCCAGTTTCATCATCAGACCTTGGATACCACCTAAAGACAAAGTACTCGTCAAGACAAATCATACGAGCCCAAACTCGATGAGGTTATATAGTTTTATGGCCATCTTCTAGCTACATCATCAGACCCTGGATAACATTTAAAGATAAAGTACTCGTCAAGGCGAATCAAAAGAGTCCAAACTTGATAGGGTTGCGCTGTTTCATTATAGAGTTCCATGTCCACCTTCTAGCTCCATCATCAGATCAGCTCCATGTCATCATAATATTGCATTGTCACGTATATATAAACCGCGAAGTGTGTCAAATTTAACTTGCAACTTTTGAACGGTACAAGTAAAATAAAAGCGTCGCCATCGTAACAGCCGGTTTTACCCTTCCTCCGCATTAGATCTTTCACATCAAAAATTGGAATTCTGTTTCCAAAAGTATTCATTTGTTTATTGATTAGTGTTAAGTTTTCATCGCATTTGAACCTTTGTCGTCATTATGGATACGTTAAAAATCGATTAATTATGGAATATGAATACCGTCGAGGTAGCAAAGCGGCACAAGCGGCACGCAACATCAACGACGTTTACGAAGCTAACATTACAAACCAATGCACCGCCAGTTATTGGTTTACCCACTTTCGTTCTGGAAATTTAGGCCTGAAAAATTAACCTCGTGATCATACAAAAACTTTGGTTGGCAATGATCAATTAAAGGCGTCTGTGGAAGCTGGTACTCAATCTAAGGCTGAATTAGGTGCAGCTTTTGTCGTTACCATCAAAACAATATTAGTCCATTTGAATCAAATTGCCAACTTAAAAAATGTTGATAAATGGATACCCCACAAATTTAACGATCGCCAGCTCGACGTACGAAACTTTGAGGCCTGCCTTGTGTTGCTCAACGAGCACAACCAGGAAGAAAAATTATACCGCATTATTACCTACGACTAAAATGGACTCTGTTTTACAATTGCAGTGCTTAGCAAGTTGGTTACATCTTGGTTAAGCACTTAGAGCCCCCGCACATTATGGCCACCAGTCGCCGCTACTAAACGCGACCACCAGTGGTTCAGTCAGATCACTCACGCCACCACCAGTGGCAGTGTGGTGGCTGGATACGGCCTTCAGTGGCTGCCACTTGCGGTAGTTGTTCAAGTGAAAAAGGACAAGGGAGAAGCCGGTGACTGTGGCTATGTGTGCGCGCGAGTCAAACGACAAAACGCGGCCACAAGTAGCAAGCGCGGTCGACTCCCACAGCTTGCTAAACAAAATGTATGGAGAAACGCGTCCGCAACTTTTGGCGGCCACTAGTCGTTCTAGTGTGGTCGCCTCTGGTGTGGTCGCCTCTAGTGGCTCAGTGTGTGCTCGCTCTTAAACTATGCCCCAAAAGAAATATATCATCCCTAGAAAAATGATGGTCACTGTTCGGTATAGTGCTGGTATGATTTTTATTACAGCTTCTTAACACCACACGCATGCACAATAATGTGCGACCCCATACTGTACTACAGACGATCTATAAGTTGTTAGAGCTAGTGTTGGAAGCTCGCCTTCATCCGCCCTACTAACCAGACCTTGCATCCGCAGACTTCTAGTTTTTCCATAATTTGAACAACTGTTTGGAGGAAAAAAATTAATACCCGAAAGGCAGTATAAAATGCCTTTGAAGTGTTTGTTGCCTCCAGTCCAGCTGATTTCACTAAACTTCCACAGTTAGCAAAGATGCATCAACTGCATGGGTGATTAATAAAAATAAATAAGATAGAATAAAGTAACTTTTCATTAGTTTTGAACAACAATTTTATATGTAAAAAAAATATTATTATTTTAATATTCATTGTACTATCCCAGTCACACGGCAACGTGTTAAGGCAATATAAACAAAACAGTTACGTTGTAACGTGACAACTATTTTTTAATAATACGTAGTTATTTCCAAGTCATATTATTATAACAAGACAAAAACCTTTGTTCACTCTGATAGGTGTGTTTCGTTCCTGATTATAATTGTGCCGCTCGTGGACTTTGGCAACACCAGAAGCACAGTCACTGCCAACTTTGTGCTCTTCGCCCTGTTTAAAGAAGGACATATGGAGAAACGCCACAGCAATAAACTCATCATTCAACCATCATGGTGGAAAAGAAAAAAACCGTCTTAGACGAGATCTTTTCCAAGTAGTATGAATGAACCTTATTGAGACGTAACTTTTCGATACTACAAAGTGGAAACATAGAGATATTTTTCAAGCAGAATTCTACTTACACTAAAATTTTGTTCGAGTAAAATAGCTGAGCATGTCAAATGCTCATAGATATCACAAAAATATTAGCATAAGTCAGTGTGGCATGAATTTTCATTGTTATAGCAATTCAGCCTTTTGACTTCAACTGCAAGACATAGGTTTCTCGCAGAGAGTGCCACAACAAGTGCTCCTATGCTGACTGCATTCCGACGGCTCCCTATGGCTTTGACCAGATCTTCGGTTCACCTGGCGGGAGGCTGTCCCACGCTGCACCGTTCAGTAATCGAGCGCCACTCAAGAACCTTTTCTCCTAACGGTTATCAATTCATTAAGCGATTTCATCACTGCATCAGCACACACTGATCTTGCACTTACTTGTTCGTAGATACATAAAAAAAATGCGTTACAACCAAACTGCAAAGAGGGTGTATCGATTTCAATCCATACCTGAGAGATTTTCTCTACGTCTCGTGAAGTCTGCCAATCCGCACTAGGTCGGCGCGGCGTGGCAGTCTACGACTTCAATCCCCTCTGAAAAGAGACATGACAATGTGCCCAACAGAGGGAATACTGGTATTAGTGGGATAAAAAATAATAGTTATATAGTTGACGAACTAGGGCAATTCGAATTCTGTTGTAGTTTACCAAGCATCAAGTTATACAATAAATCCGCAATGCGTTGTTTCTAACAGTAGTTTATAAGACTTTGGTTTCTAATACGTAGGGCCATATAAACTGTGTACATACACATGTATACTTGTAATATGCGTGGCATTGTAACGTACTAATGTATTACAGAAACACATTTCCGATTCCCGATGATGTTGCAATTTAATAAATAATTTTTTTTGTTTACAAGTGAGGTTTTATTATATATAAAAAAACGTGAAACTGTTTCATGATTCTTATTATAGATTGTATGTTCCATTGAAACAGATCGAACAGTATTAAATGGTGTGTCCAGGTGAAATAAAAGTGTTATTAGAAGAAAAATAATCTGATGCTTATTCCAAAAGTCACCAATCATTCAGAGTAAACACTGATGATCAACTAAAACCGAAAAGATCAGAAGCAGTCCCCGATAAAGATTGTGGCAAGACTAAGAAGTTTTTACATAGGCAGCATAAGAGCTAATCTACCTGACGATAGTACAGTGGTCCTAATCTATTGATGCAAGCAACAGTAGGGCTTCACTCGTGTGTTGCCAACTTAAAGAAAAAAGAGGTGATAGGAAATAGAGAGATGCAAATCATAACCAAAACTGAACATCAAAAACACGATTTTTGTTATTGGTTTACGTAACTTTACTACATGATTTTCAACATTGACAACCGTAGTAGACGAGCAGCCTACTTTATGGTAACTTTGCCAGCACCTTGGGGCACAGTCTGCCGCCTACCGTAAGTAAAAAAGTTAAAGCTATATTAGGTACTTATCAAGATATTATTATTATTTCCTGATAATGGGATGTTAAAGGATTTAAAAATTTTACAGATTTATTCATAAAAATACTCGTGGCATTCAAACTCATTATATTAACGATTGCACGAACCTCTTTGTATTCCTATGTTTCAGACTTGTAACTCTCAAGACTTAAGTGATTACAATATACAATTGTATTCTTACATAAAACAACTATAACGCCTCCAAGTCATGTACATATCGATTCTAATGAATAAATAATAATAGTTTTATAACAACTGTGCTGTGAACATTTGCAAATTGCATTCTACCAGGTGAAGGCGATTAATTATATTCTCCTTTTAATAGAATTTAAATATAAATTACTTGATAATGCAAACGATAATCGTTTGCAGAAAGAGAATGCAATATTTACAATAGTAGAACCTTGGGATTCATATCTATCCTTTAACTTACTGCCTGCTGAAAATTACTGAAAAGTTATTAATGTCCATTATTTTACGAGTTCTGATGTGTCCATCTTGTTTCCAGGTGATAGGAACCTCACTATGGGATTGAGCAATACGTTTGTTGGAACTTTCGGCGCTCAAAATCTCTCCTCATCCCTTCTACCAACGTCCTTACTTCTTATACATTTCCCTAGGATTGGCAAAGCTCGGATGATCGAATCTTTTTTAATTTTTTTTTTATTGCTTTTAGTGGCAGACGAGCCACAGCCAATCTGACGGTACATGGTAACAATCGCTCAAGGACTCAACTATACCAATAGTATTGTCAAGCTGCTGCTCACTATTTCATTCCACAGATATGAAATGAAAGAATAAACGGCTATCCCCTGCTACAGCTAAAACGCAACGTTGTGCTTCATGGCCGATCACACGGGAGATGTTGGTACCAACCCGCCCGGGCCCGATACCAAGTGAATACTCCCACTTGGTACCGAGCCCTACCACCATTCATGCAATGGATGATAATTGCTTACTTCCCTTAGTCGCCTCACACGACACTCGTGGGAAAGATTGGGGTGGTGACACTTGTATTCTTAGTCCGTCACCACACGGACAAATCTCTGGTATTGTTAGTGTCTATTGTCTAGGCGGGCTGTAAGCTTGTTTGATGCCCTTATAATATAAAAATAGCCGGTCAAAGTACTCTCGTGTAAGAGCAGATCAAAAAGATCCATAGTTTCACCGATTTTCTAATAGCAATATCACCTAACATCCATTTTTAATGATTTTCTAATGATTATTTACCTACCGATCTCGACTAATGACCGCAATAGTCTGATATTACATAGTAAATAAATCTACCGCAAGGTTCAAGGTTTTTCAGACATCATAAATGCTTGGTTGGAAAGCTCACCTTTACTAGCTACTTTGCCCTTCACCTTTTAATTGAGTATAGGGTAGTATCATTGAAACAAAGTAGCAGTCATTTGGTGTGCGCTAATCGACGCATTTTCAAAAGTCTTAAATTCTCTTATTTTAATGTGCATGTGGGCTTAGAAAGTACTATCCTCTAGCAGAATTTCGGCTTACGATGATGGTAGATATTTTGCCTGACGCATTCCATTCAGCGAGTGAGAAAATTAGAGAGGCTCGAGCCCCCTTCTCATTGCCACTATCACATTTCAATTAACATTAAAAATTCTCTGGGGTTAGTTGATTGTATTTTTGTGAAGTGGGAAGTATGAAGTAACTAGTAATAATCACTATAATAAATTCTGACCATCGAGTCATTTTCTGTTTCAACATGCCCGACCCATACGCATTATTGATTAAAATAGCTTTCAAATGTAAACAATAGAATTGTATTTTAGGTCGTCCACAGTATTTGATTGAATCATTCAATGCAGATTGGTTTATGAAATATTTTATGTAATGGAAATTTAGTTTTAGGTTAATTACATTGTTTTAAACTGCGTTTGTTTCTTTTAGAAATAGTATGTTTCATAATTATGAAACTCAATGTTGTCTTTTGAACAAAGCTTATTTTTAACTACCCAACGGCAAGGCCAATTTTTATAATTTGCCGCGAGAATCTGGCTGCAGAAGCACGACGTATTGGTCCTAGACAGGCCTGCGCAATCACCAGGTCTAAATCCCATAGAGCATATTCTCCAAAGAAGGGCTTTGAAAAATTGTCCTGAAAACATTGCGATAGAAGAGCAACTTTGCATCTTAGCAGGACATGGGACAATATCCCGCAACAAGCCTTTGATAAATAGATTTTTAACATAACTTGATGTTTAAGAAAAAATCGTTATAAGACCGTTTTTAACGTATTGGGTGGTTTTACTGACTACTGATTTTTCACATAATTGCAAAAAACGGAAGAAATTTGCTTTATTTTTCGCTTTGTCTTTAAAAACTCATTCATCGTTAGTTTTACTTTTACCATTATTTAGTTTTACGCCTTTATTTAAAAAAAAAATTAAAATATATTTTTGTTTTATTCTGAAATCTAGTATGATAAAAGGGTTTTATAAACATATAAACTAACATGTTGTATAAAATTAATAACAAATTTTGAGTAAATTGGGCAAATCCGAAATATCCCTAGACGGCATTGATTTAGTTATATGTTACTGAACAAATTACTATAGTAATCCTTATTCCAATATGAATATTAAGTAGAAATTGTCCCATGTAATAAACACGACGGGCCTCGTGGTATAGTCGGTAGTGTAACCGACTTCCATGCACGAGGTCGTGGGTTCGATTCCCACTTAGGACAATTATTTGTATGATGAACACAGATATTTGTACTGCGTCTGGGTGTTTTATATCTATTACAGGATGTATCTATTAAAAAAAGTAATATAATGTATTATATCCGTAACCTAGTATCTATAGCACAAGCGTTAAGCTTAGTTTGGGACCAGAGGACGTTTTGTGAAATGTCCCTGAATATATTTATATTATTATTATATTATCTAAAGTCAACAACGTAGAACTGTTAAACGAGAAAAGAAATTGATATACTTTATTCTTAGAAAATCTGTAGACTGGATTCCAACACAGAACGTCTGGAAATTCACGGAAAGGCACGGGTCTTCTCAATGATAAGAGGGATTAGACCATAGTCCACCATGTTAGCCCTGTGTGGGTTGGTAGACTTAACAGTAGAACTAGAAAATTTAGGCATGCAGGTTTCCTCACAATTTTTTTCTTCATCTAGCAGTGATAAATTGTAAACATATGCACACATAATTTCGAAAGTCGGTGTTGTGAACCGTAGGAGGTCTGGACTTTGGAGTGAGGATCGAACTTGATACCACTGCCTTTGCAGTACTTAGTTTTACCGCTAAGTTATCACTGCTTCTGTAGGTTGGAAACATTAGCATTCACATTTAATTTTCTACCAAACTCCAGTTTTAAAGTATTTGGAGAACGAAACAAATTCCGTGAGAAATCTAGGTTTCCTGAAAGCACGAGCGAATGTGGCAGGGATCCCGTCTGTCTAAGAAAATTCATTATCAATACTCTTTTCTACTACATATGGGTAAGCACTGGAATACATTTGCTGCTGTGGTGTTTCTCTAGCACTGCGACATCTCTTACAAAGTTTGAGAAGAGAAATTTGCTCATGGTAGTAAAGTGGGCAGCTAGAGGCATCACTCATGTGTCCACTCCATGGAAAGGGATGGGAGGTGAAAAGAAAGGATAATAAGGAGAGGATAAGGAGAAGGTTACTTACCATACGAAACGCAACAGCAGGAGTACTTATCCTTGTTTCACGCTGGTCTTCTAAGCTGGTCTGTTAGAGGGTAATATTTCCCTAATCAAGTCGGCCCATTCATGCACCAGCAAGACTATCACTATTTTTTTTTAAAGATACGTGAATTGTACACATTAATTTAATTAACAAAACAGGTCTCTTTCACATATAAATTAGGTAATTTTAATTACCCTTTTTTTATTAAAGGCGGGAAAAGTGTACCTAACCGCATACCCCGCCGTGCGGGGCAACGAGAAGGGCTACGTGATCATTTAGGCTAAGCATATACTGAGACGCAAGCGAATCAAATCCACGCAGCACATGCAACGGGAGACTTTGTAATGCTCTGAACATCCTCAGGCTGCGTTCGTTGCGGTGAAGGTATGTGCAGCAGGACAGAGACATGTCTGCGTTGCCTTCACCGCAACGAACACAGCTTAAGAAGTTAAGGATGTTCAAAGTATTACAAAATGCGCTCTGCCCTGCGCTGCGTAGACCTGGGTTGCCCGAGTCTCAGCATACGCTTAGCCTTAGCTATACTAAGTTTTGTTGTAATTTGTATTCCTTTCATTGTTCTCCAGGGACAAAAAATAATATTTTATAGTGCATCATATTCTTTAAGAAATCTTTTAATACTTTTAACGATGGCGCACTTTATTTTATAACTTAGGTAAAACTGCTTAGTAGTCACGCAATCGTGACGTGTATTTTCATGGAAAACGGAAGAACTTTTTCATGAAATATGAAGTCCTTAGTATATTATTAGTTTTGCAAACATAAATTTTACTGAGATAGGTAAGTAGTGTTGCTCTAGCATTACTCGAAAAAATTTTAACACACATGGCAATGAAGTGTCTCACGTCTGATAGGGGGATGATTAACGGATCTTGAGAAGATCTGGAGGAACCAAAGTAATCGTTATGAAACCAAGGTGCGGTTGGTCCAACAAATCTTTTTTTAAATCTTTTTGAATGCTTTGAGAAGAACAAAATAAGTTCGATGCCTTTGAGTTGTGGTATCGGAGATTAATGCTCAGAATCGCATGGACTGCGATGAGGACAGATGCGTCTATATTGAGAGAGGCTCTTCACTATTTACCACAAACAAAACTCTCAAATTCTTGTGGCACTTTATATATGCTCTAAGTAATTATACAACTTGGAAAATATCCTCATATTATTCTGGCCCGTCCGGAAAATATCCGCATAATATAGTCCGATACCATAAAGGAAGAAAAAAATATTTATTTTGGGATATAAAAAAAAAAGAATTATTTTTTGCAAACGAACTCGCTTGAAGATTTGTTAAGGCAAAAAAATAAATAAATATTCACGGACATTTTCACACAATGTCCTCTGGTCCCAAACTAAGCTTAATGCTTGTGCTATTGGTACCAGATTACGGATATAATACATATACTACTTTTTTTTTGTAAATACATACATATCATAGATAGAAAACACCCAGACACAGTACAAATACCTGTGTTCATCACAAAAATAATTGTCCTGAGTGGAAATCGAACCCACGACCTCGTACACGGAAGTCGGCTACACTACCGACTACGCCACGAGGCTTAGCTTAGCTTATAGGTTAGAATCGCAAACGTTCTTTAAGATTTTTGCCAATTTCATAATTTTTCCACTTTATGTTGCTATCTAGTGTTGTTTTGATTTTATTTTTCAATCCTTATGATACTCGACTATTAGACACGGGTCTCCTCTCATAGCGTAACCTGCGTGAAGTCGAATCTGTATCGTTGATGCCATTTAGGTTTTCAGGCTGGTCGTTCGCGATCATACGAGTGAGGGCCGTTTAAATTTCTTCACTCAAGGAGGCTCTTACCTTATTATGTACAGGTATTCTTTTTTAAAACCCTTATTATAAGGCTGTTGTAACAGTTTAAAAACTGTTGTACGTTTAATATTCTTATATAGATAGTATAGAAAGAAAGTTAAAGTGATAGATTCCGTAAAAGTGGTTTTATTTCATAATGGCTTCAAAGAAGAATAACAAAAATGAGTACAGTTATAATAATGAAGTAAAGTAATAAATAAAAATTGTATTAATATATGCGCAAACATGATAACGAGACAATAGACCATTTAAGGTTATTTTCATGAAAATAACATCATGAAGACAATCATAAAAATTACCATAATGCGATGCTATTACTTTAATAGCAAAATATATCTCTAATTATCAAAGAACTGTGTCCAGAATCTATTAAAAAAAAATATACAAAATAATTCGGTAGATATCTTACAATAAGAAAAAGAAAATAATTATGCACGGGTCTCCTCTTATAGCGGGATCTGCGCGAGACTTCGCGCAGATCCCTTGACTAAGCCTGACTTGTTGGATGCCCAGTTAGGTTTTCGGGCTGGTCGTTCGCGATCATACGACTGAGGGCCGTTTAAGTTCCTTCACTCGAGGACGCTCTTAGCTAGTAGGTACGAGTATTCTTTCTTGAAACTCTTAGGTTAAGGCTGTTGTAACAGTTTATCAACGGTTGGACGTTTAATATCCTGATACACCTGTCACTATGAATGTTGTAAAGCATTAGAAATATCGGGATAATATAGAATGAAAGTTAAAGCGATAGATTCCGTACAAATGGTTTTATTTCATAATGGCTTCAAAGAAGAATAACAAGAATAAGGACCGTTATAATAATAAAGTAAAACATAAAAAAAATATATAAATACTAGCCTTTGCCCGCGGCTCCGCCGCAGCCAAGAGCAAGTTTTTAGGTAATATCTCAGGTTCACGATATAGTAGCGGGATAAAATTTATACCAGTTGTTAAGTCTAATTAAGAGCTATCAAACAAAAAAAGTTGCATCAAAATCCGTTCAGTAGTTTTTGAGTGATACGCGAGCAAACAAACAGACGAACAGATAAACAGACAAACAGACAAAAATTATAAAAAAAAATCGTTTATAATAGTATAGATAAAGCTGTAACAGAGCTGTGTCTGTACATTTAAGATACATTCAGTCAAGAAAGTATTGGGAATGGATGATTTGTTTATGGTTTCAAATTCAATTTTTTGTTTTCTTTGTTGTTGTTACATTGGCACAACTGCTGCTGCTGCATTTTGGCGCGGAGTTTGAGTTGGATCTGTTATTTATAGTAAATACAGTGCTGTTTTTAGTTATATCATATCTAGTATGTATTGCGAATTTCATAATGGACAAAAACATCGAACAAAGAGTTTGTCTTAAATTTTGCATCGCCAATGGAATTTCGTGTTCGGGGTCACTGAAAATGTTACAAAAGGCTTACGGTAAATCGACTTTATCAAAAACACGTGTTTATGTGTGGTACAAAGCGGTTAAAAGCGGTCGAGATGTGATGGAAGATTTGCCTCGCTCTGGTAGGCCATCAACGTCTGCAACTGAAGTTAACATTGCAAAAGTGAAGGAAATAGTGACTGAAAATCCTCATTCAACTTTGAGAGAGATAGCCGCCGAACTTTCTGTATCTTACAAGTCAATCCGTACCATTTTAAATAATCACTTGGGTATGAAACATGTTTCCGCTCGGCTAGTCCCAAAAAACCTGAATTTTCTCCAAAAACTCAATCGCATGAGAGTCGCTGAGGATATGCTAGAACGAGTTAATTCCAACCCAACATTCATGAAACGCTGTTACTGGTGATGAGACGTGGGTTTACGAGTTTGACATGCAAAATAGTCAACAAGCTTCGGAGTGGCGACTTCTAACTGAACCGAAACCGAAAAAACCGTGCCAAAGTCGATCAAAAGTCAAAGTCATGTTGACTGTTTTCTTTGACTATTGCGGTGTTGTGCACTCGAAATTCTTGCAAGAAGGTCAAACGGTAAAGAAAGAATATTATTTGAGCGTAATGCGACGTTTAAGTGAGCAAATTCGACGAAAAAGGCCAGATTTGTGGAAAGAAAATTCTTGGATTTTGCACCACGATAATGCACCTTTGTACAAGGCCATCATTGTGAATGAATTTTTGTCCAAACACTCAACAAATACCATCGAGCAACCACCATATTCACCAGATATGACTCCAGCCGACTTCTTTCTTTTTCCTAAACTCAAATTACCACTTCGTGGCACCCGTTTTCAATCGGTAGAAGACATAAAGGAGAATTCGCGGCGAGAACTGAACTCAATTCGGGAAACAGCGCTTAAAAATGTTTTGATGATTGTATTATTCGTTGGCGTGAGTCTTTCGTTTCTGAAGGAGCATACTTTGAAGGTGATAAAATAAATTTGGATAAGTAACAAAAATTTTGTGTATTATTCATCTTTTCCCGGTACTTTCTTTACAGAGTAGTATTTAAGAAAATATGTCTGTAATAGGCTATATATGCATATATAGCCTAAACACAAAACATTTGTTTTAAGAATGTTTGTCTGTTTATCTTTTTGTCTGTTTGTTTGTTCGCGCATCACACAAAAACTACTGAATGGATTTTGATGCATATTTGTTATTTGAAAGGCCTTGATTAGGCTTAAAAACTGGTATACATTTTATCCCGCTACTATATCGGGAACCTGAGATATAACCAAAAAACTAGCTTTTGGCTGCGGCGAAGCCGCTGGCAAAGGCTAGTAATAGTATAGATGCGCAAACATGATAACGAGATAATAGCCCGTTTCAGGTTATTTTCATGAAAATAACATTATGAAGACAATCATAAAAATACCATAATGTGATCCTATTACGTTAATGGCAAAATATCTCTCTAATCATCAAAAGAAGAAGAACTCCGTGTGGTGACGGACTAAGTATACCAGTGTCACCATCCCATTCTTTTTCACGGGTGTCGTCCGAGGCTACTAAGGGAAAGCAAGAAATTATCACCATTTCCATTACTGGTGGTAGGGCTGGGTACCAAGTGGGAGTACTCACTTGCTAACGGGTCCGAGCGGGTTAGTACCACCATCTCCCATGTGAACGGCCATGAAGCACATCGGTGTGTTATAGTTGTAGCAGGAGATAGCCGTTAATTCTCCCATTTCGTATATTTGTGAAATAAAATGGTGAGCAGCGGCTTGACAATACTCTCGATATAGTCGAGTCCATAAGCGACGGTTACCACTTACCATCAGGTAGGCCGTGGCTCGTCTGCCGCCACATGCAATAACAAAAAAAAACTATGTCCAGAATCTATATAAAAAAGTGCAAAATAAACTAGTAGGTATTTTATATTATGAAAAAGATATAAACAAAACGACCCTCGACTGAGGTCATAAAAGCTTCGCTGATCTTCCTATGAAGCATTTTGATTCTGTAATGGATGTCTATTATAAATGAAACGAAATGAAATATGTCTAATTGCTTACACTATAACATAGAAATACTTTTCATAGGCCTTATACCAACGTGAATGGGAAAGCATTTTTTTTGTACTACATGGGCGGCGAACAAGCATACGGCCCACCTGATGGTAAGCTGTTATCGTAGCCTATAGACGCTAGCGACGTCAGAGGTATTACTTGAGCGTTGCCATCTCCAAGGAAAGGGATAGTATATTGTGAGGAAGTAAATAGGAAGCGGATAGAAAGAATACTAAGGAGAGGATAGGAAGGATAATAAGGAGAGTATAATAGGAAGGCTAACAAAGGGAGGATATGAAGGATAATAAGGAGAGGATAGGAAGGATAATAAGAAAAGGATAGGAAGAATAATAAGGAGTGGATAGGAAGGATAATAAGAAAAGGATAGGAAGGATAATAAGGAGAGGATAGGAAGGATAATAAGAAAAGGATAGGAAGGATAATAAGGAGAGGATAGGAAGGATAATAAGAAAAGGATAGGAAGGATAATAAGGAGAGGATAGGAAGGATAATAAGGAGAGTATAATAGGAAGGCTAACAAAGGGAGGATATGAAGGATAATAAGAAAAGGATAATAAGAAAAGGATAGGAAGGATAATAAGGAGTGGATAGGGAGGGGGTTCAGGGCCTCCGGCGCTCTCACTCACTATACGAAACACAACATCAGGGATACCTAATGTTATTTCAAGGAAAGTACTTCCCCTATTAATGTTGGCATAATCCAAATTATCATTGCAGATGCACTGCTTACTGTCATTTAATGCCTCGAGTAACATATTCTTGAATTTTTAAAAGTACTTACTTAAACCAAAACATCTTCTGGTCGCGTTTAATTACGTCGTATAATTTATTTGTTAAAGAGGGAAAAAATGTCCCTAATCGCACACCATTTGGGGCAACTAGCAAGGTAGTGTGGAGCCCTCACATACTAAAGAAACCCACAGTATGCTATACATCCACCTGTATTGGCGGACTAAAAACCTTTGTTTCAAATCAATATGTTTATTAAGCCGTGTGGGGCCAGCTTTAGAATTGTTTCACCCCTTCTCTACCCATGGGAGTCGTAAGAGCCGACCAAGGAAATACCGGGGGAGTGGGCAGCAGCACTCCTTCGAGTATTAACAACATCCACTGCGATCGCCAACCTGCCTGCCAAGCGTGGCGATTACGGCACAATCCCCCATATGAGCAAAACAGCACAGGACCGATCGTTGTGGCGTTCTCTTGGGGAGGCCTATGTCCAGCAGTAGACGTCGAAAGGCTGATGGATGGATGTTTATTAACCAGATATCTCGACGAACCAGAAAACTCCTGGGGAAGGAAAGTTTTCGAATAGCCGATTTTATAATGACAGACGTAGTTTAAGACTGCCTCTAACCAGGTACATCGATGAGCTAGTCAAAACCACAGGTAGATTATATTTGAAGTGTTCATTCGAGCAAGTTTTGTCCCAAATTGCATTGGTAACATTATATTAGAACTAAGTTCTTATGAGAGTATTTTGCGTAGCAAGTTTAAGTGTTTACAAATTTATTCAACAACTAGATGACCCAGTTAATTTTGTATCCCCTACAATTTATTTTATCGTAGATTATCAATCCTAAAGAATCTGTATCGTCTAAGATTTGGATTTTGATATGTTAATAAATATAATTTGCTTTTAATGTAAATTAATTAGAGATAATGATAGTAGCTCATAGCGTTATTATTTTGTCTGTTAGCCAATTACTCACACAAAGTTATCGACTTGTAATTTTGAAATTTTTCTTCTTTTTTTTATAGCGGTCCCCTTTTTTTACAATGAAACCACCCCTGTATTAGAGCGAATAAAAAAAAAGTCGGTCAAGTCAGTTTTGAGTTTTAGCAAGACTAAAGAACACAATATTCTATTAACTATGAAAATCAGTACAACAATTAGAGAAATAGTTTTAAAAATATACAAAGGAACCTTAAATTTAACAGTAATGATATTAGTGACAAGTCAGTGCCTAGCCAAGTTACATTCTATAATCGCTAACGCTATAGAAAACTATTAAAATAAATGGAAATTTGACATGTCTAACATTAAGTCACGTGACTGAGCGTTATAGATATCGTTAAAGATATCAAATTTCCATACCTTATGATAGTTTTCCATAGCGTTAGCGATCATAGAATGCAACTTGGCTAGGCCCACTAAGCTATTACGTTAGTCTATGTGTATTCACGTAAACCTAAACGGCACAGATTATTCTTTAAAAGAACTATTACAAAAACTGTAAGCGTGAAAAAGCACTCAAAAATTAATTAAAACAATAAGCAATGTTTCATCATCTTGGTCATTATTTATACCGGTTTTTTTTTTAATTCTTATTATAATAACTGCCATTGCGTTACAATATTTTTGATTGCATGTACAAAGACCCTTACATACAAACTTTATGCTACAATATGCACTTGTACGTTACAAACAAACTCTATGCTCTTATACGTTCTTAACATTTTGAATTTTTATCCAGTATTCTATAATCAAATTTGTAAACAAAAACTCACCCCTGAATCACAAACGCAGCGGTAGACGACACGAACTCTAGTCAAACTAAAGCTAAACCCAGACCGTGCGTTTAGCTTGGGGCTTTACACAGCACTGCGGCGTATCGACCGCTCGACATATAAAATAAGCGCATAGCACGCGATGTAATAGACATAAGTAGTTACCTTAAGATATTGTGTTGTCCTAGTTCAGTAGTATTCCTTTATTGTTACCTGAGCTAATTAAATATATAGTAATCATTTAGTTGCATATTTAAATTTTGTAATTTGAAATAAGTATTGCGGACGGAGGTTTTTTAAACAACAAAGTAACGAGCGGGACTAGATGTGGTTGTTGTGTTAAGTGACTTAAGCATGCGGTATTTGAGGAATGCGGTATAAAATTGAACATTGACAGGAGAAGCGTAAATAAATAATATAAAACTTGTAGCTATTCAAATATTTTTTCTGTGACAAATACTTGTGTACATTACTATCTTGGTGGTGCAGCGGTAGTGTGAGCGACTGCTGATCATGAGGTATCGGGTTCAATCCCCGGGTCAGGCAGTGTTATTGAACTTCTTCGTAAAAAGAAAAATTCTCAGTAGCAGCTCGGAGTTTGGAAATGTGCCCGGTAGACGGCAATAGGCGCACCCGCTATTACGTGGAACTTAAACATAGCTGGTGAATCGTGAGTATGTAATATGGTTAGGGAGCTGAGTGCCAACCACCGAAGGAATGTAACATGGTTCCAGTGGCCCGTCAATAAGGGCGGAGAGACGGTACACGGCGGGTTTCTTTGGTGGGTGAGGGCCCCACACTACCCTGTTCGTTGCCCCGAGCGACGGGGTGTGCGGTTAGGAACATTTTTTCCCGCCTAAACAAAACAAAAAAAAAAAAAAAAAAAGGGAGCTGAGTGCCATTTTGATACATTATATGTTCGTCTTTCATATTAATAGGGATGAAAGTTTATGCCAATACAAACCGATTTGGTCCTGTAAATGAAAGTCGTTTGTCCCTGCGTTTTCAAGTTACATCGCTTCAAAAATGTAAAAAAAAAGTGATACTAATCATTTGTTCGCGTCTGCCTCTTGGACTGATGGTCAAAATCATCCTTAAAACTATAAACATCGAAGAGGCAGATGTGCAGGGCTCTTTTTTATCACGGGATGTAAGTGCAAAAATGTAAAAAAAAGCTAATTTTATTATTGCTTGAGTCAGTACCTTTAATAATTTATAATGTCTTCAAATTATAAGTATTTAGTTGAGATGACAGACGTCAGGCGGTAGGTGACGGCTGACAGATAGCAGTTAGTCAATTTAAAAGAGGACAGACGTTCTACGAGGGATTTGATTGGCAAGAGCGTGAACACAGTCAGTCGTGGTCGCCATACAACTAACCTGCATTCTATTTGATTATTTTGAGAGTTGCATCCTAAAATATTGTGAGCATTACTTGTTATTTTGTTACCAAAACTAAATTATCCGCGAAGGTTAGTGTATTGAACAATAACGTCGTGTGATTTCAAGACTACCCTCATGTCTGACCATCATTCTGATGAACCTGAAAATGAAGATAAGCCCCTGCCTTCGTTAAATATTTAGATATACATATATTGACACCATAGTACATTATATGTATAAGAGAGGATCACCACATAAATACGTGTACGAGAGAGTAAGACATTACTATCCGGAGCGAACGAAGGCAAAACGATCGACAGTACTCACAAGGTTGACCGCGTGAAACAGCCGTTTATAGGGGGGTTCCACTTCAAATCAGACTGTAAAATATATACTATCGATTAAAATCTTTATGTTTTTCCTCAATTTAATGTTTTTTTTAGCTCGGAAAACCCTAATAAAATAAAATAAACATGCCTAAACATTTGAAATAATATAATACTTTCTAACATTTACGCGAATTTCACACATTTTGAAATACAACTACGTTTACGGAATCTATCGCGTTTACTTGATTTTTATGCTATCCCGTCGTTTTGAACACTTTACAGCATTCACGATCACGGGTGGACTTAGATGCCCAAAGCTGATATGTTGTTTCAACGGTTTCATCTACCCATTTGGGTTGAAATAAATAAACCAAAAATTTGTAAAATCATATTACTGTGTGTATGCTGTAAAGTATTCGAAACGTCGGGATACCATAAAAATCAAGTAAACGCGATAGATTCCGTAAACGTAGTTTTATTTCAAATATTTTGAATATTTGGAGCCAAACGAAACCTACGATTCATTGGACATCAAAATCCGAGGGGTCAGGCCAATGACCGTGTGATTTGACGTGGAATGCCCCATAGGTAAACGCCAACTACCTGGGGAATTATACCGTTGTCACTCTTTTCTCTCTAAGAAAGAAAGACAAAACTTTCGAAAAATATATTATATAAAAATGCTCTGCCCTTGGAAAATCACAGGTCTGGACATCTGCCTCTTCGATATTTATCGTCTTGAGGATGATTCTGACCATCGGTCCAAAAGGCAAATACGAACAAATGACTTAGCAGAGATTTTTTTTTTACACATTTACAGCGCTGTCGATTGAAAACGCAGCGCTATCATGGTGGCAGACTATTTTTCTTTGGTCCTTTATATCGTCATTAATCGAACAATTCGGGTCTGCCAAGTGAACAAATCAAATACAAATTTTTAAATCTAATAAATTTTGTTTAAAAATTAATTACTTAAAAAGTCAGGAGGGCTGGACGTCTGCCGCTTCGATGTGCCTCGTTTTGAAGGTGCTTCTGACCATCGATTCAAGAGGCAGAGACGAACAAAACAAAAGTGGCAGACGCGGTCCTTAATACTTTTTATGGTACAATCATCGATATTAATCATGTCTGCCACACGAACAGATCATATAGAAATGTTGGCATCCAGCTCCCTAACCAATACACCTCTGCCCCCTTCAGGGAATTCAGGCGTGGTGTTATGTTATGTACAAATACTTCTTGTAAGAAAACCGCGAGAGCAGAATTTTTATCGCTATGTTGATGGAAAAATTAAATAGCACTACCTGAAAATTTACCATACGCATCAAATTTGGGCTTTTTGCGGGACAAGCGGGAGAATCCCTGTCACAAAGTCCAGTAAATTGAGAATCTGCTTTACATAGATATCGTGGTCATCAATAAATCCGCTCATCCTTGCTGTACAAATACGAAGTAATTCTATATTTCGAGTATATATGCTTCTTTTAAAGAATTTTACACCTCCACGTAAAGCAGAGTATATGGATACCTACATAGGTAACAATTGTTAACTAATATTATATATGCTTATCAACTAGAAACAGTAGGTCGGATTACTTTAAAGGTTTGAAAAACGTCTTCCTTTTAAAAGAGTGTTCCTCGACTGACACGCCAATAAAATCAAATAAAAGTAAATCCCCCAATTGTTTTATTTTGGATGTCAAAAATAACTGATATTAGTCATTTTTGTAACGTTTGTGCTGATACAGCTGGTTTAGCTAATTCCATAGTTTGATGGGTCAACTCGATCGAGATTGAGCAGCGGTCGATACAACCGGGTAAAATAATATACCTATATATTAAGTAGTACACTAACATTTACTGAAACCCTTAATTAATAAACTATATCATTATAATTTCCCCTCTCCACCCATGGGAGTCGTAAGATCCGACTAAGGCAATACCGGGGGAGTGGGCAGCAGCACTCCTTCGAGTATTAACAACATCCACTGCGATTGCCAACCCGCCTGCCAAGCGTGGCGATTACGGCACTATCCCCCATTCTTGGGGAGGCCTATGTCCAGCAGTGGACGTTAAAAGGCTGATGGATGGATGGATGGATTATAATTTAAAGCGCAAGGGCTTTCAATAAAATTGTTAACTTACACAAACCCACTTGCAAAATAAACAGCAATAATTACGCATTAAGAGTAATATAACTTATAATTAAGTACATAGTCAGACTGTTTATAAAAAGCTAAAGCGAATCACTGATTAATTGGGAATGTTAATCAGTGATTCGCTTTGGCTTTTTATATATTTTAACGGAGGATCTTATAATTTTCATGTTGGTCAAAGGTTTATTTTAAAATGTTTAATTTATATGTGCTCATAACCTACTTTAATATAAATAAATGATCAAATATCTAATTTACAAATTGAGCTCTTGGCATAGGTAAAATATTTTTTTTTTTTGCGAACCAGCCTTTGGTAGACCTTATATGTGAATCTTATATTGACGTTGCACTTCTAGGTCCAGATGTTTATTTATGTAGATGAAATGTCTTTTTTGAAACGTCTGATTGTGTAAAAGTTTGGACCAAGACTGACCAGGATGCATATAAGTAGTTAAATTTACAGCTAAGCTATCCTTTGCCCTAGGTTGCGCCGCAGCCGAAAGCTAGTTTTTAGGTTATATCTCAGGTTCCCGATATAGTAGCGGGATAAAATGTATACCAGTTGTTAAGTCTAACCAAGAGCTATCAAACAAAAGAAGTTGCATCAAAATCCATTTATAAGATTTTGCGTGATGCGTGAACAAACAAAGAGACAAAAATAAAAAATATTGTTTTGTGTTCAGACACGCCTATATAGGCTAATATACAGATATTTTTTTCTCAAATATCTTAAATGTACAGACATTGCTGTGTTACAGCTTTATAATAGTCAGGACTGGAGGATATACTTATTACATATATTACGTAAATTGGAGTTACTGGTTTTTTTTTGAAGAATATATCAATATAATATATAGGGTTTTAATAGGGTTTTTCAACATGAACTTTCTTTTGTAAATCAAAATAAAACATAACAATAATAATTTTAGATAAGAATGATTCAAAATGTATTAAAAAGTAAGGTTTGGAAATTATGAATGAAAAACGATATCTGATAAACCTTTACGTACTTTTTTTAATACAATAAAAATTTGAATCATTGTCATGTAATTTTGATTGTTTTCTTTTCATTTAGAAAAGAAAGTTCTTGTTGAAAAACCCTATATCACAATTCTTAAATATTTCTACTAACTTAGTGTTGGTTGTACTTTTGTGCTTTACATATAAACCTGATGAAGTGACAGCTTTGTTGAATTCTAGAAATGTTTTCGATAGGTTCGAACACACCCACCATTCCATGCATGTTTTATAGGGGTAGATTCCATGCATGTTTTATAGGGGGGTTGGATATCCCGGAATGACTAAACTAGCTCGATCGGAGAAGTACAACCCTCTCACAGAAGATCAGTGTGAAATATTGGTAGATACTCTTACTGTTGTATTTTGTATAGCGAGTGAGAATGTTGGAGGCCTAAATCCCCTCCACTTACTTATTATCCTTTCACTCCACTTCCTATTTCTTTCTTTGGAGTTGATGATGTGCGAGTAATGCCTGGTGTTATTAGCGTCTATAGGCTACGGCATACCACCAGGTGAGCGGTATTCTTGTTTGCCATTCTCTTAGTTAGAATAAGAAAAAGTGTTACCTACATTTGAATTCCGTTAAATTAAGGAATTTTGAATAGCTCTTTTTCTCTATTGTGCTAGAAATTGTGATCAAAATATCATATACTTAAAGGTGCAGCAAGCAATAATAGTCTAGCGATAACACCAAGTACTGCAAAGATAGTGGTATTGCGTTCGACACACAGTTTGGGATTCAACCTCGCACGGCTCAATCACTGACAGTTCGGAATTTTTCGAAATTAAATGTTTATTTATTTGATATCATCCGACTCCAGTTTTGAGTCTAAGCTCAACAGTTGTCCATTTACTTGGGTCCTAGAGGTCATATAGGCAGCTGTTTCGAGGAAATACTAAACCGAAGGTTTCAGAAGCCGACCTCAACAAAAAGTTTGAGATAAGACTAGTCTTATCTCAAACTTTTATTCGTTTTTCATTCATATAAAAATAAGTTTGAGATAAGACTAGTCTTATCTCAAACTTTTTGTTGAGGTCGGCTTCTGAAACCTTCGGTTTAGTATTTCCTCGAAACAGCTGCCTATATGACCTCTAGGACCCAAGTAAATGGACAACTGTTGAGCTTAGACTCAAAACTGGAGTCGGATGATATCAAATAAATAAACATTTAATTTCGAAAAATTCCGAACTGTCAGTGATTGAGCCGTGCGAGGTTGAATCCCAAACTGTGTGTCGAACGCAATACCACTATCTTTGCAGTACTTGGTGTTATCGCTAGACTATTATTGCTTGCTGCACCTTTAAGTATATGATATTTTGATCACAATTTCTAGCACAATAGAGAAAAAGAGCTATTCAAAATTCCTTAATTTAACGGAATTCAAATGTAGGTAACACTTTTTCTTATTCTAACTAAGAGAATGGCAAACAAGAATACCGCTCACCTGGTGGTATGCCGTAGCCTATAGACGCTAATAACACCAGGCATTACTCGCACATCATCAACTCCAAAGAAAGAAATAGGAAGTGGAGTGAAAGGATAATAAGTAAGTGGAGGGGATTTAGGCCTCCAACATTCTCACTCGCTATACAAAATACAACAGTAAGAGTATCTACCAATATTTCACACTGATCTTCTGTGAGAGGGTTGTACTTCTCCGATCGAGCTAGTTTAGTCATTCCGGGATATCCAACCCCCCTATAAAACATGCATGGAATCTACCCCTATAAAACATGCATGGAATGGTGGGTGTGTTCGAACCTATCGAAAACATTTCTAGAATTCAACAAAGCTGTCACTTCATCAGGTTTATATGTAAAGCACAAAAGTACAACCAACACTAAGTTAGTAGAAATATTTAAGAATTGTGATATAGGGTTTTTCAACAAGAACTTTCTTTTCTAAATGAAAAGAAAACAATCAAAATTACATGAAAATGATTCAAATTTTTATTGTATTAAAAAAAGTACGTAAAGGTTTATCAGATATCGTTTTTCATTCATAATTTCCAAACCTTACTTTTTAATACATTTTGAATCATTCTTATCTAAAATTATTATTGTTATGTTTTATTTTGATTTACAAAAGAAAGTTCATGTTGAAAAACCCTATTAAAACCCTATATATTATATTGATATATTCTTCAAAAAAAAACCAGTAACTCCAATTTACGTAATATATGTAATAAGTATATCCTCCAGTCCTGACTATTATAAAGCTGTAACACAGCAATGTCTGTACATTTAAGATATTTGAGAAAAAAATATCTGTATATTAGCCTATATAGGCGTGTCTGAACACAAAACAATATTTTTTATTTTTGTCTCTTTGTTTGTTCACGCATCACGCAAAATCTTATAAATGGATTTTGATGCAACTTCTTTTGTTTGATAGCTCTTGGTTAGACTTAACAACTGGTATACATTTTATCCCGCTACTATATCGGGAACCTGAGATATAACCTAAAAACTAGCTTTCGGCTGCGGCGCAACCTAGGGCAAAGGATAGCTTAGCTGTAAATTTAACTACTTATATGCATCCTGGTCAGTCTTGGTCCAAACTTTTACACAATCAGACGTTTCAAAAAAGACATTTCATCTACATAAATAAACATCTGGACCTAGAAGTGCAACGTCAATATAAGATTCACATATAAGGTCTACCAAAGGCTGGTTAACTACCAAATTAAATTATGGTCACAACGATTTACCATAAACCACTTAGTTATTCTTGAAGGTTCTTATATTCATATGTAAGTACTTTAATAGCAGTGTTGTCTTCAACTTCAACTAACATTTTATCAACAGCAACCTAGAACTAGACAACAAAACTGCACATGCATACGTCCATCGCGTGACTCGAGTTGAAAGTTTTATTCGGTGGCAACGTTTGTGTGAAATTAATATTTAGTAGATGAAGACCAGTAACTAGCAAATTGAATACAGATATGAGATTTCCAACGTAAACGGTTGATCGATAAATCGCCAATAGGTACTACTACAAAGGTACTACTACAACATCAAATAAATTTGCATTCTGCCAATTCTAGACAAAAGGGATAGAAAATAGTGTGAAAGGCTGATAGAAAATGGTTGAGAAGACAGTGAAAGAAAGTTACATACTGGGTGAAGAAAAATTTTAATCTGCATTGCTTTAATTCGCTGGACGAAACACTACAGTGTTAACAGGGTGTACTTCTAAAATAAGGTTAATTACTACTGCTTAGAAAATATTAACTTATAATTACATAAATAATTTACTTTCTTACTTATCATAACGCCATTTCCCGTGAGGGGTAGGCAGAGAGAACAGAGTGCCAAGAGGCTCTATTCTTGCATACATCTCTTGCTTCCTCAACATTCATAACTCTCTTCATACACGCTCGCCGGTTTCGGAGACTCCTGACTCCACCTTCTTTCAATACATGACCGATTTGGTCTATGTAGGTGAGTCTCGGTCTCCCCCTGTACCTACATCCTTCCACTTTCGCATTGTATATCTTCTTAACCAGTCGCTCGTCCGACATTCTTTCCACATGTCCGAACCATCGGAGCATTCCCTTTCGATCTTTACTCCAATACTCTCTTTCATAACTACTCACTCTCTAACGTCGTCGTTACGAATGCGGTTAGTCAGCCTCACTCCACAGATTCTCCGCAGAGATCGCATTTCGACCGCATTGATTTTACTCTCATGCTCCTTTTTGCATACCCAACTCTCGCTTCCATACAATAACATTGGGACAAGCACTGCGTTGTGTATTGCGAAACGTGCCCTTTGGCTGAGGTGATAACTGCCGAGAAGTTGTCCCAATGCTCCGTTCACTCTATATCCCGCATTCACTCTTTCTTGTTGTCCTTGGGAACCATTCCTGAGCTCCAACATAAATTGAGAAGCATCAGGAAGAATTCCCAGACACATGAGCCTCCAAGCTTGATCATCTCAGCAGACCTCATATCAATACCCGCTGCCTTACTATTTTTAAAAACTTCTAATCGCCCATTCAACTTCGTCCATACTAATGTCATCAAAAGATGCCGGTATCGAATGCTGATCTGTTAGACCACATGTGGCACCGGCATCACCCTGAACATCCGCATACATATCTCCAAAATTAACACATCTTAACACATCTTGTGTTTGCGTAAGAATGTCTCCACCTTTAGACCTTATTTTATTCATTCTGAAAGCTGACCAACCACTTCGAGATTTCTTCACCTCCCTCCAGAATAGTTTGGTGTTGCTCTCGAAGTTATTGGTCAGCCTTTCTTCTGCAATCATGTTTTTGCTCTATCACGCTTCTCTTTCACTAAGGCTTTGGTGTCATTCTTACGTTGCCGGTATATTTCTTTCTTCTGTTCTTTCATACTTGCACTCAGGTTCAAAGAAGATACATTGTCCAGCCACGTTTTCTTCTTGTGGTCTACGGAAGCTGCTACTTCCGTATCTCACCATGCACCACCTTTCACTTTCCTATGCTCCTTTGAGCATCCAAATATTTCTTTCGCTGTATCTACCATACTTTCTTTCAATACTCTCCAGCATTCTTCTATGTCAGATTCCAGCTGACTTGCCATTGTCAGCCGTTCACGGACCCTCTCTCCCCTCAGCATACTTTTCTCTTACACTCTCTTCTTGCAACTTTTCAATTTTTATTCTTTCAAGCCCTCCGAAGTGGACACGCTCTCGCCAGTGTCTCCACTTTCTGAACAGACCACTAAATCTCGCAATAATGAGATAGTGGTCCGTATCGACAGTGGGACCCCTGTAGTAGGCTCGTGTATCCAGAATTTTACTTCGGAGGCGACTGTCTACCAGAATTAAATATATCATACTTCTCTGTTCATTCCTTGTCCATGTATACATATGGATGTCCTTATGTTGAAAAAATGTGTTTGACATAATAAGGTTTCACTCCATACATTCGCAATGAGCCTACCTGCATCGTTCGCTCTCTTATCACCAAATGAACCAAGCACGTCCTCGAAGTCTGGACGCTTGGTTCCAACCCATCCATTCAAGTTCCGCATACTATCACACGTTCACTAGCTTCTGCCAAATCCAGAACTTCCCTAACATTATCCCAGAACTTCTCTTGATCCGATGCCACCGAAGAGCCCACGGGAGCATAAGCTGCGACCATGAAGACCCTGGTGACACCTAGTTTTATTCAGACCCATAGAAGTATGGGATCAAACATTCCGTAGTCTTTCACACCTGAGGCCAAGCGAGCGGACAGCAACACCCCCACTTCCATGCTGGTCTGATCGCTCTGCGGTAAACCAGACCACAGAGCTATCCCTCCACCAGGAAGATCACAGGCGTCACTGCCCTTTCCCTTGGTCTCTGTTATACAGAGCTCATCAAGCTGTCTGTCTGACGTGACGGTTACCAGCTCGTGTTACTTACCATCCACACCATCTCTTACATTCCACGTGCCTACTCGACATTCTGCTCCCCTTGACTCGCCAAACTGGGCAAGGCGTGATGGGTGGCGGCCCCCATCGCCGCATCTGCCATCGTTCGTACCGACGGGGGCGGGTCGGTACGCGTCGCCTCTGGGGCACGCCCTAACCCGTACTGCGGTACGCATTCGAGCCGGATTGCAGCCTGTGGATTGCAGGCTGGCAGGGATCGCGACGAGCACGCTCCAGACTATGATCACCCTTAAAAATAACTTTCATAAAACGATTAAACATGCCTTAACGCGTATGTATGTGTAGGTGAAATCTTATTAATTCCCGATGTTTCGAGTAGATACGTTGCACTAGCCGTGTTTACAGGCAACCCTAGCCATGTCATATCTTTGCGTTAAGATCCGTTTAATTGTACTATGTAGTCATGAAATGCAATAATAAAAAAAAATGTATTAACTTTCTTATTTAAGATTTATTTTTATGCTTTATTCCTCTTTATCGTGAGTATACATTTTACAGTTGCCGTTGTCGTTGTTAGAAGTTTCTATTTTTCCATTATGTATATTAATATTATTATCGTTTTTATTCAAAGTCAAGTTAGTTTTTACTTGTAATTTTGATTTTGAATTTTTTATATAGGTTTTTATGTAGAAATCAACAAATAAAATTAACATAAATATGTTTTGTGGCAAGAAAACGGCAGAGGTCCAGCGCGGATATGGGCAGTCACTTACAAATACTACTGTAAGCATATGAACTGCAAGACAAAAGAACTGGACCTGAAAGATAAAACTAAAATAAAATATTATGTAACACAAAGTGCGAAAATGTAAAATCGAAAATAACAGTCACGAGCAGGATTTCAATTTGAATCTCCTAGAATACCTACCATCTCAGATGTTTTGTCTATTTAGCCATCGGGATAGTTGCTCGGGACTGTGAATTTCGATAACACATTCATTCTTAATGTCATTAGGTGTCACCTGCACCATATATCGGATATATTTGCATACATTATTCGGACCAAATAAGCTTAATTATTTCAATTAACATTAAACACAAAGTGAAAAATGTGAAATCGAAAATAACAGTCCCGAGCAGGATTTGAACCTGCATCTCCTGGATACCGTCCAGATGCTTTTCCAATTCAGCCATCGTGACAATTGCTCCTGACTGCTAATTTCGATAACACATTCATACTTAACGTTTTTTGGTGACTCCTGCGCCGTCTGTCGGAAGTATTTTCATACATTATACCGACCAGGTAAACTTAATTTTACAATTAAGATTTCTCCTAATAATGACGCAAACCAAACCAAAGTGAAAAATGTGAAATCGAAAATAACAGTCACGAGTAGGATTTGAACCTGCATCTCCTGGATACCGTCCAGATGCTTTGCCAAATTCAGCCATCGTGACAATATCTCCTGGCTGCTAATTTCGATAACACATTCATACTTAACGTCTTTGGGTGACGCCTGCGCCATCTGTCAGAAGTATTTTCATACATTATACCGACCAGGTAAACTTAATTTTACAATTAAGATTTCACCTAATAATGACGCAAACCCTATAAATATTTAGATAATTTTATATATATTTTTAGCATTTTACATTGCCGGCGTCACCCAAAGACGTTAAGTATGAATGTGTTATCGAAATTAGCAGTCAGGAGCAATTGTCACGATGGCTGAATTGAAGCATCTGGATGGTATCCAGGAGATGCAGGTTCAAATCCTGCTCGTGACTGTTATTTTCGATTTCACATTTTTCACTTTGTGTTTATTGTATAGTGATAAGCATGTAAAATGCTAAAAATATATATAAAAATATCTAAATATTCCAATCAAATTTATACCAAATAATGACGAAGCCCTATAAATATTTTGATATTTTTAAATTCTTTAATTATTTTTGTATATATTTTTAGCATTTGACATGCGTAGCAACATACATTAAACACAAAGTGAAAAATGTGACATTGAAAATAACAGTCACGAGCAGGATTCGAACCTGCATCTCCTGGATACCGTCCAGATGCTTTGTCAATTCAGCAATCGTGACCCTTGCTCCCGACTGCTAATCTCGATAGCACATTCATACTTAACGTCTTTGGGTGACGCCTGCATCATCTGTCGGAAGTATTTTCATACATTATACCGACCAGGTAAACTTAATTTTACATTTAAGATTTTACCTAATAATGACGCAAACCCTATAAATATTTAGATATTTTTATATATATTTCTTCTTGGCGACGATGGCTGAATTGGCAAAGCATCTGGACGGTATCCAGGAGATGCAGGTTCGAATCCTACTCGTGACTGTTATTTTCTATGTCACATTTTTCACTTTGTGTTTAATGTATGTTGCTACGCATGTCAAATGCTAAAAATATATATAAAAATATCTAAATATTTATAGGGTTTGCGTCATTATTAGGTAAAATCTTAATTGTAAAATTAAGTTTCCCTGGTCGGTATAATGTATGAAAATACTTCCGACAGATGATGCAGGCGTCACCCAAAGACGTTAAGTATGAATGTGCTATCGAGATTAGCAGTCGGGAGCAAGGGTCACTATTGCTGAATTGGAAAAGTCGTGACTGTTATGTTCGATGTCACATTTTTCACTTTGTGTTTAATTTTTAAATTCTTTTGAAGCATGTCACATGTTTCAAATCCTGCTCGTGACTGTTACTTTCAATTTTACATTCTCGGATTGTATTTATTTATATGACTAAGGATGGATTCGACTAAACTCGAATATATATAAGAATACCTATACCGAGAATAATCTATCCCACGGTTTTATTCCCTGTGATAATCAACAGTCGTTTTTCCCATGTTTTTCCACGCAATCTGACGTATAGCTACACTTGGAATAGCTATTCGCGAATAGCGAAGTGAATGTAATACCCGGCAAAAAGAAGTTGTTCTACAAACGGGACAGTGTATATCTTAACTCATAGTCGTAACGTATAGCTTAACTCATCTCAACTCTTCTTTGTCGTATTATAGCGTGAGAAAGTAGCCGTCACTGTATATGTCTATATGCCCCCGAAACCGATATTGGTTTCGAAAAATGACAGGATGACGCCATTTTTTTATTCTTGGATTAACTTCTTATTGATGCTTATCGGTGGTATAGTGACTATTCCCGAAAAGGCTCGCTATTCTTCGAATTGTTGTTGGTAAGAATTGATTTATTTTTGAGTAAGTAGCGATTTATTCTAGGAATAAAATTTATTCTTATTTGATCGAGTCCGCCCTTTCTTTTTTTTTTTAGGCGGGAAATAATGTACCTAAACGCACACCCCATTGGCAATGAACAGGGTAGTGTGGGGCCCTCACAAATTAAAGAAACCCGCCGTGTGCCATCTCTCTGCCTTTATTGGCGGGCCACCGGAACCATATTACATTCCTTCAGTGGTCTGGTCGAGTCCACCCTTTGCGGGTGGCGGACGTTCCCCGGTCCATCCACCCGCAGCCTCAGCTAGGGTGGCATGAGGCGCAAGTATCTGCGCCTGCGCCGCCCCGGTCGCTGGCGGCGGTTTGGGTCAGCGGAAGAATCCTCCTCCCTGGCCCTCTCCGCCGCTTCCTTCCGCGAGATGACATCCTCGCAGAAGGCAGCGACCGCGGCCCAATTCCTGTCGCTGCCAAGCATCGCTCTGACGACGCTCGGCAGCGATTCCCTATTGCCGCGACGAGTTCACGGCGCTGCTCGGCCCAAGCCGGGCACGACTCGAGCGTGTGCTGCGCCGTGTCTTCGCCGCAGCCGCAATGGTGACAGCCTGGAGTCGCTTCCCTCCTTGCCACAATGTGCAGATATCTGCCGAAGCAATCGTGCCCCGACAGCACCTGCACCAGTCGGAAGGTAAGGACTCCGTGCCGTCGCCCTGCCCACTCTTCCAGCACTGGCTGGAGCGCTCCTATGGTCCGAAGACCGGCCCGGGGCGCCTCCAGCCGCGCCCTCCAGCTGGCTATGGCAGCTCGGCGGGCGTCGCCCTGCCATCTGGCCACCACGCTGGGTGGGGGCCGACCACCCCCCTCCCGCTCTTGCGACGCCCGCCGATACACGTCGGCGAGCACCTCCGCCTCCAAGTCCCACGGAGGGGTTCCGGCCAACGCGCAGGCCGCCTCCGTCGACACCGTGCGGTATCCGCGTATGACTCTGGACGCGACGACTCTCTGTGGCCTCCACAGAAGAGCCCTGTTTAGTGCGTCCAGGGTCCCCGCCCACACAGGGGCGCCGTACAGCGCCATCGACCGGACAGGGTCGAGTCCGCCCTAAGCATGTCAAATGCGTAAATAATATATATAAATATTAAAATAAAACAATCATAGTTCACCCCTTCAGATAAACGAAAATGTAAAGTAATTTAACCTTTTTATTTCTAAAGTTAGTTAAGTATTTATAGAACGGTAAAAAAAAAACAAAAATAAACATGCTGGCTAGTCTGAAATTTATTCTTAGGTTCATTATTAACTCGACACACCTATGTTCTTTAATGAGCACTTACAAAAGATTGCAAGTCCTAACCAAAATGGATTCATCACTATGACGCCAGTGAACAGCTTTTAACAGTTATTGGTTGCTATTTTATCCACAGTCAGGGTAAACCATTTTACCACTGAAGTAATGTAACATAGTTCCAGTGGCCCACCAATAAAGGCGGAGAGATGGTACACGGAGGGTTTATTTAGTGGGTGAGGGCCCCACACTACCCTGTTCATTGTCCCGAACGACGGGGTGCGCGGTTAGAATCATTTTTTCCCGCCTTAATAAAAAAGAAAATAGGGTAGACCATTTTATATATTATATAGATTGTAAGCAGCCGTTAAAAAATGTTTTTTTGTAAATTCCGACTTTAAGAGGAATAGAAGGGGAAACATAACTTATTTGTAAATATAAATATATTTATAAATTTGAAATCAAGTAGATGTCAAATATATTATGTAGTGATGCGGGCTATCTGTTTTATTATAGATAAGAACTTAAATGTAATCGTATCTACTTATCACAAATAAGTAATGACAATTTCAGGATTTTTGGATTTTTGGTTGCGGTGAAGCTGCTGGCAAAGGTGAGTTGGATAATATAGATAGTTCAATCCATTTAAAAGTATTAATGTAATACTTTCTAACATTTACGCGAATTTCACACATTTTGAAATAAAACTACGTTTACGGAATCTATCGCGTTTACTTGATTTTTATGCTATCCCGACGTTTCGAATACTTTACAGCATTCATATCAGCTTTGGACATCTACCATCTAAGTCCACCCGTGATCATGAATGCTGTAAAGTATTCGAAACGTCGGGATAGCATAAAAATCAAGTAAACGCGATAGATTCCGTAAACGTAGTTTTATTTCAAGTATTAATGTAGAATCGAATGACGTAAAAAAAGTGATTTTGCTAAAAGCGACACATAAGAGATCTTCAAGTCGCAACGACGATTTAGATATTATTTCAGTTACATGGCAAGGTAGGTATTTTTTTTCTTACTACTCTCCTTTATTTAAACTAATCTCTGAACTGATAGGCAGCAGCTTCGCTACAACTTTGGTATAATTTAGACCATAAAAAGAAAAATTATCAGCAGCTACTTTTGAAAATTGGTCGTGTGGGGTCGGCTCCAGAATTGTCCCACCCCTCTCTACCCACGGGAGTCGTAAGAGCCGACTGAGGGAATACCAGGGGAGTGGGCAGCAGCACTCCCTCGAGTACTAAAAACATCCACTGCGATCGCCAACCCGCCTGCCAAGCGTGGCGATTACGGTATTATCCCCGATTTCCTGGGGAGGCCTATGTCCAGCAGTGGACGTTGAAAGGCTGATGGATGGATAGATGGATGGATGGATGGATGGTTGTATAATTATACATCTCTGCTTACCCCTTTGGGGATACAGGCGTGGTGTTATGTTAAACAGAAGTCACATCTACTTCTAACTGAGCTGTATCTCGTCTGCCTTCAATACTAATAAATATAGTTAATGTTTGTTCATTGGAAACTATACCATAACTTGCATTTTTAACAAACTACCAATCCTATAGAAGTTGCAGTTAGTAAAATTCTTACAATTTGCAACAACGTGACGAGCTTCTTAATCCAGATAATATTTTTCGTAAATGGAAATGCCACAGTCATCAAATAGTAACTGTACATAGCGACGTGAACGAAAGAGTTGATAACGCCAACTAGGGTTCCGTGCCCACCTGTAATAGTTAAAAAGTGGTGTTATTTACATTTCAAGATATAGGTGCATACTATTGTAAGCTTGTTTATTTATAATTTCTTAATCGTTGACATGCTTCATGGATATTTCGATATGTATGTTAGCACTTGCTCAGCTACTTTAAATAACAAATTATTTATGAAAATGTAAAAACAGACCATTACAGCGACCAGGATTTGAACCTGCATCCCATCCAAACCGGGGAAGTGCTCTGGACCGCTAAGCATACCACATCGCGTCATTAAAAATAGCATTAAGTTTAAATGCAAAATTAAACTTACTATATCGGAATAATGTATGTAAATGCATCCGATAGATGGCAAGGGTCGTAAAGACATCTAAAGCATATGTAAAATGGAGATTTGGAGTCACCGTTGGTGACTGTGATAGCTTAGCAGTCAATTCTTCGTAAAATAAAAAATTGCGTCCCATCTAGCAGGTTCTTCTTTTTCCACTTTCACAAATAATTTGTTCTTTACCCTTCATGGATTTCCCACTTTTAAGTAAAAATATTAAAACGAGGTACAGTCTAGTGTGTATTTATTTTGCATTGCTGCTTCATCATGAGATCCTCGATCCATCCATCCATCAGCCTTTCCACGTCTACTGCTGGACATAGGCCACCTCATCGAGTGATCCTGTGTCGACCGCATCCAACGGCTCCCTGCGGCTTTGATCAGATTGTCGGTCCATCTGGTGGCGGGATAGGGACTTCGATACCAAGCGTACAGGGTCCCGAGTACAGAGTGTGCTTAAAAACAAAAAGCGAAGATAGTATTTGATTACCTGGAAAATATGTGATAGCTGCCCATACCAACACAACCATTCCTGTATGATGATAAATGTGTAGGAAGGACACTTGATTGAACTTCTTTCTAAATACGAAGAAAATCTGAAATTAAGATTCTTAGTTCTTATAATCTTTCAAGGACAACACGTAGACACACAACACAACGGCATAGACTTCTTACGCGGTGCTTATGTTACATAAGTCAACAGTAAGTGTTACAAGACTTGATGTAACTATAACCTATTCACATTATCTTGAGCAACATTTAACAGAACAACCAATGCTTCTCAGAGTCCAGGTTCATACGTTTAAACTACAAATAAAAAATAATATATACGAAAAAATATAAAGTGGAAGGATGTAGGTACAGGGGAGACCGAGACTTACCTACCTAGACCAAATTGGTCATGTATTGAAGGAAGGTGGAGTCAGGAGTCTCCGAAACCGGCGAGCGTGTATGAAGAGAGTTATGAATGTTGAGGAAGCGAGAGATGTATGCAAGAATAGAGCCTCTTGGCACTCTGTTCTCTCTGCCTACCCCGCAAAGGAAATGGCGTGATGATAAGTAAGTAAGTAAAAAATAATAAAGGGTTTTTCATCAAGAACTTTGTTTTTTATTTGGGGCAACACCAACAGCATGACAAATTTGACATTTAGTTTTTTGACGTATTCGTAGTAGATGCTTTGGCAATTGTTACAATGAATTCAATTTTGCTCGAAAACCTCATTAAAATAATTAAAATCCACTATGTACTACTATTCTGTTAAAGTTACATTTCGTAAAATTCGTGATATTTTCGAACAACATAATCCTCCTTCTGAGAGCGCTATTAAGAATTTGGTCGCTAAATATGAGTCAACAGGCTCGGTACAAAATGTGCCAACACCAACGCGTTTTCGACCGAGTCGTTCAACTGAAAACATCCAATACCACCGCATGGCGAATTTTGCGTAAGGATTTGGCTTTGAAGCCTTACAAGGTTCAACTGGTGCAGGAATTGAAGCCGCCCAACACATTCACATCGCCGTAGATTTGCTCAATTCATTCAAGAACAACCCGCTGGTTACTCTGAAAAAAAGTTTTTTCAGACGAAGCCCATTTTCACTTGTCAACAAGCAAAATTGCCGCATTTGGGCTTCTGAAACTCCAAGAGCAATTATTGAGAAGCCTTTGCATATTCAACGTGTCACTGTATAGTGAGCTATGTGATCTGGAGGCGTGATTGGGCTGTTTCTTTTTCGAAGATGAAGCTGGAAATGCTATAACGGTCAATGGATCACGCTATCGCGAGATGTTAACAACTCAATTTTGGCCTATTATTGATGACGTGAATATCACTGACATGTGATTTCAATTTTGCCGTGTGGGGCCGGCTTTAGAATTGTCCCACCCCTCTCCACCCATGGGAGTCGTAAGAGTCGACTAAGGGAATACCGGAGGAGTGGGCAGCAGCACTCCTTCGAGTATTAACAACATCCACTGCGATCGCCAACCCGCCTGCCAAGCGTGGCGATTACGGCACTATCCCCCATTCTTGGGGAGGCCTATGTCCAGCAGTGGACGTTAAAAGGCCGTCCTTTGAAAGGTGGACCCTTTCAATGACCGCCAGTGGCCAAGCCAGTGGCGGGGCGTTATCATTCCTAACGACTACAACTGTCCCAGAAGTGACAGGTACAGAAGGTGTATTCCACTTTTGTCTAACTTGCAATACATTTAAGTATTCTAACCTCCAGCGGTTCCAAAACGACTGCACTAACTTGTCTAGTAGTGAATGTCTATGAAGTAAGGTGTCAGCTTCGGCAGTCGGTGCGGGTAATGAAAATAGCGGCGCAGTATGTAGAAAATGACTAGGAGTCAAAGCGGAAGGCTCGCTAGGATCGGAGCTCAGAACCGTTAGCGGTCTCGAGTTGAGTAAACACTCAACTTGAGTCAGCATTGTGCAAAGCTCTTCGTAGGATGAAAGTTGTTGGCCGATAACACGAATTAAATGAGTTTTAATTACCTTCACCATACTTTCCCAAGCACCGCCAAAGTGTGGGGAGTTGGGACATATAAATTTCCACGTTATGCGACTTTCAGCGAACTCGTGTTCTAACTTAAAGCGGTATTCATTATTAAAAAACTTGTATAAATCCCGTAAGTACGCGTCTGCTCCCTTATAATTAGTTGCATTATCAGAATACATAATCTGAACAGGCCCTCGCCGAGAGAGAAACCTTTTCAGTGCGGCAAGAAAGCTAGACATACTAAGATCCGTAGCCACTTTGATATTTTATATTATTGATTATTTGATATAACAGCACGTAAGACAAGTAAATATGCACAAGTAAGCCTTCTGGCGGTGTACACCACGTCTTCGTATAGAGGTGTATGCGACTGGGCCGGCGTAATCACACCCTGTGTGTGTGAACGCCTTTATTACTTGACGAGTGCGGCTATCAGGCAGATCGTCCATAAGTGGATAAGTTGAACGCGGCTTAGTTTTTAAACATTTATTACAAAGATGCACTCGTTGTCTTATAACACGACGTGCGGATAGAATCCAGAACTTCTGTCGTAATAGTGACATTAAAAGCTCCGGTCCTGCGTGAAGATTTTTATCATGATAATGATCAATAATCATATTTACTATATGATCATGACGCGGTAGAATTACTGGATGTTTTTGAGCAAATTCCAGATCAGAATTGGTTAGACGTCCTCCAACTCTTCTTAGTCCTTTTGTCAGTCTTAGCCGTTTTGTCAGGGATGGATCAGTCCATCCTTGACAAAAGGGCTAAGACGGCTGAAGGCCTGTGAACACGGTTTATTATTGAGAATATTAGAATATTCTTCTGCAAAGTGCTTGCTTTGCAGAGCGCGAAGTATTTTATTTTCAGCCATATCTAAATCTTCAGTAGTCACTGCAAAAGTGCTGCGGCAGGGTAGTAATTTCAGAAACCTATAATTATAAATAATTATTCGGAGAAGTTTATTCCATGAAGAGACGCGGGAGGATAACTCATATAAAACGCAATGTTTTATAGGCTTGCACACAGTGTGCGTTAAAATCTTTTGTTCTGGAATATCAGACACATACTGACCGTCGAGGCTCGTAAGAGGCCATCGAGCGGGGTCTAGAGATGCCCACGGCGGTCCATGTAACCACGTGGGGTGAGATACTAATTTCTGAGGCGTGACGCCTCGCGAAAGGATATCAGCGGGATTATCTGTACCCGCGAAATGGTAAAAGTTATTAGCGGGAATATTATCTGTAATTTTGACAACCCGATTTGCCACAAAGGTCTGCCACAAAGGTCTGCCACCTATGAGGTGAACTCTTAACCCAATATAATGCAACTTTAGAGTCAATAAATCCGTAAGTCTTTACTATAGAAATAGATGAATAACTATTGTGAACTATGCGCAGTAAATTAGACATTAGAAGTACCCCACACAACTCAAGACGAGCTATAGAGAGTGGTTTTGTCGGGGCGACCCTAGACTTAGCGCACACGATTTGAACAGTGTTGCCAGCGGCGGAACTAACGTGCGCGTATACCACCGCACCATAAGCTTGCTCACACGCATCCGAGAATGCTAAAAGCGTTAGAACACAGTCGTTACAAACACCTATGTGCCGCGGTATCCGTATACTATTAAGAGCCGGTAACTCGGCGTAAAATTGCTTCCACATCTTAATGATGTGCAGTGGCGGAGGCACATCCCAATCAATATTAAGTTGCCATAGTTGTTTTATTAATAATTTTGCATAGAGTACTGTGGGGGCAACAAAGCCCATTATGTCCCACAGGTGGGCGACAGTGGATAAGATAGATCGCTTAGTACACGTGACATCAGTAGGAGCAGTAATTTGGAAGTAAAAGACGTCATCGTCAGTCGACCAATGTAAGCCCAAAATGTTGTGCTGTACAGCCTTATCAAATTCTACTTCCATTGGGAGTCTGTGTGAGGCAGGTAGACTCCAACACGGCCCGGCAATTACCATTCCATTTGACAAGTTCCCACTGTGCACGTTTAAACAGTTTTATAAGCTGATTAGAGGTGGCAACTGCCTCTTGTTCGCTGGGAACTGAGAAGGCAAGATCATCCATATATAGCGCGTAGGACGCAATGCCACTCGCGAGCGGATATTTTATGCCGTCATCGTCAATAAGCTGTTTAGCTGTACGTAACGCGTGGTATGGACTTGATTTAATACCGAAACAAACTCGGTTGAACCTATACAAGACAAGAGGGTCCTGTGGGGTGAATCGGTAAAGGAAGCATTGATAGCGACGATCAGCTTCACGTACTCCTATTTGTAAAAACTGTTGACGGCAATCAGCAGTCAATGCAAAGGCATGCAAGCGGAATTTTAAAATTATGTTAAATAAATCGCCCTGTAAATTCGGACCTGAGTGTAAAATATCATTCAACGATCGCCGTCCGGCGGTCGAGGGCGTGCTGGCATCTAATACCATACGAAAACGAGTAGTCGTGGGGTCACGAGTTGTAGTCGCCTTATAAAATTCTTCACATTCAACATGAGAAGGGTGTCGAATGGGCGGAGTGTTGGGTAGCTCCTCGAGCTCCCAAAATCGCCTGACAATAGTGTCAATAGCGATAGGCTCTTGAACATGACAACATGTCAACGCCTGTTTCATACTAAGCGGGTATGTAGGGGTTACAGGTCCTATTACCACGTATCCTAAAACCGTGCGCAATGCAGAGGGCGCCTCCGACGCACCGCGATGTGCGGAAGTCACGTCGGGAAGCAGCAAATACGGGAAAAGAGCTGCCCCATTTAACGCGTCTATTTTATTGGGTTTGCCATAATCGGCATCCGCCAATTGTAATCTCGATAAATGCGAGAATACGGAAGTATCAACCTCAGTGGTTGGTAATAAATCTGTAATTCGGTCGACGACTAGCGGTGATATATCGAAGTTAATATTATCGTCGAACCGTGAGTAAATTTTTAATTTAATTGGATTAGTATTAATTAATTGTTGTGCCCCACCGTACCCTTTGACTAGTACGTTCAGTATGTTGAGGCTGAATACCTAAGAGACCACAACATTCACTAGTAATAAAGTGACTTTGGCTTGCGGAATCCAAAAGCGCTCGAATTATTTGTCGTTCACCTCTGGTATTGTATACTACAACTTGCGCAGTCCCTAACAAAACGGTCAAGTTACCACGCGCGGACGCGCTTAACGCAGTTAATTTATTAGCGGTAGCGGCCCAAAAACTAGCGTTTGCGCAAAGTGACGTCACAGGTCGAGGCGCGCGGCTCGGTGTAACTGACGTCACCGTCATTCAATTGAGGTACGACAGCGACGGCCGGTGCATGCGACTTTGGTAGCGATAAAGACGAATGCACGTCTCGTTGAAAGTGTAACAATGTATGATGTTTTAATTTACATACGCGAGAATACGATTTTGATGTGCAATTAGAAACACGATGACTTAAGCTAAGGCAATTTACACATGCATTGTTATCTTTCACGCACTTAAAACGTCCCTGTGGCGACAATTTATTAAAATCAGAACATTTAAATAAATGTTGATGCGTTATATTAGTGCAGAGGCACTTACTAGCGGAATCAGCTGTTGTGACGTAAGCCTGATACTTAGGTATAGTTGTGACAGCGCTACAACGATTTGTATTTTTGTTATACGAACCTGCACGAATCGTACTTGAAGCGCTCGTAATGGGCTGAGTACGTTCTAACACCTTTGTCCGGGTCTGAATAAATTCAACTAAGCCATCAAATGTAGGCATATTATTTCCACACTTATTTTCGAAAGCACGAACTGTGTCCGAGTCGAGTTTCTTCAGAGCGATATGAACTATTATGAAGTCCGTAAGATTATTTAATTTTAAGTTTTGTAAAGCGCGCACTGCGCATATAAATTTATCGGTAAATATATCAAAATTTGTCGCGGAGGCTGACTGCATTGTTTTAAATTCGAAAATTTGATTTAAATATGCGGAAACTAGCATTCTTTTATCGTCAAATTAATCTTTGAGCGATTGTACTATTAATTTATAATTTTCGGCGCACGGAGGTATACCAGATATTACAGATTTAGCCTTTCCTACCAATTTACCAAGTAAATAATAAAGTCGCTCGGCATCGGTGAGTTCGGGATTGTTATGAACCGTAGATTCGAAACTCGCCCAAAATAATGAGAATGATTGAATATCGCCAGAGAAAGGAATTAATTCTATTGGCAGTAATTTGGGTTTATTTATTTATTTAAACTTTATTGTACACCATATGTTATAACATTTTAGGGTACAATGCGAAGAAAGAAAAAAAGAAATGTAAAAACCCATAAGTGGTACAATGGGCGGCCTTATTACTAATAGTAATTTCTTCCAGGCAACCTTTGGATGGACACAACTTTTAATTGGACAATGGTAGTTGTAGGTGTTGGTACCTATATAGACAACAAAAAAAAAAATTATATATATATAAGTAAAATATGATAAATATAATACATACACTTACATGCAAATACATAAACCTCTGTACAAATAAACTACACCTATATACATACATAAAATTATTACACAAACAATACATTAATATTTATAAAAAAAAAGAAAAAGAAAATACACATTCAGTGAGGATGAGACCATAGCTTGATGGTATATTTGAGGGTTTAGACCGACGTATAGTCACATCACAATGCGACTCACTCTGTACCAGGTACTGAGACCGAATACGTTTTATTCTACTGTACAACGATTCGAAGGCAACTAAACTATGGTAGTCAGGTTTGGCGGTAGAATTAATCTCTAGTAGACGAGTATTGTAAACATCCAAAATCCTTCTAAATTCATCGCGTAAGGAATCCACGTTCGTAGATTCGTCAAGGAAACTTTCTCTCGTCTCAGTGTCAGAGTGAACTTTGGAAGATAAATCGTAATTTTTTGCAATATCTCAAATATAGCCTCACGTTTAGCCTGCAAAATACACAATAATGAATCTTCTGGCTCCACGTCATCCTTATATGTAATACCACTCTTGGATGGTACGGTAGTAGCCTTTTTCTGTGACATTATTATACGTTTATTTGAAATATTATAGTACGGAAAGAAATTTTTCGTAATAGTTTTAACAAAAGGCAAGTACGGGTATATTTAACTAATGAAGATTTAATTTACCTAATTCGTTATTGCTAAAGTATTTCTAACCGTTAAATACTGAATAGTTACTTGTAAAGTAAGTAAATGCCAGCTTTATTTAGTTGCATTTACGATACGTACGGGAAAAAGATGATGCAATAATTTAAATGGCGGTCATCTGATAAGTACTACCTATGAATTTATGTTATATTGTTTTTTCACTTATTAAGACCTATATAAGTATAACATACTAATGGGGGCGGTTATACTAATTTATAAATAATGGAATAGATAAATCAGGTTCGTAAGGACCATTTTTATGGTGACGCCAGTATTTATTTTTATAAATTTAAAAGATGATGTGGAAGAAAAGTTTAATGTGGCACTCACCGATCTCGACGAAAGTTTCTGCTCTTTTGTGGGCCCACAATGTTCCTCTTCTGTCCAATCAGGCGGTTTACTAGCGTCTCCACAAAAGAATTACAAAAGCAATAAAGGCTTGAGAGATACACGAAGGGAGTTGTAAATTCCTCTCGGGCGGTCTCAGAAAAGAGTTAATCTATTTCTGGGCGATAGGTATTAGGCTAGAGACAATGTCTTTCGCGCGCGGTTTAATAACAATAATCACAGAACACAACACTATGTCCCGGGCGGGTGTCGCAACAAAATGTATGCGATGGGAGTCGAATCACAGAACAAAGTCCTGGGCGGTCCTCGCGTGACGAGTATTGAATTTCAACTGCTTCCTGCTGCTCTTCAGGTTGGAGGATGGATGGTGTCATGGCGGCTAGGGAAGCGCTCTCATTAGCCGCGTTATATAAACAATGGTGCCACATTTATAAAAGTAATAGGATTGTTTAGAAACTATAATATTATATACTGGCGTTACCAGCATAGATATAATATGACATAAACAAAGCTCATGATATGACACAAACTTCGAAAGACAGATTCTTATACTACCACCCTCAGACTAAGAACTACTAGACGGAGCCACGGCGTGGTCGCACTTGAAACAGCAATATTTTTTTTAAATGTTGCCAGTTTGACAAATATTTAACCATATTTGGGCACATTAAACGATAGTTAGAATGAGGTCTGTAACTAGGTCGTAAATAAGAAACTCTTCGTAACAAATATTTTATTAATAATCGCAACGTTTATCAAAATTATTATTTAAAAGTAAATCTGCCACCCCTTCTATTCATCCAACCATCAGTCTTTAAACGTCCACTGTTGGACATTGGCCTCCCCAAAGAGAATACCAGAACTAGCGGGCTTGTGCTGACTGCATCCAACGGCTCCCTGCCCATCTGGTCCATCTGGTGGGAGGGCATGTTACGCTGCGCTGTCCGATACGTGGTTGCCACTCGAGAACCTTTTTCGCCAACGGTTGTCAGTTCGTCGAGCGATATGGCCTGCCCATTGCCACTTCAGCATGCAAACTCGGCGGGCTATGTCAGATATTCACGTTCTACCTCCGTATCCGTAATAAGAATTCGATCACGTAGAGAAACACCAAGACTTTGCCTTGATGCAAGATAAGTATTGCTTCTCCATATATTGCCGTTCTGTTCGATATCTCATCTGGTAAATAATAATAAGTTATATTTAATAAAATAATAGTACACAAGAATACAATTAAATTATCTTTTCTTTCTTTTCTGGGTTAAATAAGTAATTAATTATCATCCTTCCAGCGCTGATTTAATTAATTGAATAAGACCTTTTTTTGTTATTGCATTTAGTGGCAGACGAGCTACGGCCTATCTAATGGTAAATGTCAACCGTCGCTCATGGACTCAACTATACTGAGAGTATTGTCAAGCCGCTGCTCACCATTTCATTTCACCGATATATAATTAAAGAATAAACGGCTATCTCCGGCTACGACCAAAACGCAACGATGTGCTTCTCATGACCGGTCCTACGGGATAGAGAGTACTATAAGTGGTGAAGTTAGCTATAGGACGAATATCACGACCTTATAAATTTGTGTTGCCACCTACCATTTGGGGTGTGAATATATCTTATTTAATTTTATTTTACTCCTGGGTTTTATTTTGATACCCTTAAATCCCAGACAGGTGTCACAAGAGAGAGCAAATTATTTTCTCTGAATTCTAGATTATGACTACAGCGGTAGTCATAATCTAGAATTGAGATTTACTTACAAAGTTGAAGTACAAAGACTTTAAAAGCTATACTTACATGAACATATTCACTAGCAATGATTTTGCTCCCAACGTTACAATTTTCTTATTATATATAATGAAACATCAACAAAATATCTTGAAGCATATTTTGGGTATTTCGTGGGTTGCCTCGTTTTCCTGTAGTTTCCTGCGTTGTGAAACTTTTTTGTATTAATATTATGAGAACCAGTGCCTCTCGATTTCAATTACTAGTGGAGTGTATGATGGTGGTCGCCGGCGGGTTGTAACATACCCAACCCAACAATATTTTATTGTGACATCATAACTTACCTTTGATTCCAATGAAACCCTTTGTGAAGACTTTATTTCTGTGAACTGGGCTAAAATTACGCAAATAATCTTTAAAAGACTTTTTTGTAAAGCCTGTAAAGTTTTGCAAACGTATTCTCATTAATATTTTCAAATAAACATCCAACTAGAATTCTCATATTAGCTTGAGTTTTTCTTTATTTCAGGCGATTATGTTCATATTCAGCCACCACTAACATATTCCATGCTAAATATACTCTCTTTCAGGCATTTACACCAAAACTTTAGTAAGTATTATAGATAAACTAAGTCTTTCGCCACACGATAATACAGTGAGTTACGTAACTACAATCGAAACGGTTTTGTTCGATAGCATAAGACAAATTCGTAACTCATGGTACCAAATTTATATACAAACTATACAAATGCCAAGTCGCTATCGAATTCCTTTCGATAGATATTTTATGCACCGAAATATTAAGTTACTTATACTACCGAATTTAATTCCCTACGTAACCGCCAAAGGCGCTGTAAGGTTTGTCATACAAATATTTTACGTAGTCGCTACTGAGTTTACGTGAGCAAAACTCATGGTTGAGCTACAGAAATCCTTTTGCCGAGCTGGCTGAAAGCTGGTATTTCCACTTTTTTATATTTCATCACTGATAAAAACTGTTTCGTGAATCGCATCCTAGTGAAAAAAAATTTACTTCTAGTTCGTGCGCCGTTTTTTTTGTATTTTTCTACCCACAATAATTTCAGGTTTATTGGGCTGCAAAAAAACTTTCCCATGAGGGATTTGAAGCCAAAACCCTCAGAACGTGTGCGTTGCACTTTACCATTATGCCACCTAGCATCTAGTTAACTACTGAATCGATTTTAATGCAACTTACACCATTTTAAAGCCCAATTTTTTAATTATGTAAAATATTAAATATTGCCAGGTTGACAAATATTTGACCTTATTTGGGCAAATTAGTACGCCGTGTGGGGCCGGCTTTAGAATTGTTCTACCCCTCTCCACCCATGGGAGTCGTAAGAGCCGACTGAGGGAATACCGGGGGAGTGGGCAGCAGCACTCCCTTGAGTATTAATAACATCCACTGCGATCGCCAACCCGCCTGCCAAGCGTGGCGATTAAGGCAATATCCCCCAAAAAAAAAAATGAGCACCCAACATGAAACGGCCCCCAGTCACGGCAGCTCCGCTATTCCGTGGCCTAACGGTAGCGGGCCCGGTAACGGCGGAGCAGGGGGTGCGAAGAATCTCCGGTCGCGGCAAGGCTACCAAAAACAACTACCTCTGGCCCTAGTAACGCACAACGTTCGAACACTTCGGACCAACGAGAGAATCACCGAGCTGGAAGAGGAATTGAGCAAGATCCACTGGGACATTATAGGGTTGTCAGAAGTTCGAAGAGAGGGTGAGGGCACGACAATCCTCCAGTCCGGGAACTTGCTCTTCCACCGGGAGGGCGACCACCAGTCCCAAGGGGGTGTCGGGTTTATCGTTCGCAGGTCTCTCGTAGGCAACGTGGAGAGGATTGAAAGTGTGTCGAGCAGGGTAGCGTACCTTATACTCAGAATAACCAACCGGTATTCGTTGAAGGTCATACAGGTTTACGCACCGACCTCGACACACTCCGATGACGAGGTGGAGGCCCTATATGAGGTTATCTCGAAGGCCATCCACTTGTCTAAAACCTATTTCTTGGTGGTTATGGGAGACTTTAACGCGAAACTGGGCAAAAGGACAGACGATGAGCTGAAGGTGGGGCACTATGGATTTGGGCAGAGGAACAACAGGGGCCAGATGCTGGCTGATTTTCTGGAGAAGGAAGGCCTCTTTATGATGAATTCCTTCTGCAAGAAGCAGCCCCAGCGAAAATGGACCTGGATTAGCCCTGATGGTTAAGTGAAAAACGAGATTGACTTCATCCTGTCGGACAAACGACACATATTCAATGATGTCTCAGTGATCAGCAGGATTAAAACCGGGAGTGTTCACCGACTAGTCAGGGGCATCTTGAATATTAGAACAAAAGTCGAGAGGTCACGCTTGATGAAGCCTACGCTCCGACCAACACCTGCCCAATACCAGAACCCCGAGAGCTTTCAGCTCGAACTACAAAATCGCTTCCAACGTCTAGATGAGTGTAAATCAGCGAGCGATATGAACAACAGGTTCGTGCAAACTGTCCACGCGGTCGGGTCGACATACTTAAAGACCCGCCGCGTCAGTAGGACCCGTTAACTCTCAGACTATACTCTCAAACTCATGGAGAGGAGAAAAGAAATGATAGTCCAGTCCTCAGCCGATTGGTCCTGCCTAAGGCGGTTAAACAGACAGATCTCCAAGGCTGTGCGGCACGATATTCACCAATTTAATACTACCCGTATTAAAGAGGCGATAGAGCGGAACCAAGGCTCGAAAGTGTTCAAAAGAGATTTGTCTGTTGGCCAAAGTCAGTTGACTAAACTGAGGACCAACAATGGCACTGTCATTTCTTCTCGAGATGAGATCTTGGGAGAGGTCCAGCAGTTCTATGGGCAGTTGTACAGATCCCAGAGCCCTGCTGTTGGCTTGGTCCAAGACCCCAGATCCAAGCTAACTCGGCACTTTACCGAAGATATCCCGGACGTCAGCCTGTACGAGATCAGAATGGCTCTCAAACAACTAAAGAACGGAAAGGCACCGGGAGACGACGGAATTACCACAGAGCTTCTGAGAGCAGGCAGAAAGCCGGTCTTAAAAGCTCTTCAGAGGCTGTTCAATTCCGTTGTTCTCAAGGGCGACGTTCCAGAGTCGTGGACCAGAAGCGTGGTGGTGCTAATCTTCAAGAAAGATGACAGAGCCCCCTTGAAGAACTATAGACCCATCACGCTCTTGAGCCACGTCTATAAGTTGTTTTCGAGGGTCATTACAAATCGACTCACCCGCAGGCTTGACGACTTCCAGCCTCCTGAACAAGCCAGTTTCCGAAAAGGCTATAGTACCATAGACCACATCCACACGCTACGCCAGATTATACAGAAAACCGAGGAATACAATCGGCCTCTGTGTCTGGCGTTTGTGGACTATGAGAAAGCCTATGATTTGATCGAAACTTGGGCGGTGCTGCAGTCCCTTCAGCGGTGCCAAATTGACAATCGGTACATCGAAGTGCTGAAGTGCTTGTATAGAAACGCTACCATGTCAATCCGTATTCAGGATAGGAGTACGAAACCGATCCAACTGCAGAGAGGTGTTAGACAGGGAGACGTTATGTCCCCGAAACTCTTCACCGCTGTATTGGAAGATGTCTTCAAGCTCTTGGACTGGATCGGATTCGGCATCAACATCAATGGCGAATACATCACTCACCTTCGATATGCCGACGACATCGTAGTCATGGCAGAATCGCTGGAGGACCTTGGTACCATGCTCGATGATCTCAGCAGGGTTTCCCGACTAGTGGGTCTCAAAATGAACATGGACAAGACGAAAATCATGTCTAATGTCCATGTCATTTCAGCACCGGTCCTAGTCGGGAGTGCGCTTCTCGAAGTTGTCGACTATTATGTCCAACTGGGACAAACAGTCCAGTTAGGTAGGCACAACTTCGAGAAAGAGGTCAATCGACGAATCCAACTCGGCTGGGTAGCGTTCGGGAAGCTAAGGAAGATCTTCTCGTCCAATATTCCGCAGTGTCTGAAAACGAAGGTCTACGACCAGTGTGTGTTACCAGTGATGACATACGGAACAGAGACGTGGTCTCTGAATGTTGGCCTCATATCAAGGCTCAAAGTCGCTCAGCCGGCCATGGAGCGGGCTATGCTTGGTATTTCCCTACGTGATCGAATCCTTAATACAGAGATCCGTAGGAGAACGAGAGTGACTGACATAGCCCGCCGGGTTGCCATGCTGAAGTGGCAATGGGCAGGCCACATCGCTCGACGAAGCGATTACCGTTGGGGACACTAGGTTGTCGAGTGGCGACCACGTATCGGACGGCGCAGCGTAGGACGGCCCCCCACCAGATGGACCGACGATCTGGTCAAAGCTACGGGGAGCCGTTGGATGCGGTCGGCACAGGACCGCTCGTTGTCGCGTTCTCTTGGGGAGGCCTATGTCCAGCAGTGGACGTTAAAAGGCTGATGTATGGATGGATGGGCAAATTAAACGATAGTTAGAGTGAGATCTGTGACTTGGTCATCCTGCCCTCATCTGATGGTAAATGTCCGTCGTCACTCATGGACTCAACTATACTGAGAGTATTGTCAAGCCGCTGTCCACCATCTCATTTCACCGATATGAAATGAAAGACTAAACGGCTATCTCTTGCTACGACCAAAACGCAACGATGTGCTTCATGGCCGGTCCCACGGGAGAGAGAGTACTACAAGTGGTGGTGAAGTTAGCTATAGGACGAATACCACGACCTTATAAATTTGTATTGCCACCTACCATTTGGGGTGTGAATATATCTTATTTAATTTTGTTTTACTCCTGGGTTTTATTTAGAAACCCTTTAACTCAGGCAGGTGTCACAAGAGAGAGAGAGCAAATCAGTTTCTCTGAATTCTAGATTATGACTACCACTGTAGTCACAAGCCCGCTAGTTTTAGTGCTCTCTTGGGGAGGCCAATGTCCATCAGTGGACGTTTAAAGACTGATGGTTGGATGAATAGAAGGGGTGGTAGATTTACTTTTAAATAATTATTTTGATAAACGTTGTGATTTTCAATAAAATATTTGTTACGAAGAGTTTCTTATTTACGACCAAGTTACAGATCTCATTCTAACTATCTTTTAATTTGCCCAAATAAGGTTAAATATTGGTCAACCTGACAATATTTAAAAAAAAATATTGCTGTTTCAAGTGCGGCCACACCGTGGTAGGTTATTTATCTAACTGTGACTCCGTCTATTAAGTTCTTAGTCTGAGCCACCACTAGTTTAAAATGATATTCCAAAGGACATGTACCATTTACGGCCTGTGGCGGCCATAATGTTTTCAATATTTAAAATTAAACTAATAATTTATAAAATCCGTCAGTGGTTTTCTTTTCTTTTCTTTATAGAACTTCAGAAAAAGATTATATATAGTTTAAAAAGCCATTATTTTGAATTTGTACTTTATCGTGATGGTTATTGGTGAATTATTGTTATCTGTTGACAATCAAATAGGATATTGCCGCTACGCTGAATTGGTAATATTAAAAACTTTGGTACTATTATATTACAAAACAATGTTACGAAGTTATTTCTTAAATAATTTCGTGAGAACAGTAATATGACTATTTAGCAAAATATTTTTTATAATTATTTGGTGAAAACTAATATTATTTCTAATCAACAGTAGCAATTATTGTTCAAAATATTGGCAAAACATTTTACATCTGTCATGTCATGTCATTCTAACTCATCTACCAACATCTACTGTTGTTATTGTGTATCGTGAATATTGTATTGTGATTTTATGAGTGTAAGTTATATATTTAGTGACTTTAGGCCTCATTATTTGTTTATATATGTAGATATTATTTTATTTATAATTATGGTGTTATTTTTGATCAAATATTCGATTTTGAGGTATTTCAATTTCAAAATTATATCCATCTTAGATGTATTTTATCTCATCATCCAAAAGTTTAAGTGTGAAAAGAAATACACAGGGCAATAGGGTAGTTATTTATCTTCAAAAAACATATTGTTTTATGTATGTCCTTTCCAGGCCGAGAATGTATGGGCATTTGGTACATCTCCTTTAGTCGGTTTATCTCACGACACCAACTTTAGAAAAATAACAAGTGTCTATTCGAGGTGAGAAATTATTCGATTGTCATTGTCAAACTCACATTATGCCTTAGCACATTACTTTAGTTATACATTCCTTAATAATTCACCAAAATTAGATCCGGAAGTAGCTGAACGTGATGCAATCGGCTCTTGTTATGCATCAGGAATAATTATTAATCACATTGACTCTGCAGACTTTAGGCAGGCGGTGCGTAAACTAAAATCATCATTCGCATATGGCCCGGATAACATACCAATCTACCTAGTGAAGGATTGCTGGTCTGTTTTTGAGGAGCCTATTCTTTTTTTGTTCAATCTTTCTTTGCATAGTTGTAAGCATCCTAATAGATAGAAGGTGTCTAGGGTAACCCCTGTACCCAAAAGTGGGTCATCTACTAAAGTCACCAATTTTAGACCAATTGCGGTGTTGTCTGCCTTTGGTAAGTTATTTGAAACCATTCTTAACAATTGCATCTCTAGGCAGATAATTGGATGCCTAGACGATGCTCAGCATGGTTTCCGCCCTGGACGCTCCACAATAACTAACCATATAAACTTTATTGATTATGTGAGTACTAATATGAAGGCAGGCTGTCAAGTTGATACAGCATACCTTGATTAAACACAAAGTGAAAAATGTGAAATCGAAAATAACAGTCAGGAGCAGGATTTGAACCTGCATCTTCTGGATACCGTCCATATGCTTTACCAATTCAGCATCTGGACGGTCCTGCTCCTGACTGTTATTTTCGATTTCACATTTTTCACTTTGTGTTTAATGTATAGTGCTAAGCATGTCAAATGCTAAAAAATATATATAAAAAAATATCTAAATAGCATACCTTGACCTCAAAAAAGCTTTAGATCTCGTAGACAATGACATCCTCCTTAATAAGTGTGCATCTTTGGGTTTTTCTAGGTTACTCGTGGGGTTTATAACAGACTATCTCAGGGATAAGAAGCAGTATGTGAAGTTGGGTAATTATAGGTCACCTGAATACTATACCAGATCTGGGGTCAGTTAGGGAAGTACCCTAGGGCCCACCCAGTTTTTAATAATGATAAATGATTTGCCAAGGGTACTCACTAAAACAACATGTCTCATATTTGCTGATGACCTAAAGTTATACCGATTCGTAGCGGATGCGAATGATTGTACGGCACTACAGCTTGATAATGATGCAGTAGTTGAATGGAGTAAGAAAAACAATTTATCGTTCAATGTTGCGAAATGTAAAACAATTACTTTTTCTCGATCTCGTACCCTAATAAAAGTCTCATACCAACTAGATAATACACCACTTGAATGTGCGTCTACGACACGCGATCTGGGGCTTACGATAGACAGTAAATTAAGCTTTCGTGAACACATTACACAAATATGTGGGAATAGTAGCAAATGTCTAGGATTTATAATGAGAACTGCATCACAATTTAACAAAGTACAAGTAATTAAATTACTGTATAATGCATATGTGCGTAGTAAATTAGAGTTTAATGCAATCGTTTGGAACCCACAAGAAAAGCTTTACACCCTTAAGGTTGAGAGAATAGAATGTAAATTGGCCCGTTACATATACAAACGTGAGTATGGATATTACACATTTATGTACCCCTCCATGTTCGTTTCTGTCATGGTCGATCTGGAGACCCTAATATATAAGCGAAAGTTTAGCACGTTGTGCACTATTATTTGCTATTAGTTAATAAGATAGAAAATCCATCTGTACGGGCAAGTATTAACTTTTATGTGCCAAATCGGTACATGCGTGGTGCAGGGCGACGTCAACACCGACTGTTCGCCTGTCCACCATCATGGCGCTATCTACATGTAGTTAGTAGAAATCCTACCAGTAGAGTCATACACCTTCTTAATGATTTCCTTCAGGAGAATCTAATGCAGACATTGTTACGATGTAACCGATCAAATTACTAAATAAATTATAAGTTCCTGGTTACGACAGTTCCTGGTTGCGACTGTTCCTGGCTACGATCAAGTTCCGGGCGCAACCCGGAAGGTCGTAACCTTCCGGGTTGCAGTTGCCCTACGGGTTCTGGTACCGGCGCCGGTTGCGCCGGCTTCACGCACCTACCGGCATATATCTGCGCACGCCGAAGGACGAGAGCCTGCCCTTCGACCCAATTACAGCCTCCCCAGTGGGTGACGGTCTTGGGGACAACCCCCTGAGTTGCAAACCACCCCCTGATTTCTCATTGCTCTCTTCTCTTTTCTAAATTAACTTCAAAATCACTATATTTTTAAATAATTAATTAATTTAGTTATATATTTTTTTTTATTAAATTGTAAATTTTAAATCTTACTTTTATTTAATTGTTAGGGATTTTCCCCGTAACAACATATTTCTCGCTAGCCAAACTACAATGAGGAAAAATGTGTCACTCTATTTGAATGCTACATTGTAAATATAATAAGAGGTATATATTGATAAAATGTTGTAAGTATTAATTTATTTTTGATAGTTTTTATTTTGTTGTTAAGTTTAAGGTAATTTTATATTTGTGTTCAGTGTCTTCTGCAAAAGTTATTAATGTTCTAAGTCATTTAACTTTGTGTATTTTAGTTTCGTAGTATTCCTAACATATAAGCGTTTTGGTTTAATACTGTTAGCTTATATTGTTTTTAATTCAATAAATTGTAAGCCCTAGAGTCTATACGGAGCCAATCGAATCGGTTGCAGCCTTAAAATCAAAATCCGTGATGTGATTAACGAAATAGACCCACCATTTTGCCACAAAGTGATTAAAAACTTAGATGAAAGGATCGACATCTGTCAGCGTGCTCGTGGTATACATTTGCCAGATATCATTTTTCATTATTAATTGCCAAACTTTTCTCTTCGTAATACAATAAAAATTTAGATCATCTTCTTCTCAATTCTTTGTTTTATTTTGTTTTAGAAAATAAAGTTCTTGTTGAAAAACCCCTTATATATACGAGTATAAATACATTCAGTCAAGAAAGCATTGGGAATGGATGATTTGTTTATGGTTCCAAATTCAAATTTTTGTTTTTTTATTGTTGTTGCACAACTGTTATCTATTTTGGCGCGGAGTTTGAGTTGCACTGTTATTTAAATTAAATATAGTGCTGTTTTTAGTTAAATCATATCTACTGAATTCACTATTTTTTTTTTTTTTTATTTCTCTCAATAACGTAATACATAATTGCAAGCTTCAATGTACTCGCCAAACTTTAATGTTTAATGGCGAGACGCGCCCATAAACTTAATAATTAATTTTAGCTTACATACTAACATGTTTAATAATTGCTTAGATTATTCTATTGTTTATACAACAAAACAGTAAATTTTAATGTATAATAATATAGTATTATAAATTCTAAGGTTATAAAAATATAATAATATGCTGACAGTTAACTTACATATAAATTTATATACCTTTTTTTTTTTTTGTTGACGCTGTGGAAATGCATTTTACGCATCCCCCCCGCCAGTGACAGACGGAAGGGTATGTAGGACTCGCCGGGCGCCCAGATCTTAGTTGCGCCCGGAATACCCACTAAAACCACAGCGGCCCTTTCCACACCTATTAGTGGGGCGCCGGAGGGTCGTCTTTGACATTCTACTCCGACGCCCCAGGTGAATGGCACACTGGCCACGCCCTGTCGTCATCAAGGTGGTGGGAGGAGGTGGGCGTAACGACGCCTTCTTCCCCCTGGCCGCTGCCTGCGGAGCGAGTCTGCGTGGGCTAACGCCTCGCGTTCCCGCTCCGCGACCTCCTTCCGCGAAATTACAGCCTCACAGAAGGAGGCCGTGGACGACCAGCACCTGTCACCGCCAAGCATCTGAGAGATTACTCTTGGCAGCGACAGGTCTCTTCCAATTATCGCCGACAGAGCGTGGCGCTGGGCCCCCCAAGCGGGGCATTCCTCCAGAGTGTGACGCGCGTCATCGACTAGCGCGCCACACTCATGGCATCCGGGGACCCCTTCCTTTCCAATACGGTGCAGGTACTTACCGAAGCACCCATGTCCGGTAAGTACCTGCGTCAGCCTGAAATTCAGGTTGCCGTGCCTTCGACTTAGCCAGCGATGGAGGTGCGGCGCAACCGCCTCTACAGTCCCCCGTCCTGCTCCGGGGGACTCCAGCTCTTCCCTCCACCGCCGGAGCATCGCTCTTCGGGCCGCTTCATGAGCTCTGCCCAGGTTCCTTGCGGAGACTTCCCCGCCCCTGGCCCTTACCGCGGCACGAAACCAGTAGGCCTCTGCCAGCGCCTCGGCTTGGAGATGCCAAGGCGGGTCGCCTGCCAGCAGCGTCGCCGCGGCCCACGACACCGTACGGTACCCCCTCATGACCCTCACCTCTATGGCCCTCTGCGGACGTCGCAACAGGGCCTTATTGGAGGCGGTGAGGGCGTCCGCCCAAATTGGGGCACCATATAGTGCCATAGACCGCAATATACCGCTATAGAGGCGGCGGCAGGACGATCCCGGACCTCCAATATTTGGCAGAAGCCTACCCAAGGCCGCTGCAGAATTGATGAGCCTAGGGACGAGCTGGGCAAAGTGCGGCCCGAATCCCCATTTACTATCAATGTGCAGGCCCAGATATTTCATATAGGCCTGCACAGGCACGGCAACCCCCTGTACAACCAGGCGTGCTCCTCGGGGGGGACCTCGGCGAGGGCCTCGGTTTTGGATAACGAAACCCTCAGGCCCAACATACCGATCCGGTCGACGACGAGCGCAACTCCGACCTCCGCCGATCGGGCGGCCTCCTGGAAGCCGGCTCTCCTCACGGTGACGAGGGTGTCATCTGCATAACAAATCACCCCCATCTCGGGAAGAAGCCCGCCCCGCAGAACCCAATCGAATCCGACGTTCCACAGGATCGGGCCAAGGACGGATCCCTGTGGAACGCCGCACTCTACCCGATGGCGGTATAGGCGCCCGTCACCCCCCTCCCAGAGCACGTGCCTCCCCTCGAGGTACGCCCCCAACAACCTCCGGAGATACGGAGGCACTCCATGAAACCGGAGCGCCTCCTTCAACGTCTCGTGAGGGAGACTGTTGAAGGCGTTCTCTATGTCGAGCGAGACTGCCAAAACCACCTCCCTCCCGGCAACCGCTTCGGTGGCCAGGGTTTTCAGGGCGGCCAGCGCATCAATAGTGGAGCGGCCCGCCCTGAACCCGAACTGCGACTCTGACAGTCCCGGCCCGACATCCTCGAGGTGCCGGACGAGACGGTTCGCGAGCACCTTCTCGAATAATTTGGCCGTCTCGTCCAGCAGCACCAACGGCCTATATGCGGAAGGAGAGTCAGGTGGGCGACCCTCCTTCCGCAGAAGACACAACCGTCCGCTCCTCCATTGCTCCGGGAACCGCCCGGACCTCAAACATGCGTTAAGCAGTTCCCGGAGCCAATTCCTGATGTATTCCGCGGCGACACCGAGCACCAGTCCCGGAATGCCGTCCGGACCGGGCGCCTTTCTTCTCCCTCGAAGGCGGGAGAGGGCCACATCCATCTCGGTGTCGGTGACGGGAGGGACAGGCGCTATCTCTTCCACCACCAACGGAGGAGCCATTGCTGGAGGAACATGTCCCTCGGAGCACGGGAACAGACCCCCCACTAGCCTCGACAGGAGGTCTCGGTCCAATGACTCAGTGATGGGGGCGCCATGGGTGCGGAGCTTGTTCCGCGCCCGCTGGTAGGGACGCCCCCATGGATCCCTATCGAGGCCTGCCAATAGCTCCTCTCGGGCCCTCTCCTTTGCCCGTCTGATGGCCAGCTGCAGTTCCTTTTTTCTCCTGCGATATTCAACCTGCAGCTGGCCTTCAAAGACGGCGTCCCTGGCACTCCTTCCCCGGTAACGGCAGTAAGCACGCCGCGCGCGGTTACTAGCCGCTCGAAGATTAGCTATATCGGGCGACCACCAGTAGACCTGTTGCCCTCGGCATCGCCGCGTCGCACACCGCCGTAAGCATAGTCTTTAGTTGGCCTGCGAGTTCTTCTACGTTGTCGCTGCCCTGCCGGCCTGCAGAGCCCCAGCGCTGAACTATGGCAGCCTCCCGGGCCAATTCAGGGTCAAACTGACCCAAGGCCCATTTGGGAAGTCGGCCAGTCCCGCGCCGAGGCTCCGGTGGCCCCAGAGGGGCGGAGAGCCCGAACCGGATATATCGGTGATCCGATAGCGTCTCCACCTCCTCTTCCACTCTCCAGCCTCTCACATCCCGCGCGACATCGGAGGTGGCAAACGATAGGTCCACCACGGACCCCCCCCGCTGCCGCACGCACGTGTGGACAGTCCCTCGGTTAAGGAGGGACAAACCGGAGAGTAGGGACCACTCTTCGACGGCCCTACCTTTGGCATTCGTGGCGGGGTTCCCCCACAACCGGGACTTTGCATTGAAGTCGCCGAGGACAATAGTAGGCCTCGGCGACTGTCTGCGGACCGCGGCACCGACGGAGTCCAAGAATAACTCGAACTCCGCCAGGCCACGGTTGGGGGAAAAGTAGATGCCTATTATGGCGAAGCCCCGCCACCCCGCCACGACATAGCCAGATCCCCTCTCGAGAGTAGAGAGGGGAGGGGCTACGATACCTCTCGACAGGACAGCGACATCCTCATTCAGGTCCCCCACCCAGTTCGGTTGATCGGGAACAAAATATGGCTCGCAGGCCACCGCCAGATCTATACTCCACTCCGCCATGGACTGCAGTAGCAGGTCCTGAGCCCCGGCGTAGTGGTTCAGGTTCGCCTGGAGGAAACCGACTCTGTCACCTATTGTGATGACATGCCGGCCTCCCCCTGGCCCTGGCGGGTTACTTCACTGGCATGAGCGGCTCGAGGTCCTAGAGCCGCCACCACTCTGCCCTTTACTATGGGAGGCCGGCACGACCTCCCACCCATGATGTGCTCCGAAGAGCGTCCTACCGCCGTGCAGACCGCACAGCGAGGTGCAGCCATGCACGATGCAGACCGATGGCCGATGCCGCCACACCGGTAACATAGTGCGGACCGGTCGACACCGGCTGGGCACAACTGGCTCGTGTGCCCTAGCGCCAGGCACCTGAAGCACCGCAGCGGCAGTGGCTCCAGGGCCCGGACTCCAGCCGCGCTCCAGCCAACGAGGAGCCTCCCTGCGTCGGCGAGCGTCTTAGCCGCAGTGATGGGGCAGCGGACCTTTGTCATACCCATGCCGCGAGGCCCAGACTGGATTTCACCAACCCGGACCTCTTCAGTGGCGCAGCCACACGTGCGAGCGACAGCAGCGGCAACCTTTTCGCTGGTGACGGAGTCGTCCAGACCAGTCACACGCAGATCCGCGCACTTAACGGGACGGATGACATCCGCCACTCCTACTAGGGCAGTACGTAGCTGTCCGGCCAGCTTATCTGCCACTTCCTGTGACTGGGCCTTGGGCAGTTGTAGCACCCGGGCACCTGATACCGATCGACGCATCTTCAGTCCATCTGTTATGCCTACGGCTGGCAGGTCAATCGCTCGCTCTGCACGCAACAGGGCATCGGCGTATTTCACCCCCTCTTTTTCGGCTGCCGGCTTCAGCGTCACAATCACTGCCGACGAGCGAGGAGCGACGAGCGCCGATTTCTTCTTCCTCTGCCGCACCCTTTTCTTAGGCGCGGCAGTTGCTACGGCAGAGGGTGCGGCAATTGCTACGGCAGAGGGTGCGGCAGCAGGTGCAGCTGCGGGTACGGAACGGGGTTTTTTCTTTCCCCTCCGCACCACCTCGGTCCAACCTTCGCCAGATACTGGGGCAGGAATAGCCTTTGATGGGCCAGCCAGGGCAGAGGAGGCCTTTTCAGCCCTCTTTGAGGTGACAGCTGCAGTCGCTTCACTCCGCCTGTCGGCGGCAAGCGGTGGCCGGAGGGGTCGCTCAGGAGGCAGGCGTGCCTCCATCGCTTCGAGGCGCGCGCAGACCATCGTCGTAAACCGAGAGATCGCGCGCGCGGTGTCCTCAGGTAAGCCAGCAGAGGCCTCATCAACGGTCGGAACAGCCGCAGTTTGCCACGCGGCTGTATCCGGTTCAGACGCCCCGCTTGCAGCATAGCCGTTTAAAGTCGAGCAAGCTTGGCTTGAAGATCCGAGAGCTGGGCATTGAGGCGGCTATTATCAGCCCGTAGTTCGGCTACTTCCGCCGTGAGGCGGATGTTAGCCTCCTGCAGCCGCACAGTCTCCTCATTTGTAGATCGCCTGGCCAGGGCATCCACCACCTTCAAATTATCGGTGACTGCCTCCTTTGCGGCGCGCACAAAGGTGCCCTTGAGGTTCTTGGACTTTGTAGCCACCCTGTTAAGAATGGCCGCGTGGTCCTGGGCTCTCCTTTTCAGATCCGCGACACACAGGGAGTTGACGTCCTCCCTGGACTCACGGATCTTCAGAGAGAGCTGCTCGACCTCTTCCTCGGCCTGCAGCTCCCCTTCGGCGCGCTTCGCTCTACGTACGGCAGCCTCGGTTACGATGGGCCCTGGCGTTGAGGGCCTTGACATTCCTCGCCCCCTGCGGGTGGTAGCTCCCGGCGTGGGCTTTTTCTGCGGGGGCTTTTCCGCAGCACTCTCTTCAGTATCTGACGCAGCGCCATCCCTGTCTACAGTGCGCTTACGCCAGAACCTGGGGGAGAGTCGCTCAAGGACCACCGAAGGCTTTCTGGTACGTATCACTGCAGTTTGCAAGGTGCACCCCTTAGAAGCCTCATCGTCAGTCTGAACGTCTGCTTGAGCATCCTCCATGGGCGTGGCCTCGGCAACCGAGTCCTCACCCGCCGTCGTTGTTTCGGACCGGGACGTTTGGCTAAGAGAGCCCTTTCGTCTCCCGGTCTTTCGCTGCGTCTTCTTCTTACCAGTAGATGTTGTGCTGGGTTTAGTGGGCTGCAGTTTTACAGCCTGCCCCACATTGGCTGTGGCGTTCGTTGCCCCCCCCAGATACGTGGGGCTGACAGGGTCAAAGGACCCTGCAAGGGATTCTCCCGGTGCCTCGCACCGGGTACCCTCCTGGGGAATAATCATGTTTTGTCCGTCCGCCATATTGTTACGTTTTAAGTCCGCCGACTTGCCAACCCTCGCGACTGAGTTCCCCTCAGCCATTCATCCCCTGGCCGGGCGGCAGAGCACGGAATTGGGGTAATTTTTTATAGAGGTTTTCTTCCTCGCGATCCAATGATCCCCGGTCCTGTCAGTTCAGGATTACGGGTCGGGCCGAGCGGTGGTCTGTACCAGACCGTGCCCACCATTCACGGGATGCGAGTGGTGGGCCCGTCGCCCCTCGGGCTGAAACAGCTCCGTTACCAGGGACTGCGCGACCACTGTTGCCCCACTGTCCCCACTCCAGAGCCGGGGGAGCCACTATGACTCCGCTGGCTTCAACACCCTGGTCCGTCCGCTGTGCCATCTGCTGAGTCAGATGGACACGTGGAGGCCCGTCCTGTCCGGAAATTTAGCCGCCGGCAAATGCCGACGTTGCCCGGGGTGCACCACTAGGAGGTAAACCGGCACCACACCCCAATATACCTAAATGAACTGCCAACAGGCAGGCTAACATGGGTTGAGAAGCAAGTTCTTTAGTTTATATTTTAACACTCTTTTACTACACTTAGGGGTTTTTCTTAGTATCTCTATTTTATTAAATATATTAGGTACTAAAAATCTTGTCACTCTCTCTCCATAGTAATTGGTCATTTTCGGTTGGACGAATCTTTTCTCTCTCACATTCTTAGTATTATATTTATTATTTACGTTTTCCTTATATTCATCGCTATAGTAGTGTTCTATACCAATTAAATATTTAAGTTTTTTATCTGCTGGTATAATTCTACAAATTGAAAATAACTTATCGTACTCTTGATTACATTTATTCTTAACATTTTTACAAACTAGGAACTTAATCAGTCTTATTTGTAAATTTTTAATATCTTGAATGTATGTTTTAAATGTCCGGCCATATACAATAAATCCGTAGCTGATTATTGAATCAGCGAGCGCGTAGTATATAGCACGAAGTGTATGCTTACTTACTACCTTGTTAAGCTGATATACAATACCTAAAATGGACCTTAATCTGCTACATATAAAATTTATATGCATCCACTTGTTCTAGCACACCATTTCCTATTGCTACTCTAACATCTGTTCTGGCTTCTTCTCTTTCAAAAACCATTACTTTGGTTTTGCTCACATTCACACGTAGGCCTCTTTTCTTACAATCTTCTGACATTACTTCGAATAGGGTTTGCAGGTCAGTCGCAGACTGCGCTAATAGGACCGCATCGTCTGCATATAACAGAGAGTTAACCACCGAGTCGCCCATCTGGACTCCCACATTCATTTCATTCAACCTTTGTAGACATTTATACAGATATATTTATCCAGATATATTCGCCGTGTGGGGCCGGCTTTAGAATTGTCCCACCCCTCTCCACCCCATGGTAGTCGTAAGAGCCGACTGAGAGAATATCGGGGGAGTGGGCAGCAGCACTCCCTCGAGTATTAACAACAGCTACTGCGATCGCCAACCCGCCTGCCAAGCGTGGCGATTATGGCACTATCCCCCCATATGAGCGCACACGGCCGCTCGTTGTGGCGTTCTCTTGGGGAGGCCTATGTCCAGCAGTGGACGTCGAAAGGCTGATGGATGGATGGATCCAGATATATGATAAACAGTCTGGCTGATAGAACGCAGCCCTGTTTAACGCAGATATTGACATCAAACCAACGTTATCTTCGTCTTTGTCTCCACCTTATCCCACTCAGGTGGGGTCGGCACAGTGAATTTTTCTCTTTCACTCTCCTCTATCAGCCGTCATCTCAACACACACTCCTTTTTCTTCCATATCGTTATTCATATCGATCTTCCATCACGTTATCAAACCAACTTTATCTCGTCATATAATAATAATAAGTAGTATAACGAAACAATGGCCCGATTCAGAAAAAGTGCATAATGTCATCTTTAGAGCGTATACTTATAATGTAAACTATGTATTTACGCAAATGAATAAAATTTTAATCTCTTTTTATAACAGCTTTTCACTAAATGCATAATACGAAAGTAACAAAATACAATTTTTAAAGTTTCTGTTTGACTGCTGGTTTCGGCTAATATACATAACGGCTGGACCAATTTGGATGGGACTTGCACTGGCTTATATCAGGTCTTACAAGGAGTAACTTTGGATAGATACTATTATTTTAGAAAAAATATAAGGATATCGCAAAAAAATAAAAACTAAATTCCACGTGAACGAAGTAGCGGGTCGCACTTAGTTTAAAAAAGTTGTTTACTTAAACTTTATATAATAAGATGCTTCAATATTGAATTTCATGCTTTTTCTTTTAAATATAACAAACATGTTATGCAAAGTTTCGACCCCTCATTCACCCTCTTAAGGGTAAAAATTATAAAATCGCTGATATACGTGTTTATTTATTTTTAACCAGAGACAGTTATATGAAATCTGGTGCTTCTTACTTTAAAAATGACGAACTTGTCATACAAACTTTCAACCCCTAAATAACCATCTTGGTAGTATTTTTTTAAAATTACATTATACATGCACATTTATATCTGATTAGAAACAGATATATAAAATTTCGTGCTTTTTACTTTCAAGCTGACAGAGTTGAAATTTTCATAAATCCTTTCTTAGTGGATCTCTACGACAAAAAAGGCATCAACTACCAAAATTTAAAATTTGCAGCCCCAGCGGCTTAGGCTCTGCGTTGATCGTCAGTCAGTCGGTACAAGCAATTATATATTATGTATATAGATTATAAAGCTGTAACAGGGCTGTGTCTATACATTTAAGATATTTGAGAAAAAATTACTGAATTAGGCTATATAGGCGTGTCTAAACACAAAGCTATTTTTTTTGATTTCTTGTCTGTTTGTTTGTTCGCGCATCACACAAAAACTACTGAACAGATTTTGATGCAACTTTTTTTGCATAATGCATTGCTTTAATGAACTTCTGCTGAAGTCCTTCCAAACTGTCTATATACTTTTTATACAGGGGATTCCATATCATAACGGCATATACCAGTTGAGACCTAATTAGTGCTTTGTACAAATGGAGATAAGTACTAGTTCTCTTAAAATCCTTGCAGAATCTCATTACAAAGCCATACATTCGATACGCATTACTTATAAGAATTTTAATGATGTGTAGATCTAAGTGAAACCTTTCATCAAGCAATACGCCAAAATCTTTTACAAAGGAAACTTTATCAAGGGTTATATGAGATAAAGATTAAGGGTAAACTAATATATTCTTGTTTTTAGTAAAAGTAATAGATACACATTTAGATATATTCAAATGTATTTTGTTATTAATGCAGTATTCTGCAAATCGATCTAAATCGGTCTGTAGTAAGTTACAATCAGATTGTTTGCGAATCGTTCTATAAATTTTTAAACCATCTGTATAAAGTAAAAATTTTGAATTTAAAAAGCAGACATTAATGCCGTTTATAAAGATCAGAAATAACAGAGGGCCTAAAATTGAGCCTTGTGGTACACCGGAAGTAATGATCACCAAATCTGATTGATAACTTTGATTACTCTTTGTAACATGACGTGAACAAGATCACCCCTAATACTATTATATGCTAGTTTATGAAGAAGGAGCTCATGATCCAAATGACTTTCCGAAATCCGTGTACACGGCGTCAACTTGTATTTGTTGGTCCATATTGTTAAATACATAATCTGAAAAAGTAGGTAGATTGATCACAGTAGACCTTTTCTGCACAAAGCCATGTTGTTGACAAAGTATAACACGGTGAAGTACTGGATAAATAGTGCTGTATATCAGTCTCTCGGAAAGTTTTGACAAGATGGACAGAATTTAAATTGGCCTATAGTTTTCGACATCATGTTTGGAACCTGTTTTATGTATTGATATGACGTTGGCTATTTTCCATATAGTAGGAACAGTACCTTCTCCAATACATTTATTGTAAATAACTTTCAGTGGAGCTTATCGGCTATTTTATACAAAAAGTAAGGTGGTGACCCATTAGGGCCGGGTCCCTCGGTTATATCCAGAGTTTTTAATGCTTTTAAGACTTGATCTATGGAAAAAGTGACATGGTTAGTGACAACGCAATTATCTGCCTGAATTGTGGATGGCTTCCAATCAATTATTTTAATGTTGAGATTTCATATACAGATTGAAAGAATTTTGAAAATAAATTACAGATAGTGACTGGATCATTAGTATTATGATTTTTGTAAAATATAGTGTCTGGTATTCCAGACTCCTTTTTTCTATTAGAAACGTAACGCCACAAATATTTAACATTGTTTTTATATTTTTCTCTGCATTATTTATATAATATAAGTAATGCTTTGTACATTCTTTATGAAACCTACGCATAAGATAAGAAAAGTTTTCATAAGTTGATAGGTTCCCATTCGTTTTCCAGAGAATCCAGGCTTTATTTTTATTCTTAAAAATGCGAATCAATGATTTCGAAAACCACACGGGAAATTTATTGGATTGAGGACCAGAAAAAGGAGTATGTTTCTTGATTGATCCGTATATGACATTATAAAAAATATGAATGCTTTCTTCGGCTGACAGGTGATTGAAAGTGTCGGACCAATTAATCTTAGATATCTCTTCATTAATTTGATCGTAATCTGCTTTATAATAATTATACTTAGATACTTTTGCCTGTGGAACTACTTTGATTTGACTTTTATGAATGATGGTTGCACAGAAAGCGGGATGTGGATCATCAATTGGTAAAAATATACATGTATATACTATGCGTATCTACTATGCAATCTGCATTATTAATTAGTAAGTCCAAGATTCATCCTTCCAGTCCTTGTTATTTGTGAAGTAATTATATTGAAAAGAGTTGAATAATCCCATAAAATTGTTAATGTTTAGTATCATTTCGGATTTACCGAAACAATATAGTGCAGATGGGTTGCAATTATTGTGTGGAAGCCACTTAGCTTCAGGTAAATTATAGTCTCCAAATAAATATAATTTATCAGGATTTAATTTGTCTAAGGAGTATATGTATTAAAAGTGATCAAGAAAAATTTCTTGAGATGTTTTAGGAGGAACATATGTGGCACTAATAAAAATCTTTCTGTTATTCACGCCCTGAAGCTCTACAAGAATGTTTTCAATATGTGGGGTAGTAAACATATCAATGGTCACGAGAGCAGAACGTATTTTTTTTAATACAGCTATCAGGACACCGCCACCTTCCTTTTTATTGGTAGCAATACGATTACGGTCACATCTAAATATTGTGTAACGATCATCTATAAATTTGCTGTTGAATATATGTGTAGTTAACCAAGTTTCTGTCAAAATTATAACATCAAAATTATAAGATAATACATTCATAAATAAGACATTAAGTTTAGTTCGAATACCTCTACAATTTTGACAGTAATTAAGTAGCTTATCCATTGAGAAAGAAATAATTTATAAGCAATAAGTTCTATAAAGTTTAGAAACAGCGATACGACAATATGTAATATAAATAAAGTCTGAATAATGATTTGTGTAACCGAACGGCAATTTAACAATATACTTGGGTAAATCAGACTGCATGCTATATACTTTAAATAGTGGCTTGTAGAAAAATATCTGCAATAACACAAAAAACATGAAAGACTTAAGTTAAAAAATAAACATAATATTGGCATGGAGTAGAAAATTAAATTATGTGAATCCATATATATCAAATTTGCGGTAATTTAAACTATATAGTATTATGTGGTGAAGATAACCTAGATTAAATTTTATCGATGTTTCGTAGTGACCGAATAGCAAATGCTGGAGAGCCGTCAAGCTGTCGCACATTAACCCATACAAACTTAAAGTTATGTTTTCGTGCAGCTTCACGGGCAGCACGAAATAACTGTTTGTTCTTTAGCGTTAGATGTTCATTCATAAATATAAGCTGTGACACTTCAGATATCCCCACTTGATCTGTTTTTATACCCTTTGCCAATCGGTATGCACTCAAAATATTGTCCCTGAGTAGACGCGAGACAAGTTTCACTACTATGGTTTTGGGCTTCTTGTCCAAATTTTGTGCGTGTGACACGATGAATGGCTACTATGTCTCTTGGGTTTAAGGAGCATTTAATTTTGGAGCTGATAGTCTCCATGAGCGTTACTAAGTTTTCTGAACGTTTCTCAGGTATATTACAGATCTCTATGTTGCATTGACGGGCTTGTTGCTCTAAAAAATCAATTTTAGATTCCAATCCTGTTACTATCTCATTACAAATATCTGTGCATTTCATCTGACTAGTGATAGAATCTACTCGTTTAATTAAATCGTCCTATTGATCAGTTATGTACTGTACAGATTTTTGCAAGGAGCTAATTCCATCTACCTAAGTATTTTGTTTGACATCCAACATTGAGACATGTTTTTCCAGTTTTACATATTCAAAAGACAATAAGAGAGGCACCAGTTTACTTAGCTGTGGTAGATATAATGTGATTAGAATTAAATATAATGTGATTTGAATTAATTTAAATAATAAAATATATGAGAGCACAAAAATACGTTATTGTCACTTCAACTGTCACTCTTACTTGATCTACTTAATCTCATTTAATAGCCTAATACAGTATTTTTATTATATCTTAAATGTATAGAAAAAGCTCTGTTACAGCTTTATAATAGTATATAGATTTAGATTGACTTGTATGTCAACTATGTTATTTAGAATTTTATTATATAATATAAAGTAAAAAAAAAATATTATATAAAGAATATGAACAAAAACATTATGGACATTGTGACATTTAAATGCAAATTATTCGAAGAAAATGCGTAGTTCCGCATGAATGCTGCTATTTACAGTGTCCTTAGTTCATAAATCCACACTTAGGTAATATTTTCAAATATAAAAGTAAGTAAATAAAAGTACTTACGATTTTTATGGTTTATTTATAATATATGTTCCTTCAATACGCAGACGCAACGGGTTATAGAATTACAATGTTTAAACCTTTTTCCCAATAGACCAGCATGCTTGTTATGTAAGAGACACGTTTGAATATACTTATTTTAAGAAAATTAGAAAAATATATCTTTAAAATATATTTTTTTAAAACCTCATGGTTATTACCCAGTGAACATAAAAACAGGTAATATATAGAAACGCTAGACATTTACTACACCTTCTTAGTTAATGTCTACATTGAGAAAGGAAACACTTTGCCTTCCAGACAATTGCGAATATAGTTTGTCACACTCAAGCCCTTTATCAGCAGGTCTGCAGGCATTTCAGATGTTGGCAGATAAATTATCTTCACATGTTTGTTAGTGACTGCTTCTCTAACAAAATGGTGACGCACATCAATGTGCTTGGTTCTTTTATGGAACAATGGATTTTCTGTCAACTTCTGAGCCCCCTGATTATCATTGTATAAGGTTATCGTATAATTACAAAAATCTACAATCTCATTAAATAAGTTTTTTAAATATATAGCCTCTTTACCAGCCTCAATTATCGCCATATATTCGGCTTCTGTACTAGATAAAGCTGTAGTCAGCTGTTTTTTTACATTCATATGAGATAACAGATCCTGAAAGCTTAAAAAACCTATATAAGATTTCCTATCTAAGGTATTTGAGGCCCAGTCTGCATCAACAAAACCCTCTAAGTTACAATCATCTTTAGTAAACATAAGCCCATAAGAATTAGTTTTGCTTAAATATCTTAAAATTCGTTTTGCATGTTTCCAATGTATGAGTGAATAACAATTAAATTTTATTAAATTGGCTCAAAAAATTTACACTATAAGATATATCGGGCGAGTTAGGACACTTAAATACATTAAACTTTCTATTAATTGTTGAAATGGGTATTGTTTACAAACTTCAACACTTTTCTCTAGTTTCAAATTATTTTCAATGGGAGTATCGACACCATTACAATTTGTCATATTAAATTTATTTAATATATAATCTACAAAATGTTTTTGATATAGTGAAATGGAACCATTTTTATACATTTTAATTCTAATGCCTAAACATTGTTTTAACTGCCCCAAGTCTTTAATCTTAAATTTTTGCATTAGTAAATTCTTAGTCTCATTTACCATAATCTTGACAATTAGAAAATATGAAAAAATCATCTACAAAATTTGCTATTATACTCAGCTCCTTTTCACATCTTTTTATTTATAAACATGGTTATTATTTTGAGCTAACAAAGTTGGACTTTAAACAATCATTTATTCTTACAATATAAGCTCTGGCTCATTGTTTCAAAAAACAAATTGCACGTTTTAATTTAAGTACACAATTATCTTTACAATCTAAATTAGGAGGAGCATGCATGTATACATTTTTATTAGGATAACTATTTAGGAAAGATGTAGTAACGTCCAAATGAGTAATTTTAAAGTTAAGTTTCACGCTTACTGCAAATAAAAGTCTTAGCCTCGTTCACCATCTTCAAGTAAAGCGTTGATTAGTTACTTCTTGACTAGTGATAATTGTCAAGTAATAGTTACGAGTATCGTCTGTCAATTTCACAAGCGAAAATAAAGCTTCGAGTAGCAACTTACTGGTTAAGTGAATGACGCAAGAAATCAGACGTTGCATTCGTTCAATATAACGTCAAAAAAGTCAAAGTCGTTCGCAAACGTCATATTGCAGACACAGTTTACTTTATCTATAGTACCTATATATTGTCTCTTATATCGCGTATTATCGTGTGATTTTATTTTGTTATTAAGTTCGAATCAACTTACGTATTATAATTAAAATGGATAAGGTTCGCAGAGACAGAAAGTGCGGTGCAGAAAGGACTAATACATTATACATACATTTTGACAGGTTATGTAGGTATTATAATTCACTTATACGGGAAAATGCCACTTTTCTTTGTGATTTAGGTATTATCTTATGTTTTATAAATTTATGCAATTGGTCCCCTGCATATTTCGCTATCGAATTTTATCGCGTATTCGTGTATACGAAATTTAGCAAAAAAGTCAGTTTCTTCTAGGCCCATAAAATAGCCGACACGGAATTTAAATACACGAATTCTCGGTACTCGTTGAATCGCAGAATATTTAAGTCCATCTAATTGATGATCAATTAAGTCGAATAGATCCATTATCTTATTATATCATAAATATTGTAATATGCAAAAACAACAACGCAACAGCTAACCGTCGAGTAAGCATGCTAATTCGCAGACTGCATGGCAAGTAAGTAACAAGGCACGTAATCTTAAGATTATTGCTACTCGAACGTCGTGAAATTCGCACCCGGAGTTACGGGTGACTTTAACTGGTGATTAGTCTATTTGACACTTTACTTGAGAGTGGTGAAAGAGGCCCTTAATGTAGAGTAACGAAGCACTGGTGAGTATATCTCAGTATAGTCCAAACCTTATTTTTGAGTAAAACCTTTCGCAACCAGTCTAGCCCTATAACGCACTTTATTATTATTTTTGAACTTTTTCTTGAAAACCCACTTACTTTGCACTACTCTATCAGCTTCTTTTCTGTCAACGAATTCTCATGCTTAATTATCTTCAAAACCCTTTAGTTCTTCTGTCATCGCCTGCTCCCACAGTTCCTTCTCCGGTCCATTCATTGTTGTTTCATAACTCATTTCTTCACCACATGATTCCAGCTCATCTCAAAATCATCAATACAAAGATTTGAATAGCCAAATCTTTCTAATGGCTTTCTCTTGCACTTACCAGGCTCCTGTAAGTTTTGAACATTTTCTTCTAAAATAGATTCTATGGTTGACTCATTATCACTTTTATCCACCGATTGATATGAATCTTCGTGGGAAATTTATGAGTCTTAGATATATGTAGGATCGTTAGCATCTATAGCTGAATTTTTTGACACGTTTCTCTCTTTCTCTGAGTTTTCAACTTTCTCTAACATTTCTTCTTTGTTTTCTGATGTTTTTTCTTTATTATTTACCTGAGCTTAATCCGAGTATTCTTTCTCTATTATAAAGACATCCTTGCTCGTAGTAATCTTCCTAGTTTTGGGGTTATATAATCTCTTACCTTTCACGTTATCCGGATAACCAATTAGAATTAATACTTATCCCATTTTTGCACTTTGGGAACATGCACCATTACTTTACTTCCAAATGTTCTGACATGGCTCAAATCTGGCTTCCTGCCTGTCCACTTCTCAAAATATGGTGTCATAATGCCTAAACTGGTGGATGGCGTTCTATTCATTAGGTAAACTGCAGTATTCACTGCTTCACCCCAAAAACTTTTGTCGAGATCTGATTCAAACAATAAGCATTTAGCCCGTTCAACTACAGTTCTGTTGAACCTTTCTGAGAGTCCATTCTGTTGTGGAGTGTGAGGATTAGTCTTCTGATGGATGATTACTGTTTGTTTTAAGAAATATTCCATCTCTCGAACAAAACTCACCTCCGTTATCAGTTATCAATACTTTTATCTTGTTTCCCGTTTGATTCTCCACCAAAATTCGAAATTCTTTGAAATACTGGAATACCTGGTTCTTCTCCTTCAAGAAATAGACTTGAGTCATTCTGCTGGCATCATCTACGAATAGAAGAAAGTACTTTGCTTGACCAATTGATTTGGTCTCCATCGGCCAGCATAAATCTGAGTGTATTACTTCTAGCAGTATATCAATTCTATAATTAGCAGATGGGAAAGGGAAATGAGCCTGTTTCCCCTCACAGCACACTTCACAGTTCTGGATCCGAATATCAGCTTTCTTGTCAAAACTAACCAGCACCTTCTTTCATCTTTTCTAAAGACTTACTGTTTATATGTCCTAGCCTTCTGTGCCACATAGTCATGGTTAATAATGCGCTCTCTGATCTTTGTATTTGTAGCTTGTACACACCATTTGTTAAGTTTGCAAATCCTATAAGCTCATTTACTGGATTATATATTTAACAACTGACTGCCTTGGTAGTATACCGGTAGTGTATGTGACTGCTAATCATGAGGTCTCGGGTTCGATCCCCGGGCCGGGCAATGCTATTGAGCTTTTTCCTAAAAAGAAAAATTCTCAGTAGCAGCCTGGAGTTTGGAAATGTGCCCGGTAGACGTCAATAGGCTTGCCCCCTATTACGTGGGACTTAAACATAGCTGGCGAGTCGTGGGTGTGTAATATACCTCTGCCTACCCCTTCGGGGAATACAGGCGTGATGCTATGTTTTTGTTTTTTTGTTTTGAGAAAAAGACTACGTGATAATAGTGCTTGTAAAATAGTGTATAACATTTCATTCATATGTAGTCGAAAATGAAATAATTTTAACCCCTCAACAAACGGATAGAAACTCCCAGGTTTGCAATAGGGATCAGCTTCACGTAGGCGAAAGAGGCGCGCCGCGCGCGCAATCGCAAAAAATTTTGGCGCTAAAAAATATTTCCTACTCCTTCACTTTCAATGCTATCTACTCTTGAATTTTTGCCCGATACAGTCTGTTCATTCTATAATCTGTGTATAATTTTTGCCTACGCTTATATATACTGTATCAACGAGAAATAATTCCTAAACGTAAACGTCAACCAGTTGCGACAATGGACTCGAACCGTGCGGTAATAAAGTCGAGTATTCCACGGGAATGTGATTTTTTCTTTTTTTAAATTTTCGTTTTATAACGTCAGTGCTCTTATAATAATTAGTGGATAGTGTTTTTAAGTGTTTTAGTGCATAAAATAGTTATTATACTTGACAATAAACATGGATTTTTCAACAATGGGTAAGTAGATTTTTTTTAATGATTTTTTTCATAAAAGGTGTCCACCCGTTTTGGCGCGTGGCCTCACGCGGCCTCGCGTGGCCTTGGGCACTGTATCGCTTGGCACGCGTAAGACTCCCGGGAGTCTAACGCGTTTCAATCGGTTTGATTGAATGCTATAAAGTGATATAAAATGGGCTTTTTTTACTTGAAATTAATAATTGCTACTAAGATACACTCGCAAAACACGTTTTCTAGCTAAATTTCTATTACTTTGAATTGTTTCGGTGTTGCGTTATTGCGAATTTAATTTGCCCAGTTTTCACTTTACTAATAAATTTATATGTCATTTATGAGATGATGATAACAAATTACCATTTTAGGTTTTCCTCTAATCCAGATGTGAGATCGAAATGAGTGGATGCTACGGGAAAACGAGGCAACCCACAAAATACCCAAAATATGCTTCACAACTTTTTTTTTTTGATGTTTCGTTACACATAATAAGAAAATAGTAACGCTGGGAGCAAAATTATTGCCAGTGAATATGTTCATGTAAGTATAGCTTTTAAAGTCTTTGTACTTCAACTTTGTAAGTAAATTTCAATTCTAGATTATGACTACCGCTGTAGTCATAATCTAGAATTCAGAGAAACTAATTTGCTCTCTCTTGTGACACCTGTCTGGGATTTAAAGGTTTCAAAATAAAACCCAGGAGTAAAACAAAATTAAATAAGATATATTCACACCCCAAATGGTAGGTGGCAACACAAATTTATAAGGTCGTGGTATTCGTCCTATAGCTAACATCACCACTTATAGTACTCTCTCTCCCGTGGGACCGGCCATGAATCTCATCGTTGCGTTTTGGTCGTAGCCGGAGATAGCCGTTTATTCTTTAATTATATATCGGTGAAATGAAATAGCGAGCAGCGGCTTGACAATACTCTCAGTATAATTGAGTCCATGAGCGACGGTTGACTATTACCATCAGATGGGCCGTGGCTCGTCTGCCACTAAATGCAATAAAAAAAAAAGTTCTTATTCAATTAATTAAATCAGCGCTGGAAGGATGATAATTCTTTACTTATTTGACCCAGAAAAGAAAGAAAAGATAATTTAATTGTATTCTTGTGTACTATTATTTTATTAAATATAACTTATTATTATTTACCAGATGAGATATCGAACAGAACGGCAATATATGGAGAAGCAATACTTATCTTGCATCAAGGCTCAAAGTCTTAGTGTTTCTCTACGTGATCGAATTCTTATTACGGATACGGAGGTAGAACGTGAATATCCGACATAGCCCGCCGAGTTTGCACGCTGAAGTGGTAATGGGCAGGCCATATCGCTCGACGAACTGACATCCGTTGGCGAAAAAGGTTCTCGAGTGGCAACCACGTATCGTACAGCGCAGCGTAACATGCCCTCCCACCAGATGGACCAGATGGGCAGGGAGCCGTTGGATGCAGTCAGCACAAGCCCGATAGTTCGTTAGTAGTATTAGTAGTTAGTTAGTCTCTTTGGGGAGGCCAATGTCCAGCAGTAGACGTTTAAAGAGTGATGGTTGGATAAATAGAAGGGGTGGCAGATTTACTTTTAAATAATCATTTTGATAAACGTTGCGATTTTCAATAAAATATTTGTTACGAAGAGTTTCTTATTTACGACCTAGTTACAGGACCTCATTCTAACTATCGTTTAATGTGCCCAAATATGGTTAAATATTTGTCAACCCAGCAACATTTAAAAAAAATATTGCTGTTTCAAGTGCGGCCACGCCGTGGTTCCGTCTAGTAGTTCTTAGTCTGAGGTTTACTGCAATTTGAACTTGCACTGTCACTATTTGACGTTGACGTTTGCGATTTGTAACCGCGGTTAGTGTTGCCACTTTTCACCGCTGTTGTTTTGACCAAAATGCAGAACCTTTTTCAGTAGTGCTAACCGCCTCAATCATGCCGAGCAATTTTGTCTTAATGACGTCAGCGCTAATAGCGATGCTAGAATGCTCAATTACCATTATCATAAGTGAAAACTTATCTGAGAGTCCCGCCAAAAGTAACGATCCAATCCACTCATCTGTGATTTCAAAACCTGTTCCCATAAATTTTTGCGCAGTTTTGACTATTTGAGATACGTAGCTTGTTATAAAGTCACAGTTTTCAAAGCGAATTGAAATTAATGCCCGAAGCAAGCTGCTATCCTGTGTCATCGAACAATTCTTTAATTGTTTTCCATACACTGATTACTGTAGTCTCAGTCTTGATATGCGCGTATAACGAAGAGTCATCACGAGTTTGGCTTTGGCTTTTTTCATCTCAGCTTCACTGATTTCCGCTGGCAAGTTATCCAAGTTAATTTCTTTGAGCAGCAAAAAACTACTTGACGTGAATGCCCAATCATCATAATTTTCGCGACCTTTTAGTTTTGGCACATTGACTAGGTACCCCGACGTCGTCATAATTCACTTTTAGGACACAATTAAACAAAATAACTTTTTAAAAACTTGAAAATGTGGGACTGGGCCCATAACCTAATAAAACACGCTTGGATGTTGTTCAAAGAAGTAACTATTTTATTTTCTTAATACATAGACAATATTTAGTAAGTTACACATAGTTGTTAACAGTTGGCGCTATTAGTATATTAAAGAATATTATATTGATAATAATTTTAACAATAAATGAAAGTAACTGAAATAAAATATTCTAGCCGTTTCAACATCAGTCAATCTATTTTTTTACCGCATATGCCGGTGAGCTAAGCCTACCTGACAATTTTTTAACATCAATGGGGCCCCCCATTGGTGTTTGTTATGTATATTGATACCTAGGAAAACCGTGGACTCCACAAGGTCCAGTTCGACACTATTCAATTGTACATTGGTTTCTACATGCCTTATATTGGGTGTAGTAAATTTTATACATTTACTTTTATTTTCACTTAAAACTAGTTTATTAGTATTAAACCTATGAACAACTTTAGATAGCTAACTACAGATGTATCATCTGCGAACAACATAATATTTCGATTATCTCCTACATAGTATGGTAGGTTATTAATATAGACTAGGAACAGAAATGGACCCCTGCGGATTGTCATGACAGACCTAAGTGATAACGTGCCATTCACATCGACCCTTTGAATTGCTTAAATAAGAAGTCAAAAGCTCGAGGGCCCTGTTCCTGATTCCGTAATGGTATAATTTTTAATGAGGGTTTAATGATGTATACAGTCCAATGCTTTAGACAAATAGCAAAATATACCTAACGCATCATGCGAATCTTCCGGCACCAAGAATAGCTCCACCTCGTCTCTTCCTATGGGAGTCGTAAAAGCCGACTAAGGGATTACCGGAGGACCGGGCAGAAGCGTTCCCCTGTGTATTAAAAACATCCACTGCGATCGCCAACCCGCATGCCAAGTGTGGCGATTATGGTAAAACCCCCATTTCGGGGAGGCCTATGTCCTGCAGTGGATGATGAAAGGCTGATGGATGGATGAATGGATCATGCAAATCTTCCGAAGATTTAAATATGTTTTTTAACAATTCTAGACCTGCATTAGTAGTAGAGCGATTCTTTGTAAAGCCGAACTGGTTTTTATGAAAAAAAATATGATTGTCAAAATGATTATTTACCATTTCTTTAGGGAATAAGCTTCTCAAATACTTAACTTAGTGTCGATAGTACAGAAATTGGACAAAAATGGTTAAGGTCTGAGGTACTATCAGATTTAAACAAAGTAATTACTCTACTAAACTTCATAAGGTCGGGGAATACACCATTAATAAAACAACCGTTAAACACAAATTTAATGTCAATTGGGGTGCAATAATATTAATAATTGAGTAACTTACTAGTTTCACTGTTTATAATTTTCCAAGTCATTTTAATAATATCGCCAGATTCTTTGATTTTATTTTATTTTTCAGATATACCTAGTGATTTAGCACAGGAACAGGCTCGTGAATGTATTGGAATATTTTTTACATATTCCAAAAATATTGAGTTATGACTATAGGTTTTTTCATTATAAAGTTCATATAACCTTAGTCTACTTTTATAAATACCACAGGTAGCCCACTCACTAAAGCTCGCGCGAGCGCCATTAGTTACAGTTTTAGGTTTAAAATTCTTGCTGAATTCACTACTGATCAACTGGAATACAGCACTATATAAATCGCAACCGTGGTACTTTTTCAGATAGATTACATTTCAATAGCTCTAAGCGGTTAGAGTTTATTGGAACAAAGGTAACTTTATCTTTATGGACCCTACTAGTTCCAGGAAATACCACAAGTTGTCCACAATGATTAGATTCAGTTTATTTATGATAGATTTATTGATTGGTTTTGCATTTGTAAATATATTATTTATCTAAACAAGTTGCGCTAAAAGAAGTAATCCTAGTAGGTTCCATTAAAAAGATTGTGCATGTTATAAGAATTCAATATAGTTATAAATTTTTGAGTAATAGTACTATTTTCAAGTAAATTTATATTAAAATCTCCAACTATACATCCAATAAGCTATTCTTTTTCATGAAAAGTACATCCATTCCACATATTTTTTATCAATCATTTGAAAATCACATAAATTTCACTCTACTCGAATTATACTCGAACGTATTCAACTCCTCCTTTACCTTTGTTATGTTTACATATATTTTTTTTGTTTTTTATTTATTGCATATGGTGGCAAACGAGCCACGGCCCATCTGATGGTAAATGGTAACCGTCACTCATGGACTAAATAACTATACCAAGAGTATTGTTAAGCCGCTGCGCACCATTTCATTTCACAGATATGAAATGAAAGAATAAACGGACATCTTCTGCTACAACCAAAACACAACGATGTACTTCATGGCCGGTCACACAGGAGATGGTGGTAACAACCCACTCGGGCTCGATGGCAAGTGAGTACTGCCACTTGGTACCCAGCCCTACTACCAGTAATGCAATGGATGGGTGATCATTGCTTACTTCCCTTAGTCGCCTCATACGACACCCGTGGGAAAGAATGGGGTGGTGACACTTGTATTCTTAGTCCGTCACCATATGAACCAAAAATTTCTAAAAACGGACAAAAAATTTCTTATTTAATATCTCCGGTTCTAATTGGGCTAATTATGTGTGAACCACATTAGTCTAAGAGAGAAGAGAGAGAAAGAGAGAATAAGAGTAATCGCTGCAACGAACTCTGGTAGCCATAAGCAGAATTATCACTTTTTATTTTGCACTTTGTGTTCTGGTAAACGAGAGCCCTTGGTGTATGCGTTTGTGTATGTGAATGTGACAGAGATTGAGTGTATCAAATCATTGCTTTGAATGCGGGGATGTTGTTATTTTAAATCCTAGACAAAGTTACTGCTTATTTTATTTATAATAGTAACTTGCCGCGACAAAAGTGATTTGTTTTTATTTTCCAACAGTAGTAGACGAGTAATCTGCTCACTTGTAAGTGGTCACTCATAGACTATGGCAACACTAAAGGCACAGCTTTCATCTACTATTTTGTCAATTGAGGTAATGACAAATTAATATCAATTAAGTAACTTACCTCATTAAACACAAAGTGAAAAATGTGAAATCGAAAATAACAGTCAGGAGCAGGATTTGAACCTGCATCTTCTGGATACCGTCCAGATGCTTTACCAATTCAGCCATCCTGACAATTGCTCCTGACTGCTAATTTCGATAACACATCATACTTAACGTCTTTGGGTGACGCCTGCGCCATCTGTCAGAAGTATTTTCATACATTATACCGACCAGGTAAACTTAATTTTACAATTAAGATTTTACCTAATAATGACGCAAACCCTTTAAATATTTAGATATTTTTATATATATTTTTAGCATTCATTCATTTTCGACTTTTTTCACTTTGTGTTTAATGTATAGTACTAAGCATGTCAAATGCTAAAATATATATAAAAATATCTAAATATTTAAAGGGTTTGCGTCATTATTAGGTAAAATCTTAATTGTAAAATTAAGTTTACCTGGTCGGTATAATGTATGAAAATACTTCTGACAGATGGCGCAGGCGTCACCCAAAGACGTTAAGTATGATGTGTTATCGAAATTAGCAGTCAGGAGCAATTGTCAGGATGGCTGAATTGGTAAAGCATCTGGACGGTATCCAGAAGATGCAGGTTCAAATCCTGCTCCTGACTGTTATTTTCGATTTCACATTTTTCACTTTGTGTTTAATGTATAGTGCTAAGCATGTCAAATGCTAAAAATATATATAAAAATATCTAAATATTTAAAGGGTTTGCGTCATTATTAGGTAAAATCTTAATTGTAAAATTAAGTTTACCTGGTCGGTATAATGTATGAAAATACTTCTGACAGATGGCGCAGGCGTCACCCAAAGACGTTAAGTATGATGTGTTATCGAAATTAGCAGTTAGGAGCAATTGTCAGGATGGCTGAATTGGTAAAGCATCTGGACGGTATCCAGAAGATGCAGGTTCAAATCCTGCTCCTGACTGTTATTTTCGATTTCACATTTTTCACTTTGTGTTTAATGTATAGTGCTAAGCATGTCAAATGCTAAAAATATATATAAAAATATCTAAATATTTAAAGGGTTTGCGTCATTATTAGGTAAAATCTTAATTGTAAAATTAAGTTTACCTGGTCGGTATAATGTATGAAAATACTTCTGACAGATGGCGCAGGCGTCACCCAAAGACGTTAAGTATGATGTGTTATCGAAATTAGCAGTCAGGAGCAATTGTCAGGATGGCTGAATTGGTAAAGCATCTGGACGGTATCCAGAAGATGCAGGTTCAAATCCTGCTCCTGACTGTTATTTTCGATTTAACATTTTTCACTTTGTGTTTAATGTATAGTGCTAAGCATGTCAAATGCTAAAAATATATATAAAAATATCTAAAAACTTACCTCATTTGAACCTCTTTAATAAGTATAAGTAAGTATGTGAAAATACATACAGTTTCCAGTGGGTTATTGAAATTTATAATTAAAAAAAATAACTCTTTTCCGAGGTGTTTGTAAATAATACGAAAGTGGATACTACACTTAATAAAATAAAACAACGTTAACTGCATCTATCGTATTAACTAGATTCTCTGTCTTGAAGTTTTGCCAATTTTAGTGATAGGTCCCTTAAGCAGTAAGTCGAAGAAGTAAATATTTTAGGATGGCCATTTGTTTATGAGTTTAACGAAAACCCGTTCAGTAGTTTTTGCATGTCACGCGAACAAAGACACAGACAAACAGACTCAAAATTATAATAGTGTTCAGAGACACCTATTTTTTTTTTCAAATAGGTATATTAAATGCTCAGACACAGCTCGCTTACTACTATATATTATTACATTTTGATCTATATTTTTAGCACTTGACATGCTCAGCTACTTTTAGAGTACAAATTATTATTTGTGAATGAGGAAAAAGAGAACTTGAAAATGCGTTCCGATAGATGGCGTTGGTCGTTAAGACAAATGTGATGAGGAAATTGGGTATAACCGCAATGTAGTACGGTAGCTCAGTGAATTAGAGCACTTCCCCGGATAGGAAGGGACGCAGGTTGGATTCCCGCTCGTACTAAAGTTCTCTTTTTTCTCATTCACAAATAATAATTTGTACTATATAATATTACTTTATAATAGTATAGGTATAGTTAGATAAAAAAAATTAAATGCTTACCGTGTCGAGAAGATCAATAATTTTGAGATAGTAATAGAAACAAACTAACTTAGCGATGTTTATTGCTTCTGTTGTTGGTGAGTAATCGACTGGCTCACATATCCACTGATACTTCCAACCCCATGCAAGTTTAAAGGACTAAAAGTTAAAAAAAAACAATTTTAATCAGTATATTTTATGTTATAGAGCTTTTTCCTAAAAAGAAACATTCTCAGTAGCAGCCCGGAGTTTGGAAATGTGCCTGGTAGACGTCAATAAGCTCGCCCCCTATTACGTGTGACTTAAACATAGCTGACGAGTCGTGGGTGAGTAATACACCTCTGCCTACCCCTTTGGGGAATACAGGCGTGATGCTATGTTTTTGTATATGTTTATCAGTCTATTATTAATGAGCTGCTACCCGGGACTTCAGCCGCATAGAATTCATTTTTTTTTTGTGCGGAATACTAATTATTCTAAAATAAAAGTAGTTATCTAAGTTACACCTTATAATATCAGCTGTCCGCCAGTGAAAGTCCCGTCCACATTGATCCCGGTACGTACTCGTGTATATACTTTCATAATTATGTATTTAGTAAAAGCTGTTATTTAGACATTACAAACAGACACTTCAATTTTATTTAGTTGTATAGATGACCATTGTAGTCACAGAGTATACAAAACTTTCAATATTTACTGTTACCGATGTTTATTCTAGACGCTACACAGCTACACTAGAAAACTCAGCTTTATCTCACAGGACCGTGCTAATAATAAATATTAGCTAGCTATTAGGCTATTAGGGCAGGTGACACAATGCAAGGTGTGTTACCAACTTCACGGCTAGCTATGAAACCGTAGGGCCGTTTGGGGCCGGCTTTAGAATTGTCCCACCCCTCTCTACCCACGGGAGTATTAAGAGCCGATTGAGGGAATACCAGGGAAATGGCAGCAGCACTCCCTCGAGTATTAACAACATCCACTGCGATCGCCAACCCGCCTGCCAAGCGTGGCGATTATGGCATTATCCCCCATGACGGGCCCGCCCGTTGTGGCGTTCTCTTGGGGAGGCATATGTCAAGGACAAGAAATATATAATAGGTACAGTCTTTCAGTTTGTTTCTTACACATAAGAACAAAATACTTTTACCCATATTCTAAAATTATTATTTTTAATAAACTATTCAAACTACCTTAATATAAATTAATAATGCTTTAGTGTTGACCTACTGTTCCAGAATTCCAGTACGATAGTTTTTTAGAACAAAATAGATAAAGTTTAAGGTACTCGTAAAATTAGGCTTTAGAGCTTTTTCAAATTTCACAGATAAAATAATACTAACCATTACAAATACGTACAAACAAGCCAATATTTGTAATGCATTGTAAGCAATTAGGAGTTTGTCTAAGTTATATGGTTCACGTTTTTGCATCCATTTAGGTCCACATTTTAGCACAAACAGCAGGTACAGAGCTAGTAGAGAAAGGCCTTGGTACGGTTTAGCTACTAACGGCCATGAATTTGTTCTCGGATCTGTAAAGAAAAAGTTATAAAAATATTAATAATAATTACTATAATATTACGTAATCCTAAAAAATTAGTAGTCCTTGTCATTACGCGAAATAAAATAGCATTTTTAGAAAGTACAATATTCGCAACTAGATTATGGCCGCAACTCCTTTCACATGGAATTCAGAATATAAATACAGCACTCTACGGTCTACTTATTGTTTCTTTGTAAATCATTGTAAAGAGTAGCCTGTGTCCTTTTTTTGGGGTCCAGACAATATATTTCATGATGATTGGCGACTGCCTATCGAACCTCCGCAACCTAAGTGAACAGCTCGAAAAAAAAAATATCCGAAAATAAATTTATGAAGTATAATAGTATAATATTCCGTCAGGCTTTCAACGTCCACTGCTGGACATAGGCCTCTCCAAGAGAACGCCACAACGAGCGGTCCTCTGCTGTTTCGCTCATATGGGGGATAATGCCGTAATCGCCACGCTTGGCAGACGGGTTGGCGATCGCAGTGGATGTTGTTAATACTCGAGGGAGTGCTGCTGCCCACTCCCCCTATTCCCTCAGCCGGCTCTTACGACTCCCGTGGGTAGAGAGGGGTGGGACAATTCTAAAGCCGGCCCCACACGGCAGCAGTGTAAAATATTATTATTTATGAAAGCTCCTTCAGCGCTACAAGCGTATTATATATATTATGATCCTTAAGAACAACGTAAGATACTATACAGTTTACTTTAGTATGCTCATATGATATTGTAAACATTTAATAAATTTAATCGCTTGAAACGCGTTAGACTCCCGGGAGTCTCGGATCAATGACCTCGACAATTGATAAAAAAGTCCAAAAGAATCTCCAAAGCTTGCAATAAGAGTCAACATCGCAAAAAAAAAAGGGCCGAGCCGCGCGCGCGGTCGCAAAAAAATTTGGCGCTAAAAATTTATTTCCTACTCCTTAACTTTCAATGCTATCTACTCTAAAATTTTTGCCCGATACAGACTGTTCATTCTACAAGCTGTTCATGATTTTTGCCTAAGCCTATATATACTGTATCAACGAGAAATAAATCCCAAACGTAAACGTACATTCATAAATTAACAATAGCAAACTAAACCTTATGAACCTAAATAACAACAAAACGCATTATTTGTCTTTCACTCGGCGACAGATGGTTGACACATGTTTATTTTATGGAACTATTGAGTTCGAGATAGAGCAAAAGAGCGAAATTCTTCGTTTTTAACAGTAATTGATTTACCGCCATTATTTAACCTAAATCTATAGACAAATTCTGAATTGGAAAGTTCACTTTCATAGTTTGTTCGAACACCAACCCGGCGATCCCCCAATTCTACTAGTCTGAATCAAATAAAGCCGGTTTCAAACATCTCATTATTACTTTCATCACTAAACAGATCCATTTAAAACTTTATGTTGTTATATTTATGTAAAAATACGAAAAAGCCTTGCCTATATCCGCCAAAATTGGGCGATAAAGTAAAACTGTAACCACTAGTTATTTGACGTATCCACAGTAAGCTCAAAAGCGTTATTGAAACACCCAAACTTTTTTTTTGTACGTAGTTACTTATCTATGGTAAGCAGTAGGTCCTCCGATAGATAGATCAAAGTTATGGATAAATATTTCTATCTTGAAACGGAAAAAATAGCCGATAAATACTAATGGTAACCATTTTAACTTTTAGTAAAGGATAGATAGGTTATAGAGACCGGCCGTTAGTCGGCATATAAATTGCACAGCTTTTCTTGAATCACTTTCTTCATATAGTAAGCTACAATATCATAAGCTTGTTAACTCATGCGATGAAGGTAACCCTCATTTATGCATTAAATAATGTTTACGATGTTTGTAAAACTTCAGAAACAACATTTCGAAAATCCATCAAACAGAATTTGGCAATCACAAAAACCAATCATTCAAAACTCCAGATCCTTATAATGAAACATTTTATTAGAAAACATATTTTCAAGTTAACTGCGATTATGTCAATAGGATTCTTCATCATAATAACTACTACGATTGGTGCCACGAAACTACCTGAAATTTGTAGTTTTCATAACAAAAATAAATAATGTTAAAAGTGACCTTGACGTAATAAAAGGCATGCCGACTGATATATTAACGCTCAATAGCTCATTACTGAATGGTTGTAATTTGGCACACACAGGTATAATTATGTAGGCAGATAAAGATTTTAGCAATGAAAACCTTTTTTTTGTATCAAAAATTTAATTTTTTATCCCTTGAAGGATTCGAATACCGATATTATTTTTTTACACGCTTCCCTAGCAATGTCCATCTTTAGTGCCAAGATCTTAAAATGATACGGTAAATATATCGTTATTTTTTACTGTTTCTTTTTCCTTCCTATGAGTGCCCGCCCCTTTTTTCTGACATTTGGAAGAGTGACACTCCATCTAGACATCTTATTACTCTGAGATTCTATCCTTCACCATCTTTGGTTAGAGTTCTATCAATCCAGATGGGATCATTATTAAATTAAAATTTGTGAGAATGTGAGAAATATAATACAAAAGTTTTACTACACAATTTTTATGTTTTACATAATTTTTAAAGAAGTATTAAAAAAATATTCACCTGTTAATTCCTCAAAAACATAAAAATACCCGTGCCATGCTTTCTGTATTAACGCCATTTTTGTTTTTATAGGAACGTGATATTAAAGCACAATTGTTTTTAAACTTTACCGTTTAAGGAACATAACATCTTGTTGACTAAACTGAGAATGAATAAACGATGACTTTCATATTAATTATAACATATAAATATCTGAATTTGCATAATAAATTCCCAATTTTGTATTGTTATGTTAAATAAGTGGATTGCGGACGAAACACTAACTCGATAATGTTTTTAAAATTAAATTCTTACATACCTACTTCTTGCATTGATAATTTGGATTAACGTTTAAACATCGAATTAAGTAATAGCGTTATGTAATATTTTAAATACTGAAACTATATTTCCACTGTCATCCATTTTCGTTAGAAATCCGTTCCAGATTCTCCTCCTATTTTAGCACGTACGCTATCCAAAGGATGTGGCCAATTTGTGCCCCAAGCTTTATAAAGTATATTTATTTAAAATAAAAATAAAATGTAAGACTAATTTTGAATAAAGCTATTCAAAATTAGTCTTACATTTTATTTTTATTTGAAGATTGAAAAAAGCGAAATGTTCACAAAAAACTAGACCTTCCGTTTGAATACACAATGAAATACTTTTGACTACCACATTATCCAAATGATTTTTTTGTTTATAAATTATGTATGTTGTCTGCGCTGACACGATAGACTAGGTAGATCTTGAGGCAAGAAATGAAGTCCAGATTTTGAGTTAAAAATGTAATTAAAGTAAGATAAATTTTACAGCGGTTAGGTGTCGTATGTGCGAGTACAAATTCATTTTTTTGAGTAACTATAGTCGCGTAGACAGATCTCAGCAAACCACAGAGACGGCGAGAATTACGTTTCATTCCGCGACATGCCCCCGGCCTTGGAAGCACCGTCTTCCAACGAAGTAGTCATGTCTCCTTCTTGGAACAGTGGGCATATTTTTGAAAACCGCGCCTGACCACGCCTGACGCCTTCCGAATGTCTGCCACGCGAGCCACGCTATCCTTGCCTGTGACGACGTTGATGGCATTATTAACGTGGGGCGCATGCCCCAGGCTCCATTTTAATGGAGGAAGGTTGTCGTCTCTGATGACTACTAGAGTGTTCGGTTGCAGTGTGTCATTATCCTCCTTACACTTGCATCGAATTTGAAGCTCCGTCACGTACTCCTTGGCCTAGCGTGTCCAAAAATCGTGTCGCATTACGATTTTGCGGGCTAGGTTCCATCCACTGACAGGCCACCATCGCTGACGCAGTTCGTACAGTAGCGCCTGAGGAGCCGCGTGGATCAGTCGTAGGTGCGCGTCGCGCATCAACAAAACTAAAAATCGATGTTTTGCGGTAAAGTAAAACAGGATGCTTCTTATCATACTCAAATTCATCACAATTACCAATACGCCCGCCTATACGCATAATTCCTTCACCGTCGATAAATACATTTAATTTAGATAAAGATGCATTATGTTTGATTCATTTATTATAAATTAGTAATTTATATATTCATCGGGAAAGGATTCTAATTGTGATTGTTTTATTAGCTTGATCTCCACGGCTCGTAATTCGACTACACTGAGATCATATGTGACTGTTGATTTATACGCTTCCGTAAAATACTAATAAAGCGAAGAACACCTTTCGAAAGGGAACCAGTTGACGTTTTGCATTACAATCAGTACCTACGTGTACTTCGTTCGACTTAAGCTCAGGTAGGCCGTGACTTGTGTTGCCTACATATTCACCTGAAGGTGTGTTAGTACAACTGAACGATGGATAATGTGTAAATCAGTAATGTGGATGTGATATGAGGAATCACAAAACATTGCATATGCATAGTATATGAACTAGTTCTCGATTTGACTACGATATTACAGATCTTTTTTTTTGTTTTATTGTATTATTTTAGTTGGGCAAAAATGTCCTACCGCACATCCCGCCACCCGGGTGGCAACGAGGTAGTGTGGGGCTCTCACCCACTAAAAACCCACCGTGCGCCCTCGCCCGCCCTTACTACGGCGGATCACGGGTACCGCGTCGTATCCACCGCGATCCGCAGGCGGCAGCCCTTTCGGGCATCTTTTCTTCTGCGAAGCCCCACGCACGTGGACGTCGCACCTTCGCGGTAGGCTTCCGCGGACAGCAGGGCAATCCCCGACCCCACCGTCCGCAGCCTCGGCTAGGGCGGCATCAGGCGCAGATAAGCGCGCCCACGCCGCCCCGCGCGCCGGCGGCGAATTGGGTCCGCGAAGGAGGATTCCTCCCGGGCCCACTCCGCCGCCTCCTTCCGCGAGATAACCGCCTCGCAGAAGGCGGCGACCGCGGTCCAGGCCCTGTCACTGCCAACCATCGCTCGCGCAACGGCCGGCAGTGACAGGTCCACGCCTATGACTGCAGCGAGTTCCCGGCGCTGCTCATCCCAAGCCGGGCACGAATCGAGCGTGTGCTGCGCCGAGTCCTCGCTACAGTCGCAGTTGTGACAGCCGGGGGTCGTCTCCTTCCTAACGATCGTGTACAGGTATTTGCCGAAGCAACCATGCCCCGACAAAACCTGCACCAACCGGAAGGTAAGGACCCCGTGCTGCCGCCCTGCCCATTCATCTAAGATCGGCCGGAGTGCCCCTACGGTCCAGAGACTAGCTCGGGGCGTCTCCAGCCGAGCCCTCCACTTTAGGACGGTGGCGCGGCGGGCATCTTCCCGCCACGAAGAGATCGCGCTCGGCGAGGGGCGACTGCCCCCCGCCCGCGCCGTGTACGCCCGCCGACAAACGTCGGCGAGCACTTCCGCCTCCAGATCCCGTGCGGTACATTCAGTTATCTCAGAAGAATTCTTATTAGATATCAGTGAGATGCAAATCACGTGGCACTTTAATGATCCCTCATGGCCTAGTGCCGGAGGGTTATAGGAAGCAGCAGTGAAGAGCCTTAAACATCGCTTACGTAGAGTAGTGAGTGATCAGAAACTCACGTATGAGGAGTACGCTACCCTACTATCACAACTCGAAGCGTGTCTCAACACCCGACTCCTGTGTGGAATAACAGAAGACCCAAATGATGTAGACTATCTCACGCCATCACACTTCCTGGCTAATGGACGCATCTTAACAATAACAGAAACTGAGAGAGACGAAAGAACTAGATGGAAGCTAAGACTAAAAATATTTAATGACATATGGGTTCGTTGGTGTTCAGAGTATTTAGCAGGTATATCAGCAAGAAGTAAATGGCGAAGAATGCACCCTAATGTGCAAATAAACGATATTGTTATCATTCACGACGCCAACTTGCCCCCTGGCAAGTGGGCACTGGGCCGAGTTGTTGAAGTTCACCCAGGAAATGATGGACGCGTGCGGGCCGTAAGCATCAAGACCAAAGGCGACATAATCAAACGGCCTATCATTAAATTGTCAGTTTTACCCATCATCAAAACAAAATTATCAGCAGGAAACCTGAAACAGCTATCAGAAAACAAAAAATCAAAACAACTTATAAGACGTCTTGCCTAAACTTCATAGAATTTATATTTGTGTTGTTTATGCTATGTGCATCATCACCGGTTCACGGCGCTGATAATGTTACAGCATTACAAAATAACAACCGCATTTATTTTGACAAATTATCAGATATGCACCTAATTCAAGATAAATGGAAAATAGACGTTTACTATGACATGGAACCCTACTGGCAAGGAAACAAAGTTTTGAAGAAATATTACGATTATTTATCAGATATATGTACAACGATATGAGTAGAATCCCATTGTGACGTCATTCTGACACAGTTACATTACGACATGGTCGAGTTGGAGTACTATAACAGCGTATTTCAGAGTCAGCAATTTAATAAACGGGCGCACGTGCAACGCGGCCTGATAGATGGTGTCGGAAATATCGCAAACGCCTTGTTCGGCGTATTAGATGAACGTTTCGCCGAACAGTACAAAAGGGATATCAAAAACATTTATCTCAATATTGGAAAAACCAAACATCACTAATAGAAGCCGAAAGCAATATTTTGACGAGGGTTGAGAGTACTATGGAGAAACAACATAAGATCTTCATTAACATTTTATCTGTATAGAACAAACCAACAGCCAAATGACAAAAGAAATCAGTCTTGCAGAAAAAAATAATGAATTTATGGCAACAAGTATCATGGCTAATAGCATGCTCATGAATTTACGGAACATTCAGGATACATTGTTGGATACTATCACTAATAACCAACATTTCAACGTTCATCTTCTCACACCTTCTCAGCTAAAGGATGAACTCAGTCTTCAAGACAATTGTCAGCTGTCAAGACAATAGTCGTTGCCCATTCAAAATATTCAGACCGACCTTGCTCAAATGTATAAAATACTGACAGACGACCGAATATTTTATATTCGAACTTCAGATTCCACTAATAAACAGAGACCGTTACGAAGTTTACAAAAGAATACCGATTTCGCGCCACGTCGGCAAGGATAATTGATCAACGTCATTCCCATAGCAACATACATACTTGGCTTGAATATAGTAAAAGACACCTATATAGCAGTTTCAGAAAGTGAATTACAGAACTGTCTTCTACTGGACTCGTCTTCAAAACTGTGCGAGTTACAAAAGCCAGTGTTTCAGAGAGCATCAGATCTTGATATTTGTGTCAAGGATGCACACTTAAAAATGTTTAAATTATTACCAACGCGTGCCAAGATACCTGGACAAAACTATTCACAACAAATACATTTATGTTTACCTGCTGCGGTCAATGTACTCTAAGAATTATATGCGAGCATTAAGTTACGAGCGAGCAACTAAGTGGAATTAGCATTATGAGACTGGGTAATGATTGCGTCATTAAGGGCGACAGATTCTCGGTAATTTCGCACAAATTGCAAGCGAATCAAATAAATATACAACCAGATGTAGTGGCAGTAGAAATCTCGCCTATAAATTATACAGTCAATATATTGATTCCAAAGAAAGAGATCAATGAGAGCTATAGTTTTAATGGAAAATTCAAGAATATCGATAAGCAAATTCAACAGATGAAGGAAGCTGCGGTACAATTAGAAGATGCAGATGGGTTGTCGTTTCACGATATTCACCACTACGCAAAAATGTACGTGGTGGCAGCAGTAGTAGTGGCACTGGTGTTCAGCAGCGCAGCAATAACAGTGAAAAGTGTGAAAGTTTAAAAGCAGAGCACAGTGAGATCAGTGAAAAGCATAGTGTAGTGCAGTGTACAAGTGCAGTGAACAAAGATTCAAAACAAAACTTAACGAGCACGGCTAGCACCCCTATATTCACTTAATCTAGTTTCCGTACAATTGATACCGAATAATTGTCGGGATCATTATTTTGTAAAATCATCTAGCAGTAAGCAAAACTGGAATCACCTTGTTACTCATCAGATCATCAGCAACTTTCATCTCTCATCTCTGTTCCCCGGAGCATTTACGGTATCACATCGCACATAATTACGGTCACATTGCGCGTAGTCAGCATTCTACATTTTCTACGCTTTAAGTGAACGCATAAAATAGTCAGTCGGCTTTACCAACGCGTTCGGCTCACATCATCATTCATTAGTATAGGTTAAACTTCAGTTTTATCAGTTTAATAAACAGTCATCTCAGTTAATCTGTGTTTTTCTTATACTATCATTTTAAGGGTGTGCAAACCGTACAGTGCTCTAAAGTTGTTGTGCGCGTTAGAGTGTTATTTTTTATTGTCGTTTAGCCGTGTGCCTATATGAGAAACTAGCAACGTTTCCAGCATATTATTTGCTCGGTCTCTAAGAAATGTTAGCAACATATCAGATTTTGAGTCATCAGAATGTTTCAAATTAGTATTTTTGTACTGTCCCCATTCACGCTCCGTTATTTTATCGAGCTTGGAAACAATAATGTAGATAACGAGTGTGTCCCAGCTATCCATAGGTTCGCCTAACCGTTTTAATGCGCGTAAGCTTTTGAGTACAGTATCGATTAAATTTCCTAATAAATCTGGTGACTTTTTTGTAAGTGCCTGGATGGTAAACAATGCTTTTACATGGTTATGCACTAATAACCTACTATTGTTATATCTGCTCTGTATAAGCTCCCATGCTACGACGTAATTATTCGCTGAGAATTCTAATGAATCAGTCGCTAGTGCTGCGCTGCCATTTAGTGATGATTTAAGATAGTGAAACTTTTGTATACTGCTTATTTGTGTGGAATCATGAACTGATGACACGAATGTGTAGAAAAGATTAGGTTACTGACGTCCATCTATACTTCTTCACTAATAATATTATAAAGAGGCAAAGTTTGTAAATGACATTGCTCTGCGTTCATATATAGTTCGCCTTGAAAAACCCTCATACAAAATCAAGTGTTGTATTAAAATATATTACTGAATTCCCATACAATTAATGGTAATTGTAGCGGAATACCTGGAAAATTTAACTATTACAAAAACTGTGTCTGATTTTGAGGTCATGAGCTTAGCTTTTTGAACTTATAACAATGAAGCTAGAATGTAAATGGATCAGTTTACGTATGACAGTAGATTGGTGTTTTACTACTTCTTGTAATAGTTTTCAATTCAGTTGGATTATAATCGTAGAGTTGCGTATTTCCGACGCTAGATGGTGCTCTATTAAATTTTTACGTGTTTCAAAAAATATTTTAACTATTCATTTTCTATATACAATAAAGATAAGATTACTTTGTTATTTTAATTCAGAATGACATTTTATGTTTGTCTTATATAAATAATAAAAATAAGTCTAATAAAAGGAGTGACATCTATAAACAAACTCTAATATTGGTAATAAAAATAAGTCTTATAAAAGCAGGGGCATCTATTAACAAAATCTATTGACAACACCAATTGTGAGATCAAAAATAAAACAAAACCTAATTTTTGTCTAGGTGTATTATAATGTAACTTATAATATTAGAACTGATCTTGATTTTTCTTTGTGACATGTTACACACAATTTCTAAATCAATTCCAAAAGTGTAATTCAGATTTAATAATAACCTAACAATGCTTTAAAAAAACAAAAGAACGATTGTATTGTATTTTCAGGTAAACATGGCAGGCGCATCGGATGCACAATTAAGTCCCTTCAAATACTTTTTTTCTTCATTATGACATGGAGCTAGTCCATGTTAAACGGAAATATGCAATTTATATTATAAAAAATACTAATAATTATCAAAGCCCCGATGCTACTATCGTACAGGGCGAAAATTGCCAATGTGCTTTGTTTGTAGGAAATAATCCTTGAACTACTGAACCAATTTTGAAAATTTGTTCAGCAGTACAAAGCTACGCTATTGCCAAGGGTCATAGGCTATATTTGATTATAATTGATAATATTTTAAAATATTTATTTAACGTGAAATAACAACATTTTTCAATCAATTTTGAGAAAAACGGGTTAATGCGTTAATTTAACGTTGTGCTCTGACTAAACTATATTTGATATAGGTGAATATTGATGGCAAGCGGTTACCCATAGCCTATAGATGCTAGCAACATCAGAGGCAACACTCGCGCGTCGAAATCTTCGAGGAAAGGGATAGGAGGTGGATAGAAAGATACCTAGGAGATACCAAGGAGAGGATAGGGAGGGGGTTTGTGTTTCCGGCGCTCTCACTCACTATACAAAACACAACCTTAGGAGTACCTACCGTTGTTTCACGCTGATCTTTTGTGAAAGGATGGTACTTCTCCGATTAAGCTGGCCCATGCTATGATAAGCAAGGCTCTACCACTAAGAAAAAGAAAAAATACTTCCGGGGCCTCGTGGAGTGGTCGGTAATGTATCCGACTTCCGTGCATGAGGTCGTGGGTTCGATTCTCACTCAGCACAATTATTTGTGTGATGAACACAGATATTTGTACTACGTCTGGGTGTTGTCTATCTATTATATGTATGTATTTACAAATATATATATATATTCAACTCACCCCTTTTTTTTTATTTTAGGTGGGCAAAAATGTCCTACCGCACACCCCGCTGCCCGGGGAGACAACGGGGTGAATGGGGCTCTCACCCACTAAAAACCCACCGTGCGCCTCCACCCGCCCTTGCTACGGCGGATCACGGGTACCGCGTCGTTACGACCGCGATCCGCAGGCGGCAGCCCCTTCGGGCACCCTCTCTTGAGCGACGCCTCGCGCACTTGGGCGTCGCACCTTCGCGGTAGGCTTCCGCGGACGGCAGGGTACTCCCCGACCCCACCGTCCGCAGCCTCGGCTAGGGCGGCATCAGGCGCAGATAAGCGCGCGCACGCCGCCCCTCGCGCCGGCGGTGAATCGGGTCCACAAAGAATGATTCCTCACGGGCCCTCTCCGCCACCTCCTTCCGCGAGATAACAGCCTCGCAGAAGGCGGCGACCGGGGTCCAGGCCCTGTCACTGCCAACCATCGCTCGCGCAACGGCCGGCAGCGACAGGTCCACGCCTATGACTGCAACGAGTTCCCGGCGCTGCACATCCCAGGCCGGGCACGACTCGAGCGTGTGCTGCGCCGAGTCCTCGTCGCAGTCGCAGTGGTGACAGCCTGGGGTCGTCTCCCTCCTTGCGATCGTGTGCAGGTATTTGCCGAAGCAACCATGCCCCGACAAAACCTGCACCAACCGGAAGGTGAGGACCCCGTGCTGCCGCCCTGTCTATTCTTCCAAGATCGGCCGGAGCGCCCCCACGGTCCAGAGACCGGCCCGGGGCGTCTCCAGCCGAGACTTCCACTTTAGGACGGTGGCGCGTCGGGCATCTTCCCGCCACGATGACATTGCGCTCGGCGAGGGGCGGCTGCCCCCCGCCCGCGCCGTCGACGCCCGCCGATAGACGTCGGCGAGCACCTCCGCCTCCAGATCCCACGGGGGGGTTCCGGCCAACGCGCAGGCAGCATCGGTCGAGACCGTGCGGTACCCGCGTATTGCCCTGACCGCTACGACCCTCTGTGGATGCCACAGAAGGGCCCTATTGCGAGCGGCCAGGGACTCCGCCCACACGGGCGCGCCGTACAGCGCCATCGACCGTACTACCCCCGCGTAGAGTCGTCGACACGCGAGACTCGGTCCGCCCAAATTCGGCATAAGTCGCCCCAGGGCGGACGCCGTGTTGACGAGCCTTGGCGCAAGACGTTGGAAGTACTCGTAAAAGTGCCACCGTCCATCCAATACCAGGCCCAGATATTTGATGTGGGCCTGGATTGGGAAGCCCACACCGTTGACCGTTATCGAGGCGCTGGCGGGCGGGCCCCGTTGGCGCCCATGGAAGAGTAGGGCTTCCGACTTTTCAAGGGCCACCCTAAGCCCCAGCGCCTCGATCCGCCTGACCACCTCCGCGGTACCTGAGGTGGCCAGCGTTGCCGCCTCCTCGAGGGTTCTGCCCCGGGCTGTGATGAGCGTATCGTCTGCGTAGCAAATTACGCCCAGCTCGGGGGGCAGCCGGCCACGGAGGACCCAGTCGTAGCCGATGTCCCACAGGAGCGGCCCAAGAACCGAACCCTGCGGGACGCCGCACGACATAGCCCTCCTTACAACATCCCCTTCCCGGTCCACGAAGAGGACGCTGCGGCCGTCCAGGTAGTCTGCCACCAGCCGCCTTAGGTAGAGGGGCTCTCCATGGTACCGGAGTGCCTCTTTGATGCAGCCGAATGGCAGACTATTGAAGGCGTTGGCGACGTCGAACGACACCGCCAACCGCACTTCCCTCGAGGTGGCTGCGACTCTCCCCGCCATATGTTGATCCTGTCTGAGTTTAAGGCGAATGTTGATCCCTGTTTAACAGTGAAATTGCCGCCCTCCTCTGGGGCACATCGAGGAGTGCAAAAAACTGCGCCTATATACTCGCGACGATGCCGCTCTTCCAATCATGCCCGAGTGATATACTTGCCAACATATTTTCCGTCTCTTTTTGATCGCCGATTCGCCGGATTTTTTTCTTATATACATACGAACTATTTGGCTCCATCTGTATAAGACATTTATCAAATCTAACCATCAAATGTGGATCATATACGATTTTTATTTTACATTATTCCATCATACGTTGATCATATATACGGACTATATTTTACATGCTACCAGCTTATGTTGATCATATACGAATTATATTTTAGACGCTACCATCTTATGTTGATCATATATGAATTATATTTTACACGCTACCATCTTATGTTGATCTTATACAGATGATACTTTGCATTATACCATCTTATGTTGATCATATATATACTGATTATATTTTACATCCAACCATCTTACTTTGATCGGTATGTGAAACTTATTATAACTGTTTGACAGTTTATAGAACTTTTTTTTTGTAACCGCCGGTAATGTACTTAGGCAACACCAAGTGCACAGCCAAACCACCACCTTTTTTGTTAAGGCGGGAAAAAATGTACCTAACCGCAACGAACAGAGTACTGAGGGGCCCTTACCCACTAAATAAATCCGCCGTGTGCCGTCTCTCCACCTATATTGGGGGGCCACTGGAACCATGTTGCATTCCTTCAGTGGTAGCCAAGCCACCGCCTACAGTAAGTAAAGTGCTCTTCTCAAACAGTTCAGTAAGTAAAGTGCTCTTCTCAAACTTTCTCTTACAGTAAGTAAAGTGCTTTCTCGCTTAAAGAGGGACAAGTCGTAACACTTGGGAAATACAGATCTAAGACGTGCGTGGTAGAAAGGAAAACTAACAACGAACCGTTTTGGAAGAGATCGTCTCTAGTTGGTATGGATGAACCTTATATTACAGCGGGTCGAGGTCCGGTGGTAAAACGGCGATGTTGGTACCACCTCAAATAGTGCTCAGACCATTCCCCATTGAAGAGTCGATACCATTGAAGAGTCGATGCTCACACAGAGAGCCTCAAAGTCTCTCTGCCGCCCCAATATCAAATTCATCCGTTAAGTTGAGATCGTCGACAATTCGAACAGCATGCCTTTGCAGGGAGCCAAGTGGGTCGAGCTGATATTTTGGTACGCCTGCCTAAATATGTGATCAGTATTCCACCTGAGGGTGGACTTGTACACCATAAGTACTGCCTCGGTGTGAAGTACCGCTTGACTGTTCAGGACGCCCAGTTTTTTGCTCGCCAATTTGGCTTTGTCCTCCAAATGACTCCTGAGCTAGACTTTGCTGAATATGACGATGACGGGGATCCCAATACTCTCCAAGAACGGGAGAGTTAACCCTTCGAACTGTGGCGCCACGACAAATACGTCCTTCTTTGCAGTGAACGTGCAGTCTTCATAGGGTTGAATTGAACCAAGTTCTTTTGTCCTATAATTGCCAAATACACTTTGAAATCTTAAAAAAATCACTACTTTAACGATATTTATATTATAATTAACAGTTTTGTTAATTTCTCTAAAGTTTTTTTTCTTTTTTTTTTAATCGTACAATTAATAATAATAATAGGCCCTTGTGCTCGCTGCCGGTGGGTCTACACACTTTTTATATTTTTAAATATTTTGTTATTTTTTATACCTAATATAAATTTATATTTAAAAATGTATTAAGTGGAATAATAATTGTAAATAAAGGATAACAATAATGTTAGGAACCAGCACCCCCCTATGGATAGCCAGTCTAGCCTTTTTTGACACTTTCTCTCTGTTCATACACTCATGCAATGCCCCATTCACTTTATTTCCAAACATCGCTCTCCGCTAAATATCACAGTCATACTTTCCATCTCTCGTAAACTTTGAACCCAGGTATACAAATTCTTTCACTTGTTCCACTCTTTCTCCTGCAATCAGAATTTTGCAATTTGTCATACTATCATCCCTTTCAAAAAGCATTACTTTCGTCTTACCCGCATTCACTGACATTCCTTTTACTTTTAAAGCTTCATGCAATATGTTAACCTTCGCCTGCAACTCCTCCTCTGATGGTGCTATGATAACCTGATCATCAGCGTATAGCATGTATTTGATGATTAAATCATTCATTCTCAATCCATACGGGCTCTCTTTCAAATGGATTCCTTGGACAGTGATTTCAGTGCTCGAATCAAGCCACCGCCCACCCCATACTTAGACAATGACGACCCTAATTCCTTTCTTATCACTCTGTCATAGGCTTTTTCTAAGCATACAATCGCACAATAGACCTTCTGGCTTACGGCCGAGAATTTTTCGGCTATTATTTGTAAGGAACAAACCTGATCCACGCATCCTTTTCCGTTCCTCAACCCCTCTTGCACATCCCATATTTTCTCATCAGTTGCATGTATCTCTGCTATCTCTGCCGTGTGGGGCTGGCATCGAGAATAGCTCCACCCCGTCTCTTCCTATGGGAGTCGTAAAAGCCGATTAAGGATTACCAGGGGCCTGGGCAGCAGCGTTCCCCTGTGTACTAAAAACATCCACTGCGATCGCCAACCCGCCTGCCAAGCGTGGCGATTATTGTAAAACCCCCATTTTGGGGAGGCTTATGTCCAGCAGTGGATGATGTAAGGCTAATGGATAGATGGATGTATGCATGTATCACTCTTTTAACTAAAACTTTTGCATACAGTTTGCCTATGACGCTGAGCAAGCTAATGCCTCGGTAGTTCTCGCAGTCTTGCTGCGACCCTTTTCCCTAATAAGTACGATAACGGCTTTGTACCAGTCTACTGGTACAGTGCCGCTTCCCCAGCTAAGGTCAAAAAGGTGGTACAGCAGACTGACTACCATACCTTGTCCAGCCCTCAGCATCTGACCGTTATTCTATCATACCCATGCAGCATTGCCTAATTTCAAACTATTTAACACATCCGTAATCTCTTTCGTACTAATTTCACTTTTATTATAACTTTCATTCATATCCTCTAAGATAGCCAGCGCTTTCACATCTTCTTTCTCTTATTTGAGAAAGAAGATGTGAAAGCGCTGACTTTTAAATATTCCTTCCGTCTTTTCAAGACACATACTTCTCCTCTCACTATACTTCCATACCGGCTTCCAATTTACCAAGGTGCTGACCTAATGGACTTCCAAAAGAGTTTAATATTCTTCTGGAAGTTGTCAAATAACCTTCTAATAAACTTAAGTATCTCTATCACTCTCTTTCTTGAAACAACCTCTCTTAAAACACTCTTCAACCTTTTGTACTCCATTCGTGGCTTACATACATCTTCAATCGTTGCCTTCTGCATCCTTTGATTGGCTCTTGTGGCCAACCAATCCAACCAACACTTTTTTTATCATAAACTGCCTTATATACTACTACTATAATGCTGCTAGAAAATTGGCCAGATTGCCGGCAGATTAATGTCAATAAACAAAAAAAAATATCATTTATATTTCTAAAAAATTACCCAAATTGCCAATTTATTGAAATGAATTGTAAAAGTATTTTTAATAAAAATATAAATAATTTTATGAAGATGTTAAGTTTTAAATTACACATAGAAATTGAATTTTTATCTTATAATACACAACACCTATCTAATGGCAGTACGAATGACTCTTGTCATGTTTTCAAGTGTAATACATGCGTACCAGTAGGCAAAAACTCTTCCATTAGCCAAATTAAAAAAGGCACTATTCCATTTTACTTTTATTCAAAAAAATCTCAACTAAGTTCGACTCAAAATAAGCACAAAACCACAGAAAAGAAATTAATTAACACTGTTAGACAAAAAACAATGCCTCACTATTTCTCAAATGCTAAATGTTCTGTGTCTTTTGACCATCAACCACAGCCAAAGGCAGGTAATAGGATGCTTTATCGTTTCTAAATGTAAGTTGGATTTAATAATATTACATCAGAATATAGCAGGTGCAATAAATAAAACCGAAGACATAATATTTGCTTTGTCTGACCTTTCACATAATGGCAAAGACATTGGTATATTGTGTTTGACTGAAACATTTATAAAAAAGAATACTGAACATTTATTAAATATACCAGGATATAAACTTGTTGCAGCATTTTCTCGCACCTTAAAAAGAGGAGGATCTTGTATTTTGGTTAAAAAACATTTTGATTGTAAAACGTTAACATGTGCACCCGATCTCGCCAGCACTTTTGATTTTGAGTACTGTGGCATAGAGCAGCTAGCAGAAAAGTTATTTTTAATATGTGTATACAGGAATTGCCAACAAGTGGATAAAAAGTTACTTAACAAACCGATATCAGTCTGTAGAGATATCCAAAATACAAAATGATGTAAAAATTGTACGCAAATCAAGCTTCAGATTAAAAAATTAGGCGTGCCACAAGGCAGTGTGTTGGGACCTTTCCTATTTGTAATCTACATTAATGACCTTCCTAATATTACCCACCACAAAACGATTTTGTTTGCAGACAATACGACACTTATTGTCAAATGTGAAAATAAAGAAACTTATGAGCATGACATAAACACAACACTTAATAATACAATCAATTGGTTAGAAAATAATAATCTAAAAATTAATGTCCATAAAACCCAAATGATACAATTTCAAAATTACAGACGACAACATATTAACTTAAACATTAAATACGAAAATAATAATATTGAGGATGTAGAAACAGCAAAATTTCTGGGATTAATTCTAGATAAACACTGTAACTGGAAGGCTCATGTGAAACATGTCTGTAATAAACTTGAACGGTTCGTATTTGCCATTAAAAGGTTACGGCAAACTGTATCTACAGAAGCGGCACTTAGTGCTTACCATGGACACGTGTCTTCGATGCTTGCGTATGGACTTTTATTATGGGGGAACTCGGTTGACATTGAAAAAGCATTTCGAGTACAAAAAAAATGCGTGAGAGCTATTGGTGGAGCATGGTCAACTGATAGTTGCTTACCATTATTTAAAAAATTTAAAATCTTACCTCTGGTCTGCATATATATTAGGGAATTATGTATATTTGCAAAACTGCACCCAAAATATTTTAATATCCATTCGGAAGTAATAGGAAGAAATGATAGAAATAAATTTAAACTGTACCGTCCAAGATGTCGATTGGACATATTTGAAAAAAATGCGATAGTATATAATAAGTTACCTAATATGTTTAAAGAATTACCATTTCATATTTTTAAAAAGAGAATAACATTTTGGCTCAAGGATAGATGTTTTTACCATTTAAAAGATTTCATGACATATAAGGAAAACAATTTAAATATTTAATTAATCTATATTGTAAATGGTTAGTGTTTATCGTAATTATTAATTGAATTTTATTTTCTTTGTTATGTATAATATCATAATTATTAATTTAATTTATTTGACATTACATTTGACACTGGAGTTCCAGTGGCCCAAATGTTGCATTACTTCAGTTGTCCGCCGGCGTATGATCTACTGAGCAACGCATCCGTTCAGGGAGCGTCGCACCTATGCGGGACGCCTTGCGGGTGGCGGACGTTCCCCGGTCCATCCACCCGCAGCCTCAGCTAGGGCAACATTAGGCACAAATACACACGCCTGCACCGCCCCAGTCGCTGGCGGCGGTTCGGGTTAGCGGAAGGATCAGCTTCCCTGGCCCTCCCCGCCGCTTTCTTCCGCGAGATAACCTCCTCGCAGAAGGCAGCGACCGCGCTCCAATTCCTGTCGCTGCATCTCTCTAACAATGCTTGGCAGCGTGAGGTCCCCCCCTATTGCCACGATGAGTCCACGGCACTGCATGGCCCAAGCCGGGCACGACTGGAGCGTGTGCCGCGCCGTGTCCTCGTCGCAGCTGCAGTGGTGACAGCCCGGAGTCGCTTCCCTCCTTCCGACATATCAGATATCTGACGAAACAACCGTGCCCCGACAGCACTTGCACCAGTCAGTTCAACGGGCGTCGCCATGCCACCTGGCCACCTCGCTGGGTGAGGGGCGACCACCACGGTGGAAAGCTGTCGTACACTGCGCCATCCGATACGTGATCGCCACTCGAGAACCTTTTGTTCCCAACAACTGTCGGGTCGTCGAGCGACGTGGCATGTCCATTGCCACTTCAGCATGCCAACCCGACGGGCTATATCAGTCACTCCTGTTCTTCTATAGATCTCAGTATTAAGAATTCGACCACGTAGGATAAGCCTATATATTTTTATATGAATTTTTTTTTTCAAAAATGGTTATCATATAAGTGTCGTCCGTATCAAGAAGTAGTTAGTAGTAAAGTAGATGGTCAGGATATACTAAAATATAACATAGCATAATATAAAAAAAGATGTCAAAATAAAATGTAAATAGTTCAAACATTTCATATATGAACGTTTGCATAGTGATCAACATTTTATTGATTACGTATGACTAGCCTTTGACGAGAAGTATTCACTATCTTTACAAAATATTTTACAAATAATATGTAACCAATCACGAGCAAAGAGAGGCTGTGATTGGTACATTTAAATGAGATCAACATATGCCAAAGTGTGGATTTGTACATACGGAAGTGTGCGGAGGGGTGGGCGTTGGTACTTACAGCTTAGCATTTGTTGATCTAAAAAGATCAACTTATTCCGTGAACAGAGGCATTAGATCAACAAAATATGCTGCCGAAGATCAACATTTGCTAAGGGATCAACAATTAACTGATGCTACGTCGCATATATATATATATATATATATATATATATATATATATATATATATAAAATAAATAAATAAAAAACTAAATATTTATAGGGTTTGCGTCATTATTAGGTAAAATCTTAATTGTAAAATTAAGTTCACCTGGTCGGTATAATGTATGAAAATACTTCCGACAGATGGTGCAGGCGTCGCCCAAAGACGTTAAGTATGAATGTGTTATCGAAATTAGCAGTCAGGAGCAAGGGTCACGATGCTGAATTGGCAAAGCATCTGGACGGTATCCAGGAGATGCAGGTTCGAATCCTGCTCGTGACTGTTATTTTCGATTTCATATTTTTCACTTTGTGTTTAATGTATGTTGCTAAGCATGTCAAATGCTAAAAATATATATAAAAATATCTAAATATTTATAGGGTTTGCGTAATTATTAGGTAAAATCGTAATTGTAAAATTAAGTGTACCTGGTCGGTATAATGTATGAAAATACTTCCGACAGATGGTGCAGGCGTCACCCAAAGACGTTAAGTATGAATGTGTTATCAAAATTAGCAGTCAGGAGCAAGGGTCACGATGCTGAATTGGCAAAGCATCTGGACGGTATCCAGGAGATGCAGGTTCGAATCCTGCTCGTGACTGTTATTTTCGATTTCACATTTTTCGCTTTGTGTTGAATGAAAAGAAAGAAGTTAAAATTATGCATCATAAAATTCATCCGCATCACTGACTACTGGCAAAGTTCTCAGAAGGCTGGCAGCATTGCCACGTTGAATGGCAATCCTTTGTGCTAGGTAAAGGCCAGTCCTCTGATCACGTGAGGTGTCGACCAGACGCCTCGCAACTTCTTTATAGAATTTGCGAGCATTCGGGCCCCATGACCCTTTCGACCCCAAACGGTTCGAAAATATAATTACACTCAAGGTTATTATATTTCCGCCGTGTGAGGGTCTCCGCTGATGCAGTAGCAGCACCAGGACAACTAGCGGTGCTTGGTAGATGTGATGGAGCAAGGGTGTCGACGCAGGTGGCGTCCCACACCAAAGGCCTACCCATCTTCCAAGGCATCAGAGTCATACCATCTGGTCTCTTCCCGTCGTCGCGTACCAAACTATTAGGTTCACCCACGGCTGGTACACTGACGGTAATAAGAACACGACGGATTATCTCATTTATATTAGCGTGGCATGGTATTCTGCCTGCACTTTTGCTGCATGATAGGCCATGGTGTCCGAGACTATCGACGGCCTCCCCACAGTGACAGTGATGAGGAGTAACACACGGGGTTCCTAAACGGAGACAAGCTACAATTCAGAAAAGTGTGTCGTCTATCATGGTACCTGTGTTGGACGACGGAAGTGCTTGAACCCAAATACCTGACTCCCACTCCCCCACAGCCAACAGACTAGCACGCTCAGCAGCCCCAATAGAAGTATTAATAAGATTTTTTCTAATGATCCCGCATAACGGCTCATCCCATTGACTCTGAGAAAGCGGGTTTATTGGTAAGTTAGTATTTGGACATGCCATTTTCCAGGCATCTACGGCATCATTCTTACATAACACTTCAGAATTAACTAGTGTGGAAGATAAGATTTTCCTAATTAAATCTTCTGTACTATGGACTGAGGACAGGAAGGCCGGTGAGCTTAAATCGGATATATTGCGAATACCGAGCCCACCCAAACGAACCGGTAAGGATGCTTAGAGCCAAGCTCGGTCATTTAATTTTATGTTCAGAATTTTGCTTGTGGTTGATTTTTAGATTTCATAATTTTTTTCTAAAAGTGTCAGATATTTATTGAAATGAGAAGATCTTAAAACATGTGTAAATTTTGGGACAAAAAAGCAATAACCTCGAAATATTACTCACAGCGTTACTTAAAGAGTTTATAGGATGATCTTTATAACAAGATGTCTTCTTCTTTAGATCTAAACTTACAATATTGGATTAACCCTCAGGGGCCCGAAAACCACCGGTGGCTCGGCTTTCCGTATATACTAGGGTGCACTGTGGGTTCGACTTGGCGCCGGAGCTGCCTCCGGGTACAGCCAAACAAAGAGTTTTTTTTAATGAGGTTAGTACCTTACCGCCAAAAAAATATATATAATGCGGGGTGTTAGTGCTTGTTGGAAATTATTGTTATAAAAGGTAAGAGCATTATTTTACACAATAAATAGTATGTTATTTTAGATATGATAAAGTTAAAAGACATATTAATTGGATTTGTGGATTTCATTGTAGTTGTATTAATTATATGCCGAAAATAGGCAATATAAATTACCTACCCTGTTTTCATGTGTGGCTAACAAGTCTTGAAAAAAAAAAATAGTAATAGGTTGCATAATGATATTCATAATAATTATTTATGCAAGTAATTGTATATTACTAAGAATAAGTCGAAAAATGAATAACGAAAAATTCTGCAAATTTTGATAAAAAGGTTGGTGTTATAGTGATGGGCATCGATTATGTTAGTTGTCGATAGTTTCACGGTCGTCATGTATCTACCTTTTATTATATTATTATTAAATAGATTTTATCCTTTTTTTTTTGTTTAGTCGGAAAAAATTTACCTAACCGCACACCCCGTCGTTCAGGGCAACGAACACGGTAGTGTGGGGCCCTCACCCACTAAAGAAACCCACCGTGTGCCGTCTCTCCGCCTCTATTGGCGGACCACTGGAACTATGTTACATTCCTTCGGTGGTATATAGATTTTATCCTGACTATTATAAAGCTGTAACAGAGATGTACATTTAATAAATTAAAAAAAGACTGTATTAGGCTATTTAGGAGTGCCTGATCACAAAATAGTTTTTTTAGAATTTTTGTAGGTTTGTCTGTTTATTTGTTCGGGTATGATGCAAAAACTACTAAACGGATTTTGATGCAACTTTTTGTTTGATAGCTATTGATTAGACTTAAAAATTCGTATTCGTTTTATCCTGTTATTATAATCAGGAATCTGAGACATAATCTCCATTCGTCAGCTTTTTTCGTCCACTACTGGACATACAGACAAAGGCTTCTCTAAGGCAGCACCCCATCGAGAGGTTATATGCCGCCTACAGGCAACGGTCCTATAAAACATATATAGATCTATATCTTTTTCTAAGTATTTATGTTTTAGAGAAAATGACGTGGGAGCAGAACATTTCACCTAATTATTCGGTATGCGGAGGTTAGTGAGGACGAGAAAGAGACGAACAAGGTCGACCAACTAGATATATACGGACACTCCACAGGAGGAGGAGCTGATTATTTTTTTCTAAATATTGATCTTGTGGTAGTAGTATTTTACTTCTTGAAGAGACTAACTGACAAAAAGAGCCGTAGGCACTTTCAGATTGGCAAAATTGCATGAAGATTGGTTCAGTAGTAGTTGCAGTTGGAAAGCATAACAATCTAACTCACTTTCATATTTATTATATTTTGATTTTGTAAGGATAGTCAGTAATTATTATCATTGAATTGACAGAGCGCCTAGTGGATACCACGCGTCAGCCAACTTGTTTTTGAGAAAATCTAGTTGATCCACAGACTTCGTTACCGCCACCATACGCTCCCCTTACACCACCATTGCTACAGTCTCATCGAATACTTCATTCTGATTTTTTTATTACTTATGATGGAAAACGAGCCACGGTCCACCTGATGGTAAGTGGTAACCGTCGCTCATGAACTCAACTAAACCGAGAGTATTGTCAAGCCGCTGCGCAACATTTCATTTCTGAGATATGAAATGAAAGAATAAACGGCTATCTTCTGCTACAGCCAAAATACACTGACGTGCTTCATGACTGGTCACACAGAAGACGGTGGTACCGACCCGTTCGGGCCTGATAACAAGTGAGTACTCTCACTTGGTACTCAGCCCTACCACCAGTAATGCAATGGGTGATAATTGCTTACTTCCCTTAGTCGCCTTGTACGACACCCGTGGGAAAGGATGGGGTTATGATACATGTATTCTTAGTCCGTCCCCACACGGATGACATTTTTGTACTATATGGGTGGCAAACAAGCATTAGGCCCGTTTGATGGTAAGAGGTTACCGGAGCCTATAGATACTAGCAGCCCTAGAAGAATCACTTGCGCGTCGCCAGCTACAAGGAAAAGGATACCACGTGAAGATAAAGGATAATAAGGACGGAGGGCCTTGGGACTTATTTATTTATTTATTTTTAGAGAAGCTTACAGACTAATAGAACATATAGATAATCATATATAGATAATCCTTATTTCTTATTACAAGCTTCTGCATATAGATGTTCATATTAAATGATAACACAAAGAAAAAGAAATATAAAGTGAAAAATTAATGCTAGTAGAGTGATACCTATTTGACAAACTGATAAACAGAAAACAAAAAAAAGTTAAGTAGAGACATAGTAGACAAAAAAAAAACAATAATACAGGTAATCACTGTGTTGCCTCCCCAAAGAAGTTTGCATTAACCATTTGCCTTATTGACTTTTTAGTACACTCAGTATAGTTGAGTCCATGAGTGGCGGTTGGCACTTGCCTTCAGGTGGGCCGTGGCTCGTCTGCCACTATATACTAATGGTAATTTATTTATTTCAGAACCACAACACACTGGATGCCACCCGCTTCTCCCTCGACCTCCAGCGAGCCAGAACAATATAAAAATCTCTCTATATAAAAATAATAATATATTTATATAATTTGATAGCCACAAACGAATGTCATGATAGCTTATTTGGAAGAACGTCTGAAAGTAGGTAACTCGGAAAGAGTGGGTTTGATCCTCGCTTGTGTCTATCATTTTCTATTTCATATTTTCTCACATTGTTTTAGTCTAATGTTTATCTACGGGATCATTTTATTTACTAAAATGTCATAGGTGGGAATATATATATTAATAATATTTACATTTTATTCCTATAATTACAACCTTATGTAAAATCTGCAATATTTTGTATATTCGTAAATATCTATAAAATTCCAAAAAAAAAATCGAAATTGAGTAGATAAATTAGCACCTACAGATCCGAAACAAGTTATAGTACTAAAGCTTAGATCATGGTGGTAAATATTTTATTCTCCGAGTAATATCTAACATATTTCTGATCCTGAACAATGAACCGGATTTATGAAACCCAAAGAATATTTTTGTCGATTCCTCTAAAATTTATAATATTGAGAAGTATCTGGTCCTAAACTCGTCATCATAATATTTATTTATAAGGTGGTTTCCAAATAAAACGATATGTTTAGAATAACAATTTTGTATGTCTTACTAATATACACCTAATACATATATTATAAGTCTAAATAGCAATTATAACACATACAGTTAAAAAACGATATTACTATTCTATCGATCGCACGTATTGATATGTCGATCGTGGACGCAGCGCATCACTACAACACTAGCCTGTTTTCAAACGAAAATGAAGAAATTCAGATTTCAAAATCTTTCTTATTTTTACGAAATAATCTATAAAATAGACTTTCTTTATGCTTTTCTAATTAATTTCTAACCTAATAAATTTTTCAACCACATAACATTCGATTTCTTATAAACATATACTTATAGGAAAACATCGATCTTTGTCGTATTGTTTCCGTTTTTATGTAGTTGATATTAGTTTTAGACCACAGTGAGAGGGCACCACAGTGTGACTGTTTACATCGTTTCCGCAGTAAAATCGTTTTTAAAAATATAATTAGTAATCAAAAACAGTTTAAAAGTGAAAAGTAACAAAATTGGATTTGTGTTTTGTCTGGAAACTATGGATTTTTTGGCTAAAATATAGTAAAGGAAGAGGAACTTACATTTATGAAGCATTCAACTCGGGTACAAAAAATTAACAGCAAAAATAACTGACATTATTATTTAATGCTTGTGAAGTGCAGTAAATCTACCCTCAAATGTATAACATAATAATTTCAATAAAATGATACATACTACGCCATCTAGCAAAAATCATCACTACTATAGATCGATTACTATACACAGTAGGTATATCACGTGCAAGTTCAGTAATCAAATTGTTATCCTTAGTGTTAACTAGAGAACGCTACAAACACCCGTTAAAAGATAATTATGGAAGATATAAAAAAATATATTAGAAAATATGCAACAAGGAATCAGACAGTATAAAACCGATATGTTAGAAATGAAAGAAGATATAAAAAACACAATAATTAAAAATTTAGATGAAAATTTTACAATCTTAGAGACGAAGCAAAATTGTCTTGAAAATAAAATTCAACAACAAAACACTACTATAAACAAACTCTAAAGATAGATGCGACGCAAAAATCTGATCTTCTTTGGTGTTGAAGAACGAGAAAAAACATACCACGAGTTGGAAAAATCCATGGTTGACATATTTAGAGCTCTGCCTCATTAAGACGCCATGATGACGTCGCCAGCGGCGCAGGCCTGGCTACTTCTGGAATCCGAAGGTCGCCAAGTCGAGTGGCCATGGCGTCTCGACAGTCAGTTCGTTTACCTCGTCAGGAATGGATGTAGAAGAAATCGCACTTCTTTGTTATCTACGTCGTAGAAAAATAGAAAAATAAGAAACTGTGGGTTCATCCTTTTATATCAGATCGAAGCCGAAGTGGTATTTTTTTTAAAATGTATGGAGATTTACGAAAATATCCTGAAAAATTTTTCAATTACACGAGAATGTCAATAGCATCTTTTGACGAATTATTGAACTTATGTAGAAATGATTTAACTAAACGATATTTAGAAAATCGATAAGTCCGGAAGAAAAACTATTTGTGTCATTCAGGTAAGTAGAATTTTAATCAAATTTATGAAAATGAAACATCTAAAGTTAATCATATATATCTAAAATAGATGAATCTTCTGAAGCATTTGTCATATTTGACGGTGGTGTGCTAAACGGTGCACTAGATAATGACTCAGTGTTGTAGTCCATCATGGGTAGGGTTTCTCCGCGAACAGTAGAATATCCAGGGTGACAACTTCGTGACGGCGGCGGTTCTGTTTGTGACCAGTAGCTTTGACGGTATAATGCACTATCATCAATGTTGGGCACAGAGCGGGTTGCTTCTTCAAGAATTGTCATTATTTTAATTTTGGTTGCCATTTTTTATGAGGAGAAATTTTTTTTAATGTGCTAACTAAAGACATCATGAATAACCTGTCTTCATCTTGATTTCCAACTTCATATTGTTCTCTACTTTTGATGGATTTGTTAAGGACTTCTAAAAATTTGTCATCTTCAGGTGCAGACTGCACCTGAAGATGACATCTGTGTATCTGTCTGTTTCTTTTTCATTCTTTTCGGACAACGATCTTGTTGCAAGTCTGGATCTGTAGCTTCAACATCAGGATCTGTAGCTTCAGACTCTTTTGATGTCACAACTTCAGGCTCTCTTAATGCGACAACCTTCTGTAGAAACAGAAGTTGTTTAAAAAAAATATATTCGCTTTTACGTGGTCCACGACCCGATCCGGACTTCAAAGATTTTTGCCGGTTCAGTTCTCGTGTGAAGCAACCACGGATACTTTTCCCACCTTTTTTGTAAAGTATCAGCTGAAAAAAATAAAGAAGTTTCGTATAACCATTCATCAATCAATCAAACAGCCTATTGCAGTCCAATAATGATGTTATCTTTTCTTTTAGGTATTTTGCGTCAGGGTGTACACTCATGGACCTTTACTACAACTACAGACTCGGTCATACAACAATTTGCACAATAATTAGAGAAGTGTGTAGCATTATATGTCAATATCAAGAAAAGTTTATAGGTCTTCCAAAGACAGAAAATGATTGGGAAAAAGTTGCAAGAGGATTTGAAACAATCGCAAACTTCCCCCATTGTATTGGCGCCATTGACGGGAAACACATGAGAGTTATTAAACCGATGCATACTGGATCACTATACTTTAATTACAAGCATTATTTTTCTATTGTATTACTTTCTCTGTGTGATGGTAATTACAATTTCCTATATATAGACGTTGGAGCGTATGGAAAAAGCAGCGATTCAGCAATTTATAAAGATAGTGCTTTATACACTAATCTCATTAACCAATCTCTACATGTTCCTGCGGCAAACCCATTGACAGAAAACGGTGACAATATTCCATACGTAATAGTAGCAGATGAAGCTTTTGCGTTACATGAAAACCTCGTGAGACCATACGGAGGACACAATCTTTGTTACAAGCAAAAAATATTCATCTACCGATTATCAAGAGCACGCCGATATATCGAATGTACATTTCGGATTTTATCTAACAAGTGGAGAATTTTTCACAGGCCAATGAATGTACATATAAATTTGGCAAAAGCGATTGTAAGGACATGTTGCATATTGCACAATTTTGTACGTTCCAGAGATGGCTATTCTTACGAAGAAACTCTGACGGTGACAGGATTTGAACCAGGTACAAGTCGAAATCGCGATAGAGGAGGAAGAACGGCACTCACAGTTCGAGACAAACTAGCAGATTATTTTGTAACTGAAAATACATTACCATGGCAAGACAAATATGTATAAATAAAAGTTAATAAATGTACCTACACTTACTTACCTAGTTGTTTTTTTTCTTGGTTTGTCATTTCGTCTTTTTCTTAAAATATGTTTACTATTTCGTCCCAACCTTTAATTGTTAAGTTACGATCGGAATACTCATTAGATGAACTATCCCGTATACAAGGACGGTTTTGAATTTCTATTATAAATTTTTCAGTATCGAAACTCATTATTTACAACATCAACTCTAGTACTATATTTCGAGCGAGCGTCCAAAGTGGCGGCTGACTGGCGACTGAGTGAGCGAGGTGCAGTTTACCGTGTACATTATAGTGGCAACGTCGCCAAGCCGCCAGAGTATCCAGAAGCCACGTAGAGAACTGTAGCTCGTGGCCACGCTTCCAATTAGGCGACGTTGCCAAACCGTCGCCAAGTGAGTTAGGTACCATACATTTCAATATTAACTGCTTGGATACGTAGCCGGCGACGTCGCCATGGCGTCTTAATGAGGCAGAGCTCTAAATACACACTTAAACTTACAGTTTAATAATAATAATATAGAAGACGTTAGACGAATTGGGAAAAAGCGAGATACAATCAGACCGGTAAGAGTAACATTTAGTACTATTGGATTAAAAATAAATATCTTGAAGAATAAAAATTTCTGACCAACACGCCATATTACCTTAAAGAGGACTATCCATTAGAAATCCTTAATAAACGTAAAGAACTACAAGAACAGCTGAAGACAGAAAAAGAATTAGGCAATAGAGCTTTTATCAGGTATGACAAATTAATCGTACTAAACGATCAAAATCAAAAATACCAAATGCCTCCAAGTAAATAAAATAAAAGGATTTTGTCTGAATCACCAGAAACATTAAATGATAATAATCAACCGGGAAATCGAGATAAAACACAACCTTGCAAAAAGAACAAGAAAAATATTAAGTATTTTATTGTACAAAAACCAAAACTTACTTTTACTTCCACTGATAAGAAACCTCTGTTAAGAAGACAACCGACAAAACACAACACAACAGCAATTAAAAACGGCCCTCCGACTAAAAATCTTCCACTATGGCTGGTCCCCATGAGAGAGATCGACCACAACCCTCCAGAGAACTCCACTCTTATTAAGCACACTAGAAATAAAATATTTTACGTCGCAACATAATATAATGTCAGAAGTTTACCAAGCAGTTATTGAACAATTGTAATTTATGGACGCCTTGGAAAATATAAAATATGATGTAATCGGCCTTTCTGAAATCCGGAAAGCGAAATAGTAAAAATCGCAAGTAGAAAATTGATAACTAAAGCCAAAAACAGGAAATAAATGAAAAATCTAGAGGAGGCCTTCACCCTCATATAGGAGGTGTTCTTGCATGACTGCATGACTCATTATTTTAAGTGATATCACTAATTTTATTTAATCAGATCAATCCAATACCCAATATATATATATATATATATATATATCACTATGAATTCATTGTTTTCGAAAAAGCATTATAAATTCGTACCTACAATTATACCAGATTTATTTTATATATACATTTAGATTAATATCATATATAAGCTATATTATAATAAAAAAAGAGATATATATATATATATATATTTTTTTTTAAATAATTAGTACCTAGTTTTATCAATAAAACAGAGTATTAAAGTATTAAATTAATCAAATTTTTGTAAAAAAAATGAAGAAAAAAACATAGCGCCTGTATTCCCCGAAGGGGTAGGCAGAGGTGTATTACAAACCCACGAAAAAATAAAAATAAATAATAAATACAAATTTTGTAGCAATAAATTAATGATGTTGTTCGACTTTTATAATAATACAAGAATCAATTTAAAATGAAATAAGAAATGCTAGAAAGTAAATTTAGTTACAATGTCAGGATAGCGAATACAAATGCGTAGGTAATCCTAGTGTAATTATTCATAAAAATGTTCTATAAATGGAAATTACAAAATAATATCTGTTTTTCGAAATATAATACATTACCATTATTTTTAAGCTTGTAAGTTATTATGCTGAATGATGCAAGAAATAAAAAGGCTTTATTATTATTATTATTATTTTATTAGTTTTAGAGCTTTATTACTTTATATAAAGTAACAATTCACAAAGCCAATACCGTTTACAGAACTGGGATAGGTGGTCTATATATTTTTTTAGGTGTTTATCCGAATGGTATCCTAAATATACGTAAAATAAACGTAGTGGTTAAATTCTCTTTGGTGAAAAAATATCAACAAAAAAAAAAACAATCCGCACGACTGTTTTTTTTTTACATGTGTGTCCTCTACTATGAGGACACATGTGTGCACCTGTCGTGAACTGAGCTTGGAGGGGTTAATGCATGTAAATGCATTTGATAGGAGGTGTGGGTCTTAAAGACAAATGTGATGTGGAGATTGGGTATGGACATTGGTCAGTGCGATAGCTTAGCGACTTAGAGCATTTCCTCGGATTGGAAGGGACGCATGTTCGAGTCCCAATCGCACTAAAGTCCTCCTTTTTCACATTCATAAATAATTTGTATTTTAAACTAGCTGAGCATAACAAGTGCTAAAATAACGATCAAAATATTATAGAGCATTTCCTCGGATTGGAAGGGTTGCATGTTCGAATCCCACTCGCACTAAAGTCCTCCTTTTTCACATTCACAAATAATTTGTATTTTAAAGTAGCTGAGCATGTCAAGTGCTAAAATACCGATCAAAATATTATATAAATTATACTTACGAGTAAACAAAGACGCATAGTAATAATGCGTTTCATGTTTTAATTATATTATTCTCACAGATCATTGTAAAAGTACATCTAGATTCAATGAAAACTATACATTTTACAACTATGTTTTTTTATAAATTAAAGTCATGTTTATATATTTTTATATATTTTATTTAGCATTTGACATGCTTAGCCATACACCTACATCAAACACAAAGTGTGAAAATGTGAAATCGATAATAACCTTATAATAATAATAATCCAATCCATTATAAATGTGTTATAGATTATATTAACTAATAAATACATAAACACTACGTACGGTAACTTTCTACTACTATACATAAAGTGATAATAATTATTCCTCTTTATCATGAGAGTACATTTTACATTTGCATTTTTTGGAATATAGTCCGTTATTACAATTGTTATTTTTTTTGTGATTGTCGTCAAAATCTCTATGCGTAGCTTTTTCACTGTTATCAAATTTAAAAGCATTTTTTTAAATTACTATCTATGTTATGCCACGTAATTTAAACACTATTATTACCATCTAATATATAAATTTTATTTTTAATAATTTCGATTCTGTCATTTTGTTTTATCATCTCCAGTGATCTTATTTAAGATCAAGTTATTTTGTATTGATTTTGGTTTTTTTTGCACATACGTTTTTATGTAAAAGTCTATAAATAATACGAGCATGAACACATTTTGCGGTAAAAAAACAGCAGACGTCCATCTAGGATATTCGCAGTCACTCTTGAATACAATAGTAAGCATATGTACTGCACACCAGAAGAATTGCAACTGAAAAAGAGTAGTAAGAATAAATCCAAAATTCATGAACTTTATTAACATTTCTATCCATCTACACACATTAAAAAAATGAAATCACTTTGAAAATACAAAATATTTTTGTTGGCAGTATGGTGAAACTTTTTTTATTTTATGTATATGATATTCATTTAAAAATGTGATATTTGATAAAAAAAAAATATCAAAAATATGTCAAAACAATTGTTTTGCCCTATAAAAAGAAATCCAATCTTTGATTACGCTTATTCAGAGATCTGACCGACAAGATTCAAGCATATTTTTTCAATTTTTCGTGTAAATAGTATTTAGAGTTTTTTTTTTGGAACGATGCCGTAAGGACTGCCTGGAGCTTTACGAGCAAGAATTATTTCTTTCAATTCTGTAATAAATTCTTTCTCATTCATTTATTTCTTAGTCACAATTGCATTAAAATTTTCAAATCAAATTTTCATTTGTAAAATCATTAAGAGTAGTTAATATTTTACTTTCAATAAAGTTATTTTCTTTTTATAAAAGATATGTCGTAAGCACTTTTCTTTTATAGGGTGAAATTTAAAAAATACAGTGTTTTTTACTAGTGACATCGAACTTTTTTTTTTTTTTTGATGTGTATGTTTCAATAAAATTCCTAATTTTACTAACACTCAATTCGACTGCTAATTACATACACAACTAGGTAGTTGTGTATTTAATTTTTGAATGTTGCCATTAGTCGGTCTACTTAACGTGTACGGGTCACAACTCATCATAATTACGAAATCGCGTTGCATAGCACAACCTTTTGTATTTGCATAATAAATTCAGTTTGCTGCAATACGTCATACCGTGCGCGACTCATACCTCATCTCATCATCCCATTAGTTATTAATCAATCTTTCAATACAGTATTTTATTATCTTATAAATCTTGTTTATCTCAATCTTATCCCAACCCTGAACATTGGTCCTTCGAACCAATAAGCGGGATCAGGACGCGAGTGCATTTTTTTTTATTTGTGTAAAAGTTTCACTGGTGCCGTGAACAGCGTGTGGTGTTACACCATTAATTATCCCGCCTGAACATCTTAATCTCAGTGCGTGTAATAACGCCCCCTACATATTCAATCCTGTGTGACCTCGGTGGCGACATAGGCTCCGCTTTCCGCGTGATCTTGGTGCCCGGAAGGCGACGCTGAAATATCTCTTGCTGACCGTCTACGACTTCGGTGCTTACGACAGCATCGTGTCATCTTATCTCAAGTGTTATCCAAAAGACGACGCTACCACCATAAGTCTTAGTGTTTTTGTACAGCTACACCAGAACCACCATAGCTGATTTATCTTTGATCCTGTAGAAGCCTAAACAAGTACGGTATTTTTATTATCTTACCAATATGTCGAGAATGGATGATATTTTAGCCACTCAACAACAAATAATTGATGCTGTGGATAAACTCTACATCAACTTCAAGAAAGATGGAGCTGAAAGAAAAACTCCCGAGTACATATGTCGGAGATTAGATACTTTAGATCAGTATTGCACAGAATTTCATAATAATCCTATGGAATTACTATCCTTTGGTGATCAATCTCATTCATACTACACCACAAAACTATATTTTAGTCTCAAAGAAAAATATATTAACATTAAAAGTGCTATCCAGGTCTCATCCTCAACTGACAAACCACAAACACATACATTGAAGCCTCCTACATTTCAAACATCTTCCACCCCTGAAACATCTAAGCAGTCATCTCAAAATCCCTCTTTTAAGAATAGCTCCGGTTCTGTGTAATAGTATGATGTCTAGAAAAAAACGTTTTGGTTTTAATTTCAATGCAAGAATATCGTGTATACAATTATTATAAATGCTTACGATTTGTAGCTGAGTGACAAACTTTTTAATCCAGATAGTATTTTTAGTAACTGGATATACCACTGACATCAAATAATAACTGTACATTACAATATGGACAAAGGAGTTTATCACGCCAATCAATGTAGCGTGACCACCTGAAATGATTAAAAAAATATCGTTATTGAAATGTATTTCATCCATCCATCCATCCATCAGCCTTTCGAAGTCCACTGCTGGACATAGGCCTCCCAAAGAGAACCCCACAACGAACAGTCCTCTGCTGTTTCGCTCATATGGGGGATAGTGCCGTAATCGCCACGCTTGGCAGGTGGGTTGACGATTGCAGTGGATGTTGTTAATACTCGAGGGAGTGCTGCTGCTCACTCCCCCGGTATTCCCTCAGTCGGCTATTACGACTCCCATGGGTGGAGAGGGGTGGGACAATTCTAAAGCCGGCCCCACACGGCACGGATATGTATTTAGGAAGTTCTATTTTAAACCAAGAAATGTAAAGACAATCAGTTCGATCCCCAGTTTAAGGTGACGGCACACATTTCTGAGTTATCGAGGTTTTTTGAGAATATGTGTATAATGTTTATAAGTTATCACTACTCAGTGAAGCAAAGCATTCTGAGGAAGCCTGCATGCCTCAGAGATTCTCTCAACGGCTTGTTAAGTCTGCCAATCGCCACCTGGGCAGGATGGTGGAATGCGACCTGACTATCTCTCAAGTCGAGAGGAGACCCGTACTTAGTAGTAGTAGGACAGTAATAGGATAGATAATAAAAACATTCTTCTCAATTATTCTTAAGTGCCATGGTCGTATCTTTTCTAGGCATAAGTATCCTCACATAATTCGTTAAACTTCTATTATTTTGTGCGTTAGATTTTTTTTTATGAGAATGAATTTTCTGTATCTACTGAATTAAACATCACATAACTATATATAATGAAGTTAGTATTGATTCAAAAAACTGATCCTACTGCAGCGAAGTGTTTAGAGACAGGGAGACATCATGGCCTTGAAATTCTTCACAACTGCACATGAAGAATGGTCTTGAACTAGATCTAATTTGGTATCAACATCAATGGCGACCACATTACCTTCGATTTACTAACGATATCACAGTCATAACCATAGATTTAGTGTATAGATAGATCGGCGATGCAAAAGAGTAAGAACATAGTATACGCGTATGTTAGAGCGAGATAAATAGACGAGAACACTATCATACACGCTATGGACCTGTATGAACCAGACATCAATCGTCAACGATACAAATTTCGCATATTTTAGGAAAATTGCAGAAATTATCGTATAATTCTGTATTAATTGACGTGTCTAATCATGGTTACGTGTGCAGTGCCCGGGTGTAACTCATCTAAGAAAGAAAACGCACAGAATTGTACAATTCACATGTAAGTACCACGAAAATAATTTGTTGTTTATATACAAAGATTATGAACTACCACAAACTCTGTGCTCATATACGGATGGGGAATTTTATTGCATTAAATCATATGCGTGCCCGGAATGCCTTCGAATTCAATATAAAAAGATAACAAATACGTGAATGTCGTGATATCTACAATGTTTTTATTTATAGAGATTAACACTATCGGTATTTCGGTATCGATAAGATAACTTCGATGTGTCTATTATTGGGAAAGGCAAAGCCTTGATTTATGTTTCAGTAAAGGTTTATATTAATATATTTACTACTCTGTCAAGAAAGTACCGGGAAAAGATAAATAATACACAAAATTTTTGTTATTCATCCAAATTTATTTTACCGATTGAAAACGGGTGCCACGAAGCGGTAATTTGAGTTTAGGAAAAAGAAAGAAGTCGGCTGGAGCCATATCTGGGGAATATGGTGGTTGCTCGATGGTATTTTGTGAGTGTTTGGACAAAAATTCATTCACAATGATGGCCTAGTACGAAGGCGCATTATCGTGGTGCAAAATCCAAGAATTCTCTTTCCACAAATCTGGCCTTTTTCGTCGAATTTGCTTTCTTAAACGCCGCATAACGCTTAAATAATTTCTTTATTTACCGTTTGACCTGCTGGCAAGAATTCCGAGTGCACAACACCACGATAGTCAAAGAAAACAGTCAACATGACTTTGACTTTTAATCGACTTTGGCGTGGTTTTTTCGGCTTAGGTTCAGTTGGAAGTCGCCACTCCGAAGCTTGTTGACTAGTTTGCATGTCAAACTCGTAAGCTCACGTCTCGTCACCAGTAACAATGCATTTCATGAATGTTGGGTCGGAATTGACTCGTTCTAGCATGTCCTCAGCGACTCTCATGTGATTTTTTAGTTTTTGGAGAAAATTAAGGTCTTTTGGGACTAGCCGAGCGAAAACATGTTTCATACCAAAGTGATTATTTAAAATGGTACGGATCGACTTGTGAGACACAGTGTTTACTTCAGTTGCAGACGTTGATGGCCTACCAGAGCGAGGCAAATCTTTCATCACATCTCGACAGCTTTTAAACGCTTTGTACCACTCATAAGCACGTGTTTTTGATAAATTCGTTTCACCGTAAGCCTTCTGTAACATTTTCAGTGACTCCGAATACGAAATTCCATTAACGATGCAAAATTTAAGACAAACTCTTTGTTCGATGTTTTTGTCCATTATGAAATTCGCAATACACACTAGATATGATATAACTAAAAACAGCACTGTATTTAATATAAATAACAGATGCAACTCAAACTCCGCGCCAAAATGGATAACAGTTGTGCCAATCTAACAACAACAAAAAAATACAAAAATTTGAATTTGGAACCATAAACAAATCGTATCATCCATTCCCAATACTTTCTTTACTGAATGTATTATATTTCTTCAAAAATTTGAGTAAGATCATTCTATACGGTTAAGTTATCAATTTTTGAGTAAATATTTTTTTTTTGATAGTTAAAGTTTATATTATAATTTTAATTTAAACACAAAGTGAAAAATGTGAAATCGAAAATAACAGTCAGGAGCAGGATTTGAACCTGCATCTCCTGGATACCGTCCAGATGCTTTACCAATTCAGCCATCCTGACAATTGCTCCTGACTGCTAATTTCGATAACACATTCATACTTAACGTCTTTGGGTGACGCCTGCACCATCTGTCGGAAGTATTTTCATACATTATACCGACCAGGTAAACTTAATTTTACAATTAAGATTTTACCTAATAATGACGCAAACCCTATAAATATTTATATATATTTTTAGCATTTGACATGCTTAGCACTATACATTAAACACAAAGTGAAAAATGTGAAATCGAAAATAACAGTCAGGAGCAGGATTTGAACCTGCATCTCCTGGATACCGTCCAGATGCTTTACCAATTCAGCCATCCTGACAATTGCTCCTGACTGCTAATTTCGATAACACATTCATACTTAACGTCTTTGGGTGACGCCTGCACCATCTGTCGGAAGTATTTTCATACATTATACCGACCAGGTAAACTTAATTTTACAATTAAGATTTTACCTAATAATGACGCAAACCATATAAATATTTATATATATTTTTAGCATTTGACATGCTTAGCACTATACATTAAACACAAAGTGAAAAATGTGAAATCGAAAATAACAGTCAGGAGCAGGATTTGAACCTGCATCTCCTGGATACCGTCCAGATGCTTTACCAATTCAGCCATCCTGACAATTGCTCCTGACTGCTAATTTCGATAACACATTCATACTTAACGTCTTTGGGTGACGCCTGCACCATCTGTCGGAAGTATTTTCATACATTATACCGACCAGGTAAACTTAATTTTACAATTAAGATTTTACCTAATAATGACGCAAACCCTATAAATATTTATATATATTTTTAGCATTTGACATGCTTAGCACTATACATTAAACACAAAGTGAAAAATGTGAAATCGAAAATACACACTTCTCACTTTGTGTTTAATGTATAGTGCTAAGCATGTCAAATGCTAAAAATATATATAAATATTTATAGGGTTTGCGTCATTATTAGGTAAAATCTTAATTGTAAAATTAAGTTTACCTGGTCGGTATAATGTATGAAAATACTTCCGACAGATGGTGCAGGCGTCACCCAAAGACGTTAAGTATGAATGTGTTATCGAAATTAGCAGTCAGGAGCAATTGTCAGGATGGCTGAATTGGTAAAGCATCTGGACGGTATCCAGGAGATGCAGGTTCAAATCCTGCTCCTGACTGTTATTTTCGATTTCACATTTTTCACTTTGTGTTTAATGTATAGTGCTAAGCATGTCAAATGCTAAAAATATATATAAATATTTATAGGGTTTGCGTCATTATTAGGTAAAATCTTAATTGTAAAATTAAGTTTACCTGGTCGGTATAATGTATGAAAATACTTCCGACAGATGGTGCAGGCGTCACCCAAAGACGTTAAGTATGAATGTGTTATCGAAATTAGCAGTCAGGAGCAATTGTCAGGATGGCTGAATTGGTAAAGCATCTGGACGGTATCCAGGAGATGCAGGTTCAAATCCTGCTCCTGACTGTTATTTTCGATTTCACATTTTTCACTTTGTGTTTAATGTATAGTGCTAAGCATGTCAAATGCTAAAAATATATATAAATATTATAATTTTAATTTAAAGTTTTAGATTTCCTCAGAATATTGGTGTTTGACAAAAATGGCTAAAAAATATTAATAGAGAAAACTGGATTCACAAAAAATATTCAAAATTATGCAGCAAGCACTTTGTACAAAAATGTTTTTCTCATAGAGGCACACAGAGAGTAAAGCTACGTCCCGGTTCTGTATCCATTTTATTCATGCTAGTACGTCATTTTATAATTTCAATATCAATTGTGAACCACACTCGGCCAATACTGCTATTTATTTTATGTTTCTGATAATTTATTCTAGTTCACTCTAACATACCTATTATAATACCTACACAATAATTATGTTTATCATTGTCTGCAGGTCATAATGAAGCCAATATGCAAAGTATACTCATAATTATGTCTACAGAGATATATCCTCAGTACCAAGTAGTTCAATAACAAATATTTGTGATTTTGAAAATGCCCCGAGGGTGAAGAAAATGAAAAAAAAATTATTGCTGATCTTAGAAGATATGAATAAAAAGAAACTGAAAAATTTAGGGGCACAAAAAAGTGAGCTGAAGCTAAAGCGATAAGATTTACTGATAAAAAAGCAGGCCCGTGTGGAGTGGCGCCGTGATATGATTCAAAAATTTGAAGCAGGCTCGTCTCGTTGCGTTTACGACATTGTTTTAGGTGACGGATCCTGGATTTATCAATACGATCCAGAAAAAAAAAGTCAGTCGACAGTTTGGCTGTTTCAAAACGAACCAACGCCTACGAAAGTGAAGCGATCGAGGAGCGCAGAGAAAATTTTGATCGCTAGTTTCTTCACTTTGGCGGAATATCTGGTTTCAATTCCATTACGAGAGCAAAGCAACATCAACACCGAATGGAACACCACAAAATGCCTGCCAAAAGTTTTGTCTGTAATGAGCAACAAGCGACCGAACACCGGGCTCCGCGGGATAATGCTTCACCATGACAACGCGCGCGCGCACTCAGCACTTAAAACGAGCGACTTCCTGGACACCTCACCGGTCAGTCTTGGGTCACCCTCCTTATAGTCCTGATCTGGCACCGTGTGACTTCTTTTTATTCCCTAAAATAACATATCAGCTGAAAGGGATGCAGTTGTCATCGTTGGAAGATGCGCTAGCAGTGTTTGAGAAGGCTGTGGAAGATGTGCCTGCGGCGGATTGGAAAAATGGTTCGAGAATTGGTACAGATGCATGAAACTTTGTATAGAGGCTGGGAGTTCTTTGAAAAAAAGTAATTAAAAAAATAATTTAAATGTTTATCCATAGAAGTTAAGTTTTTTTAGTTTCTCAAAACTTTCTGAATGTCCCACGTATTAATAAACCATGTTTTATTTCAGTTTTATTCTTATGTCCTCGAATATAAAATTGATTTGAATTCACTTTGCACTTCTTGACACATACAACACAATATGTGTCGATAGTCGCGTTTAGTGAACGTTCCAGCACTATTTGAAGTGCACACATGCACATGACACGCACACTGGTACGTGTCAGTTTTGATCTCGTAAGGGTCTTGTCATAATTACTCTATAGCCAATCTATATATATACTAAATCTATGGTCATAACAGAATCGCTGGATGACCTTGTTACTATGCTCAATACCCTCAGAAGGGCTTCCCGCTAGTGACTGTAAAAATAAATATGGACAAGACGAAAAGTATGTACAATGCCCATGTTATTTCAGCATCTTCTTAGTTGGAAATGCGCTTCTTGAAGTTGTTAACTACTACATCTACCTGGGACAAACGGTCCAATATACAACTTCAAGAAAGGGGTCAATCAACAAATCAGCTGAGCAACGTTCGGAAAGTTGAGGAAGATCTTCTCGTCCAACGTTGTGCAATGTTTCAAAATGAAGGTCTACGATCAGTTTGTATATACAGTAATATCTAAGGAAGAGTGGCACTGTTTTCCGCACTGATATCTACCATTTACGAAATAGGTGTTATGAACATCTACGATAAAAAATATTATGAACTTTGTGTATCCTGGCAACTATTACCTATATACAAATTTTGTATCTCAGTATATGATGTTAGCCTGCCGTTATATCTGCGCCCCACGTTTGTCCCCAAAATAAGACTCATGGAACGAATAAGCAGTTCTTTTATATTCATTTGATCAAGCTGTTGAATTTCATTAATAAATAACAGGAACTTTTGTGCATCCATTTATCAGGCTGCAAGGTCTAACTGATTTGAGAGTATAATTTATTAAAAAAAGGTTAATTACAATATCACTGTAATTATTTTTTAACATGAGATATTTAAAATGCTATATGTAACAAAATGATGATCGTTATTTATTTTGTAACTGATTAAAGTAATTAGATAGATAACTTTATTGAAAAAAGAAACAATATTAAGTTTACAAGCTTTGTGTCAATTAATAGCTACATTAGTTAAGAAAAAACTGTGTCGTAGCTATTAAAATTCAATTGGAACAACGTTATATTTTAAAACGCTCGTAATTCTATAAATTTATTTATAGGTCTGTATGTTGGGTCATGACTAGAGACTGCTAAAGAAAATTTGAATTTGACGGCGATTACAGTGATGAATGTGATTATAATTTAAAATTGACGATTATAGTCATAATAGAAATCACTGAAATTCTGAATGTGAAAACTTCTGAACAAAAACTACATAAAGAGCCACAAATCACCACGAGTCTATTATCCTTTGGTCAAAATGAAATAATAACTGAGAAAAACTCTCTAGTTGCAGACCCTTACTGTGTGCCAGTTTGAATGGGCTGGCTCGATCGCGGAAGTACCATCGGTAGTAGGTATCGTTGTGTTTCATATGGTAAGTGAGAGCACCAGTGTCTCAAACCCACTCCTCTCCTTATTACCCTTCCTATCTTCTCCTTTGTATCCTACCTATCCTTGCCTTATTACCTGTCCTTTCTTTTCACTTCCTATCCCTTTCCATGGAGATTGCGACAGGCGAGTGATGCCTCTGTTGTAGCAAGCTTATATAGTCAACGATAACTGCTTACCATTAGGTGAGCCATATGCTTATTTGCCACCTTTGTAGTATAAAAAAAACTGATTTAAAAAAACACCGTAGAATTAAGTGAAAAATTGCTTAAATTCTACTTTCCTTAAAAAGATATAGTATCGGAAAAAAGAGCCTACAATATTGATAAATTTGATTGTCTGAGAAATATTAATTATGATTATATTGTATCTTTTTTTCAACTATATGGTATAATATATTGCCTTTAACCTAAATAAAAAGAAATCAAGTGCTGCCGAGTCTGAAGTATATGGTAATTTTCTTCCCATTGAGAAAGGTTCCTCTTTCTTTTTATACAGTGCTTGAAGGCACATTATATGGCGTGAAGTTTGCAGAATCTTAGACGAAAATCTGATTTCAATCCTGTTTTGAGATCGCCAGTTATCCCACTAGCTAGGTCACGAAGGTCAGATAAATATTCGCTACTCGTAACTGGTAAACTGGTGATCGAAAAAAACAAAACATTTTGGACACCAACCTCGACAAAGCTTGAAATAAGGCTAGAAAGATAATGATTTGATTACCTGGTAAATAGGTGATAGATCCCCATATTATCAAAACCATTCCTGTGTGATGGTATATATGTAGAAAGGATATTTGATTAAACTTCTTTCTAAACACGAAAAATACCTGGAAAACGAAACGCCGAGATTAAAAAAAATTTATTATCATACACGTAAACAGAAGAAATAACAGAGGCTGCGTGGTAAGCAGCGAATCGTTTTAAGAGATATGGCTAAAGGACTGCCTTAAGCATGTAAACAAATTTCTCACTAGCTTTGCAAATTTAAAAATCATTTAATTCATTATTACGGTTTTATTATTCTCGAAGAACTTTTATAAACTGAAAAAATAATTCAGTGTTTTCATGTTTTTTGTTTAACAATATATACTCCATATAAGACAATATTGCATTCCATTCACGATACTTTAAAAGATATTTGAGTATGCTGAAATTATCGGTGTTAATTATTAGATACATTATTTATAATTGTATTGAAATACGTCTCAAAACGTGGATTTCTAACTTAATACAAAGTGCTCTGGAAATGATTGGCAAAATCTGGAAAGAAACGGCACTTAAAGAAGAGAAAAAAAATCTATGTATTACAATTGCTCGATAATAAATTAAAAAATGTCATTATTGTTATTTTATTTTAATACTAGCTGTGCCCCGTGGTTTCATCTACGTATTAATAATAATAAGTACTATAATTTACTAATAATAATGCTTTTGGTACAGGTTTGTGTATGTATTGACTTAGCAGTTCCTACGATTTTATTTTTAGAATTGTAACAATATGAAAAGTTCCACCTGAAAGCTTTATATATATAGCCATGAACAGAGTTGCTACCTTTTTTTTGTAAAGGCGGGAAAAAATGTACCTAACCGCACACTCCGTCGTTTGGGGTAACGTACAGGGTAGTGTGGGGCCCTCAGCCACTAAATAAACCCGCTATGTGCCGTCTCTCCGCCTGTGTTGGCAGGCCACTGGTACCATGTGCACAGAGTTGGTACCCGCGTACTCTGGATTACCGTTTCAGACACTGTGCAGTGCCACTTACTCGAGCCTTTGATTTCAATATCACCTTCTTCCTTTTTTTGGGTGCCATCTGTTGGATGTATTTGCATACATTGTTCCGGCCAGATAAGCTAAATTATTATAGTTAAGGATCAAGTATTGAATTTTGTATGTTTGTAATTCAGCAACTGCAGATTATTCTCCAATAATAGGCTTGAAAAAAAAAGCAGGTGACCACAATCTCATAAATGTTTACTATTAGAAACATAAAAGGCAAACGCTTACCGTATCTAGAAGATCAATAATCTTGATTAAATAATATAAATAAACTGTCTTAGCGATGTCTACTTGTTCTTTTGTAGAAGAATAATCGACTGGTTCACATATCCACTTGTATTTCCATCCCCATGCTACTTTAATAGACTAAAAAGTTAAGAAAGGAAACAACTTTAATTATTTTCATTGTAAACAGACAATAAATTATCAGGTACCTCATAATAAAAATGTTTCCTGAGCTAATTGGTGTTACTATATATTGGCCATGATTTTTCATCATGATGGTTACTAATCAATTGCGTGGGCCATTTTTTATAGTGCAAATCGTGGGTTAAGAACAAGAAAAGCGTAAGGTCAAAAATTAAAAAAAAATTTTTTTTTACCATTCGCTTTTTTAATCCCCATATTTTTATGTTCCAAAAAACTGGGACGTTATAGTGTATAGATTGCTTAGTACAAAAATAACATATAGAATAAAAATGATTTTTGTTTACTGCTAAAATGAAGTTTTGCTACTTACAATAATCTTGACATTATTTTGTCAAAAAAGTTACGAGGACAACGATCGAAAATTTATTTACAGAGCGATAGGACATCGAAGATGCCTTGAATGTAATCGCTCAAATAACGTATCTTGTCATACGTTTTTAACGCAGAAATATTGATTATGTAGCCTATGATTTTTAAGGCCATTTTAACGGAAGTTCCGTTGCATTACACACTATTAAATTTATGTAACAGCCATAATGACGTATGTCAACCATTTTTTGAAAAATAAAATTTATTAAAATAATAATGTTTATTGATTGCCCAAAAAGTGACACTATACTGTAGCTGATAAATAAAGCTTTATTATTAGTAAAAAATCAGATATCTAACTGCTATAGATTTTGTCATAAAAGTTATATAAGGTAAATTTGAGTTATTTTTCGGCTCTCCAGTGAAGTTGTCATTTTGCCCTTACGCTTCTCTAGTTCTTAACACACGAAATACAATGATATTTAAGTAAAGATGAGTTACGTTCATACTAAATCATTTACCGATATTGTTGCATTCTGACAAAGTACTAATCATCTATACTATTATAAAGTTGTAACATGGCTGTGTCTATATACATTTAAGATATTTGAGAAAAAAATACTGTATTAGGCTATATAGGCGTGTCTAAACACGAAACAATTTTTTTAGATCTTTTGTCCGATTGTCTGTTTATTTGCTGGTTTGTTCGCGCATCACGCAAAAACTACTGAACGGATTTTGATGCAACTGTTTTTTATTTGATAGATCTCGATAAGACTTAACCTTTATATACCAACTGGTATACATTTTGTCCCGCTACTATATCGGGAACCTTTTTTTTTTGATAATGCGGGAAAAAATGTTCCTAACCGCACACCCTATCGTTCGGGGCAACAACCAGGGTAGTGTGGGGCCTGCACCCACTTAAGGAACCCGCCGTGTACCGTCTCTCCGCCTTTATAGGCGGGCCACTGGAACTATGTTACATTACTTCGGTGATACTATATCGGGAACCTGAGATACAACCTAAAAACTAGGCTAGTTATTTATTTAATGTGTACATACATTACGCGATAGATAATACGGAACGCCTGATATAGAAGGAGACAGAAGATTACTTAGTAAAACAAATTCGGCCTGAATTCATGCGCAACAATTACCGCGCGATAATGCGATATCTACTCTTTTTTGAATATAACATGATTGTGCAAATGTAATTCTGGATTCAAAATTATACTTCGTAATTCACAATTTGCGTATTATATTATAAACACTCTCTTTGGATATTATACTTAAGATAAAAATTTAAGAATAAGATTTTTTTTTTATTTTCATTTTAAGATTAAGAATACAAAATGTGTAAGACTTTTTCATAATTACAATGCCACTATTGCCATATTAAAGCTATATAAGATAAAAAAGCAATGTTATTCAGTAGAAATCAGTTGTCTGCCTACCTCTCTAGGAAATACGTGTGAGACTATGCATGACAACAGTTAAAAAATTTATTTTGCAAAAATTGCAGTTTCGTGAGGTTTTAATATTACACGTATTGCTTCAGACGGGAGCAGCTAAATAACATAATAAATTCATTTTTATTTAAGTGCTTGAATTGCTGTCTGTTCATTATGGGGCTGAGAGCTTCAGTCCAATTTAGTATCTATCTAAACACCTAAATATTTATAAATTCTTTTCTAGGAGGAAGATGATCAATTATAATTAAGTTATTATCGGACTTTCATGCTCGTAAGAACATAAAATTGCTTTCGTATTAACTTCATTTTAGTTTTCAGGGTCGAAAATAGCCAGGAAATAAATTAATATAAATCTAAAAATGATTGTAAAATATTCATCGATACTAGAGAAATACGTTGGTGTATCAAAAGCAAATTTGAAAAATTATGTGTGAGGCTGCGTCGGGATGGCGTTTATATGTAGGCCAGGAACAACAAAGGCCTCATAATCGATCCTTGCGACAAACCGGGAGGAATGGGAAATTTAACGACACATTACCGGTAAAAACTTTAAAAACACGTTCTGAGTGATAAAATGGGATAAGTTTGACTAATACATTTAGTATTTTACTGGCGAGCATTTTATGAATAAGACTACTGATGAAGAATATACGAGGTGCCAGTGTTCCACCGAGTACGGGCGGCTAAGGGCACACAGCGAGTTTTAGTGGATTACAGCCCCAGACTACACTATTGACTCCCCAGACAGTGAGGTGTGCTAACAGCTAGGTATATTGAATCCCGCTTAAAAAAAGATGATACGGTAAAGTTAATGTTTATGTATCTGATTAAAACGCTACCACGTTTGCCAGATTTACTAATTTTATATCAATTGTATCTCGCATTACAGTCGCCTGCAAGTGGATGTTTAAAAAACACAAAACACACTCATTGGGATAAATTTATGCGATATAACTCATCTGTCTAAACATTTTGATCTGTATTTTAGCACTTGACATGCTCAACTACGTTAAAGAACAAATTAATGAATGTGAAAAAAGAGAAAAACACAAATGCCATGTGGAGATTGGGAACAGCCATCGGTCAGTGCGATGGCTTAGCGGTCTAGAGCACTTCCCCGGATTGGAGGGACGCAGTTTCGTATCCCGTTTGCCTTAAACTTCTCTTTTTCCACATTCAAAAATAATATGTTAATCTATCAAATTTTTTTAATACCTTAATATCTACAGGCGATTAGCTAAAATTATTTGTGACAAGGCTAGGAATATCATGACTTACCATCGTAAATAAATACAAGCAAATGAGTACTTGAAATGCATTATAAACAATAAGAAGTTTGTTGATATTAAATGGTTGACGATTTTTCATCCATTTCGGTCCCCATTTTAGTATAAATAGTAGATACAGAGCAAGTAAAGTAAGACATTGGTAAGGTTTAGCTACAAGCGGCCATGAATTAGTCCTTGGATCTGTAAATAAATGTAAAATCATTTATTAAAACAAATTTATATTAACTTAACACAAAGAGCAAATATGTGAAATCGAAAATAAGAGTCACCAAGCTTTTGTTTATTGACAGAGATTATTGTTAGAGAAGAAAAATATATAATAAAAATATATAAGACATTCGATGCCTATATTATTTAAGGTATGGGGTCTCCTAATCCAGGCAGTGTTAATTTTAATTTCGACAAATTAATATCTACCGCTTATTCGCCACGAATGCCTCTCTAAATAATTAGCAAATTAAGCTAACTAGCTTTATTGTGTAAAAAGTACGACGTAGGTACATCGTGAATGTGAGCATATTTTCTTAAACAAATTCAAAATTATATAAAAAAATAAATTTCATTTATTATGTCATACGATACGATTCGGTAATTTGCAAAAAAATAAGTAGCTATCCTACATTAACCATATTTTTTACAGAATCAAAGTGTTCTATTTATTTTATTTATTCGTTTAGTGATTAACATACAAACATGGGAACATTTAAATATCTTCACAAGGAACATTGGCGAAATATTTGTTTTTTATCAACGGCTTGTTAAGGGTGTAATAATACAACATTTTACCCGACTGTAGAACTATATTATTCACAATAAATTTCAGTGTAACAAAACTCATATTGCTTGACAATAACACTATATTTTACACAATAACTTTCTTCACAACTGTTCATTTGCATAGATATTACAAGACTGTTCTCAATCATCATCATCGGACCTTCGGATCACAGGGTTGGGACTAGTTTCCGATCCTGTGGTGTCACACATCTCATGTGCATACTACGGAATCACGCTCCGTCGGCCCGCTAGAACATTCAGGTGTTCAGGCGTCTGATGTAGTCATCCAGACTCTCCAGGCGTAGGTCTCTGGAAAAGATCCTGTGGTGTCACACATCTCATGTGCATACTACGGAATCACGCTTCGTCGGCCCGTTAGAACATTCAGGTGTTCAGGCGTCTGATGTAGTCATCCAGACTCTCCAGGCGCAGGTCTCTGGAGAAGACACGGTTCCGCATTAAGCGTGAAGCGTTGGCGATGGTTCGGAGCGCAAACGATTGCTCTGAACGCAGTGAAAGGTGGTTGGTTTTGTTAGGCAGCGCGTACCACGCTGAAGCCGCATACGTCTCGCAAAGAGGTATATATTTAAATCTTAATATTTAGATATTTTTATATATATTTTTGCATTTGACATGCTTAGCACTATACATTAAACACAAAGTGAAAAATGTGAAATCGAAAATAACAGTCAGGAGCAGGATTTGAACCTGCATCTTCTGGATTCCGTCCAGATGCTTTACCAATTCAGCCATCCTGACACTTGCTCCTGACTGCTAATTTCGATAACACATCATACTTAACGTCTTTGGGTGACGCCTGCGCCGTCTGTTGGACGTATTTTCATACATTATACCGACCAGGTAAACTTAATTTTACAATTAAGATTTTACCTAATAATGACACAAACCCTTTAAATATTTAGATATTTTTATATATATTTTTGCATTTGACATGCTTAGCACTATACATTAAACACAAAGTGAAAAATGTGAAATCGAAAATAACAGTCAGGAGCAGGATTTGAACCTGCATCTTCTGGATTCCGTCCAGATGCTTTACCAATTCAGCCATCCTGACACTTGCTCCTGACTGCTAATTTCGATAACACATCATACTTAACGTCTTTGGGTGACGCCTGCGCCGTCTGTTGGACGTATTTTCATACATTATACCGACCAGGTAAACTTAATTTTACAATTAAGATTTTACCTAATAATGACACAAACCCTTTAAATATTTAGATATTTTTATATATATTTTTGCATTTGACATGCTTAGCACTATACATTAAACACAAAGTGAAAAATGTGAAATCGAAAATAACAGTCAGGAGCAGGATTTGAACCTGCATCTTCTGGATTCCGTCCAGATGCTTTACCAATTCAGCCATCCTGACACTTGCTCCTGACTGCTAATTTCGATAACACATCATACTTAACGTCTTTGGGTGACGCCTGCGCCGTCTGTTGGACGTATTTTCATACATTATACCGACCAGGTAAACTTAATTTTACAATTAAGATTTTACCTAATAATGACACAAACCCTTTAAATATTTAGATATTTTTATATATATTTTTGCATTTGACATGCTTAGCACTATACATTAAACACAAAGTGAAAAATGTGAAATCGAAAATAACAGTCAGGAGCAGGATTTGAACCTGCATCTTCTGGATTCCGTCCAGATGCTTTACCAATTCAGCCATCCTGACACTTGCTCCTGACTGCTAATTTCGATAACACATCATACTTAACGTCTTTGGGTGACGCCTGCGCCGTCTGTTGGACGTATTTTCATACATTATACCGACCAGGTAAACTTAATTTTACAATTAAGATTTTACCTAATAATGACACAAACCCTTTAAATATTTAGATATTTTTATATATATTTTTGCATTTGACATGCTTAGCACTATACATTAAACACAAAGTGAAAAATGTGAAATCGAAAATAACAGTCAGGAGCAGGATTTGAACCTGCATCTTCTGGATTCCGTCCAGATGCTTTACCAATTCAGCCATCCTGACACTTGCTCCTGACTGCTAATTTCGATAACACATCATACTTAACGTCTTTGGGTGACGCCTGCGCCGTCTGTTGGACGTATTTTCATACATTATACCGACCAGGTAAACTTAATTTTACAATTAAGATTTTACCTAATAATGACGCAAACCCTTTAAATATTTAGATATTTTTTTTATATATATTTTTGCATTTGACATGCTTAGCACTATACATTAAACACAAAGTGAAAAATGTGAAATCGAATTGTCACCCAAAGACGTTAAGTATGGTGTGTTATCGAAATTAGCAGTCAGGAGCAAGTGTCAGGATGGCTGAATTGGTAAAGCATCTGGACGGAATCCAGAAGATGCAGGTTCAAATCCTGCTCCTGACTGTTATTTTCGATTTCACATTTTTCACTTTGTGTTTAATGTATAGTGCTAAGCATGTCAAATGCAAAAATATATATAAAAATATCTAAATATTTAAAGGGTTTGTGTCATTATTAGGTAAAATCTTAATTGTAAAATTAAGTTTACCTGGTCGGTATAATGTATGAAAATACGTCCAACAGACGGCGCAGGCGTCACCCAAAGACGTTAAGTATGATGTGTTATCGAAATTAGCAGTCAGGAGCAAGTGTCAGGTTGGCTGAATTGGTAAAGCATCTGGACGGAATCCAGAAGATGCAGGTTCAAATCCTGCTCCTGACTGTTATTTTCGATTTCACATTTTTCACTTTGTGTTTAATTAAATCTTAATTTTATGATGAACTTTAAGACAAAATTGTTCAGGAATACAAACTATATAGTTTAGGCTTTTTGATGAGCTTATGGAGTAACTGATCAAAAAATATCTAAAACATAATTATTTTTCGAAGGAAAATGTACGGGAGTTTGGCTGCACGCACGAAAAAGCATAATTCATTGTCAAGTTCCGCCTGAGCCGAGCGTGCAAGCGAGAGCGTCGGACAAGCGATAGAGAGGCACGATTGGCCTAAGCGTTCACCTTGTGAAGCATCAATCGACATAAATATAATATATCACGTAAAATTATCGTCCGTAAACCGACTTTACAGACAACCATATAGTTTTTACCTTAGTATAAAAGTGATTTTTCTTACCAGTTATTTCATCAAAAAGGAACTGATAACCATGCCAAGCTTTTTTTAAAATTAGCGCCATTTTTATAGCGAGGTCAGATAATACACTATCTGTATTTGATTTAATATAAATACTTTGGAATGAACGTTTACACCTTGTGAATGTTGAGAATAAATAAACGATTACAATCGCACAAGCTGATCCATTTTAATATGTTAATTACTTAATACTATTGTACTCTCATATTTACAATGCAAATGTAACTACCTAAATGAGTACATTTACTTATAGAGGCACTAGCTTCTGGCCGTGGCTTCTTCTCCATGAACTTCAAAATAAAAAATGAGTGTGCTTTACACCACACAACTGAAGTAAGACTTAACTTAATAACTATAATAGTATAGATAGAAACCGCAAGTAAATAAGTATTTATATTATTATTTTACAATATTTTTATCGAAACAAACAGAAATGTCACTTCATTTTTTTATTAGATTTAGCTTTCTTTTTTTTACCTGGGCTATTATTTACTTTCACCTATTATTATCCCACTATTGGGCACGGGTCTCATCTCCAAGTGAGTGATTCAGGCAGAAGTCCATCACGCTGACCCAGTGCGGTACAGTTGATTTTATAATCCATCGAGAAAATCTGTCAGGCATGCAGGTTTCCATACGATGTTTTCTTCCTTCACCGACTAATAATTTGTAAATAAATACTACTATTGAAAAATCTCGATAATGCAAAGGTATGTGCCGTGATCTTGGAATAGGGATCCAACTTGACGGTAACTTTGTGCGGTAGATACATTTTAACCCAACTAACTGCCATTTGCAGGTTGATAATTTTAAAAATAAAAGAGACAGGATATGGAAGTATGATGCAAAGGATGAGATAGTGGATGGCAAAAAGGACTCAAAGGGGACGAGGAAAGGGTAATTTTATGAACAAAACACTTGTAAACTAATCTTCATTTAATTTAAAATAAAATCAAAAAAATGTGTGTTTTTACATTTAACACTTAGTTTTAATTTATATTCGTACTACTTACTAATTTATTGGTTATTTTGTTTCACTTATTGCTGTTATTTCAAATAAGGAAGAAAAGAAACATTGTTCATAGAAATTTACGTCTAGACTAGATTATTATTACTCCGCCGCGTGGGTCCGGCCTTAGAATTGTCTCACCCCTCTATACCCACGGGAGTCGTAAGAGCCGACTGAGGGAATATCGAGGGAGTGGGCAGCAGCACTCCCTCGAGTATTAACAACATCCACTGCGATCGCCAACCCGCTTGCCAAACGTGGCGATTACGGCATTATCCCCCATGACGGGACCGCTCGTTGTGGCGTTCTCTAGGGGAGGCCTATGTCCAGCAGTGGACGTTGAAAGGCTGATGGATGTATGGATGGATAAAGTTAGGTATTTACATTTTTTTAATTATTTGTAAGTTATAAAAAAGCTAATTAAAGGTATGCTATGATGCTTAGTATTGTAAAAATATTTCTATATTCTAGGCTATAAACTAGCAAGAACCCCAGTATGGGTGAAGTCCTCCTCCAAAGATGCCCATTTATCCCTGTCTTGTGCTATTTGATGCCAGTTTGGACCTGCTGTTTTTTTGATGTCATCTTCCCATCGTATGAAAGGTCTCCCTTTGCCTCTTTTGCCTTGTTGCCCTTTCCATAGAGTCACTTTCTTAGTCCAACGCTGGTCTGTAAGTCTAGCGACATGGCCTGCCGATTTCCACTTAAGCTTTTGCGCGTAGGTTAAGGCGTTCGTCGCGTTTGTTATTGCTCTTATTTTTGTGTGTCTTATTTTATCTAATTTCCTTATCTTGAGCATGCTTCGCTCCATTCCTCGTTGATATGTATTAATTTTATTTTTGATGTAAAACATCTAATGCGGAGGGAGTGTAAAATCGGCTGTTAGCGTGGCGACACTTTTATTTTACTTGTCCCGTTTCTTCCTGGTTTCCGATTGAGATGAAATTTTACATGCATGTGTATATCACGTGACAATGCAATATTATGATGATATGGAGTTGATCTGATGATGGAGCTGGAGGGTGGACATAGGAACTCTACAATGGAACGGCGCAATCCCATCGAGTTTGGGCTTGTATGATTCGTCTTGCCGATTACTTTGTGTCTAGAGTCTAGATGCTATCCAGGGTCTGATGATGGAGCCTGCTAAAAGGTGACCATAGGAACTCCGTTATAAAACGACATAGCTCCATCGAGTTTGGGCTCGTATGATTCGTCTTGACGAGTACTTTGTCTCTAGATGGTATCCAGGGTCTGACGATGGAGATGGAAGGTGGCCACAGTAACTCTGTAATGAAACAACGCAACCCTATTGAGTTTATACTCGTTTGATTCGTCTTGAGGAGTACTTTGTCAATTTAAGATTATTTTAGTTCTACAAAATAATTTCGATGTTTTCACATCTGCTAGACGTCCCGCGACGTCTAGTCTTTTTTTATCTTTGTCGTGAATTTCCAGGTCTGACATCCATATGTTAAGCATAGTAAGAGACTCGAGTTCATGACTCGGGTTTTAATATTTATTGGTATATTGTTTTTAAAAATTTCTTTCAGACTCCAGTATTTATTCCATGTTTTTGTATTCTTCTTTCTATTTCTAGGTCAGCTCTATTACAGCTTTATAATAGTATAGATTATTTATTTATTTATTATAGGATAATAAACAATTGATTTACACAATACAAACAATTATTTACATGGCACATATCAAAACAAAGTGTAATCAATTATTTATTGATTAACACCGCATGCACTATAGATTGTTTAATTTATATTTGATATTATCTACATTTCAGTTAGGTACAATACAATAATTATTAAGTATTACATAATATATATAACAAATGAATAAGTATTTTATAAATCAAAATAGGAATTACAATTGCATTAATAATGTATTCATATAATATTTTAATAATATACGCCTATAACTAAGATAAGACAGAACAAAGAGAACAAAATAAGAAAAATATTCCGTTTACAGAAGTTTACCGCAATCAATATTTTCGGAAATAATTTTGCGGAATTTATTTATATTATCATTATATATATCCACAAGGTCTGAACAGCTATTCAGAGCTTTGCACACTCTTGATATAGGTGAATTTGCACCAAGTACTGTTTTTCTTAGAGGAGGGCAAAGAGGTGTGATACTTTTTCGAGGGTATCTATATGGAACACGAAACCTTAGAAGACTTAATAAGCTGGGACAGTCGATTTTATTTCTTATAAGCTTAACTCCAAATACAGCGTCATTAAGGTACCTACGGCTAGATAAGGAAGCAATCTTAAAATACTGCAAACGCTTATTATAGGAGTACAATTGCCTTGTTAAACCACTACTAAAAGCTAAATGCCACAAGAAGCGCTTCTGCACACGCTCCAAGCGCAACATATGTATTGAATATTGTGGTCTCCATACGACGCTACCGTATTCAAGGATACTTCGTACAAGACTAATATATAATAATATCTTAGACTTACTATTTTTTAACCCCTTAGTATTCCGTATCACGAATCCTAATATTCTAGATGCTTTTTTAATAACATTTTCAATGTGCGGTATGAACGTTATCAAGTATCACCCCTAGATCCTCCATGGTATCGACTTCTTGGATCTTCTTATGTTTTACATAGTATTGCGTGCGAATAGCGCGTATTTTTCTAGAGATACTTAAATGATAGCATTTTTTGGAATTAAGTTCCATGTTGTTGTTTTTACACCAGTCCAAAAGTCGGTTCAAATCTTCCTGCAATAACCCCGATTCACTTGACGATTCGATTTTTCTAGAAAATTTTAAATCATCGGCATATAGATAACATTCAGAGAAATGAAAGCAATCAGGTAAATCGTTTATAAATACGTTAAACAACGATGGACCCAAATGTGAGCCTTTAGGCGCACCCGAAGTAATATCATGGCTCCGAGACTGAAAGCCATTTAAAACCACATAAAATTCCCTCACAGTTAGGTAGGACTCCATCCATTTTAGCAAAGTTCAAGAAAATCCGTATGCTGACAGCTTATAGAGCAGTATAGAATGGGACATTTTGTCAAAAGCTTTGCTAAAATCGGTGTAAATTACGTCGAATTGACTGTTAGCGTCTACTACCTGTACTAATGACTCGGTAAAAGATAACAGCTTGGTAGTAGTGGATCTCGATGGTACAAAGCCGTGTTGGTGATCACTAAGATATAATTTAAAGTGGCGTTGCACGTAAGAACAGATCATCGATTCGATGATTTTAGCAAAGATTGAAATAATCAATATGGGCCGGTAATTAAAAATGCAGTCTTTGTTGTCAGATTTATATATGGGGACAACTTTGGCTTTTTTCCATTCTGATGGGTAGACGCCTGAAGTGAGTGATGCGTTATAAACACTTAGCAGTGGAGAAACGAGGGTTGAAGCACATTTAGAAATAAAAAAGGTGGAATACCATCAGGACCTGCGCCCTTTCGTCCTATGTCCAAGGTCTGCAGTTTCTTAAGTAGACTGTCACAGTCAAGCACCGGGGCAGTTAAACATTGACCATTGTTTTTAATTAATCTCAAAGTGCTGGACTCGTGTTGAAACCCTTTGCTGTTATCCACTGTATAGACTGAAGAAAAGTATTTTGCGAACAACTCACTTATAACTACACCATCAGATGTTACAGTCTGTCTATCTGTCATACACAGGGGATAAGTACTACAACCACCTCGTTTAGCTTTGACGTATGACCAAAATAATTTAGGATTGCGAGTAATTTTTATTTCTATGTTTTCTATGTATTTATCATATGAATCTTTAGCCAGTTGTTTACATCGTTTAGTCAATAATTTAAACTCTATAGCGCCCCTAGCATTTTTATACTTTTTAAAACGGAGTCTTAATTTATTTTTATTCTTTCAGTAACTTTATTAGTGCTTTATTAAACCAAGGTGGATATTAATTATTTTTAAGTTTTGATTTTGGTACATATTTGTCTATTATAGTGTTTAAGATATTATAAAACGCCTTTAAAGATTTACTCGCTTTCTTTTTCTTAATTTTTTCGCTTTTAAGAGAAGATTAGGTTGTAAGTTTTGAGTAATTAATTTTAAAAACAGCTGTAATGCATCGATTCTCGTCGGTATATACAAATACAATTTAATTATTTGTATTTGTATACATGGTGTATGTATGTAAGGTGTAACTATGTACACATTTTTTTACCGCCTTAACCAAAAAAGGTCCTTTGGGGTATTCTAAGGATTTAAGAGCTTTCAGAACCTTATCAGCATAGAAGGTGATATCAGTTAATAAACTGCAACTTTCAGTAACTTAAAATTTACTTCAACTTAAAAGTTATATATATATTATAATAATATGAGCATGCTTCGGTACCTGAATCTGATCTACAAGGACCGGTACCAAGACAATTAATCGATCAATCGGGAGGGTGTTTCCCGTCTCTTGCTATGGGAGTCGTTAAAGCCTACTAAGAGATTACCGTGGGACAGTAGCGTTCCCCTGTGTACTAAAACATCCACTGCGATCATCAAGCCGCATCGCATGCCAATGTATATTTTTTGTTGATAATTGTTTTCATCTGTTTCACAGTAATAAGTATCCCATCAAAAACATAAATGTGAAATGAGAGCCAAGTTCAATATTGTGATGATTGTAACTTGGTTGTTGACATTAACGACAAAATAAGTGAGATCTATCTAAATGGGTGCCAAGTTCAATGGTCAGTCCTGAAATGTATTTATAACAACATAAAATATTTTATAACAACTTAAAATATAATTTCTTCTTATAACTTAGGATAATATATTGAAGCTTTAGGTCTGACTTGGCTTGACACGGTACTCGCTCGCCAATTCTTTAGCTTGAACTTGGCTTGACACGTTACCGCGTGTCTAGATTTTTTTACTCGAATACTTGATCGTCATGGGTTTGATTGATACAAGCTATAAATATTTGTGAGTTCACATGTAGTTGTTCTGAATCTGGTTTTACCGAGACTAGTGTTACAATAGTGGTATCTCAGAGGCTAAAAAGTGTGAATTGGCAATCCACAAGTTGCGGGTTCAAATCCCAATTACATTTTTTTTTTGGGCTTATATATATTTATAAAAAATCCACAATGTAGGTATCATGCTTTAGTTTTCTTTATTTAACTCTTCTTTTACAGCTTTTTTTGAGTAATAAAGTCACGTTTGGATTTTGAATTTACGTAATTGTTGTAGTAAAACTTACTGAACATGTAAAAGAATGCAAGGCAATTAAACATCACTATTATTGTAAGCCACTTGGGGTAGTTACAGGACTTAGAACTAAAACTATTTACGTTTAAGAAGAGTACAGCGCAGAACTGGATCTGAAAATAATGAAAAAATAATAATTTAGAATCAGAATTTATTTATTTGCACAACATAGGTAATATAGTGTTCAATTAATTAAAAACTGCGCAATAAAGTTAGTATTTCCAAGCAAACTCGTAAGGATTAACTTGGTAGTTTATCATTGAGCTATGTCAAAATTGAATTTTAAATTGTTATTTTAACAACTAGATTTTCTCGATTGCGTCCGCGTGCAGTTCTGAATATAAACACGACCTATGACACATTAATTTATTTATGAAAAAATAGCTATCCTACTGGAACTATTAATTTTTCTCATAATTAATTAAATGAGGTGTCACTTGGCGGTAGTCCATTGAGAATGGATATGTTAGGAGGAGAGACCACCACTCACGGATTGTCAATCCCGGTGATCTTTGGACACACACAAAATAACCTAATCTTGCACAATCCGCACTCTCACAGATAGAGGAGAATATAGACAGCAAAGGAGCACACACGATAGTAAAAAAAATCTCACCAATGCAATACAATTTTATCCGTGTGGTGACGGACTAAGAATACATGTGTCACCTCCCCATATTTCCCACAGGTGTGTACAAGGCGACTAAAGGAAGCAAGCAATTATCACCCATTGCATTACTGGTGGTAGGGCTGGGTACCAAGTGAGAGTACTCACTTGTTATCCGGCCCAAACGGGTCGGTAGCACCGTCTTCTGTGTGACCGGTCATGAAGCACGTCAGTGTGTTTTGGCTGTAGCAGAAGATAGCGGTTTATTCTTTCATTTCATATCTCAGAAATGAAATGGTGCGCAGCGGCCCTTGGTATAGTTGAGTCCATGAGGCATGGTTACCACTTACCATCAGGAGGGCCGTGGCTCGTCTGCCATCATAAGCAATAAAAAAATGCGATACGGCAGGAATCTCAGAACCACAACGCTGTAGTATTCCGCAAAACTGAAAACACAAATCCGAGACGTGCTTCGCCTCTATACGAGGCATCCTCAGGACCGCGAAGCTTACTCGTGTACCTTGCTTATATGCCCCTTCCACTAGTAGCTACATAACCTAATAAATTATATATTGCAAAGAAAACTCAACACTATTACAATGTTGAAGTTTGTATATATTACGATATAGTGTCTATTGGCTGTAGTCTATTGACATGAGACACTTTTTTTGTGAAATTTGTACTAGACGCAACGTCCATTTTTATTACGTTAATGGTTAATAGTACCTATGCTTTCAACCTTTTTCGCATCAAAGTGATGATACTTTGCAGTGTGCTAACTTTAAAAAAATGAAGGTCTGAGGTCTAAAGAATCAATATTAGTCAGAGTTGGTTGTTTTGAAGATACTGAATCCTCATTGCAGTCTGCAATGCCATGATGTAGTACTCATGGCAGCTAGAATATACTGGTTAATGTCCTTCTGAAGCAGGACATTTATAGCTATTAATTATAAAGCGATAATTTGATTCATTAAACTTGTATTAGCCTATTAAAATTTATACCGGAATAAAAAAAATGATATTGTGTATTTCCTGAAGTGATTTGACTCAATTGTTCAATTAAGTTCTACATTTATAATGATAAACTACATTGTTGTTCAAATATTAAGTTAATTTATTCCACTTTACAATAATAATGATGTAATTACGTTAAACTTTTAAATACGTCTACTATTTAGGTAAGTTCGTAATAGCTCAATATCGACAAATGGATATCTAAATCTAAATGTATAAATAAAATGCTAATGTTAGTACGTAAAGACAGGGTTTTCTCTATCACCACTAACTCCAATCAACTTCCCGTTGGGGTGGTAAATACCCCTTGGTCTTCAGGTGGGAGTAAAGGAGTTTGGTCGCGGTGGATGGAAGTGGGTGGTTGTGGGTGGCGAAAATGTGAAAAAATATATATCTGTCCCTTTCTAACTCATGAGAACTTCTGGAAAGATCTCAAAATTTCTGGAAAAATCTAGAAAGTTCCGAAATGTGTAAAACTGTAATTATCAATCTGGAAGGTTCGAGGAAGTTCTAAAAGTTTCTGGAATGATCTAGAAAATTCTAAAATTAGTGCAAACTATATTATAATCGATTTAGAATGTTCGAGAAAGTTCTAGAATGATCTAGAAAGTTCCATAATGTGTACGAGTGTTATAATTGATCTAGAAGACTTAAATTGAAGTTGATGTACATCTAAATATTCTAGAGTGTTCTGGTACTAGAAATTTCGATGGTCGATGGTATATAAACCGAAATTCAGTTAAACATGCGATGTATTTTAACCCAAGCAACACCGGGTTTCGCTACTAGTTGTAATATATTTGGACGGGTAAGCTACATAGGCATTCTTGATCTAACGGTGAAGCAAGCAATTTGTCTATACTATTGTAATAAAGAGGTAACGTTTGTGAGTTTGTGACGTTGTAAAGGGTATTCTCTGGATCTACTGAACCGAATTTCAAAATTATTTCACCAATAGAAACCTACGTTAATGTGGAGTATCATAGGCTATACTAATTTTCAAAGTTAATTACGCATCTTTACTTAAACTTGAATAATATAATCCAAGTTGTTAAAAAAATTGCTTTCATCGTGTGCGCTGCGGAAACTATTGAGGATAGAACAAAACAATGTACAACAATATTAAAGAACGTATCAAAATCTGTAAAAAAGTCCGCGACAGCAATACCTATCTCTTACGGATAACTCACAATAACTGCTTTTACTGTTAAAATTGTGGATTAAAAATAATTTTTGTGAAGCTTATTTAGCTCATATGGTATTAATTTATATATTTATAAATATGTTTTTTAGAACGGAAATTCAATGAAAAATATTTATGCCCTTTACTCTATACAGTTTAAACAAAATATCTTCAAAGATATTAGCAAAACAAAAACGTGCGGTGCGCGCCGCCTCGGCCGTTTACAAGATACATCCTTAATTATATGGGACGAATATACCATGAGTCATAGAGCTCACATTGAAGCCATAAACCGTACGCTAAAAGACATCAGAAACTCAGACGCTGATATGGGTGGTGTTACTTTTGTTTTTGCGGGTGATTTTCGGCAAACGCTGCCAGTAATAACAAAAGGAACACGCGCCGATGTCATTAGGGAGTTCCGTTGAAACTCTCAATTTACGAACAAACATGAGAGCCTGCTTGAGCGACAACTACGATAACGACTTTCCGCATCAACTACTGAATCTTGGAAAAGGAAAAATTTGCTGTTCTAACACCAGCAGTAGGGATGACATTAAACTTGACAATCGGTTAGGTCACATATTACACAGGTTAGAAGATCTGATAGACGCAATATATCCCGGTCTTGAAAGTTTAATGGAAAGAGATTATCATTGGCTTTGTTATAGGTCAATAGTCTCACCCTGAAACGATTCAGTGAATGAGATAAATAAAATAATTTTAGGAAAATTCCCGGTCAAGTCAAACACTATAAGTCCATTGACATGGTGTGTAATATTGAAGATACAGTGCATTATCCTCAAGAATTTTTAAATTCTTTGATTCCTTCTGGCTTACCTCCCACAACCTTATGCTAAATTTTGGCATTCCTATCATGCTTTTAAGGAACTTGAGACCCCCCAACATATGTGTAATGGCACAAGGCTGCTCATTAAAGGGTTGCGAGAGAATATAATCGTGGCGACCATTCTTCTCACAGGGCCAACTTACTTATATTCCGCGGATACCCATGATTCCGAATGATTTACTTATACCGTTTAATGGGTTACAGTATCCCGTCAAGGTCTCTTTTGCCCTCACTATTAATAAGTCCCAGGGTCAAACATTTTCTCTGGTGGGCATTGACCTGAGAAAGCACTGTTTTTCCCATGGGTAGTTATATGTTGGCTTATATCGGGTTGAAACTCCTGAAAGACAATATATTTTAGTACCAAATGATAACATTACTACTAATATAGTATATGGAGAAGTTTTGAACAACTAAAATAAGTAAACATGATGTAAATAGTGTATATTAAGATCAAGTAATAAAAATAACAACAAAAGACAGTAACTTGAAATAAACAAAACATACAAGAAACAATAAAAAAAAACAAAATAAAAAAAAATCTTCATCATCATAATTTTTATTTATCCCGAACTTATAACCTGAAGTATTACGCGGGACAAAGGGGCCAGGACAAAAATATTTCTAACGCGGAATGGAGTCCGCGGGCACTGCTAGTAGTGTATATTAACATCAAGTAATAAAAATAACAACAAAAGACAGTAATTTGAAATAAAAAAAAACATACAAACAACAATAAAAAAAAAACAAAATAAAAAAAACTTCATCATCATAATTTTTATTTATCCCGAACTTATAACCTGAAGTATTACGCGGGACAAAGGGGCCAGGACAAAAATATTTCTAACGCGGAACGGAGTCCGCGGGCACTGCTAGTAGTGTATATTAACATCAAGTAATAAAAATAACAACAAAAGACAGTAATTTGAAATAAACAAAACATACAAACAACAATAAAAAAAAAACAAAATAAAAAATACTTCATCATCATAATTTTTATTTATCCCGAACTTATAACCTGAAGTATTACGCTGGACAAACGGGCCAGGACAAACATACTTCTAACGCGGAACAGAGTCCGCGGGCACTGCTAGTCAATAATAAAGAGATTAGTGATAAACATAGTGAGCATCTATAACTAAGTGTAATTATTGTAATCATAGAGAAAATTTACAGAAGAAGCCATCTTTCAATTCGTAACACCGGGAGGCAAAAAGTTAACATAACATGCATTATTATTTTTTAACGATAAACTAACTTAATGGTATTAATTTAGGATTATGGGTTAAAGAAATTTTTAAATAGCAAGCAAACATTATTAATTTTGAGATATTTCACAGAAATACCTTTAAGAAATAATATAAGTACTTATTTAAAAGTAAAATTTTTAGAATTTAACTATTTTAAGCTACCTACTATATTAGAACTAATTATTTGTTAACGTAGTAAATGACAGATTTATAGCGTGATTCTCAAGATTATCCCGAACCGATCGTAATGAAATATGGATGATTTCCTCCTGTATTACGTACTATGTACTTGTGTAAGTACATTATACAGTTTTTGATCTATATTTTTAGCATTTGACATGCTCCGCCACTTTTAAAGTATAAATTATTTGAGAATAAGGAAAAAGAGATTTTTTGTACTAGCGGGAATCGAACCCGCGTCTTTTCCAATCCGGGGAAGTGCTCTAAGCCACTGAGCTATAGTACAGGTACTTCGACCATCCCAATCTCCTTATTACATTTGTCTTTTAGACCAGCACCATCTATCGGAAGCATTTACATGCATTAAACCGATATAGTAAGTTTAATTTTGCAATTAAAATTCATACTATTTGATGGCGCGATTTTTTAAACATTTTTGATCTATATTTTTTAGCATTTGACATGCTCCGCCACTTTTAAAGTATAAATTATTTGAGAATAAGGAAAAAGAGATTTTTTGTACTAGCGGGAATCGAATCCGCGTCTTTTCCAATCCGGGGAAGTGCTCTAAGCCACTGAGCTATAGTACAGGTACTTCGACCATCCCAATCTCCTTATTACATTTGTCTTTACGACCAGCGCCATCTATCGGAAGCATTTACATGCATTAAACCGATATAGTAAGTTTAATTTTGCAATTAACAAGTACAAAAAATCTCTTTTTCCTTATTCTCAAATAATTTATACTTTAAAAGTGGCGGAGCATGTCAAATGCTAAAAAATATAGATCAAAAATGTTTAAAAAATCGCGCCATCAAATAGTATGAATTTTAATTGCAAAATTAAACTTACTATATCGGTTTAATGCATGTAAATGCTTCCGATAGATGGCGCTGGTCGTAAAGACAAATGTAATAAGGAGATTGGGATGGTCGAAGTACCTGTACTATAGCTCAGTGGCTTAGAGCACTTCCCCGGATTGGAAAAGACGCGGGTTCGATTCCCGCTAGTACAAAAAATCTCTTTTTCCTTATTCTCAAATAATTTATACTTTACATTATACAGTACTAGCCTTTGCCCACGGCTCTGCCACAGCCAAAAGCTAGTTTTTAGGTTATATCTCAGGTTCCCGATATAGTAGCGACATAAAATGTATAACGGTTTTTAAGTCTAATCAACAGCTATCAAATAAAAAGTTGCAACAAAATCCGTTCGGTAAACTTTGCGTGATGCACAAACGAACAAAGAGACAAACAGACAAAAAAAATTAATTGTGTTTAGACACGCCTATATACAGTCATTTGTTCTCAAATATCTTACATGTACAGACACAGCTGTGTTACTGTTTTATAATAGTTATCATATATACTTACAAGTTGCATAGTAGTGAGATATTTTTTCCACCATAAATATTTTTGGTACTCAGGCCCAAGTCCTGAGATGAGATAGTATGTATACATGATTACGTGGATGAAGCTGTTGATTGATCCTTCTGCGACTGATTGCCCTCCTAAAATTAAATCAATAATTAGAGCTGTACAAATTCGACTGTACAAAATTGTAATATATCTAATATCTTTAAACGAGCAATTCTTGTATATATATATATAGTCTGAATCTCGGAAACGGCTGCAACGATTTTCATGAAATTTAATACGCAGGGGGTTTCGGGGGTGATAAATCAATCTAGCTAGATTCCATTTTTAGAAAACGTCGTTTTATCTGGGTTTTCAGGCAATGAAAAACTGCTACAATATTATTAGAATACGAAGGTAAATTTTGCCACCATCTACAAGGTTATAATAGCTCAGGTGGGAAAACTGGCGGTTCCAAAACCAAAAGACCCCGGTTTGTATCCAGATATCTCCAGATCGATTTTTTTTTTCAATTATTTATTTTATGAGAAAAACATATGCTTTAACAAATCTAGCAGATGTGAAAACACCGGAATTATTTTGTAGAAATAAAATGATTATAACTTGACAAAGTACTCCTCAAGACGAATCAAACGAGTATAAACTTGATATGATTGTGTCGTTTCATTACAGAGTTACTGTACCACCTTCCAGCTTCATCGTCAGGCTCTGGATACTATCTAGAGACAAAGTAATCATCAAGACAAATCATACGAGCCCAAACTTGATGGAGTAATGTCGTTTTATAACGGAGTTCCTATGGCCACCTTATAGCTCCATCATCAGACCCTGAATACCATCTAAAGACAAAGTACTCGTCAAGACGAATCAAATGATTCCAAACTCGATGGGGTTGCGTCGTTTCATTACAGAGTTACTGTGGTCACTTTCCAGCTCCATCATCAGACCCTGGATATCATCTAGACACAAAGTACTCGGCAAGATGAATCATACGAGCCCAAACTCAATGGGGTGATGCCGTTTCATTACAGAGTTTCTATGTCCACCTTCCAGCTTCATCATCAGATCAGCTCCATGTCATCATAATATTGCATTGCCACGCGATCTACACATGCGTATAAAATTTCAGCTCAATGGGAAATCAGGAAGTATGTCAAATTTAACTTGAAAAATTTGAACGGGACAAGTAAAAAACGTCGCCACCCTAACAGCCGATTTTACCCTCTCTACGCATAAGATGTTTCACATCAAAAAAAGGCAGCATTTGTCATAATATTTAAAATTTAAAGACATTATATTTTAATTTTAATAAGAGAAATGACGAGAAATAAAACACTTAAATAAAAAAAATGCAAATTTAACTTCATGCTCGTTTCACGTTACACTCTTTTTGTATAGCAAGGGTTTTTGACATATTAAGTGGTTTCCCATTACAATTAAGTACCATAATTACTTACGTTGTAGTTACTTATTATTATTATTTATGTATTTAAATTAAAATGTAAAAAAATGCACCCCCGGCCGCAAGAAGCTAGCTCGCGGGCTGCATGTGGCCCGCGTGCCGCGTGTTGCCGACCGCTGTCTTAGACCACCACGCTAGTCCAGTGGCAACAAGCAGATGTCACTAAATCTTTAAGCTATGCAGATAAACTCGCGATATCTTGATTTACATAGTAGTGATAATTTGTACACAAACATAATATACTCGTACATGATATCAAAAATGTTTTGAAAAATTAGAGGGTTGTCCAATGTGATTTTTGCAGGCTTACCATGAACTCTTAGCTAGCGATTCAATTCCGACGCAATTCAAAATAGGTGTGTTGTTGTATTTCGTACCATGATGTCTAATTGAGCGATCTTGTTTAGGTTGTCAAGAAAGTTCATGGTACGAATTTCAATACAAAGATGTCATATTTGCAATTCAGATTATGTGCTAATTCGGCAAAAAACGATTCAGTTCAGTTTGGGTCCTAAACTGGGGCGTTAGGCAGAATCTCATATTTCCCATGTCGATCGTATCGTGGTCACTGTGATTGGTTGAAAAACCGACGCGTGATGTCACAATAATCCGTTGGCCAATGACGGTAATCTCTCAACCAATCACAGTGATCACGATACGATCGACATGTGAGATATGACATTTTGCCTAACCCCCCTGGATCGCAATAAGAGTTCGTGGTAAGCCTGTGGACTGGGAATTGATCTTTACAGTCCTTGGTGTAATACCACACAACTATTAACTGTAACTAAGCTATTATTACTAATATAAAAACAAAAACAATAATACCTGCAGCATATTTGATGCCAACAGAATTGATCTTTGAAGTCCTTGGTGTAATAGCACACAACTATTAAGTGTAACTAAGCTATTATTACTAATATAAAAACAAAAACAATAATACCTGCAGCATATTTGATGCCAATAGAATTGATCTTTACAGTCCTTGGTGTAATAGCACACAACTATTAACTGTAACTAAGCTATTATTACTAATATAAAAACAAAATCAATAATACCTGCAGCATATTTGATGCCAATAGAATTAATCTTTACAGTCCTTGGTCTAATAGCACACAACTAATAAGCTATTATTACTAATATGAAAACAAAAACAATAATACCTGCAGCATATTTGATGCCAATAAAACCAATGACAGGCATTATAGTGTGATGATAGAGATGGAGGAATGAAATCTGTCTCTGTTTCTTCCGCAGCACGAAAATTATTGTATCAAGAAGCTCCGTTATTTTGCCAAAATAGAACCACCATACACCTGACGCCCACTAAAATGTAGACATATTTAATTAAAAAGAAGTACGAATAATTTGGTGTAGAGATGTAATCATCCCGGTCCCGGTTTTGTATCCTGGATCGGAATAAAGTAATTTTAACTAAAATTCGCAAGAGGTGAAACATCGTTTGAGAGAGGGTGCTCGATGGAGTAATCCGCCACAAAGAACACCGAAAAGAATGTCAATCACAGCAAAAAATTACTGAAATCAGCTATTCTGTATATGTTCGGCATCATTCAGCATGAAAATTATATACATAAACATAATAACAAAATACTTTGGAAAATCCAAAAGGGTACGGCTCATAATCTTCATTGTTCACAATAAAATTGATTATTTGATAAGTAACTAATAGTGTATTGATGAAGTAGTTTTCATTAAATCACATAGATATCGCTAATTTCAAAAAGTACTAATGTGGTTCTCATGTCTTACACGCCATCTAGCGGTAATTTTAAGAAGTACTAATATATTGGTCTATAGAAGCTTCTCACGAAATAAGGTATAGCGCTGGTTTTAGTGTACCACTCTGCCATCGAGTCGAGCGTAAATATCCACTGTTTTTTTTGTTTATTTAATAACAATTAAACCACATCGAATCAGACCGTGAAAAGTGATAGGGCTCTATGCGTAATTATACTGAAGCGTAAGAGAAAAAAAAAGACTCGATTAGTAAAGTATTTCGGTCGTTATCGTGTTAAAATACATTATCCTAACATACCTACAACACACGGACGTCCAAGACAGAACTTTTTTAAACAGTTTTTAACTAGTTTAAAATAACAAAAAATGCCATCAAAAATATCATGAGTGTTAAGAATAGTGTTTTTTCTTGATATGTGTGTGTATATATTATTTTACAAGTGCAATAATTAAAATACATCCATAATATAAATCCATCCATACATCCATCCTTCAGCCTTTTAACGTCCACTGCTGGACATAGGCCTCCCCGAGAAATGGGGAATAATGCCGTAATCGCCACGCTTGGCAGGTGGTTGGCGATCGCAGTGGATGTTATTAATACTCGAGGAAGTGCTGCTGCCCACTCCCCCGGTATTCCCTCAGTCAGCTCTTACGACTCCCATGGGTAGAGAGGGGTGGGACGATTCTAAAGCCGGCCCCACATGGCATGTGATAAATAGAGACATTTTAAGTTTGAAAAATCAATTTTGCTGCCCAACCGAGCTGAATTCGTCGACAAAAACTCTTTCTCGGAGTTATGTCTATCTAACAGGACTATTTAATTATATCAGGTAGACATATTGGCACCACTGAAGGAATGTAATATGGTTCCGGCGGACCGCCAATAAAGGCGGAGAGATTGCACACGGCGGGTTTCTTTAGTGGGTGAGGGCCCCACACTATCCTGTTCGTTGCCCCAAACGACGGGATGTGCGGTTAGGAACATTTTTTCCCGCCTTAACAAAAAAGGTAGACAAATTCTTTTTGGAGTGACGTCACGGATATCAACCCAGTGCTAGTTCGTCGCGCTTATGCTGTTGTAAAAAAATAAATAAACGTTATATATGAGTATTTAGTGTAATTGGGAACAAATATAAAAGTGTTACAAACAAAATAAAGTGATATAAAAAGTGTATGCGCTTCTAATAGTCGATAAAAGAACATCAATTAAAAACGATTGTACTGTATTCTACCCGTAGTGTTTTATTATAATAAGCTTTCATAAACTTTTGTGAATTATAGTGCAGAACGAGCTGCGTGCTTCCCTGGGTTTCCATATTATTAATTCTGTAAGACTCATGGTGTTACCTATCCTATAAAGGAACCATCTAATTTGTGATATCATGAAATTTTATCCTCATAGCGCCATCTATTGACAAATGGCGTAATCAAAATCAACAATTATTGCTTATCACGATTACGATAATTTAGCATTCGCTGCAAGAATAATATGCCTTCAACGAAGTGTGGTGGTTGTGCCAAATTTCTATCTGCTCCGGAGGCTGCCAAATGCACAAAATGTAGCTCGGTTTACCACCGCGGCTGTGTGCTTCTGCCAGTGACGGGCCCCATAGGGGGCTATGCCCCATGGGGGCATAGCATCTGCTTGGAGATGTCCCGAATGCCTAAAACACATTGTTCGGGACAATAAAGCTGATACGCCAGTACGAGGCAGACTAGATGCCACTCAGGTGTACCGCTCGGATAAACTAATGGACACCAGCCAGCTGAGTTCATCCCCTGTCACCGCTTCCTCAGGTCTGATCGCAGACCTGGCTGTCCAATTGCGCCTGTTTAGAGAAGAGTTGCACACAGATATTGGTTCCATACGCCGAGAACTCCAACAATTTCGGATCGACATGACGGAGATAAAGGACTCTTTAAAAGTGAATGAAGTGCGCATGGCCAGCTTGGAGTCAAGGATAGACGCTGCGGATATGAAGCTCGAACAGAACCTTACGTTGGATAGAACTCCGTTAGAAGCTACTATCACCCAATTGCAGCGCCAGTTGAACGAGTGCGATCAAGAGCTGCTATCTAACGACATCGAAGTCTCCGGCATCACCGAGTATAAGAAGGAGAACGCACTGCACGTCGTCAAACTAATATCCGCCAAGCTCGGCGTTAGCCTGGACGAGCGGGACGTCGTTCATGCGGAGCGGGTCGGCTCCATTCGCCAAAATCGCGTAGAGGGTGAACCCGTGCGCCCGCGCAATATAGCCGTGCGATTCGCGCGCCGTGCCATTCGTGACGAGTTGTTGCGTGCGGTTCGCGTGCGGCGCGGCCTCAGCACGGCCGAGCTGCAGCTTCCGGGCGCGCCGAGCCCCGTGTAGCGCCTCACGCGCACCAACCAGTGCCTGTTTTACTCCGCGCGAAGGGCAGCCATGGTGCATAAGTGGCGATATGTGTGGACAAAGGAGGGACGAATACTTGCACGAAAAGATGTAGGATTAAAAGTCGAACATGTTATGAGCGATGAGGAAGTGGACAAGATTTTTGGTAAAGTCTAAGTTGGACTTTATTGAATATGTCTATTAAAGAAAATATATTTTTTATTGTGTTAAATTCCATGGCATTCATACAGCTTGCGCTAGTATTACGGTTATTAAAATTATATAGTTTACTACATTATCTGTGCAAAATATGTCCATATTCTATTAACTTCATATATATTTATCCTATCTACATACAACTTTATAATTTTGACCATTGCTAATCATTTATGAACTTAATTTTAATAATAAATATTCAAAATTATGTTTATATGCAATTTACAAATGATTAACACTAAGTTTCTCAAAATTGGTTTATTTAATGCCGGATCATTGTCAACAAACCAAGACGAATTTTTGTTAGCAATGAGTCACCACTCAGTTGATTTAATGGCCATTAACGAGACATGGTTACATGCGGGCGAGGACGGGCGCGCGCCGACTGTGCCGGGCTACCGCCTGAGACATATACCGCGTCCCGCGACTGTGTGCGGCGGTTGTGGTGGGGGAGTGGGATTCTATGTGAAAACGGTACTAAACGTAAGAACTAAGCTACACCCTGAAAGGCATGACATTGAACAGGTCTGGCTCATGCTAACGTTGAATAAGAAAAAGTTGCTAATTGGTACCGATTATAGGCCGCCGTGTTTGGATATAGACAAGTTCCTCGACGCGCTGACTGAAAGTGTGAACGCCCTTGCACCATATGATTATAAATATAGCTCTTCTCGGAGATTTTAATGCTAATCTTTTAGATCGCAGAAACTTTAAAACGAAAAGACTTTTACAGTTTCTCAAATACTGTAACTTAAATCAAGTGGTCGATAGACCGACCTATTACAGCGGCAATAGTTGTACTCTAATCGACGGTTTTGGTCCATACCAAAATGTAAGACAGCTGCGTTCAAAGGCTGTTTTAAATATGCCGCCACCAAATGTTGGAATAATATACCACCGGGACGTGTCAACCTAAAAAAAGCAAACTCTCATTTAAGTCAGCATTAAAAATATATCTACTGTCAGAACAAAAATATATTTTATAGCGAGTTATTTTATTTCATTACATATAACTTACCTATTAATTTCTAGCCAAAATCAAATGGTGGGCTGCATTATTTTGAAAAAGTAAATATATTTAATTCAAAGCAGAGAACAATTATTAAGGACAATCAACGAAATTATTGATTATGTATAAGTATATATAAATTTTGATCTGTATTTAATATATTTTAGTAATTTACATGCTCTTACTACTAGCTACTTTAAACAACTTTTTTTTTCTGATTGTCCGTGTGGTGACGGACTAAGAATACAAGTGTCACCACCCCACTCTTTCGTGTGTCGTATGAGGCGACTAAGGGAAGTAAGCAATTATCATCCATTGCATGACTGGTGATAGGGTTGGGTACCAAGTGGGAGTACTCACTTGGTATCGGGCCCAAGCGGGTTGTTACCACCATCTCCAGGGTGACCGGCCATGAAGCACATCGTTCCGTTCTGGCTATAATAGCCGTTTATCTTTTCATTATGAAATGAAAAAAATAAACGGCTCGGTGAAATGAAATGGTGAGCAGTGGCTAGACAATACTCTCGGTATAGTTGAGTCCATGAGCGACGGTTACCATTTATCATCAAATGGGCGTTGGCTCGTCAGCCACTACATGCAATAAAAAAAAATGTGGAAAGAAAGCTCTTTTCCCCGGATTGGAAGGGACGCAGGTTCGCATCCCACCCTCATTAATATTCTCTTCTTCCACATTCACAAATAATTTGTTATTTAAAGTATATATCTATTAATAATTTATGATCCTAAATGGATCATAAATTATTTTTTGGATTCGTCTTTGTAATGTAGGTATGAATATTGAAGTTGGTAGTTTTTTTTTTTATATACCTTTATTTATTTAATAAACTAGTCTGTCGTTACGTGTAAGCGGCAATAATTTAAATCAAAAAATAAAAATCAATATGTCTCCTTGACCTATTCACAAAGGGTAAGTAAGCAGGTACCTATTTACATTTTGTGAATATTAAAAATAATGGTCTTAAATATTTTCTCAATGTTTTATAGTCATTTATAAAAGTTCTATTCCATAATTACTCGTGTGATAATTGAACTACTAAAACATTTACGCCTACAAATTTTGTAATCATTAGATACACTAAATGCCGATAGGTGGTGCTTTATCTTTTTATAATTTCATGACATTTTGTTTTGTCCGCGATGAACTCCAAAACTAATGAGCTGATTTTTATAAAATTTTGATCACTTGGTCCAACTTGAGAGATAGGATAGTTTATATTTCAATTCTTTTAATGTTAGTCATAACCTGAGAAACGGTTATAGTTATATTAAGTATTTTTATATATTTATAATAATTGAACGTAAGTGTGCAACAGCAATGCATGGCCAAGTCTGCTAGTTATAATATATTTTTTTTCAATAACATTATTTCCATCCATCCATCCATCCATCCATCAGCCTTTCAAAGTCCACTGCTGGACATAGGCCTCCCCAAGAGAACGCCACAACGAGCGGTCCCGTCATAGGGGATAATGCCGTAATCGCCACGCTTGGCAGGCGGGTTGGCGATCGCAGTAGATGTTGTTAATACTCGAGGGAGTGCTGCTGCCCACTCCCCCGGTATTCCCTCAGTCGGCTCTTACATTATTACAACATTATTTCAGTTGTGATAATTATTTTTTCCAATAGAGTTAGTTCAATGTACAAGGGAACTAATTTATATCCATCCATCCATCCATCAGCCTTTCATCGTCCACTGCTGGACATAGGCCTCCCCAAGAGAACGCCACAACGAGCGGTCTCGTCATGGGGGATAATGCCGTAATCGCCACGCTTGGCAGGCGGGTTGGCGATCGCAGTGGATGTTGTTATTACTCGAGGAAGTGCTGCTGCCCACTCACCCGGTATTACTAATTTATAAGTGTTGTAATATTAAAGGGTTTAATGTATTACTTTAATTGGGCTATTCACTTTATTTTGGTATTTTCCCGGCTATCATTTGCTTAATTAGACTAATACAGAAATGATATGTTTTTTACATCTTTATAATCAAACTAGCCTTTACCCGCAGCTCCACCGCAGTCAAATACTAGTTTTAAGGTTATATCTCGGGTTCTTGATATATGTATACTAGTTTTTATAAGTTATAAAATGTATACTAGTTTATAAGTCTAATCAAGAGCTATCAAAAAAAAGTTGCATCAAAATCAGTTCAGTGGTATCTGCGTGACGCGCGAACGAACAAACAGACAAAAATCTAATAAAAATATTTTTTGTTCGTTCAGACACACGCCTATATAGCCTAATGCAGACATTTTTTCTTAAATATCTTAAATGTACATACACAACTCTGTTACAGCTTTATAATAGTATCTAATATGTATATATAAAATTCTCGTGTCACAGTGTTTGTCGCCATTCTCCTCCGAAACGGCTTAACTGATTCTTATGAAATTTTGTGTGTATATCCAGTAGGTCTGAGAACAGGATGTACACGTAAACTATTTTTCATACCCCTAAGTGGTAGCCAACCCCAAAAAAAATGTTTTTTTATATTTTGGTCCAATTTTTTTTTATTCAATATGCCTAATCATTAAAAAATTAAAAATAAAATTAAAAATTTTGTTAGATATTTTTTTCTACTCTAAAAAATCCCTAAAAATTCTCTAGAAATAATTGATATGGCAAAACAACGTTTGCTGGGTCAGCTAGTAGATTATATATATTACAGTACGAACTAGCAGATGTGGAAGAAGTTGGAAAAAAAAACTCATAAAATAAAACTCACTGTCATTGTCCTAGGGTTATCAGAATAATCCACAGAATAACATCTGTCTGTATATTTTTCTGTCACCACAAACTGCAAGCCCTGAAATCATAAAAAATCAATCTGTGTAGTTATGAAGTAAGAAAAATGTATCACTATTCAATCCTATGTATGCCTCTTATAACAATAGTTTGCATAATGTTTTTGTAGTTTCTTCTCTGCACTTATGATATCGAAACATTCCATCCATCCATCAGCCTTTTAACGTCCACTGCTGGACATAGGCCTCCCCAAGAATGGGCAATAGTGCCGTAATCACCACGCTTGGCAGGCGGGTTGGCGATCGCAGTGGATGTTGTTAATACTCGAAGGAGTGCTGCTGCCCACTCCGCCCCGGTATTCCCTCAGTCGGCTCTTACGACTCCCATGGGTGGAGAGGGGTGGGACAATTCTAAAGCCGGCCCCACACGGCATATCGAAACATTATATTTTAATAACTATCATATACTTTATAAAACACAGCCTTTTTCAACCCTTTACCGTCGCACCACTGGGCAGGGTTAGAGAGATTTTTTATAGTTGACTTCGAGGCGATTCAAACAATAAAATTAAATAGGTAGAGAACAAATTATTTGTGAAAGGTGAAAAAAAAAAGAGATTCACTGCGAGCACGATTTGAACCTGCGTGCCATACAATCCGGGGAAGTGCTCTGGAATGCTAAGCTATCGCAGTCGACTAATGGTGACTTCCAATCTCCATTCATATTTGTTTTAGATGTCTTTACGACACACGCCACCTATTGGATGCATTTACATATACATACATTATTGAAATAATAGCTAGTTTAATATTGCAATTAAAAATCAGACTATTTCATGGCACGTTTAAGTATTTTAATCTGTATTTTAGCACTTGATACGCTCAGCTACTTTTAAAACAAATTATTTGTGAAAGTGGAAAATTAAAACACTAAGATAAAAATAACAAAACACTTAATAAAATGTTAGTAAGAGACGAAAAAATAAATAAAGCAGGTACCACCCATGCAATCCACCGATGGTGGAGTTGGTGTGTGGTCAATGTACCATCGTGATCAACCGTGAAGCAGCTAGCGGTGTTTGTTTTTTTTATTATTGCATGTAAAGGCAGACGAGCCACGGCCCATCTAATGGTAAATGATAACCGTCACTCATAGACTCAACTATACCGAGAGTATTGTCAAGCCGCAGCTCACCATTTCATTTCACATATATGAAATAAAAGAATAAATGGCCATCTCCTACTACAACCAAAACGCAACCATGTGCTTCATGGCCGGTCACACGGGAGGTGGTGGTACCAACTCGCTCGGGCCCGATATCAAGTGAGTACTCCCACTTAGTACCCAGCCCTACCACCAGTCATGCAATGGATGATAATTGCTTACTTCCCTTAGTCGCCTCATACGACACCCGTGGGAAAGAATGAGGTGGTGACACTTGTGTTCTTAGTCTGTCATTACACGGACAAATATATCATCACGTATGTATTCCCGAAGGGGTAGGCAGAGGTGTATGTACACATCCACGGTTTGCCAGCATGCATGCGTAAGCCCGACGTAATAGGGGGCGAGCCTATTGCCATCTACCGGGCACATGCCCAATTTAGGAGGTAATCCACTCATTATTGTAAATCCCCATCCTCAAATGCATGTGGTGTGTGGACTTAGCGGTATCCAAGATCGACGCTTAACATATACAGATAATAGATCAGGTGGGTCGCGGGTCCCCTGCCTCCATAAGCCATAAAAAAGAAGATGGATTAGTTTATGTATTGCCATTTATAATAACTTACCATACAAGTGATATATATACTAAGAATTATCTGGATAACGTTATACCACATCACAAACGCCTTCAATTCAAAAGGCTTCCTCCCTTCCATATATTTTGGACCAGCTTTTATACAAAAGTAAAGATAGGTAGCTAAAATAGTAATTAAAGGCCCTGGATTTGCAACAAGCCACCAATCTTTAGTTCGAGGGTCTGAAACAAAAATAAAATATATTTTTTGTTAGTGACAGAATGTGGTAAGTACCGCTGATAGACTAAGTAATACTAAAACACAGCCAAGGCATTGACTAACATTTCCTTTCCTTTATTTACAGCTAGCAGTTAGAGATCTATTCTTTAGTAATAATCCATCCATCAGCATTTCGACGTCCACTGCTGGACATATGTTTCCCCAAGAGAACGACACAACGAGCGGTCCTGTGTGCTCATATGAGGAGATAGTGCCGTAATCGCCACGCTTGGCAGGCAGGTTGGCGATCGCAGAGGGTGTTGTTAATACTCGTGGGAGTGCTGCTGCCATCTCCCCCGGTATTATCTTATCCCAGCATTAATAGGCCGACTCAGTCGGGGAAGTACCACCCTCTCACAGAAGATTGACGTGAAACAACGGTAGGTAGGTACTCATACCATTATTTTACGCAAACCCTTTCACTATGCTCATCTTATTATCTTTTCTATTACCTATAGTCTATTATATTCCTTTCCACCTCCTATCCCATTCCTTGGAGATGGCAACACGCGAGTGATGTCTTAGGTATGCTAGCGTCTATAGGCTACAGAAACTGATTTCAATCAGGTGGGTCGTATGCTTGTTTGTCACCGACGTACTATAAAAAAGGCATAACTTGTTTGTTTCCATCTCCAAGGAAAGGGGTAGGAGGTGGATAGGATAGATATTAGTGCGCAAGAGGGACTTTAACTTGAAAATAGATGACAAAAATGTAAGAGCGAATCGAGAAGTGGCAAAGGCATTTGAAAATTATTTTCCTGTTTTAACAACAAAACATCTGACGTTGTCTCCTACTGCAGCCGAATCGCTCCTTAGGCAATGTGTTCCGATATGTAATACTTCCTTTAAATTTTCGAATGTCAAACAGTGTTATAAATAATTTTAAAAGTCTCAATATTAAAAAAGCTGCGGATTTATGGGGTATGTCTGTTAAGTTAGTTAACTCAATCATTCATATTATTGCTCCCCAATTGATATCTGTGTTTAACGGTTGTTTTGTTAATGGTGTATTCCCCGACATTCTGAAGTTTAGTAGAGTAATTCCTTTGTTTAAATCTGGTAGTACCTCAGAACTTAATAATTTTCGTCCAATTTCTGTACTGCCGACACTAAGTAAAGTATTTGAGAAGCTTATTCTCAAACAAATGATTAATCATTATGACAATCATAAAATTTTCCATAAAAACCAGTTCGGCTTCACAAAGAATCGCTCTACTACTGATGCAGGTATAGAATTGTTAAAAACCATATTTAGAGAATGGGAAGATTCGCATGATGCGTTAGGCGTATTTTACGATTTGTCTAAGGCATTTGACTGTGTACATCATGAAACCCTCATTAAAAAGTTATACCATTACGGAATCAGGAACATGGCTCTCGAGCTTTTGACTTCTTATTTGAGCAATAGAATTCAAAGGGTTGATGTTAATGGTACGTTATCGCTTGGGTCTGTCATGACAATGGGTGTGCCACAGGGGTCCATTTTGGGGCCATTTCTGTTTCTAGTCTATATTAATGACCTACCATACTACGTAGGAGATAATCGAAGTATTGTGTTGTTCGCAGATGATACATCTTTATTATTTAAACTAAGAAGGCAACTGCTTAATTAAGGAGATGTGAACAACGCACTATCTAAAGTTGTTCATTGGTTCAATACTAATAACCTAGTTTTAAGTGAAAATAAAACTAAATGTATAAAATTTACTACACCCAATGTAAGGCATGTAGAAACCAATGTACAATTGAATGGCGTTGAACTGGACCTTGTGGAGTCCACGGTTTTCCTAGGTATCATAGATAACAAACTCTACCCATTGGAGCCCCCATATTAAAAAAATGCCAGGTAGGCTTAGCTCAGCGGCATATGCGGTAAAAAAAATAGATTATTGACTGATGTTGAAACGGCTAGAATAGTTTATTTCAGTTATTTTCATAGTATTATGTCCTATGGCATACAACTATGGGGGTGTTCCGCCGATTTAAATTCCATATTTGTACTTCAGAAAAGGGCTGTTCGTGCAATCTATAATCTGGGCCCGAGATCCCTTAGACAGAAATTCAAATAAATAAATATTCTAACTGTTGTGTCTCAATTTATATACGAAAATCTATTGTATGTCAAGAAAAACATCGGAAGCTTTGATAAGTATAGCGATGTTCATCACATTAATACTAGGAACAAAGGCAATCTTATTGCACACAGTACTCGTCTCCACAGAATTAGTAGATCTTTTATGGGGCAATATATATGCTTTTACAATAAGATTCCTGAAAATGTCCGAATCATGCTACTAAATAAGTTTAAGAAAGCCATAAAAATTAGACTTTGTAATCAAGGTTATGACACTGTTTTGGATTATCTTGAGGACAAAACAAAATGGGCTAGAGCTGCTCCTCATTTATTAATTTTCAAAATTGTTTTGTATGATATAATGTCATTTTAGTTATAAAGATTATATTAAATTGTAATAAATTGGCTATTTAAAAAAGTGGCCTATGAGTTTCTTGCCGGGTTCTTCTCATGAAAGACTTTATTTCGGAATCCAGCCGCTTGTGGCGATTGCAATCGCGACTTTGTTATTGCGGATGCGAGTGCATCCTCCTCAGGCGCTCGTGTTTATTATTAGTGTATTCTTGACGATTTTAAGTACTATTTAATAGGCCTATGAAATAAAGATATTTTTGAATTTGAATTAAAATACTATGGAAAATCCAAAAGTGCACGCTGCATAATCTTCATTTTTCACAATAAATTTGATTATTTGGTAAGTAGCTAATGATTTATTGGTCTTACTAAGTAGTTTTCAATAAATCACATAGATAGCGCTAATTTCAAAAATTACATCTCTGTCTTATACGCCATCTAGCGCTAATTTTAAGAGGTACTTCTATATTGGTCTATAGAAATAGTTCTAACGCTGGTTTTAGTGTCGAATCGAAAGTAAATATTTAATATTTTTTTGTTTCCATCCATCCATCCATCAGCCTTTCATCGTCCACTGCTGAACATAGGCCTCCCCAAAATGTGAGTTTTGCCATAATCGCCACGCTTGGCAGGTGGATTGGCGATCGCAGTGGATGTTTTTAGTACAGAGGGGAACGCTGCTGCCCGGTCCCCCGGTAATCCCTTAGTCGGCTTTTACGTCTCCCATAGGAAGAGACTTACACCACAGATTGTATTCATCATACTTAATTTACTCTATGTAATTGTCAATTGTCATTGCATCAGAGCCGCCAAGACTAATCATTCATGTATGTCGTATTGCAATCCTGCTTTATCTATATCATCAAGAAGTATATTGTAAAAGTAATAAACAAGTGAATATTCTGTCGCGTATTTATTGAAAGTCTACACCAAAACATCCCACATGGTGTCAGAAGTAAAAAATGAAGAAAGGACAAGGACACTCTTCGCCAGCGCCAATGCCATTACAGGTAATGCCTTCCAGTATGTCTTCTATTGGGCCCGGTTATATATATAAGAACATAGAAAGTCAGTAGGTCAGATTATTAAGCCTTATTTTTCACTAAAAGACAAATTACATGTAATTGGTAATATAGATTTCTTGTCTGATAAAATTGTAATTCCTGAAAATATGAGAAACTATATAATTAATTTGGCTCATGATGGACATCAAGGAATAAATAGTTCTATTAGATTAGCTAAAAGTACTTTTTATTGGCCAAATATGAACAATGATATTGAGAAATTTATAAATCAATATCATACTCGTTTAACATATCGTAGGAACAACAGTAAAGAACCAATTATGCATCATGATTACAAACATTTACCATGGAATAAATTTGGTATTGATATTTTTGAATTTGAAACTACAAAATACTTGATTGTTGTAGATTACTTTTCAAAATTTATAGAATTAGCTCTTCTCAAGTCAGGATCAAATGCCAACATAATTATAACTCATTTAAAATCTATATTTGCCAGGCATGGTATTCCTGAATATATGATATCGGATAATGGTCCACCTTTCTCAAATAAAGAATTTTTATCTTTTACTAAGGATTGGAACATAGTCCATTATACTTCGAGCCCATATTTAAGTAGATCAAATGGCATGGTTGAAAGAGAAATAGGCACAATTAAAAACATGTTAAAGAAATATTTAGATATTTTTATATATACTTTTAGCATTTGACATGCTTAGCAACATACATTAAACACAAAGTGAAAAATGTGAAATCGAAAATAATAGTCACGAGCAGGATTCGAACCTGCATCTCCTGGATACCGTCCAGATGCTCGATGAAATTGTTTATAATTATTCAGCTGTCAGTTGAAAGTAATTCTCCCTAGGCCTGAAAAGTATTACTTTCAACCTGCTCCTCAGGCAACTTCAGCCCTACTTTCAGAGTATGAGTAATGAAAAGTACTTTTTTTTTTTTTTTTTTTATGTATACAAAATTTCATAATTATTTAAATAGTGACACAAAAAGGTAACACGTAAACAAAGTCATATTCCCAATCACAATCTCAATTTTATCTGTTTGTGTTTGCGCTCCCAAATACACGCAACATCCTCATTATCGGTAGTTCCTATGTCCACCTTCCAGCTCCATCATCAGATCAGCTCCATATCATCATAATATTGCATTGTCACGCGATCTACACATGCGTGTAAAATTTCAACTCAATCGGAAACCAGGAAGTGTGTCAAATTTAACTTGCAAAGTTTGAACGGGACAAGTAAAATAAAAGCGTCGCCACGCTAACAGCCGATTTTACTCTCCCTCCGCATTAGATGTTTCACATCAAAAATAGACGTCGCGGGATGTCTACTAGATGTGAAAACATATAATGAGTAGAAATAAAATGATCACATAACTTTTTCAATATGTGCTTGTATAAAATTATAACATGTGTTAAATAACAGATATTGACATAAATCATAATCATCAGGCACGAGATATCATCTAGGACCGAAGTACTTAACGAATAAAACGATTTCAAAGTTGATAGGATTGCGGCATTTCATAGCATAGTGCCCACGGCCATCTGGCTCCAACATCAGACTCTGCATAGATAGATAGATAACTCTTTATTGAAACCTTAAAAATAACATTAAAATCAAAGTAAAAGGTTTAACTGTATAGTGTTTCAATTGGCGGCCTTATCGCTCAAAGCGATCTCTTCTAGGCACCCATGCATGGAAATTGACATGCCTATCTGCTGATTATATATAAATTTGATTTAATCTACTTAAATAGAAATAATTAATACCTATACGATTACATACAATAGATAAACAATTGAAATACCTAAAGATATATATAAAACACATACATAGACATACAAACACACACACACACACACACATATATATATATATATATATATTAGTTATTAGTAAGTAGCTTTGACGATTTTAAGTGCTATATCCGGTGCCTATGAAATAAAAATATTTTTGAATTTGAATTAACCTTAAATCAATGCGTTGTGACCTTTACTTACTGATTCCCCATAGCCACCTTCCAGCTCCATGATCAAACCCTGGATACCATCTAGAGACAAAGTACTCGTCAAGGCGAATCATACGAGTTCAAACTCGATGGGGATATGTCGGTTTATAATGGAGATACTAGGACACCTTCCAGCTCCATCATCAGACCCTGGATACTATCTAAAGACAAAGTACTCGTCAAGACGAATCATACGAGTCCAAACTCGATGGGGTTATGTCGGTTTATAATGGAGTTAGTATGGCTACCTCCCAGCTCCATCATCAGACCCTGGATACTATCTAAAGACAAGTTACTCGTCAAGACGAATCAAACGATTCCAAAATCGATGGAGTTGCGTGGACTCATTACAGAGTTACAGTTGCCACCTTCCAGCTCCGTCATCAGACTCTGGATAGCATCTAGAGACCAAGTACTCGTCAAGACGAATCAAACGATTACAAAATCGATGGGGTTGCGTCGTTTCATTACAGAGTTACAGTTGTCACCTTTCAGCTCCATCATCAGACCCTGGATGCCATCTAGATACCATGTACTCCTCAAGAAGAATCATATGAGGCCAAACTCGATGGGGTTATGTCGCTTTATAACGGAGTTCCTATGGCCACCTTCAAGCTCCATCATCAGACCTTGGATACCATCAAGACAAAGTACTCGTCAAGACGAATCAAACGAGTTCAGACTTGATAGGGTTGCACCATTTAATTATATAGTTTCTATGTCCACCTTCCAGCTCCATCAGCATATCAGCTCCATGTCATCATAATTCTGCATTGTCACGCGATATACATATGCTGCAAAATTTCAGTTTAATCGGAAACCGGAAATAACACAAGTGTCGCCATGCTAATAGCCGGTTTTACCCTCCCTCTGCATTAGATGTTTCACATCAAAAAACGATGATCATCCATTTTTTGAAACGATTATAATTATAATGGGTAACGTCATTCTTAAGTTATGGCGTGACCAAGGTAAATAGGGATTCATTTTTATGACCCAGTTAACTTCGTGTCACATACAATTTATTTTATCAGCGATTATCTAGTTTTTACAGGAAAGCCTGCGGATTCAATTAGTGGAATCCCTTATATTATCTAAATTTAACTACATGGATATAGTCACTGGCCCTCGCATGCTAGCCAGAACACAAAAACTAATACAGCGTGTGCAAAATGCCTGCGCCCGTTTTTGTTTTCCAATTCCGCCAAGGGCTCACGCCACTCCATTCTTAAACTTCTATTTGGGGTATTGAAGTACAAAACTCCAAGCTATCTATATAATAAACTGTCCTGGCTCTCTTCAAACAGATTCGGGCCTAGGTCTTGCCCAGAGGAACTCTCTATTAGATGTCACCGATCTGTCACTTTTAGAGGTAGCTTTCGTTATATTGCAACCAAGTGCTGGAACAACATTCCACCGCCCATACGAAATCTACACACATTACATACTTTTAGAACTAAATTAAAAAGGCTTTCTCCTTTATATATATATATATATATATATATATATATATATATATGTTGTATGTGTATATATGTATGTATGCATTATATATATTATATTATTTGTGTCAAATATATCTTATAGCCTTGCGTGTATGTACCTATACATGTATGTAATCCTAAAATTATTAAACACTATTTTAAGGTTACGTAATCTGATTAGTGTTCTTGCATCTAACTGGTTTGGTAGAATGGTATAATAGTGCTACTCCATATGATATAAAGCACTGTCTGCAGTGCTATAAATTCGAATATTTTTGTATATTACCTACTTACAAGTGTAATTATACATTGTCTATGGTAACCTAGGTTGTAATTTGTTTCTTTTTTGTTTTAATCTGTTTTTGATTTATATTATTGTTATTTGTTTTTTTTTACATATATTTATAATTAGAAATATTTTCTTGTCATCCGTGACATCAACCAAAAAAGAAACGGCCCGGCGGAAGATCAGCGCAGGTTATTTTTTTTTATAGCCTGCATTATGCTGAGCTGTGTCGTTTTGTGATGAATCACAAAATTTATGTAATCCTTAAATATTTTATTTACATATTATTTTCGTCACAATAAACATTTTTCTTTCTTTCTTTCTTTCTTTCTAGTTATAGTTGATTATTTAACTGCCTCGGTAGTGTAGCGGTAGTGTATGCGACTGCTAATCATGAGGTCTCGGGTTCGATCCCCGGGTCGGGCAATGTTATTGAGCTTTTTCCTAAAAAGAAAAATTCTCAATAGCAGCCCGGAGTTTGGGAATGTGCCCGGTAGACGTCAATAGGCTCGCTCCCTATTACGTGGGACTCAAACATAGCTGGCGAGTCGTGGGTGTGTAATACACCTCTGCCTACCCCTTACCTACCCCGGGGAATACAGGCGTGATGCTATGTTTTGTATCTAGTCTAGTCAAGTCAGTCGTGCCTCAGCAAAGTGGTGGCGATTTTACTGGAAGCTTCTATTGAGTTTTGGAAGCAACACGAAGACGAACAGTAAGACACATTACGCCATATTATATCACTTCCCAATTATTATGCACATACACAAATATTTTATTAGTAAAATGCCACTACTTTTACACATTAATACTTGAAATAACACAAGTGTTGGAAAATAATGCAGAGCACGACATGATTTTTCATGTTCCCGCCAAAACTACACCATACCTAGGACATTAAACGAAACTTGTTTATAATTCTTTTTTTTTCTAACAGTTACAGTAGCTTTCATTTTGCCCAGGCGGCAAAATGAAAGCCAAAATACAGTAGGTCCATAATCCAAAGAGAGATCCCAAACGAAATTACCATTTTATTTATTTAAATTTTTCAATTACGTTTATGCTCATTCTATTTTTCTTTTCTTAACCACTGCTTTGTTATAGCGAATGAAACAAAAAACAAATATACTGACTTAGTCAACCCGTGACCACAACCGTTGCAATACGGTCGAAATGTCGGGAAATAAAGGTATTAACCTCAGTATATATATATATACGCGATTTAAGACCCATGTTTATATAGGATAGTATTTGTGTATAATGTGTATTCAAATCGCGAAAATATAAAAGTCTTTAAAGTGTGTTAAGCCTATCTTTTATCATTCTCAAATAGATTTGATATTAGCTTAGAATTTTAAGAAGTGTGCCTTCATTTTAAAATTGAGAGTGCTGACTGGGAATCAAACTCACTACATTAGTAGATTGATTTTGCCATTAAACTATTACAGTTTTAATTTTTTTTACAGAAATATATTACATTAAGGGTATTTAGATGTTTTTTATAAATATATATTTTTCATCGTGAGGTGTGAAAAAATTAAATTTAAAAAGAACTTACCGGATAATTCGTGGAACACATATTGATACCATTGTATCGCGTTTTGCATAACTGCCATCGCTTAGAACTGTTCTTAATTTTACGGAAAAAAATTAATAGATGTAACACAAATTAAAACAAATTGTATGCTTCTTTTAAGTCGTCGTATCCGTTTCGGCGGGAGACCATGAAATACTAACAAGATTCTACTAATGCTTTAAGGTTTTATATCAAGGAGCTATTTTGCTCATGAGTGCAATATATTATGCGGTCGGCACAGGACCGCTCGTTGTGGCGTTCTCTTGGGGAGCCTAAGCCCAGCAGTGGACGTTGAACGGCTGATGGACGGATGGACGGATGGATATATATGCTATATATTATAACGTTATCACACAAATATTTGACCTTATTTTGTATCTCCTGTGTAGCCTATTTTTTAATACTTCCTGGGTGCAAACATGCATACTGCTCACTTGATAGATCCGCTAGCAACAAATTTTACCACTGAAAATGTATATAGCTCCTGGAAACATGGCATGTATTTTAAAAGATGACGTAGGACTTTCAGATTTTCAGAAAAATGATTAGGGTTGTAAAATCAGCTGGAGAAGGTCCAGATTGGGGCTCAGCCCCAGTTCAAGCATCTGCGTACCAGACCCTGACCCCAGACCTGGCTGGACGGGTGGTGGTGCTTTCGCGAGCATTTTCGCCAAACGTCCCCAAGACTCGCTGGCGCAGCGTTCGCCCTTTCAGCTCATGTCGAATATGGGCGGACCCAATAATAAAAACAAAAGAAAATAGAAAAATATTTCAAAAATAATAAAAATAACAAACAAAAATCAAATTACTAAGATTTAAAATATATTTTTACCCCCGCTATTTTTTCCCACTCGTACTAAAATACTCTTTTTCCTTATTCACAAATTATACTTAATTTGTACTTTAAGAGTAGCTGAGCATGTCAAGTGCTAAAATATAGATCATAATGTTTGAAAAATCACGCTTTCAAATAGTATGAATTTTAATTGCAAAATTAAACTTACTACATTGTATGAATGCATGTAAATGCATTGCCGATAGATGGCGTTGGTCGTTAAGACAAATGTGATGAGGAAATTCGGTATTTCTAGAAATGGTACGATAGCTCAATGGAGTAGAGCACTTCCACGGAAAGGAAGGGACACAGGTTCGTTTTCCGCTCGTACTAAAATACTCTTTTACCTTATTCACAAATTATAATGTGTACTTTATATTTTTACTGTTCTACTACAGAGAAAAAAAACAACCAAATTAACCTATATACTTAGTGTTATTTTATGTTTATGTTAGGTTAATGGTCCTGCTCCGCTGTGGTCAGGCAGGGTACCAGGCGGCCACCTGCACTGCCACCCCACACTGCCACCTGCACTGCCACCCCACACTGCCACGCATGCGCGGCGGGCAACCGTCCCGCCAACCATTGCATGGGGGGGAGGGGTGCCGGCCTTCGGCCAAGTCAGGCCCTAAGAAGGGGGTGGGCAGCCAATCGGCCCCGGCTGCCCAACCTAGCGTGGCTGGACCGCCGCAGCGCATGGAGGAGGATATCGTGGTTTAATTACGGACCACGACGCTATTCTCCTCCAAGGAAATGTCGGCCGTTCCGCCAGGGTGCAGGATCTCTTCCTGCAATCCATGGCGGAGCGGTCGATCGGTGTTGCCGTAGCCGCGGAGCCCTACATAATCCCTGATCGCCCCAATTGGGCGGGTAGCAGGGATGGCTCCGTGGTGGTCGTTGGGTCGACGGCACCGCATTCAAGGGACACAAGGGCGGGGGCTGGTACGGGATATGTGGCGGCTGAATGGGGAGGGGTCACGATATACGGCGTGTACTTCTCCCCCAATCGTAGTCTGGCGGCCTACGAGGTCTTCCTGCACAATTTAGAGTCCTTGATACGGCGTATGGCACCGAGCCCTGTGCTCGTGCTGGGGGACTTTAACGCTAAATCCACGGCGGGGGGGTCCCCCAGGACGGACGCCCGCGGTACAGGTGTGGTTTTTCATTTTTGAATTTCATAATAATTTGTTTATATATTACTATTTAAAAATAAAATAATAGCAAACATGCTGCTAGTAAATTTTTATTGTAGACGACAAAGAGAATATAACCACTACGTTTAGACGAAAGCCACCACAGTGCTACTACAGCGAATAAAATTATTTATTTACGACTATAGGCCGTCCAACATCTTAGTCTACCTGAGACCATTCACCTGTAAAGTTTTCTAAACGTAGGGACAGTGCAAAATCAACCAAACGCTATAGATTCCGCAAAGTAGTTTTATTTCAAAAAGGACATTTTTTTTTATATTCTTTGCTTCTTTGGATTTATTTAAGTTTAATAAATCCATCAGCCTTTTAAAGTCCACGGCTGGATATAGGCCTCCCCAAGAATGGGGGATAGTGCTGAATTCGCCACGCTTGGCAGGCGGGTTGGCGATCGCAGTGGATGTTGTTAATACTCGAAGGAGTGCTGCTGCCTACTCCCTCGGTATTCCCTCAGTCGGCTCTTACGACTCCCATGGGTGGAGAGGGGTGGGACAATTCTAAAGCCAGCCACACACGGTGGTTTAATAAATTACGCTCAATAAAACCTAATATGTGCATCCTTTTCTTCATCCTTAGTGTCAAAATAGTAGCGAGACTATAATATTCTTTGTCTAAGAATTATATATAATATATATGATGCTGCCTTAGATACTGCAATAACGACCTAAGGCATTAATTTTCTTTATATTTTTTGTTCTCCCCTCCCTGTTTGAATTATGAATCAAAGACAATCAAAAGTATAGATTATTACTACTATGAAAGGTGATAAAGCCAAGTTATGCAAAAAGGTGTCAGACATTACAGATATAAATACACGCATAACTTTAAAACCCTTTGCTTTTGTTAAGTTTTTCAAACTATTTTTTTTTTAACTTTTGAGCAATTGACTTACCTATACATCTATTTTTTTTTATTTCTTGTAGTGGCCGACGAGCCACAGCCCATCTGATGGTAAATGGTAACCGTCGCTCATGGACTCAACTATACTGAGAGTATTGTCAAGCCGCTGTTTACCATTTAATTTCACCAATATGAAATGAAAGAATAAACGGCTATCTCCTGCTACAGCCAAAACGCAACGATGTGCTTCATGGCTGGTCACACTGGAGATAGTGGTACAAACCCGCTTGGGCCCGATACCAAGTGAGTACTCCCACTTGGCCCTACCACCAGTAATGCAATGGATGATAATTGCTAACTTCCCTTAGTCGCCTCATACGACACCCGTGGGAAATAATGGGGTGGTAACACTTATATTCTTAGTCCGTCACCACACGGAAACAATAGTAGAGTAAATGAACTTATGTACGAATGGAACAGGGATCCCCGTGCTGGTGATCTTGAGCAACAGCTGGGTAGAAGCTTTTTTGAATGATACCGATGAGTTTGATTGATGGTCTAATATAAATTAACTATTTGATAGTGAGACTCGTGCCGGGGAGCTTGAGCAACGGCCAAGATCGATCCGTACAATAGCTGGTCAAATCTGTACCGGTGGACTTGAGGAAAGGTTAAAATTGGGCAGCAAATATACTTATTACATTCTAGGGATAAAGTATTTATGATGCGAACACCGCGTGATCAAGGTAATAAAGAAGTTGAATCTAATCTTGGGCAGGAGGACAACGTATGGCATCACGCAGAACACGAGATTAATGTCACCCAAGAAGTCGTAGTCCCCACGTGCTATCTATGAATGCCGAACGGAAACGTGGACAAAAGTATGAAACTTTACGTCTTCAATAATAAGTTTGTGCATTTTGTTGATGCTCATAAACGAGGTTCATCATCTAATAACTAAAATTATCAAGGGTAATGTACAGAATAGGTTAAAATGAAAGTAAAATGGTTTGTATCGATGATTTGCAAGTACCGATTTTGTATAATATAATCGCAATATTTGTAACTATTTTTCTCCACCAAAACTTGTCTGATTTTTCTGGAAATAGTACTCAAGTAAATAGTTATGAGTAAAATGTACTTTATTAGTATAAGTTTTATTGCTGCAGGAGTTTAGGTAGGCTGATAACCACCAGTCTCCTTTGAACATGTCACCGACTGACAACAGTTATAATAAAATGAATAGGTATATAAATATTTGATTAGTAATTTGATGGACATAATAAATAATAAAGAAAGCACACGTAAATAATTTCGAAAACAAATTACTATGAACGCCCATCCTAATAATGTTTTGAACTGCTCTTAACTCTGAGAACGACAAGAAACTGAATATTTTTAGAAACATTTGTGATGGGTGGATTTAAAGAAATGCCTACGATTTATTTTGCTAAAATTTCTTTATCATTATAAATTGAATTGTCCCACAACTCTCTTCCCACGGGAGTCGTAAGAGCCGACTGAGGGAATACCGAGGGAGTGGGCAGCAGCACTCCGTCGAGTGTTAATAACATCCACTGTGATCGCCAACCCGCCTGCCAAGCGTGGCGATTACGGCATTATCCCCCATGACGGGACCGCTCGTTGTGGCGTTATCTTAGGGAGGCCCTTTAAATAATTTAAACATTATTATATATTTAAATAGTTTCCTAATAATTTAAATAGAAAATCATAAATTCGAAAGCGAAACAATAGTCACACGTATCGTTGCTACAGTGCAAAACCATTTTAAAAAATTCATAATGTATAGAGCAAAATGAATTCTCACCCCTAGTAATAATTGGCCGAGTAGGGAGGCGAGCGAAGCCATGCACTCCTGCCCCGCTCTAGTAGGATCAAAAAAACAAATGCAAGCACTTTCATTAGTTGACCCGTGATACTCACGCGTGTAATAGTTGTGTATTGTGTAATTCTAGTGCGTAATAGATCGACATGACAATAATTATTCATTTTTTGAGTAGGTATGGGGCTATAGTGCGATTATATGCTAGGTTTCCCATTTAGACCATTACCAGCACAATTACCCGGCCTATTATCAGGGACACGGCGGACCTTGGATCTTGCCTTGGTCAGTAAGATGCCTGTAGTTTACCGTTGTATTTCTTCTTAATTAACTAATCGCTCATACGGCATTCTCTTCACATGTCCGAACTATTACATTCTCTATGAACTTTTTACATTCCCTATGACATTTTTACGCGAATTATACTCTCCTTTAGACCTTTTTTATTTTTTTTGTTAAGGCGGCAAACATTTAGCTAACCACAAACCCCGTCGTTCGGGGCAACGAACACGGTAGTGTGGACTCTATTTCAGACCTACTCGTTCTTTTACGTCATCGTTGCTCTATTCAATTTTTGTATAATACTCTTATTTCATCTATGCCTCCGGCCTCGAGCAGCCAAAATCTAATTTTTAGGTTATATCTCGGGTTCCTGATATAGTAGCGGGATAAAAAAAATGTATACCAGTTTTTAAGTCTAACCAAGAGCTACCAAATCAAAAAAAATGCATCAAAATCTGTTCAGTAGTTATTGCGTGACGCGCGAACGAACAAACAGACAAAAGCTAAAAAAAAAATTTTTGTGCTTAGACACGCCTATATAGCGTATTAAAGTATTTTTTTGTGAAATATCTTAAATGTACAGACACAGCTCTGTTACAGCTTTATAATAGTATAGATTATTATTATTCATATCCTAAGATCCACACGGATGGAGTGCCGGGCAAATTAAAAAAATATTTTAGTTAAATACTCTAGCGAGAGAGCGCTGCTACTCTAGAGCCTTGCTTATCGCAGCTCGATTGGGGACGTACCACTCATATCATCATGCATAACGGTAGTTATGCATACCGTTGTGTTTCGTATGGTGAGTGAGAGCGCTGGAGGCCCAAACGCCATCCCTATCCTCTCCTTATTATCCTTCCTATCTACCTCTTATCCCTTTCATTGGAGATGGCGATGTGCCATACCTCTGGTGTTCCTAGCTATAGACGCTACAGTAGCCGCTTACCGTCACCATCAGGTGGGCCGTATGCTTGTTCGCCACCCATGTTGTATAATTTTTTTTTTGTTGTTTATGTTTCATATTATATATTTGTACTGCGTCTGGGTGTTTGCTATATAAATGTATGTATTACAAAAAAAAAGTAATATAATGTATTATATCCGTAATCTGGTACCCATAGCACAAGCGTTAAGCTTAGTTTGGGACCAGTGGACGTTGTGTGAAATGTCCGTGAACATTTATTTATTACTGATATCTTGATTTATTTTTTACAATCCGTTGCTATAAATAAGTAGAAACTTACAGGAACTGACAGATTGAGAAGGTCATTATTATTGTAATAATAAAACGTCCGATCATTTTACTTAGTCAGTGTAGGCATTTAAATCTTAATTGTATATAATTGGGTTTGACCTGTTGACCAAGTAACCAAGATAGATGTGATATTAGCCTCATTTTATGAATGAGATTATCATTAGTTATTTTATTTCGAGTAGTGGTAGTAGATTTACAATTACACTAGCCTTTGCCGGCTCCGCCGCCGACAAATGCTGGCTTTTAGGTTATATCTCAGGTTCTCGATATAGTAGTGAGATAAAATGTATACCAGTTTTTAAGTCTAATCAAGAGCTATCAAATAAAAAAAGTTGCATCAAAATCCGTTCTGTAGTTTTTGCGTGATTCGCGAACGAACAAACGGATAAAAATCTAAAAAAAAAATGTGTGTCCAGACACGTCTATACAGCCTAATAAGGTATTTTTTTCTCAAATATCTTAACGTTACATTTCGTTTCCATAACATGGATGAGCAGAAAGTTGTGGTATGAATATTGTCAATATGCTATCTCTGCTTACCCCCCCGGAAACAGGCGTAACCTTTATATGTGAGAGTATTGTCTGCCATCGTTTTGCGAGAATAATAATAATAATAGCCTTTTGGCACTCTGTTCTCTCTGCCTACCCCGCAAGGGAGATGGCATGATGATAAGTTATGTAAAGTAAGTAAAAACTAACTTCGGCCCGTAGCTCCGCCGGAGAATAAAGCAATTTTTTGGGTTTATCTAAGATTCCCGACATACTCGTAGTAGCGAGACAAAAGGTATACAAGTTTTTAGGTCTAAATAATACCTCTAAAAACAGGAATTGTCTATATTTTGTAGTTATTGCGTGATGCACAAACAAATGAAAAGATTGAAAAAATTATAAATAAAATTGGTTTGACGTCAGACACAGAGATGCCAAAATGATGTTTTTCAAATATTGCTTATTAAAGGATTTGTTGATATAATTCCATCAGGCGTTAATGGATATAACAGTATAAAGGTATATAACATTACTCCTGGATAATTATACTATAGTCACAGCTTAACATCAGGTGGATAATAAGCTAATTACCTAGTACCTGTGTAGGCTAATCCACCATCTATATATAGGGTTTTTAAACAAGAACTTTGTTTTTTAAATCATAAATAAAACAATAAATTTAGATGATAATGATTTAAATATTTTGTTGAATTACAATAAGTACCTAAGGTTTGGGAATTATGAATGACAAATAATATCTGATAAATGTCCACCACGACCACGGTTAGATGTCGATTCTTTCATCAGTTTTTAATCACTTTTTGACAAAATGGTGGGTTTATTTCGTTTATCACTTCACGAATTCTGAGTTTTAAGGCTGCAAGCGATTTAATTAGCTTCGTATAGACTCTGTTTTAAATAACCCCACAAAAATTAATTATATTAATTAAAAAATTAATCCAGTAGTGTTAAATCACAATGTCATAGTCGAGCTGGCCACTTAACAGTTGAATTTCGTGAAATTATGCAATCGGCAAATTTAGTTTGCAGTAAATTTATTGTTTCAGTGGCTGTAACCGTGGTCGTGGTGGACATTTATCAGATATTATTTATCATTCATAATTGCTACACATTACTTATTGTAATACAATAAAATTTTTAATCATTATCATCTAAATTGATTGTTTTATTTTGATTTAAAAACAAAGTTCTTGTTAAACACAAAGTGAAAAATGTGAAATCGAAAATAACAGTCACGAGCATGATTTGAACCTGCATCTCCTGGATACCGTCCAGATACTTTGCCAATTCAGCCTGAATAGCCTACCTAATACATACATTTATTTTTTCTCAAATATCTTAAATGTACTATTCATCCATCCATCCATCCACCAGCCTTTCAACGTCCACTGCTGGACATAGGCCTCCCCAAAAGAACGCCACAACGAGCGGTCCCATCATGGGGGATAATGCCGTAATCGCCACGCTTGGCAGGCGGGTTGGCGATCGCAGTGGATGTTGTTAATACTCGAGAGAGTGCTGCTGCCCACTCCCCCGGTATTCCCTCAGTCGGCTCTTACAACTCCCGTGGGTAGAGAGGGGTGGGAAAATTCTAAAGCCGGCCCCACACGGCGCACATATCTGCTATTACAGCTTTTTAAATGAAAAGTATAGATTATAAAGATATCCAAGTAGAAAAAAAATAAAAAATAAAAATCTAAAATGCAATGATGTATATCAATCACATCTACCAAGCTTTTCTGGATATCCTGGCGCTGCTGTCGCATCTGCGGAGACTTTCAAATGGCAAAAATATAATAACCTTGAAGGTAAGGTATTTTTCTAACCGTTTGGGGTCGAAACACTTGTGCCTTGGAGCACGATATACGAGCACTGGCAATTTTCGAAAAAAATAAGAATGCGAAACGACTAATAAATAAACATGCTTCACGTGGTTTCAGAAGGCCGGCCTTTGCCCACAACAAAGGATATAAAAAAAAAAGTAAAGTGGAAGTATTGCCATTCACCGTGAATGCGGATGCATTTTATGATGCATAATTTTAAAATGCTTCTGTTCCTTTTCTTTTTTTAACTAAAAAAAAAACCTTTTAAAATATTCGTATTAACATAATTTTAATTAACACTAACAGAAGCAAAAACAAAAGTAATTAAATGAATACAATATTGTTAGAAGTAAAATAAACTTTAATTTTTATTCACGACGTGATTAGATACGATACTCTAGAATACACGAATGATCTACCCATTTTCGAAAATCCTAGGTTATTACCCATTGCATTACTGGTGTTAGTAGTAAGGTTTGGTACCAAGTCGGAGCACTCACTTATTATCGAGCCCGAGCGGGTCGATACGACCGCCTACCGTGTGAATTACGTCGGTGTATTTCGGATGTCGCGGGAGATCGTCCATTCATGCATTTTCTAGGAAAATGAAAGACTGAGCCACTTTGCAATATTCTTAGTTGGTATTATGCAGTCCATGAATAGTGGTTACCACTTACTATCATGTGGGATGTGGTTCATCTGTCACCACTAGCAGTAAATATAAGTAAATATTCACGGACAATTCACACAACGTCCTCTGGTCCCAAACTAAGCTTAACGCTTGTGCTATGGGTACCAGATTACGGATATAATACATATATTACTTTTTTTTGTAAATACTATACATAATTATAATAGATAGATAACACCCCGACGCAGTACAAATATCTGTGTTCATCATACAAATAATTGTCCTGAGTGGGAATCGAACCCACGACCTCGTGCATGGAAGTCGGTTACAGTACCGACTAGGCCACGAGGCCCTGCTGCGCTGTCAGCTCCCTCCCCCCGGGCTGGCGGTCATCTGCTATGCAGATGACACGCTGGTCATGGCCTGGGGCGGAAACTTCGAAGACGTGGCATTCCTGGCCACCTTAGGGACCTCGGATGGTCAGGAAGATTGGGGCGCTGGGGCTTAGGGTGGCCCTGGATAAGTCGGAGGCCCTACGTTTCCACGGGCCCCGACGTCGGCCACCTGCTGGCGCCTCGATCACGTTGGAAGGGGTCCAAATTGGGGTGAAGGCCCAGATTAAGTATCTGGGCCTGATACTGGACGGGCGGTGGCGCTTTCGCGGGCACTTCCGCCAACTGTCCCCGATGCTCGTCGGCGCGGCCCCGCCCTTGCACGGCTCTTGCTGAATATGGGCGGACCCAACAATGCGCGCCAACGGCTTTACGCGGGGGTGGTCCGGTCGATGGCGCTGTACGGTGCACCTATGTGGGCGGAATCTCTGGACACACTGAACAGAGCTCTTCGGTGGAGGCCACAGAGAGTCGTCGCGTCCAAAGTCATACGCGGATACCGCACGGTGTCAACGGAGGCGGCCTGCACGTTGGCCGGAACTCCCCTGTGGGACTTGGAGGCGGAGGTGCTCGGCGGGCGTCGCAATAGCGGGCGAGGGGTGGTCCCCCCCCCACCCAGGGAGGTGGCAAAGTGGCAGGGCGACGCCCGCTGAGCTGCCTTGGCCAGATGGAACGCACGACCCTGGGCTAGTCTTCGGACCGTTGGGTCGCTCCAGCCGGTGCTGGAAGAGTGGGTAGGGCGACAGCACGGAGTCCTTACCTTCCGACTGGTGCAGGTGCTGTCGGGGCACGGTTGCTTCGGCAGATATCTGCACATAGTCGCAAGGAGGGAAACGATTCCGGGCTGTCACCATTGCGACTGCGACGAGGACACGGCGCAGCACACGCTCGAGTCATGCCTGGCTTGGGCAGAGCAGCGCCGTGAACTCGTCGCGGCAATAGGGGGGGACCTCTCGCTGCCGAGCGTCGTCAGAGCGATGCTTGGCAGCGACAGGAATTGGGCCGCGGTCGCTGCTTTCTGTGAGGAGGTCATCTCGCGGAAGGAAGCGGCGGACAGGGCTAGGGAGGCTGATCCTTCCGCAGACCCAAACCGCCACCAGCGACTGGGGCGGCGCAGACGTGCGCCTCATGCAGTTGAGGCCGCGGGTGGATGGACCGGGGAACTCCGTCACCCGCAAGGCCTCCCGCGAAGGTACGACGCTCCATGTGCGGATGCGTCGCTCAGTAGAGGGTACCTGAAAGGGTAAGCCGCCGGCGGACCACTGAAGGAATGTAATATAGTTCCGGTGGCCCGCCAACATAGGCAGAGAGACGGCACACGGCGGGTTTCGTTAGTTGGTGAGGGCCCCACACTACCCTGTTCGTTGCCCCGAACGACGGGGTGTGCGGTTAGGTACAATTTTTCCCGACCAAACAAAAAAAAATCCCGCCCGAGTGTTGAGGGCTCGATTTCCACACAGGAACAACTCTTTGTGTCATCCACAAATGGTTGTTCTGAATCTGGGCGTACGTTATGTACGTGAAATTGTATGTTTGTAAAGTCATCCGCGATACAAGGACTATCCTCCTTAGTACAGGAAGTTGAATCTTTGGGGACTGCCAATAGAAGTGAAAACTAAGTAACTTGTGAATTAATTAGTCATTAACACTTCTTACTTACAAAAATAATAATCTAATAGCTAGACAATACGATTCACAAGTTACTTAGTTTTCACTTTTATTGGAGCGTTCGGTGACGATGACGCCAGTTCCATGATTTTTGTTCACCCAAAAAGTACCTACTCAACGCGCCTAAAGAAGATCGGAGCGTTCGATGACGATGACGCAAGTTCCATGATTATTGTTCACCCAAAAAGTGCTCAACGCGTCTAAAGAAGTTTTCACTTCAAAAATATAATAATAAATATACGAGTATGAAGGTATGTCGTTATTGTGTCAATTTATCCAGTATGACCCATAACTTAAGACGTCATCAATATTGAATATAAAGTACCTACTTATATGTTTATTCAAAACATTCCATTGTTTTTTTACAAATAATTATTTACAACATAGGTACGTCCAAATTTTAAAACAATTGTATTGAATGTTATACATTTAATGCTTTTTGATGATTATATAATTTTTAATTGTTGACATACGCAAACTTATTAATTCTTTTAAATACCAATGGCAACAGATAGTCTAACGATACACTAGAAGTGTACTTATAAACCTAGGTTATAGGCAAGGGCAAACCCAAGCATAATATATGGAGAGCAGATATAAATGAATAATAAATAAATATTCACGGACACGTCGAAATGCCTCGTCGTGAAGTCGGTATTGTAACCGACTTCCGTGCACGAGATAGTGGGTTCGATTCCCACTCAGGACAATCATTTGTGTGATGAACACAGATATTTGTACTGCGACTAGGTGTTCTATCTATTATATATTATTAGTATTTACAAAAAAAATGTCCATGAATATTTTTTTATCTTTTATTTATTACACAAATCGTGCTCTGGTCCTAAATAACGCTTGTGCTATCAGAGTACGGATATAATACATATATTACTTTTTCTTTGTAAATACATACATATCGACGCTTGAAAGGCAATAATTAGCAAGCGACATATAGTGATACACTAGAGCATTTTAGTTTCATTTTTTGGAAAAAAAATCGTAAATAATCTCTTAATTGTCATAACTACTTGATTCCAACGAATTTTAAATGCAATTTTAGGGGCTAATAAGATGGCATTTAAAAATTATGTGTTTTTTTATATCTTATGAAATAGTGTCGGTTAGTAACAATTTCATTAAAAACACAAACAGGTAGAAGTTCCTTACCGACAACAAAATTTAATTATAAAACAAGTAATATTAACTAGCCCTCATTATTTTATAATTTTGTATGAAGTAAAATGACGCTTCCGGAAGGAGTGCATTTTTCACACACGTGTAAAATTATCTAAATATAAAACAAAAAACTTTTCTGCCAGCCAATTTTAAACATAGCTCAAATTAAATAAGATCAATGTATGATTGTTTTGAACAAATAGCAATAAACTTTATGTTTGGTACAAAAAATCAAAGACTTTCGGATAAAGGTTTTCGACGGATACCATCATCATTAGCATTATTAATGCCCTTGTAGTAATTTAGCATACTCGACCATGCTGTGGGGTGGTGGGGGTTTTAGACCAGTGACTAACCCTATTGTAAGGACGTCTCTAGACCTCTATTATAGGAATATTGCAGTCAAGTCTCTCACAACGTGGATAGCTGATCTTACAAAAAATGTGGACTGTCGTTGAATACGTAAGTATTCGTATGTCGTAAGACAGCTGAAATCAATTGTTCCCAAAAATAAATTTTAACAAAAAAAGCATTGATTTTTTTAGATATTTATTAGTAATTTCAAAATCAGTATAAATAGGTAGCAAAAAAATTCAACTAAGAAGAAAATAAACCAAATTTAAATCAACCTATCAACATTAAGTCTAAGTTTCAGATCAGCCATTTTCAGCAGTCTTACATTACTATTACTTATAAGGCATATTAGGTAAGCTTATCAATAACATTTAAACACAACACAATGTAATAGGACATAAGAAGCTTTGCACTATATTACATACATACATATTGTCACGCCTTTTTCCCGTAGCGTTAGGCAGAGACCACTTCTTTCTCTCTTACTACGATCCTGGCACACATCTTTCGCTTCATCTACTTTCATCAGCGCTTTCATGCATGCTCGTTGATTACGAGAACTCTTAACCTGCCCTTAAGAACGTCTCCGATCTGGTCAAAATACGTTCGCCTAGATTCACCTCAACCAACTTGCCCATTCCCAGTTGCCTTGTATATCTATTTTGTTAATCTTCTTTCATCCATCCTCTCTACGTGTCCGAACCACCTAATCATTCCTTTCTCTATTTTTGTCACTAGATCTTTTTTCACACCACAGCTTTCTCGTATCACACTATTTCTCACTTTGTCCATCAGGGTCACTCCGGCTATGCTTCTCAGACTTCTCTTTTCCACAGCATTTATCATACTCTTTGCTTCTTCTGCCATGCAACATTCACTACCATACATAAGTGTAGGGACCAGCACTCCCCTATGCACTGCCAGTCGTGCCCTTTTTGACATTTTCTGGCTGTTCATAAAGCCATGCAGTGCCCCATTCACTTTATTTCCAGCTTTTGCTCTCCGGTCAATATCACAGTCATACTTTACATCACTCTTAAACTTTGAACTCAGGTAAAGGTATATAAATTCTTTCACTAGTTCCACTTTTTCCTCTTGCAATCAGAATCTCGCAATTTGTCATACTATCTTCCCTTTCAAAAGCCATTACTTTGGGCAATAACGAAATAATCCGTAAAAATGATAATCAAGTCTGGTATACTCATAAACGCCTTTTTACAAAAAATAGCATAACACTTTTTAATAATTCATTATGTAATATTAACTGGCACAACATTACGAGGGGTGATCCAAAAGTAATGATAATTGGTTACTTCAGGTCCACATAAAAATCCAAAAAAAATTTTTTTCGCTAGCCTATGCACTCACTACGTCAGCCTAAAAAATCATATAAATAGGTCAGGATTTCCGGGAGATACATTCATTTGAATACGAACTGTCGAGGAGATAACATCAACATGGAGAAAAACGAAATTAGAGCTGTGATCAAGTACCTCTGTTTGAAAAAAATGTCTACAAAAGACACACACTGTGACTTGGTGGAAACATTGGGGGACTCTGCTCCTCCATATTCTACAGTTGCACGCTGGGCCAAGGAGTTTAAGCTGGGCAGAACATCCACTGAAGATGAACATCGCGAAGGACGCCCATCCACGTCCCTCACAGAAGACAACGTGAAAAAAGTCGAAGATGTTGTGTTGGCAGATCGAAGAGTGACCATCAGGCATGTAGCTGAGGTCACAGGGATCTCATATGGAAGCGTTCAAAGAATCATTTCGAACGAGTTGCATATGAAAAAGGTCTCTGCGCGTTGGGTTCCCAGAATGTTAACCGACGAGCAAAAGAAAAAACGAGTTCACATTTCGAGGGTCAATCTCGAAAAGTTCCAAGCAGATAAAGAAAATTTTTTGTTGCGTTTTGTAACTATGAACGAGACCTGGATCCACCATTTTGATCCTGAAACAAAAAAACAATCGATGACTTGGAAGCGAGCCTCCTCACCGACGCCAAAGAAATTCAAAGTCTCAAGTTCGGCGGGAAAGGTTATGGCGTCTGTTTTTTGGGACGCTAAAGGAATAATTTTGGTGGAATATTTGGAAAAGGGAGCCACTATTACGGGCTCTTACTACGCAGACCAAATAAGAAGATTACGGGAGGCCATTAAGGAAAAAAGACGCGGCAAACTGCGAGCTGGAGTGCTGTTTCACCAAGACAACGCACAGGCTCACAAAGCCTCAGTTGCGATGGCTGCCATTCAAGAAACGGGATTCGAACTGGTCTAACACCCTCCCTATTCGCCAGATCTGGCTCCTAGTGACTTTTACCTCTTTCCTCGGCTCAAGGAACACCTCCGAGGCAAGAAATTTGAAGACAATAGCGAAGTTATGGCCGCTGTTGAGGCGTTTTGGGAGGGTCAAGAAAAGGAATTTTTTTCAAAGGGAATCCTGGGTTTAGAAAAAAGATGGACTAAATGTATTGATTTGTTAGGAGACTATGTAGAAAAATAAATTATTATTTTAACTTTAATTACCGTGTTTTATTTTCATTATCATTACTTTTGGATCACCCCTCGTATTAAGATGGATGCATCCTTAAACACAAACTACACTTCATTTATATATGCACTAACATAACTATTAAACAAATATTCCTATACAATAAACCAAAAAAACGGTGGTTACACCAGGCTTAAAAAAATCATGTGCCCATAAACGAACCTTAAGAATTATTCTAAATGAAACAAAAACACGGTGATTCATAAATACTTTAAAAGATATGGTCAAGTACTTAAACGCAGTGTCAAAATATCGAAGAAATTAGAACACAAATAAAAAACTGAAAATAAAACATAATCTATGTGGAATATTATAAATAATGAATCAGGAAAATCAAAAAGAAGATTGCCACAGAATATGATGTTAAACAATAATGACGAATTTATTACAAGACCACTATCTGTCGCTAACTTTTTAAATGATTATTTTGCAAATGTTGGATTAGATTCCAGCAAAAAAAAAGTTAAGATAGGACCTGTAATCAATCCACCCACGTGTTCAATGTACCTTCTTCCCGTAAACGAAAATGAAATTATGGCTATCATTCATTCAATTAAAAATAAACATAGTTATGGCATAGATGAGATTCCTCCGATACTGGTGAAAAAATGTGCGGCAAACCTGTCTACACCATTGACACTTTTAGATAATCAAAGCTTTCAAGATGGTAAATTTCCGGATGCTCTGAAAATCTCTCTCGTGAAGCCAATATATAAAAATGTGACATCTACACTCCTAGCAACTATAGATCAATAGCACTTTTACCAACATTTTCAAAAATATTCGAAAAGGCTATGTGTATACGATTATATAATTTTATGGAGAAATATAATATACTTGTAATACAAACATAGATACAGCACTATCAGCATATTATGCATACACGTATTCCTGGCTAAGTTACGGTGTTATACTATGGGGTAATAGTGTAAATATTCAGGATTTATTCCTACTACAGAAAAAATGTGTTAGAATCATCGTTCATATAGACAATCAACATAGCTGCAAACCATATTTCACAAAATATAATCTCTTAACACTGCCTTCGATATACTCGTATATATACAATATCTGTTTACTTGTATTTAAAAACATAGACCTTTTTGTAAAAGATAGAGACACTCACAGCTTAAATACACGACATAAAGACAGATTATACTTACCAATATCTAGAATTAAGATGCTTCATCAGAGTCCTTATAATATGGCAGTAAATATATTTAATAAATTGCCAAAATGCATAAAAACAGAAACAAAATTAACGCTTTTTAAAAAGAAACTAAAAGAATTGGTTGTGTATTTCGTCACTAGGCCGATCTATGCTGACTAGGACGGTAATGATAGACTTTAGACGTCTTTAAAAATAACTGTAATGTTCAATGCAAGGTACAAGGTAAAAATATTAGGCGCGCGCGACTACTGCGTTGCTCTGTCTCTTCGGCCAATGCATCGGGTGGGGGCAAGACGCGCCAGCGCCGCGGCCAGCGGCCGCGGCCCCCTCGTCCCTACCCCTGCACCTCGTTGGCCTGCGCTGGAGAACCGGTCGCTTACGATGCGACCATAACTCCCGGGGTTGAAGAGTTATCTTCAAAATTATTAAGAGGGCAGAGCACGTTGAATGCCCTGCGAAGAACTCCCTTCTTGGTCTTGATGTCGGCGACTCTGGCGACGCCGTCTCTCCCAGGATGCACACGAAGGACGCGGCCGAGAAGCCACATCAACGGTGGAAGACCCTTTTCCTTCACGATGACCAGAGCTCCCTCCTTTAGTTGTCCTCTAGAGTGATGCCATTTTGCTATCTGCTGAAGGGAGGACACATACTCATTAGAAAATCGATTCCAGAAATGTCGCTTTAGATATTCTATCCTCTGGAACCTCTGCAGATTTGTAATCTTCTCGCTAATGACTTGCGGGTGAGGCAAAAACATGAGTGACCTTCCAATTAGGAGATGGGCTGGAGTGAGAGGAGTGAGGTCTGAAGGATCATCGGAAAGGGCTGTAAGAGGCCTCGAATTCAAAATTGCTTCAACCTGAACAAGACATGTACTCATTTCCTCATAAGTGAGATGAGAAAGCCCTAAAATACGTCTCAGGTGATGTTTGACTGACTTGACAGCTGACTCCCATATGCCTCCAAAGTGCGGAGCGTATGCGGGTATAAAATTAAAATTAATACCTGTTTCAGACATCTCATTTGTGAAGTTTTGATTTAAAATGTTTGATAGTTCCTTAAAAGTACCTACAAAAGTCGTACCGTTATCCGAATAGATATTTTTCGGCTTACCCCGACGAGCTATAAATCTGTTTAGAGCTGCTATAAATGCCTCTTTAGTGAGGTCAGACACGAGCTCGAGATGCAATGCCTCGGTGGCGAGACAGATAAAAACACAAATGTAGGACTTTATGAGACGACATCCTCTCCCCTTACGATCGGCTATAAGAATTGGTCCAGCATAATCTGTCCCGGTCTCTAAGAAAGGAAACTCTAGGTGTAGTCGTTGCTTGGGAAGGTTTCCCATAAGAGGCTGAATGGTTTCGCCTTTGAACCTAAGACACTTCACACATGCGCGTACAATATTTTTTGCAAGGTTTCTACCTCCCAGTGGCCAATAACTATGCCTAATGGTTGTTAAAAGCAATTGTGGACCTGCATGGAAGAGACGTTGATGATAAGCGTTAAAAATGAGTCTAGTCAAGTGATGCTTGCTACATAGTAATATAGGATGTTTCACGTTGTAATCATAAAATGAATTATGCAACCTACCACCTACTCGTATCAAGCCATTGTCTATGAAGGGTGATAGGGCGATAAGTCGATTTTTTCTGTGTAAACTCTTACCGGAGTTGAGCAGTTCGTATTCAGTAGGAAAAGACTCCTGCTGAGCTATGCGTAGAATATGCTTCTTTGCTGATTCTAATTCAATTGATGTTAACGCACCGCTAGCTTTAACACCGGAAGGCGCACGACAGTTATTTAAAAATCTATATATAAATGCTATTATTCTTTGTAGTTTTGAAAATTTAGATGAATTGTTAATTAAATTTTGAATTGAATTTTTGTGATGTTTAGCGATTGTGTGCAGCGACCGGACCATCTCTGGTAACTTGTTTTCTGTGTTTGGCATGATGGGCCAAGAAGACGGACCCATTGCCAAATAAGAAGGGCCGGACCACCATAAGACTGAATCGCTAATGAGATTAGCGCTTAGTCCGCGAGAGACTAAGTCTGCGGGGTTCTCTTTGGAAGGAACATACTTCCAAGAGCAAGACCCAAAGCTCTCTTGAATTTCACACACACGATTCCGCACAAATTGCTTAAGGTGAGCTGGAGAAGATTTCAGCCAACCCAATACGATTGTGGAATCACACCAGAATATGCAATCGTCTGGCTTTATAGTAAGAGAGCTCAGTATTTTGTTGCATAACCTCGATCCGAGTAATGCTCCGCACAGCTCGAGTCGAGGTATTGTTGTTGGCTTGATAGGAGCCACCTTACTCTTTGATGCAAGGAGTCGAACTGTGACAACGTTGTTGACTGTTGTTGTGCGCACGTACACGCAGGCCCCATATGCCCTTTCAGAAGCATCTGTAAATATATGAAGCTGTATAGAAGATGGCTTATCACAAAAAATGTATCTGGGAATTTTGAGGTTATTGAGATGTGAGAGATTAAATGCAAAATTATTCCACAATATTTTAATCTCTTCTGGAATCTCGTCATCCCATGAACACTTTTCTGTCCAAAGTCTTTGCATTACTATCTTGGCTTCAACTATACAAGGGGAAATTAGCCCTAATGGATCGAAAACCTGCGCTATAGTGGAAAGAATTAAGCGTTTATTAATCTTTGTCTCTCCATGTACAACGGGACTGATAGAGAAGGTAAGATTATCTGTATTACATTGCCAATTAAGACCTAGAGTTTTTGAGAGCTCATTGGCACTAAGATTTACGGTGTTCGAATCCAAACTATGTTCACGCATGGTGTTCAAGACTTCGAGATCATTGGATTGCCACTTTCTGAGATTGAATTGCGCTGACTTCAACACACTTGTTACATTACGACAAAGAGCTATAGCATCGGAAGTAGTGCCTGCTCCACTCAGGAAATCATCTACGTAGAAGTCATGAGCTATAGCTTGACTTGTCTTAAGATCCGTAGTCTCCTTAGATAATTGAAGAAGGCAGCGGGTACTCAGAAAGGGTGCAGAAGCTGTACCGTAAGTAACAGTGTTTAAAGTGTACCTCTTAAGTGGTTGAGATGGGTCAGTCCTCCACAATATCTGCTGCAGAGAACGTTGGGGGGCGCTGATCTCTATCTGCCGATACATTTTCTCTATATCGGCTGAAACAACAATTTTATGTTGCCTAAAGCGTAGAAGAATGGAGAGCAAGTCATCCTGAATGGCGGGACCTACTGACTGTATGTCGTTAAAAGACTTGCCAGATGTCGTGACGGCTGATGCGTCGAACACAACACGCAGCTTTGTTGTCGCACTCGACTCCCGTACAACGCCGTGGTGTGGCAAGAAGTAGGACTTATCTGTCGATATGGGATATTTAGTTAAGGACATGTGACCTAAATCTTCATAATCTTTCATGAATTCAACATAACGAGTTTTCAAGGCGATATCCTTTTCTAGCCTACGCTCTAATGAAAAAAACCTGCGCTTGGCTATCTCGTAGGAGTTTCCTAAGACCTCTGGCGACTCTTTAAGAGGAATAGCTACTACGAAACGCCCATCACTCTTACGCTTAGTGTTATCAATGAAAGATTGTTCACATGAATTTTCCTCTGCTGTGTAATTATGCCTAGAAGATACGGAATCGAGTTCCCAAAATCGAGTCAAGTCTGTAGAAGCATGATCGTCTTGTACAAACAAACAAGAGGGTTTCTGATTACATGGTTGATGAATGGTACCTGATATAATCCATCCCAGCTTGCTTTCAAAAATATGGGGATGATTCCTACCTAAGCTAATACGGTTAGTGCCTATTACGTTCCAAAAGACGTCAGCTCCCACGAGTATATCAATGGAAGATGGGACATTATAAGACGGATCTGCCAAACAAATACCAGAAGGCATAGGCATGTCGTGCGTGTCTATGTATGTATTTGGTATGTGAGCTGTTATTTTAGGCATAACATAACAGTCAATTTCCATTTTGTAATCACTGCTATAAGACTCTAAATGAAGATAGCAAGATTTGGTACTGTCAGAAAATTGATTATTTATGCCAGTGACCATAGACTTGGCTGTACGAGTAATTAAATTAAGCTTACGACACAAGTCCTGAGTCACAAAGTTTGCCGTGCTTCCATTGTCAAGCAGGACTCGGGCGCAGTGCTGCTTGCCTTCTCTGTCCATCACCTTCACAAGTGCTGTGGACAGTATGACATAACGGAATGAGTTGGATGAATGAATATTAGCTGATAAGGCAACATTTTCGTTATTAGGTTTTGAGTTTTCCTCGCTATGTAATAAGGTATTATGTTTAAGTTTACAATATTTGCAATGGCCCAGTCTACACTTAACATCGGTATGACCCGGACGTAAGCAGTTAAGACACAGTTTTGATTCTTTTGCTTTTGATATCCGTGTCTCGACTGGAAAACTCCTGAAGTTTTCACAGCTGAAAACATAATGATCCCTTTTACAAATAGGACAAATCGGACAAGATGGCTTTTTATAATTTGATTTAGAAGTAGATGTTGCGATAAAACTCTTAGGTTTGCTATATAATGTTCTGTTTTTATCGCTCTTTTCTTTTGTATTTTGTGCCTCCTCAATCGTCTCTAATAGATTTGACCTACTATGAACGAATTTGACAAAGCATTCTAAGGAAGGAGCCTCACTTAATGTATTTCTGTATTCTTCCCAGTGTCTACTAGTCACAGGATCTAATTTAGAAGACATTATATGTATGATAATTGTGTCCCAGTGTTGAACAGGTTGGTTGAGAGTTGCTAGTGCTCTAAGATTTTTATTGGTACTGTCTACAATCTGTCGCAAAGCTTGACTAGACTCCTTGTGCACCGGTTCAACATTAAACAGTGCTTGAACATGATTATGAACTAATAATTGATTGTTGTCGTACCTATCACATAGTAACCTCCATGCAGTCTGATAATTATCGGCCCTGAAATCTAAACTCTGTATTATGATACTTGCACTTGCGTAAATAGTGAAATTTTGTTATTTCGTCAGTTGATTTATCATCATGTATTAATGATGTGTAAATGTCTTTAAACTCGAGCCAATTCTTATAGCCCCCGCTGAAGTGAGGTAAGTTGATGATAGGTAGCCTAACGTGTTTCTTTTTCTGTGACACCACCGTAGAATTAGCATCTGACGAGCCTACCTCAGAGTTAGCGGTCCCTTCGCGCTGCGCGCGATACCTTTCCACCAGCTCTCGCGCAGCAGCCAGGGTACTGTAGTAGCATGTCTCAAACTGCTCACGCTCGGTATACAGCTCGTCGGGGGTGTCCGCAAGCAGCTCCAACTCGGTCTGAAGTTCATCATAAGGAACATATAAGGCGACTATTTTATCAATTCTAATATCTAGTTCTAAAAGTTGTGCATCACTTAATTTAGTGCTGGTTTTAGCTATAGAAAAATAGCTTGAAAACTGCGTAAGCTTAGCTTTTATGGATCCACGTTTTTTAATTAAATCGCGCATTTTTATATCACTGCTTAGTGCCATTTTAATATGAGCAATATAGTGCTGTTAAATAAAGGGAAAAACAAAAGATTTAATAAGCGAAAGCAGCGATTGAAGTAGTGCAGATAACAGATATCTTGCAATAGCCAATAGTTTATAAAATTAAATGCAATTAAAAACAATAAACACTACCTAATTATAATATATTATACTAAACTGAATCAATTATCTTATTTAAATCTGCAATGAAATGTATCACTAACTTGCTAACAAAAACGTGTAGGCGCTTTAGAGTTTCCTTGAAAGAAATTATTGATTCACTATTGTAAGTAAACAATATGATAAAATTATTTAAAATTTAAAGCATATGAATTAACTGAAAAAATTTAAATTATTCTAATGAAAATATGATTTTATGATATGAAATGAGTTGATGTATTGTGATATTATGTAATATGACACTACAAGTATGTCTAAACTACAAATGAAAACTAAATAATTGTAAAATTACTATGTTAATAAATGACTATGAAGATATATGACTATGAGAAGAGGCAAAGCAATATGAATTTTGCATGAATAAGGCATGGAATGGTGTGAATATTATGGTTGTGATAAGATGTGATGGATGAATGAGTGGTTATTGGAAAGATCTCACAGTTTGTTGCTCGTCCGTTGGTAACGTTCGTTGAAATTCAAATTCCAATTCCAGTAGGTATGTTTGCTTTTTCTCACGGTGACCATTAACACACTTCTCGACTGCCGTTGCACGGATGATATTAATGAAGAGGAGTTTCTGAAGCTCGTTGATGTTAAGAAAGGCACTGATGTGAAGACCTTTTGCTTTAACATACGTTTGAAGAAGTCACTCCTTAAATATCCAATTTCCGTATGTAGAATATAGTATGTTGAGTCGTATACGCTGCCAGAAACACCCGTAGCTTGCCGGTGAAGATATCTTGAAGCAGATGTATCTCAAAGAGGCTGTCGCTAACGGTAAATTTCAAATTTCTTCCTTGACCTTAGGCGCGTTCAAACCTTTCGAAGGACCTTATGGTTGTGTATTTCGTCACTAGGCCGATCTATGCTGACTAGGACGGTAATGATAGACTTTAGACGTCTTTGAAAATAACTGTAATGTTCAATGCAAGGTACAAGGTAAAAATATTAGGCGCGCGCGACTACTGCGTTGCTCTGTCTCTTCGGCCAATGCATCGGGTGGGGGCAAGACGCGCCAGCGCCGCGGCCAGCGGCCGCGGCCCCCTCGTCCCTACCCCTGCACCTCGTTGGCCTGCGCTGGAGAACCGGTCGCTTACGATGCGACCAAGAATATTTAATTTATGAAATGCTTCTACTCAACAAAAGAATATCTTGATATTAAGCATGACAAATAAATATGGACTAGTTGAATTAATAAGTAGTTTTTTTATATTATATTAACTTGACATTATACCCTGATGTATTGTATAATGAAAAACATAATTATTAATCGAATTATTGTTATTGATTGTATTCTCTATTAATATTTATTACATTAGTTACTAAATTGGTAGGCCTAACAACTTGTGTTAAATTTAAAATCTCGCTAAATGTATTCAATATAGTTATTTATTATAATTAGATAAAATCATTAAGACACCACAATTTGCTGCGCTCGAAGAGGGCAAATAAGCTGGAACTAACATTAAATTTAAAATTTAAGACCTAATTTGTACCTTAGTTTGGCAAATAAAGATTTGATTTGATTTGATTTGAAATAGTCCCCAGAAATTATTAAATATCTTCGGTCTTTTTTCAGTATTAATATATTCCCAGTTATTTCCACATTGTTTTACTAATGAACGGGTTAGGTGGTGTTTTAGATTCAATGATGATCCCCACTGGATTCAATGATGATCCAGTGGAACAGATTTAGTTTCGATGATCACTTTGCACATATTCTTGTCCAGCAATTCTTTTTTGTAGCCGTTCCTTTAATAAGTTTATTCTTTTATTTATCAAGCCTTTTTTATTTCCCCAATTATATTTTCATTAATGTTATTTATATTTGTATTTTTCTTTTAGATTATTTCTTTTTTAACTTTTTGTTTTTACTAAATCTTAAACTACTTCAAAGCCATTAGAAGAAGAAGTAAATACTAACCATTCATCTTAAATTACACCTTTATCATAATCGATAATGGTTGAGTAATCTTCATCTAAATAATCAATGTCCATGTTTATTTCTCCAATTATATTTGCATCAATGTTATTTATATTAGTATATTTCTTTTAGATTATTTCTTTTTTAACTTTTTGTTTTTGCTAAATCTTAAACTACTTCATCGCCACTAAAAGAAGAAGTAGATGCTAACCATTCATCTTAAATGACAGCTTCATCACAATTGACAATGGTTGAGTAATCTTCATCTAAATATACAATGCACATTTTATCAGCTTAGCACTAAGGTTTAAGACTTTTCTGATGTTTTGTAATTTTTGATTCGCCAAATTGGGAGCAACCCACAAAGACTAGAATTTGTACATCTATCTCCTCACTTATTGCTATTCATTGAGTACCTAAAATAATAAATTTAAATCAATATAATATGCGTGTTAAATAACACACTCATATTTTTTTATAATTCATGAAAACGCTTACCGAGTACTTATTATCAAGCTACGTTATGATACTAAGTGCGATTCAAGCGAGCACACGGGTTACCTAAGCGACAGTTTAGTGAAGGCTAATCGTAATTTTTGTTACCAACAGCCACTCAAATTCTGCTTTACAGCACGTATAAGCGACAAAACAGAATAAGTGCAACAGGAAAAAGCTAATTTTTATACTAATTTTATATCAGTAACAGTTATCTAAGTAATAAAAACAGTAAAAATATGGCAGGGAAAATATTACCAAGCGACAAAATAATATACTTTTTAGGTAGAAAAAACATTACTATATTACGTTTTTAAGTACATTGCATTTAGGAAAAAAATACTAAATGAAAATAAATACATAATTAAGGTGTGTTAAAAAGTCTTAAATGACGAATAATAAACATTTTCAATCGAGTAAATTTTCTTAAGCAATATTCTTACCCCAGATACCGTAAGGAAGAAAATACTTTATGTTTAAACGCATTAGTTCAAGTCAAGGCAAAAATTACCAAGTGTAAAAAGTTAAAATCAAATATTTACTAAGTGAAAGTTAATCAAAAATCGGTAACATTTTAGTTGCTTGGTCGCCGAAAACTATGAAAATGTGATATTTTTTAAGTTACCAAGCGACATTAAAACTCGTCCTAGCAGCATGAGTGTAAGACTAATCGACGCAGAATTTTTTTCTGAATTCAATGATGTACATATATAACTCAATATCGCCCAAAATGTCGCTTGGTAATTATTGCCTTTGAAGCGTCAATATAATAGATAGAAAACCGTGAAAGCCGTGTGGAGCCGGCTTTAGAATTGTCCCACCCTTCTCTATCCACGGGAGTCGTAAGAACCGACTGAGAGAATACCGGGGGAGTTGGCAGCAGCACTCCCTCGAGTATTAACAACATCCACTGCGATCGCCAACCCGCCTGCCAAGCGTGGCGGTTACGGCATTATCCCGCATAATGAGCACACAAAAAAAAGGATGCGGTCACCACAGGACCACTCGTTGTAGCGTTCTCTTGGGGAGGCCTATGTCCAGCAGTGGACGTCGAAAGGCTGATGGATGGATGGAACAGATAGAAAAAACCAAGACGCAGTACAAATGTCTGTGTTCATCACACAAATAATTGTTCTGAGTGGGAATCAAATCCACAACCTCGTGCACGGAAGTCGGTTACACTACCTATGCCACGTGACCCGTCGACGTATGAACGCTTACCGTGAAGAAAACCAATAAAATGCTATTAAGATAATTATTTTTGCATAATTATAATTAATTTTTTGTAACGTAATGCTTTTTTTTAGACTACGTGAGTGGCACACTAACATACGGCCCACCTGATAGTAAGTGGTTACCGTAGCCTATAGACGCTAGCAACACCAGAGGCATCACTCGCGCGTCACCATATCTATGGAAAGGGATAGAAGGTGGATAGGAAGTATATTAAGGAGATGATAGATAGGATACTAAGGAGAGGATAGGTAGGGGGTTCGGACTTCCGGCACTCTCACTCACCATACGAAACAACGGTAGGTACCATTAATGTTGGTTCACGCTGATCTTTTGTGAGGTACCTACTTTCCCGATCGAGCCGGCCCATTCATGTTGGGATAAGCAAGGCTCTTTATATTTTGAAGTTCACGCAAACATTTGAGGCGCAGAGACACGAGCAGAATCTAGTTTATAATATTGCCAGGATAAGCTATATATATAGTTTTTGATACCGGCCTCAGGATTTACGTGTTGTAGGTAAAATTCCACACTAAACATGTCCTTAAGTAAAAACAGCATCACGGGGAATACAGGTTCCCTGAAGGGGTAGGCAGAGGTGTATTACACACCCACGACTCGCCAGCTATGTTTAAGTCCCACGTAATAGGGGGCGAGCCTATTGACGTCTATAGGGCACATTTCCAAACACCGGGCTGCTACTGAGAATTTTTCTTTTTTTTTTACGAAAGATCTTAATAGCACTGCCCGACCCGGGGATCGAACCCGAGACCTCATGATCAGCAGTCGCTTACACTACCACTGCACCACAGAGGCAGTTAAGTAAACCTGATTTGTTTGTTGCAAGTCTGGCTCCCTGAAATAAAGGAACCACATGCCGACACTTTATATTATTTAGAGCTGGTTGTTAACCTTTTAGTGAGGAGGGACCAAATAAAATATAAAAATACATAGCCTCACGCCTGTATCCCCGAAGGGGTAGGCAAACGTGTATTACACACCCACGGTCCGCCAACTATGTTTAAGTGAGCGAGTCTTTTACCGTCTACCGGGCTCATTTAAAAACTCCGGGTTGCTACTAAGAAGTTTCCTTTTTCCGAAAAAAGCTCAATAACACTGCCCAACCTGGGGATTGAACCCAAGCCTTCATGATCAGCAGTCGCTCACACTACCGCTGCACCATCGCGGCAGGTAAATAATCATTTGACAAAAATTTTGCCTTATCATGGTTCACTAACTATTTGTGGGTACTGTAATTAATAAATACTTCAGTTGGTCGTCCATAAAGCAACACCTATTTCTGAAAATTCTCCTCCGTACGAAAACCTCCTCCTGACTACGAAAGTTACAGTTGTTTCAGTTTAGAGGCCTGGATTAAAAATGTATCTTCGATCACGTTGTAAGGTCTCTATTAGTTCCCTTACAGTTTAAGAACCATTGATGTAAACTTCAAACATAGTAAGCTTCACATCTAAAGCAAATACATACATATGTTACTACATTATTTACCAGTATAATCTTCATCACTTTCTTACCTTATCCCAAGCTCTGTTGGCTATCTTATCTGTTTGGTTTCAGCTGATACACTAATACACAGAGCGACTGCTTATCTAATTTTCACAGACCCAAATAAGCAGACAACTGGTGAACTTAGAACAAGACTGGAGTCAGATTTTTTATTAAGGTTTTAGATAACCTGTAAGGATGTAACTTGACAGCTGGGACGTGGGTCGTCGAAAGGTAAGATGAGCAGTGGTGCCTAACCTGCCTTTGACAGAGGTTCAAAAAAATAAAATAAAATATCAAGTCAAACATTTATTGCCCAACACTTATGCTTTTCCTTTTAGTTTTGGAAGCTTGATTTTCTTTAGTCTTTCCGTTAATTTGGGTTGAGTTTTTCTGCTTTGGTTTCATATACGTCACGTAATAAAATTTACTAAACATGTACAAGATAATAGAAGTATTCAATATGAGGAAGATGTGCAGCAACTTGTAATAGTTGCAATTGTAGAACAGAGCGTTAGTGTTATGGGCAATTACTATCAGGAATTGAATCTGCAAAGACACAAAGTTAGTTAATATTAGTCAGGCATATATATTTTGGCCGCGTGGGGCCGGCTTTAGAATTGTCCCACCCCTCTCTACCTACGGGAGTCGTAAGAACCGACTGAGGCAATACCGGGGGAGTGGGCAGCAGCACTCCCTCGAGTATTAACAACATCCACTGCGATCGCCAACCCGCCTGCCAAGCGTGGCGATTACAGCATTACCCCCATGACGGAACCGCTCGTTGTGGCGTTCTCTTGGGGAGGCCTATGTCCAGCAGTGGACGCTGATAGGCTGATGGATGGATGGATGGATATATATTTTGATGATTGGTGATGGTAAGCGGTTATCATAGTCTATAGACGCTAGCAACACTAGATGCATCACTTGCGCATCGCCAACTCAAAGAAAAGGGGTTGGAGGTGGAGAAGAAGAACGATAATAAGACTGTTCTGGGCCTCCAGTGCTCTGATTCATATATGTAACACAGCAATAGGAGTACTTATCGTTGTGTCGATCGTCGATTTTTCCTAAGAGGGTGGTACCTCCCTGGCTGAGCCAGTCCTTTCATCATTCTTCAATGTAATATTACTTTTATTTTGTAAGTCTCCAGGTACCTTTGAAAATTATATCCCTTGTAATTTTATATATGGTGCGAGGTATAGCGGACATTCGTGGGCAACAACCTTCACTAAGGAATAATCCTTGTATCGCGGGGGACTTTACAAACATACAATTTCACGGACACAAAATACCTACACCCAGATTCAGAACAACCATTTGTGGATCATACAAAGAGCATGGGAATCGAACCCAGAACACACGAGCGGGACGCTTGTATCTAAAACACTCCGCCATTTGTGCAGTCAACTATAATGACAACATAACAGTGTACAAAGCTGTTTGGGTACAAGGTATTTTCTAATTGAATTATTTTTTTGATATTTTATATATAACTATTTTTAGCATTTGAAATGCTTAGCCATATAAATCGACACAAAGTGTGAAAATGTGAAATCGAAAATAACAATCACGAGCAGGATTTGAACCTGCATCTCCTGGATACCATCCGGATTCTTTGCCAATTCAGCCATCGTGACAATTGCTCATTACTGTTAATTTCGATAACACATTCATACTTAACGTTTTGGGTGACGCCTACGCCATCTCTCGGAAGTATTTTCATACATTATACCGACCAGGTAAACTTTATTTTACAATTAAGATTTTTACCTAATATATGACGTAATGTTTTACATTATCACTATCATGTAGAATAATTACTTACAATCTGCATCAACGTGAGGTACTTTTTCCACCATAAATATTTCTGGTATTGTGGGCCAAGGGCTGCCAATAGATAATAGCTGTACATAAATACGTGAACTAAAGAATTAAGAGTTCCGATCAAGACTATGGGACCAACTGCAAAAAAAAAACAACAAGATAAATATAGTTAGCACAGACTTAGTGCGGCTATTTATTTACTAAAATAAATGATTGTGAAAATGTTAGAAGATAAACAAGGGTGATAATTACTTAATTACTTATCATCACGCCATCTCCCTTGCAGGGTAGGCAGAGAGTACTGAAGGAATGTAACATAGTTACGATGGTCCGGCAATACAGGCGGACAGACGGCATACGGCGGGTTTATTTAGTGGGTGAGGGCCCCACATTACCCTGTTCGTTGCCCCGAATGACGGGGTGTGCGATTAGGTACATTTTTACCCACCTTAACAAAAAAAATCTGGAAAACGGTTGACCCTAAAGGCCATCCCTGCAACTTTCCGCTTAGTTACGATACAAGCCCTCAAAATTGCACTTATTACGTTTTTGAGCTCGAAGTGTAATTTTGAGCTCTCCGAGCTCAAAGAGATATCTGTTCTATGCCTTTGAGCTCAAAGAGCTACAGAACAGCTACAGAAGTAAATTAAACCACGGTACTAGAGCTCGAATGTTTGATAAAAATTTATTAAAACAGAATATTTTGAATATTTAAATTGAAATAACTTTGAATGAACCAATTTTCTCGTAGTTTACGGCATTCAACGCAGCTTTTTGAGCTCTTTGTATATAACTATAATATTAAAGCTCGAACTGGTCAGACTGAAAATTTCATAGAAATTCTGAACAAAAAAACATTTTTTTCATTTTTTTTCGACAATGATATCTCACGAACGAATTAATCGATTTTAACCCGTCTGGCGCCGATCGACGTGGTTTTTTAATGTTAAGAGCTGATTAGTTTTTTGTAATCGACCAGTAAAACCGTTTAAAAGTTATTCCAAAAAAAACACATTTGAAATTTTTTTTTGTAGTCTTTTAGAGATTTCTCAAGATCTACTGGTTCGAATCGGTTCTAATTGTATTCAAAATCTAAGATTGGACACATACACAATACACACACACACACGTACGTACAGACATACATACATCATCGTGGAAACATTCAGGGAAGCTTCCTAGGACCTCAAAATGCCAATATCCGTTGAAAACTCGATTTTCGAAAACGGAGTTAACTTCCCAAGTTTAGAAAATTTTAAATTTTCTTTGCGTGAAGTTAAAAAACAAAAAAAAGTGCAGGTAGAGAGTACAGAGTGCCAAAAGGCTCTATTCTTGCATACATCTCTCGCTTTCACATCCATAATTCTCTTTATACAAGCTCACCGATTTTGGATACACCGTTTTTTTTATTTTATTTTTTTTTATTTTAGGTGGGCAAAAATGTCCTACCGCACACCCCGCTGCCCGGGGAGACAACGGGGTAGTGTGGGGCTCTCACCCACTAAAAACCCACCGTGCGCCCTCACCCGCCCTTGCTACGGCGGATCACGGGAACCACGTCGTTTCTCCGCGATCCGCAGGCGGCAGCCCCTTCGGGCACCCTCTCTTGTGCCCGCGCACTTGGGGGTCACACCTTCGCGGTAAGCTTCCGCGGACGGCAGGGTACTCCCCGACCCCACCGTCCGCAGCCTCGGCTAGGGCGGCATCAGGCGCAGGTAAGCGCGCGCACGCCGCCCCGCGCGCCGGCGGCGAATCGGGTCCGCGAAGGAGGATTCCTCCCGGGCCCTCTCCGCCGCCTCCTTCCGCGAGATGACCGCCTCGCAGAAGGCGGCGACCGCGGTCCAGGCCCTGTCACTGCCAACCATCGCTCGCTCAACGGCCGGCAGCGACAGGTCCACGCCTATGACTGCAGCGAGTTCCCGGCGCTGCACATCCCAGGCCGGGCACGACTCGAGCGTGTGCTGCGCCGAGTCCTCGCCGCAGTCGCAGTGGTGACAGCCTGGGGTCGTCTCCCTCCTAGCGATCGTGTGCAGGTATTTGCCGAAGCAACCGTGCCCCGACAAAACCTGCACCAACCGGAAGGTGAGGACCCCGTGCTGCCGCCCTGCCCATTCTTCTAAGATCAGCTGGAGCGCCCCCACGGTCCAGAGACCAGCCCGGGGCGTCTCCAGCCGAGACCTCCACTTTAGGACGGTGGCGCGGCGGGCATCTTCCCGCCACGCTGAGATTGCGCTTGGCGAGGGGTGGCTGCCCCCCGCCCGCACCGTCGACGCCCACCGATAAACGTCGGCGAGCACTTCCGCCTCCAGATCCCACGGGGGGGTTCCGGCCAACGCGCAGGCTGCATCGCACGAGACCGTGCGGTACCCGCGTATTGCCCTGACCGCTACGACCCTCTGTGGACGCCACAGAAGGGCCCTATTGCGAGCGGCCAGGGACTCCGTCCACACGGGCGCGCCGTACAGTGCCATTGACCGTACTACCCCCGCGTAGAGTCGCCGACACGCGAGACTCGGTCCGCTCAAATTCGGCATCAGTCGCCCGAGGGCGGATGCCGTGCCGACGACCTTTGGCGCAAGACGGCGGAAGTGCTCGCCAAAGTGCCACCGTCCATCCAATACCAGGCCCAGGTATTTGATGTGGACCTGGATTGGAAAGCCCACACCGTTGATCGTTATCGAGCCGTAATCGCCGGCGGGTGGGCTACGTCGGGGCCCACGGAAGAGTAGGGCCTCCGACTTTTCAAAGGCCACCACACTAAGCCCCAGCGCCTCGATCCGCCTGACCACCTCCGCGGTTCCTGAGGTGGCCAGCGTTGCCGCCTTCTCGAGGGTCCCGCCCCGGGCTGTGACGAGCGTATCGTCTGCGTAGCAAATTACGCCCAGCCCGGGGGGAAGCCGGCCACGGAGGACCCAGTCGTAGCCGATGTCCCTCAGGAGCGGCCCTAGAACCGAACCCAGCGGGACGCCGCATGACATAGCCCTCCTTACAACGTCCCCTTCCCGGTCCACGAAGAGGACGCTGCGGCCGTCGAGGTAGTCTGGCGTTGACCGTAGACCGACCCGCCCGAAACCACGCCCAGCAACACGATGGGCCTGAAGGCCGCGACTGTATTCGGAGACCGTCCCGGCTTCGGCAGGAGCACGAGCTTCCCCTCCTTCCAGCAGTCAGGGAACCGTCCGGACACCAGGCAAGCGTCGAACATTCGCCTGAGGCGGGGCTCTAGGTGGTCGAGGACCAGGGCCAGCAATCGGGCGGGAACCCCATCCGGCCCGGGGGCAGCGCTTCTCCGCATACGCGCTGCCGCCGCCCCCATTTCCGTCGTCGTCACGGGTGGTACCTCCCCGTCGTCGGCCTCCCGGTCGTCATCTGGCGGAGCCATGCCCGGGGGCGTGTGCACCGCCCGTGAAGGGAATAGTCCCTCAACCACCTCAGAGAGGAAGCCCGGCTGGAGGGTCTCCGTAAGGGGGGGGCCCTGGGCGCGGAGCTTGTTGAGCGCCGCGCGGTACGGGCGTCCCCAAGGGTCACGCTCGAGACCCTCCAGTGTCTTTGGCGCGACAGATGGCCAGCTTAAACGCGGCGCGCGCACTGTTGTACGCCGCATACAGCCGGCCCTCCCGCTCTTCGTCGCGGATTCGGCGACGTCGGCTGCGGGTGTAGGACCTCCGGGCACGAATACAGGCCGCACGGAGGTACGCCAGCTCCGGGGACCACCAGTAGACCCCCTTCCGTCGGGGCGGGCGCCACACGCGGGGCATGGCCGCATCGCAGATCTGCGTAAGCATGCCGCGAATGCGGCCAGCCTCGGCGCCCACGTTTTCCGTCAGGGGAGGAGGCAGCCAAGATTGAAAAATGGCCGCCTCCACCAGTAGCTCCCGGTCGAGCCTACCCACAGCCCATCGCGGAAAAGCGGGAGTTCTGTCCGCCGCGTGACCCCTGCTGGCGCCCTGAAGGGTCCGGGAGACCTCTATCTGAATGTATCTGTGGTCAGATAGGGTCTCGACCTCCTCCAGGACTCGCCAGCTCCTTACACGTGCGGCGCCGTTGCGCCGTGCGGCGTGTACGCCGTTGATTTGGCGTTGAAGTCCCCCAGCACGAGCACAGGGCTCGGTGCCCTACGCCGTATCGAGGTCTCCAGGCTGTGCAGGAAGACCTCGAAAGCCGCCAGACTACGATTGGGGGAGAAGTACACACCATACAGCGTGACCCCTCCCCATTCAGCCGCCACATATCCCGTGCCCTTGTCCTTGACTGACAAGGGCGGGGAATGCGGCGCCGCCGACCCGACGACCGCCATGGAGCCATCCCCGCTACCCGCCCAATTGGGGCGATCGGGGACTATGTAGGGCTCCGCGGCTACGGCAACACCGATCGACCGCTCCGCCATGGATTGCAGGAAGAGGTCCTGCGCCCTGGCGGAGCGGCCGAGATTCCCTTGGAGGAGGATAGAGTCGTGATCCATAAGCTAGACCACGATATCCTCCTCCATGCGCTGCTGCGGTCCAGCCACGCTGGGTTGGGCAGCCGGGGCCAATTGGCTGCCCACCCCCCTCTTAGGGCCTGACTTGGCCGGAGGCCTGCACCCCACCCGCCCCATGCAGTGGTTGGCTGGGCGGTTGCCCGCCGCACATGCGGGGCAGTGTGGGGTGGCAGTACAGGTCGCCGCCTGGTGCCCTGCCTGACTGCAGCGGAAGCAAAGCCCGCTGCAGTCAAAGCAGTTGGAGCACAGCGGCCGGGTGTGACCAACCGCCATGCACTTGTAGCACCTGGCAGGCCGGGGCTCCAACGCGGTTACCCGCGTGGCGCTCCAGCCCACCAGAAGTCTACCGGCGGCGACCAAATCTTTGGCCGCCGCGACAGGGCACGATACCCAGACGGCACCCACACCACCTGGACCTGGGCGAATGGTGCCCACCTGCACGGCGCTGCTGGGAGACCCGGTTTTCGAGGCGATTGCCTCCCGGATCTCGTCCGCCGTCACGGAATCGTCCAGCCCGGAAATGCGCAGTTCGGCGCACTTCACGGGTCTGGCGACCCGGACACCACTCTCAACCGGGAACAGGCCCAGCAGCCTCGCGGCCACCACGTCGGCCGTCTTGGCGCCCTCTGGCCTCAGGTACTCGAAAATCCGAGCACCTGTCCGGGCTTGGCGGGAGCGAGCGGAGACGTCTCCGAGATCGGAGACGTTTATCTCCCGCCGGGCACGCTTCAAGACGGCCTCGTACGTCAGGCCCTTTTCCTTGGCCTCAGGCAGCAGCGTGATGACAACCGCTACTGTCTTCGGCACCTTGAGTTTGCGCGACCTCTTTTTTCGCGGCTTTGAGGCTTCTCTCTGGCCAATTGGTGCCACCTCACGCCCCGCGGCGGCGCCGCGATACTTGGCCCGGGATCGCCGGGGTCCAACCACCTGCCAGTCCCCATTTGAGGAGGTATTAGTGGCAGGAGCGGGGGCAGGAGCCGGGGCTGTGACCACCGTGGCCCGTGTGGATGCGGCAGTTTGTCGTGGCGCAGAACGTGCGGGGGCAGTGGTGCTCGGCAGAGGCGGGAACTCCTCTCGGGGCTGACCCCTCGGGGCTTGTCCCGCCTTGCCCTTTTTCTTGGCCTTTTTCTTTTGGCCCTTTTCTTGGACCACAGGAGCCGTAGGTGGTTTGGCCGCTGGTGCTTTGGCCGCCGCTGGTTTGGCCGCCGTCGCGGCAAAGGACACATGGCCCTCCTGGCATGGCAGGGCTGTCGGCGCTGAGGACGTTGCGCCATTCCATTTGTCTGCTGCTAGCGGCGGCCGCATTCGTGGCTCCGGTGGCAGCCTCGCGGCCAAAGCGTCGAACCGCGGACCAAAGACCGCAGCAATGCGGTCAATGATCACGCGGAGTGCTTCGTCTTCCGGCTCCGGTCCAGGGCCTGACTGGGCAGTGGACGAAGCCGGGGCAGCCGCGGGGAGCCCAAGCTCAACCCGTAACCCAGCCTGACCCTGCTCCAACTCTGCCATCCGTGCCTCGAGGCAGCGGTTAGCCTCGTCGAGGCGCTGGTTCTGCGCCTCCAGACGAGCGTTCTGAGCCTCGAGGCGCTTGTTCTGCTCCGCCAAGCGCCGGACCGATAGCGAGATCTCGTGCGCAGCGTCTTTAAGGCCACGCACGAAGTTCCCCTTGAGGTTCCGCGAACCAGCCGCCACCATCTCCACTATGGCCACACTGTTCAGGGCCCTCTCCTCAGCCTGGGCCGTCCCAATATGGCCCTCGTCTGGGAGGCGGAGTTTTTCCGTTAAAAGCGCCAGGCGCTCCTCGGCGTTTTGCTCCGCCTCCAGCCTTTTTAGGCTTAGGGTTTCTGCCCTACTGGCAGATGTGGCACGAGGCGCAGGTGCCACAGGACGGCTCATGCCTCGACCCCTAACGCTATACTGCGCTTTCGGGGGAGGCGTCTCAGTAGGGCAGTCCTCTGATTCGGGCGCCCCACCACCCTGGGACATGGTGCGCTTCCGCGACGGATGATCAACATCCATCTGCCCCGCACTCACGACCGCCGCAGCTATTGTGCTGCCCACCCTTCTGATATTTGCCCTTAGGGCGCAATCACTTTCTTCAGCAGCGGAAATCTCGGAAGCCGAATTAGCGGCCGAGCTGTCCGTTGCCGAAGCTCCTCCTTTTCTTTTTCCGCGTCCCTTACGGGACCGAAACTTGCCTTTCGCGTCACGTAGTAACGCTTGTGGCGCGACTGATGTTGATGTGGGGGCCGTATTTACAGCCGGTCCCCCATCGGCTGAGGCATCGGGTGTTGCACCCAACTCCGTCGATTGTGAATTATTTTTAGAGATTTCCATTCTTTTCCCACGAGTATGGGAGAAAGGAGGTCCACCCGGGCAGAGCTCCCAATACCCGGGCAAGCGTACATTTGTAACCCAACACAGGGGGTCCGCAGGTACCCTGGCTGGGGGTGCGCTAGAGACTGAACTACCCATCAGCCATGCATCTCCTCACCGCGCGCCAGAGCTTGAGATTCGGGGTAATATTTTATAGAGGTTGTCTTCCTCGCGGTCCGGGCGATTAAGCCAAGACCCTCGTTCCTGTATGCCCGCGAGACGTAACCACAGACACGCGCTCAGGTTTACGATTTGGGACGGGGGGGGCCGCTGTGGCCCCACTGTCCCCCCTCTCCAGAGCCCGGTGAGCCAGTCTGGCCCCACCGACTCCGACGCCTGGTCTATCCGCTGTGCCCTCTGCTGAGTCAGAGAGTCAGAGGGACACGCGGAGACCCGTCCTGTCCGGAATTTTAGCCGCCGGTGACTGCTGACGTTGCCCGGGGTGCACCACTAGGAGGTAAACCGGACAAATTAGCACCCCATTTTGGATACACCTGACCCAATACATGACCGTTTTGGTCTATGTAGGTTAGTTTCGGACTCCCCTGTACTTACAGCGTACCACTTTCGCATTGTATATCTTCTTAACCAATCGCTCGTCCGGTATTCTTCCACATGTCCGAACCAATGAGTTAGGAAAATTTACCCACAATTTTGTAGAAATCAGACGATTTATACATTCATTTGCAGTAGATTTAACTCTTGATAATCAATTTCTGTATAACTATATTTTTTAATATATTTTTTTAAATACTGCCAATGCCTGCACTAAGGAATAATCCTTGTATCGCGGAGGATTTTACAAACATACAATTCCACTAATACAAAGTACCATCCATCAGCCTTTCATCGTCCACTGCTGGACATAGGCCTCTCCAAAATGGGGGTTTTACCATAATCGCCATGCTTGGCAAGTTGGCGATCGCAGTGGATTTTTTTAGCACACAGGGGAACGCTGCTGCCCGGTCCCCTCGTAATCCCTTAGTTGGCTTTTACGACTCCCATAGGAAGAGACAAGGCGGAGCTATTCTTGGTGCCGGCCCCGCATGGCGTACAAAGTACATTCAGACTCAAAACAACTATTTGTGAATTACACAAAGATTTGTCCTGTGTGGGGATTAAACCCACAACACTCGCGTGGGAGGCCGGTGTCTAAGCTACTCCGCCATCTGTGCAGTCATCATTATCTTTTATTGGAAGAAGTTTACCCTTTATTCGGACAAGATTCTGTCACAGTAGATTAGTATTACGTATAGATTTAACGAATGGAATATTTGTTTTAGTACGTATTTAAAGTCCTGTTAGAATTATAAATTAAAAATATATTTATTTCATTCCATTTATAGCACTTAAATCGTCAAGAATGCCCTTATAACGCGAGTGCCTGAGGCAAGAGCATCCGTCTCAACAACAATGTGGTGATTTCAATCGCCACAAGCAGCTGGATTCCGTAGTAAAAAGTTTAATGAGAAGAACCCGGCAAGAAACTCATAGGCCACTATTTTATATCGCCAGTTTAGAGGTACAGCCTAATATGGTTTTTTATAATGAAACTGATAAATATAAAAGATGCCGCAACCAATAATGACATATCGTACTACTAATTAGTATGCCCTATTAACGAAGGCGTCAGTGACTAGAGTATGGCACTTAATTTTATTTATTTGTGTAGGCTCAGATTAAGAACTTAATAGACGGAGCCGCAGCGTAGCTGCACTTGAAACAGAAATATTTTTTTTAAATGTTGCCAGGTTGACAAATATTTAACCATATTTGGGCAAATTAAACGATAGTTAGAATGAGGTCTGTAACTTGGTCGTAAATAAGAAACTCTTTGTAATAAATATTTTATTGAAAATCACAACGTTTATCAAAATAATTATTTAAAAGTAAATCTACCACCCCTTCTATTTACCCAACCGTCAGTCTTTAAACGTCCACTGCTGGACATTGGCCTCCCCAAGAGAGCACCAGAACTAGTGGGCTTGTGCAGACTACATCCAACGGCTCCCTGCAGTTTGACCAAATATTTGGTTCATCTGGTGGGAGGCCATATTACGCTGCGCTGTCCGATACGTGGTCGCTACTCGAGAACCTTTTCCCCCAACGGTTGTCAGTTCGTCGAGTGATATGGCCTGCCCATTGCCACTTAAGCATGCAAACCCGGCGCGCCATGTCAGATATTCACGTTCTACGGATCACCGTGATTAGAATTCAATCCCATAGAAAAATACCAAGACTGAGCCTTGACGCAAGATAAGTATTGCTTCTCCATAAATTGCCGTTCTGTTCTAAATGTCATCTGGTAAATAATAATAAGTTATATTTAATAAAATAATAGTACACAAGAATACAATTAAATTATCTTTTCTTTCTTTTCTGGGTCAAATACGAGTAAGTAAAGAATTAATTTCCTTCCAGCGCTGATTTAATTAATAAGTAATAACGAAATAAAACAACAACAATTAATAAGTAAAACTCTTTTTTAATTGCGTTTAGTGAGTTTAGATGAGCCACGGGCCATCTGATGGTAAATGTCAACCGTTGCTCATAGACTCAACTATACTGAGAGTATTGTCAAGCCGCTGCTCACTATTTTATTTCACCGATATGAAATGAAAGAATAAACGACTATCTCCTGCTACGACCAAAACGCACTGATGTGCTTCATGGCCGGTCCCACGGGAGAGAGAGTACTACAAGTGGTGAAGTTAGCTATAGGACGAATACCACGATCTTATAAATTTGTGTTGCCACCTACCATATGGGGTGTGAATGTATCTTATATAATTTTGTTTAATCCTGGGTTTTATTTTGAAACCCTTAAACCCCAGGCAGGTGTCACAAGAGAGAGAGAGCAAATCAGTTTCTCTGAATTCTAGATTATGACTACAGCGGTAGTCATAATCTAGAATTGAGATTTACTTACAAAGTTGAAGTATAAAGACTTTAAAAGCTATACTTACATGAACATATTCACTGGCAATGATTTTGCTCCCAACGTTACTATTTTCTTTTAATATGTATAATGAAACATCAACAAAATATCGTGAAGCATATTTTGGGTATTTCGTGGATTGCCCCGCATTTTCCCGTAGCATCCACCCATTTCGATCTCGCATCTGGATTAGAGGAAAACCTAAAATGGTAATTTTTCATCATCTCATAAATTATATATAAATTTATTAGTAAAGTGAAAACTGGGCAAATTAAATTCGCAATAAAGCAACACCAAAACAATTCTCAGTAATAGAAATTTAGCTAGAAAACGTGTATTGCGAGTGTATCTTAGTACCAATTATTAATTTCGAGTAAAAAAGCCCATTTTATATCACTTTATAACATTCAATCATTAAATTACTTCATTTTCGACTACGAGTACATATGAATGAAATGTTATACCTGTATTTTTTCGCTCGCTGTAGCTTTTGTAGCACTATTTTACAAGCACTATTATCACGTAGTCTTTTTCTCAAAACACTGATTTAACACGTAAGTAAATGTAATGTAAAACCCGAATTTTTATACAAATGTTCGATTATGTCATTTGAATCGTGACAGACAAAGCATTTTGACATCGTGACAATACCAAAAACTGGCCACGGCGACAAAGACAAAAATCTATGACTTTGTCTGTTTTTTGCACCAGTAAATTGTATCTTGTGTTCTCGCTCGTACATGTCAAAGAATTTTCTTCGCTCTGTCTAGATATATTTAGTTTGAGTGAGTAGGTAAGTTTAAAAAAAAATATAGGTAGGACTCTGACGCATGTCTCAGCCATCGTTACTAATTGTGTACTGAGCACAGCAATATCTAGATGACTCAGCAATAATTTAACAACTCCGCAATTATTTCACAAGCAAAACTTTTTTTTAATTCTCTGGCTTATTAGTTTGTCAACTAAGTGTCAATATTTTTGACGTGAAACATCTAATGCGGAGGCTTAGAACGGCTATTATTTTAGCGCGTTGACGCGTCACCACGCTAACAATGCCGATAAGTTCGAACACGAGTTCAAACCTCTATTTGCGTATATCTGTTTTCTTTTTATAAAAAATACCATTTGATTTGAAAATAGAATTACGATGACGCTGAACTTTGCTTACCTGTTTAAAAAAAAAATCTATATATTATTATTTAATTGTTCTAAATTTATTTCCTTTCATAAACTATCCTGCTATACTTATTATTTCTACAGAGTATTTTCACATCTGCGAGACGTCCCTTGACAGCTCATTTTTTTTTAATATCTGGTTATTATTTGAAACCTAAGCAAATATCACATATATTTCTGATCACATTGTGGTTTCACGATTTAGGATGATGAGACAAAAACAAAATAAATAATATTAAGTTACCAGGGAAATATTTGGTTGCTGTCCATGAGAGGACGACAACTAGAGAATGGTGGTAAAGATGCAGGGTAGATATTTGTCTATTTTTCTTTCGAAGCACGAAGAATATAGTATCCAATAACTCTGTCAGTTTTGCGAAGAAATACCACCAACCACTACGAGCTGCCTGTTAATAAAAATAATCGTTCTTTTAAAAAAGTGAAGAATTTATACAGATTGTTCAATTTAAACATATAATTTTATATCTCTGTCCTGGTCCCGTAGAATGTAACTCACTAAATCGTATGGACATCGCATCGTGACATTTTCATTGGTAGAGAGTTCTTGAAAGATCATCGTGATTGGTTAAGCGATTAAGCGACCTCACGCGTCGATGTCTCTACCAATCACAGATAAGACGATACGATGTCGATACGATTTTCTGACTCACATTCTAAGGGAGCAGGGGGGTTAGGCAGAATCTCATATCTCACATGTCGATCGTATCGTGATCACTCAACTGTTATTGGTTGAGAAACCGACGCGTGATGTCGCAATAATCCGTTGGCCAATCACGATAGTCTTTGAACCAATCACAGTGATCACGATACGATCGACATGTGAGATATGAGATTCTGCCTAACCCCCCAGGACGTGGATTTTACAGAAGGCTTTACCTCTTCTTTGTTATTTCGTAATAACTTAATATCCTAATACCTTGTGACGTAGTCGGTAGTGTAACCGACTTCCGTGCACGGGTTCGATTATTTGTGTGATGAACACAAATATTTGTACTGCGTCTGGGTATTTTCTATCTATTATTTATGTATGTATTTACAAAAAAAGTAATATATGTTTTAGATCTATGTATATTTTTTAGCAATTGACATGCTCCGCTACTTTTTAAAGTATACATTATTTGTGAATAAGGAAAAAGAGATTTTTAGTAGGAGCGGGAATCAAATATAATAATATTATGAATTTTAACTGCAAAATGAAATTTTGCTATATTGGATGCATGTAAATGCTTGCCGATAGATCGCGTTAGTCCTAAGACAAATGTGATGAGGAGATTGGGATGATCAAAAGATCGGTAGGATAGCTAAGTGGCTTAGAGCACTTCCCCGGAATGGAAAAGACGCGGGTTCGATTCCCGCTCCTACTAAAAATCTCTTTTTTCTTATTCACAAATAATTTATACATTAAAAAGTAACATATGTATTATATCCGTAATCTGGTACCCATAGCACAAGCGTTAAACTTACTTTTGGGACCAGAGGATATGGTGTAAAATGTCCGTTAATATTTTATTAAATATTTAAGAAATTATGTACAAAAACCGCTCTGGAGGGTAGCAAGTGCTTGACAGGCTGGAATTAAGCCATATCATTAAATGAAATTATTTGTAGCTCTGATATAAATGTTTGCTTACATGTATTTTGCATGGCTTTACATTAACAACAGCAGGAACTACTAATCTATAAGAATCATTTGAGCTTACCCTATTTATTCGCGAGTCACCAGTTGTAATGAGGGGATCACAAATTATACTATAATCTTTTGAAAACATATATCGGTATCCCTGAAAATAAATAAGGCATTATTTTGAGATATATTTTAAGCACCAAATGTGTAATTATGTATCACATAATTTTACTGCGGATTTAAAAGGTGTCACAGGTATAATACGACTTAAACTAAAATAGCAGATGGAAAAAGTAGTTTGAGTGCATTTTTTTGGGAAATTGGTTAAGATACCGGCCTCCCATGCCAAATGTTGTAGGTTTAATTCCCACACAGGAAAATGTTTATGAGACCCACACATGGGTGTTCCGAGTCTAAATTTATTTTGTGTCCGTGAAATTATTTGTTTGTAAAACTCCCGCAATACAGCGATTATTCCTTAGTGCAGTGTTGTATTTTAGCGTGGATATTATTCAATTGCATTTTTGTTTATTATGAAACTAAAAAAGATAAGTAAAGGTAAGATGAGTGATCTCTTATATTTTTCCATTATAGTTATTTATTCTCGATTATAGTAGTAATCCATCCATCCATCAGCCTTTCGACGTCCACTGCTGGATATAGGCCTCCCCAAGAAATGGGGGATAGTGCTGTAATCGCCACGCTTGGCAGGCGGGTTGGCGATCGCAGTGGATGTTGTTAATACTCGAGGGAGTGCTGCTGCCCACTCCCCCGGTATTCCCTCAGTCGGCTCTTACGACTCCCATGGGTGGAGAGGGATGGGACAATTCTAAAGCCGGCCCCACACGGCTATCCGGCCCTCACGGCTAATATAGTAGTAAAGGTGCTTGCTATAATCGCTTTAAAATAAAAATATTTTTTGTTTAAGCACTCAAAATGTATCCCACCGTATTCCTTAAGTGACATACATAGTACTAGTGGATCTCACATATTAAAGTATCTACCGTAACCCTCTCACCCCATACAAGTGCACTTGCTCAGAATCATGTTCGTTTAACCAACGTAGCAAGTGCTGTGAATAGCTGGACTTTATTATTTATATATATGTATTAGCATTTTATCCTGGTATTAGTTAACGGTGTTTTCAACGCTACCTCATTTAAAACTATAATAGAAACTTATATTTTATGTATTAAAAGTCACCTTACCTCCGATACCAGAAATATACTCAATAGTATTTGAAATATATTATACACTTTTATAGCATTCCTTAATTCAAAAGGTGCCTTGTTTTTCATTAAACGGGGCCCTAGTGACGTGCATACATAAAGATATACTGCGACAATAACCACTATCACAGATGGTGTCGACATAAGTGGCAAGTCTGCAGTTCTGGGATCTGGAAGAAACCAACAGATTTAGCAGTTATTTAAAAAAAAAGACGATAACGATGTCCTTTCTCCCTACTACGAGACTACTAGTGAGAACCCGCAGGGGCGCTGTAGGTAGTAACGTGGTCTAGCCTGAGACAATCTCATCGCAGCAACCTTGAGCGAGAGGTACAGCCGATCATAAATATAGAGTATATACTATATCTATGCAGCCGATATACCAAGATACATGTATTAAAAAGCTCAAGACGCTATGACGTACAGTAGTCACAACTTTGTGTCTCTGAATTTGGCTGCAAGACGCTGCGCAGTAGCCATTTTTGTGTCGCAAGGCATGTGCGTCTTCTACAGTTTACATTAATCGGAAAATGTTTGATTATAATTTAACTATTGTAATCGATAATTATATAATTTATCGATCGGACTAAAAGATGTAGACTCTTCCAAAACTAGATTAAAGCTTTTTCACTCAAATCACTCGTATACTTTTTATTGAATATAAAAATAAAAAATAGAAACTAAATACTTAGATATGAAAACATTATAATCTCATTCGATTGTTTTGTTAAACGAGTAATAACATTTGAATTGTTCAGCAATCGTAGCAAAATTAATCGCATGCCGTAGAACATGGCAACTTTGCCCTAAAAATGAAAATATTTTTGGATTAGTTGGAATTCTATTGTAAAATCTTAACGTTTTTGTAATCCGTATAGACTATAAACTTCCTTTATGTCATTTCTTGATAATTATTGTAAAATATATCCTACTCGAATATATCCTCGAATATATCCTCGATACTTAATAGTAGTGTTTAAAAAATAATTATTATTGAGGGTGGGCCAAATATCGTGGACATTTGGCAACTTTGCTAACTTGTAATATCTCCTTTATTGCAAGGTATAAAAATATTTTAGGAACGTTTTAATAAAGAAATAGGTATATATAGTAAGGCATGAAATTATGAGAGGAATAAACGTATTCTATGTCCTTCAAAATTGACCGGGCAAAGTCATAAAGCCGCGTAGAACATTTTTTCCACCGCAATGATCAATGTCCAAGGGCTGCCACCAATGAAGAAATGCTATGTTTAAATCTTTACTAAATAAAAAAAACTTTTATACGGAATATTTTAATCGATACAATAAAATTACTATTTAGCTTTAAATGAGCACAATGTGTGTTTTCTTCTAGGTGGCTAATTACCTATCTAACAAAAACTACAATGACAATATTTCCAAATTGAAAAAATAATATTTGGAGCCAAACGAAACCCACGATTCATTGGACGTCCAAATCCGAGGAGGTCAGGCCAATGACAACGTGATTTGACGTGGAATGCCCCATAGAAAAACCTCAAATACCTGGGGAATTATACCGTTGTCGCTCTCTTGTCTCTAAGATATAACTAAAGACAAACTTTTGAAAAAAAAATTATTAAAATGGTTTGGTCTTGTAAAATCTCTGGACTATCTGGACGTCTGCCTCTTCGATGTTTATCGTTTTAAGGATGGTTAAACCATCAGTTCAAGAAGCAGACGCGAACAAATTGTGGTAGAGCCTTGCTTATCCCAGCATGAATGGGCCTGCTCGAAAGGGAAACATCTCACAGAAGATCAGCGTTAAACAACGGCTGATACTAATACTGTTTTATTTCGTGTGGTGAATGAGAGTACCAGAGGCCCAAATCCCCTCCTTATCATAGAATCATAACATATAATCATATAAATATATATATATATATATATATATATATATATATATATATATATATATATATATATATATATATATATATATATATATATATATGCTATTAACATAAAACGCTGTAATATAATGTAATACGCCTGCAATACAAACATTCTCTCCAAGAAATAAATAGTAACTAAGAGAAATTACAAAATTTATTCTCAAACATAAACATATAATATTTATGCCAAACGAAATGTACTTACAACGTTATGTTCACATATACTATGTGAACATAAAGCTGTACATTTCGTTAGTTAGAGAGAGAGAGAGAGAGAGTTAATCGTTGTAGATTAATTAAAAATTATTAGTGCCAACCCTACACAAAAAAATAGGTTGGCAATGTCGTCAACAATAGCTCAAAAACATACATGTGACATATTTTAAAATACACTCGGTTTTTGGCGGCAAATAATATTTAAAGTAGCATAAACGGGTCTTTTTTCGCGTATAAAATAGGTGAAATTATGAACTACCTTTTACCCGACGTTTCAACTGCGTTGCAGCAGCCGTGGTCACGGGACAACTGGAGAGGCGAGCTACTTTATTTTTCCTCGACAGTTTGTAGGGTAGATTGATCTACACCGATGTTTGTCCGACACACAACACTCACTATATCGCGAGACGAATGTGAAGATATGTTAGGTAGTTTGCACTTATTAATCACTGGATTCCACGCTGATGATAGATTAAATCCGTCTCCTCTATTGAAATTTCTGTGTTTTTTGATTTCAATAGCTTCGCGCACTAACCGTTTGTAGTAGTGGCGGTCCTGAGATAGGATTATAGGTTGGTGAAGCTCAATCCAGTGATTAGTACCTGCTTCTAGGAGATGTTCAGCGATGGCAGATTTGTTTATCTGTCCTTTCCTGACTGCAGTTATGTGCTCCTTAACCCTTTCAGCAATCGATCGCTTGGTTTGGCCGATGTAAGCGCTCCCACAGCTACAGTTTATTTTGTAAACTCCCGCTGATTGCAAGGGAATAATATCCTTCGGTGTACGCAATTGACTCGATAACTTACAGTGCGGAATGTATACAGTCTTCATGGAGTATTTACTAAGTACTGTTCCAATTTTGTCCGTCACTCCTCGTATATATGGCAGGAAAGCCGGTTGTCTATTGACTTCAGGATATCTTTCCCTTTGCGTTCGCCGCTGAAGCCTACGACCAGTTTTGTACCCATTTAGTTTCAGTACCTCCTGAACATTATGCAGTTCCTGTTGTAGATGTTCAGGGTCACAAATATCAATGGCTCTGGTAGTCAATGAAGTTATGACTGACTGTAGGTGACGCGGATGGTGGTGCGATGAGGCGTGCAGATACTTATTTGTGTGTGTCGGTTTTCGGTAGACGGTATGGCCAAGGGTGCCGTCAGGTTTCGCCATAGTTGATGGCTGATCACGTCAAGAAAAGAAATTGATCTGTCAGTCTCCACCTCACATGTGAATTTAATTTTTAGGTGAAGAGAATTAAGTTGGTTCAGATATTGCTCCACTTGAGGCATTCCTCCGGATATGATGCAGAAGATATCGTCTACGTACCGCTTCCAAAACCTTACTTTAAAAGGCCCAGTTCTTAGTGCCCATTCTTCAAAATACTCCATCCAGATATTAGCCATAACAGGTGCCAATGGGCTGCCCATTGCAACGCCATCTATCTGTAGGTAGTATTGGTTCCGGTATAAGAAGTAGTTACCCTCTATGCATGATTTTAGCAGAGCAACATAGTGTCCTGACATACCATTTTCCCTCAGTTTTTGTTCGATCAGATGTATACAATCTTTCACTGGAATATTGGTGAAAAGAGACTCAACATCATAACTGACCATTATGTCCTCAGCTTCCAGTTTAAAATTGCCGATCGTGGCTACAAAATGACGAGAATCCTTTACATATGTAGAAGTCTTACCTAATAGCGGCTGCAATACAGAAGCTATGTGTTTTGCTAAGTCATACGTCGGTGAGTTAATTTGACTCACAATAGGACGCAGTGGCACATCGGCTTTGTGTACTTTAGGTAGGCCGTATACTTTAGGTGGTTGCACATTTTTAGGCTTAAATAACTTATCGAACTCTCTGTCATCGAAAATATCCTGGTAGTCCTTGATTAATTTTCTTACCTTACGTGTAATTCGAGCAGTAGGATTGTACGACACTGCCTTATAAGTACTGGTATCCTCAAGCATATCCTTCATTTTAGCATGATATTCAGAAACATCCATTATTACGGTAGCGTTGCCCTTGTCCGCCCTAAGTACGAGGATGTCCTTATTCTGCCTTAGACGTGCTAGGGCCTCTCGCTCCTCCATCGTAATGTTGTTCTTTGGGACGTTTTTCTTACGCAAAATTACGGCGACGTCCTGTCTTATAACTTCCGCGTCATTCAATGGCATTTTATTGCGCAGTAAACACTCTTCTACACTGCTGATTATGTCCTCGAAAGGAATTCGCTTGGGTGTCAAGGCAAAATTTAGTCCCTTACCTAAAATGCTAGTTGTGGCTTGATCCAGAGTAGTTCATAATTTCACCTATTTTATACGCGAAAAAAGACCCGTTTATGCTACTTTAAATATGTGTACAATTCGCGAATCTTTAAAAGTTACTATGGCAAATACAAATTCAATATTATTTATTTCGTATGTAATAACAACGCCAAAAAAATTAATTACCTGGTGTAACTCCAACTATCACTTTTTGGTAAAGTTTTTGTACTGGTTTTTGCCCGCGAAAAAATACTACCTGTTTGCACAAGCTCTGACAGGCAACTAAAGTGACATTCGTGGCACGGAGCCCCGAAGTATTGTCCAAAAATTTTCTTTATAGGGCAAATTTGCTATGTATCCATTTAACTAAAAAGTACACGACTGCGCAAAGTCAAACCTCAAAGGCAAAGTTGCCATATTCTAGGTGCTTCTGGCAAAATTCCCACTTCGCGCTCTGTGCCTAACTTCTGAGACATAAAGATTCGTTGTGTAAACGTCGGTCGTCCTGATTTATTCCTAACATTTACATAATCCATCCATCCATCCATCAGCCTTTCAACGTCCACTACTGGACATAGGCCTTCCCAAGAGAACGCCATAACGATCGGTCCCGTCATGGGGGATAATGCCGTAATCCCCACGCTTGGCAGGCGGGTTAGCGATCGCAGTAGATGTTGTTAATACTCGAGGGAGTGCTGCTGCCCACTTCCCCGTCATTCCCTCAGTCGGCTCTTACGATTCCCGTGGGTAGAGAGGGGTGGGACTATTCTAAAGCCGGCCCACACGGCCTACATTTACATATTTAAAGATATTGCTGATGCTTTACTGTATGTACGAAAACCCCTCGACCATCGATTATTCTATCTTAAAGTCAACTTCTTGAAATTGGCGATGGAAATTTCCCATTATTAAAAAGGCAAAATACCCAATTCAGATTTAGTTGAAGTTATTATTGAGTTAGTTAGTTATCAGAGTCAACAGATAGAATTTATCCCGGTATCAGTAAAAAAGGAAAAACCTATATAATGGCTTTGCGAGCGAGCTATCTTAACCCCAAAAAATTATAGTTTAAAAAACAAATTATTTGTGAATGTGGGAAAAGAGAAATTCAGTGCGAGCGGGATTCGAACCTGCGTGCCTTCCAGTGCTCTAGACCGCTACTGAAAGGGGTTTCTGTAATACCATGTCGTCTTTTTATGGTATTCCAGGAGTCACAGGTCTAAATCCTGCTCGTTATTGTAATTTTCGAATAAACATTTTCGCACTTTGTGTTAACGTATTATTATTGGAAAATAAAATGTAAGCCTTGGGTTCCTTGGTGCTTTAAACAACATAGCATCACGCCTGTATTCCCCGAAGGGGTAGGCAGAGGTTTATTACACACCCACGACTCGCCAGCTATGTTTAAGTCCCACGCAATAGGGGGCGAGCCTATTGACGTCTACCGGGCACATTTCCAAACTCCGGGCTGCTACTGAGAATTTTTCTTTTTAGGAAAAAGCTCAATAACACTGCCCGACCCGGGGATCGAACCCGAGACCTCATGATTAGCAGTCGCATACACTACCGCTACACCACCGAGGCAGCTTTACAGTGAAATAAAATAAACTTTTTTGGACTTTGGACCTGGTGGCACCTAAACAACATAATATGTGTCGGTTAAGTCGCGTTTATTTGAAGTGCACACAATGACATGCACATTACATGCACACTGGTATGTATCATTTTTGTTATCGTCATAATTAGTTTATAGCCTAGTTGATTAGCTCTATCTATATAACATACATATTGCCATGTGTGGGGTGCTGTCCCCACGTTGGATGATTGGATGATTGATAGAATATGTAAAACGGATAGAGTTTATGGATGTATTTAGTTATTCACAATTGAATTAATTGATTATTATACTAAGATGAGAAAATGATTTAAGCCGATGATAATTATAGCCTTTTTCCCGTAGGGGTAGGCAAAGAACACTTCTCTCCACTTGCTATGATCCTAACACTGATTTTTCGCTTCATCTACTTCCATCAGTGCTTTCATGCATACTCGTTGGTTAAGAGTACTTTTAACCTGACCTTCCTCAAGATTATCAACCTGGTCAAAATACCTACGCCTTTTTTTTTGTTAACGCTGTGGTAATGCATTAACGCATCCCATACCCCTCCATCAGTGACAGACGGAGGGGTATGTAGGACTCACCGGGCGCGCAGACCTTAGTTGCACCCGGAATACCCACTAAAACCAAAGCAGCCCCTTCCACGTCTGTTAGCGGGGCGCCGGAGGGTCGTCTTATGACATTCTACTCCGACGCCCCAGGTGGATGGCCAGCTGGCCACGCCCTGTTGTCATCAAGGTGGTGGGAGGAGGTGAGCGTAGTGACGCCTCCACCCTCCTGGCCGCCGGCGGAGCGAGTCAGCGTAAGCTGACGCCTGCCGTTCCCGCTCCGCGGCCTCCTTCCGCGAAATTACAGACTCACAGAAGGAGGCCATGGACGACCAGCACCTGTCACTGCCAAGCATTTGGGAGATTACGGCTGGCAGCGGCAGGTCTCTTCCAATTACCGCCTACACGACGGCGCGGCGCTGGGGCCCCCAGGCAGGGCATTCCTCCAGAGCGTGACGCACGTCATCGACTAAAATACGTTCACCTCGGTCGACCTCTACCAACTTGCCTATTCACAGTCGCCTTATATATATTTTTCGTTAATCTTTTTTCATCCATCCTCTCTACGTATCCGAACCACCTAAGCATTATTATCTCTATCTATACGGTAGTATATATTCAATCTATCTATGTACCTATATAAATCAGTTCCAAACCATGCTCCTAGATACACCATATAACTAGTCTAAAAAAAATCGAAGATGCCAATCTACCTCCAGTATATATTATAAAGAGGAAATTTTATTTCTTTGGTTGTAATGAATAGGCTCAAAAACTACTGGATCGTTTTTAAAAATTCTTCACCATTCGAAAGCTACATTATCCACGAGTAACATAGGCTAAATTTTATTTTGGAAAAAAATAGGCTTCCGTAAGATATTTGGTTTTTTTCGGACACAAGGTGTAAAATATCAACCAGAAAAGTTACTTATTTTGCGTACGCTGCCTAAACTATAAAAGATAGAGCCATAAAATGTTTTAATTAATTGTAGATCTTATAAATATCTACAAAAAGTCCGCGGCACACTATCTATGTCAAGTGAGGCCCAGCAACCATTTTTGTATTTAAAAATCTTGAATTTTTTTTGGACTATATTTAAACGTATTTATTTTACTCATGCTATTAATCCTTATCAAAATAAATTATTTCATTATTAAGTACAGTTTATGTAGATAATATTTGGTCTTTGAATGATTAAAATTGGACATTTGGTTTTGAGGTTATGGCGAAATTAAAATATTACGATTCCTGCTGCACGGCCCGTTGCGAAGTGAGCGTCACCAAGGCGGGGGTGCGCATGCGGGAGTTTAGATCTATGAGTAAGGTAACCGCGCGGCTCCGACGCGAGGTCGGCTCCCTACGCAGCGGTCGTGTGCGAAGTCTAATAATTTTCGTGCGATTTTTTTGATTTCTTTCTTAAAACTACACCTACGCAAAAGTTCTTCTCAGAGCTAAACAACAGTTCTCCTCAGAGCTAATCAACAGTTCTTTTCAGGGCTAACTAACAGTTTTTTTCAGGGGTAACCAACAGTTCTTTTCAGGGCTAACCAACAGTTCTTTTCAGGGCTAAACAACAGTTCTTTTCAGGGCTAAACAACAGTTCTTTTCAGAGCTAGAATATTACACGCTATTAGCATTTTCTTAAACATTTGAAAATGCCTAAGAGAGCCAGGTCTCAACTTTTTAAACATAGTTCTCAAGCACGGGCAGCAAGAATACGTCGTATGGGAGAATCTTCACCTGAACGTTCACAATGCCTTGCTGAACAAAATCAGAGAAACTCTCAGGTACGCGCACGAGAGTCGAGTGTCGAACGTTCGCAACGCCTTGCACAACAAAATCTGAGAACCTCTGAGTTACGTGCACGAGAGTCGAGGCTGGAGCGTTCCCAACGTCTTCATGAACAAAATATAAGGACCTCTCAGTTGCGCGAAAGAGAGTCGAGTGTCGAGCGTTTGCAGCGACTTAGAGCTCAGGCAGAGAGACAGCAGTTGTCCACAAATAGAGTTCGCAATCGACTTTTAGCTAGCAGCAACAGACTGGCTTTCAGATATGATCCGCAGGTTGATTATGCACATCAAGCGTCCGTCCAAATCGGAGTCATGAATAAGATCTGCTCTAACTGCTCTGCCAAGAAATGGGCGGACGAACCTAATGGTATGTGCTGTGCTTCAGGTAAAGTTTGTCTTCCTAACCTTCAGGAGCCGCCACAACCAATAAAAAATCTTTTAACTAATAACCATCCATTATCTGGTCATTTTTTAACAAATATACGTAAATACAATAGTCTTTTTCCAATGACTTCTTTTGGCGCAAAAGAAATCAGGGAAGGTAATTTTATGCCCACTTTTAAAATTGAAGGACAGGTTTATCATCTCATTGGTAGCCTTTTACCATCATCAGGCCAAAACCCACAGTTCTTGCAAATATATTTTATTTCGGATGCAGACCAGTTATCGTTGCGGTCAAGCATCGCACCAACCTTAAAAATGGATTTAATTCGCGAATTACAGACCGCTCTGAATAATCATAACGTGTATATACGAAGTTTTAAACAAAACTTAGAACTCAACTCGTCAGATAATTTAAAGTTAATTATTCATTCAGATCGCACTCCACAGACAGCACACAGAGGCAGATATAATGCTCCTACTGTAAACGAGGTAGCCGTTCTCTTGGTCGATGAAGACAAAGGTCCCAGAGATATAGTCTTACACGGTAGAGACGGACAGCTCAAAAGAGTTTCTGAGCTACATCGGTCCTATGATCCACTACAGTATCCTATAATGTTTGTGACAGGAGAAGACGGTTATTATTTGACTATCCCTCAGCAGGGTTCTGCGCGTAATAAAACTGTTTCGTGTATGCAATTTTATGCATTTAGATTAATGTTTAGAACTAACTCTTTTAATCCGTTACATTATTACAGAGACTTATTTAGTCAATATTGTGTTGACATGATGGCGAAAATGATATCGGAAAGATTAAATTATATTTCTCGGAATCAACAAAGACTGAGGGCTGATGACTACATTCACCTCAAAGATGCCTTAAATCATGACGCAAATGTTGATCCATCAAATATCGGTCAACATGTCATATTGTCATCGTCATTCACGGATTCTCCGCGTTTCATGCACGAGAAAACGCAGGTCGCGATGACGTAAGTCCGAAATTATGGTAGACCTGACTTATTTGTCACTTTTACATGTAACCCTGAATGGCCTGAAATTAAGGCGGAGCTGCTACCAGGACAACGGTCTTTCGACCGTCATGACATAATTTCACGTGTATTTCATTTAAAGATGAAGAAATTCATCAAATTATTTGTCAAACAACAGATATTCGGTAAAGTAAAATATTATATGGCAAGTGTGGAGTGGCAAAAGCGCGGTTTACCTCATTGTCATTTGCTGTTCTGGCTAGAAACTAAAATACAACTAGGTGAGATCGATGTCATAGTTGCAGAGCTACCCGATCAAGAAAATGATCCGGACATTATAACTAAAAATATGGTGCATGGACCCTGCGGAGAACATAATTTAGCTGCACCATTCATGAAGAACGGTGTCTGCACAAAAAAATAACCTCGCCGTTTCATGAACGATACCCAGACCGGATAGGATGGGTATCCAGTTTATCGTAGGCGCGATACAGGAAATGGCGGTCGAAGCACTACGCTACAAATCAGGGGCAACATGGTGACGATAGATAATAGGTGGATTGTTCCATACTCCCCGCTACTATGTAAGACTTTTAACGCTCATATAAACGTGGAGTATTGCCACTCTGTCCAAGCCATTAAATATATATGTAAGTATATAAACAAAGGTTCAGATCAGGCAACTTTTAGCCTTAGAAACCCACACGATGAGGTCGAAAACTATTTAAATGGCAGGTACATAAGCACATCTGAAGCTGTCTGGCGCTTATATGAATTTCCCATTCACGACCGGCATCCTACTGTAGTGTTGTGTACGTTCATCTAGAGAACGGTCAAAGGATGTATTTTACACCAGGGACAGCTCATCAAGTTGTCCAAAACCCACGCAATACCACATTACTGGCATTTTTTGCTCTCTGTAATGCAGATGAATTCGGGAAAACTCTTCTGTATCATGAAGTCCCGCAATACTATACATGGGCAAATAATAAATTCACTAGAAGGAGGCGTGGTGAAGATGTAGTTAGACATCCGGAGATAAAAAAAGATGCCGCTTTAGGTAGAGTCTACGGGATACACCCATCACAATCAGAGTGTTTTTATCTTAGGATTCTACTGCACCACGTACGCGGTCCGACCTCATTTGCATACCTTAAAACTGTAAACGGTATTGTCAAAGAGACGTATCAAGCAGCTTGCCGTGACCGAGGTTTACTTGAAAACGATGACCATTGGGGTAACACTTTAAGCGAAGCTTCGTTATCACATTGTCCAAAAAACTAAGGGAGTTGTTCGTAGTCATACTTTTATTTTGTCACCATCGGAACCATTGAAGTTATGGGATACTTTCAAAGATCAGTTCTGTGAAGATATTAGACATCGTATCAGACAACAAAATCAAGATAACACTTTACCCTTCTCTGAAATCATTTATAATGAAGGATTAATTTAAATAGAAAACAAACTACTAGAATTAAATGACAAAAATTTTAGTGATTTTGGATTACCTTCTCCCGTTCGCACCCAGAATAATACTATTGACACAATGGTACAACAGTATAACAGAAATAATTTAACAGCTTTTGTAAATGACAATGTGCCAAAATTAGTACCAGATCAAAGACATGCTTATGAGACTATTGTAGATAGCGTGAACAATAACATGGGGCGATTATTTTTTTTGGACGCACCAGGAGGCACCGGAAAGACTTTTCTCGCAAATTTGATACTTGCTAAGATACGGCAATCAGGGAAGATAGCGATTGCAGTTGCTTCGTCAGGAATTGCTGCAACTCTCTTGAACGAAGGAAAACCTGCTCACTCTACGTTTAAACTCCCACTATCCGTATCTTTAGATCAACGGTCTACGTGCTCTATTCGAAAAAATTGGCCTCTTGGTAAGTTACTGCAAGACGCGTCGTTGGTAATATGGGATGAATGCACCATGAGTACCTAGTTTAGTTACCTAGTTTAGGAGTCAGAGATCATAAATCTTGTACCTAGTTTTAAGCCCTATTGTTATTTGTGATGTATACCTACATTTTTACTATTATTTTATATAAGGCTTACAGTGTCAATAAAGAATTATTATTATTATTATTATTATTATGAGTCATAGAACTCATGTGGAGGCCGCAGACCGTACTATAAAAGACCTCCGAAGCTCTGCTAATGTCATGGGTGGTATCACTTTTATATTTGGAGATTTCCGACAAACGCTTCCAGTCGTCAACAGAGGTACGCGAGTAGATATTATGAAGGCATGTTTAAAATCGTCTCAACTTTGGGCATCTGTTCAACATTTGAATTTGCGCACCAATATGAGAGCTCATCTACATGGAAATACGCATTGCAATTTTCCACAAGAGCTGCTGAAACTTGGAGAAGGAATTTTTCCATCTTTAAATTTGGGAATTTGGGCACCAATTATGCAGTTACTTTGGATGAGTCTCTAGGCAAAATAGTCCATAATTTAGATAGTCTGATAGATGCTTTATATCCTGACATCGATAACTTACATCAAAATGATTTTCGTTGGCTGTGTTGTAGAGCAATAGTTTCTCCCAGGAATGAAACAGTCAACGAATTAACAATTTAATTATGCAGAAAGTACCGGGTGAATTAAAGTGCTATAAATCCATAGACACCGTCACTAACATCGAGGACGCAATGCACTACCCCCAGGAATTTTTAAATTCTCTGAACCCCGCTGGGCTACCACCTCATCAACTGTCGTTAAAAGTTGGCACGCCGATAATGCTTCTCAGAAATTTAAGCCCCCCCAACATGTGTAATGGCATGAGACTTCTTATAAAGGTGCTAAAAGATAATTTAATAGTAGCGAAGATTATCACCGGCCCTGCAGCTGGTGAATTACCTCATATACCAAGAATACCCATGATTCCTACTGATTTGCCTATACCCTTCAAAAGGCTCCAATTTCCAGTAAAAATTTCTTTTGCACTAACGACAAACAAATCCCAGGGCCAAACATTCAAATTAGTAGGAATTGATTTACGAAAAGAATGTTTTACGCATGGGCAACTTTACGTTGTCCTATCACGGGTCGCGGCTCCCGACCATCAGTATATTTTGTTACCTGAAAATAATTTAACGTCAAATGTTGTTTATAGAGAAGCTCTACAATAATCGCTTTAGTTATCTATCCTAAAGCAACGGGTTTCACTCCGGGACTGCCGGCAGAAGTGAAAACTTAGTATTAATTACATTTAAATATTTTCATCATTAACAACTTTAACATCCTCATAAAGACAATCTATGCAGCCTGCGGATAATGACTGCGTCGTCGATGTTAGTGTCGGTGTCTGTGAATTGACCTGGGAATCATTTTGCTGACCGTGTCTTTCCTGGGAAGGCTTTTTGCAGCGGTAACCGACATCCACGCGGGCGGAGCCGCGGGCGACCGCTATGTTAGCTAAAGATGGGCTAACAAAAAATATTGTTCTCGCTATAGCATTAAGAGACTGATATTGTTTGTTAGTGTTACTGTCGTAATTATTCTAAACGTTTTTACGGGATTTATACCATGTAAATTTTTACTTACGAGTTTCCGATATTTCGGCACTGTTGCAAGCGCCATGATCACGGAGCAACTGAAGTCCTTGCGGGTGGGAATAGTTGTTATTATTCTGCGGTTAGAAAATATTTCTAACCGCAAAAATATTTCTAGAAAATATTTCTAACCGCAGAATAATAAAAACTATTCCCACCCGCAAGGACTTCAGTTGCTCCGTGAATGATCACTTTCGCTTGCAACAATGCCGAAATATCGGAAACTCGTAAGTAAAAATTTACATGGTATAAATCCCGTAAAAACTTTTAGAATTATAAGTGACCATGAAAGTTTGAAATTCTATACTGTCGTAATTAATTAGTGATATGTAATTTTAAGAAATAACCTACAATAACTTAAAAATGATAATGTTTGGCGTTTGTTATTTTTATATTCTCTCATCGTTCTCTCCGTACCTATTTCACGCATATACCACATCCTTACACACTTAAAATGAGTCAGTTATTTTTGTCTACACTAGAAATTACCTAGAAATAATAATTTATATAGCAAAACAACGTTTGCCAGGTCAGCTTGTGTATAATAATAGTAGTCTTTGAATATACCTATATTTAAACTAGTTAAGTATATTGTACGATTTAGTATATAGTTAAAATACATACCAGCTAAATCATTCATAACGTACAAATATGCTTCTTTAATGTTATGGAAAACTTCACCCATTTTTGAAGTATTTCTTGTACGTTAACGTAAATATAGTTCGTTACTATCTACGGCTGCCGCAGCTCAGGGAATGGTCACGCCACTTCAACAAATCGAAATGATTAGGCAATATGTAAATATTAAAAACTAAATATTATAATAGGTAGGGTTTATGACGAGTAATATATTCGTACATTACTATTCATTAATTGTCGTAATGGCATATATTAAACAAGTATATATATGTAATAAAGGTGCAAATGTCAAATAACTTCAGTGTTTTTATTATCATTTTGAAATTTTTAAAATTCTCGTTTCTTTTGTACTACCTACTATTTCAATCTGTGACCCCTGTCTGTAATTTTAGTTTTATCAAGTTTTGTGATGAATAGTCATTTTAAAACTTACTGATTCCAAATTTGTAATTTTCAAAATTTTTGTTTGCGTGTCTTTGTAGTGATTTTCGTAACACGGTACTGCTTTGATATGTTTACATAGCAACAACACGCAAAAACGCGTGGCGCCAGCGGAGGATTTAAAAAAAACACTTTTATTACACAAAAGTAATTTAATGTAATTCTACAAAGCTGTATTATTAAAAAAAACGAGGGCGTCTCGGGACGCCTGACTGATAACTTAAACTAATCTAAGTTGAACTATTAATATTGCAATTGTTTAACTTGAGAAAAGCTTAGGTTATTACTTAAATTTTATGTATATTAATATGATGATGTAAGGAAAGGCACGCCGACGGTGAATCGGGTCCGCGAAGGAGGATTCCTCCTGGGCCCTCTCCGCCACCTCCTTCCGCGAGATGACAGCCTCGCAGAAGGCGGCGACCGCGGTCCAGGCCCTGTCACTGCCAAACATCGCTCGCGCAACGGCCGGCAGCGACAGGTCCACGCCTATGACTGCAACGAGTTCCCGGCGCTGCACATCCCGGGCACCGGGCCGGGCACGACTCGAGCGTGTGCTGCGCCGCGTCCTCGTCGTAGCCGCAGTGGTGACAGCCTGGGGTCGTCTCCCTCCTAGCGATCATGTGCAGGTATTTGCCGAAGCAACCATGCCCCGACAAAACCTGCACCAACCGGAAGGTGAGGACCCCGTGCTGCTGCCCTGCCCATTCTTCCAAAATAGGCTGGAGCGCCCCCAGGGTGCAGAGACCAGGCCGGGGCGTCACTAGCCGAGACTTCCACTTTAGGACGGTGGCGCGTCGGGCATCTTCCCGCCACGATGAGATTGCGCTCGGCGAGGGGCGGCTGCCCCCCGCCCGCGCCGTCGACGCCCGCCGATAGATGTCGGCGAGCACCTCCGCCTCCAGATCCCACGGGGGTTTCCGGCCAACGCGCATGCTGCATTGGTCGAGACCCTGAACGCTACGGTTCTCTGTGGATGCCACAGAAGGGCCCTACACTTTTATTTTTAAATTGCCACCGTCCATCCAATAACAGGCCCAGATATTTTATGTGGGCCTGGATTGGGAAGCCCACACCGTTGATCGTTATCGAGGCGCTGGCGGGCGGGCCGCATCGGTGCCCATGGGAGAGTAGGCCCTCCGACTTTTCAAGGGTCACCCTAAGCCCCAGCGCCTCGATCCGCCTGATCATCTCCGCGGTACTTGAGGTGGCCAGCGTTGCCGCCTCCTCGAGGGTCCCACCCCGGGCTGTAACGAGCGTATTGTCTGCGTAATTACGCCCAGCCCAGAGGGGAGCCGGCCACGGAGGACCCAGTCGTAGCCGATGTCCCACAGGAGCGGCCCAAGAACCGAACCCTGTGAGACGCCGCACGACATAGCCCTCTTTACAACGCCCCCTTCCCGGTCCACGAAGAGGACGCTGTGGCCGTCGAGGTAGTCTACCACCAGCCGCATTAGTGCATTAGGTAGAGGGGTACTCCATGGTACCGGAGTGTCTCCTTGATGCAGCCGAATGGCAGACTATTGAAGGCGTTGGCGATGTCGAGCAACACTGCCAACAGCACTTCCCTCGAGGTGACGGCCTCCGCAGCTGCGGCCTTCAAGCGTAGAATGGCGTCGACCGTAGACCGACCCGCCCGAAATCAAAACTGGGCGTCGGACAGGTCGGGGCCGTCCGCTCCTAGGTGCCGGACGATGCGGGCAGCGACTACCCGCTCGAGGAGTTTGCCCGCCTCGTCCAGCAACACGATGGGCCTGAAGGCCGCGACCGTATTCGGAGACCGCCCCGGCTTCGGCAGGAGCACGAGCTTCCCCTCCTTCCAGCAGTCAGGGAACCGTCCGGACACCAGGCAAGCGCAGAACAGTCCCCCGAGGTGGGGCCTCTCTGCATATGCGCTGCCGCCGCCCCCATTTCCGTCGTCGTCACGGGCGGTACCTCCCCGTCGTCGGCCTCCCAGTCATCATCTGGCGGAGCCATGACCGGGGGCGTTTGCACCGCCCGTGAAGGGAAAAGTCCCTCTACCACCTCAGAGAGGAAGCCTGGCTGGAGGGTCTCCGTAAGGGCGGGGGCCTGGGCGCGGAGCTTTTTAAGCGCGCGGTACGGGCGTCCCCAGGGGTCACGCTCAAGACCCGACCCTCCAGCATCTACTGCCTTTTCGCATCTTTGTCGCGACAGATGGCCAGCTTAAACGCAGCGCGTGCACTGCTGTACGCCGCATACAGCCGGCCCTCCCGCTCTTCGTCGCGGATTCGGCGACGTCGGCTGCGGGTGTAGGACCTCCGGGCACGAATACAGGCCGCACGGAGGTCTGCCAGCTCCGGGGAACACCCATACCCTCTTCCGTCGAGACGGGCGCCGCACGCGGGGCATGGCCGCATTGCAGATCTGCGTAAGCATGGCGCGAATGCGGCCAGCCTCAGCGTCCACGTCTTCCGTCAGGGGGGGAGGCAGCCAAGATTGAAAAATGGCCGCTTCTATTAGCAGGTCCCGGTCGTGCCTACCCACAGCCCATCAAGGAAAAGCGGGAGTTCTGTCCGCCGCGTGACCCCAGCTGGCACCCTGAAGGGTCCGGGAGACCTCTATCTGAATGTATCTAAGGTCAGATAGGGTCTCGACCTCCTCCAGGACTCGCCAGCTCCTTACGCGTGCGGCAACACCGGGGCTAGCCAACGAAAGTTCCACTATCAACCCACCCCAGGGCCGCACGCACGTTTGGGCGGACCCTTGGTTGAGCAACACGAGGTCCGCCGCTGCCGCCCACTCTTGGACCGCCGCACCCCGGGCGTCCGTCCTGGGGAACCCCCACGCCGTTGATTTGGCGTTGAAGTCCCCCAGCACGAGCACAGGGCTCGGTGCTATACGCCGTATCGAGGTCTCCAGGCTGTGCAGGAAGACCTCAAAAGCAGCCAGACTACGACTAGGGGAGAAGTACACGCCATACAGCGTGACCCCAACCCATTCAGCCGCCACATATCCCGTGCTCTGGTCTTTGACTGAGAAGGCCGAACTGACGACCGCCACGGAGCCATCCCTGCTACTCGCCCAATTGGGGCGATCCGGGGCTATGTAGGGCTCCGCGGCTACGGCAACACCGATCGAGCGCTCCGACATGGTTTGCAGGAAGAGGTCCTGTGCCCTGGCGGAACGGCCGAGATTCCCTTGGAGGAGGATAGCGTCGTGATCCGTTATTGGACCACGATATCCCCCTCAATGCGCTACGGCGGTCCAGCCGCGCCGGGTTGGGCAGCCGGAGCCGATTGGCTGCCCACCCCCCTCCTAGGGCCTGACTTGGCTGGAGGCCTGCACCCTACCCGCCCCATACAGTGGTTGGCGTGGCGATTGCCCGCCGCGCACGCGGGGCAGTGTGGAGTGGCAGAGCAGGCAGCCACCTGGTGCCCTGCCTGACCGCAGCGGAAACAAAGCCTGCTGCAGTCGAAGCAGTTTGTGCACAGCGGCCGGGTGTGACCGACCGCCATGCAGCAGGCCAGGGCTCCAACGCGATTACCCGCGTGGCGCTCCAGGCCACCAGAAGTCTACCAGCGGCGACCAAATCCTTGGCCGCCGCGACAGGGCACGAGACCCAGACGGCACTCACAACACCTGGACCTGGGCGAATGGTGCCCACCCGGATGGCGCTGCTGGGAGACCCGGTTTTCGAGATGATTGCCTCCCGGATCTCTTCCGCCGTCACGGAATCGTCCAGCCCGTAAATGCGCAGTTCGGCGCACTTCACGGGTCTGGCGACCCGGAAACCACTCTCCTCTGGGAACAGGCCCAGCAGCCTCGTGGCCATTGCGTTGGCCATCTTGGCGCCCTCTGGTCCCAGGTACTCGAAAATCCGAGCAGGCTTGGCGGGAGCGAGCGGAAACGACCCCGAGATCGGAAACGTTTATCTCCCGCCGGGCACGCTTCAGGACGGCCTCGTAGGTCAGGCCCTTTTCTTTACCCTCAGGAACCTTCAATTTCCGCGACTTCTTCTTCCGTGGCTTCGGGGCTTCCCCTCTCTGATTGATTGGCGCCGCCTCGCGCTCCGAGGCAGCGTCGCGACCCTTGACCCGGGATCGCCGGGGCCCAACCACCTGCCAGTCCCCGTCTGAGGACGTAGCAGTGGCAGGGGTGGGGGCAGGAGCTCGGGGTGCGACCGCCGCAGCCCTTGAGCGTGCTACTGTTTGTCGCGGCGCAGCAGAACTCGGGCGCACAGCGGCGCTTGGCAGAGGCGGGAACTCCTCTCGGGGCTGACCCCTAGAGGCTTGTCCCGCCTTGTCCTTTTTCCTAGCCTTTTTCACTGGTGGTTTGGCCTCCGGTGGTTTGGCCGCCGTCGTGGCAAAAGAGACTGGCACGGTAGGGGTGTCGGTGCCGAGGACGATGCGGCACTTCTTTTATCAGCCGCAAGCGGCGGCCGAAGTCGGGGCAATCTTGCGGCCATGGCCTCAAATCTCGGGCCAAAGACCGCATCAATGCGGTTGAAAACCGCACGGAGCGTTTCCTTCTCTAGCCCAGTTACAGGGCCCAACTGAGTGGCAGACGGAGACGAGGTGGCCGCCGAGGCGGGGCGGAGTTGCGGCGGCGGTGGCGAGGTTCTTTTTTTTTTGTTCATACTGGAAAAAATGTTCCTAACCGCACACCCCGCCGTTCGGGGCAACACCAAGGGTAGTGTGGGGCCTGCACCCACTAATGAAATGATTGCTGACTCTCAGCAGCCTCAGACAGTTCACCCTCCTCAGCGGCAGACATTTTGGCGGCTGAAGTACAGGCCGAGCTGCCCGTCATCGAGTCGTCCCTTGAAGACTAGTGGGACGCTCCCTTGGACGTCTTTTAGCCCTTGCGGGACTTTCTGCCGCAGCGCGTTTTACGCGCAGCTGCACTAGTGGGGGCCGCATTTATAACCGGACCCCTATCGGCTGAGGCGTCGGGATTTTCACCCAACTCTATCGATTTGATATTATTTAAACAATGGATAACACCCGAGCTGGCGAAGGTCTCGGGATTATTTGGGGTGATCTCGAACGGGCAACAACACTAGTAGGGGTTGGGAACAAATGAAACACCAACTACTGTGTCATCTGACTGATTCAGAGATTGACGATTTATTGTATTGGACTAGTTGAACTATTGATCTACTTTTACATATATGCTCTTCTTTCTCTCTTCTCTCTCTCTCTCTCTCTCTCTCTCTCTAAAAAAACATAAACAATATTTTGCTTATATTGCTATGATGTAACGAAACCATAGCGGCATTTAATGCCGACACTAACGCCATCTATCGAGCATCTAGACAACATTAGAAGTAAAGATCAATGATTAATATCGATCGCAAACATACCGCCCACCAAAGGACATTAGTGACGGAATGTCCTTTATAATTTGTATACCTAATGTTGTAAATGTTATAACAACTTACAGGGTACATAACAAATATATGAATGAACTTAAATCTAAACATGCATTCTTAAGTTTGATCTAACAGGTTTTATTTATGCGTACTTGTTTGTATTGATGATAAAACAGTGTTTATAAAGAAACATTGTGTATAAACTAAACTAAATTTCATAATTATTACATGTAGTATCCAACATAGCTTCTAAAAAATTATAATAACATATTATTAATTGGTTACAGGTAAAATACATAGTTTACTAGTTGGTCTCTTGATCGTAGCTGATTTAGTGCGCAATGTGACCACGCGAGTGACCTTATCATCGCCCGGATGCTTTTCGATAATACGCCCTAACATCCAACGACTGGGAGGCAGATAGTCTTCCTTGATAAGGACAACGTCGCCTATATTCGGTTCCGGAAACTTTGATGACCATTTGTATCTATTCATTAAATTGGCTAAATATTCCTGATACCAACGTTTCCAAAATGATTGCAACATCCTCTGCACAAATTGCCACCTTGTTAAAGAACTTACGGACTGAGTTTCGTAGTTGTGATCCGATACAGATAAAACTGGTTCCCCTATCAAAAAATGTCCTGGAGTTAAGGGCATTGGCTCACTTGGGTCGTCCGAGTTAATAACGCTCATGGGACGTGAGTTCAAGCAAGCTTCTACCTGACACAGCAATGTACTAAGCTCCTCATATGTGAGCGTGGATTCACCGATTACGCGCTTGAGATAGAATTTGGTGGATTTCACGTCCGCTTCCCAAAGACCACCAAAATTGGGTGCGTGAGGGGGAATGTAATGCCATTCGGTACCATTTGCTTCCAAATGTGCTGCTATTGAGGGTTGTAAGGCTGTAACCTGTTGCAGTTCTCGGGATGCACCCACAGATGTGGTACCATTATCACTCCATATTTTAGAGCAATGACCTCGCCTAGACGCAAACCGCCTGAACGCAGCAAGAAAAGCTTGCGTAGTCATGTCACTCACGACTTCTAGATGAATAGCGCGGGTGGACATGCACACGAATAAACACACGTATCCTTTATAGGACTTATGGCCTCGACCTTTGGTCGTTCTTATGTTTATGGGTCCAGCGTAATCAACACCACTGTGTAAGAATGGTCGAGCTGGAGTGCATCGAATCGATGAAAGCGAACCCATAAATTGATTTTTAATCGTAGCTTTCTGCTTCGCACACATTATGCACCTATGTACGCACTTCTTTACAAGGTTTCTCACACCAATAATCCAATATGCTGACCTCAGATAATTCATAACCAGTTGTGGACCGCCATGAAGTGTTTTGTGGTGAGCCTCTTGTACCAACAGATAAGTAAAATGAGCATTCTTGGGCAACACGATAGGATGCTTCATTTGGTCTGTTATAGGTGCCTTCTCGAGTCTACCTTGAATTCTCATGATGCCTTTAGAATCAAAGTACGGGCACAATGGTTTAAGTGTACTTGTTTTTGTTAATTGTCCTTTTTGTTCTAGTTGTGTGTACTCATTTTTAAAATTATCCTTTTGTGTTTTCTTTATACAACATTCTAATGCTTTATCTATTTCTGTCTTTAGCAAGTAAGTGTTTTTGTACTTAGTTTTAGTTAAGAATCGACGACAGTATGCTGTTACTTTTAGCAATCGCGGTAGTGAAGAAAATCTTTCAATTATACCATCATGATCTGTAGTAGCTATGAGAGTCGTCACCGATTGTTCTAAATTGATCTCTAAATCCTTTGGCCTTTTGTAAATAATCTCCCTTTCTTTCAGGAACGGTGGTCCTGTAAACCATATTGGAGTTTGTATGAATGAACTTGGGAATAATCCTCGTGAGGCGCAGTCTGCTGGGTTCTCCTTAGTTACGACATGGAACCATTGTGGCGAACTCATCCAACTTAATATTTCAGATGTTCGGTTGGCCACAAAGGTCTTCCATCTGCTACATTCAATACCTCAGATGCTTCTAATAACAACTTGGAAAGCAGTACTGCCCCACATAACTCCAAACGTGGTATGCTGATCTGTTTTATAGGAGCTACTCTGGTCTTTGCAACAAGCAACGAAACCTTAGCGTTACCTGCGGTATCGATCACTCTGATATATACCACAGCTGCGTATGCCACCTTTGAGGCGTCGCAAAAGCCATGAAGCTCTATCTCTGGGTTCTTCTCATGAAAGGCTTTACTACGGAATCCGGCCACTTGTGGCGATTGCAATCGCCACTTTGTTATTGCGGTTGCACTCGCCTCAGGCGCTCGTGTTAATTATTTTAATTATTAGTGTATAATTGACGATTTTAAGTGCTACTTAATAGGCCTATGAAATAAAGATATTTTTGAATTTGAATTTGAATTGAATTTGAATTTGAATTTGAATTCTCGAACTGGGTCTTGGTGCCAAGCTAACGAGGAATGTGAACTTTAGTGAGCTGAGATAGATCTTCCCGGTAAGTAAACCATTCCCTTCGTAATTCAGATGTTAACGGTTCATCCCAACTAAGACCTGCGAGCCACAATTTTTGAATAAAGATTTTGGCAAGTACTATGGCTGGACTTAACCATCCTAAAGGATCAAAAAGTCTAGCTATGTCCGAGATAACTGATCTTTTCGTTACAGGTTCGTTCTTCAGCGGCGAGAGGCTCACAGTGTACTGGAAGGAGTCATGGTTTCGGTCCCAGGTAAGTCCTAGAATTTTAAGAGTACTATCTAGTTTAATGTCTATTTGTGGTTTATTATCTTCTCTTGTATTATCATTGTCATTGTCATTACTTGCTCTATTATTTTCCATTGTTCTTATTTGATCTAGTATTTCTGTGCTATTGCTGTTCCACTTCTGTAGTGTAAATCCTCCTTTGTCTAAAAGTTCCTTCATTTGCTTGTATATTTCTATACCTTCAGCAACTTTATTCGATCCTGTCATCAAATCGTCCATGTAGAAAGATGTTACGACCTTATCAGCTGCTAGCGGATAACCCATGCCTTCATCATCCACAATTTGGTGGAGAGTCCTTACAGCCTGATAGGGTGCTGAAGCCGTGCCAAAGGTAACTGTAACCAATTCGAAGTCTTTGATCTCCTGATTCGAATGGTCTCTCCATAGTATGCGTTGATACATAGTATCTTCATCTGCAACTCGAATATGACGATACATTTTGATAATATCCGCTACAAGACCTATAGCGTGAAGTCTCCAACTTAAGACCGTGTGTCTCAAGTCTGGTTGCAGTGTTGGTCCAACCATGAGAGTGTCGTTCAAAGAAACTCCTCTACTATTCCTTTCAGATGCATTGAACACGACACGAAACTCGTGGTGGATTTGTCCTCCCTAATCACGGCATGATGTGGTAAATATACCGCTATTTCCTTTTTATTGTCATCCTCCTTTACAGCTCTCAGATGTCCTAACCGTAAGTATTCCTTAATTACTTCTGTGTATCTTTTCTTTAGCTCGGTATTCTTCGCTAACTTCTTCTCTAACGATTTCAATCTGCTTTCAGCTATATCTCGTGAATTACCTGATATACATGGAGGATTCTCGACTCGAAACGGCAGCCGTACCTCGTACCTACCATCATTTCTTCTCTTTGTAGTGTCTTTATAAAACTCTTCACATTTTTGTTCTTCTGCTGTAAGCATCTTCTTTGTACTGATTTGATCTTGAATTTCCCAAAATTGTCTTAATAGTTGATCTGAATTCACATAGGTATGCATTACACCCCCGGGCTGGGCGTAATTTGCTACGCAGACGATACGCTCGTCACAGCCCGGGGCGGGACCCTCGAGGAGGCGGCAACGCTGGCCACCTCAGGAACCGCGGAGGTGGTCAGGCGGATCGAGGCGCTGGGGCTTAGGGTGGCCCTTGAAAAGTCGGAGGCCCTACTCTTCCATGAGCCCCGACGCGGCCCACCCGCCGGCGCCTCGATAACGGTCAACGGTGTGGGCTTTCCAATCCAGGCCCACATCAAGTACCTGGGCCTGGTATTGGATGGACGGTGGCACTTTGACGAGCACTTCCGCCGTCTTGCGCCAAAGCTCGTCGGCACGGCGTCCGCCCTCGGGCGACTGATGCCGAATTTGGGCGGACCGAGTCTCGCGTGTCGACGACTCTACGCGGGGGTAGTACGGTCAATGGCACTGTACGGCGCGCCCGTGTGGGCGGAGTCCCTGGCCGCTCGCAATAGGGCCCTTCTGTGGCGTCCACAGAGGGTCGTAGCGGTCAGGGCAATACGCGGGTACCGCACGGTCTCGTGCGATGCAGCCTGCGCGTTGGCCGGAACCCCCCCTTGGGATCTGGAGGCGGAAGTGCTCGCCGACGTCTATCGGCGGGCGTCGACGGCGCGGGCGGGGGGCAGCCGCCCCTCGCCAAGCGCAATCTCTGCGTGGCGGGAAGATGCCCGCCGCGCCACCGTCCTAAAGTGGAGGTCTCGGCTGGAGACGCCCCGGGCTGGTCTCTGGACCGTGGGGGCGCTCCAGCCGATCTTGGAAGAATGGGCAGGGCGGCAGCACGGGGTCCTCACCTTCCGGTTGGTGCAGGTTTTGTCGGGGCACGGTTGCTTCGGCAAATACCTGCACACGATCGCTAGGAGGGAGGCGACCCCAGGCTGTCACCACTGCGACTGCGGCGAGGACTCGGCGCAGCACACGCTCGAGTCGTGCCCGGCCTGGGATGTGCAGCGCCGGGAACTCGCTGCAGTCATAGGCGTGGACCTGTCGCTGCCGGCCGTTGCGCGAGCGATGGTTGGCAGTGACAGGGCCTGGACCGCGGTCGCCGCTTTCTGCGAGGCTGTCATCTCGCGTAAGGAGGCGGCGGAGAGGGCCCGGGAGGAATCCTCCTTCGCGGACCCGATTCGCCGCCGGCGCGCGGGGCGGCGTGCGCGCGCTTACCTGCGCCTGATGCCGCCCTAGCCGAGGCTGCGGACGGTGGGGTCGGGGAGTACCCTGCCGTCCGCGGAAGCCTACCGCGAAGGTGTGACGCCCAAGTGCGCGGGGCGTCGCACAAGAGAGGGTGCCCGAAGGGGCTGCCGCCTGCGGATCGCGGAGAAACGACGCGGTTCCCGTGATCCGCCGTAGCAAGGGCGGGTGAGGGCGCACGGTGGGTTTTTAGTGGGTGAGAGCCCCACACTACCCCGTTGTCTCCCCGGGCAGCGGGGTGTGCGGTAGGACATTTTTGCCCACCTAAAATAAAAAAAAAAATAAAAAAAAAAAGGTATGCATTACACAAACATTTGATTGTGTGTAATCTGAACTAACATCGGTTGAACTACTTACTACACCTGTCAAGATCCAGCCTAATGTGGTTTCCTGAGCTATTAATGTAGAAGATGGACTCTTTAGTATGCCTGCCTTCATTATACAGCCATAAACATCTGCTCCTAACAAAATGTCTATTTTATTAGACTTGTTGAACTGGGGATCTGCTAAAACAAGATTGGTGGTATCAATCCAATTAAACGCAGCTCTATCGATTGTTTGATCTGGTATGTATGACGTTATTTTGCTTAAGACGTAAGCCTTTATATTTAATTGGAACTGTTGATCCACTCGGGATTTCAGCTTTATATTTACCATATGCTTCGCTATGGTTGACCTTTGACCTAATCCTGACACCATACCATATATGGGAATTTTTGTCAGTCTCAGATATTGAACTGCGGCTTCAGTAATAAAACAAGCCTGAGAACCTAGGTCGAGCAAGGCTCTCATCATTTGATTGGTCCCTAAACTGGACTCTACCTTTACTAATGCTGTGGCTAGTAAAACCTGTCTAGGAGCTGGAAGTCGGTTGGTGGATAAATGTGAGACCATAGAAGTTGCACTAGTTGATGGTGTTGTCTCAAAAGCAGCAGGTTGAACTGTGTCGGCAATCCTTACAACACCCTCGTTGAGATGCAGCAAAGAATGGTGACGTTTCTGGCATAGTTTGCAATTGGTTTGATTCCTGCAATTAGCTACGACGTGATTACCACCTAAACAGTTGAAACAAATATCATGCTTGGCCACAAAATTGCGTCTTTTTTCAACGGGTTGTTTTGCAAATGACTTGCAGAAACAAAGTTTATGAGCTGCACTACAATACTCACAGCGTATCTTACTTTAACTCACTACCATAGCCTTTGGAATGTGCGAATTGACCTGATTACTTGGAACTCTTTTTGGCTCTATAAATCCTAGGGCGCGGAAACGGTTCTCCAAAAAGGTAACAAACTCCTTTAAGGTGGGCAAATCATTGGACTCGTGGGTATTAATACTAAATTCCCATTGTTTCCTACTCTCAGAATCAAGCTTGAATGTAACAATGTGTATGATAATTACATCCCAAGTGGTCACATCTACATTTAAATTTTTTAATGCGTTGAGACAGTCATTGGTTGTGTCCAGCAACTCCTTCAAAGCAGTCGCTGATTCAGCTTGTATACGCTTTTGACCAAATAAACGTTTTAATATACAGTTGACAAGATATTTTTTATTACTATATCTTTTTTCTAATTGAGTCCAACATATAGTATAATTACAATCAGTGACAGGAGTCTGTCGTACCAACTGTTTAGCCTCACCACTAAGGTGACTTTTTAAATAATGCATTTTTTGCACATTATCCAAGCTATCATTTTTATGAACAAGCGATACAAACAAATCACGAAACGTTGTCCATGCTGAATATTTACCGTTAAATGTTGGAATGGTGATCTTTGGCAGTCTAACAAATGTGTTTGACTTGCTAGTGGAAGCATCAGTTTCCTTTGTACTACTGTATTTACTAAGCATAGATTTTATTAAACATTTAAATGTAATATAAGTTTCTTCCGCATTTTCATACAAATCAATTATTTTTGGCTTACCATGTACTGAATAAGATTCATGAAGTTTTGTATAAATTTCTGTAAATAAACCCCAATTTCTTTCCAATAATTCATGTCTAGCTTGTATATAATCCACAGTCAATCTATCCTTAGGACTCTTTTTAAAGTTTATTAAGCCACGTTGAACAACGTTTTGAAGCTCCTTTAAGACGTTAATTAATCCCTCCATTGTATACCTATATGTTTGAACTAATAACTAAACAAATCTATAAGCCAATGAGCAATATGAGGCAGAAATAAATTTCAATGGAGAAACATAAAGTTTAAGCCTTAAGCTATATAAAGCAGTGCGTTAACAATTAAAATTTTACAAGTGTTCTAATCTACAAAGCAAGGTACAAGTGCAGAAATAAGCGAAATTTTACAAGTGTAAAAATGTAAAAGATAACTACTAAGTCTATATTATTTGCTAAAAATTTTACAAGTGTTTGAAACTTATTTTGTTCTGGTGGAATTCGGGCATAGGTTCCCCGTTCCCCCGTTTTCTATAAAACTATTCTAAGTCTAACATGCACATAAGACTACTAAAGCTAAATTATTCTAAGTCCTTTTTATCACTACGAAAACTACGCGAAATTTGCTAAGTCCACAATTGCTTCTAAAATTATCAATGTTAAAGAACTGTAGCAAATAAGCTTCACTATTGCTTGAACTACGAACTTTTACTTTAATGAATAATGTACTCACAGTTGCACTGCTACACACACTTACGAACGATTGATCCGTTGTACTTGTTAATATCCAAGTGACTGGTGGCGCCACCTCCTGGCGTCACGATGTTTCTGCTTGACAATTCTTCTCATCCACATTAACTGGATGACGCAGCTTCCGCATCCGTCACTGGCAACCCCGTTTGCCAGATCCGCGTACCTTGCCGCAGCGATCCACTGCGAGTACGCGGGCCGTGGTCCGTCCAACCAAGTTGGAGCCACAGGGTACTCAAAAATCGCCAATCCGTCTCGAATGGACCAAAAAATGGATAACACCCGAGCTGGCGAAGGTCTCGGGGTTATTTGGGGTGATCTCGAACGGGCAACAACACTAGTAGGGGTTGGGAACAAATGAAACACCAACTACTGTGTCATCTGACTGATTCAGAGATTGACGATTTATTGTATTGGACTAGTTGAACAATTGATCTACTTTTACATATATGCTCTTCTTTCTCTCTTCTTTCTCTCTTCTCTCTTCTCTCTTCTCTCTTCTCTCTTCTCTCTTCTCTCTTCTCTCTTCTCTCTTCTCTCTTCTCTCTCTCTCTCTCTCTCTCTCTCTACAAAACATAAACAATATTTTGCTTATATTGTGTTATGATGTAACGAAACCATAGCGGCATTTAATTCCGACACTAACGCCATCTATCGAGCATCTAGACAACATTAGAAGTAAAGATCAATGATTAATATCGATCGCAAACAAACAATTTACCATTTTGTTCCCACGAGTATGGGAGAAAGGAGACCCGGGCATAGCTCCCTGTACCCGGGTAAGCGTACATTTGTAACCCAACGCAGGGGGTCCGCAGGTACCCTGGCTGGGGCCACGCTCAACACTGAACTACCCATCAGCCATGCATCTCTTCTCCGCGTGCCAGAGCTTGAGATTCGGGGTAATTTTTTATAGAGGTTGTCTTCCTCGCGGTCCGGGCGATTAAGCCAAAACCCTCGTTCCTGTACGCCCGCGAAACGTAACCACAGACACGCATTCAGGTATACGATTTGGGACGGGGGGGGAGCGCTGTGGCCCCACTATCCCCCCTCTCCAGAGCCCGGTGAGCCAGTCTGGCCTCACCAACTCCGACGCCTGGTCTATCCGCCGTGCCCTCTGCTGACTCAGAGGGACACGCGGAGACCCGTCCTGTCCGGAATTTTAGCCGCCGGCGACTGCCGACGTTGCCCAAGTTGCACCACTAGGGGGTAAACCGGCACCACACCCCGCGGTTTACCATCCCATAAGAAGTTATCACTTCAAAATACTATTTTCTTATGAAATTACAGACTGTCCTCCCATACCGAATTGACGGGTCTCGTGGCGTAATCGGTACTGTAACCGACTTCCATGCACGAGGTTGTGGGCTCAATTTTCAAAAATATTTGTGTGGTGAACACAGATATTTGTACTGCGTCTGGGTGTTTTTGTATCTGTTACATATTTATTTACAAAAAAAAAGTAATATAATGAATTATATCCGTAATATGGTACCCATAGTTCAAGCATTTAGCTTAGTTTGGGACCAGAGGAAGTTGTGTGAAAATGTCCGTGACCTCATCTAGTTTGGACTCGTTTGATTCGTCTTGACGAGTACTTTGTCTTTAGATGGTATCCAAGGTCTGATGACGGAGCTAGAAGGTGGTCATAGGAACTCCAATATTAAATGACATAACCCCATGGAGTTTGGGCTCGTATGATTCGTCTTGACGAGTACTTTGTATCTAGATAGTATCTAGGGTCTGATGATGGAGCTGGAAGGTAGCCAAAGGAAGTCCATTATAAAATAACATAACCCCATGGAGTTTGGGCTCGTATGATTCGTTTTGACGAGCACTTTATATCTAGTTGGTATCCAGGGTCTGATGATGGAGCTGGAAGATGGCCACAGTAACTCTGTAATGAAACGACGCAACCCCACCGAGTTGGGTCTCGTTTTATTCCTCTTGACGAGTACTTTGTCTCTAGATAGTATTCAGAGTCTGATAATGGAGCTGGAAGGTGGCAATAGGCACTCTGCTATAAAACGCCGTAATAATTCTATTAAATTAATGAACTGCTATAATAATCTTAGTAGCAATAAGGTGAAATAATTGTATTATTTGTATCCATGTCTATGATAATAAAAGCCTCTTGCTTAAACTTTATCTAATTTAGCTTTATAAAGCGTGTGGGGCCAGCTTTAGAACTGTCCCACCCCTCTCAACCCTTGGGAGTCGTAAGAGCTGACTGAGGGAATTCCGGGAAAGTGGGCAGCAGCACTCCTTCGAGTATGATGTTGTTAACATCCACTGCGATCGCCAACACGCCAGCCAAGCGTGGGGATTACGGCACTATCCCCCATTCTTGGGGAGGCCTATGTCCAGCAGTGGACGTTTAAAGGCTGACGGACGGATGGATGGAACCAATTTTTGTAAAGTTGTAAATAGTACATAATTTTTCGAAAAATGATGTCATAAAGAAGTTTCACTTCTTATGTGTGTCAGAAATCAGTGAGTGTTGAAAAGAAAAGAATCTATCAAATACCGCATTTCCTAACAAAGTATCTATTTATAATGGAAAAAGAAAATTAATCGAAGGTTTAGTAATCCACTTACCAGTTGAAATATTAGCAAGGTTAAGGAAATTTCACTCGACCGGCTCTATTTGTAAACACTTGACATCCCCCTTGCTTTAGAAGGCATCTTAAGCAATGGGTCCCCGATTTCAAATAATATCCTAAAATGGTAAGATTGCGTTGTAGGAGTTCTGAATAAAAATCTGACACCGGTCTTGGTCTGACCAACTGGTACGATCCTCTCACAGAAGATGAATGAAACAACGGTAGATATTCCTACTATTGCGCTTCGCATGATACGTGAGGGCGCCTCGCCTTATTTTACTTCCTCTCTACATCTATCTTTATACATATACTAGCCTTTGCCCGCAGCTTCGCCGCATCTCAGGTTCCCGATATGGTAGCGGGATAAAATGTATACCAGTTGTTGTCTTTTGTCCGTGTGGTGATTAAGAATATAAGTGTCACCACCCCATTCTTTCCCACGGGTGTCGTATGAGGCGACTAAGGTAAGTAAGCAATTGTCATCCATTGCATTACTGGTTGTAGGGCTGGGTACCGGGTGGGAGTACTCACTTGGTATCGGGCCCGAGCGAGTTGGTACCACCATGTCCCGTGTGACCGGCCATGAAGCACATCGTCGCGTTTTGGCTGTAGCAGGAGATAGCCATA